>CM042446.1:23697653-25160153 GCA_023631565.1 Gymnocephalus cernua
GTATCACAAGTAATTAAATCCTAGAAATAAAACAGAAACATTGTACTTCGCTAAGAAAGCAATCTTTTTGAAAACCCATAGTCACCTTGCAACCTTTGTTGTGCTGTATAGGTCTTGAAGCTCCGATAAACATTCCCTCATTGATTAACAATTACGTTTAAACAGCTAAATTGCCTTTTGTTTTCATTATTCAGAGCATAATACCACCCAGATTGCTACGTTATTTCAGAAGACACAGTTTTATCATCAGCCTCCAATAAACCATGACAATAGGCTGGATATATATATATATATATATATATATATATATATATATATATATATATATATATATATATATATATATATATATATATATACTGTATAATGCAGTCTACACGGGTAATGGTATGCTAATTTGTGCCTGTGTTTTCTCGCCAAGAAAACTGCAAACAAGGTGAAATGCCTCAAGTTGTAACACAAGCAGCTCCAAAAGCCTCGTGCCCTGTTCCTGCTACTGTTGCTCAACAACACCCACTCAGCCTACCCTTCCCCCCCCGATCTTTAAAAACATTTACAGAGCTTAACAACAAATGGCAAAGTAGTGCAAATGCGGTAACACTGTCGGAAATCGCTGGAGTCAGCAGCAATGTGCTTTGCACTGAAGCAGCCGGCGGTTTTTCTTAATTAAATCACAGCCACATTTTAAGAGGAATCTTAAAGTTTTATGATCCATGGGTTTATAAAGCTAGTGTTCACGCTCAAACGTCTGTAATGCTCCATATGGGCAGTGCACTCTCAACAGCAACACACACGTGACTGAAAGGCAGCTCAGTTGTGCCTCCGAGACAATAATGTTCAGGTGTGGGCATAGCGGGAACATAATTAAGGACATATGAAACCCATTTCACCACGCAATATCTTCATGAACATTAAAGGTTATCCATATCATTCATTTCTATATACTCTGAGCCCTGACACTGGGTGTTCTCCACCAGTTGCTGCTCTGCATTTAATCTCACTGGCATACTTATAATTCACATTTTATTATGCTTGGCGGTATGATTTAATCATCAGTTTTCCTTTGGCATAATTAATATGCAGCGACCTCTCAAAAATCAATAGGAGAAATCTCCTTATGACGAAGGCTTGTCATGAACCTTTTAATGACTATCATCAGTCATTCTTTATCTATTGATATGCTATTTATCATTGACTCCACTAATGTTCAGTTAATAACCAGCCAATACTCTGGAAATGAGAGCTAGATAAGCGGCAGGAACCTCGAGCATCCACTTGTTTAGAAATTATTATTTAGAGATTATACCTTAAACACATAAATGAGGAAATGTGGACCAAAGCACATGGCTTTAATGTCGCCCTGCCAATGCTGTGAAACAACTACTCTATTTTCATACCAGAGAGTATAATTAAAAGTTGTTCAGAAGTGCAAATTTGGCAGAGCAGCTACAAAAAGAGCCCCTGGGCGAGGTTGGAGGCACCTCATTATCGTATGGAGAGGATGACGCCAAGAGCCAGACAGATTACTGCCAGCAAAAAAAAAGAAAAGAACAAGTCATTTATTAAACGATCACTATTTTACTAGAAGCTGCCAGGCATCAACAAAACACTCACCTAGTCCTGGTTATGCTGGGCTGTCTGACACCTTAATGTATCGCCTGACCTGGCGCTTTTGATGTACCACAGTATTTGTAACAATGAAGCCACTTTAATTATTCTGCACATCTATACTTTAGGTATCTGTTTTATACCATGGTCTGGGTAAATACTTGATTCTGATAGGCTGCAGGGTGTCCATAAAAAAAAGTGTTATAGGACACCTACTAAATGAGTTCCGGTGAAACTGTTCTTAATTAATGCGCTACGTTAAAAGAAAAAGAAAATGTGAATCTGTTATTTCCAATACTGTGTATAGCATCGAGGATCGAAAAATGCCTCGTCATTCAATACCCATTTTGAATTCCTAAGGAGAAAAACTCTGTCACGCACAGAGACGGGGCTCATGCAGTAGGAGCTAAAAAATAAATAAAAAGATTTGTGCCGTAATGTGTAATGGTGTAATTTCTTTTATTAGTTTAAAAAAAAAGCCCTAAGTATGTCTCCAGTGCTTGGTTTCATTTTATTTTGATAATTTGTTATTTGTAGTTGTTGGCACGACTCTGCTGATATCATATAGGAGAATTTGATTTTGACTTACATATAATAAGTTTAATTGGCAAACATGGATTAAACGGGCAACAATTGGGAGATTAGCATGTTTTCCCTGCAATTACAGACTGTCTCTTCTCCAGTGCAATCACAAGAGTGCCTGTAACTCCTCTGTAATCACTGCTAAGTCACGGCAAAGACACAATGAGGCCTTTTATGACATTTTTATTTGTCTTACTTTAGAGAGGTGGCAGGGTGGCAGCTATATACAGATGTGGTATGTTGACTGCCAGAAATAACAAAGAAGTAGAAGCTGTCTCCATCATGTTATTAATTATTAAACCAATCTGTCACACCATAATCCCATTTCAACTGCAGGAACAACCGCAAACACCTTACTCGATCTGTGTGACTTTCTCATACTGTATCTTGCAATGTTTGTGTCTTGGGATCTTCAGAGTGAAAGTGCACCTCTTTACAAATTTCACAGATAAAAATATCCGCCTCACTATGAAAATAAAGCGGTGACACCCTTGTAGTGGTGCAACACAGATGGGCCTTTTATGAACAGCTTGAGAGGACACAATGATGGAGATTGTTTTTTACTACATTAAGCCGGTCTCCTCCTTTCCCACCTAAACACAATCAAAAGCTCTATATTATCAATAACATCTCCCACTGGAAATACAATTTCAAGGTCTATTTGATACATGAAAAAGCATTGATGCATTCTGATTCATAAATTCCACTATGGTATATTTCATAGGTTTTGAGGAGAAATCTAGGATAAAACATACAGTGCTGTTTAACACTTTTCCCACACTGCTTCCTACCACTGCAGCTGGTGTCCTCACTGTACCTTCATGGTTTATTCACATACAATAAACAATTTTAATTTTTAATTCTACTTGCTATATTTAGATATAGTTAGGATTATATATAACAAAGAATCTTGTCTTAAAATGGTCTCCTAGAAAGGAAATATCAAGACCAGAGAGCCATCATCAGAGAAACTAAGGCACTGGCTGTTTATTAAAATGACCTGAGTAGTTTTTAAACTGCTACGAACAGTCTGCGAAGGGATGTTATCTTGTGACATCTGGCTAGCTGTTTCCCCCTGTTTCCAGTCATTGTGCTAAGATAAGCTAAGCTAAGCTAAGTGGCTGGTAAATATTTACCATACACACATGAGAGTGGTGTTGATCTTCTCATCTAACTCAGCAAGAAAACGAATAAGTATTTCGCAAAATGTGAAACTATAGTCTTTTTACTTGTAAACAAGCCTCTAAAATTTACTTAGTAATCAGTTTAATGTCCACTGGAGGCTGTGTCCTACTGTATCAACCATCAATGTAGGTCTCCCATGAATATGATCTTACCCTGACATTAATGAAGTAGTTATAGTTGCCTTAGTCTATATCCACATCGTTTCACTTCTGGGATTGCTCCAGTGCCGCCTGAAATTCCACCCGATGTCCCTTTTTTCTGCTGGATTTCTTTGCGTTGTAATTTTTAAACTCCGGAGGACTATGGTTGACTGCTCCTCAGGTCTCAGCAGGGTAAATCCAGACAGCTAGCTAGACTATCTGTCCAATCTGAGTTCCACCAAAACAAGTTCTATCCCGAGGCTATTTTGCCCAAGGCGATTGTGATTGGTTTAAAGAAATGACAATAAACCAGAGCGTGTTTATCTCCCATCCCGGAATGCTGTGTGGATTAGCGAGGAAGGTCTGGCAATGTGAGACTATAGTTGCCTGAACTTTAATAAAATTGCTGGTGTATCTTTGTCCTGCTAATGGTTGCACCAGATCAGCAAAAAGCTCATACAGGGAATGTTTGAGTGTGCTCCTATTTAGAGTTCAGGGCTCGTTGGAAAAATAATGTGTGAACATCTATGAAGTGACCTTATTTTCTATGTGTAGCCTATAGCAATGGCATACACAGTGTGTGATTTAAACCAATGCAGCCTCTTATGTTCTCCTCTGGCTTATGTATAACTATTAATAACATAAGTGTGTTTTGTCATACAAAGAAACTTTTTCAGTCTGCAATATTAGGAAATTAAATAGCAGGACAAGAAATCTATCAGGAACAGTGCTTAGGCATGGTGTTTCTTCTAAAACAAGTGCAAAAGGCAGACTATGTATAGATAGAAGCAGGTTATTTGTAGTGCAGCGAGTAGTGAATAGGCAACTGATGTATCAATCTGTCTTCTTGAAAAATATATCGCCAGAGGAATGAGTCTACAGTAGGGCTCTGAAGTGACAAACAGCAAGATGGTTTTGCTTGGTTCAGCAAAAAAAAGGGTCTTGTGTGGTGGTATACTGCAAAAAACACGTCAATTTGTTTAAGAAGAGCTTGGCAGGAACACATCTATTTGTCATGGAGAACACGGAGAGTGAAGGAGTGATTGAGTGGCTCGCAGTGAGTGACCCAGTGCAAGGATTACACAGGATTGAAACAGTGATGACAAAGCCGAGGCTGAATTGGGAGCTAAGGGAGCAGGAGCCTCTGTTTCTGCCTTCCAACCGCTAATGTGTGTACCACAGAAGTGCATTACTCAAATACAAAATATATGCTGTGCATGCATTGTCCTGCAGTGAATCTCAGCTCTAGTTAATGTTCAAGACAAATGTTTTTGAAATGGCATCTTGTTTAAATATATTTAAACAAGATGCCATTTCAAAAACATGTTTTCCTCATGCCGATCACATTTACTATATATAGTAAATGGGATCAGCATGAGGAAAACATTTGCTCCATCTCGTCAGTCATTCGTGATTTCCACTGGTTCTGAGTGTGGGTGAGAAAGGTGCCTTCCTTCCTATTTTTCTCTCCAACTTACCATCTCCAGCTCCGACTTTTTTTTTTATCCTGTCTCAAAACATCTCACCGAGTGCTCTATTTTTACAACATTGCATGGAGGATGTTGGGGCTTTTGTGCTGCTTAAGTGGCATTTTCATCCACTGCACTCCGATTATTTTCCTACCAGTTCCCATTGGGTGTTTTGGTGCAGCCCTGTGAACTATGTGGAAGGAGGTGCACTAAGTGGGTTGCGTTAGTAGCCATCAAACGGTTCAGTTCAGTTTTGGTGAAAACAATCTCTGAGATTGTTACTTTCCGTGGAGATTTGGTTGCACTGCATGCTTGCTTGCTTGGACCACCAGAACTGCACGGAGCAAGGGAGTTCCATTTGGGCATCTGAACGTATCCTGCTCAAAAGCTCAAAAACATCGAGATTTTGTCCAGTATGACTTTTAAAGGCAGCCAGTCTGCAAAAGAAAGTTAGATTTATTTTTTACAGTATACATATGTGTGTGTGTGTGTGTGTGTGTGTGTGTGTGTGTGTGTCTTTAGTATTTTCTGTGCTTAATAGATCTGTCAGAATGGTTCATGATAGGGTTTGTGGAGGTGGCCTTATCCTGTATTACAGCCTGGCTGGCATGCTCGCTGGGTAAATTCATACAGTTAAAGACAATACAGTACTCAATTGTTAAAGCCAGTATCAGGATATATACAGCTCTTTTTCTCTGTTATACCACGACTTCATATCTACTCAGAAAATCGATGATGCTAGCAGAAATGGCAAAAACCAAGTCAGTAAATTTCACATATATGTAGCACACATGAAACCAGGTTAACACAGTATGTTGTGCCTGATAGCAAATAACTTGCATAATACAGGTGTGTGCTAAAACTGTAGATGAATTACCTGCAGGTGCTGAATCACTCACACTGCAGCAATTAATCCCAACATTTTGGAGTCCTGCCAGGCTGGCGCCTGCTGATTCATTCACCCTGTTTCCACCCAAAAATAGCATGACTTCATTAATATTGCAGCTTGCCTTGATATATATCAGCTGGCATGTTTGTTTAAAATATGAATTAAGGATGAAAACAGGAGTTGTAGTTTCAAAGGTGGCCTAACATGATATAAAGTTTTATATTTGATTTAACAACTCGTTATAAAAGCACATCTAAGACACAAAGGTTACATTTAAGGACACTGTATCACCAAGTACTCAGTGGTGCCAGCTGACTGGATAGCATTTGATGAAAATTGCCACAAGTTTGAGATTATTGTCCTTGTGTTGGAACTGCCAGCATAAGGCAACACAACAGCAGATTGTTGTTACCTTGCAAACGAGCCGAACACAGCACTTGGAGCTAATTGGAGATGTCAATCACAACGTTAACACCCACATGTGCAGGTGTGGGAAGCGAAGATCCATTTTCTGGAGACCTGTCAGTTCTGACAGTTCCTATTGACAGGAAGGTAAATGTTTTGATCATGAGCATGTTACAATTATGCTTCACGATGATAGTGAACGGAAAACACTGTTTACCAGAATGACTGAGCTGTGATCAAAGAATGCAAAAAAAGCAAGGACAGAGAGACAGTACAGGGAAAAGGTTCTGTGGATGAGGGGCACTGCTGTTTACAGGATCATTTTTTATTTGTCACTTCTTATAGGTGGAGAAATGTTTATATTTGACATGTGAATTTTAATTGGATGAACAGAAAAACTGTGATCTGCTCTCATCGCAGCTCCCCACTTTATGATCTCCACTGATAGGACAAATACTGCCATCAATGTGATATAAAAATATACATATATATATTTTTTTTATATTTCAATTATACAGCAATATTTCCTAAGGCTAGAACGTGAAAAGGAATATGCTAAAAGTGCCAGATGGACATATAGTATCTCACCCGAAAAATCTTCCTGTGAGAGCAGCTGCAAGGCAACAAAGACAACCTCAGATTTGCGCTCCAGCATTTGCATGACTCTCCAAGCTGTGTTAGCAATCAGGAAGTTCTGGAGAGGAGTGCACAGGAAGTTACTTTGATATGATTAATCAACCGCAATATACTGCATGATGAATATGCAGCTGAACATGGTGCTCCTCTCACAAGAGGGAGGCAGTTTTAATTAAGATTCAGAGAATCTGAATTCCACCATAGAGGCGCAGCGGCAACCATAACAGGAAGCAGGAAGTCTCAACAATTATCAAGATAGATCGGCGTGTCGTCAAAGACCGAAATAGTACTGTATGTGTGCATATAAATGAAAATGGGTGTTAAAATACTACTTTTTAGTTCAAATTTGATCCATACTGCATGTGTACTGGTGTTGAGTCATTGTATATAATTAGCTGAATGTCTATTAAAGACGCATCTGACAGTTTAAATTCACAAATAATTTCACATCCTAACGACGTTTCACATCCTGACAACTAGGTGTAAAGTGCAACTTCTGTGATGGCTGTTAATTGGTAGGAACAATTGAGGTTTTTAAAAGTTTTCAAAACTATGCTGAAATATATTCCCCAAACAGCACTTCTCTTGTGTCTCAGAGATACTTTACATATCGAGGGAGGAGAGATAATGTTTTCCACCCTAAGGAGAAAAAGTGTTTACGCAACATCATCACATTGAATTCAAAAGTGCTGCAGCTCTTGACAAAATCCGAGCTCTGTGTTGTGAAAGTTTAAAGGACAACACACTGTTTTGGTCCTTTTGAACCTTTATTTCTTTGAAAGTATGCTGCATGATACCAACATGCTTATCTCTTTTTTTTTTTAAGATGCTGTACTATACACAGTAGAGCTTCTTGTTGGAAATGGAATGAGCTGTGATGATTTTTTACATGCTGACAAGCCTGTGATACAGCTTACAGCAAATCAGTAAAAAATAAATACTTTAAGTTTAAATAATTCAAAAGCAGTGCAGAAGAGAGATTCCAGGAATTAGTCATAGCATGGATGACAAATGACCCGATGAGGGTAAAAAAATCAGGACATTGTCCTATAAGTAGGTCTGATGCTGTAAAAAATGTATGCTCTGCGATAAAGTGCACACAGGAGCAGATTTTGCCCTAACGCAGCAGGACTTACTGGGTATCCAAGGAGCAATATTTTATGATTAAGTGCTCTAATGACTGCCTTTAAGGGGCAAAAGCATCATTCATAATACATTTTGCATTTGGGTTTTCTTATACTCACCCGTTCCAAATAGTCTAACTCCCAGCGAGCCCCCATTAATTCACTGTTTGCCCAATCAAATTAAAAGTGGCAGTCGGCGTCTAGGTTTGTTCATTCATGAGGTGGATCTGATTGCGCTTCAGGCCCTGTCAGTGTATGCAGCCTGATAAGAGGCTTGTACTGCGATTGGGCTGATTGCAGAGTGGTCTTTTGGCTGCCATTGATGCAGAGCCTATTGTGCGCTCAGCGCTGATCAGGCTGAAAAACAAGGTTGTTGTGATGATTGACAGATACGGGTTTCTTTTTTCTTTTTTACATTTACAACATCAAACAAGCTCCCCCCTCACATTTCACATCTGTTAGGAGCATCATCAACTGAAATAAAAATGTACCTTTGCTAAAAAATTAGTATATAAATACTTGTTTGTATTGACTTGTGTTCTTACTGGTCAACATTGTAAATATCAAAACGAATATATTTAAGTTTATATATAATTCGTAATTTAATTTTATATACTTTATTTATATTTATTATTGTATTGTATCTGCAGTGACAGCGCCCTCTAAATTAGAGCTCTCCATGGGGTGTGGATATTTAGTTCCAACTGACAGTGCCGGTACTGTAATGTGATTGGTGCAATATCTGTGTGGGCGGGCACTACAAGTAGTTTGTTATAACACTTCAACAGACACACACAGGCAGCAAGAGACCGATTCAAGACCAAGACCAGACCAGTGCGAGTCCCACACTGCATGACATGAAAACATTTGGAAAATGCTAACCATAGGCACTCCTCAAATTGATCTGAAAGATCCACATTCCCATAAAAAAACACCCACAGAAAACAAGATTTTTCTTCATTCTCCTCTTTTATTTCCATAAGTGTATCATTAGAAATGCCTTAATAAAAAAATCAAAAGGCAGTTGTGGTTAGGGCTGGGCAATATATAGATTATATATCAACATCGATATGTGACGCTAGATATCGTCTTAGATTATGGATATCGTAATATGGCAATATGACAAGTGTTGTCTTTTCCTTGTTTGAAAGCCTGCATTACAGTAAAGTGATGTCTTTTTCTGAACTTACCAGACTGATCTAGCTGTTCTAATATTTACCCACTTTATATCCACAGTATTGGTGATTATTTATCAAAACATTGTGTTAATATTTTGTGTTGGCACAAATTGTCAAACCCTACAATATTGTCGCAATATCGACATTGATGTATTTGGTCAAAAATATTGTGATATTTGGTTTTCTCCATATCGCCCAGCTCTAGTTGTGGTCTTGAAATAAAACCCTGAGTCCTCTTTATCTGAGACCGAGACAAGACAGAGTAAAAATGTGGTTGATTCTGAGATGAGACCGAGACCTTCAAAAAGTGGTCTCAGGACCAAGACCGATCTTGAATACTACAACACTGCGATGTGGACTTGACCATGTGTCTCCTAAAGTCAACTGCTGCCATAAAACGCGCACACAGAGGCTTGGTACTTGATGCGGTTTCCACAAATATGTCCAAAAAATGGTTTTCATCCTCTTTAAGAAAACCTACGCAATAGTGGCAGCATCATTGCAGTTTATATTTCGTTACACAAAAAGCAAGAATACAAATTACCGTTCAGCTTTAACTGAAAAGTGAGACTGATAGCTTGCAACCTATGTCAGGTAATTTATTCACAATTACTGCTAGCCATGAAGTCATAGAACAAATGTGGTGTCTGTTCATTTAACAGCATAACTCAACGTGTACACACCGACAGTGTCTAACTTTGCTGAGGCCCTATAATACAGGGAACCCAAAGGGAAATAAATCATCAGCGGCTGCTGTAGGGGACACAGGAAAGGTTATGAATGTCATTACAGCCCTCTGCGGACTTTGTGGTGAACTCATTCAAAGTAGTTCATAGTCATGGTTCTGAAAAAGCTCAGATCATGGCCAAATGTGTTATACTGGTAACAATGAGGTGATGTGGTTCTGGCCACTTGTAATGATGTAGATAATAGGACAGGCAAGGGACACAATGAGAGGCAGTGGACCTGACAGCATGGAGAGCCTGGATTAGACCACTCTATGAAAACACAAATCACTCGTGACAGACTCTTGTGGCCTTTCATAGAGACGGCTCACAATAAGGGATAGAAGAAAAAAGAAATCATTCCCAGTCATTTCTCTTATCAAACTGCTCTTTTCATTTCCCAAGCTCACTATTGAATTTTCTTGCTCAAGCTCAACATGGGTGATGGGGTTTCTCTTCTTTGTTGTATGTCGTCAACACACTGGTCTTGCCTGGAGGTTAATAATGAAAGTTAAAAGAGCGTTGCATATTAATGCCCAAATGATTGAGCTACACGACAGAGCAATAACTGTCCTTCAATGGCAAACTCTGCTGTCTTAAAAATAATTAATACGTGCGACATGTTGGCCCATTCATGCTCAGCTGGAATCGCTTGATCAATTCAGGGAAGTTCTCGCTTGCATTAATACACTGATAACATACACAAATACATTTACAAAAAGAGTTTTGTATGTAGAAAACAAAACATTTATCACTGTCATCCTTTATCATTGTTTACATATCATTATTTACATTAGCCTCCTTATTACTAAAAAATGTATGTGTATATGGTGGGCCGTTATCGGCGTTAACGTGAGACTCTTACCGGGTGATAAATAAAATATCGCAATTAATCTATTCTCAAAGTTGGGTTGGGAGCTGGGTCTATAGGCTACTACGCAAGCTATGATGACTTTCACCTTGATATTTTAGTGCGGATGTATACAGCCTACTGACTGTAAAACAGTTCAAAATTAATGTTTAACTGAATAAACAGTTAGTAACAGTGTTTCCCACACATAGACTAATGTGCGGCAGTGCGCCTCACAATCAACACTGCCTGCCGCACTTGCGTTTATTATTGCGTTATAAGCGTTATTTTTTTAACGCTATTTAAAACATGCAGCGTATTCGTTCAGCAGCATATTTCCTTCCCTGCTCTCCTCCGTCTCTCTGTCACTTGTGTCTGCCAGTGTGTTAATGTTAGAGTCCCGACCGACTCTTAGCAAACAAGCGATTTCGCCCGCTTCAGAAATTTTGAATTTCTGTAACATGATGTGTTTGACAGCAAGGTTAGCTTACATTACTGTTTTTTTGTAAGAAAAAACAAAACACATCTTTAGACTAAATGTATCTGCAATGGCACTGATAATAGGATAAGAAGTGATGAACAACTGGGGCAAAGCATGAACACTGGCAACCGCAAGGCAATATATATATAAAAAAATAAAGGTTAAAATAAGGTTAGCTCAATTTTAGTAAGCTATCTTTTGCTTGTGGGACACAATTTAATTTTTTGTTTTGTAGACAGAAACTACATTAAAAATAACAAAACATTTTAAATTATGATGATAAAATGTGACTTTTTGGCTAAGTAAGAAAATGGGCTTTAAAGCAACACTAAAGCACTTTTCCCGCTTCGGTCCTCCTACAAGTTGTAAGTGTAATTGTCCATTACATTACATTATGCAAGTTTGCCAGATCGGGGAGCGGTGTTATGAATATGGATTATGAATGTGAAACTGTGCAAAACTGATATTTTCATGATTGAAGAAAAAGACGAACCTCAGTGTGGTCCCTGGTGCTATCTGAAAGATCATTATCTGCCTTAATATTCTAACTGATGCACATTTAAAGAGCTTTCCCAGACAAGAGGTCACTGAAGGTTGTGCCACTCAACATAAGACAGAGTGATGCGGCATCTCTTATCCAGATTTTGTAAATTTGATTACAGCTTTGTATATCAGGCGGCACAGAGCATTGTGCTCTGATGATGTTAGTGATGTCTTCTCTAAAGAAGGCAATAGATCTTTTATATAATAATTCACTGCTTTATCAAATTAACGTACCCCCCGTGTGTCGGCCAATTTAGATAATCCTCTACAATGTCACTGATGTGACACTAGTGACAGATGTTAATATGCTGTGAAATATCACAACGCTTTCAAAACTAATTAGATCTTTGTTGAGATCAATATTCATTTCTTTATCATTTGTCATGTGTCCACTGACAAAGTGTGACTGCTTGAGTCCAACTGAAATGCTGATCCTCACACCAGAGCTACTGATTTAGACAAAATGTTACAGGAGAGAAGAAGTAATGCTGGATGAGAGGGAATTACTATGGGATGTGTTTCACATGGAAGAAAAAGAGAAGATGGGGGGAGGAAAGAAGAGCCAGGTATCAAGCAGATTTGAAGGCAAGGCAGGATATTGTAAATCCACCACCTATTCCCCAAATCACTTGGGAAGCTGAATCTTTTCTCAGGTCACTCGCAACTCTGTTATCCATGCAGAACTGCTGGGTGGGCTCTTCCAGTGATCAGGGTCAGCTGTTCCTTTGACCACTGCTGATGAGATCAACACTGACTGTATAAAGTATTGGGAAAGTTAGTAACTTCTGGCTAAGTAAAAAGAAGGCAATTATATTTAATACGACTCCCTGCTGCCAACTCATACACAAAATGTAACTCGACATGACCTAATTGCATTATGAAAGCTTTTACATCACATTTTTAGGAAAACTAACATATGCTGCTCTGCCGTTCTGAGCCAACACTAGCATCGCCTGATATTAAAAGCTTTCCGAGATGAGAAGAGACTGTAGGGAGATGCAGATGAAGCTATGTTCCTTTTGGTAGAGTTTGTCCCTCAAACATATGCATTCTTCTAAATAGTAGCAGGGCTCTCAAGTCTCACGCATTCACCGTGAGACACACATTTCAACCAGCTCACACGCTCACATGCCACACCTTGTATTTCTCATGCTAATGAATTCACAAACGCACTGAAAGCGATAATTGATGCGCCTAATTTGATGCTTCTGTTGCGCACTGCAGGCATCAGAATTGCCAACATCACAAAACCAGCAGTATTTTAGAAAAGGTTGCTATTTAGGCAAAGGTAATATACTAACCCTATCAGTGGTTGCATTAGACTTTTGTCGTAAAAATTCCGTCATAGGCTATGCGTGCACCGCTGCTGCAGAAATATGAGCGTGATTCACATGACCATTAATATCCTCTGCTCTCGTGTTTCAGCGTAAAACAATAAACAAATAGAAGACTGTATAGCGGATCTCCGGATGTTAAATATGAAAACCAAGAGACTAGTGGTGATGTTAGCTGAATTTTCTTTAATATTATATATTAATAATAAAACACTTATGTTGCATGGAATTGTTATGATTTAGTGTCAGATACTGTATATGCTCAAGTTCAGCAATCCACTTTATGTACAGTATGTAGCCTGTTGTTCATTGGGCTCGTTTGGGGCTGAATTTAATTTTTGATAAATTTGTATTATATCTACAAAAAAACTATTCATTTTATGTGGATGAATTTGTCTGTAATTTAACCGATTATTTATTTCTATTGTTAGTCAGGAACAGTATTATATTTGAACTGCTAGCAAAACACTAGCAGAGATAATTAGACACTGGAAGTAGGGGTGCAGGGGGTGCTGATAAGGTCTAATGATTCTTATTACAAAAGTTCTGATCAGTCAGGAATAGGCTTTTATTGAAATATAAATAGCTATTTATAGATTGTGTGTGCTAAAACACACACGAAGCCTAATTCTCCTTTACAATAATTCACATTTACAACCAGAAAGGCAAACTCATTAAACTGTGCAATAATTAAGATCAGTTCATATGATGAAATAGAATAGAATGAACTCCATAGATGTAATCTGACTCCAAACATTTCATTAAAACTTGAGAGCTCTTTATTAGCATGTTAACGTCATTGTAAGCACGTTAGCATTTAGCTTTAGCCACCTTCAGTTTGGTGATTTAAAAGAGAGAGACATTTGTAGACAAGCGTTGTGTCTTAAAGGTATAATGGAGGATGTTCCCGAATTTTAGAAAAGAACCGCCCTCTCCACTTTTTGAAAAAATGCACATGCACAACACTCTACCTGCTC
Organism: Gymnocephalus cernua; assembly: GCA_023631565.1. Classification (NCBI taxonomy): domain Eukaryota; kingdom Metazoa; phylum Chordata; class Actinopteri; order Perciformes; family Percidae; genus Gymnocephalus; species Gymnocephalus cernua. Next base: position 23,711,780 of record CM042446.1, read on the forward strand.
CCAAGAGGGAACGCCTATTAAACGTGTGCACGAGAGAGCATGCACACGCCTAGTTCTCCTCGTGCACGCTCTGTTACATGTTTCCAAAAGAAGATTTGCACTTTTTCCACTGTCGGACTCGCCACCGGTAAGTGAAAATCTATTTACGACAAGCATCTCTATAGCTAACGTTAGCATGCTACAGGCCAATAAACAAGCTATCTCCTAGCATCTAAGTTGTTTTATTTTTTTATTTAGAGCTTTCAAGAAGAGTCTTGTGGGATCTGATATTGACTACGAGCCCGTGCCCTGTTCATCCCGACCAAGATACAGGAGAGGGGGTGTGCCTAGAGGCCGAGGGAGACGAGGTCGGGGTGGGCGCGCAAGAGCCAGCACCAGCCGAGAGCAGGGAGAAGGCGGTCGGGCTAGAGGCTGCAGAAAGCGAAAACTACCTAGGGACGAGCACGTACGACGGCCTTACGTAAACATATCAGCAGAATGATTGACAACTAGGAGGACCAATAGTCTTGATGATCCACCCGGAAAAAGAAAATCCTCCACTATACCTTTAATGTAACATGTTAGTCATATTAAAGGTGCTCTAGGGACTTTTCTTGTAAACAAAGGTTTACGCGTATCATTAACGTCAAACATTTTAAGTAAAACTGCCCCTTCTCAAAAAACATTTGCGAAGTTTACTTTCACTGCTTTTACTGGTACATTGCTATGCTTAATAACATTAGTGCCACCAAATGCTGAGAATAGTTTGCAACCCATGGCCTTGTAAACATGCATGCATGCAACAAGAAGCGGGGATCCACTCGTAAAAACACTGCTCTGTAGCGCTATACTAGTGGTCTCCACATGGTACCTTTGTAATGCATAGATATTAGATCTGCACCTCCAGCTGCACACCAGCTGATGACTTGCCAAGGCAAAGCACACAGGAGCAAAAAGGGCTAAGCTAACAGACTTAACCTGTCCCTGCTGTGACACACGGATCTTAATGAACAAATTTGCGGCATGAAAAAAATGCACCCAGGCAGGGAATCATTTAAAATTAACAAGAGAGATGATATCATGTCACCGTTACAAGGTCAAGACCATAACATCATTTGTTTTGCAGTGCTTTCCTTCGGCATGAATCACTTCATCCTCCTAGTCCTGTACTCTCCTGCTCTGTCCTTCATACACATCCTGTACGACTGGTGTAATTGCACCATGACAGGACCGATTCCTCATCCCCATCAATCACTCCATTGGAGATATGGGCTTCTTCCTAACATGACTAATCCCACCCTCCCTCCTGCCTTTTCCTCCCTCCCTCCCTCCCTCCTCCCTTTCCTCCCTGGTCTGCCTCCATGTTTTACGGTTATAGTGATAAATGACAGATCCAATGTTCAGCCCCCTATGTCCGAGCCCAGATTTCCTGGCCTGCATCCTATCGTGGTTGGACCAAAAACACAGTGCATTGAGTGATATATTGACCATGTTGGGTTTGTGACAGGTTTTTTATGTTAGTGCTGTTGGGCTTCCTTTAAGCAATCCCTCTGTGTGATATGTTATGTTTACATTTTGCTTTTTGGACCACAATTAGGGAATTGATACAAGGGACAATATGAAAGGTAAACCAATTTTAGAAACGGTTGACAATTTGTGTTTGGAAAAAAATGCATTAAAAGGTCATAACATTGAAAATAATGAAAAAAGGGGAAAAATTGTTGCCTGAATATAAAGCCATTTCAGAGCAAAGTATCCTGCACAGCCTCAAGGGAGGTCACTATTTGGACAAACCAGATTCAGTAATCTGGGACACCTCAGATCTGCAGAGGAAAGATAAGAACTTGGTTTAATAGAGCCTTGACATTTCTAAATAGCTTGTTCTGGTGGACTAAGTGATTAGTTTACACAGCAACATTGACCAGGCGAAGAATCTTTATGCCCTTTTAATTAATATATTCTTTTTGCACTGTGACGCTTTTGTTACATAGAGACACAGATCAGTGCACAGGCAGGGTATTCTATTCATAGCAGTATGCACAAATGAGTCACTGGAAAGCCTCTCTTCTTCTGCACCGATTTGTGTTGTGAGATGTTTTTTTTTTATCAAGTGGAAAAGTGGAAAGTTTGCATACAGGGCCTGGTGATAGCATTTCATTTGCACAGCTATGGGAAAACTCTGAATTTACAAAACCAAAGCACAATACAAATACAAAAGCAAAGCAAACTCAAATCTGGGTATTCAAGGAAATTAGGTTCTGCTGTACTCGAGTGAGCTAAAGAAAATGAAATCTGAATCTGAGTGTCCTAGAATGCCCTGTTTTCGAGTCTTAGCCCTGTGTTGAGTTTGCATGTCTAGCTGTTTTCTGTTTATTTTCTAAATTAAAGTATGCATGCTACTGTGCTGTAGGTATTTGAAATACTACCAAAGTTGCCCTTGACCAAAGCACTTTCCTCGGAAGTAGAGTTAGCCCCTTGGTGCTGTAATGTGGATGCACATTGCTCTTTAATAGTTAGGATGAGTTAAATGCAAGAGGACAAATTTCCCCACAAGGATGGATAAATAACTTGTCCATTAACCCCAACTGTTTCTGTAACCCTAAACAATATAGTTACTTAAAATTACAACACACGTTATTGCAGTCATCATCTAAATGATTCCACTGCTGCAATTGGCCAACTACCTCGGGTTTGGTGAAGCAAGCCATCTGGACCAGAACATTTAGTCTATAATACCACTTATAAAAACCTTATAGAAACACTTGATACAGACCCCAAATACCTCAATATAAAGGCTACTTGCATGTTATTTCCACCATTATTTGCACAAATTTGAACATTGCATGCACTCACAAAGGGAGGATTTACTGTACTTTACGTGTTTTAAAGCAGCATTTTTAGGTTCTAAAAAAAAAAAGATTTAAAGAACGAAACTGCCCTGCAGCTCCCAGCCACTTCCTTGAGCTATTCTATAAAACCAACTGTCTCCCATGCAGTGGGTGAGGCAGTTAAAAATAGACTAGAATCCCATCTTTGCCTAAACTTCTGCCATCTTTTCACATCCACATTCACATCATAGATTCTTCGATTGACTTTGTATGTGATCACACCCCTTCTAAAATTCACTTTGCCTTTGGTCTGTATACAAAAATGTCCCAATCTGGAGTAATGTACCAAATAAATTCCAACAAGGTCAATGCAAAAATATAACCATAGAAAGGCTAATTGCACATAATTGTAATGTTTTAAATTGTCTTTACAGTAAATACAGTATGCCTACAATGTAGGTCAACATATAGGCCTATAATAAAGTAATTTGATAAGAGCCAGCCAGCTGAATAATCATCGGTGCATACAGTATATTTAAAAGCAGGATCAATGCAAAGTAGGCTAGAAGTACAGTTGACATTATGGGTAAAGAACGAGGGAGAGGCCGGCTTAGATATTAGATGTTGGTCCACAGTATGTAACCTTCTTCTCCCCAATTTTGGATTTGTCAGCACAAACAAATCAATTTGCCCAAAGATGGAAACAGCAGAGCCAAGGGTCACTTGATGAACTTTGATACCAGGTCGAAGAACTGGATGAAATCTTCAGGTTATTTTCACTGGATGAGTTTTATTGCTTGAAGGCTTTAAGAAACCGTGGTAAACTGGGTCCTAGCTGTGGGACGAATTGTTCACAAATATTGAGCTCTCTCATATTTCAAGGATTCCACTGGCTTTGTGTTTGAAGGCGGATTTCTGCTTTAAGAGACTTTTTATTTATTTATTTTTTTAGGTTCAATTCACATTAGGTGACTCAAGAGATATCTGCCAGTCCTTATTTTTTATTTTTTTTTTAAATCTCCACATAAAAGCTCTATCACATATCCCCTGTGAAGGAAATCCATGGCAGTCTGAAGGCCTGTACGCTGTACACTCAGCAGGGCTGCTTTTTTGTTGAGAGAGAGAGAAAAAAAAGAATCGTTTCCATGTGTTTTTTCAGGCTGTGGCAATGATAAATGGTAGTGGTCACAAAAACAGCATTCTCACTTGTTCAAGAGAATCAAATTGAAATATAAGAACAACCGTAGTTTGATAGCTGTGGCATTTTCCTTCACACAATTTAACAAAAATGAAACTGTAAAACATCAGCAACAAACGGCCTTTTGGTCAAATTTCCTTTGTCCTCAACTGTAACCTCTAAATGATGCAAAAATAACAAGAGACACAACAAAGAAACAAAAGAAAAGTCTATATAAAAATTATATTTTCATTTGCAGAGATGTACTGGAAGTAATTACGATGCCTCTATGTCGGAAATATTGGTGCTAGCCTCCAGCTATAACAGAGAAATCAAGCTTCTGACAAGAGAAAACTAGAAACCACCATTGGGTGCTACCTTTGTAATCTCACAACTCATTATGATTTAAATGGAAACACCGGCCACCTAATACAGCTGCTATTTCGGTGATGTTAGCCCACATGTCAGCCAAGCATAGGATTATCCTTGTTTTTCCTGTTATGTAGACACAGCTGACCCCTCGGAGGCAGATTTCCTAGCAGTCTTGAATTGGTGGGAGGGTCGAGTGTGTGCTGCATAGGAGGAGGGATGAATCCGTATTTTGTCAGCTCTGCTCATCCCATCAACAGCACAGGTGTTACGCTCCTGACTTTGCCTCCAGTTGTTTTGGCTTTCCCCCACATCTGTGGCTTGTGCTCCGTCAGGTCTGAGCCCCCCAGAAGCGTAGCAGTCTGTGTGGCGTTTCTGAACAGGTTAATGGACTTCTAACCCCTCATCACTCATTAGCATGATTAATCAGACAGCGGAGTTACTCCATGATTCCCCTCCCCTCTTCCTCAGCTCACTGGCTCTCTACCCCTGCCAGATGGTATCGATGCAAAGCTGAGAGCAGAGGAAAATCAAAGGTAGGCTTCAGAGGCTTGAAAACCAAGAAAGCACAGCAGTTATCTCCTGCTGTTCAGATGACACATTTACAGGCGCCATGCACTCCATGGAGAATAACCCCAGGAGAGTGTGCAAATGAGAAAACACTTCACCGTACTTGGCTACTGTGTTTTTCAGTTGTAGAGATAAAAGCACTAAATACACCTGGATATGACTCCAACATTAAATTAGTTTCAGTTTTACAAACCTGCTTATATAAATAACTTAAAATGCAAATGTATTTCAAAGTAGAAAACATCATACTTCATTCACGTTTTCAATTCATAACACGGTTGTATTATTGTACAAATTAGCTATAAGTATCACTGTACACCAATTTAGCGCAGTGTGCTCAGTGGCCTTGACCAACTGCCTCTTTGCTCGTTTGAAAGCCGTGATGTCTCTCTCTCTTATGGGTTGGCCAAATTCTCTGGGCGGGCAAAGCAGAGAAAGGGGAGGTAACCTTGCTTTTTATGACCTCATAACAAGCAAGATTCCAGGCAGAGCAGGATACCCAGGGCTCAGTTTACATCTATCACAATTTCAAGCCAATTGGGGACCATAGGCAGGCTGGGGGAACTCATATTAATGTTAAAAAACCTCAAAGTGAAATTTTCATGCCATGGGACCTTTAAATGACCTGTAACAGCAAACGAAACTAACAGTGAAAAAAAGTTCTCTGCCCAGGTTAGATTTTCCCCGCAAAGTCACAAAATGATTTGCGGCAGGTAGATGGGACTATAGAGCACACATTCTGATGGGTCACAGACTTCTTTGTAACACCGGAAAAGCCTGTGTTAGTGTATTCAGCCAGCTGAGCCAGGTAGAGGATAGCAGGAGATTTATCTAAATAGGCCTAATTGTATTTTAATGTTATTTTAGAAGTTATCTGCTGTAGTTGTTGCTAATACTGTGGAAGGGCAGAAAATCAAAGAAAAGAAGGGAATTAAACGAAGAACAACTAAAAGCTCAAAGGGAAAGTGAAAGACAATGGGCGATAACGTGAGTCAACTTCAGTCGGGCTTTAACAGATGGAGACAATTACGGGATTGTAAATTATTCAAAACCGACCCTGTTCATTCATAAAATAACTTTACAATGGAAATGTGGTTGTACGTCAGCAGCTGACATTAATTTATGCCCCCCTCCCATTATGTGCGGACGTTTTATTCCCTTTAGTCCATGTTTGTGTTGGCCTACTATTTTCTTTTCCCTTGTCCCCTGTAACGTTGCTTGTGTAAAGCACTATATAAATCTAAGTTATTACGTTGGTTGCTACAACAATCTCTTAATGCTGCAGTGATACTGGGTTTAGCTCACGATGCATCCAAAGTAGGCTAAGTTACCATATGCAACACTTGAAATGCAACAATGCATCTGTAACTTATTCTCTTATTGTAAACGAATGATTTTCTGTTTGAGCAAAATATTCATCGCGACTATATGACCTCCCCATAACGCTAACTCGGTAATACAGTGGGCAATACAGCACCGTAAAGAAAAGAGCTTTACGACAGCAGGTGTGGTTAAAAACACTACCACTTTTGTCCAAAGCGGCCGCTAGAATCAAATCAAACCGAAAGTTACATAAAGCCACTTTAATAAAGACATTTTAAACATAAATGGGTGCATAAAAATGCAGGAAATTAAGTCTTTGACGCTCCAGATTTCCTGGGAGAGGACCCCCAGACACCCAACTTAATGTGTCCCCCCAATGGCTCATTCTAAGCCAGGAAAAACCCTGGCTATGCCAACTGGCTATAACTACCCATTTACCATACATATGTTAGAGGTGTATTGATCTTCTGATCTAAATCTTGTCAGGAAAGCGAATAATAGTATTTCCCAAATTGTCAAACTCATTTAAGATTTCATAAACACAACAGCATGGCATAGTGAAATGAGTTGTTTACCCTGATTATGTTTTGAAAAATGTCACCTGTCACCTGCAGCTTTTCATCTAACATCTCACCGTGACTCCTTCCTTGCAAGAATTGAAAACGACATGCTTACCAAAAGTGCAAGAGAATTGTTTTTGTAGACCTTTTTTTAGTGATCAATAGAAGGGTGTGCTAACCTCGGAAACGACTACATTGTATTTCTTGTGGTTGCTTCTCAATAACAGCACCCAGTTGAACGCTTTTAATGTGAAGGCACAGCAGTTTGCATTAGAAGTAACTTAATTCTCTCATGGCTGGAGAGAGGGATAAATACACAGGGAGGCTTCTATCAATGACTCACGGACAGGCACGTTGAAGTACATGCATGAGTCGTTTCATGTGAATCCCCCATGCATGTATATGTAATTAGGACTGGCGGACTCCACCATTGGCAATTTAAACTTACAGACCTAATTACTGTATGTTAATACGCTCCAGACTGTTCAAGAAAAAGAAATAGGGGAAGTTATAGTATTTGTAGAAAACACTGGGGACACAAAGTCATTTTGCTGAGAGTTCTTGAACAGCAAATCTTGAGCCGACCTGCACAATTACATCTAAGAATCCGTTATTAGTTCAATCACAGAAATGGCACGCACACGTACAAAGCCAGGAAAAATCCAAAGCCCTCAGTCAGTGTCATTAGCTGGAAATGTCAAGGTGAGCCACAAATCTGAGGGGTGAGAATTGCAGGGCTGGAGTTAGCCTCTGGAGAGAAGAGGGTGAGATATTTCTGTCTGCTGTCCCCCCATGCACTTCCACTCTGGTTGTGGCAATGAATATAATGATTCAGCAGAGACATGGCAGACTGCCACAGTGTTTTCTCTGAGTGGGAAGTATTGATGAAAAACTGTGCCAGGTTTATCTTCTTCATTTCTAGCACAGTGGTGATGAGTTTATGAAGAAAGCTGATTAAACGTTTCAATAGGTGGCGGTCATTTGGAAACAACTGCAGATAAACTCTTAGGGAACATTGAAATTACACTTTGACTCAAGGCCTTTCTCTGTTCCCAAGCCTTAAATGAATGATTTAATCTAGCATCCAATCCTTTTGGTTCTCATCGTCGCTGTGTTTGGGAAGCACAAGCTTGCGGAGCACAGAGAAATGAGAAAATTACTTTCAGCTGCAGCTCTGTCAGACCTCCACCAGAGTCCCAGAGGTATTCTCATTTCAGATTCAAAGACAAAATAATTAGAGGCCGTTTTGTTCAGGCTAGTCATTTAAATCAGATCAAAGTATGCAGGGGCACAGTAGCTCTCCAAGATGTAGCGTCCATGTATTTACTTCAGTTTGTATAGTTTATTTAGACATTCCACAGAAGTCACCATAGAAGTTTTGAGAACCCACACTGCTCCTGTGACCACAGTCATTTTCTTTATCTCCCCTTAAGCCTCTGTTTACAATTGTATCTTGAACAAAGCTTTCAGAAGAAGCAGTGAGTGTTGGATAACTTTTGAGTGCAATACATGTAGTTTTTTGAAAATGAATCACTGTGCTAGCCGCCAGCTGGTAGATGATGATCTTAGTAACTAGGACAAATGTGTTTTATTAGTATCTGATGGGCTTTTAGAAATACAGTGGATTAAGCCAGGAATTAACATGAAAAAGAACCATACGATCCCTTTCAATCTATATCAGATTTCCGAGGTGCATTCATGATGTTCACATCTGCCACTTGGTGATTATTACTATTTTTCATCCCTTGAATGATGTCACAAATCAGACTTACTGGAGATTTTTTTTTTTTTTAAATGAATCTCGGACATTGGAAATACTGACTTTATCTTATTTTCCCTGCAGGTATTAACTTTAGGATCCACGGGATAACTGTATTTGCTGATGTGGTTAAGTCCTCTAAACCAGCCGTGTCAGCTGAGCTCAAAGACCCCTAAATTGACACAAATCAGTTCTTGTATGATTATAAACTGGATGTTATTTAAAACTATTAATACTAAAGTGGATATTATTTCAATATTTGTTTATACAATTGTCAGTGTTCACTTTGATCAAGTTTGCTGTTGTTCTGCTTGGAAAAACTGGACCTCTCAGCCATTTATTCATAACTTTTAGCTAACAGTTACCTAATGAATAAACATTTGAAACTATTTCAATTATGTATTGATGAAATGTAACTAACTCTTTTAATTATTTCAACTATTTTAGTCATTTTTAGCTAATCTCACTGTTTATCCATTACTTATAGTTACCTATTATAGATAGTTAATAGTTTAGTTAGTTAAAGGGGTTAGCTAATGCTGTTAGCTAATAGTTAATTAAGTTAGTTACATGTTAGCTAATAGTTAATAGTTTTGTAACGTTAGTAGGTAGTTAATTAATAATTATCTGTTAACTAGTTAATAGTCAGTTTGTTAATAGTTATTAAATAGTTAGTTATTTGTTAGTTAACTGTTAACTTATAGTTGGTTAATAGTTAGTTAACTATTAGTACTGGGTAAATCATTAATAGTTAACTGTCAGTTAGTTAATAGTAAACTATTTATTTGAACTGTTAATTAATCTTAGCACACTATTTTACCTTCTCTTCTTGGTTCCCACACTCAAATTCATACACGTTTTACCACTGACTCAGGTTGATTGGCATTTTACTGAGTAAACATCAGCATCACAGTAATTTGGCCGTTTATTTTCCTCCTTAACACAATTTTTTTTTTGTTGAGTTAAAGGTGCTCTAAGTGATGTCACACAGTTTTTAGGCTACAACATTGTTTGTCACATACTGCAAACATCTCCTCACTATCCACGAGCTGCCTGTCCCCTGAACACACTGTAAAAAAATGTGGTCTCTATAGACAGCCCAAGCTCCACAAACGCCAACAAAAACAAACTGCGGCAACCTGCACCACCAAACATAACAGTGTTCCAGCCAATAACCAACAAGAAGGAGTTGGTTGAGCAATCACCGCAGCAGCGTTAGCACGTAGGCTACTTCCACAAAGCGCGTTCGTGACTGTTTCAGGAAGTACGGAAGGGAGGGGGAGGGGACGGGTCACCCAACATTGCTTAGAGCACCTTTAACTAGTTAAACCTTCTGTGTACCCTGGAAACTGCAAAAGTACTGCCTTATCGGGGGATTTTCTCTGTATCTTCGTCAGTGCGAGCGACCCCCTTCACATTGACATACATTGAGATTATAAAAATATAGATTATAGTCATTTTCTCTAACTCTTCTGTGCTTATTACTGTGATTTGTTAAGGGCCTTTATCTGCAGCGGTGTAAGGTCAGCTGCGTACACCTCACCTACTTCTATAAATTCATATATACATTCAGAAACATTCATAATTGATGAAACACTTAGCTATCTAAGATACATGGTCTGCTTTGGAGTGTGTGTCCATGTGTGTTTAAACACTATAATTGCCTGTCAGTGGATTCTGAAGCTGAGGAGTTAATTACTTTCTGTGTGTGTGTGTGTGTGTGTGTGTGAGAGAGAGAGAGGGGAGTGTTGACATAGCTGACAGGTGAATGACAGGTTGCTGGAGTTTGCAGAAGATGGCGTTGTGTATCATGAGTGGGAGCATTTAATGAAAATGAGAGTGTTAAATGTAATAGTATAGTCTTGGAATCTCAAATTGGCTTTTTGATGTCTTTTTAAACAACAAATCATTGTATAGGTTTGTCAAGATCGAACCTCTAAAGCTCAGATGCTATTAATAGTATAGTGATGTTGCTGTTCCTATATGTCCATCACAACAATTAAACTGATAATTTCTGAAATGCAGCATAACTAAATGAGATGTGTACCACACCGTAGATGTGTCATCCATGTATCTGTACTCCAGCCTTTGATGTACCTTTGAAACAAACTTCAAAGCTCCGGGACCAGTGCTGGTTCGTACTGATGTCTTATAGAGGGTTCGCAGGGTGTGCTGGTATAGCAGAAGATATGAAGCCTTTCACTGCGGGACTGAAGAAGCAACTGCAGGGCAGCATCGGTCACAGAGTTAAAAGGAGGGTACACTTTTAACAAATGACCCATGTGCTGAAATAAGTGAAAAATAACTCGGGCAGCGTTTGGCCTTATTTGTGTTCAAGGTTACAGGATACTGTGAATCTGTCCCACTTAAACACAGGCAGGGAGGCACACTCATAGTGATGTCACACACACACACACACACACACACACACACACACACACACACACACACACACACACACACACACACACACACACACACAGTGGGAGCAAGTTTGTCTCTGCCATCCAAAAACATGACTGCTCCAAAAATGATTAATGTGAGTGTTTTATTTTGGTCTACCACATAAAGCAACTAAAGGTTGTCAAAGTTTGTGTGATTGGAAAGATTTTTATAGACCAAACCACCACAGAAGAGTTTTCGTCCACCCATGGTCAGGGGTTTTCCCCCACCCATGGCTGGTTTTCATTACTTTGCATGGAATTGGGATGACAGTAATAGTTTTAAATGACAAGTGTATACTATTTACCATGTTTGAATCTGGGTGCAAAATCTAGTGTCTTCACTAAATGTGAAAACTCCATAAAACGTAGTTAAAATGTAGTTAAAAGAATAGTGAGTGGGAAATACGCTTCGGCTATTCACTTTCTTTCTGAGAATCTTTGTGAGCTTTTAGAGTTGCTTTTTGGTACCTTACCTTACCTATACAAACAGGAGAATGGTATCACTATTCTCATTTAACTCTTGGCAAGAAAGCAAATAAGCGGATTTTCCTATTAACTATTAGTTAAAAGAAACTAGTACTGACTGTTAGCAGGAGTCAGGGCATGAATGGTGTCAAAGTCCAACACATTCTCACTACCAAATGCGACGCTTGGTCAGATGCCTTTGGCGTTTGTTAGTGACAAATTTGGACGGGATTGGATGGGACTCTTGGCGTCACTTTTTAAAGCTCTGGGTCGGCATCACTTTTGACGCTCTGGGTCGGGACTCTTGGCGTCACTATCTGATGCTCTAGGTCAGGACGTACGTTTATCTGACATGAGGCACAAGAACGGGACAGGTTTTGGAAAAGATCGTGGGTGGGGTTACAAAATGGACGCTTCAGTGACATGTGGGACAAGAATGGGACACGAACCTCGGTCTCCTGGGTGGAAGTCCTGTGTTGTTTGACCCATCCATCGCTCCAACCATCCTCCTTATGTAGCTTTTCTGTCGTTCCCACTAGTTGCTACCATTGTCGCTCTCCACTGCCAGGTGCGTTCCATATCGATGCTAAAAGGGGATTTTTGCGTTGGTGTCTGATGCTAAGAGCCACTGACTGAAACTGAAGTCAGTATTATATGAGTTGGGAGTGAGAACGGGTTGCAATATCACATGCTTCATATGCCCAACCATCTGCCTTGATGTCCTTTCCAAGAGGAACAACAGTATAACATAACGCTACTTTTGCCTTTGATACCAAGTATTTGTACGACTACAAGAAATTGCTTCTCAGGGAAATCTTTTTTTGGTGATGTTTGTCCGGGGGATAAGACACTGGCAGAAGATAGATGTGAAGTCCACAGACAGAGGTAGCCAATTCCCTTTTTATCTTTAAATGCCACGTTTTTTGCAGCTTTGTAATCGCAGCGTGTCAGTTCAAATGCCACCTGGCTATGGAACCACTCAGAGCCCTGATGGAGAGCTTTTATTTTGTAATGTCTGCAGCATCACATTGCTTTTCTTTTGTGCTGAGTATAACTTCAGCGGCTCTATACCATGAAAATATACGTTGAAGAATGACTGCATGAGTCACAAAATTTGATCGAGTATCAAGCCAAACAGCTCAGATGATGTTTGAATGAGTCTTTGTACTTGCCATGCTAGAAAAAAAAGCCATCTACAGGGCAGCATCAACCACTGAGATCCCTTGCTGATATTAAGTAAACAGAGGCTTGTGTGAGCAAGGATGAAAGGGTAGTAAATGATGATTCCAGCTGCAACGGTGTAATGGTTGTGTAATCATGAACGATGCATTTCAGCGGCTTCAACTTTTAGGGTGTGCTTTCTTTGCCTCCTGCGGCATGGGATGGACACGAGTGGAGGAGGCACAGAAAGCGACGAGAAAGTAAATAGTATCACGGAAATTCTTTCCCATTTTTATAATATATGTCTTGAGTGGTAGCATAGTCAGCAGCACTCACGGTATGACAAAAGTGATTAGAGCCAAGTTGCCTGGATCCACTTTGTTCTACGTAGAGCCACTGCTGGCAGCTGTCTGAGGTGATGCAACCGCGCCTCCGGGGAGAAACACAGACCAGCTTATTTATAAAAGCCAAAGGGAAAGATGAAAGGACAAAGGGAGCTTGAGTGACCTGTTTGGAGAGGGAGGTTCAAAGTCAAAGCGAAGTCATCTGATCTTTACGGGGACAAGGGTAAGATAATGAGCACTGAGAATAGCCCTTGAGAGGGAATCACAGAGAGTTCAATTAGGCTTCCTTGCCGTTGCTTCTGGCTCAGTCTGACTGTGGTGTGTGCCAGGATGAAATGTCTGGAGTTTTTCTAATGACAAGAGCCCACTTGGAGCGCCCTCATCCCCCCCCCATCGCCATGTAAGCAATAAGAGGAGCACGCTGCTTAACTGCTGATATTAAAGCCCACCGTGGAATAGCTTGCTAATTATAATCATTTTGTTTTTGCTGATTTGAGCTCCTTAATGAGGGTGGGAGTGTCGTTTTCATTTATATTTTTCATTTTTCTCTTAATGTGGGCACATAGAAGTCTAGTGATTCAGGGCTACACAAATGCACAACTGGAAAATAATAAAATAATGGCCTGTTTATCCCCAGTAATTGCAGTAATATCCCTCTTTGTATTCTGGTCAGTTGAAAATGGTCATTGGAAAGTATTCATCGCTAGACCCCTCTTTGGAAAACTAACACATTTAAAGGAATAGGCTATACCTCTGTTCAAAAAAAATATGTTGTCCTCTTTCTCTCTCTTCCACTGTTGTTCGGCAAATATAGATTGTGTGATAAGTGTAATCCAAAGTCACATCACCATCTGGTGCACATACGTTACAATTTGTGCTCTGTCGTCTGTATCAGAGACATCACTGATGAACAGCATCACTAAACTCAGGGCACTGAAGTGGCAACGCAAGGAATGAAAAACAGTGTTTTCCCTATACTAAGCTTCTGGAGGGCTTAGGTGCTCTGGTTGTGGTGGTGGGTCGTGTGGTTGTAGCGTTTGGGGGTCCTCCCCCAACAACGTTTGATGTTATTTGACTAAAAACTATGCATTTTCACACACATTTTTAGACTATATCTTGAAGATATTTATGAAAAAGAAAAAAACAGGTTGTAATTTTTTATTACATTACTCTCAGATATTATCAAGAAAAAAAAAGTGACACAAATTGTGTGCCATAAAAAATAATAATCCTAAAATAGCATTGGTTAAACAAGACTTATAGTGAAGAGATTTGAACTGCGATTTGCTCACCCTCCTAAAACTTAGGGTGAAGCCACTAACCAGCTGTATGGGATGGATATGGTCAGGATTTAATTTATTATCTTATATCGGCCCGGTTTGTTATTAATACGCTTACCGGTTATTTTTAATTACTAAAATATTGTTTGGTTTTTTTTTTGGTAATTTTTTAAACAATAAATACATGCAGGACATGATTAGAATTGTTTTTAATTTAAATATAACTAAATATTCTTTCAAGAGCAGCAACAGTAAAGTTTACAACAGCAAAGTCACTATATACACTCAATACTATCTCACTATTGCTCACATCAAAATACTGAGGGAAGTTTAGAGAGAAAGAAGAACACAGACATCAGTCAGTATCAGTCCTTCCTCCTGTCCTCTGTCCTCCTCCCTGTGCTGCTGCTGTGATTCACTGCTGTGATGTGCCTGCAGGGAACACTTAGAGAGAGGAGGGGCTGGTTTGGTTTTGTGCGCAACTCGAGTAAAAAGTTACCTTCACTTCACATGGTTCACTGTCTCCACCGTGGCCTCTCTCATTGCTGTGTGTGTGTGTGTGTGTGTCAGAATGCATATACCTTTGATTATTTTTGCCTTAGTTGTTTTCCCAATAAGTCTCAGTTGAAAACTATGAACCAAACCAAATGAAGCGAAGTTGCCCTTTTGGATCTGTTCCATGGCCTGCAAGGAGGTAGGCCTCCAATGGCCGCTACCTGTGTGTGTGTGTGTGTGTGTGTGTGTGTGTGTGTGTGTGTGTGTGTGTGTTTGTGTGTGTTTGTGTGTGTGTGTGTGTGTTTTCATTTCAAGTGTTATAGGGAAAACCCTGGAAAAACATTCAATTTGTATGGGACAATCCTTATTGACCCATGCTCTGAAGCAACCACCCAATGCAAGCCTGTGGTCAGGTGGCTGTGAAGCTGTGTATGGAACAAATTGTTTTTCCTTCTGTTTCACTACATTTGTTCCCTGACCTACTTTAACGTTGCAAACATTATGAAGTAAGAAGTTTTTTAGATTAATAACTTAAATGTTACTGAGTGTCCATGGAGGTGGAATTTAAATCAATAAGCAAACACATTCAAACGTTCAGATGCTCCTGCAGCTGGAGTTCTTGATATAGAAGTGTGAGGCATGTGCCCTTTAAATAAACAGGATAGCTCCCATACTGCAGGGCTCCAATATCCATTGATTTATTGCACCGAGGTGACGTTTTCAGCACAGTGGCTCTTCATCAGACGTCTGATATAGCGAGCAAGCTATTTATTTATCCAGTTTGTTAAATGATTTGCTCATCTTTGGCTCGTCGCCTGCCGTCTTTGGTTTGGCTGTGTGTGCATAGTCCTACCTGCATTTGCTCTTTGAAACTACAAGCCAGCCCAATGACATTAGAACTCACATTTTATTTTGTAAATATTTATAGGACAAAGTCAGTTTGATTTAGGCAAGAAAGCTTTATTATATAGGACACATAGGTAATTCAAAGTGCTTTACATGAGCAAATAAAATCATTAGAATGACAACCAGTACAAAGTGTGTGATAATAAAAAATGGTCATGAAACATTGGCAAGCTTAGCATATTCCCAAATTGTCTCGTCTAAAACATTTTCAGTGTGAACCTTCATGTTTTACTGCTGTTAACACATTATGTCGGCTGTGGGTTTCACAAACCCTAGAATCAAGTCGGCTATTATGAAAAATCTGAAACATGAGTGTGGTGAATTTCATTTTTTTCACCTGTTCACCAAGGACGTATCCACCTTAAATCTGACAACTGGCAATTATCACGGAAGCTGTTGATTTTTCCTAATCATTTTACTGTCAAACTAATTTCACACTGGGCCGAGGAAATACCAAGAATAACCAAATTCCATTGGCTGACCTACAGTGACCTCAGCTTTTGATACGTCGGGCGGTATATTAACATTAAGTACGGCGATAAATCTTCTAAACAGCTGCTGTTGGCTGCAAATTCATAGCTATAGTTTTTTTTCTCATGAAGTCATTTAACAAAAAGTATATTCTCACTGTGGGGGCAATGTCACTGAAATTGATTCCGGGGCAGAGGAGCACGCGGTGTGGTTGGACACCATCATTTATCAATTTTAAATTCTAATTTGCAGCAGTGCCCCTGAGATTAGCGGAGATGTAAAGGAAGTGGCACGGCTTCTGACTGCACTGCACTCTGTGCTGTGACGAGAGGCTTGACTATGGAAACGTCTGCTGTTACAGTGGATTGGATTTTTGTAAAAAGAGAAAAAGAAACCACGTTTGTGGTTTTCAAAATGATTTTCCAATATGTTTTCAAGCCCATTCACTTGATTTTCTTTTCTGATTTTGTACAAGTATGTTTATGTGTGGAGAGGGAGCAGTACATGAGCAGACATGCGTGAATTGACAGCTACCTGTTTGCGTTTCAGGGCACAAGGCGATTGATTTTGTCAGCTCAACAGAAGCACATGAACCGTTCCTGCGCTCATAATCAGCCATGACATTACAGCTCAGTAGCTCACGTAATGGAGGTCTCTCCTGATCACACTTTAAATATTCATGTGCTGCCGGTGTAATTCACACACTGCAACAGCTATTGCCTTGTTTCCTCCATAGGGCTGACTTCAACTCTGGATTGCGATGTCGTACGCCACAAACCTTTCTCTCTGGTGTTTTGTTTACAGCTCCCTGCAACAGTTCACCCCAAGTCACTTGGCTGGAAAGAACAGCAAATTAAATGCTCACAAAGTTGAAAGAAAGAACTTACATTTGCAGCATTTAACTTGGGTTCGAAAGGGGACACGACTTGTTGAACACTGTTTGTCTATGTGGGTTTCAGGTGTTATAGCAAGTCATTTCAGCTCATGATTTCTTTGGGAATTAGGCTTAGCATTGCTCAAAGCAAAACAGAAATGCTCCTTTAAATGTGCATTAATGTGTCATGGGTAATCAGATCACATTGTCGGATCATTGGGCACAGCATAAGCACATGAAATCCAAGTTGAAATGTGCCTCAGATCCAACCTAAGCTGACATACTTTATACATGACAATATGTGGTTTATGAAGGAATGAGAAAGTACTCTGCATAATACATACACTCACACATACACAGTTGCCAGTTTATTAGGTACACCTAGCTAGAACTATTGCAGCCAAATAGAACAGTCCAGCAATACATCCTTCAAATAAAGTTTCCAATTATTTTGTGTTGGTAAAATAGATAGAAATAAATTATATAGTTCCTTTTCTACCTACATAAAAAAAGAAATCAACAGCAAAATCTCTTTCCAGAATCAGTGTTCCAATTACTTTGGATTATCCAGAGACTTGGTTGTAATCAGTTTTCAGAGGGACTAGTTTGTCTTGGTAGAAAGTATTTCCAGTGTAAGTGTAATTCATCTCTATTGTATTTGTATTCAGCAGAAATCAAGATGGATATCCGAGCAAGAAAACTCTGAACGATCTGCATGGCTGAATACCACTCAAGGTCAGTGAGGAAATATGCTTATTATATTGCATAATTTGGGGGAGCTGTCCCTTTGATCACACAGTATAGATACAGAACAGACACAAGCAACATTCCGCGATACCTACATTAGCTTTCCGTAAGTGTCCTGCCTAGCTTTGTCTCACCTGCTCATGATTCAAGCAAAGTCACTTCCCGTGAAACTTGTATTATTCATAATAAAGACAAAGGACTGATCATTGTTGAATTACAACAAAAGCATTTCCAGGGAGTCGGTGAACCGTGCTGTTTGAAAAGTGCTCTGTGGGTTTGATGAATAAAAATCCCATCCGCTCAACGTCACTTTCAGAGTGACAAATGAACTGTTTGATCTGCAACAGACTGATGCTTGGCTTGCATACAGTGATAACAATACGCTTTGAAGCTCCATCAGTGAGATGGGCCTACTCACTGCTGTCACATATCCCAGACACACACACACACACACACACACACACACACACACACACACACACACACACACACACACACACACACACACACACACACACACACACACACACACACACACACACACACAGTGTACTGTAGCATGTGCTTTTTTTGACAGTAAGAACTAATACCACAATTCCATAAAGCAGAGGGGATGGGGACAGTGAAAAAAAAGATGTTAAATACATAAAACATGGCAGCTGGGAAAACAGTGACCTGTGGAGGGCATTGTACAGTCCAACGGTAGCCGAGAATAAGCTCATGACTTTTTCATGCAACACTTAAAACAAGGTAATAACTATGCTGAACTCGGTGCCATGGACAGTATGTCAGCATGCCTGGCCTTGAGACAAAAAGTGGTGGCGTCAAAATATGTTGTAGTTTAAATCTGCATTCATTTAACATTGTAGCATGCCAAAAAAGAAGAAGAAAGTAATATGTATTTGTCAAGCTCCGTACAAAGACTGCTTTGGAAGTTTGATCTGCATTTCAATCAGGCAAACAAATCTCCCCATTTAGTCAGATGCTGCGCTCGTGGCGCTAAGCTCAAGCAAAGAGATGAAAGGCGAGGAAAACACTAACAACGCTGTGAGGCACACAGAGTAAACATGCAATGGTCTCGCATCTCATTCTGTATGTGCGAGGACCCAGTTTGACTCAGCAGTAGAAACTGCAGCAGCAGAAAATAGTAAACAGTAGTTCTGTGGTTTATAGGTAACAGTGGGCTTGAGGGACACCCCGGCCATGAGCTTTGGCCCTTTTTCAACCCTGAATGGGGTCTTCATCTGCTAGGTTTGGGCCATAGACCAAATTAGCTGCCACGGAAATGGCCCCTAGTGACTGCAGCGCCTCCTCCTCGCCACAGTCCCTCCATCGTCATGAAAAATAAAACAGATACAACACCCCCGCGTTAGGGAAGCTTTCAACCTCTGCTCAGCCTCTGCTTTAATATTTCATGGCCACTTCTTACTTATTTTAGTGGGAATAATTGATCTGGAAAGAGCACTGACACACAGAAATGAAAGCCTCTGAGAGCTGGGGGGAAAAAAAAGGTTCTATTATGGTTTTGAGGACATGAGATTGTTAGGCTTTCTTGTTTGCTGCTGCCCTGCTGTACATCGCCAAATGATTGGCTTTAACCACAGTTTCTGATTTGTTGCATTTTGAATTGTGGTTACATTCAGAAAGCCTCATTTTTCTTATGCAACAGTTATTTTGTATGTATATATTTGTTCCTGTATTTTTTGTTTATTTCATATACATGTTTAACATGTTGTTTGGTTGTTTATGTATGCACCATTCACTAAGGCAAATTCCACATAAGTGTAACTTTTATTGCGGCAATAAACCCCTTTTCTGATTCAAAGACAAGGTGTTCCACAGCTTGTTCAACAGCTAATGGATATGTTGCTTTAAAAGGTGCATTCTGGGGCGTTGTCTGCAGCTGTTGAGAAAACAATTCCATCAGGAACCTCAGTCCGTTTTTTTTGAGACACCTTTTCATTTAGACAGATACCAACTTTACGGAAAAAATTACTTTATCAGGTACTGTGAATAACTGTTGCCCGTGGTATTCACTGTTATCGTTAGCATTATGTGCCTATTCTAGCAGCCAACACAGGGAGTCTAGAAACACAATTGATTCTTTCTCAGGACTCAGGGCTAAGGTCACCAACGGCCAGGAGCTGTATTTATTGATGCAGAAAAACACCTCCAGAGATTTGCACCTGCAAGCATCTTGCCCCTTGTGAATTCCGGCTGCAACCCAGCTTAATGATTTGTAGCAAAACGAAAAAAGAAATGTGTGTCTCAGGCGTTGTGTGTAGAGGACTGGAGAGGCAAAGTTAAGTACACTACATAAGTGTCTGACCGCAGTAAAAAAAAAATAAAAAAAATGTGTTCCCGGAAAAACAAGAAGTTGACTTGTTCTGCCATTTCTCTTGCCGAGGGTATTCTGCTCTGACAATTATCTGTTATTAGCGAAAGATTTTCTGTTGAAGTGATGGAAGAGGTATTCAATATGTTTCTGTGTGTGTGACGCTGAGTAAAGGAAATAGAATACCTCAGTGATGGGTAGCACTGCGAGCCAATGGCAGACCAAGACAAATAAAGTCAAATGGCCATTTATCATGCTGACAGTTGAAATCCCATCTCAGTAATTACAGTTGATGTCTGGCCTTAAGATCAAATCAATCATTTCAACAGAGGAACACATGATGTGGACCCGGGGACCATGGATTGTTTGAGAGATCAATGAACTTCATCAGGAAGCAAGTTAAGCTGAAAAACAATAAACAATTGTTTCATGTCCAACAATACATTTGCTGCATGTGATGGATCTCGACAGGCTGGCCACCTTTGTCTGGGACACTGGAGACAGGACGGAATTAGAGTGGGAGACAATCGATGCACTGGTGAGAGGACAATCCCTCCCAACACACTGTTCTAGCTCTCATACATTATAGCCGTGTAGTTTACAGCGTTTCTTAGAGCTCTATTTTTTCTCTCTCCTGGTGTAATAGTACCTTTTAAACATGGTGTAGTAAAATCCCTACACTAAAAATGAAAGAAACTTCATATTGCAGTAATTTTAAAAGAAACATTTTACATTTTCGGAAATGTGCTTACCATTATTCTCTTTATTGCCAACACTTAGATGAGCGAATCAATTCCACTCTCATAATTGTACAGCACTAAATATGTAGCTGGAGCGGGCAGCCGGTTAGCGCAGCTCAGCACAATGACTGGAAATTGGGAAACTGCTAGCCTGGATCTGTCAAAAGGTAACAAAATCCGCTTACTAGGACCTCTCGAGCTTACTAATAAATAAATTACCTTTGGTTAATCCATACAATTTTTTTTACAGGGGATTATGTGCAAAGTTATGTATTGGCTGAGAGCAGTAACTTCCTGGAGTTGTTTTCAAATTGTCCTTCAGAAGCAAAAGCCTATCTGCAGAAAGCTATAGAAATAGAGCTTGAAGGTGTCTGCTATGTCTCATGTTTCATTTGACCATAGTGAGTCTCTCAGGTTGCCGGGGGGAAAGTGCTGACACTGTGTGGTTTCGCCATCTGCTCAGTGTCCTGTGAGATCCCTGGCTTGTTCATACATTGGCTCTGTAGCTGGATTGAATCTGTGAGATGCAGTGATATACTTCTAGCGTGACCTCTGCGATAAATGTATTATATACTGTGTGTGGGAACAGAAATTCCATAAGTGTTGAGGGTTATGAGAAAAATGAAGGACATATTAAAAAAACTAGACTAGATGAACTGCTGAGACACTGCTGTAATAGGTCACCTGTTATGCTTGGCTCAGCTCCAGAGAAATCTGTATTTTGGCAGAATGATGAGTGAAAAGGTGAAGAACCAGATGGATACACTCTGTTTGTCCTTTCAGTATGAAGGACCTTCTCTTGTCGCTGAAAAGGACTGTACCTGCACACATATGGATCAGCAGTTGTAGCATCAAGAATGCCTCAAGCACTCTATACTTTAACTCGAGAAAAGGTACACAACATGCACAATTTAGGCTCTTCACTAATTTGTTTGGATCAGGGTGTGTTTTTCACCACCTTTTGGTGTATTGTTTTATTGTTGTACTGAAAACTGTGGTTATAAGAAAAATCCACAATGTTCTTTGCATTTCTGTTGTTTACTACCTTTTGTCTTCTTTATATAATATAATATATATAATAATTATATAACAATAACTAATTTTCAGCTACAGTGGAATTAAAAAAAGTCAAAACTCAGTAGAAAAACATTATATACACATATTATATACTGTATATAACATGCCTCACAAATGTGTGTTCAATAGTTTGCACCTCCTGTATGTTCAACAATCATACTAGGGCAAATCTATCATAGAACAGGGACAGAGACACCAATTTCACCACCAACAGCTGCATCAATAGATCACAATTCAATACAGCCACTCTCTTAAAGCTGCCTAAGAGAGAACAATCTTCTCTTGCAAGCACAGAGAGGCTTCCTTACAGTTTGAGACAGATCGTTCATATCTGACATTTACTTTTATTACTTTACTTCCAACATTCAGTAATTTAAAGTTGAATTCCTTAGGATGTTTATGAAAGAAACACCATTTTTTTTTAATACAATTTATGGTCAGCCTTTTTCAGCAATAGCTATTTAATGTATTTACTAGTGGTGGGCATAGATACATTTTTTTAATCTAGATTAATCTCACTGTAATCTTGGAATTAATCTAGATTAATCTAGATTAAAATGGCTCATTTGAATTCTGCCGAAGGCATTCAGAATATGTGTGCTACCCACATAATGACTAAAAGTAAGTCTTTGAGAACGGGTTTCTCAAGCCAGGTGGCGCATTAGACCAGGGGCTCATCTCCTGTTTCCAAAATGCATCACAAACTGCTTGAGAAAGCTGTTTTACTATGATAATTGGTGATGAAAATAAATTATGTTCAATAAGATGTACTTGTGTTTACTACAGTGTTTCCCACAGATTAGAAGGCAATCTGCGGTGGTCTTTTTCAGTCACGGAAAATACTTTTCAATACTCATCTGGGTTGAAGCAGCAAACATTCAGTTTAAAAGTAAAAACATGACATAACATTATTTATAATACGTTTATTTGATTCACAGCTGCTACGTATAGTGTTTTGACCTTGACAACCCAACTGCATTTTATGGCAACCTTGCGACTAGTTAACTTTCTAAAGCGGGCGGAATCGCTTGTTTGCTTAGAGTCGGGTCGGGACTCTAACATTAACACACTGGCAGATGCAAGTGACAGAGAGACGGAGGAGAGCAGGGAAGGAAATAAGCTGCTGAACGAATACGCTGCATGTTTTAAAAGGCGTTAAAAAAATTGCGCCGGGCGGTGTTGATTGTGAGGCGCACCGCCGCACATTAGTCTGTGTGGGAAACACTGTTACTAACTGTTTATTCAGTTAAACATTATGAACTGTAGGCCTACATAAGAGGTCATGATTAGGGTTGGGTATCGTTTGGTTTTTTTCCGATACCGGTGCTAAATTGGTACTTTTAAAACGGTGCCGGTGCCTGAACCGATACTTTTTAAGAAAGTTTAAAAAAAAGAAGAAACAAGAAGGATAGGCCTACTAAACAACAGTCGGTGACATTTAAGAACACATTGTTTATTACTAAGGCCATATGGTCAAAATTAAATCATTTAATAGTAATGTAATAACTATAACTTATAATAAACAATAACTTATTTCACCAGCAAATTGCTGTTGAACGACAAAAACAACAACCAGATGGGAAAAGGGTATTTTACAATAACTTTGAATGCACCGCGAGGCTGTATGTTACCAGTTTCAGTGAATGCACCGTCTGTGTTTTTCATCTGCTGCGCTGCAGAGCAGACTGTTGCGTCCCGGTGGTGATATACAGTCACACAGTTTACACTGTTTAACGCTACCTGTTAGCTTTTTAACCATGTTTAATCCAGCTGCTAGCTAAACGTAGGCTAACGTTACCTGCTGTTGAGTGTAGTGTAAAGTCAGGCACCAAAATAAGGCACCGAAATGTTCGTCCTTATTCGGTCTCGTTACTACCGTATACGTCGGAACCGGGGCCCTATTGGCACCGAGTTTCGGTACCCAACCCTAGCCGTGATGAACTGTTTTACAGTCAGTAGGCTGTATACATCCGTGCTAAAATATCAAGGTGAAAGTCATCATAGCTTTGAGAATAGATTAACGGCGATATTTTTTTTATCGCCCGATAAGAGTCTCACATTAACGCAGCACGTTAACGCCGATAACGGCCCACCACTAGTATTTACATTTTGTAATTTCCTCTGTCGGTAACACTTTACTTGAAGGTATCTACATAAGAGTGACATGACACTGTCATGAACCCATGACACTGTCATGACACATGAACCCTAACCATAACATAACCATAACTTGTCATGACAAAAACTGAATGACACTTACTAAAAGAAGCGTTATGTCATAAACATTTGTGACTTGTTTATGTTTATGATGGTGTCATGTCACTGTTATGTAGATACCTTCAAGTAAAGTGTAACCCCTCTTTCTATAGTAGTTTTCATTGTTAGTGGCGGAGTTTGCCATTAGGACACTGGATTTAAATCGTCCACCTATGCATGTATGAGAGATTTCACAGGAAACAATGTAGCATGTTATCCAGTGCTACTGATTTTAATTTAATTTATTTAAGCCTTACGGTTTACTTAGTCTGGCATTGCCAGACCCTCCTTCGCAGCGCTGTGGAGGGTCTGGCGAGTCCACACAGCATTCCGCAATGGGAGAAACACGTGCTCTGGTTTATTGCCATTTCTTTAGACCAATCACATTCGTCTTGGGCGGCGCTAAGCGCCGTACGGAGCAACGGAGCCTCTGCAAAATAGCCTCAGGAAGGAACTTGTTTTGGGGGAACATGTGTACATTCAAAGGTTGTTTTAGTCGTGCAACAGAAAACTCAGATTGGACAGATAGTCTAGCTAGCTGTCTGGATTTACCCTGCAGAGATCTGAGGAGCAGTTAACCAGAGTCCTCATAAATCGACCAGAGTTTAAAATGCCAACACAAACAAAAGCCCAAGGTAACGGATATCCGGCCTAAATGAGTCAAATCTGGCGGAATTTCCGTCGGCAACGGAGCAATCCTGGAAGTGGAACTTTGTGGATATAGACTACTGTTTTTTTTGTACAGCAGCGCAGAGCTGTTTTCAGTTACTGCTAACGCAAACTGAACATTTCCTACTGCTGCACCTCCACATTAAAAGCATTTAACGTGCAAGACACAGGTGGCTTTTATTGTGAAGCAGTCACAGAAAACGTGATGTGCACAGCATGAAATTAGATCATGGTTGTTTGAGTACATGGGAATTTTTTTCCTTTTGTATTAACATTTATGTGTCTATTTTACGTTTTTAATTACATTCATTATTTCAATTACAATCATTGAATACTCTCTACTATACTGAATGAATACTATCTATAAATGGAGAGGCTATGAAACTTCTATGTAAGAGCACCATTTTATTTTTGCATTCTGGAGAGAAATATGTTTGCCTTGACTTTAGCACTTAATGTTGTATACCTAAATAGGTTCATGCTAGTGTATTATACACACATTTCAATGTATGCTGTATGTCCAGGCCTGGACTTCAGGTTTGAGTTGCTTCAGATGTTTATCTCATGATTCTTTAATCCATTCCCTCTCAGACCACTTAAGCCCAAAACGCAAATCCATTCTCTCTTCTTGCCCTTTGTAAGTGCTGCGAGAGACATGTAGATATTTTGACTGCTGGAAACATGAAGCTCAGTCCATCGTGACAAACTACTATCTCAGTCTCAGTGCTGACGGTGCAACACGGGTACTAAGTGCTCTTGTTTTCCTTTCCCATGAATACTGTCGCATAGTGGATTCCTGTTTCATATATCATTTATTATCCCCTGTATCTGTGGTTTCAGTGTAACAGTTTGTCTGTATCTACAGTAACAGTGATCATTTGTATGCCAGAGGATGTTCTTCAGGCAAACTGCTGGTATTAACTACCATGAGGGAAAATTGTCGTTGGAAATAAAGGAACCCTGCAGGGCAGGCCTTCTGTGCAACATCGTGTTCCCTGCCCTTTAACATGTCCCTGTGCTTCTCTCTCATGTGCAAAATAGTCACTCTGTCAATTAAAACACATTGTTGTCAGCCAGCATGCAACCTAAGCTGAGCCATTCCTTTGGGGCAGGAATTACGGAGGTGTGACACCATCTTCTCTTCAGAGGGATAAGCGTGAGTGGCATGAAGACAAACAATAGTAGTGAGAGCGGGGAGACCTGCCTCTGCACCACAGAGCCTAAACAGCATTGATTGCTATGAGTCGCTCTGAGTGGTTTTGATAACATTTCAATAAATATTGAAATGAGCACGACTCTCTGAGGGCACTCTAGCGCAGCTGGATTGACAACAGTCTGGAGAGGAGTTTTTCTGTAGCGGTGCTGGGTGTGCTTGTGACGGAACAACATGTCTTTAGACACAAAAACCTTAGATCACATGAAATGCAAATGGGACAGTTACAACTCATGCAAAGGTGTGCATAGCAATGCTTCAAAGAGATAATGTTCAGAATAGAGCTAAAAAGGGTTTAAGTGGAAGTGCACAGTGACCACAAAGCATCCAATCCTGAGCCTTCAAGACAACTTTTCTTCACTTCTGACCATTCTCTCTCAACAGGCCGTAGCCTGGATGCTTATCTCCTGCTTTGCAGTGTGCACACAGCTCTGCACATTCAACTGCCTCTGCACCCCTAAGGTCATTGCCAGTTACTGAACCGTGAACCTTTTCAAGCACTGCATGGTTAAATAAACCACACACAGTCATGTCTAACGCACAAAGCTGTGCTGTAGCCTTGGACACTTTGTTGTACATGTGTCTGCACATCACTTTCATTCACTCAGTGGTGTGAGTGTGATTTGCAGCTTGGCTGGCATCCATGTCCGCGCTCTGCTTTAGCACTGATCAAATAGCCTCACTAATGGCTTGGGATGATGACAGTGGATGAAATTTCTTTCACTGCTGTTCTGAGACAACCTTTTTTTTTAGACAACAATTACTTGTAGCTGGCACCAAACAACTGTCATGGACAAAGATAGTTCTGTTCAAATGATTTAGATCAGAGATTTCCAAACTTTGGAGGCTTAAGACCCTCTAAAAATTCAACAAAACCTCAGAGGCCCACCCATTATATTTCCTCATGGACAGAACACATAAATAAACGCTGACATGTAGATGGCTCATTGCACAAAACAACATTATTTATTTAATAGGAGCAAAGGTTCCAATGAAACTATGGACACTACATTGCTTATTTACAAATCATTTAAATTGAGAGAGAGGGAGGGAGGGAGGGAGGGAGGGAGGGATCGAGAGACATATCCAAACACAGGTAGATGCAGCAGAGAGAGAGAGCTAGTCTGTTGCAGGTAAAGTTGATAAGCTACTTTCTTTTTACAAATACTGTAAATTGTACTTGAATAACATTACATACAGTTAAAAGGAAAATGAAACAAATGAAAATATATATGACTTCCAAATCCACTCTTGCTACTCCATTGAAGAATTTGTATAGCCTAGGCTGCTGCCCACTTGCCCATACTGTGGGAAGCACTGGTTTAGATAAAAGGTGTAGGAAAGGTTCTTGCGGTACAATCACTATTCTTCTAAGTGACAGGTTACATTTAGTTTCCGTCTGTCAGACCGACTTGCCTTGAGCTTTGCTATTTTGGCTGCTGGGCTGGTGGAGGTGTGGAGCCCTCGAATACCAGGAAAACATTGGTAAAGCAATGAATGATTGATGACAGTGGAAAGCCAAGCTTTGACAACGAATGAGAAGTAAAAGGCAACAATGAATCCAAGATTACAGGTTTAGACCGGCAGGGATTGGAGAACACCGATCTTGAAAAGTCTATACTTTATGACAAGGCAAACCAAAAATGCTGGTTGTTTATTGATTTTTCAAGTCAACAGCTAAAAGAGTGGCTTGCATTGTACCCAAATTGCAGTTTTATCTTTGCTCAAGTTTCTTTTTATCCCCAGTTTGTGCTGCACTTAACTCCCTGAATGATGGAATTTGCAGTTGAATAAAACCATGACACACAATTGGTCCTCTGTTCTCTCAGGAGTAGAGTGCCTCTGGCAAAAACATCACAACAAGCAATTTTTAGAAATTATATCTTCCACAAATGATGTCTGCAAGTGGTACGGGGTGGTCTATCTGACACAGGCTTCGCCTTGAACAGAGGCTCTCTAGGCTCACTCAAATAGCGTCCGGTCTCTACTAGTGTCTAATGTCCCTATCATTTAATATATTAAAAGTTCAACCTCTCATTTTGCTCACTTGTTTGATTAGTATGACTGAATGTGTTACTGGCACCCACTGCGCTACCGTAGATCCCAGGTGTTTGTTCTTATAAAAAGCAGTTGTATTGTAGTTAAACTCACTCATCCTACATCTCAATTAAATGGGTGTTTTTAAACTGGTTTGATTTGTAGCTTTTGCCTTCTATGCTGCTGCTGAACAGATTCCGATTTCTGGGTTCAAAACATTGCACAGTTCGGGCTCTGATAGGGAAACAAAATGACACCTGTTTGATTTAACAGTACTGTATGTGAGTTTAAAAGGATGATTTGCTTTTAAATGATTGGATAAATCTTTACATGGATCCCATCTGTTCAGGGTTTTTTAATGAGGTTGGACAATCCTGTTCCTGCGCTGATCAGTTACTAAGAAAAGTAGTGCCCTTATTCTGTAATTGGACCTCGTCCTGTGTGTAATATTAAACTAACAATGCCATTACAGGGACATCTTTTAATATTCAATTACCACCCTCTGTGCTTTGTGCTCCTGTGATATCCCCTGTTACTAATTGTCAACAAATGCAGTCATGTGTATTAATTGCAGTGGATGAAACTGTGAGTCTATTTCTACTCCTCAAACAATAAAAACAAAATCACCACATCCAATGGTCAGACTGTTGTCATAGAAAATAGTTTTCCAATCTTATAACTGGTTAAAGGAATCTGTATACCAATTAAATAAATATATTTGATATTTGTAATAATTCATAAAATAATCCCATATTATTTCAATGATATCTTTTTACTCGGCAGCATAGCCCCAGTCTGTTTGAACAGAGGGATATACATGTGTACATATACTGTCTTTTGTTTAAATTATTTGATGATGATTATTGAAATCATGCTCACAGTTAAACAACTGAATAAAAAGCAGAATTTACAACGGTTTAAAACAGAAATTATGGCCCTATATTTATCAGAAGTAAAGATTAAAATACTAAATATATACATAATTACGCATATGCACACATAGGTTTATGCTCACACTAGCTAGCCGTTTCATTCAGTGCTGTGCTGTACAATCTGACTGCCGTGGGCAGCGTTGCTGTCTTCAGTCTGTTTGTTCTGCACTGAATATCTGTAACATGGTCTCTGTTTCGCAGCAGTTAAACATGTAGCTAGAGCCAGCAGTTGGTTAGCTTATATTAGCATAAAGACTGGACACTGCACCTGTCCAAGAAATAGGCAGGCACATAACTCTACTCTTTGGTTTTTTGTACGGTTTAAAGGAATAGGATATAAAGGTTTTGATTTGATTAACTGTGGACACAACCAGGCTAGCTGTTGTACCCCATTTCCAGTCTTTATGCTAAGCTAAGCTAACCGTCTGCTGGCTCCAGCTTCATATTTACAGCGCAGACATTCGAGTTGTATTGATCTTAAATAACTCTCAGAAGAAGAAAACAATTAGGTGTATTTCTCAAAATGTTAAACCATTCTTTTAAAGTGTATGTTTATTATAAAGTGGGTTAATTAAACTAGGCAGGAGGCCTCATGATACTTTTACAACTTCACAAGGGATGTTTCTGGCTTCACTGTGGTCACATACTGTATAGTAAATGCTGTAGCTGGACTACAATCTGTTTTACAGCAGCTGTAGACATTTCATTTTAAAGAACTGGGAGGCTGAAGTGTTATTTGAGGAAAGCTATGGCAGTAGATCAGTCACATTCATTCTCTGGCAACATTTCGTGGCTTGACCCTTCCCTGACTCTGCTTAACGTCTGAACAATACAGAGAGATGGGCCATAAGAGTCACTGCAATCGCACCTCACTGACAACAACGGGCCATAACTTCAGCGAATGACCAGCCATTTAGACCAATAGGGAAAACCCACCTCGCTGCAGTATTTCAACCTTGCAAGTGGATGTTGCTGCCAATGTCCAACAGCGCAGATTTCTGCTGCGATGAGCGAAGTGTGACCCAAAGCATGACTGGTCAGGACGACATTGGAAATATTCCAGATAATAGAATATTTTGTCAGGGATAATGGGATTATGAGGGCAAACACTGCCTGGCAGGGTAGGATAAACATTAATTCTGGTATTACAGGTTAATCTGCCAGAGTGAAGTCCAAGTTCAATTGGAGGATGGAGCTTTAAAACTCTTTTTTCTTTTCTTTTTGCCCCCTCACAAGTCCTTGTAATGCACTGAGGCAGCACACGTAAACAAATTGAACAAGACACATTACAGTGCATCAGAGCACAGCAAAGGACATAACACTCGCTCTACAGCCTTGCACCTGCCTAATGGCTGTCATGTCATCTTTCCCTCCTTGTGTGTGTGTGTGTGTGTGTTTTGTCTATTTTTTTGTTGTTAGAAAGGCTCCCATCACACTGAACCATTTACTCGGATGGCCTTGGCACGCTCCCTAGGTGCTCGGCTTCCTGTGCACTCACTGAGGGCCCCTGCTTGCTGCATATCCACTAAGCTTGTGGAAAATTACAAACACACACAAGGTCACAGTGGAGCCGAGCCAGCCTCCCACAGAGCCCATCTGATCCAGCCTGAAACGCTGCAATTACCACCCTCAGCGTGCCTCTGTGTGGGGCTGCAGCTATTTCATTATTTATTTGAACAAATAGGATTACGGTTGGTCTGCGGGGGATTGATTGTGACGAGGGATGAGAGGCTCTAGAGAGCTGGGTGCTGTGGCCCGGGCTTGCTGAGCCACTCTGCTGTGTCAAGCGCGACGCTTGATCTCCTGTCTTGGTCTCAGCGACTTCTCCACTTTCCTGGACAGTGGAGCGTCGCTGTGTTGACATATGCCATCTGCTCTGCTACGTTCCCCGCACTGATTGATGGGGAAATGTGTTGGCTGGTTTGCGTATACCCCTTCTGGGGAAATATACATTTATGAGAGCATAAAAAGCACCTATCTGTCAAAACCCTTTGAGGCATAGTGCTCACATTTGACAGCGTTTGACAGCACATACACAACCTCCTTAATGAAAGGCTTTTTTAGGTACTCTCCAAAAGATTACAACATGCATAGTTTTAATTTGGTTTAAAATGAATTTGCATCTAAATAATGAGGGAACAAATTGACAACATAGAAGTTTCAAATCACTTCCAAATTAATTGCTTTAGAAGTGCTATTAAGTTACCAGCTAAATGAAAGTGCTGTGATTGAAAAGGAAATATGAACAGCTCTAAAATGTAGATTTGTCGGCTTCAGCACTCAGCAGCTATTTTTCCAGAATACTGATGCCTGACACATAGTAAATGGACCTTCTTTAGGTCATTGTGGATGTACATGTTATGATGCTAACATCGATGTAAGGTTAGACTCGGCCGTGCACAATCTCAGGGTATTTCAAATCAATAGTGTAAGGTTAAGAGAGCACCCTGCAGAATAAAAAAGAAAAAATAGCAATCCTGATGTGTTGGGAAACATTACCATCAGTGATCATTTTCATTCAGTGCAGACTGTGTGGTCTCTGGTAGCTAATAGCTCATCCCAGATGGAATTTGACCTGGCAGCTCCCCCCCAAAATACCCTCCTTTGAAGTGATGAAGCTCCAGGTCTCTGTGGTAGACTTATCTGCTTCTGGAGATTGATCGAAAGTAATTTTTTGCCTCAAGAAAACCAGGGAGGAATGTGATAGATAGCTCAGCCCCTCTATCTCCCTGATGGCGATATTAGTCCTGATTAAGATAAATGGGCCTTCTCTGCCTAACCATGCAAATGCTTACTGCTGGTGCCATTTATCCAAGAATGTGAATGTGCGGAAACAAGAAAAGCATGTTTTCTTCAACTGATCTCTGGCTAGAGGTCGTTCTTGCCGGGATAAATTACACTGCCTTCAGACAAATGCCATCGTAACAGAACTACCCAGCTATTCTTAATGTATGAGCGGCCATGTCCATTTGACATTCAGTTTGGTGATGGGGGATTTGAAGCAGAACAGGAAAGTGCTTTTATCCTCCTATATATGAGTGCCTAGTCATCCAGATATACAGTGAAGAGGGCATTTACCGGGCTCTCCCTGCAGGCCCCCCTAAGCTGCTGTAATTGATGTTGATTAATCAAATCAGCTGTAGAGAAAGCAGAAGGACAACCTTATCAATCAGGAGGTGTGACCTCTATGCTATAGAGCAGTCTAATGAATAAACAAAGACAACAGATATGCTGGTGTAAGCATGCTATAAATGCTAAGTGAATTGAACTGCAAAACACAACAAAAAGTGTTAATTGATGTTAAATGCAATCAATACATACAACGATGCAAATTACTCACTTTGCACAGGTTTTGAAGACAATATTGATATTGCTAATCACACTGCAGAGTCTTTTTAACAGTGAGGCTCTATGTAGGGATGGCCATGTAGGTCGGACGCTGCATCACTTTGGTCCTGACTGAAATATCTCAACAACTATTGGATGGATTGCAACATTTTGTACAGACATTTATGGTCCCCAGACGATAAATGTCATGCACTTTGGTAATCCTGTGTCTTTTTCCTCTAGCGCCACCATGATGTTGACGTGTGTTTTTTTTAATGAAATGTCTTGACAGCTATTGGATGGATGTGCAATGAGATGGTGCAAACATTCATGTTACTCTAATGATGAATTGTAATAACTTTGCCGATCCCTTAACTTTTAATCTACAGTACATGCATCATCAGATCAATTTTTTAGCAAACACACTAAAGCGTGGTGAACATTAAACCTGCTAAACATCAGCATGTTAGCATTATCGTTTTGTAAGGTTAACTCCTCACCTTGCTGCAGTGATGTAGAAGTGTTTTTCAGAGTGTGGTGGGTGTGGTTATAGGTACAACGTTACTCTTTTATCAAGAACCTTTCAGTTTCAGAAGGCATGTTTAGTGGAAACTCCGAGTTGGTTAACCCTGAGATGAGGGAAACTCTGGGTTTTCTGTTTCAGAAAGGGAGGTAATATAACCTCAGTGTCAGTTACTATGGTAACTGAGCCTGTGAACCTAACCTGGTCGGGGGCAGGTTTTCTTCAAGAAACCTCGAGTTTCTCTCAGTCTCCTCCCTCTGATACAGCGCGCTTTCATTTCCTCATTCATTCATTCATTCAGTCTGTATCAGGCGTGTTTTAGCGCAGTTTATCTGCGTGAATAAAAAAAAACAGTGTTGGTTTATTAACTGTGTTAGACAGACTACACGTTTTTTTCTCTAAACATGGCATTTCCTTGTGCCGACGATCCCGTTGATGAAGAAGCTGTATTACTTTGTAGGGAGTTAAACATACATCGGGAGGTGATATTGAGGCCCCGACTATAGATGTATTTTCATTTCCAGATAACTACCTATTGGGCGGTATCGTTTTTCTTCCCAGTCTATCAGTTATATTATAGGTTACCTGTGATTAAATATGAAATGAATACACTATATTAGAGCTTATGCATTGACTCGAGCAGGTCCGGAACTGAAAACTCAGAGTTTCCCATCTCAGGGTAAATCAACTCAGAGTTCAGGGTTAGACTCCTTCCTGAAATGGGCCCCAGATGTGATGCAAATGCAAAAATGTGTTTGCGCTAGCATTTTCAGCCCATTCCATCATAAATATGGAAGGTCTAGATTATCTCTCCAAATGATTACATAAATTGTAGTTGGCACAGGCTGTGTTGCCAGAGAAGAGCGTTGGCGTTGAGAAGACATTGGCATTACTGACATTTATTTAATCAGATGCTTTATTTGATCATCGTGGTGAACATTAAACCTGCTAAACATCAGCATGTTAGCATTATCGTTTTGTAGAGTTGGGTAACATTCACTTTTATACCTTACCGGTACTGATACCGGTACCTGGAATTGGGATCCTATACCCAACGGTACCTTTTTTTTGGTACTTTCCCTCTGTGATAACAACAAAATCATTTCAGTTGTCAAAATAATTCCAAACCTATTTATCCTATTTACTCTGAACATTTTGTTATTTAGAACATTTTACACTCCACTTAAAATAAAACACCTCCCTCTCTCCTCCTAAACTATTTAATCAAATAATTATCATTTTTATTCTTATTCTATTTTAGTCTATAGTAGTTTTTATTTTCTCTCTTTTTAACTGCTCTTTAATGTTTTATGTAAAGCACTTTGAATTGCCTTTTTGCTGAAATGTGCTAATCTTG
This sequence comes from Gymnocephalus cernua, assembly GCA_023631565.1. Classification (NCBI taxonomy): domain Eukaryota; kingdom Metazoa; phylum Chordata; class Actinopteri; order Perciformes; family Percidae; genus Gymnocephalus; species Gymnocephalus cernua. Next base: position 23,745,998 of record CM042446.1, read on the forward strand.
CCTTACAACCTCCAGCCTGTCAGTCAGTCTCCAGGGCACCACTGTGCCTGTCTGCCTCAGAGGAAGTGTAACTGCACCGCGGCCGCTTTCGCCTCACTCCGTCTGCACCTCTGCATGTCTGTGTCAGAGCTGAGCCCTGCTCTCTGTCAACATGGAGAGAGGACAGATATGCTCACACTTACGCACTCTCCGGTACCGGAATTTGTCACCGTTTAATTTAAGGTGAATCAGTTCTCAGAAGTACCGACGTAATTCGGTCGTTACCCAAAAAAAATAGAGTTCGGTACCCAACCCTATCATGGTGTAAGGGGAAATACCCTATCTCAGACCTGTCACCCTCCCATCTCCAAACTGTCAATCTTTCAGTGACTAAGAAATATAGCCTTGGTTATCACTTGAAAACCATTCAAAGTTTATTTTGTGGGCTTTAAAATGGCTTAATTAACCAGAAAGTGACAGAAGCGCTTAACATAGAGGACTGTGTGATGTTTCTGACATTGTCATACAGTATGACAAAATGCAGCAATGCAAACATTTTTAATTGTCTGTAATGCTTGGCATTTCCTTGTCAATGCAACCATATTAGAGCACTGTCCATGCATATCACAGCAGCACAAAGCAAATATTATGTTTTTTGCATATATTTACATTTCATATTATATGTTTCATTTACAATTTATATCCTACATAAGTCTCTTCAGTCACTACTTTTAAGTAAGTAGTTCTACTTTACTGTGCAAGATATGCAGTTAGATTTTCAGATTTTTTTTTTTAGATTGGATTTCAGTTATATTTTCTGTAAGTTTCCTCCTGAAAACAACAAGTGCTTATAAACCCAACCAAACTGACTAACTTTATCAGAACTGTCCCAATTCTGTTTCAAATGAACACAAGCATAGTTCTTTACTGGTAACTTCTAAGAAATTGTAAGATAATTTCCGACCTGTAAATGAAGTATTACAACTTTATTTCCCAGCATTAAGGTCTAAATGCTTTTTCCCGTCCACGCTGAGGAATTAGATTCCGGAATTCTGGAAATAGTTCATCCTTGTATTTCAACACGGTCTCACGGCAGTTTGTGAAATGGTCACATCATTTTTAATCTATTGATTTGTGTGGGAACACAGAGGTTGGGTTTGGGAAAAGAAGAACGGGGAAAGGAAACGTGACCCGCGGGAAACGATCCGTGGTCTCTGGGGGACGCGGGACAACAACGGGACAGTTGGGTTTAGGAAAAGAAGAACGGGGAAAGGAAACGTGACACGCGCGAAACGATCCCAGGTCTCCGGGGTGAAAGTCCTGTGTTGTTTGACCCATCCACCACCCCAACCAACCTTCCTACGCGGATTTTCGGCCTTTCATACTACTCGCTACCGTAGTCGTGCTGTGATCACGAAAGATGCTTCCCATTGAAATACATTACTTTAAAAAATGTGTTGACCACCACGAAAAAAACGAGATAAACGTGTCCGTGTACACGAATCAATAGATTAAATTACGTGACCATTTCACGAACTGCCGTGAGACTGGGTTGTGTATTTATTTGGTCTAAAAGTAGTACACATCTAAAAAATACTGGAATCAGCCTAAACCTTTTGTGATTTAATTATACAATGTAAAATCCCACAAGGTTGCTAAAACTTCCATTTTTCCTCGGACATGACCTCAGCGCCCTGAATGGTAGCTGCAGTCCTGATGATATGGAAATGTTCATAGCAATGTCCCAAGCTGACAGCATACATTTAAACATCTTTCCAACTTTTCCCCTGTCCTCACTGTGGTCTGTGGAGCTCAATCAGCGAAGCACTTTGACACACGGTACTATGTTACCCTGCTGAGTGGTGCAGAATTGAAGCTGCCAATCAAGAGACAGGAGCCTGAAGCCAATCAACCAAAGCAGGCCATGATGTGATTTTTTTTTTTTCCTGTCAAGGGTTGAGCAGCCTGACAGCCTGTTGGATGGTCGGATTCACTCCCCTCCTGCAGTCTTCGTAAATCACAGAGCTATTATAACACATGTAAATGTCTCTCACACACTCTGTTGAAAAGGCTGTTGCGCTGCTGCTGCCAAATTTACAAAAAATGATAAGTAAAGTAAATCATAACGGGCTGTTATTAACCTAACAACAACACTGTCTGTTTGAATGGGACTAGGGACTGTTTGTTTGGTTTGGCGGGAAATTTGAATCAAAGAGAATTAGATGAGAAGTTCAATACCACTCTCATTTTTGTGTGCAAAATATGAAGCTATAGCCAGTAACTGGTTAACGTAGCGTAGCATAAAGGAAGTGCAGGAACTGCTCCTGTCCAAAAACCTGGAATATTAAACCCCGTAAAAACGCATCTTGTCGTTTTAACATTTGGACGGATTGAGGCTAGGTGTTTCCAGTCTTTATGCTAAGTTAAACTAATCACCTGCTGGCTGCAGCCTTAGAATTACCACACAGACATGAGCGTGCCATCAGTCTTTTAATCTAATGCTTGCCAAGCAAGCAAATAAGCATGTTTACCAAAATTGTTGCACTATTCCTTTTACTTAATTCCTCACCTTGCTGCAGTGATGTAGAAGTGTATTTCAGAGTATGCTTTGACATCAGTGGTGGGTGTGGTTATAGGTGCAACGTTACTCATTAATCAAGAACCTTTCAATAACCAGACCTGATGCAAATTGAGCATTTGTGTGTCTGTGATTTTGAAAATGTGTTTGAGGTAGCATTTTCAGCCCATTCCTTCATAAATATGGAAGGTCTAGATTATCTCTCTTCATGCTCTATTGCTAATCCTGGAACAAATAATCCCCACTGGAGTAAGAGTATCACAACTTGAAACAGTGGTTGTAATACAAGTTAATATGCCGAGAAAAGTGACCAAGGACAAATATAAAACAGCTGGAGGGCTCGCTTATGAAGAGGGCGAGCCGGCGGGACCGGTCTCCGGCGTGGAAGGGGGTGCATGCGATGCAGAGTTGGGTGCCGGCAGTGCTGAAGTCGTGGGCAACCCCTCCACAATGGACATCATGAAGGCTATACAGTCGTTCAAACAAGATTTTCACTCTGAGATGGATGGTGTACTGACAGCAATTAAACATATTCAAACCGACATTAATGAATGCAGCGGCCGCATTGCTGAGGCTGAGCGGTGCATATCCATGGCGGAGGACAAGATTTACACGCTGCAAAAAGTTGTGGAAAAACTTGAACAGTCAACACAACTCCTAAATAATAGGACGGAGGACTCGGAGGGCAGAACCGGCACAATAATGTCCTGGACTTATCAGCAGATGTTTAAAAATTGAAACATTTTGTGGCATTTTGTAACTGAAAGAAGCCAGTCCCTTAAAATTCATACCACACCGTCAAAACGATGTTCCCTGTGAGGGAAAAGTTTCCATGTTTTTGCAAGAAACTTCAGAATTAATTAAAAATCACTTCAGGAGATGTCATGGGATTTACTTCAAGGCTCAGGAAGGCAGCCCTTTTTTTCTGGTGAGGCATCCTTCAGTGAGGACAAGCCTGTGTTCATATTCAATTTTTCATCAAAGTGTGTTTTAATCTCAACATTCTCTGTACGCCGCAGACACATCTTTATAGGGAATCCACTGTCCTTATCATTGATTTTATTCCCTACTGGTCTTGCCTAAGGAATTTTAAAGCAAAAATGATACATTTCCTCCAACAAATTGCAAGCAGGACTGCTTACTGTGCATAATTATATTTCAAATGTTCATTTTATGATTTGGCTGTTGAAGCAACTCCCATCGACTGAATCCAGTGCCTTCAAAGTATGTTAAGTAGTATCACCTGAAGGAGAACATGCAAGTAAACAGTCTTTTAAGACAACATCACAACATCTTTGGGTCAAACTTGCATTCTAAACTAGGCAGGACACCTGATCTCAGTCTTGCCAAAGAATTATGCAGGGAACATGCGACTACTGGTCACACCTATTACTGACTCCCTTTGAAGTCAGAGTGTCTCTGGCCTACAGAACTGCTTCTTTAGGCCAGGCCTCCCAGTACCATTCTGTGTCTGCCAGGCAGTAAATTATGTCAGTCCGACAATAAGGACATGCTGAAAACCTTAAAGGGCAGATGGAAATGAAAACCAGTCAATGGCTTTTATGCATTTTCTCTTACCAACCAAAGTGAGTCCGAATTGGTGAGATAAAGTATAATTAATATACAACAAGACTAAATCTGCCAGTATAATCCATTGGAACTGCTTGTTGCATACAGTAGTTCAGAAACTCCCTTCCCCTATAACTTTCTGACTATTTGTGCAACTTTCCAAAATGTGTGTAGTTGAGAAAGGAAGATGGGTTCAAACTTCTTTCTATAGCTCTTTTTTATTTAGTATTTGTGGCACCGAGTGCAACACTATAAATGTTTTCCAAGAGAGACTGTCTGAAAATGTGCACCGTTATCCCCATATTTAAACGTTTTACAATATAGTTATGTTCGACCTAAGTGCGACTCAACCCTAAGAGTGCTAACATTGCTAGCACGATGTTTAGCAGGTCAAATGTTTCTGTGTACACCATCAAACTTACGCAAATTAGCATGCTACCATTTGCCAATTGGCACCAAACACAAAGTAGCTGAAGCTCTTGGGAACCATTGAAAAATTCACATTTTGTCCTGTTGATGGCCCAAGAAGAAAAGTCAATTGATGACCAGAGTTACTGCATTTCACTCTGAAGGGGCCATGAATGTCTGATCCAAATTTCATAGCAATCCATCCAATAGTTGTCAAGACAATTCACCCAAAACCATGAAAGTCAACCTCAGGGTTGTGCTAGAGAAAAGAGTTGGGATCATCAGAGTCTCTAGGATTCATTATCTGGGGACCTTGAATGTCAGTACAAACTTTTATCGCAACCTGTCCAACCAATACTTGTGTGTGTTGGCTGCAGTGATTTATGTGTGACTAATACTACTAAATAAGACTGTGGTACTGAACATTGAGGTTATAGGAAGTGCAATGATAGGGTACCGGTGCAATATTTGCTATGTTAATTGATATGGTATTATGCAATGGGGCATTGTGCAATATAGAAGTTATTCACCACAGCATGAGTTAATGGGAAATGTGCAATAATTATCAAAACTTTTGTGCAATACGAGGGGGAGGATGTGTTGTTGGGGGGGGGGGGGGGTCGTGTGTTATTAGATGTTTATTGAAGCATGAGATAATGTATGACTATGTTTTTATGTTGATTAACTGTATGTTTATTGTGTGTTTATGCGTGATGTGTCGTCATTTTGTTCTCTCGAATGACCAAGACAAATTTCTCCTATAGGAGACAATAAAGGCTTATCTTATCTTACTTGTTCAGATATTTCAGTCTGGACCAAAGTGGTGGGCCGACCAGCCAATCTACATCGCCATCCGTAGAGCCATGCTGCTAGCGTTCGCAGGAACCATAGTATGTAGAGATGTTTCCCTACTGACAATAACACCGGACAGTAAGATACAAAAAACACAGTTTGAGATATAAAACCTTTGTAGCACGACTTTTAGTTAGAGAATGATTTTTCTGAGGGGAAGATTATTTGCAAACAAATGAATTTTCCCTGAAAGGCCACCATTCAGAATTCCTTGGCTATTACAAGAACACAAGAAATCAATGAGACATTTTGCTGTGAACTGCAGATGAACTGGCACTTGCGCTTGTTTATGGATTTTAATTAGGGCCAAATAGTCTCATGAATTTATGTAAAGCTTTCATACACCAGTCCGTGTACATCACAGACAGAGCTGGGGGAATAGGTCTAGTGGTACAAACTGTGGAAGAGGTCTGTGCTCTCCTGCCAAAACATTGCATGATGTGAAGTAGGCACAGTTATATCTGCTATGCGTCTCATTTTTAAGTCCCTTTTCAGAGGGACTACAATTTCCCACTGGATGCTGCTTGAGTGACACTAGAGACTCATCTCCTATGCCCTTGCTTCACGGCAACATGTCAGCTGCGGAAGCTGACGGGGTGTATAAGTCAAACTATGAGAAGCAAGTTTTTCCATTTGAATAATTTGCACCTATGAGAACACAGATTCTCTCCCAGACTCTTTGATGTGTTTGCTGCGAAAAGATGACTCCTGACAGTGTCAGATTAAACCCCAGACTCTCTGAAAGTTGCAAGAGCGAGTAGAGCAGAGGAAAAAAAAAACCTAACATCGCTGGAGTTGTAATCTCTCCCTTCAAAGAGCTAAACCACAACACTGGCAGTAAATGATGTATCAGCCACAGTGGGATGTTTAATTTGGCACCCTCGGAGAAAATCACATGTCACTCTTTGGGATTGGAATTAGTTTTGAGAGCTGTTTATTCGCTTCTGTACAGAGTCAATGTGTCGTGTTACACAAACCAATATCTGCATAGCTGTATCAGCAAATGGAGAAACAGGACAAAATCAATTCCAGCAGAGAAGGCATTGTATTATGACTGCAGCGCTTCCAGGGACTGTTCAATTGCCTATGTTTGGTTCACACTTATAACCTTCATCTCTTTTCCCGTCATCTCTCATAAAAGCGTGCCTTCTTAAAATTCCAATGATTGTTTTCGGATGCTGAAATTAGCATCCTGAAATATTCATGACATTCTGAACTTGTATTGCACATCTCCGAGGACTTGAAGAGGCACTGTATCAACACTACCTGTGTTCGTACATTTTTCATGAGCACTGTGCAGCTGAACTCAAATCACTGAATCCTCAACGCTTCACACGTCGGATACATACATTTTCTCCCTTTAAACTGATACTTTATCAAAATACATTATCCTAAAGTTCCACTGCCCAGTGTTCCAAAGTTGTGAGTTCAAAGGCTAATTCTGGCTTATTACAACTTGTGTCTTACTTTCATAGTTTTTCCTACAACAAAATCAGATGGGCCAAGAAACATGAACAGTCAGATGATCAGACACCCAGAAAACCAGAGGTTCTTTTTGACTTGTGTTCTCTTAAAACACAGCAATGTCTAGTTGTGACCCATTGTCATGGCATTTATTCAGTATGTAGGTATTAACCTTACAAGTAATGTTCCCATCTGATTGTTTAATTTAAAAAATATTTAGAGATTAACCTATTATCAGCATTTCTAAAAATGAAATCCACGTTAACTTGAGTAGCAGAATATGTTTGTTTTTTTGTATTACTTCCTGTTACACTTATCATCTAATGACCCTATTAGCAACCTTTGACTCTCTCCTTGTCTCACTGCTGTATTTCTCGCCTCATCAGACTTCTTTTGAGCTGTCAGAGATGTCAGTAACGAACTTGGCGAGTACGATGTGTTTATTCTTTTCAACCTTATTTATCCTTACGATGGCAAACTCAACACCAGGCTCAACAAATATACAATAAATAGGACAAGACAATACGACCGACAGAAAATACAAAGAGCCTATTTTAATGATCTAAGCACACGGAGTGAAGCGCCTGGCGCAGGTGCGTTTAGGGCGTGTACGAATCCACTTTTGCTAGTTTAACGGCGGAAAAAAAGGTCCAGGCACATGGCTCAAAAGGGTTGTACTTAGTGTCTTAATTATACATAGGTGTGTTTTTGGTGTAACATGCAATAAAGCAATCAGTGTCATCTCCCATTCCCTTTTAAAGCCAGGCGCGTTTGTACCTTGGGGCGTTGCTATTATGATGGCGGATTTGCTGAGCAGGAAGGAGAGATTTTCAGGAGAAGAAACTGATCTGCTCGTGCGAGAAGTGAAAGCATGCGAGCAGATCAGATCAGATCATAATACCATTTCACATTGTAATATTTGTATTTTAAATCTTCTGCATGTTTGTGTGCTGCTGCGCGTCCCTGTGTGTGTGTGTAACAAGCACAGTGTGCGCGCGCTGTGCTTGAGCCTAGGCGCATTTTACTAATGCGCTGTTAAAATAACAATGAAATGCTGCGCTATTGACTTTAGACCAGGTTTTTGTTGGTCAATGGCGCTTACCGCACTTCCCGCTGCCTCAAGATAGCAATACGCCAAGAATGCACCTGAACACACCTCCCTGTAAGACCAGCACGCCCATGGGCGCAAAGATGGGCACAGGGGCATTTGCTATTTAAACAACGTGGGCGCTGGACGGGAAATTGACAACTGTGTCGGTCTTAAACTAGCAAAGACATCTGTGTCAGGCTTTGCTCTGCACTGTGCCGGGTGCAAGATAGGGCCATAAGTCACTAAGCTAAAAGAGTAGTCAGTACATAAGCTTAAACAATATATCATCAAGGTTTGGTCAGCGACACTATATGGAAATAAAAAGCCATGGATGCGCTGGTACTGACAATCATTTACACTCTTGTCTTGACCCCATTTACAAAGGTCAACGTCACATGTCCTGTTGCTTGCTTTGTAACTCCTCTGCAGTGACATTATGCAAATGTTAAGCAGAGTTTAAAAGGATGGAAGATAAGGTTGTAATAATGAGAAGATAATCTAATGAGGGATATTCATATACTGTTGTTGTCAGTATGCTTTCAACATATACTGTAGCAATATTCAAATGTCCTCCAAATGTATATGCCTTTAAGAGCCACCGTAGATAAAAGGACTTGGAATAATGATTACAAATAGGAAGGATGGCCACAACTTTAAAAATAAAATCCAAGTTATGATAAACTGGAGTTATCCTTTTTGTGTTTGATTTTCTTTGACTGAGATACCAGAAACTCTGTATGGTTGTCACAGGTCAAAAAATGCAGGATGTGTAATTATTTATTATGTGCAATTCAATTCCATTTTATTTTCACTCTGCAGTTTTCAGCATTTATCATATGTGCAATATACTATACTTTACTATACAGTATGTTTTAATAATTTATTTTATACTCTTGGTAGCATTTCCTTTTTTTCCATTAAATCTGTAAGCTGGATGTGACGTAATTTTGTTCTGCTGTGTACTTGCTCTGTGAAATACAGTAGTCAAGTGTATCTTGAATAATTTATCTTTATCTCTTTTGTACATTTTCTTTTTTCCCCATCCTTCTTCCTGTAATACATAATCATAGCAGTACTGTGTTCCACAACGTCATCCTCACAACTCAACTGCTATAGATAATACATTTGAGATAAATATTCAAACAAACATGAGTACCTACTGTAGCCTGTGCATCTGTCTGATGTCAACTGCTGTCTTGTTGTTTCCATTTGACAAACTATGCAGTGATGTGCAAACTGTAGATACAGAATCAATGCGCAAACTCACAACAACCAAAGAAACGTGCAAATGGAAATGAACTGGGGGAGCAATGAAGGGATGACTTCAGCAAACGGAAACGGCAACAGATGTTGGTCCACATTAGGCAGCAGGTATTAAGGACATCAGACAGGTGCAAACAACACTGAAAGGTAACACGGCACAGTTATTAACAACCCAATACACGTGTGGAAAAAAAACATTTACTGTGCAACAGCAAGGAAATGTACAAACAATAAAGAGAGAAAATCTGTATACACCAATACTATTCTGCCACAAACAGAACCTTGTAGACATATTCATAATTACAATAGAAGAAGAAGAGTTTTGTAGGTTATTACAGTATGTTCTGAGGTGACGTGTGATAGGATGATTTGATAAACAAAGCTCACAAGAGTGTTTCATAGCAATCTCTCAAAGAAATGTTTTCCATCTAGGTGTATGGACATTATTCCTATTATTATGAAAGGCCCTTATGCATTGAGTGTTTCCATTTCCAGGCTCATCAGATAAACTATTTCCTGTTCTCTGGACAAGTAGATTTAATGGTTTTGAGGGACCACAGTGATTCTGAAAGCGCCCGGGGAATACTGCACCTGTATGGTTTGTTTTGAGGAGACTACTGTGATTGACAGACAGCCTCATAGAAGACGCTGAAACCATCTTTGAAACCTGAACAGTCAGAGCCAATTTTCCCTCTGCCTCTACCCAGAGGGCCGGATGCGGAACACCGGCATGCTGAGCAACCTGAGATTCTTGGGGGGGAAATTGAAATTCTCTGCACAGAGAGAAATAGGGGGGAGTCTTTTAAGGGCCTGGTTCGCACCTCCCTTTTCTCCCAGTATGGCTTATTTTTAATAAGGCCACTGGCTGTCAGCACACGGCTCTCCTTTCAATATGTATGGCTGTGGAGTTTTGGAGTGTGGAGTGTGGACAAGCAAAGCCAAGATCTGCAAAGCTTCAAACAGCCAGTGTAAACAGCAGGAGAGCTACAGTAGACATGGAGACATGGAGACACAAGTTGCTACCTGTCAGTCAATGGTGCGTTCAGGATTCATCTTTGACACGTTCTTGGCAGTCTACCATTTGTCTACCATCAGATACGCTAGAAATGTCACTAGGCAACCAGAGGCGAACAACTCGAGGACCTCCTGCTCAACCCAAGGCCTGAGCAGCTGCAGAAAGTCATTAGTATGTTAGTTTACTGTGGTCGACATCATTCAATCATTTCACCACACCGAGGCTTCCTCTAATTAGGATGCTCAGTTTAACTTGTTCTCTTCAATGCAAGTCTGACGGGGAGGAATGGGCATGCAGCATTGCAGCGATTAGAATTTATTCCTGTTAGTTTTGGAGTAAAACTTCAAAGGATGGCGGTTGTGTGCATCAGACAAACATTCCTCTCACTCAGAGCTCATTTGGAGGAGTGATTTTCCAGTAACGACAGGAAATAATGCAAGTGGAGGCGACTAAATGAAGATCAAATTAGTCAAAAGTACTCTACTGAGAAACGTGGAGGTTGAACAGATGGACAGTTAATGGAAGTGAAAGTCTGGGTAAAGCATACTCCAGCGGGGTGCACACTGCAAAAAATCCCCCCAAAAACAGTCCATTTGAGTGAGGTTTTTAGTCATTCAGTTTTATAAATCATACTTTTCTCAAAGTTGATAGTTAGCCTTCATGTTTCTTAAGCAGTTTAATTCATATCAGAAATAAGTTCACAGTATCTTATAACAAGTCAAGGTTGAGGGCTTTATTAAATCAAGAAAATGGCGTGCCTTAAAACTCGTAAACCAGTTTATATTCAATGAATAATCCAATGCCTGAGCTTATTGCTTTTTCAAAAAAATACATAAATATAAGTTTTACGAGGACTTTGGAGAAAACATTCCTAACCAGTGAGGGTTGAACTTGCTGAGAACCAAATCCATGCATACCACTGACTAACATGAAATTTACATCAGGGGACTGCAGCTGACATCAAACACATTAAAAGGTGGAGGAGAGAGAGTGGATGGGGATGTATTTCCCACATCTCTTCTTACTTGGACCAGGCAAACTAATTGTATGATCACAAAGATAAGCTGCTGCTGCTGCCAAAGAAGAAATACAAGCCTTGACATCAGTGAGTGAGGTGCGGCCACAAGCACAATGTGGTTAAAACTCGTAGCCCACAGAAATGCAACGATACTTTTCTCACCAGAGATGCAGGATGCAATGGGTCTGATTTCCGAGCAAATTCAATGCCATTACAAAACAAACATGCCAAATGCTGAGGAGAGGAGCTAGTGGCTGCAGCATTAGCCACTGGATGATTTCAGTTCACAAGTTCAGTTTCCTTCTCCAAAATACCCCATTACATTATGTATAACTGTATAAAACTGTATAAAAACATTCAACTAAGGCCATTATTTAACCATGTTACTTTGGTTTGGGATGTAGCCCATAGATAGTCTAATTGAATTTACATCCTGCTGCCATCTTACATCAAAAATCAAAATGTGGCCAGTTTGAGAGAGAGCCTGAGTGAAGCTGAAGTGGGACAAGCAATAACCATCATGGCTACAGTGAAACTCATATAAATCAAGTCAACATGTCTTAAAGTATACATTCAAGTCATTGCCAAATGAGTTGCTACAATGCTAATGAAGCCTATCAGTGCCACAAAACTCTCTCTGTATTTCTCAGTATGGCTATGTTTACAGAATGTGTAGCCTGGCGACATTTGGGCACAGGAGCTCGAGTGATGTGTTTTACGTCACCGCTGAGAAAGAACAGCAATGTTCAGCTTGGGAGACGAAGAGGACATAGAAATTACAAGACAATTACCTCTCTTACCTCTAAAGAGCCCATCATGTTTCTTCAAATCCTCCGTGTCCGCCTTGGTTTGACTGGATAAACACTACTAGCAACTGCGTGGAGGAGGGGTGGGGATGCAATCATTTTTGTTATTTTATTTTTTTTCACCTTTATTTTTACAGGCAAGTCATTAAGAACAGATTCTTATTTACAATGGCGGCATGACAAGTGGCATAGCCACTTAGGGAAAGGGAAGGAAGGCTAGATCACCGAAGGCTTGCGTCATGTGGATGCGCCAACAGTGTTGTTGTCATTACTAAGAATTCCTCATGGGGGCAACAGAATGCGCATTATAGCTTTAAGGCAATTTTGCACTGACTTCAGCTTGTAGCCATGATTCAAAGCATGAGGTGCTGGTCTTTGTATTTGTTTTCCAATTAACCAATTCATAGTAAACTGCAGCAACACTGAATGCCATTTTGCCGCTTTCCGTAGTTCTTAGGTTTTATTCTGAAAAAATAGAAAATATGTGTTATGAAAATGAACTTTCTGCAACCACTAGTTACTAAAGTTGTTGTTAGGAGTAACACTGTACAGGAATTAAGGGCATGTACTGTTCAGTAATAATGACATAATTAGTATGAATTGGAAGGCTAAGAAAGGACAAGTTAGTGCTGATATGTTTCTCTGCAGTCTGGGCAGTAGATCCAGTGTCGCTAGTGTCCAGTGTGCTAAAAGGAAAATCTGTTGGGAAGTCTGATGGGTTCCTTCTTTAAAATAAATTTTAAAAAGTAAAAGTTGTTCAGAGTTTTCAAGCATCTTATCAGTTCCTGAAGTATGATTTTTGTTTATGAGGCGATTTGACAGACGTGAGCATAAAGATTATCATCACGTTTAAATTGAGGAATCTTTTTTGCAGTGCATCTTCTCATCATATGAAAGACTTTATGTCCTATGAGAGAGATTGGGCTACTGTGTGTTTCCTGCAGCCATCCTAATAAGGCCATCTGTGCGCCTGTAGCATGTGCTTTTAAACTGAGGGAAAAAAACAAACATCATGCAACAGTGTTCCCTGTGGGATAGCATGTTGCAGCAGACACATGTGAATTGGGTATAGAGAAAGCGATCCATCATTAAATGAAGATGCTGCACAGAAACCTAATACTCACAATGAGGTGATCAATGAGTGCGCAGTGCCACGTGTTAGGGCAGGCAAATGTCACACATTTCTCTGAGGGGAGATGCTTTTGAGGGTATTGGATGCCTTTTCTGTTGCCTCAGGATATGTGTAACAAGGACATGCAACTGAGACTGAAGATAAAAGGGTGTAATTAGATAATTCGGGCACAAAAAAAGGAATACGCCACCGTTTGTTGAAATACTTTTACTCACGACATGCTAATGGCAACAAAGGATTCCATTCACTACGCTAAGCTAAGCTAACGCCGGCTCCGCCGGACTGAGACAATGCATGCACTGAGACAAAAAATGCGTTTGCCACCTATCTACATCTAGAGGAGACCGTGATAAGCCCTATTTCAACAAACGGTGGCGTATTCCTTTAATTAAACATATTAATGAGATCTAGCCTGTAATGATTATTTTGGAATATGAAGTCATTTTGTGTCACTACAAATGCTGGTATAATTTCCAAGACTAATGATAGTGACTCTTAAAGTAAATCCTAATAAGGATAGTTTTATTTAAAAGTTCAGTATCTTATAACAAGATTTTCCTGCTGAGAGTTCCATTCTTATCTGTCTGTAATATATGGGTGCAGCCAGTTAACTTAACGTTGCATGAAGACTGGAAGCAGCAACAAAATAAAGTAATATTTGACATTTTTGGAAATAGGCTTAAGTGCTTCTTGCATAGAGTTAGATAAGAAGATCGATACCATTCTCATTTTTGTACTCGAAATATGAAGCTATAGCCAGCATCCAGTTAGCTTAGCTTAGCCTAAATAGGGGAAATTTAGCTATCCGCTGTATCCAAAGATAACCAAATCCACCTACCAGCTTCTCTAACAAATTAACACATTACATTGAATCCATAAAAAAGGAATCCAGGAAGTTACTGGTGCCAGCTAGACTGTAACATAATTTAAAGATGGATGACGTGTCCCGGATACTGGGTCTGCCTTTTTGTAATTTCGGAGACAGAGTCTGCACAGTAGTGATTAAGCAGTGGAGACGCCCATACATCCGCCCAAACAATCACCAGCCAATCACAGCTGTCAATTATCAAACACCTGCTCAAATGTAGGTGCAGGATTTATGACCTACAGTATATTGCAGCCAGCCACCAGGTTGGCGATCAAGATGTTTTGGCTTCACTCATACAGTCCATGCATGAAACCCTGGTCCGAGCCAGGAAATATACTTCCTCAAAACTTTATTATGTTTACATTTCATAGCCTACATATTAAACACACGCCATATAACGTGTTCATTCATGGAAATCACGGATGCTGCTAAGCTAATTTTGTCACTTGAGTGTAGCCAATATGCTAACTGTTTCCAGTCTTCGTGCTAAGCTAAACTAACCAGCTGCTGGCTGTAGCTTCATATTTAACAAACTTTTCATCTAACTGAGTGTATTTCCCAAAAAAATATCTAATATCTAACCATTCCTTTCCTTATTGCAAAAAACAATGTGTGGGTCTTTTAAATGTTCAGTAGATCCAAAGAAATAGTTTTTATCACCACTTGTGTGATTTTGCTTTAGCTTTATGAGCAGGAATCTAACACAGTCGACCACCCTGTAGCCTACAGAGAGAGAGTGAGAGAGAGAGAGAGACAGAGAGAGAGAGAGAGAGAGAGAGAGAGAGAGAGAGAGAGAGAGAGAGAGACAGAGAGAGAGACAGAGAGAGATTTCATGAAATGAATATTCAGCCTTCCCACTCGCTGCCTACATGAGGGATGAGGCTGGGCTTCTGAAGTCACGGCTCCCTCTACAGTTTGTACAGTGGAAATTTTCCATCCAGTGCAGGAAAAACAATCAAACTGACTGTGTTGAACAGGACACAGCGGAGACACGTCCGGACTGGAGATTACACACAGCTTTACTTGTGAGATGTGTCTCTCAATCGGCAGCGGGTAGCCTATAGCCTACATACGCCTACAGATACAGTACATCCACATCTGGATTATTCATCATTTGGGAGGCTGATTTACTGTTTCCTGTGGACAACCCGAAAAATGTCTCATTCTTTGAATACTTGAGAAGTGACGACAACTTTCCTCTTTTCGGACTTGATTATACTAATCGCCGAAGATAAGAAAGGTGGAGGGAGCTTTATAAAACATAATAAAAGGAGATTACCGGATTTAACAATGCAAACAGATCGATTTCCCGATCAGGATTTGCAATTTTAAGCATCAGGCATGTTTGGAGTCCCTGCAGCGGGGGGATACAAAGCAATGTTATCTGCGGAGATGCGCTGTTTGCTGAGGTTCGTGTCCGCGGATGTTGCAGTTCGGTCGGGCTGCACACGGTGCCTTTGGGTGGCTGTGATTGGACCGGACACAGACTGGGGCTGACTGATGTTTGTCCGAGAGGAAATGTTTTGGGGAGGAGATCAATATGAGCTACTGGCGCATGCAAGGAGGGGGAAGATTGCCAGTCTTCATGAGCACACGTATTACTTTGAGGACGGAGGAAAACGTTCGGGATTTTTTTCTCTTGGATTTAAATGCAAAACAGACCGCAAATAACTTCTTACCATCAGACATTTATGTATAATTAATGTGATGCGTTTTGTTGCCTTTGCAAACTGTTACAATAGTGTTACAAGTTTATATCGCTAGTGTTTGTCCTTGCACTAAAGTTTTTTTTCCTTTTTTTGACTATCATGCATGGGACTTTCATAATGCATCTTTTGTCTTATAAAATGTATTTTTTTTAAACTCTTGAGCTCCTCTGAAAAATATATCTCACATGGACCTTTACTCTGAAATATCAACTGGAAATTATGGGACATTACAGCAACATTTTTAAGGAAGAACATAATCAGTTGCCTAATTTTTGAATGCAGTGAAATGTATTCACAAATGCCCGGCAACATGGCAGTGAACTGGGTTGTATATTCAGTTTTTTTACTACCGCTGTTTGCAGTGGGGACAGCTTTCTCGGGGGTCTTCAACGCCACAGACAGAGACATTTTTACCGATGACTTGCTGCAGGTCAAGCTCACACAAGCCAGAGCGACTGAGCAGTGGAAACTCCAGTCTACTGATTCCCATCCCAACCTATATTTTAACCAAGTGGATGTGTTACACTTGAGGCAAAGGTCCTCCACCACCCACAGTCACATATTTAAAGTCATCCGGGCGGCTGCACTCACCATGCTGTCTAATGTCCCCTTTTACATGCCTCCTGTGAAACATGCAGAGTTTACAAGCAAGTGGAATGAGATTTATGGGAACAACCTGCCTCCCCTGGCGCTCTACTGCCTGTTGTGCCCAGAGGACTCTGCTGCCCTGCAGTTTCTTATCAAGTTTATGGATAGGATGACTGAATATCCAGACTGGAAGGTAACCAGTGCCCCTAACGACGAGGTCCCCATGGCACACTCTCTCACTGGGTTTGCCACTGCTTATGACTTCATTTACTCCTACCTGGATGAGCAGCGAAGGGATGTTTACCTCAAGAAAATTCGTTCTGAGACAGAGGAGCTGTATGAGCTCTCAAAGTACAGGGGGTGGGGGAAACAGTATCTCCAAAATCATCAAACCACTAACATATTAGCTGTCCTGACTGGTGCAATAGTGGTTGGATCACACGACGACCCGGAGTCGATGATCTGGAAACAAGTGGCAGTGAACTACATGGAGAAAACGATGTTTCTCCTAAACCATGTTGTTGATGGGTCTCTGGATGAGGGAGTAGCCTATGGGAGCTACACAGCCAAGTCCATCACACAGTATGTCTTCTTAGCTCAACGCCATTTCAACATTGACAACCTGCAAAACAATTGGCTGCGGGGACACTTCTGGTTTTATTATGCCACTCTGTTGCCGGGATTTCAGAGAACAGTTGGCATCGCAGACTCCAACTACAACTGGTTTTATGGGCCGGAGAGCCAGCTTGTTTTCCTCGACACATTCGTCATGAGGAACGGGACGGGTAACTGGCTGGCTCAACAGATTCGAAAGCACCGACCCAAGGATGGTCCCATGGGGCAGTCGTCTGCCCAGCGCTGGGCTACACTTCACACAGAATACATCTGGTACAACTCCCACCTCACGCCGCAGCCTCCCCATGACTTTGGAATAGCTAGGTTGCATATTTTCTCAAACTGGGGTGTGGTTACCTACGGAGCAGGGCTACCAAACGGCCAGGGTAACACTTTTGTCTCCTTTAAGTCTGGCAAGCTGGGGGGCCGTGCAGTCTATGACATTGTCCATGACAAGCCTTACTCCTGGGTGGAGGGCTGGAACAGCTTTAACCCAGGTCACGAACACCCTGATCAAAACTCTTTCACATTTGCTCCAAATGGACAAGTATTTGTGTCTGAAGCACTTTATGGTCCAAAGTACAGCTACCTTAACAATGTGTTAGTGTTCAGTCCCTCTCCTACCAGCCAGTGTAACAGTCCATGGGAGGGTCAATTGGGGGAATGTGCTAAGTGGCTGCGTTGGACTGATGAGGGGGTGGGTGATGCGAGAGGGGAGGTGATTGTTGCCTCCTCACACAGGGACACCATGTTTGTGAGTGGGGAAGCGGCGTCTGCTTATTCCCCCGCTATGAGACTAAAGAGTGTGTACAGAGCTTTAGTTCTGCTAAACTCACAGACTCTGCTGGTGCTTGACCATGTAGAGAAGTGGAGTGATTCACCTGTAAAGTCCCTCAGTGCTTTTTTCCACAATCTTGACATTGACTTTAAATACGTCCCTTTCAGATTCATGGACAGGTATAATGGCGCCATGATGGATGTATGGGACGCTCATTATAAAATGTTCTGGTTCGACAGCCAGGGTCACAGCCCTGATACCAGGATACAAGAGGCAGAGCAGGCAGCTGAGTTTAAAAAGAGGTGGACTCAGTATGTCAATGTCACTTTCCCAATGACAGGCACAGTCAGCAGAGTCGCTTACGTCTTGCATGGGCCATATGTCAAAGTGTCCAGCTGTAGATTTATAGATAATAGCAAAAATGGAGTGAGACTTTCTTTAACCATAAATAATACAGAGAAGATAGTCTCTATTGCTACAAACTACAAAGACATAGGAGCAAGGTTGACTTATTTAGGATTCGGAGGTCACTGTAAAGTTGAGGATGGATATCAAATCACTCGATATGGCCTTGGGACTCAACTCATCCCCAAACAAATAAGCAGTGATAATCAGCTGTTTGACTTTGGTTTCACAGTCAATGTGATAGCAGGCGTTGTTCTCTGTGTGGCCATAGGATTTTTGACCATGCAGAGAAAGTTTTATGTCTGCTTCAGCAGGCTGATGCGTTACGCCCTCCTCTCTGTGCTCATTCTGTGGATAGCCGAGCTGCTGTTTGTGTCCAACAGCTGCGATGAGCTTCTCTGTGGGGTAAAATGGAAAGTTGCGGGTGCCAAAAGTGAAGTAAACAAACAAATCAGACTGTATGAGCAGCACCGGCTCCCCCTGCCCACCGTCGTCATAACAACCCTTCCCGGATCGGGATCGGAAATACTCAAGCACCTTTTCTACAACAACTCAGACTTTGTTTACATCAGAGTTCCCACCGAGCACGTTGACATTCCCGAGACCGAGTTTGAGTTTGACTCCGTGGCCGACGCCTGTGAGTGGTCGAGGTCAGACGCCATGCACGGACGGTTTAAGATTATTCAGGGCTGGCTGCATTCGCTGGTCCACAACACCAAGCTGCACTTGCAGAATATTCAGCTGGTGGAGGGCAGCAGGTTCAAACAGCCCCAGAGAGTCAGCCCCTCTAGGGACAGAAAGAAAAGATCCAGGAGGAGAGAGCCGGTGTCTGAGCTGAAGGGCAAGCTGAGAATAAGTCTGGACAGAGATGCAGAGTATGTTAGGGAGATAAGACGCCATGTTGCGGAGTACCCCAACGCCCGGGTGGTCCTCAACATGCGAAGCGGAAGCTGGCCGCTCAAACTGCCTTTCATTCAGGAGGTTGTGGGATCGTCCCTGAGGACAATCTACATGGTGAGAGACCCTCGAGCGTGGATTTATCTCATGGTTTATAACAGCAAACCCAGCCTTTACTCTCTTAAAAATATCCCGCAGCACCTTTCCTTGATATTCAAGGAGGATGCTGTCAGTGACGGGTGCCCAACTGCAGCGCCAGAGTTTAAAATAATCCAGAGGCTGCTGTCCCGTTCAGAGACAAACCCCATCCTGATACTGGCTCATCTGTGGCTGGCTCACACCGCAGCAGCGCTGAGAGTCGGCGAGAGCGTCCCTGAGGAGTCCTACCTCCGAGTGAGGTTTGAGGACGTGGTCAACTTCCCGCAGGAGACAGCAGAGAGCATACACACATTTCTGGGGGTGCCCATCTCACCCGCAGCCCTCAACCAACTTCTATTCACCACATCCACAAACCTGTACAATCTAATGTACGAAGGAGACATTTCACCAGCCAACATTAACATGTGGAGACAAAATATGCCTCGAAAGGACATCAGACTAATAGAGGATGTGTGTGGGATTGTGATGAGGAGGCTGGGTTACATCAAGTTTGCCAGTTAACTTGCTGCTGCTGGTCAGCTGATATTGAGCTTGAGTCTTGTTTACTGTAGCTGCCATCGAGTTCTGTAAAGTTTGTTTTTTTGTTTTTTTTGCACTGACCTTAAATTTTAAACGGATGTTGCAAGTTGAGAAGAAACTGGGTAGCATTTCTGTCTTTTTCCTGTTTGTTTTGGTGTTGTACAGGCTGCAGCAACAGCTGTTTGTGAGGGAGGAATATTTTAAATTAAAATAGGTGGAAAGGCAGCTCATGTTCTTCTTTCCCCCCCAGCAGCTTTTCACATTCACTTGTAGCAGTCTTTTATTGAGTGAGAGTTCAGAACATTGCTGTCTTACATGCAGAGTTGAATTTCAGCATACATTTTATTTTATTGCAGCATCCAGCAGCTCAGTTTTACAGTGATGATTGTTTACTGTTTGTCTTAGTAAAAGATGAGGATATGAAAGTTTTTCCAATCCCTAATCTTTGATGTCAGAGAGATGTTTGTGCAAAATCCATATCTGTTATTACTGGCATTATTTTTTGTTGAGGGGTGGATCAAGACATATTTATTAGTTTGGAACAGATACGTTATGAAGCTCATTAAGAAGTAAGACTTGTATTTATTGACAGTATCCTAATTTTCAGCTTTGGGAGAGAGTTTTCAAAATGGCTGTCATGAATTTAATATCTGAACTTTGTGTGCTTTTTCCCTTTAAAACTAAAATAGTGCTGCAAGATAAACTCTTTTGGAAAGCAGAAAAAAAGTGCATTTGATTATAGACATATGAATGGTATGGATTGTATTTCCATTACATCAGTAGAGGGATTTTATTTGAAGCTCAAAGATGTCACGGTGGCTTGGTGGCTTAGCACTTTTGCAGGGACTCCTTTGATTGTATGTGGGATTCAGTGCATTTTACAAAGCTAACTTTACTCTATATACTCGATTAGCTTGGAAATATAAAACCTCTGAAGATATTATGTATAGAAGAAAGAAAGAAGTATTTATGGATTCCAAAGACACATATCCCAAAGGATCAGAAATATGAATATGGTTATTATAACTCCCTTTGGCATTTATTGAATTGGATCAGAGGAAAGTGCTTAATAGGGATCAAACTGAAAAAAAACAACCTGTCAGCCTTGACACATTTCTAGTCAAAGCGATTTCCAAAGCATCCCCCTCAGCTACTCATATTAATCTGCAAAATGTCATAACTGAGGCTCACCCTGTGCTTTATTGTTGTGCTGTCTTCACTATAAATGCCTGGAGGAAATGCAAACAGTTTTCATTTCCTGGTCAATCAGATATCCAATGATCTTTTTTTGGGCTTTTGTCTTGAGAGAGTTCAGCGAGCAGTGGACTGAGCAGCCGGTGAATATTAAGTATAGCTAAAGAAGAAGAAGAAAAAAAAGTCTGAGACCATTTCTACTCTGTGATGTTATGCTCTTTGGCCTGGGCAAAAATATACGCTCATCAGTAACCTTTGATACCGCTTGCTTAAACATTTCTGTACTGTAAATGGATCACATGTAACATGCAAATGGTTTACTCAATTATCGACTGTCCCCTTGCATCTGTACACAAAAGAAAATCATACTGTGCCCATTTGGAAATATCCATCTTTCCTCAGCTAGAAACAGTCCTGTTTGTTTTCTTCTCTACCAACACTGAAACCCTTGACTGCCTGAAAAAAACCCCTGTTTGATGTTTGTGGTCTTTGAGTGTGTAGACTTGGCAGACATGCTTTCACTTTGGTGTTGCAATCCTGTTACCAACTCTGTTTTGTATTTGCTCGTGGGGATATGGTTCCTTGCTTCTGTGGCCTTGAATTACAATCATTTTCTTCATAACGGTTTTCTGTGGGCTCTGGAGCAAGAGGTGGAGATAATGTAAAGAAAATAATAAATTCATAAATATATCGGCAACCAGTCTTTTGTTCTGTTGCAGTGAATTATCTTGAGCTGTGATAACTGAATGTGCCACGTGATTATATGACATCATTAGCTGCAGATCTTGCTATTATACTCATGTTAAACTACTATTATCTACAAAAGACAGCATACATTTTAATAGTCTCTTTCACGATGGTTACTGATAACCCACGAGTGAAACTTATGCAGACGCTTCTGCTGCCACAATTATGCAGCAGCAAAATCTCCATTTTATTAGACATGGATGGCAGAAGCCTAATTGCTTGTACGACTGACATGCATGACAAGGAAGAGTCAACAATTAAAAACATGTCAGGAAATTCTTTTGTTACGCTCTGACTGAGCCGGGACCTTAACAGGAGCAGGCTTCGAAAGAGGACATGCCGTGTCTTGCATCTCAGACTGGTCTCAATGAGTCAGTCATTTTATTACTCATTTGTTCTTGATCCTTCCTGTAACACTCTAATGCTTGGCAGGGTCCTCTGTGCCTAATCCTTCCATGCAGAGGCACATTATTCCCTGAAACCTCAGGCAAATGCTTTGAAAGGGAGGTTTCTACGAGTCCTGACTTGCACTCACTTAAGTAGCCTGCTTGGATTCATTCTGGATCCAGGAGTCATTGGAAAAAGTGCATACAATTCTCATTTATTACCAATACTCATCTTGATTTCATAAACAAAGTGTGTCAAGGTAGAAAACACTGGTGGAAAAAGTACTCAGATATTTTACTTAAAGGTGCCCTGCCACACGTATTTCCTTACTTTGTGGTAATGTCTGAAGTTCTACCATGGACTCTGTAACATTTTTTGTGGAAGAAATGCCTTGGGTTACCTTGTTTCAAGCCATTCTAGTGTGGTATAGAAAGCCTGCAGGAAGACTCAGCTCAATTTGTGCAAGTTTTCATTAGTATTCAATGAGCTAAGCTACTTGACTCTGATTGGCTAACAGCTAGCCAATGAGATCCTGGCTATCAGCATCCTTTACCCAGCACAACTGGGCGAGCTCATGAATAGTAATGAGCTCAGGCAACATGATGTCAGACTGACCAGCTTTTGTAATTGGCCTGATTTCCCCGTTTATTTCTTTTCAGTGGCTAGAGCTGACAGAGGAGTTAGCAGTTCATTTTCACATTCACGACGTAGCACAAACACATATGGACATAACATATTTTAAAAAATGCAAGTAAAATCCGTTTTGTGTGGCAGGGCACCTTTAAGTAAAAGTAGTAATAACACAGTGTAGAATTACTCTGTTACAAGTAAAGGTCCTGCATTCAAAATCTTAATTAAGTAAAAGTGCAAAAGTATTGGCAATAAAATATACCCAGTACCAAAAGTGAAAGTACTCATGATGCAGAATGGCCCATTTCAGAATACTATATATTATGTCACTGGATTATTATTATTGATGCATTCATGTGTACACCACTTTAATGTTGAGGCTGATAAAGTTGGAGCGAATTTTATTTACTGTATATACTGCCAGGTGGCTTTATCTATAATAAAACTAAAAATGAAATTAAAAAAAAAAAAATCTACAAAGTAACTCACTACACCTGGCGAGTGAATAAAGATGAATAAAAAGTACAATATTGGTTTTCAAAATGTTGTGGACTAGAAGTATATAGTAGCAAAAAAAAGTCCAACTGCCTCAAAATTGTACTTAAGTACAGTACTTGAGTAAATGTACTTAGTGACCATCCACCACTGGCAGCTAAAAACTTCAGTTCCATCTAACATCTAACTTTTACAGCTATTATTTGATTTTATGGTACCATTATCTCATAAAATAATGCTCTTGTAACTTATTACTTTATTATTGGTTAATTAATTTACTGATGGTTTATATAGATTAAGCCTTAATTGATAACAACTTCTGGGTTGCCAGGTTGTGAACGTCTTTATGACTGATTTATCTTCATTCAGCAGGCAACAGAAAGTAACTAAGTACATGTCAGCACTCAAGTACTGTACTTCAACACAGGTACTTGTGCTTTACTTGAGTGTTTCCATTTTATGTTACTTCATACTTCTAGGTAACTAACTTTCAGATGGAAATATTGTATTTCATACTCTGCAGCATTTCAGTATATAATAACTTCATATAGGCTTATAAAATATCTCTCAGTCACAGCGGCCATTTTTCAGCAAAATGAACACTTTTATTGTTGGTGCTTCTTGAACATTTTGCTGCTATTATTACTTCTGTTCTGAATATTTCCTCCACACTACTGTCAGCAGAACACTGCAGGGTTTTTGCACCACAGTCCATTTAACTATTTGTTAACATTTTCAGCTGCAGAGTTGATGATTATTGTACAACCCTTTACTAGGGAAAAATCTATTAACATTTACAATTGCAAATGAGTAACTAATTGTAGATTTCTCAGTTTTGCTGTGACCCATGACCCTTTATTAATGACGTTTTTATTTTCAAAAATGTTCAGCTTTTCAGTAGTTATGCATTAACATTAACATGCATAACTACTGCCTTGACGGCTTATTTGTCAATGTAAATGTTAATAGATAGTTAAGGAATTGATTGTAGTCCAGATGCCCTGCAGCTAAAAAGACAGAGCAGGTGTTCTGCTGGAGGAGTATAAACACCAGCCAGAGGGATCTTTAGCAACCAGCAATCACCCCCCTCCCCCCCCCCAAAAAAAATAAATGCTCTCATTAATGGCTGATAACTGTTTGAATTATTAATGACTTGACTAGAGAGATTTTTCACAACCTGGGAACCCAAAAGTTTCTCTAATCAAGTCTCATTACTAATCTATAAAGCATTAGAAAATGATGTATTACCATCAACTGAGCCATTATTTGAAACCCTTAATAAAGTATCACTGATTTTATATTTTTCAGATGGAACACAGATCAGTTTATCATTGGACTTTTTAACAGGATGGCACAACACATTCATCTCCCCTATAAAGCTATTCAGACTTGTTCAATAAATCTAATCTCTACCAGTTAAATGCAATGGCAAACGAGATACAAATAAAGCTGTATACATCCCATCTGGAAATGCCGCTTCTGCTGCACAGTAAGACAAATATGCTGCATGTAAACCTTTTTGATGTCGGATCACAGGAAGCAGATTTGCAGAACTAATTTAAGCTCTCAGGTTGCCTCAGAAATTATCTTTGATGTTTGATAACCAATATGGAATCATTGCACGACTTGAGGTTTTATATAGAAAATGATGAAAAGCTACATTATGATCTAATTCCATGCAGCAGCTTGTGTAAGTGATTAAGTAGCTCTCTCAGACTGTTAAGCGCATGGAGGTTATACAGATAGAAAAGCAGACTCAATTTCAACTGAGTAGTCATACCCTTCGCTGTTCCACCTTTATCTTTTGCCACTGGTGAGTCCAAGTCCCAGGAGAGCCTCTCCCTTGCCGGCAGCCATTGCTCCTGCCACTGCTCATTAATTAACCTTTGCTGCAGCCACCATCAGCCAGAGAACAGCCTGATATTCTGGAGAGGAGTAATCATTGATACCGTGTGAGGCTATTGTGCTGGAGAATTAGCCAGCTGATGGCCAACACCATCATTGTTGAGAGTTTGTAAACTTCAATATGAATTCGACATGCATGACTTGTGTCCTTCAGATGACAGAGGAGAGGCTCGGGCTGCATTCAGACTTTAACTGACAAGGTGTAAGCAGCTGGTGATGCCGCTCTCCTATATTCAGTCATTTTCACTTTGGTAAACAACGCCTGTGAGGTCCTCACACCCCGCTGTTCAAATTTACCTGCTGATGACACTGCTGTGTTTGGATATGGGGAGGCGCACATCCCGGGAATAGCTATTAATAAGAGTTGACTTGTGAGGAAATATGGCGCTTTGTCAATTTGCAACTGGTGGCAAGTCGTTTCTGAAGTGAAAATGGGATCTTCCATGCCAATAAAGAACAGCGGCAACTGCTAATGAAGCCCAGTCTGGTCTTAGAGCGCAGGGAAATCAGACCAGATGAGGCATTTTGAATTTCACTTCAGGCAGATCTCCATACTGAAGCTGGCTCACAGCTCCGAATCAAAAACGCTCCTTAAGGCTTTACACAGTCCTTTTTGCCAGTTGTTTTTACTTCTTCAGTTCGACAGAATATATAATCATCTGAATTTGTCAAAATGAGATAATTCCACATTAACAGCTGAGTGAGAAGCCCTGTTCTCTGAGGATTTCAAGGTCCTTAGTGCATTTCAGTTATAATTTCTTCCATTTGTTTATTTGCAAACATCATTTTCTAGTTTAGTTTACTTTATTCCCAAAAGCTTAACGGTTTTTCTTACCATGCCTCTGTCTGAAAGTCAAATGAAAGTCTGTGGAAATTGAATGTCTCCTGCCTAGCAACATGATATGACGTTATCACTGAGGTCTTTGCTTTGACAAGTTTTTGACTTTGGAAGTGAGTTCAGTATAAACCATCCTAACCTGTCTCCCTTGACACTTTGGTTAATCCCCTCTCTTGTTCTGTACATCAGACAGTTTTGCAGGGCAGACAGAGCTCTCTGACTCTTGGAAATTGAGCCACTGTAGTATGACTTTGTGCAGGGCTCCTTGGTTTCTCCTATTTCAACCATTGTGGTTTGCTGGCGGTGCAAAAAACGAGCGGAATGATGTGTAAGCTGGAAAATTAGATAAAAAGAAAAGATTTAGCTGTTGTCTGACTAATGTGAGTTTACCAATTATGTTATGGAAAGGGTTAGCCACTGTTGTAATTGAATGAGCTGCTCCTGCCTATTAAAGCAAAGGGTGGCCATGCTGCAGCTTTTGAGGCCTAATGTTATTCTGAGGTGTAGGATTGACTCCAGCTGGCTGGCCGACAGACAGACGGGGGAGAGGCCCTTTTCCTGGATGACACACTCAGTAGTCCTTCATTACTGGGACCCAGAAACCATAACCCGCCTGTCAAATTGTTGCCGCGGCTACTGCTCTCCTGAACCATGTGTAGGCAGTGCATGCCTGCCAAGGGAATCATTTCCATGTTTCATGTTACACAATAGGACTGATAGGAGAGATAGAAAAAAGGAGATGAATTCATGTCGTACAGTTTTTTCCCCATCCGGCCTAATTACATCAAGCATGAGTCATTGATCTCTAATTAGTGGAATTTATGTCTTGAGGAGGAGTAACAGCCCCTATGACATTGGTCACAGTGTGCCTTGGAAATTACAGCAGAGCAACAGATTGGTGTAAAGTCTTCGGAAATGAAATGCTGAATTTCTTCTCCCTGTCCTCCATTACATATGCTCATCTCATAGGCTTTTGATAGAGGAAAAGGAAAGCTACTTCTGATAATGAAAGAATTGACAGGAGGCCTGCCTGGGTGAGGCATGCTTTCACTGTGAGCTTCAGAGATAAGACAATCATTATACTCTCGACACAGATGTTATATCATCCCCTTCCCATAACTGTCCCCAGCCGGGTGAGCCTATCTACACAGTCCAAGAATGCAAACTTAAAATGAGTTATTTTTTTTCTGTTCCCTTTTGTGACTTTCCCTTTTTTTCTTAAAAAACAAAACAAAACTTCACTTTGAACATTTCCGTGCAATCGCACTGTTGGCTCTGTGCAGCTTCCGACAACAGTGTTTTATTTTTAAAAGAGACATCTTGACACTGACAGACGGCAGGAGACGAGGGACATTCATCACTCTTCTCTCCTCCCCCCCACCTCCCCGCGATGTTTAGCTGTAGAGGAAGCCAGATGGTCAGATTCTCTGCTCATATGGTTGTGTTCCTTAGAGATCATAATTCTTGGCCTGCTTGGCATAAACAGAAATACAAGAGTGAGGAGATGCTAAGAAATGATAAGAAGAATTGAAAAAGGCCAGGACAACACCAACACCACTGCTGAGGGGAATTTGACATCTTTGTACATTGATTCTTAATGCAGGAAACAACACTTCATAGTTTTCACAGGTAGAAAGAAAAGGTAGAAGAAACAAAACAACAAAAAGAGGTGTCACCGCCTTCTAAGAGGTGATAGTAAAAGGTGTCATCTTTGCCGGTACAGAGTGATGATGATTTGTAGGATACACCAGCTGTTAAATTGTCCTCGACCTGTTCTGTCGCAGGATAAAAGGATCAGAAGGGTACAGGAAGAACTGCACAAACAAGGTTTGTCTATTTTAGTCTGCAAACGCTGCCTAACTGTGCATCTTGTACCACCACCACGTCTGGATTAACCTGCTTGGGGGCTCCGGGCGAAAAGATTAGCTGCTGGGCCCCTATTACATCCATAAGCCCAAAGCATGCTGTTTGGGTAATTTAATTGGACACAAATTAACAGAAGGTGTATGCACAGAATCAGTATCAGCTTAGTACTACATTTTGACACGGGCCCTTCTTAAAGACAGGGCCTCAGGATCAGGTAATGAAGCAAGGATTTCAGGGCTTCTGCCTGGTCCGTAATCCAGTTTTGACCACCACTTCCTGTCTTCTTTTGCCTACCAGGAAGATAGCTGCAGTCACTGATTAAAACTGAAAAGACACAGAAGATTACACATTGTCTACCACAGTACAGGTGATTTTTATTTTTATTTTTTATTTTTTTTTTTCCATGTTGTTTGACTACAAATAGTGCTATAGAGCAGTGTTTTTTACGATTGGGTCTAATGAACTAATTAACATCCGACGGGGTAAACGCTTCAAGAAACTAGTGTCAACAAAGGTAGACTGCAAGCTAGCAGACATGGATGTAAACAGTGGCCAATTCATAAGGTTGCAAAACATCTGCTTTGCAAATGTATATAAGGCAGGTAATGCATTCAATGTTTTTATTGTGTGTTTAGACAGAACGTTAGGTCAATTTTAGAGGCGGTACGATTGCAATGTCAATGGAAAAACACGCTTCGACACGAATTGGCCAGGGGCAGTACGAGTTGACGCAAAGATGTGTCTGCACAAGTTGAAAAAAGCTTCTACTCGAGTGAAAGAATTGCATGAATCCCAGGGTTTTATGAATCTGCTTCATAAATATACAGAGTATAGAGGAAAATGGAGAGACTGGAGGGAATGGAGGGTATACTAGCAAACCAGCTTACAGCTATTATACAGCCAGCTAATTTATGAGGGGAAAACTCACCTTGCTTTCACACTTTTATGGATACATGCAATGCATAGTGTTCCAAAACTCTGAATGTAAATGTAACTTATTGACTACAAACTCCAGACGTTACCTTTAAATACAATGTCTTAAGAATCCACAACCTTTTTCTCAAATTTTCACAAATTTATGCTACTGGTAGACTATTATGAAATACTTTTCATTACTATCTGACTGGCACCATGAGACTTATTTAGAGAAATCCTCTGGTACACAGGAGATGGTGTGTTTAAATGTATACAGTCATAGCTGTTTGTTTGGAGTAAATTGAAGAAGTGGACAGTACGCATGACAAGTAGATTGCTTAGGGGAAGGCAAGAATGCTGCAAAGGAAAGTGACTGCCTCCAAGCCAAAAACAGTTGCAGATGTTTGTGCCTTTCCAAGATAAAGTACTGTGTGACTTTAAAATGCAGACAACACTCCTGCATTAAGACAGCAAAGAAATTACATGGAATATAAATGTTTTTTTATCACCAAATGTATCAGTGAAATCAAAGAAAACAGGAACCTAATTCTCTAGTAAAAGTTTACTAGAAAGTTTTTGGATCTCACTTCCCAGAGATCCGAACCGTGTCGTCTGTGTGACGTCAGTCAGTTGGCAGTTGGTCACTGTATGCCGCTTCACTCACAAGTGAGTCGAAGTCTGTTGCGTTAGCTCTGCCTACCCTCTCTGGCAAAGCAACCACTTATAGGTCAGAAAAAAAAGTGCCACTGACTATGCCCTGCCTTTGATTTTACCCAGGAATGACGCCACGGACACCCAGTTCGCTAATGCTGCAAATGGAAGGCCTTTCGTCAATCACCATAGTGTTTCATCATCCAGCTGTAGTTATTTACATTAACAGACTTTTATTTAAATGAAAATTTTCGAGATTATTACTTTAAGGCTCTTGTACAACACTAGGCCTACACTTAATTTAGAGACTGTACAGTTCAAAACGTTTCAGCGAATTTACCGTATGTATAAGCTCGGAGATTTATTCAGTTCATTTTCAACAGCTGATATCCTTGACTCTTAGGGTTATGTCTTAAATCAGGGCTGCAATTTCACTTTTTAAAAAAATGTTATCAAACCAGGACATTCTCCTCAGCAAAGTTGGTTTTAATAATTCATCACTCCTGACAAACCCTCTCTGGTTTGAGTTCCTGCAGTAGAGATTTGCAACCTGAGGTTTTCTGTGACTGAGAGGTGACACGGCTGCACGCTGGCTCTCGCCGTGTTTACTTATTGCCATTTGTGTCCTTTTGCAAACAGTGTTTGACAGGTTTTGATTTGACCCGGAAGGCACAAATGATGGCATTACTTTAATAACCAGCCGTGGTCACAGTGGCTTTCCTCCTGAGCATCGACTATTATTGGAGTAATGTGTGGATTGTGCCCCTCTGGCTTGGCTGCCTCATTAAATGGCTGGAGAAGAGTGACTGGCTGCAGGGGCGATGCATTATTGATGAGAAAGCCTGATTAATTGAAAATATCCTCCACAGCAGGGAGGGTGTGTGCGTGCGTGGGCGTATTCGTGTGCGGTTGGAGTAAGTGGCTTCATGTTGACTATAATCAGTTGATGCATATAGCACAGTTTTTGTGATTGTTATTCTGCACAGGCAAATGCTGCCAAACATTTACTGTATGGGCAATCACAAATATGAACATTGTAAATTATATTATTGATATAAGTCTAGTCCAGGTGGGAGTAGTAACCTTAGGCAATCAGTGTCAGTTGTTATTAAACAATAGGAGATATTTGTGTTGGGAGACTCCCATGTTGGTGTCCTGCACCTGTGACACGGGACAAGTGATGAAAATAAAAGATGAAGCTGTCGAGATGAGCAGCAGGGCCAAAACGTATTCGCAAAAGTAATCACTTGCTAAGAACACCAAAGGGTGTTTACAAGCTGTGTTTCGATTCAGAGGTTGATCTGCAGGCGAGGTTGAACCTGTGTCTCTTCCCCAAATTTACACTTTGGCTCGCATTTTGCAGCTCACCTCTTTTGTTCGCTTGTAATAACTTAACTTACGCTACTGAAACGCTATTTGATTCAGAAAACAGCGATATTATTGAGAAGTGATTCAACTAGTAACGCTACTTCCAACACTGCTTGCAATATAAGTTGAATATAGCGCTGTGACGCCTTTGGCATAGGTTGCTTATATCAGCTACTTATTTAATTTGCCAGAAGGTGCTGTTTGAACCGGTTGGCATTAAGTGAAAGCTAGGGATGGGCATTCGATTAAATTTTCTTCGTCGATTGTCGGGAGAATTAATGATCAATTATCGATTAATCATTAATATTTTTATATTAAAATTCATTATTTATTTAACTTTTTTTAAATTAAAAACGCAATGAAAATATAAAAATACAGCATGTTTTTACCTCGATGAGATCTTAATTACAAGAAGAACGTGTGGCAGTTAAACTGGAGGTTTGGCTAAACTTAAAGATATATGCGCTGCGGTGTTTAATTTAGCAGCGGAACCGTTGCTGCGAGCCGGCATTGTTAAACAGAGACCCTTGTTTGTTCCAAAATAATAAATAAAAATAATAATGTTCAATAATAACGTAAGCATAACTTAACCAAAAACATAATACTACTTAGATCTGACAGGTTTTGTCAAAATGTAACTCAAAACTATCCAAGGCACGGACAAAGCCTAATACAAAATAACCAGTTACTCACATACAACTTCTGCACCAGTCTACTGGTTTTTGTTGAGAAAAATAAGCAGGTTGACATGATACTGGGGTCGGAGGTTCACTTAATACATCCATGGGTCAGACGCAACCGCAACCTGCTGATCGTCAGTCCAGCCGCCGAACACAGCCGCCGGCACGGGATGGAGGTAGCTACATCCGCGCTAACTTGGCCAGCCCGGCCCGGGGAACCTCGTTCCGTTCTTCGTTTCGTAGTGAGTTTCTACCAGTCCGGTGATGGTATGTTGTGACGGAATGTGAAATGCTGGTTCCAATATCCATCTCAATAAACGTGCAGATCCCTCCGGTAATTTCCCTCTGCTCGTTGTGCATCGCAGCTCCTCCGTGCTAACGCTGCGTTGATGCTAGGGGAGACTGAGAGCAGGACGCACCGCCACCGACATTAACCAGCGGGTGCACTTTGTTTAAGTGGTACATCATTTGAGTCGTGGCCGTGTTGTATTTACACACGGCGTCGCAGTGTTTGCAGTGAACTAAGTCGTTTTTTAAATCAAAACGGACCCACGCTACACTTCCATACACTTCACCGTGACCTCTTCATGTTTACTTTGAATCAAAACGTAACTCGCAGCTAACTGAGCAGCCTATGGCGCCCCCGGGTGGTAAAATGTTTAATTGCTGCTGACACACTGGAAATCATTACATTGCTGCAATCACACTACACAACGCAACCTGCATTAGTTTAATCGATGACAAATTAACGTGATCGACGAAATTCTTAATGATTAATCGTCGATCGTCGATTAATCATGCCCATCCCTAGTGAAAGGAGTTTAGCCTTGTACACCGGACCAGACCAGTGAAACCGGAAATTGACCTAACTCTAATTTTAACATACAAAAACAATCCAACCACACGTTAGTTGTATGGACTAGTTTCTTTCAAGCATACGCTGGCCTTATTCGGCCCAGATATAGCGGAGTAATGCAGCATTTCTTGGCTCTAGATGGGCCTTGTCAGCCTTTTGTGACAGAAACAATTGTGGACTTTGGAGGATCCAGCCCTTGACTTGGGACACAGCTACAGTACCTCTATTATCTTGTTTCTTTTCCATCCTTTGTCAACATGCAAATTCAGTCCATTCTCCTCACTGAACTGCATTAAGACCCATCAAGGCTTCCATCAGAATTCTGTCTGAAGTCATGCCAAGGGAAATTACAAGCTCTCCTGGCAACTGCCAGTAACAAATGACTTATATATAAACCCACATTGATTTGAAATTCATAAAGGCAGAATATATTACAGTCTCTACAGACTCACTTTTTAAAACGCTTAAAGGACATAAACTCATTTTTACCTCTTTGTTTGATGTGACATTTACTGACTTCGATAAAAAAATTATTGCATATGCAGCGATAGCTTCGATATCACCCATACATCAAGGTGTTACAAAGTGTGAGGTAAACCTGGCATTAAGCAGAGCCCTGTGGAAAGTATGCTACTAAAATATGATATGCTAGAAAGAGATACACTACTACTTAGTGCATGGGTACTGCAAATGAACAAATGTGTCCAAAAATTCAAACTATAAAGTAGGAAAGTGAGAAGTTGTAAATGTGTTGTGCAAAGAGATGTTTCTCTGAATGTCTTGCTCTGTGGCAGCAAGTGCAGCATAATGAGTCACGGAGCTGAAGCTGCAGTCACACACTGTTTACATTCATGTTAAAGGTTGGAGTCTTACGCATTTCCCTGCTTACTCTGGAGACAAGACAGATAAACACAAAAAAATTAACAATGGAAACAACTCGCTGCACTCAGTTTATCGTCATGACCAGGTGCTGAAACCGTCAATATGTGGTAGTGAGCTATACAGCACAACATGTTTACTTTCCTCGCAAACATTTCAGGCCTGCACTGATTAACTCATTGAGATCAGGTGTGTGCAAGGCAAACAGGTGTGTGCAATTAATAGATTTCCTTACTCCCAAAAGAGAAAAAACCAAAGTGCCCTGCTCCATCAACGTATTGTTGTGGAGTCTTTTAACTCATAAAAAAATACCCAGTTGAGATCATTCCTTTTTCAGACCCTTTGGGGCCAGACAATCCAAATAATCCATTACGCCTCAGACTGAAGTGAAAGCCTCTCCGCTCCTTGGGGCATTAACCAACTTCAATACCCATATAATGTAGTTCATTAACCACATGTCCATGTCTGCTGAAAAATGCCTGACAGTGTTTGATTTCATGTGCTAACTGGAATACAGCATTTATAGTCATAACTTCAGCTGTTTTCCCCACATAGAACCTAGTAAAACCCATTTTAGGCAATTGTACCATAACTAGATAAGCTTAGAGGCTTCTTGAAATAAAATCCTCCAAAAGAAAGGAACATTGGAATCAGTAGATACATTTTCGTTTTCTCATCATATCTTTTGTTCCATTTCACGGTTAGTTAAATTTGGAGAGTATCGCAGCACTTGAAGTGGATTTTTTTTCCAACTATATTCTAATGAAGAACACACAAATTCATGATCTCAAAGGATATTCTTTAATATCATCAAGTAGGTGGACCCGGTGTTTACTTTCTGCAATCACGTAAAGTAATAATTTCCAAATTGCAGGGAAGGTCTTGCTGTTTCTTTAGGATACACTTCAGTATGTTAACTCCAATACAATGTTGAATGGATGACATACTTTTGGCAATTTCTGTATTGTGTTTATGCACAATATTATTGAGTTTTCTATTCAGTGACAGGGGAAGAGGGCCCACAAACAAAGCTTTGTCCCCCTTCCGCCTACCACCTATTTATTTTCTGTAACTGTTCACCTAACGTCTCTCTTATGTGTCAGTGCATGACATTTTGTTTACTATCAAGTACGTTTCCTTTTTGTTTCCGTCTCTCCCTCTGTGTAGCCTATGCCAGCTAGCTGAAATTATGTTTGACTAGAGTTTGAATCTGATATGTTTGAATAATGCTGAGTAAGTGTACATTGATTATTTCATGGCTCTTTAATGACCCATACAAATTTGTCATTTTTTAATGTTGTCAATGACAATGTGTGGGAAATAGGAGTTGCACAGACTAGTCTAGTCGACTTGGATTTAAGTCGACTAGTCGCTGATCATGTGGTTTTGTCACTAACAACATAGACCTGTAGCACTGCACTGGCAATATTAGTCAAAAACCCAACTCATTTGGAACTTTATTTAAAAGCCACGGAACGTTTGGGACATGAGGAGATATTGGAGCTAAGGACGAGGAGAGCAGCTGCCTGCCTGTTACGCTAAAGGACGTTTGCAGTCAGCTGTTTGTGTAAAGACACGCAGGAGCTATGTGCTAATGCTAACGTTTTTTTGTTTGTTTGTATTTTGCTAATGCTAACGCTACAGGCTGTCCAGCATCGGATCACTGGATTATTGCATGGAGCCCATGCGTAGGAGACTCGCACTGCACTCATTTAAATTGTGTGCACACATAACTAAGCATAAATTGTTGTCAACAAGGACGGATAATAGACTTTGCACTGAGTGTTTGGCGAACTTTTGATTGACTGACTATCACGGAGATGTGTGACGCTGCGTCGGGCATAATTACCGCGGGGACTGCTTGCGTAAAGTTACTGCTGGTAAACCCAGTAGTGTGAGGAGGTGTTAAAGCACAAACTGAAAAACAGGTAACGTTAGTTAAGCTCACTGCAAAAGCGCTTGCTGATCAATCGGACAGGTTGCAAAATGCTAGAAAGGCTAAGCTACACAAAGCAAGCCTCTTAGGAAAATCAATACAAGGGTTGATATTAAAGGGTGACAAGATACTGGTATAGAATGCAAAGCATTCTGTCGTCCTGTGATTTTATTAGGCTAATGACTGAAATAAATGTCAGTAACGCCATCGTCGACTAGTTGATGTCGACTTTCATCACATCAGAGTGGACTTTAAAAAAGTTGAAGTCATGCAGCCCCTAGTGGGAACCCTGTGTTAGTAACTATCCACCACATGACATCAGTTGTTTTCGCCTCTGCAGTATCCTTTTTAACTGACCCTTCATCATCTAAAGACCACTGACTGTAGATAATAGCTTATTCCTCAGAAAATCAATCAGATTCCCTCTATAGATTGCCGGCCTGCATGTCAGTTTGCTGCTCGTAATGGTGTTTGCACAAAGTGTGGTCATATTAAATGACAATCATGCCCTTCGACTGAAAACTCACTGAATTTAATTTACTAATCTTTGAGCACCAAGATAAAGGCCATTTATATGTATTCCCATCTTGACACTCAAAGTATTTTCTCTCAAGGACGACTTAATGTAAACAGAGAGGAGGAAAACATTTTCCACTTTCAACAAAGCTGGAATGATGTTGATAATAGAATTCACTTCCTGTTTGAGTGAGATCCAAGTAATTGTACAATAATAACCCACTATAATAAATTACAATCATTTCAAGGTCTTGTAACCTAAAAGTGCACGATTCAAAAATTCATTTAAACATTTTCCTTGCTGCTCTTTTGATAATACGCTCCTTCACTCATGGCCGGTGCAGAAACTTGAAGGTCTGAAAATTAGATTTCTTGATTTGATGTCATTTTTTATCAAGGTTTCTCAGCCCGGGCTGATTGCGGTGCCAACGTTTGGCAGACGTAATGTCAATATCAACCCGGTTAGCTGTGTTTTCTTTGGTTGCCATGCCAATTTACTATAGACTTTCATCAGGATTATTGGCAAGGATGCCTAGTTAATATTTGATGGGAAAAAAGAAAACAGGTCATTTGCTGTTTCAACAAAGTTCTCATTAGCAGAATCCAATATTTTGCAAATGATAGATGATGAATGTATTGAATTATCTATATCAATCAATACACAGCCACTAATTTTACTTCACCAGCAGCTAAAAAAGAACTAATTGATGTAATTTAAAATGTTAGGTGTTGTTTTGAATGATCATATTAACGCTACATTGATGCTCTTAAGAGATCCACTTTCAGTTTCCTCATGGTTACGTATTGAAGACAAAACTTGCAGTATGTTGTTATCCACTTGCTGTTGTTGTGTTGTGTCCTTGAGTTTAAGAAAGACGCTTTAGAATCTATCATTAGCTGTCTCTGTTACCTTCAGGGATCATTTTAAGTTACTGTTAAATAGTAGCACAGCAGCACTCCTCTTTCTTTGTGGGGACAAACCTGATCTATTAAATGGATACAAATTTGAGCATTAGTGACACAAAATAATTCTAAAGTTTTTTTTTTAGGCCAAGGACCCCTTAGCTGAAAAAGAAATGGAGCAGGGACCCCAACTACATATATTGTGTAAAACTGAGTTGCATATACAACGGGGCCTACATAACGAGAAGGGCAACCTATATAAAGAAATTGACATATTCATATATTTATACATCATGTTTTATCATCATCATTCTTCTCACACTCATTGGCCTGCCACAGATCCCAGATTTATTGACACGCCCCTTCCACGTTTAATGTGTAAAGTAATTCTTTAGCCTAACTGTATCTGTGGATGGCTTCCTTAGCTATAGGCCAGTAACCCTATCATCAATGTTGTGTACATAAAAAAAGATTTATCTTTACCAATGTTGGATTCATGTTGATTTATATATTTTTTAAACCATCAAACAATAATTTGGCGGCCCCCCTGCAGCAACTCTGACGACCCCGTAAAGTACACAGACTTTTTGAAAAACTCGAGACTTTCCATCCATAATGCAATCACTGCGAAAACTAAAACTTGCTTTTATTTTTTTTTCCCTGCTCCATATTCCAGTCCATATAATCTACACTTGCTGAGTACAGCTCAAGGTGATCCCAGCTGCACACATGTGGCTATAGGTCTGGCTTCAAGGAGGCTTCAAAGCCAGGCATCAAACACAATCATAGCAACTTCCATACACCTGATAAGTGACTCTTAATTGCATTAATTCACTCTCAAGAGCCTTTTGAATTCAAAAGCTTTTCAAGAACTTGTTTCTCACACTCAATGTTTTTTTTTACAAAATCCCTAAAATGATTGTGAAGTAAAGTGATTGGTTATAATTAAATCCAGGAAGCCAGAAAACAACTTAAATTCTGACTAAATCTGAGTTCAATTTTAAAGCTTGCAACTAAGGATTAAAAAGTAATAGGTTTTATATAAATATTTCTGCTGTTTGTATTGTTCAGCCCTGTAGAAAATCATCTTTCTGTCAAATGATCTTTCTGTGAACTTCGGCCATCATTAACTGGTGACAAACAATCAATGTGTGCTATTTCAGAACTTCACTTTCCCCATCACCATTGTGACAGCTGTCTAGAGTTGCCTGATCTTGTTACTTGGGCTTGTGTGTGTTGAAATATCCTTGAAGGAGGTAGTCAGAAAGGCTACCAGTTAGATGGCTGACACCTGTTCCTCAGCTTTATAGGCAGGTGGAGTCAGTAGTGTAGTCTAGTTTTTTGTAGTAAGTATACTGTGATTTTTCCCTCCCAGCTTCATACTCGCCCATCCCAGAGGAGCATCCCATGCGTATTTTGTAATGTTACCGCGTATAGCATCCTCCTCATCTGGCTCACTTTCTGTTGTTTTTGTAACGTTGACGTCTGCTGCAGTGTCACTCGAAGCAGCTTGGACCCTGTTCAACGCTGAAAGAGTGTTTGAGTTTGCTTTCCTTTTATATCTCCTATAACGTTAGTCTATAGTGCTTCACATTAGTTCATTTCAAATTTGCGCAGTGAATGTGTGCTAAGCAACTGTGTTGTTACTACGCGACTCGCAACACAGACGGGGTGAATTTATGAATTGTTAAAGTTCTGTCACAAAACAATCATCGTTACGTATCGGTATCGTAACGGCGATACTGGCCCTGTATTTACTTGATATCGGATCAATACTAAATTTTGCAGTATCGCACACCACTAATGGAAATCCTTGACCTGTGCTAGTGGGTACACGGCGTATACCTGCGTATCACGTAGACGTCACCACTGGGTGGAGTCAGGTGGAGTTGTTCTCTCCTGGTGTTGGGTGTATTCATTTTAGTTTTATTTTGAGTCTATTTGTTACTTTGAACTAGGGCTGGTTTTGAATATTCAAATATTTGTTCAATGGGTAGACATTCAGTTTTCAATTTTGGGATATGACTATTCGTTTGTTTTTTTAAAACGTGTATGCAGGCTGAAATTCACTGTGGTGTTTTGTCAGATTAAGCTGCTTGCTAAATGTCCCCTAGCTGCTGGCTAGATTACACAGCGCTATGTCGTCCATCTCAGCCAAAAATGGAGAAATGTTGAGTTCCAAGCAAGTATGATGTTTGTTGAGGTCTGTATGGTTATACTGTAGCAGCCTGGTGTCGTTTTCAGGTGATTTGATAAAGGGAAACATAGTAACACGTTAGTTTAGCCATGCATAATGCCAATACAGCGATTCGCTGGCTGGCTGGGCAATTATTCACACACACTGCGTCGGTCGTCACTTGTCATACAGTCCGGTAAAAACGCAGGTCTTTCCATTTGTTTTGAATGCCTGCAGCAAAAGGTTAAGTCCAAATCAACTTTCGGAGAAAAGCAACCCAATGTCAACCTGCTGTGGACAATCATGCAACATTAACTATCGACTAGCGACTATCAGACTCGTCAGTTGCGACGTGCGAGTCCAGAAACATTTAGGCCTACTGTAAAATACGAAGCCAAGCAATGAAACACATGCACTGAACTGCCCAGGATTTTGTGTAACAACAGGTGACTGTGTCCTGCAATAACAAAGCAGGTTCACTTCATCTCTCACTTCGTCGCCTTTTATTTTCTCTCTTTTTTCAAAGCTGCCTTCAAGTGCGATCAGAAATGTTAGTTTCCCCCGCTGCTGCCGAAGCTTTGAATATTCGCTGTTGAAAGCACCGACGCTTCAAAGCTAAAAAAAAATGGTATTCATACAGCCCCTTTTTTAAACTTTCCCATTGGTCCATGTTTAACTATAGATGCTATAGTTTGATATTTTTGGAAGAAACACTTAAAGTGCTCATATTATGCTTTTGGGGTTTTCCCCTTTCCTTTATTGTGTTATATATCTTTTTGTGCATGTTATAGGTTTACAAAGTGAAAAAGCCCAAAGTCCCCCCCAAAGAGATTTACCATCTTCCAGAGAAAACACTGTTCACAAACTGCTCCAAACAGCTCTGTTGTAGTCCAGCTTTTACTTCTGTCACTTTGTAACATACGTTATAATGCCCGTTGCCCACGTTATAAATAGCATGGCACGCCCTCATATTCTGCAACTGACTAGCTAGCAGTGCTTACCTACAGTCAAGCCCGAAATCATTCATTCCCTCTGGCAAATTCTGACTTAAATCCCCAGTGTGTAACGTATTTAGTTGTTTATTATCAAAATCTGTGTTGCCCTTCACAAAATTGTCCTTTTTTATGAATATTGACCACAACCATCAATTCTAAGTATTCCTATTGGCTTGAAATTTTACATTTGCGCTTGTATGAACTGTGGTAGACGCTCCAGAATCATGCGCCATCTTGAAATACGTTAGCCGATAAGGGACATACAGGCTATACTGCTCCGCATTTTGCGCTTT
Organism: Gymnocephalus cernua; assembly: GCA_023631565.1. NCBI lineage: Eukaryota > Metazoa > Chordata > Actinopteri > Perciformes > Percidae > Gymnocephalus > Gymnocephalus cernua. The sequence continues at coordinate 23,785,940 of CM042446.1, forward strand.
TCACTCAGTGGCACTGACTGTGACGTATGCCAGGGAGGGAGGGGGGAGAAGATTACTTGCAACTCACTGCCGGCAGATTTGAAAGCCTGTTGCGTCTACTATCGAGGACATGTAACTGAGTCGCCGAGGAAATTAAAATTACAACGCGACAGGCAAAGCAACAAGACCAAAGTTAATATTGTTGTGGCTTTTCCAAGATGGAAAGAGCTGATGAGGAGCAAGGATTTTAAAAGGGACACCAAAGTTGCCTGCTTTCTTCTCAACAGGTAATTCTGCCTATTTTTTGTAAATTAGAAGTTTTATAGTGTCTACTTGCTTGGCTAACTATAGCATGGTTGTGCATAACGCTAGAACGACGTCTAGGATACTTTTCCTCGCGTCAATGATGAAAAAGGATTGTCTACCTTGTAACATAAACGTAATCATATGTGCCGTGATTTCCCTGGCAGACAACTCGCGTCATGGATCTGTAACACAGACTAGCTACAGCTAGAACAGCTGCGTGTAAACGATGGAGACACTAAGAGATCATTTTGGTTTCATTGACATTGTTCATGCATGACCGGAAATGACACAGGCTTCTCCCAAAAGATAATAAGACGATGTACAAGAGGCATCATTGTGGAAAAAAATATTACTCATCTTTTATTTACATTTGAACAAAAAGTGGCATGTTCAAAATTATTCATACCCTTTGCAAACTGTTACAGTCTATGGGAAAATCCAAAGTTCTATACCATTCCAAATAGTCCAAGCTGTTGTAAAGCATCCTAATTACCCTGATTCATTGGGAACAGCTGTTTTAATCAACAGGAGAAAAACAGAAGCTGTTGTTGGTTTGTGGACAGTCATGGCTAAGACAAAGGAGCTTAGTGAGGACCTGCGGCTGCGCATTGTGGCTGCTCATAAGTCAGGAAAGAGCTATAAGACCATATCTAAATGTTTTGAAGTTTCAGTGGCTACAGTGCAACGTATTATTAAAAAATACAAGACGTTCCGCACTGTGAAAAATCTCAGAGGACGTGGTCGGAAGCCAAAAGTGACACCTGTGCTGGCCAGGAGGATAGTGAGAGAGGTAAAAAAGAATCCAAGGATCACCACCAAGGCCATCCTGAAGAATCTGGACTCTGCTGGTGGCAACATCTCATTGGATACAGTCCAATGGATACTACACACCGCTGGGTTCCATTGACGCAGACCAAGGAGGACACCACTTCTCCAGATAAGGCACACAAAAGCCCGCTTGGCCTTTGCAAATGCTCATCTGGACAAAGAAGAAGACTTCTGGTCTTCTGTTTTATGGTCAGATGAAACAAAAATTGAATTGTTTGGCCTCATATTTAACGGACAGACATCTTCTCATCTGACTTTCAGTAAGAAAATAAATTATTACTGCAGTAAGCGTACATTGGTGCAGACACGCTACAGTAACTCATAAACTAGATTCAGGTGGTGCAACAAGCAGTCAGAAGGCCCGTAGAAACCTGCAGATCCTGTTATAGAACAGGCAAACAGTCATGAGAACAGAGAACATGTACAGAGATGTTTTTATGATGTCTCTATGGAGGACTGCTTACCAAATGTCTTTTACACAGCCATTGTACTGTAGGGAGGGGGGTAATTTCATGCCGTAGGTTAACATAACATACATATGCATGAGGACCTATGAATACATTGAAAGCACTTAGAGGTCTTATTGGGGGCATTTTTAGGATTCTGTCAGTAAGTGGTGTTTATCTGTTTAAGCCTTTCTTTTTTTCATCCATCCGTCAACTCTTCCCGATTTTCAGCCAAAAAGTGAGATCAAAGCAGCTCCTCTCATCTCTGACTGTTTTTGATGATGTATGTACATGCCGCTGCCACTGCTTTTGTTGTGCTCCAGTTTTGTGGCGCCAGCGAGATAAGAAATTGGCAGGCGGAAATAAAGATGATTATGCCTTCGTAATATGATAAACATCCAAACATGAACAGCATTTCCTCTTTTCCCCTCGTCATGTTATTAAAAGTGGCAGAGCATTTCACACAAGTGTCCTGTTTAGAAGTATAGGAATCTGGCATTTGTGGTGAACTGTGAAAACTACACTGATTTCACAGTATGGTTCCTGCTTATAAGTGATGTTAAATATGTGCTGTTTATGACGCATAATTAATGCAAAATTCATAGGAAATTTATAGTTTATATTTATAGTCTCATACAATAAAGGAAGGAAATGTGTTTAATGTAAAGGTTAAAATGAATGTGATGTAATAGTTAATGTTAGTCCATTGTGTTTTTGTTCCTCTCAGAACTAAGTTCTCTGTTGTGGTTTCCACTGCTGCGGAATTTGTTGGACCAAGGGAAATCTAACGTGTGCACGTTACGTCGCTCTGCTAATTTAGTTGGAGTTACACTGTTGTCGTAGGCCAAGGCGAACTGTAAAGGATTTTCATAGGATTTAAGAACCTCTTTTCAGGACAAGCAGTGAACGAGGTATTTTATCTTACTTGTGAAGCTTTATTTATATTCGCGCTAAGCGCAATTTGTATTTTTATTTTCTTCGGTAATGTAGAATTTAATTTGACGTGTTTACTATGTTCATTCACATATAGTTCTCACGGCGTCAAAGACAGAAGAACGAAGCAATAAACGCCCGTTCCAAAGAGCCAACCTGTGTCTGTGTTGATATGAAGAGAGCTACACTGCTTTTGAATCATTTCTCAAATTGAGTTCTGCACTACTCAAGTAATCAAATCAGTCTTTTAAAAGGTTATAATTTGATGTTAATTAGTCAAATTATTTTCTTTGTAGGACACACCTTTATTTTTTGAAAAAGGCTCTCTATAGAAAGGCATTGTCTAATGAGAAATGCATCAACAGACACAGAATAAAATGATGACAATCTGAGTCTGTTCACTAAGGAAGCCGAGATAGCTGTAGTTCACAGCTGAATGACGACCAGAAACATAACCACATGGTACCTAAATCATAAAGATATGTGAGGATATGAAATAGTCTTAGACTTATTTGTACCCGGTTGTATTTATGACCACTAGTAGCGCAAAATGACACGCGTGTATGAACCGGTGGGTCTATTACATGATTTGACGTGATACTGGGTTGATTATTCCACTTATTGATAGTTGGCGGCAATAATGCAAAAAAAATAAAAGCAATGTGTCAGCAAAGGCAGTGAAGAAGACTGCAAACTAGCAAACAAGGATGTACACATTGCGTGACTTAAATTTGGTTTTGAAGAAAATCAGCTTTGCCAGTTTTTTGTATGGAAAGGAATATATTCAAGGCATTTGTTAGACCTCGAGGATACACATAATGAGTTTTGGCGAGGAATACTTAATCCACAAGGCACCTTCAACTTAATTCTCTTTAAAGCTGAACATACACTGTACGATTTTAGAAATGTTGTTTAATTTTAACTCATAGTGTATGAGTAAACCATCTGCATGTAAAGCCAAAGCTCATGATTAATGTACTTACAAGCAGCCTTGATCATCAAAGAGGCAGGTATGCTGTTGCCACAGCTGGACCAACCTGGCTTCCATAGTTTGGGGAATCGACCCGTGGCTCTGCTTTGCAACTGTGCAAGAGAGCCGGACGTCGGCCAACCCCAATTTCTGACATTTTAGAAATTCATCCGAACTTGACAAACATAGCCCAACTAAGCTGAAATTCGGTCCGACTCTAAAATGAATCTTGTGGCTCAAAAATCAGACAAAGGCTCAAATTGTGAAGTGTATGCCCAGCTTAACTTAGCCCTGATTGACTAGGGAGACTTCAGTGTGCCTGCACATATGTGATAAACAAATCTTGAATTTTGTGAAAAAATATAATATGAGTTTCTGTGACCGACATATTAGGCCACATGCTTTACTGTGATTCATGAAAATGTTGGTGGTTTCTTTGCATAAACACTACAGTTTGCTTCTTTATTTTTTATTTTTATTTTTTTACAAGAGATTCGTTCCACTGCTTTTTCCACAACAGCAGCCACAAGCAGCGCTCCTGCTGAATTTAGCAGAGGATCCTAACTCATTCCAAGTCAATATAATGTCCAGTAGAGCTTGCAAAACTGACCCATTAAACCTCCCCTCTAGAACTGATAGGTGCTGTAAAATCGTTCACAGTGATGCATTTTGTAGATGTAATTATGTTCTTCAAATAAAATAATTTACTCTGCACATTCCGGCCAGCCAATGTGTAATTATTGCTGAACCCAGGTCCTATAATATTTTAATCAGGCAGTGATATTGAACTGCTCGAGGTGTAATTAAAAAATGAGCAGGAATTAAGCACCGCCATATACGAGGGGAAGGATTGGCAGGACTGTCAAATACAGAAAAATGAGTGCACCGGATTCCTCATTTGCAATGTAGATTACTTTTTGGAGCAAAACAATACGATTTATTAAAATCAAAATCTGACCCAATGAATAAAACATAATAAGCTTAGAAAATAATGACAAGTAGAAAATAGGCCAAACAAATGCTCATGAATTCAGAAATGATTATTTTGGTGTGCTTTTAAAAGGGGGGGGGGACGTGCAAACTCCAGAGAGACCTGCATTTTAATGGTGCCAGAGAGCTTTTTGTGTAACATATAGTTGCTATTTGTTGCAACCTTTTGATTTAAAAGCAAAAACCAACAACAGGGACAAGGGCACATGGGTGAAAAAAAAGCATGCTATTTACAGAGGCGCTGCCGCTGGGGATCGACCCCAGAGTCCCTGATGCTCGTCGTGAAGTTTGTCACCGAGGCAGTCGTCCTGGTGACAGTGAGGCGAGGCACCCTTAGAGAACTCATAAGACTATATCCAGGCATCCTTCACTGAGCTTTATTCCTACCTCCTGGCCTTTCCTGCTTATGATTACCCCTGCGAAAGTGTCTTATTTGTACACTCTGTTATGAGTGAGCTCTACACCATTTGATCTGTGAAGTGAGGTGCTCGAGAAAGACTTGAGGAGTATGTGAGGCCGTGCAATGGAAACACTTGGCAGCTCATCGTGTAGAGGTTGGCGTCAATGTCAAAAGTGAGATCCTGTGACAGACATGATTAAATATTTAAAAGTGTTGATAGTGCAACTGGAGAGTGTTCCTGTGCTATTGGGATACAGTCACTCTAAAGAGGCCTTGTGGACAAGAGCTGTTAATTTTCTCCTGCCACGTTTTGCATCTTCACGCCTAGACACCGAACCCTATGTACATTCAATTATCCTCAATATAAATACAAACTGACGACCATAAACCAACCGTGTTGTTCCTAATTTTAGCGTCACAGCAGAAATTTTGTTATTAATGTATGGCCAGATGGCATTTAACCATCTGTGTGTATCGCTCTGCAAACACGTCCGCAATTCATTTTCCCAGTCAACCAGAATGTACGATGACGTTTTTGGCTATCAAGTATTAGAGCTATTTTCATTACAATCAATCAGCTTTGAAATAGTCTGGAATCCAAACAAGTTCTTAAGAATTAGATCATAGTTTAAAATCAGCGCTGTCAGTCTGCCCAAAATAAATCACATCAAAAAGACATACAATTAAGGCATTAAAACCTTCCCGTCTGTTACAGTTTGCTGGCATGCCTAACTTTAAACAGTTTTTTTTTGCCTCAGTGCTTCTGTAGTTATTGTAAAGTTTGCCACTGCTGAAATTACAGCCCTTCCTCCTTCCTGACAATTCCTAAACACCATACAATGGCCAACCAATCATTAATGATTAATAAATCAACACCTTCTATGCATTATTCAGGTCTTCACTGTCCCAGGGTACCCTTTTATCTAACTATCCCTGCTTTGCCCTATAAAGGTGTATTGAAGATTTACATAACGTTTTAGGTCCCCGTGTTTAACAGGTTTAACCTAACCTCATTTTTTTGGCACGAGAATAATTTAATTGATTATTGATCCTCAGTGTTGGCATAAAGTAACAGCAAAAAAGTATCTTCACGTTAATCCTTTTTATCATGTCAGGCTAAACAGTCGCTGCATTCCCAAAGTAACTGTAACTTCCATCCATCCATTGTCTGTACCTGGCAACTCCAACACTGGGAGAACATGCAAACCCCTCCCAGAATGGCCCAGGCTGGCCAGCGGGTTCGATCTCTGGCTGTGAGGCGACAGTGCTAACCACTGTTCCACCGTGCCGCCCGAGACTGTAACTTCACATTTATAATTTAAACAGAAAATACAGTTTTCAGTTGCAATAAATGAGAATGGATCTTTTTCATTTCTTTTACAAAACTGCTTAATTACCATTTTAATCATGAGTCAGTGCAATGCAGAGCTAAAGAGTGAGTCAGACGTAATGAATTGAAAGTGACTAATGAATTCCTAAGTTTTTCGTGATTATTTTTTTTTTGACATTCTTCCAAAGCTTTAATTTAGCGAAACTCTGAAACTGTAATCAAAAGTGATTTATTTTGACTTCCTGTCCAGATAAATATCACTTGTACTCCTATGAAAGATTAATTGATGCAACTTGCCTTTATGTTGAGGTCTATGTGCCACAGATCTTTTTTCCTGTCCTCTAAGATTCACCTACAGCATGAAAATAATGAAGACAGTTATAGCTATATTTTTATTCTTTTGTCTGACACTGATGAAATACAATTTATTCATGAAGCATTGTTAAAGTAGCTTCAACCTTGATCAATAATACAACAGACAATCTCTAAGAGAGGAAGAAATAAATGAGTGAAAAGTGGAGAACCAGCGTAACTTTTGGTTGAGTAGGCTGCGGCTTTTTTAATGGCGTATCGGGGAATGGAAGATAAGCTGGGAGTGGTAATGGAGAGGTCCCCTTGGGAGGGACCGGCCTGGAAGCCGAACCACCTCCGCAGATTGGATTAATATTGCATGGCCGCTTGTGCAGGGCCTCCTTTCTTGAAGGAACACTGATTGCCTCATTCGCTCTTTCACATCCTTCAAAAGGAGAAGTTATCAAAATACTACAATAGTGAGGCGGCGATGAAAACAAAGCCTGCTTCATCCCTCAAAAAACATCAATGACAAAAAAGTTTTCAAAAGGCTCCTCTGAAGGGGATGATAACAAAGAACAAGTGACAAGGAGCATTTATCCGTTATTTATATCGCTCTAATGGCAGCACATAAAAGATGTTTTTGCTGTTCTGGAGACCTGGTGTGGTGATAGAAGCAAGGTTGCAACACGCTGTTTTCCAGACTGTATTTGTCAGGTAATTTGTGTGAATAACGGGTTAAACAAGGTCTATGTTTGACACAGGTTCACAGTGTTGTACAGTGAGAAGCTGCAACCTTGTGAGCCATGCATGTGTCTGCCTGCATGCTCTTTGAAAGACACTGAGATTCTTCACGTCTACAGAAATGAATTGCTGCTTTTGGTTTAATGAGTTTTGGCGAGGAATACTTAATCCACAAGGACCTTCAACTTAATTCTCTTTAAAGCTGAACGTACACTGTACGATTTTAGAAATGTTGTTTAATTTTAACTCATAGTGTATGAGTAAACCATCTGCATGTAAAGCCAAAGCTCATGATTAATGTACTTACAAGCAGCCTTGATCATCAAAGAGGCAGGTATGCTGTTACCACAGCTGGACCAACCTGGCTTCCATAGTTTGGGGAATCGACCCGTGGCTCTGCTTTGCAACTGTGCAAGAGAGCCGGACGTCGGGCAACCCCAATTTCTGACATTTTAGAAATTCATCCAAACTTGACAAACATAGCCCAACTAAGCTGAAATTCGGTCCGACTCTAAAATGAATCTTGTGGCTCAAAAATCCGACAAAGGCTCAAATTGTGAAGTGTATGCCCAGCTTAATTTAGCCCTGATTGACACTTCAGTGTGCCTGCACATATGTGATAAACAAATCTTGAATTTTGTGAAAAAAATATAATATGAGTTTCTGTGACCGAAATCTTTGAAAGACACTGAGATTCCTCACGTCTACAGAAATGAATTGCTGCTTTTGGTTTAATTTAGTTGGAGGCTTTTGCTTGGAAATGTTACACTGCAGGGGGTGTCCCTCAAAGTGTTTCTGTCACTGACTGCTGGAGTGATACTTGTCCGTCTGGAGAGAGATTATGCGTGTGGGTGAATCTCTGAATGTACGACAGGACCTAGCTCAGATACAAGGTCATGGTTCAGAGACATACTGTGTATTTCCTCTCTCTCTGCTTTAAAAGACACTGACAACCTCCATGTTCTGACCTCCCTGGTTTATGACCCTCTGTGGCTCCTAAGGGATCCTGCTGAGGATGACAAGGAGTGGGGCAGCATTTGCCCACCCATTTGTCATGTTTTTTTCTCCACGTCTGTACTGCTGTAACTTTTGATGAATGAGAGGAGCGGTTGGGACACCTTTAGCCTTTCTCCGTCACGCACAGTAACCGTGCAGTTAAAACACGTGGCAGTGACCAGAGGCAGCTTGTGAGTCGGGGCTGAGCTTCCTCTGGTCACACTGGATGAGCGCTTAATTACCCTGATCAGGGTTGATTTTGTGAAATGAGCACAGTGCATGATAGAATTTTCCACAGCAAAACTAAACCCAGGAACACATTTGGACATAAGCATCCATCTTGGTGGAAAAGTAACAGATTTTTACTGTTATACATTTTGGCAGATGTTTTTTTTTTGAGGGGGCATCATGACGCTCACGGTTTCTCTGAGCAGTGATTGATTATGTTCTCAGCTGTCGATTGCAAGTACAAGAGTAGCTTAGCTCACACTTCCAAAAAATCTGTTTTCATGAAGCATCTAATAACAGTTTGATGGAGTGCCTGTCTGTTGCAGGTAAACAAATCAATGAATATGAGACAATCAATAAGGCAGTGAGACTCCACTTCACTAACAGGGGCTTTGACGACTCCCATCTTCTGGCTGGTTCCGGTAACTGCAGCTCCTTACCATTATCAACCATGTCTATATAAACAGTGGTGCAAAGTAACTGAGTTACTCAGGTACTTGTACTTCACTTGACTATTTCCATTTTCTTCTAATTTATACTCCAACTCTACTACATTTCAAAGGGAAATATTGGACTTTTTAACTCCACAATATCTTGGCCCGTTGTCATATTTTAGATGTGTATGAGTTGTCAGCAGTTCCACCAAAGAGACATCTCTGTAGACTTGTCAGATGGTTTCATCTAAATAACAGTGTGATGTCAAATTATTCATTATTTTACAAAAGGTCCAAAATATGAAAATGCGTGTATCAGAACCTAGTCCTCTCTTCATTCTTACTGCATTAATCATCTCATGACCCCTAGATATGTAGAGGTTTAATCCTCAACGCAGCGGCTGCGGGTTCGACTCCAACCTGCGGCCCTTTGCTGCGTGTCATTCCATCTCTCTCTCCCCTTTCAAGTCTAAGCTGTACTATCCAAATAAAGCCCTAAAACAAAAATGCCCAAAAATAATCTTAACAAACAAAAAAACGCTTAGACTGCCTTATTACACCTGCACTTTCCCACAGTAGTCTCTGGCATAACATGCTCATAAGTACCTGTTCCACCCATAATAATTCATGTTTACACATGTTTCCCTGTCAAAAGTTTCAACCGTGTGACTATTAAGATTGATGATTATAGAGAATTACGTACGTTATGTTCCCATTCAGAGCAAGATGGGAAAATTCTCCACTGCTGCAGTTTCCTGAGGCTTTGTTAAGACTCTGAGTGTATAGGCTTACAGTAATTCAGCACACACAGGGGTCATACAGGGTGGAGCCCATAATGACACGCAAAGAGATTCGATGCAACTGATTGCACAAGGAGGGTGAAGGTGATTATTGTGCAGGTGTTTCTAAAATTAAAGATGACATTTCCACATTCTCTGTTATTTAATGCATTTAAGAAGAGACGGGAAAAGAAACATTTGTGTATTCATAGATTCATAGTATTCATCTTATTTATTATTGTTATTTTGTGTGTTTCACAAACATACGTGAATCAAGTTTTAATCTACATGAAGACGAGCGCGGAACGTTTCTATGGATCTGGCAAAATCCTTATTAAACCAACAGTCTAACCAGACTCAGGAGACGTCAGCTTTGCTTCTGCAGCTTGCCCATCCCCTCATTCATTAGTGCCCAATTCTGTGACCACATGTTACAGCTGCGTTTCTGCCTCTTTAGGTGATAACATAACAAGCAGCATGTCCCAGTCCATACTAGATGCATAGCATAAAGCAGTTTATGTATGACAACAGCAATTTCCTTTTCTCACAGTGATGCTTCTTGACGGCCAGCCAGTGTAAATGCACCACTAAGGGCAGACTTTCCAATCTCAGTGGGATGGAGACTTGATTAACAAAGAAAGGGATTTGCAAAATTTGGTACAATGGTGTGCTTTAAGTTCAGGAATGCACAGAGGGGGTTTGAGATCATTATGAACTTAGCCTAAAGACGTTTTTCTTTAAAATCTGAACGGGGAATATTTTTGACATTAGCTCTGCTGGCCAGGAATACAAATGAAGTAATGAATGTTTACTGTCAGTATTGATTAGAAAGATGATGATAGAAAGCCATTTCAATTAAGGGTTTAAGGATAACATTTCCCAGTAAAGGTTCGCGATTCATAGGTGAACAAAACAAATCTGTCCCCCCTGTTAAAAATCAACAAATCTCCTACTGATCACGTCAAAAAACACGTCTCAGAAGGTCCATTAAGTGGTAACAAATTTGATTAATATATTTTATTCAGTACCACTGTAATGGCTTGTGGCTATGCATTGTTTTAGGTTGATTGCAGCTATGTGTAGCACTATTGCCCAAGCAAAATTCCCCCTTGGAGACAATAAAGTATATCTTATCTTATTCTAAAGTTTATGAGTTAAAGGGACCTTTTTTATCTTCCACTTAGCAGTTTGATAAAATGGTGCCGGTTCTATCTACTCAAAACAGAATACAAACCTTTTTCCTTTACTACTCAATCTATATGCAGGCACAGGTTTTTCTTTAAAAAAAGACCAGTAAAGCTAATTAAATCTTGCCTTGGTGTGCAGGGGGCACAGCTGTAGGCTCCTCTGCTTTGGGCAGGAAGAGCTTGGGAGTCGCCGGGATCCATCCATCTTCATCCTTGTCAATTATGCTGTTAGCGGGCTGCACATCTTCATTTCCAATGTGGGCACCGTCTCAAAGTACTTCGCAAAGTCACCGTAATCCAATTATATTCTGGCATTCACTGTGATATAGCCCATTAGAAAAGGCTTAATCAATGTGAGGTCTTCATTAAAACAATTTATGAATATTCATCATGACACTCAATCCAATACTTTATGGGAACTTGAATCAGACCATTTCCCCCCATGGTGCCATATCATAACCTGGCTTTAGCTTTAATGGCAGCTCTTTAAGTGGAGGGGTAATATTCTGTATTAGTTAGGTAATATGAAGCTTCCTCCACTTTACACACTATTTAATCCACTGATGATACTTTGCCGTCAAACAAAAAAGGACATTTTTAGTATTAGAGAGGTGTATGTAGGTCTTTTGACTCTTAGATGGTCCCACTTAGGAGTCTCCACACTTATTCTTCTAAGTACTGTGCATAAATAGTTAATTGCTCTGTAACCCTCAAATTGGTTCTTTCAACAGAGAATAACAAATAGCCAATAACTCATTTGAGGCTAAGTATCCATTACAAGCCCTCTTTATCTCCAAGGAGACCACACACGCACAGCAACCTACTAAACTCAAGTCTCGATTTCAGAAGCCATAGCTGATTTTCATACCACTGGCAGCTTAACTGACTAATATCTTACACAAATAAATATATAATAACTAGTAAATCATGACGTGCGGCAGTATTCGTAGAATGCATTTAATCCAGCAGGATTTGAAGAGGTTTATAATGATAGTTGATAAAATGCTGTTATCCCGGCTAGCCGCTGTTCCACTAGCTTCTGTAACTACGCATTCATTTCATCTGTCTTTCTGAAATAAAGAAGCATGTTTCTAATTAGTTTAGGAAAGTTATGGATTACTTTGTGAGTACACAAAAACGCACAGTTTATTAACCAAGTTTGGCAGGGCAGGTACTTCATCTTAACTTCCAATCCATAATAGTCACTATGACTCTTTTCTAAAGATATTCTTTTCGCCCATGGACTCGCCTCTGGGCTTAAAAATCACCGTCCTTATCTAGACATATGGAGTGAACGCCACAAAATACTGTTGAGTTCAAGTTATGTTTCGTGCGTGACTTTAATTTATCAGCAGTATTACCAATGTCAAGGGGATTTTGAATGAGGTTTTCTTACTTCTGGAACAGAACCCAGAAGTTCTGGTTTCACTCTGGCTCTCTATTTGCTTTCTTTCCAAAATTTAGATGAGAAGATCAATCTCACTCTCATATTTGTCCATTGAATATGAAGCTGGAGCCAGCAGACAGTTAGCTTAGCATGAAAAATGGAAACGGTGTGAAACAGCAGCGACCAGCACCTCTAAAGCTTATATATCTTATCTTATAAAGCGTTATATCTTGTCTGTTTCTTCCGTCAAAAAAAAAAACCAAGGTGTCAAAACAACACGTTTTAGGGGGGGATCTTTAGAATAAACAAACAGAATATATTATGTGTTAATAAGAGGTGACGTAGGCTGATTTACAGAGTCAGGTGAGCTGTTTCCCCGTTTCCAGTTTTTATGCTAAAGATTGTTTCAAGTCTTTATGCTAAACTAAGATAATTTGCTTTGTGCAGACTGTATTTTCATATTTAATATATAAGATGTTGTGCGCAACATAGAATTATGTTCTTTATGAAAACAAGTAATGAATTACTAGAAATAATTAGTTTTTCCACTGTAACCAGAGATTGGGCAGCGCTTTTAAAAATTAATTCCAGCGGTTCTGTTGTCTGTCCTATTTGTCTTGTCTTTGCAAATGTATTTTCTGATTGGTGAAGTGAAATAGTGGCATGGAACCACTTAGTCACCTCATTTGCATTCCCAAGCAGATTTTAAATGTCAGACATAATAAGCTCAACTCTGATGGTTTTAAAATATAGCTTATTATGCAAACTATGTTTGTTTCTCTCTCAGATCAGATCCAGCATGCTGTACCCTTCCGCTATGCTGATGCACTGATTAGGACTCATTCATTAAATCTCTGATCATTAACCGCGATTTATGTCACTCGTTTCTTAAAAAGCCCATTAAAATTGATGACAAGGAAATCGTTCAAATAAGGCTGAAAATAACTACACTAAACTGCATTGATGATTGATCATCATCAATTGATCATCATTGATCATCAATAATATGTATCAAGAAAACAAATTTCCCTCAAATGACTTGTGTAAGCAACACTTGTGTGGCCAGTTTCTGTATTTCCATTACATGTCAAACTTATACTAGATGAACTGGTCGACACTCTTGTTAGTACCGTCTTATGAACTGTCAAATCCAACTGAAGAAAAAGATAATAACAAACAGGTTCTGCATTGTAGTGACAGTGGTGTTTCAATTGTTACTTTATGTGTGCTTATATTAAATAAACATTCCCTGTTGCTGGTCCGATGGTATGGCATTAAATCAACTTGCATTAAATCGTGTTGCATTAGTTTAAGGAGTCTGTAGCCTAATAGCCCCTGGTACTCCCACACATGTGTTTTTGCTTATTTTGCATCACATTCTTTTCAGTACTGTGTGAGGGGTTTTCCCTTTATTTGAAAGTGGACAGATATGAAAGGGGGAGAGAGATGGGGGATGACACGCAGCAAAGGGCAGCAGGTCAGATTCGAACTCTGCGCCGCTGCAGGACTCAGCCAACATGGGGCGAACGCTATTACTGGGTGAGCTAGAGGTCGCCCCCCTGTGTGAGCTTTTCTGTCAGTCGTATTGAACTTGTCAGGGTGCGGACAACTTCCACTTCATCATTATTCACAATACCTATAGATTGATGACATTGTGTTATTTCCAGCAAAGCTCTGCACAACTTTAGCCTGAGGTCAAATCAGCTGCAATAATTAGAAACACCTGTGTGGGTGTGCAGGGTGTATAATTTTAAAGCAAATCAGGTCACTCTACAGGCTGAAATAGTAATAGTAAAAGAGGATGAGCTCTATCTAGTGGCCACAAACGTTTAATACATTTATTTTCTTTCTGACTGGACTAATATTTTTGGGTCTTGTTTCCTAATGTTGGACGTTATATATAGACCTAGGCATTTTCTGCACTTACAGTAATTGTTAAAACACCACCATATGTCCACACAATCCCATGACCACAAAGAGATCTACCCTATACAAACAAGAATGTCTTATATATTTAATTTCTTAATGTGCATTTTAAACATTTCTTGTTCCATTTATTTTTTTTATTTTTAATTAAGGTGAGATGGTCAAGTCTATCCCAACATGCATTTGGGTGGAAACGGGCAGACAGGTCCAGTCCATCACAAGGCAAACACGCTTTTTTTTTTTTTTTTTTTTTTTTTTAGATTATTTTTTGGGGCTTTTCCCTTTATTCGATAGTGACTGTGGATAGACAGGAAAGGGGGAGATAAAGAGAGGGGATGACATGCAGCAAAGGGCTGTAGGTCGGATTCGAACCCGGGCCGCTGCAAAGGACTCAGCCTGCATGGGGCGCACGCTCTTACTGGGTAAGCTAGAGGCCACCCCTCAAGGCAAACACATTTAACAAACACAGAATACAGAACATCTGCACCCAGAATGACACCCATGGGACCGTATATGCAGTTAAGTCTAATTTATTATCTTATTGTCATGTAGTTTGACAAAGATAGAATAGAAAGAATACTTACATACTGTCAATTGTCTTCCTGCTGCAGCCTTTTGCTGCATCTTTAGGAATTTTTAAAAAGGATGGTTAACACTGCATACCAGGTACAGTATTTGTACTTGCAGACAACTTCCACTAGATGGCACTGCCTTCAAATAGGTTGTGTGTGGTTGGTTTAATTCAGCAACCTCTCTTGTGCCGACACTGTCCGTTAATTAAAGCAATAATGAAATTGCAATGTACATTTACTAGTAACTTCTTTCCGTCTTTCTCTTATGGCAGAATGTAACACTATACCTTACATAATGTAGAACTACTGCAAATGGCCTTGCTTTGTTTCATATGAAATAAAACTACTGTAATATGTTTATAAGATGAATCAATAATTCACAATCACTTTAAGTGCTAAAGTGTGTCTGTGTCTTATCAAAACTACTTTTACCTGAAGAGAGAGAGAGGGAATAAAGCTCTCCCACACAATGTGAAAGTGTTATTACAGTAGTTAAGAGCATCCATCATAGTGAAAGGTCAATACAATATGAAAAATCCCATAACAATATTCAGAGCAAATTTGTCATTTAATGTGCTGGAGGAGATGATATTGAAACTCTGGCTGCACATCATTCATTGATCTGAACAAACTGCTTTAATATCATTATTTGAGATAATACGGTGACCATTATGCAGTTTCTGCAGATAAATAATTATGTAGTATTGATGCAAATGGCTTTAATCAATGGACTTCTTCTCTCCCCCATGAACATGGACACCATTTCTTTGTAAAAGTACATTGAGTGATGTAGAAAACAAGCTCTTTATGGGAGCATTTGTCTGGGATCCCATATGTGTTCTGCCTGGTGGACTTAGCCTTAGGCGGCACTGGAGCGTTTCCTTCAGGACAAGCACTAGTGTAGTTGGAAGGTCAAGCGCGGCACTAAAAATCATTAACCATCCTTTTATTTGCTTTCATACTCTGCCTGTATCGATGAGATCAGAAGTGACAAGGACAAGAACTCGCTGTGTTTGAATCTCAATTTGAACAGTTTCCACATGTCTTTTTTTGTGGGTGGGAATTGAATTGCAGATGTCACTATACTGTAGCTATAACCTCTGCAGCAGAAGAAAGGGGCAACATACAAGGTTAAAGCTGCATTTGTTGGTGAAAAATGAAAGGCTGCTCTATAAAACAGTGTGTTTATTAACATTTAAGAGCTGGCTGTCCATCAGCTTCTACCACAGGACCATTGAATCATGTAATTTCTGTCATGGGTGAAAGATGAGGGGCTCGCAAAGCGGGACGGCAGAGCTCACTAGTTTCACAAGCACCCAAGTAAGGACTCTGAAAATACATCCACTACAGTCTCTCATTGTATCATAAGTGTGGAGAAATTGCCTGCTTGAGAGTCTTTCATTTCACATTCATTAGAAAGGTTCTTAAATTAATGATGCATTGTCGACCACGCTGTGCGATAAGATGCAATAAACAAGCTGAGGATATTTATGATGCTAAGGTGAGGTTTATCACCTCCAGTGGAGCTCATGTCATCTGCACAGGGCTCGTATACACATTACGCATATGACATATTGTTATGCTGATCTCATATTATTATAATATACTTAGTCTTTGGTGCGACATGTTGTTCTAGTCATGCATTCCACATATTTGCACACCATTTTCCATCTATCCATCTAGTATTTTATGAAAGGGATTTAAAGCAGAAGTAATTAATTTCTTGGCCACGTGTGGCCAGCAGAATAAGTTGTAAACACAGCATTGACATTTCGTGCCTTCAACTGTTGTTGTGGCAAACGTACTACCAAATAGATGTCTATTTACACTTCCAACTGACATGGCGCAACATTAGCATTAGAACATGCTAAATGCTACATGATGTTCACCAGCCAGTAACCAACTTTGTCTGTCTGTTGTTTGGTGTTGGGGACGTAGTGTACAGTGGGTTTCTCAGAGTGTTTTGTTTTTTGAAAGTATAAAGCAGCAATGATTTATATTGTTGTTTGGGGGGCAGTGATACAAGCTGTAGACTCTACACTGACATAATCACCACATAAAGCTGTTGTAGCAACATTTTGCCTAAATTTACACTTCCAACTGACACGGTGCAACATTAGCATTCATTTGGATTTGTGTTTTTAGCAACCTGACATGTCAATATTCACTCTTCTTTTAGCTTCATGTTGCATCAATTCCAAAGAAAGAAAATGGGCTCTTCAGCTGCTAAATGCTTCTCACTAGCTAGTCGCTAACAAGTGTGTGGGTTTATCAGTTTGACAGCAGAACAAGCTCAGCACAAATCAAATATATCACTATATAAAGCTGTTATAGCTAACTTGCTAGCAAACAGTTAGCGGACATGCTGAACGGAGTCATGTTTCTATAGCAACCGCTCCTAACCCTTTTAAAAGAAATATCTGGCTCTTTAGCTGCTAAATGCTACATTCGTTCACCAGCTAGTCTCTAACTCTGTATGTCTGCCATTTGCTGCTGGACAGGTAGCACATGTAGTGTACGTTGTAGAGCTAATACAATTCATTAAAAACAATGTAATTTCAATGTAATCATTAATAAAAAATGTCCAGCAAAAATGTAAAAAAAAAAAAGAAATCCAAAATTCTTAGGTTTTGGAGTGTTGATTGGACAAAAAAAGCATACAGGAAAAGAATTCCAAATTTTCTGACATTTTATCGACCAAACAATTATTTGATGAATCGATTAATGAAGAAAATAATTCATAGATTAATTGATAATGTAAATAATCCTTAGTTGCCGTTCTGGTACAGTGGCTTCATCTGAGCTTTTACTTCTGAAAAGGTGATCTCTGTGGGTATGCCACTACAAGCAACACCTTTTACATTACACATAGTCTTTTGATCCATTGTTAACAAGAAAATATTAATTAGTGCAACTTTAAGCACTCAAGTCCAAACAAACAACAATAAACCTGTTCCTTTAAAGTCCCAGTGTGTAATGTTTGTAGTTGTTCATTATCAAAATCTGTGTTGCCCTTCACAAACTTGTCCTTTTTTATGAATATTGATCACCACCATCAATTTAAAGTATTCCTATTGGCTTGAAATTTTACATTTGCGCTTACATGAACTGGGGTAGACTCTCCATATTCATGCTCCATCTTGAAATACGTTAGCCGGTAAGGGACATACAGGACATACTGCTCTGCCTTTCGCGTTTTCGACTCACAGCTGCTCGTCGCTTCCCGGCCCCGGCAAGTTTGAAGAAGGAAACATGGAGCACCACACATATTCAAAATCCAAATTTCAGGAACAGAAGAAAACAGATATTGAAAAGAGCAAGAGATTGGCGTCATCAGAAAAAAGAGTGAACCAAATCCCAACTAGTTAATTATCCTGCAGACCGCTGCAGTCTCCTTTTTTTTCTCTCTCTCTCCTTTCCGTCGGGTGGCGCGCGTGCCCGCTCGTGGTGTGAAGCGCGCGTCAGCGCCACTGTCAGACATGCACTCCCAACAACCACGGCTGATTGACGGCCTTTTGTACACTTTCGCTTTTTGAAGCGTGACGGCTACCGTATCTGCAATACGTACATTCAACTGTGTGGCGAAAGAGAATTGATTGCAATACATGAGCTCAACGCTAGATGGGAGTAATTCTTACACAATGTAGCTTTAACAAGCTGAAGTTTCAAATAAAGAATACATTTTAGTCATATTTCCAAGTTTTGCTGCAGAGTATCCCCCTCATACTTGAGCACATCTCAAGTCTTTTCATTCTTTCTTTTTGAAACCACATCTTGTCAAAAGAAATGGACTGTACACAACCTTTCTTAATTGAACTAATGGAATCTGAAGGGACCATTATTGAATGTACTACAAACGCTAGAAAGATGTTGGAATAGTGGATGAGAACATTGTCATGCAAATCAAAAATTGTCAATATCAAAGTACTCTGCACATATGTATCTCAGATAATGAACCAGGATATGAATAAGGTAACATATATATATGAAGTGATTTTGATGTTAAAATCAATATGCCTCTCCGTAGCTGTCCCCGACATACACCCGACAAACAAACCTGCTTTTCTCGTGCACTATAATAATAATAATACATAATGCATCAGTGCATGCCACATGGATGATGCCAAGTGTACGTCCCACTTCATTAATTCATCCATAATGAGTGTTGCAGCATGTAGGAGCAACTACCTTAGAGGCAGCCCCAAGAGTCAAAGCTAATGAAATCAGAATCTTAAATCCCAATCTACACACATCTGCCTTTGTTTGCAGTGTAAAAAGCAACAAATGAGCTGCGCTCAAAACACACACTGTCTTTTAGCTATAGATGTGGATAACTGAGGACACAATTCCACACCACATGTAAAGTCTTTTCTTTCTGCACAAAAACCCCAAAGGAGATCCAAACCAGTAGGTGTCTCTGTGACACAAAAAAAATCCCCTATTATTAGACAAGTGCTTCATTGAATGCCAGAATATATTGATCTCCATTTTGTGTATATACACTCTTGAGAAAGCTGAAAATTCAAATTAACACTATAGGCTCAAGTGTAATGCCATCTGTGCTAGCAGTGTGATGTACATCTCAAGATTACAGTAACTAAAAGCCTGTGTGGAGCATCTCATTGCAGGTGGCTGAGCGAGGCTGGGTTAATCTCTTGCTGTCTATAGTCACCACAAAGTCCTCAAGGACATTATCAGCTATGGAGAGACCCTGATTTGTGTGCTGCCCATATCTTGCTATTCTCTCACAAGTGATTAAGAAGCTGGAGCATCTCAGATATTGAGTGGCGATGCAACCTTTCTTCACTGAGGTGCATGCAGGCCTAAATAGAGGTGAAGGTTGTGGGGTTTCAGTTGAGGAAAAAAAAAAGGTAATTATGTATCAAGAACTTTTTTTCTTTGGCCTCATAAATTGCACATTACTGACCTGCATTTCTGTTGATTCAACACATGCATATGTTGTATCAAAACAGACCCCATAAATATGTATGCTAATGTTTCTTGAATGAGGAATCTGCGTGCATAGAAATCCCCACAATTGTTTATCGGTAAGCAAAAAAAGTTAGAGCACCATGTGCTTGAAATTTGTCTTTGCCAGGTCCCAGCGCTGAGGAGAATCTACGAGCTGGATAAAGATTCTCATCTCACATGCTCTCACAGAATACTTGAGCCCGTGGTTTATCTCTGTAAGAAGAGCTGTCTCGGAGACGACAAGTCGCTGTTTGAGTAACCTAGCGCAAACGTCACAAGTCATCATTAATCATGTGAATGTGTCATGCATCACACAGAGGTGGTTTGCCACATCTGGTCTTTAGTCATATATCCTAATCATCACCGTATCAACGTTCCAAATCTGTCCGCGAATACATTATTCAAATTTAGTTCATTAGAAAAGTCATTTCAGCCGACAGTTAAGTCCACCTCAAACTTGGAGAACGGCCCTAATGACATTATGTTTCATTGTAATTCTCTGCTCTTGCAGTGGAAATATTGTAGCCATTTACTATCATTCATAATGGCATATACATTCCCAAAATATCAAAGGAGGCATGGGAAGTTAACTTTTCTTTTCATTTAATTTTATCCAAGCGAAAAAGACACATTTAAAAAGAAGATTCTAATATTTTAAGAAGCACTTCTGGTTTCTTTCTGGTCATCTGCTTAACGATGAAGACATCATTAAGCAAAATGAGCTAAAAAACAAAAGCCCATAATATTGTTTTTTTTGTTCTCGTACAACAGATTAATCATCATTATTAGCCAATACAATCTCTTTCTCAGGTCTTCTAGGACACCCTGTGTGTACTTTATATCAGCCTCTTATATAACTGCATGACAAATCAATCATAAAATTGTTGTTTAGATTCTTTTGACTGATAGGCACCTTGAGCCCTGAAGGAGCCTAACAACCAAATAACTACAACACACTATAAAATGGTTGAAATAGAAAAGCAGGCATTTCCAGCTGCAGCAATACTGCTGCATGTATGTTTGAATTTCACCGCTGTAATGTGATCTCAAGCTTGTAATCTCACTATTTTATATTTTATGGGTTTGTACAAACATCAGTGGAGGCTTCTGTTGACCTTGAATCAATGTATACTGAATCTCTGTGTAAGTTATTTAAGTGTTATAGGCATTCTTTACTGCAAAACTGTCTGTTGTCAGACAAATGCAACCAAAGCTATACATCTTGCCTTCAGGGTTTGGCCGGCTTACACTGTGGAATGCTTACCAGAGACAATGCATGATCCATCTGTCTGAAGAGAAAGTCTTCCTCGCCCTTCCCTGAACTAATCTCACATCGCTATAAGTCTCAATTCACCTGTTGACAGAGAGCTGGGGGCAGATTTTACCCCTGAGTCGAACATCCCATCTCTGCACCATTCACCAAGGACCAACGAAGGAGATTTCATGTGGAACATGCAGCCCCTGAGGCCTAATTTCAGAAATCCCTGACTTTTTTCTATTTTTTATTACAGGGTGATATACTCGTCTGTGCATCTGTGCTCTTATTTGGTTTGACCTCTCTTGTCCTCCAAATCCTAAAGTCTGACACACTTTAGGAAATAATTCATAAAACCCTTTTATGTGAGCCTCTCATTTTGTGTTGACTCAACTCTTTAGATATGGCCTACTAGAGCCAAAACATTTTCAAATATAACACGGGACTAATTTCCATTTTCTCTGCCTGCAGTGAAAAAAAATATATAACTGCTAATGGTCCTCAAGTTGACAAAGTTGATAGAAGAGGATGCATTTGTTTCTTTCTAAGCCTGACCTGGGAAAGCAATGTAAAAAAACAATATAAGCTACATTACAGTAAAGTTGGGTAACTTCACTTGTGGCTGAAAACTAGACAAGCATACTTATTAGGCCTATCATATCCTAATTTATAGAAACCCTGCACATATTGTACATAAAACATATAAACTGTTAAGAGCAGTGTATATGTTGTCAGGCAATTACAAAAGTTTAGCAACAATGACATAATCATGTTATGGCATTAGTTATTACGTAATATTAATTCCACATCATTGACATAATTTCCTCTTCTTATATACGTATACATGTGATCTTTATTGCAAAGCTCCAGGATAATCAGAGGTTAGATTATGTGCAATTGGTTACAGGCGCTATCCCATAAAAAACATGCATCTCCAAATTTGGTGATTTTAAATTTGTCAGACAAACTTATTCATTAATCCTCAAATCGATTAATTTGCCTACTTTTTAAGCTAAGTAAACCAATAAAAAAAATCTTCCCTTAATATCAATCCACAATTCTTACAGTTTTTGAAAATAAGTAAAAATCTAGCATAGTATAGAAATATTAGCAATAAAATATACTTAAAGTATCAAAAGTACACGTTATGCACAATTCCCCTGTCAGTGTTATATTATTATACACTGGATCATTATTACTGATGCATTAACATGTATCAAGTAGAAGTTGGTTGCTGTGAAGCTGATTTTAACTATTTCATATTGTTGGGTAGATTAACCTATAACAATGCTCCATTTTATAAACTGATCATATGTTTTGTATGTAAAATATTAATGTGAAAAGTAACCAGTAACTATAGCTAGTAAATATGTGTAGTGGAGATGAAGTAAGATAAAAATACTCAAGTAAAGGACCTCAAAATGCAGGTGTAGTATTGAGTAATGCTTTCCACAACTGAAACTGCATCGACATAAAGCTGAAAACAGGGCTGTTTCCTTAGCTCATGAAAAGTGAATTCTTTGGAGATTTTTGGAGAGGTTTTGACAGGACAGGAATATTAAACATGACAAAGAGTATCTATCTAGTATATTGTGAATTGGCACAAATGACAGTATATAATAATGTCCTGACTGTTTGTATGGCTGTAAAACGGTGCAAAATCAAAACTTACAAATGAAAACGAGCTAATTTGATCGCTAGGACTGGCAGAGTAGGAATTCTGCTCAGTCGTGACCCATCATTCTTCACCAAAAATGGTCTTAGCTTGCCACCCTTACGATGTAACAGATAATAGTATTATTGTTATTGCATTGTTGCTGCCTGCGTTGGCCCAGTTGGTGTTTATTTTCCTAACGCTCCATGTCCACAGACGATGGCAGTGATCCATCCTGACTGCCATAGGCTGAGCGACAGATTCCAAACAAGAGGGAACCCCAAGGTAATCATTTGCATTTGTTTTTTTATTGCAATCATTAGGGCTCCCCTGCCGGGCCTCAGCACAAGTCTGTGTGACAGACCCCATGTTTTATCTGAGAGTCAGGGGAGGTATGTTGCTGGGAGCGAGCCGAAGAGTACAGTATGCTGCACTGATAAAGAAAACAGGCTGGCTACCATATATCATAGAGACACCGACATCTGTGTGTCCCTACGAGTGCTTTGTAGAGTTGGAATAGTGCAGAATTCTCAATAAAGACAATCTGTGATTACAAATGCAGCATATACTAATTATCATACTAAATTGTATTGCCAATTTCCCCTGTCACTGTATTAAAAGGCATGGAATTATTTTAATTTTGCATCATTAAAGGCCGGTACACAACATAGCACAGATTGCCGAAAGCAAGAGAGCACACGAGAGGAAAACTATGGGGAACAAAAGACAGAGGAACTCTTTATCAAGCTGGGTAGTGTCATGACCTCTCCTGTCCCCCAATGGAGGCCCAGTGATATCACAAGTGGTGCTTGAATGATGTGCTCCATGGCTGTGCATCAGGATACAAAGATCACTCTAAGTTCTTACTTTCATTTAATTATCTAGGGGTCTTCGGAGAATGGGGCTGCGTGCAAAAGTCCCTCTTATTCAGCATTATCTTGGGAGAAAATGACCTCAATGGTTAGAAAGCTTTCTAGAAAACCTTCTACTTTTCAAAAAGGGTTCCCAGCAGCTGGTCACACTGAGAGAAATTGGTATTGTTCTGGGACTTGTTCTGGGAAAGTACCATGGTGGTATTTTCAGTTTTACCATGGTACGTACTGACCATGGCCATGGTAAACTGTACATCATGGTCCATGGCACAAATAATGTAGCATAATGTACTTCAAAATGGCAGTGATACTAATTATATACGCCCAACCCTCAATGAAAATACCCTTGAGTGCTCGTTGAGACTGACGGTAGACCAACATTTGCTTTTTCTTGACTTGCAGCACTCTTAGATTTACGTCACTGTCAAAATGCTTTCTAATATATTGGCCTGTGCAGCATATTCATTATAACAATCCCTCGTATGAATGCACAGTGTGACTATTATACCCCTGTGCTTGTCACAGTGCATGCAGGGTCATTAAGCTTTGATGAAACAATGGCAGGGCCCAAAGTGAGGTGGAAGAAGCCTCCCACGCTGAGGCCAAACTAGACTTACCGCCACAGAATATTATACTCATTCAGCTCATTACAGAGCAAACTAGCACTTTTCTGACTCCCTTACTCACTTGTGTGTCCCTGCTAGCAGCACACACATGCACCTCTTAATAGATGCCTGTGCCTCCCCACTCTTTTTGTCTGTGTCCTTCTTATCTGTGCTCCCATGGTATGCCCCTTCTCGCCATTGCTGCTGCTTCTCAATCAACGTGGCTCCAGCCTCCAAGACTCATACCAATTTGGTCTCATTCCCATGATACAAGAGCAATTACCCTGTTCTGGCCATCTACATCCCTCGCCACACTAAACGCCACCAGCTTGTCACTGAGCCATCGCATTAAAGGAGGAAAATCCTTCATTGCTGCGAATGAGTAATGGAAATGTGACACATAGATCTGTTGCATATTATGGTACATATCCTGTATGCAATGTATTGATTGTATGTTTTTGATTATTTATACTGTTAATTGTACAGGGAAGTCAACTTTTAAAGAGTTAAGGGGCAAATACTGTTATGATTCGCTGCTTGAAGCTAGAAAAAAGTTTGCGGGTAGCTATCATAGAGGCAAGAACAAGCTGGTGGACATCAACTATGAACTAATTTGTAGGTCATGGCATTAATGGCAAAAGTGTCTCTTTTCAAAGACATTGAATGAAGACATGCATGGTGTTTCTCATGGCACAGGTAGTATTGGAAAATGATTTGTTGTTAGGTCTAGCGGATTTAATCACCTATAAGCCAAAAGGGGGGTACCATCCACTAACAGGCCACAGCATGCGCTGAATGCCTTCCATTGCCAATAAGCAAGAAAAGGATGCATGCTTACCTGAAAACCTGGTGAGCTCGACTCACTTAACACCGCTCCACTCATCACTTTATTAAGCCAGCATGCATCGTCCCTTTTCTCATGTCAACAACCATCCACTGAGCTCGGCATTGGTTTCAGTTCATTTAGGTTAACAAATAGACACAGAGAGTGATTAAACTAACCAAAATACTTCAGGGATGAAGGCTGTCATTTGTTGGTCTCAACCAAGCGGCAACTTCAATGCTGAAATGCAGAAGTGCCAAAAACTGCTGCTCCATCCACCCTCCACCTCTTTGCCCATTTTTGGATTAGCCGACGTCAGGCACTGCCAAGATGGCGACAGAGGCAACCTCCAAGAAATTTAGGCAAATGATTCCTTGAAGAACGTTGTTGACTGATAACCGACTGGAAATATTGTCTGAAGGCTGCAAAAAAAGATCAAATGCTCAACAGTAACACCCTCTCTTAATTATTCGTAAGAGAGTCCCTGCTCATCTCTTTGGCAGAGGTCACTGCGTAGGTCTCCACAGTGGGAGGGTGCCAGGGGTGGACAAGATCTGTGCTGAAGTAATGAGGGCTCTGGATATCGGGGTGTCATGGTTGATATAGCTCTCAAATGACGTTGAGATTTCTGGAACAGTGACATTGGACTGGAGGGCTGGTTGGTTGTCTTTGTCTTTAAAGAAGAGCCCAGAGGGTACTTATAAACAACCAAATCCACAAGATAACAAAGCCTCTTTGGAAGGAGGACCAACAGTGTGGATTCATCCCAGTAACTGAAAGGTGGACTAGCCTGTAACCCCAGTACAAAAAACAACAGGTCAGAAGAGATTGATAATCGTCTCTTTGTGCATTTTACTGTATGTTCCTAAAACAAGACCTGTGTTCCCTAAGGGTTCCAGTGGGGATTTGCATTGGGAGCATTGGAGTTGCTGCTGGTTCTGCAAATCATTCACTCTTATGAACATTAATATAGCTCTCTTGTAGAGTGACAGCATATCTTTATTCTTGTTCTTTCAAGGTAGAGTTTGGTCTCCTGCAAAGTTTTCCTTCCAAGTGTCAGGATACAAAGAGATCTGGATAGCCTTGATAGGCAGTACATCTTCGGAGAGGGATATTATTTTGCCTCATTCAATGTGGTTTGCTTCTCAATATTATGTTGTCTAAATCAAAATATACATTTATATCTGTCAAAACGTGGCCTGGCCCACCCAGATGGGGATTGAGCAGCTGCTCCAAGTGGAAAAGTTCAAATGTCCCCAGGTATTCTCCACCTCTGGTTGTAAAATTGTGAGATTTACTACATCTACAATTGTTTGTTGTGTGTGTGTGTATATATATATATATATATTAGGGCTGTCAGTTTAACGCGTTATTAACGGCGTTAACGCAAACCCATTTTAATGCCGATCATTTTTTTAACGCACGAGTAACTCATAGAGAGAGCAACGGGATCTGTTAGTCCACTTCTTTAACTGTCTATGGCCACACCATGTCCCGCCCTACGAAGCAGCTGATTGGTTTGGTTTAGGCATTTCACTGCGAGTGGTGAGGATAGTGGATTGGTCAGGGGATAGGACCTGAACAAATGGAGTTACGTTACCTTCGACGCCTGGCCAATAGTAGTGATTGAAGGGCGGGTCTTGTAATTTCGCAGACCGGAAACAAAACAGACACAAGCCTCGGCCGGTTTTAGCTTGCTAGCCGCGTAGCTTGTAGGCTCGTGACGGCGATTATCTTCAGAGCGAGCGAGTAGTGACTCTACAGTCAGTGAGAGAAACAAATGAGGCAGTACTACCTGTAGTACTATCTGCAGGACTATCTGCAGTACTACCTGCAATGGAACATCGAGGTAACAGCGTTACATTATGTGACAGATTATTAGATCCAAGTGTGAATGTTAGTGTGAAATTGAACATAACGTATATGACAATGTTGTTTTCAATAAAAAAACATTGTCACAAAGCAAGCCGATCTACTTTTCCATGCTGATAAGAGAATTAAAATGAGAAAATATAATGGGACAAAAAGAAATCATTTAGAATAGATAAAAATGTGCGATTAATTGCGATTAATAGCGAGTTAACTATGACATTAATGCGATTAAATATTTTAATCGCTTGACAGCACTAGTATCTTTTGGTATGCATTTCAGAAAAAAATGGTTAGGATTCAGGTGTAATTGCAAATAGTGATTAATCATGATTAATCCACTGAAAATTCTGATTAATTTGATTAAAAATTTTAATCATTTGACAGCCCTAATATATATATATATATATATATATATATATATATATATATAACGCGTTCATTTTGATTAATTAATCTGAGAAAAAATAACGCGTTAAAAGAAAAAAAGCAGATTAATCCATTCCATATTGACCTTTCACCCAGAGCCGTTCTATCCACCATTCGACTGTAAAATGAAGGAGGGAGACGAGAGAATGCGCAACAGAAACATCGCTGCATGTGTTTCTTTAACTGTCTATGGTTAACACTACACTCAACAGCAGGTAACGTTAGCCTTCCGCTAGCTAGTAGCTGGATTAAACACGGTTAAAATGCTGACAGCTAACCTAAACGGTGTAAAGTTGGACTGTGTTTCAGCCGTTGTCGGAAAAACACAGACGGAGACGGTGCGTTCAATGAAACTGGTAATCTACATCCTCGCTGTGCATTCGTAGTTATTGTAAAATACCCCTTTGAATTTATTTCCTCAGCATATTAGGTCATATTGTTGATTGTTATTTATATATATATATATATATTAGGGCTGTCAGTTTAACGCGTTATTAACGGCGTTAACGCAAACCCATTTTAATGCCGATAATTTTTTTAACGCACGAGTAACGCATAGAGAGAGCAACGGGATCTGTTAGTCCACTTCTTTAACTGTCTATGGCCACACCATGTCCCGCCCTACGAAGCAGCTGATTGGTTTGGTTTAGGCATTTCACCGCGAGTAGTTAGGATAGTGGATTGGTCAGGGGATAGGACCTGAACAAATGGAGTTACGTTACCTTCGACGCCTGGCCAATAGTAGTGATTGAAGGGCGGGTCTTGTAATTTCGCAGACCGCAAACAAAACAGACACAAGCCTCGGCCGGTTTTAGCTTGCTAGCCGCGTAGCTTGTAGGCTCGTGACGGCGATTATCTTCAGAGCGAGCGAGTAGTGACTCTACAGTCAGTGAGAGAAACAAATGAGTCAGTACTACCTGTAGTACTATCTGCAGGACTATCTGCAGTACTACCTGCAATGGAACATCGAGGTAACAGCGTTACATTATGTGACAGATTATTAGATCCAAGTGTGAATGTTAGTGTGAAATTGAACATAACGTATATGACAATGTTGTTTTCAATAAAAAAACAGTCACAAAGCAAGCCGATCTACTTTTCCATGCTGATAAGAGAATTAAAATGAGAAAATATAATGGGACAAAAAGAAATCAAGGGACATTTAGAATAGATAAAAATGTGCGATTAATTGCGATTAATAGCGAGTTAACTATGACATTAATGCCATTAAATATTTTAATTGATTGACAGCACTAGTATCTTTTGGTATGCATTTCAGAAAAAAAATGGTTAGGATTCAGGTGTAATTGCAAATAGTGATTAATCATGATTAATCCACTGAAAATTCTGATTAATTTGATTAAAAATTTTAATCATTTGACAGCCCTAATATATATATATATATATATATATATATATATATATATATATATATATATATATATATATATGGTCATTATTTCAACAGTGAAAATAATAATAAAAATAGTTTTTTTTTAACTTTAATGTCACTAATGCTAATTATTCATTGATTAATTTGAATTGAAATATTTAAAATACTTTCACAGCAAAAATGATGTATGCGATTAATTTAGATTAATTAATCACAGATATATATATATATATATATATATATATATATATATATATATATATATATATATATATATATACACAGTCTATGATAAAGACCATGGACGAGATGTTTAGACGACTGCAGATCACACAAATTTTATACCATTGCAGCTTCTCTTTGCACTTGTAGCCTCACATTTACAGAATTGATTTGATAAATGTGTTTAATTATGCACAGGGTATTAAATGGCTTTGATCTAAACTGCATTAGCAATCTTTTAACTCCACTAAGTATTTCGAGGCCACTCAGGTGCTTAGATGGAGCGCTCGTGTCCATCCTAACTCCAAGATACAATCAGGACGAGACTGTCTTTTAACATCGGACTGGTGCTCCCTTTTTTTGTCACATACACAACTCCAATTTAAACCTTTAGATAGGATGATAAAACAAATCACTTTATTCTGACAGTTCACTGATTTTATTGTTGTTTCTTGTTGTTGGCATAGTCTGTGACT
Organism: Gymnocephalus cernua; assembly: GCA_023631565.1. Taxonomy (NCBI): domain Eukaryota; kingdom Metazoa; phylum Chordata; class Actinopteri; order Perciformes; family Percidae; genus Gymnocephalus; species Gymnocephalus cernua. The sequence continues at coordinate 23,815,235 of CM042446.1, forward strand.
TTGATTGATTCTCCTGATTGATTTCCTCTAGCGCCCCCCCCTGTGGTTGACATTTGTGGTTTCGGGTGAAAAACAACTATTGGATAGATTGCCGTGAAATTTGGTTCCCCGCAGGATGAATTTTAATATGGTGGTTCCCTGACTTATCTAGCACCATCATAGGTTAATTATTTTGTCAGTACTTTGATTTATGTCCAAATATCTGCAAAAACAAAACAAATAATGAGTACTTTGTGTTAAGTGCTACTTTGCAAATGTTGAATGCTAACATCTGCTACACTGAAATGGTAAACATTATAAACATCAGCATGTTAACATTGTTATTGTGAGCATGTTAGCATCCTGATGTTAGCATTTAGCTCAATGCTACAGTACAGTCTCAATGAGTACCTAGCCTGGCTGTAAACTTGTGTGTTACTCCTGTTTGTTCATTATATCAGTTCTTTTTATATGTATGTGTTCTTTAATCACTGCCATGTGGAATAGTCTGAGGTATCTCTTAACATGTTCTCTTTAAACTTAATAATTAACTTACATTTTAAGCTAGACAAGGATTTTGCTGCAACCACAATGCACATAAGTGACAAGAACATTGTTCAATGTGTATGACATTAATAGGTGCCAGGATGGCAGGCTGTGGGAGGATTGTTCTTGGTGCAATGAAACAATACCAGAAACCCAACAAACTGTACAGTATTTTGTGTAGCATACAATGGCTAATATTTTTAAAATATAACTTTCTATCAGTCAGTTCCACCATGGCCAAATCTTTGACCTTACTGCAGACAAATCCAAAGCTCCAAAGTTTTCAGCAACTCAATAACTCATAAGTATAAAGGGTTAATTACCCAACGTGTATCTTGTATTTCTATCCAAACTTGCTGAACTGAGGGAAACGATGCCTTTCACACCCACACACAGTCCACAGAGAGCATCCTCACTCTGTCCTGTGCATGTCCATCTTGAACATAATTAATCAGGAGGACAGCAAGCCAAAGATAAAAACAACATTAGTCAAAAATTACTCCTGACCTTTTCTCAGTTTTCTCAGCATCCCTTCTGGTTTTCAGTAAATCAACTTTAAATGACAACACATTTTACAACTCTGAAAGTTTCTTTCCATACATGATGGACCTTGTTATCATGACACCGTGTCCTCCAGTATCTCCCCCGTTTAAACGTGTTTTGCTTTTAACTTTCTATTTTTAAGAGTTCAAAGGAGCTATCTTTTTGGCATTCAGAACGTCTAGACTACTGGAGACTCTGAGGGTGTTTCACAAGCTGCTTGATGGGAAGTTTTGCTAGAAACAGTAGATAAAGCCACAGATGCATGTTAACACTTGTTGGCGCCATCTGTGCCTTACGTTGTAATGGTACTGACTCTGCTGTTTGCTTCTTAATGAGGGCAGATTGTTCCCCTTGATAATTATGTAATGTTTTTACCTCTATATACACATTGTATTTATCTAATGTCATGGCTTAAAGATCACATACATAGAATACTTTTATTAGAAAACGGTTGGTATTAGATGTCATCTCATAGACTAAGGTTGACTGTTCACATCTCACTTCAAGTTGTGTCAAAGGCAAATCACTGTAGTAAAGTGGAATATCAAGTGAGAAGAGAGAGAGAGTTTAATAATACAAGATCAGACGTCTCAATAAACACGTGTGAATAATAACGAATTCCCTGGAAATGTCAGGACAATAAGGCAGCAGCTGTTTGAAAGCCTGGTTAATTGAACATTTCATCCTGAGGGATTATTTCCAAGGCCTTAATATATGTTGGAGGAATTGTGACCAACAACACACTGTCTGTGTTTTAGATATGCTACATATAATACTGACAGAGTATACTGTAGATGTGAAGGATAGAAACATTCTGTTAACAGTGACAGTGCGTTGACGACAGCATTTTGGAGAGAAACAGTCTCAACTTGTCAAAATGTCTCGCCGACGTCTTCATATTATATTAAGCTTGAGTGAACATTCACTTCTTTCTCCTTATATCTGGAACAAGAAAGACAATTGTGTCCTGTACCATAATGGGGAATGTCAGGCTGACTTTGCACTGAGCATATCCATTCAAAATGAATTGTAAATGAGAGAAAATGTGACTTTGACAGTAATCTGGGATAATTTTCTGAGGATCAGAATGCATTTATGGCTCAGAATTCACAGCGCCGCCCGGATATAAAACTCAATCAAATGGAAAAGTTTAGAGAGACATTGTTGAAACTGTTTTTAGTGCACACAGTCTCCTATTAATTATAGCTGAAGCAGTTGGAAGGTGTTTATTCAAAGGGATGGGATTTCTAATGCCGTTTTCTAGCTGTTCAAAAATGAAACAAAAAACATCGTTACTTACAGTGACCTCACGATGGCTAACAATAATCTCCTTGATGGTATTCCCTTTTAAATAACTAAATTACCCTTTAAAGTATTAGGTAATCAGTGTTTTGAATCTGTGTTTGTTTGTTAAAGAAGGCATTTTGGGAAATATGGCAGAGGGTTAGCTGAGAAGATGTATATGTCTGTATGGTGAATATGATGCTACTGCCAGTAGCCAGTTAGCTTAGCTTAGCAAACAAACAAGGGGCAAACTGATTTCTGATTCTGTCCAAAGTTTATAAACTGTAGCACCTCAGAAGCTCACCAATTAACACGCTATATCTTGTTTATACAACCCTTCTTCACCAGAAAACAACCCTTTAAGTTGATCGCGCAAGCAGCTCATAACGACTCATATTTGCGTTGTTATTTGTTGTTAGGTGACAAGAGCAGACAAGGAAGTGAGGTGACAAAGTCTCTTATACTTTGTCACCTCACTTCCTGCGCGCCAATGCTCATTTTTCTCATTTGGGAAAGAATTATTCACTTCAGTGTTTGTATGGAATAACGTTTTGAGATTTAAGGTTAAAAAACAGAGGTGTGATATCAACTACGTAAAGACTCAAACACACTGTCAGAAATCTACTCACATCTTTTCTGCGATAAAAAATGCTGATTCTGTGTCTTGTCTTGGTCTCCAGTCTGCAGTGGAGTTTACCCACCGCTGCTATTATGATTCATCGGGGGAAATCAATCAGGATAGCTTAATCGCCCCTTTGAAGAATACAAGTTACACGCATTGATGCACTGTGCCGCTATCGCCACCATTTTAATGTTTTACCTCAGAGGTGTCTTCATCAACATATTGAATAACAGGTGTTGTTTGTAATGGATTAATTACAAGTCTCTATGGAGAGGGGGGGAATTGCAAGTCAAAAACTGAATTATCATAATTAAGTCATCATTTTTTAATCGATATGAAAAAAGCAAATTGCATGGTGCTGACTGTATATGAGTGTGATGAAAGCCGTAAACACACACTTCTGCTGTCATGCAAATCAGCAGCTCATGACAAGATTGCAGCTGAATATCACAGGGAGACAAAAACTCTGATTGATAGACATTTTAACATCTGTTCAAGAATTTCTTAAAACAATATTTACATGGCACTCCAACTCATCCTCTTATTCTTCTCACCTACCTTAGCTCTGCCTGTTATACATGTTTTAGATTGCACACTGTCCTGTACATTGCACGCATCTGTGTAGTTTGCATCATTCTGTTCTGTTGCTCTTGTTTTTGCACATACCACGCCGTTTGCACACCGCTTATCCCCACAACAACCTCAAGTGTACATATTGTACGTGTTTGTTTTTTGAAATACATGAATATTCTATGTTCTTCCTTCAGTGCTACTTCTTATCTTCCACTTATTTCTATTTTATTTGTTCATTCGCATCAGATCATATGAATCATGTTTTATTAAGTTTATTCTCTTCAGCTAGACTCTCGCTGAATAGAATAAACTTAGTTGTCCCAACACTGTTGGTTGTTGTAATTGTTCCTAATTACAACAACCAACAGTGTTGGGAGTATTGGATACAAAAGTAAGACAATTACAGTAATGTATTGCTTTTTGCTATAACATAACTCATTACTTATTAAATTCCGGTAATATTATACCTGTTATAATCTCAGTTATGCAAGTTATAATGCATTTTCACTCCAAATGAAGTGGTGTTGTGTTTTTTTTCAGCATTCACCAACACCGCAAAACATTTCGGCACCAGAGAAAACAACATTTCCGAGGTTATTTTGGTGAAAGTAAAGCAAAGGTAGTGTAAAGCATTACAAGAGACAGTAATATTGTAATATAAGTAATTACTCTCAAATGACAGTAACTAGTAATCTATAATGTATGTATGTATGTATTTTGGAAGTAACTTGCCTAACACTGACAACCAATAATACTTTCAACATATGTATAGACCTAAAACATGTGAACCTATCCATTAACCAGGGGGTAAAAATAGGTTCTATTGCAATTAAAAAAGAAAACTGATGTTTTGCGCCTGCTGATGTGTTGATTGTGTATATCAAATTAGAACATAATGAGTTTGACACCCAAACAGCCGTGTATCCTGGAGGAACTCTCTGCACACTAGGTGCTTTGGCAGCAATCTCCCAGTTTTTCCAACAACTCCGAACACAACTCTGAACTGTCTCTAAAATCACGTGGTCTTCTTTGTCTCTCTACAGTAGGATTGGGCATCGAGAACCGGTTCCAACTTGGAATCGTTTCAAACATTACGATTCCAATGGAATCGTTTCTTTATTGGAATCGTGTGGAATCGTTTCAAATCTGATCATCGGTTCCAAATTTAACACACAAGTTTTGTTTCCGTAGCGACCACCGTACTTCCAGCCGCTTGTTGTGTTGCAGCCACGGAGCACAGTAAGCGGCGCTCTAAAGTGTGGCTTTATTTTACGTTGAAAAAGCCCATTAAAACTGTAAATCATTTAATGAAAATAAAATGTTCCTCTTATCTGTGAAATAAGCATGTGACCCGTTTCAACTTCAGCCCTCAAAGAATCGTAAGCGATAAGAAAAGGAATCGAAAGGAAGAATCGGAATTGGAATCAGAATTGTTCAAATCAAAACGATGCCCAACCCTACTCTTCAGTATCTCTTACTCACAAACACGTACTATAAACTCCAGGGTTACAAATCTTTCCATCACTTGAGTGAAATCTAATATTCCATCTCCACAAGGGTCTGCAGCAGTGACTCAGAGCAACATCAGACAACTGGAGCTGAACGTGTTATCAGTACTATAGCTATATATGTGCAATCATGTAATTATTGTCCTCACCCTGATTATGCTCATAAACCAATTATGTTGTTTACAAGCATTGTGTGCAAAGTATGTTAATAATTCCATCTTAATCCAATCTGCCATCTGGTAATTGATTAAATATAATGATCGCCTATCTGCTACAGGACATAAGTGATGTGAGTCATCCCCTTCATGTTCTTACAGTCATACTGATTGCATATCTAGTAGATTATCTACATATTATCAGGTGTGTTGATATGACAAACCTTAAAGGGTAAATTCACCCAAATAACTGAAATATATTTTCCAATAAACCGTTACAGAATATTTTGGCTTTATCTGCTGAGGTTTTGAGATATCCACTTATGAGATTTTGTCCAACAATTGATGTGGCAAAAGTCTTGTTTGTAGTGCTGAAAATAATAAAAACATTATGTACACATATACTGTATGTACAAATATGGATCCTACTTTTAATGTCACCAGTTTGAGGCCTACAGGAGACGTGTCTAATTTGCTTTGGCATTTTGGAGAAAAAAAATTGATTGGTTTGTTCTGCTGCTGTTAAGACACAAACACATAAGCATCCTGGCAAGATGGATTTTCATGTGATACCTGATCCCACAATCTTGTAATATCAGTCATCTTCTTTAAATCGGTTTCTCTCAATTCCCCCAGCTTCAGGGCTGTGCATTACTAAATTGGTGGAATACCCCTTTAAATTACCCTGTTTTTGGTTGTGTGTATTGGAAACATCAAGCCAGCACCACAGATTTTTGCAAACTGTCTCGCATTAAGCAAACACAATGTAAGTGCTTCTCAGACAACTGCAATCTACGCATATAAATAAAACATGAAATTAGCAATAGAATTTACTCTGTGGCGACTTCACACACACACACAGACACACACACACACACCCCGACATAAAACATAAATGTTACATAACAGCAAATTAATGCATTATGAAACTCTGAGGCGAAAACTCTCCAGAGTGAGCCAGAGATTTGTCTGATATAATGTATCAGGAGACATATTACCTCAGGGACTGTCGCCTTACCAGGCCAGCCATGATAAATAATGCAACAAAAATACATCATGATGATGTTTCTCTTTATCCAACATGTGTAGCTGTCAACTTTGATCAATAAGAACTCACTAAAGGCGATGGTATATAAACACAGTCCTTTTTGTCTTTATTCATGCTGTTGAACCAAGAAACACTGCAAATAAGACATTTAGATGCAAAATATGTCAGCCCTTAAGGCCCACAAAAACTTTAAGGTTGACCTGGGGAGTGTTGTACAGGCAGGAATACTGTTATCAAGATAGAAATATCGAGAAGGAGAGGGACTGAGCGGTCATTATTGCACAATGATGTTCTCTGAGGTTTGAGGCTTTCAAAATACCAATTTATATAACACACTCCACATTCACTGTACGTCCACTCTCAGCGCCGCCATATACCTGTTACACACAGACCACGTAATAAGATGGAAATTTGAAATTCAAATTTCTTTTCTCTCATCTCTCATCACACCGGTGTAGTGATCTAAGGACCCACCCATCAATTTCGACTGTCAGATCAAAAAGGTCTTCATTTGCATCGGCTCGTATGAATTTTCGTCTCACATATGGAAGTTCTCATTGTCTGCGATACGTTTGAATAATTAAAACAATATGGTGTAACTGAAAACATCCTTATGCTTACTTTGAAGCCTGCATGTCAAGGATGTAAAAAATAAAAGGGACATTTTTAACCTTAATGTTCTGTTATGGTCCTCATTTCACAGCTCATAAAAAACATATTACCATTGCTTTATCACCATGATACTTCATGACTTTCACTTATTTGATGAGAATTTCTTATAAACATGATTTTGACCTGATGACATGTTTCAGAAGTCTGCTACAGAAAATGACCCAATACATCTGTTTGGGGTCTCAAAGACTCCAGCTGGTTAAATGCAATGGAGTTTCATCTTCTCTGTATTTGTGATGGTGTTTACAGTACTCTTTACGCAGCACTACCCTCCTAAATCCCAAATAAATCTATTTGGAATTCAGTTATTGGAGTTTTTATAACAGGAAAAGGTTTGACTGGGAGTCGAAGGGGAACTTTGGTATTTTTCAACCTGCATCCTATTTCCCCATGTTTTTGTATCTAAGTGACTAATGGGAACAACATTTTTTTTAAATTGGTCCAGTATTGAGCGAGAGCGCTGCATCCAGCAGCCACGAAACAGGCCATGCCATGTAATCGCACTGGCAATTGTCAGCGTCAGTGTACGTCCCGCAAAAGTGCATGTTTTTGCCACTGACAGGCTCAGGTTTTTATAAATGTCTGACAACATTCTGGAAAGATGGAGAAGTCTCGTTCTGAAATCTCGCAAGAGGTGACTTGTTGCTGGAAGGCAACGATGGAAAGAGTTGGAGATTCAATGAAAACAATGGTGCGTTTTTGAGCATTTTCCAATTTTGCCAACAAAATGTCACACACTTTGCACAGCGTTCTTAGACTGCCCATGTTGGATACGGATACAAATTGTGGCTAGTTGTGCTATAAATGGATCCAAACACTTCGCTCCACCATCGGGTCTGCAGTGACCATTTTGACCAGGATGTCTACTGCCAACCAATGAGGAGAAGAAAACACATACCAAAAAAATGCTAAAGTTACTGTGTTGACCTGGCATCAGTACACATTAACGATTTCAAATTCAAAATTGAAATCGCGATTTGAAAGAATGCGATTAGCTAATCGTGAAGACAGCGATTAATCAAATGTGCAATATTTAGTTGAATGTTTGGTTTAACATTTGTTATTCCTCTTTTTATTGTTATATTTACAGTTATTTGATAAGATAAATGCTGACATAAAGTTCCATATTACATATTCAATGTTCCATGCTTATTAAAAGAAAAACACTTATTGCTGGCAATTCATATCTATGTTCTCATCCTTGTGTAAGAATATAGAACAGTTTTGAAGGTGTCTCATGTTATAATGCTCCATGACATGTTTTATCTGTTACACAGTGAATATTGAACTTAAGCTAAACTTTAAAAAAAGAATCACAAATCGAATCGTAATTGCAATATCTGGCAGAAAAAACGCAATTGGATTTTTTCCCCAAATTGTTCAGTCCTAATACACATGAAAACATGGCGGGATATTGGCAACTTCTCCCTCTTCCCAAAATGTTGTCAGACACATAATAACAATCTGAGCATAGTTACAATTGCCCCGTGCAATTACACTGCAGTCTGGTACGTGGCTACCAGCTTGAGCGCTCCTCACTCAATACTAAACCAATTTCAAAAATGTGTTGTCCCCATTACGCACAAAACATGGGAAATACAGTCCAGGTTGAAAAATACCAAAGTTCCGCTTTAAACCTCACTGGTGTCCAAAACAGTCACTATGTAGGATACCATACTGTATTTCTTTGAGTTTTTGGCAAACTAAAGAAATATATGTTTTCGTTGACCATGTAGCATATGAGGTCAACAATGTGTCCTTATTTGGCAAAATAACAATGCTGCATGGCAATTTCCTACTTGGTCACCTTCATCAAATCTGCAAGCTAAATTTGACGCAAAGTGAAGGGTTACCAGTTCAATACTTTTTACATATGAGGTCCATTTCGCAGCTATTTTTACACATACAGTACAGCAATGGAGCCTGTGAGGAGCAATGAGGAGACTGTTACCTTCCTCAAAGTAATGCATTAAACCAAAGCCAAATCATGTTTTTTATATATTTTGTGTTAATTTAGTTTAAGTGGTGCTCTTTTAATTACATTGCAGCGTCGTCTTCTGCAATGGTTTAATGGCACCATACTGGAGAATTAGAGCCTCCAACTTATTCACATTACCAGTGGTGGATAAAAAATGCACATAAAGTAGCATTTTCTTTTATCAATTTTCTGATTTTTTTTTTAATAAATTTGCAATTCATTTGGATGGAAACCCAGCTGATGAAGACAAGCCAGTTAACAAAACACAAGGGTTAAATGGAAAGTTCACCTACATATATCTTAAGATATCAATAATTATTATTATTATTAGTTACAATAAGAGTTTTCGATACAGCATTAACTTCTCAAACTGCCGCAGCCTTTCTTTCACTGTATTCACTTCCTCACTCCCCATGAGCTCCCTCTGTCTGAAACAAGCAAGTGTGATTAGCATCAGTAAACCCGGCACAGCTCTCTGAATTAGAATCCTGCCGCCAATAATAAAGACCAGATAGAAAGATGAAACCAAAGACTCAACTGTACTTCTCATGTGGTGCGGCCTCAGAGGTGCCCAGGGCTCCGAGGACTTTCTCTGAAGCATCTTTTTGATGTAAAAGTTAAGGAGTGCCCTCTGTATTGCACAGGCAGCCTAGCCCCTGCCTGACCAGGCTGTAATAGCCTCTGATCAGAGATCTATTACTCACATCTTAGAAATGGGCTCAGGGAGCACAGTCATTTGCCATTTTAAATTGATCTGTACTTTTGGTTTCTGGTCCAATGAGACAAAATCTCTCAGTTTCAATTTCCACTGGCGATGCATTACTATCAATCCATTATTAGAGTAATATCATAGGTTATTCTGTGGACTCTGATTTGCATAAGTATATGCATTTCATTGCAGCACGGGCAAAAGGTTTTAAATGCTAAATACAGATTGTGCAATGTGTCAGAGAGGACTGTGGGATAGTGTTGAACTTCTTGTGGGCGAGCTCTCTCCCAGGTGTGTCCCTTCCTGCCCAAACATTTTAACATCATTCACAACGAACTGGGACAGAGAGGCAGACAGGAGGGTTTGGAATACATTTGGCTGAGGTAACAAATTAGATTAGTATATTTATCTACTAGCCATCCTCTCCTCCTGCTTTACCTCTTCTCTTTTCTCAGCAGGAAGCCACAGTTGTGTCAGTCCTGACTCCTCTCCTGTTTCCCCTCAGACAAAACTGTCCATGCTGATCAGCCTCACTGCTGCAAGACAGAGATGATATAAGGAATCAGAGAGGGAGAGCTTAGCATCTTGTGGCCAGATTATGAATATATTCAACATGCCGCGAAAAGACTGCGACCCAGCTGTTGTAGGGATATTTCATATTACCATCTTCCACGTGTGAGGCAATAATTGTGTGAATGAAAGCGATGCATAATATATTTTCATTTCCCTTTCTCCCTTTCTACACAGGCAGCTGTGGACTTGTATTTGAATGAGCTAACAAAACAAAAAAAACTGCTGTAATAATCCAACATTTTGCTGCGTAAAGGCAATGTTCTCATTCTAGATGAGCTCTGTCAATATTCTCTCACAACTGTTATAATGTACAATAACTGAGTAGCAGGTGTGTACCACAAAGAAAAAAAAAACACTTTCCAGTTTTATTTTGACAGCAGAATGGCTCATTTAACTGTATCCCAGAAAAGTCTTGAAGTCATGAGAACTGCATTAATGTTTTAGTAGAGTTATGTTATAGTAATATGACTGACATGATCTGATTGAGCATGTTCACTACAGGAAAATAAACTTTTTCATTCATGCCATACTGTGCTTTACAAAGCTGTAGAGCTAGTCCAGTATTTTATACTCCATAAAAAATATATTTGTGCCTATTTCCATACCTATACCTCACAAGAGGATTACAGTAAAGTGTGCAGAATGCTGTTAACAAGTTGTGACAAAGCTTTAAGTAAAAGGAAAAACCTGGATCCACGCCAAACGCCTAATGTTTTTCCCCAAGTGCATCACAGTCTGGACAGTATTTTCCCCCTCATTTCATACTCCGCTCACGGCTGTCTCCATTGCACTTAAAAGGTCCTGTAGCTATGCATCAACAAAATGGCTTAATTTGAGTAAACAAGTGACTTCAAAGCCACAAAGGTGTCGCAGTAAATCCAAATAAATTAATTTCGTTATCTGTTAATTACATTGTGTGCCATTAGAGATGGTTAGAGTGAATTATGGCCCACTCCACCATTTACTAACTTACATAGGTGGCATTTTATTAATGCAAAGTGTTGGATTAATATTTAAGTCTTTGACATGGATGAGGAGCTCATTTAGCACCACTCCAGCATGTGTGCTTTCATGATTCACATGCACTCTTATGGCAAATTAATCTTTTATTATATTTATATTTTTTACATTGAACGCTCTGGTTCTAGGCAGTAATGAACTGTACATTATTAACAATAACATTGTTTATTCAGCACAATGAATTAATGCCAAATAAACTATTTTGAACACTAATACGAAGTAATATAAATAAACAGCTGCTACTCGTAACTTCAAATAGCCTGCAGCCATTGACGGCATCATTTATTGTCATTTTGTGTCTCTTTGTAATCGTTTTGTGTCTCTTTGTGGTCGTTATGCATCTCTGGTAGTTTTGCACCTCTTGTTGTTTTGTGTCTCTTTGTGGTCGATTTGTGTCCTGTTGTGGTTGTTGTGTCTCTCCAACACATTCTCACTCCCATCGCGTACAGTACGTATGCTTGGCCTTGTGCTTTTGGCGATGTTTTTGACGCTAAAAGTCTCCTTGAGCATCATATCTAAATGCGCTTTATCTAAACGCACTTGGTCGGGACAATTCGCGTCACGTTGGACGCACAAGAACGGGACAGTTAGGGTTAGGGAAAGATTGTGGGTGGTCTTATAAAAGGTGCGTTTCCGTGACACACAAGACAAAAAAAGAACAGTTGGGTTTAGGAAAAGAAGAATGGGTCAGATGGGTTTAGCAAAAGATCGTGGGCGGGGTTATACAATGTTTCAGTGAGACGCGTGACAAGACCGGGACACAAACCCCGGACTCCTGGGTGTAAGTCCTGTGTTGTTTGACCCATCCACCACCCCAACCACCCTCCCTACGTGGAATTTTCATTACTACTCGCTTCCATTGTCGCTCTTAATACTACGTCATCTTAAAGCGCCGTGGAGCTGCTGCTCTGCCCGGTGCGTTCCATACACACGCTGAAGGGTGCTTTTGGCATCGTGTCTGACGCTGACAGGCACTGCCAAATCATCCGTATTTTACGAGTTGGGAGTAAGAACAGGTTGGTCTCTCTTTGTGGCCCTTTTGTTGTGGATTTATATTTGTGTCATTTTGCACCACTTTTTGTGATCGTTTTGTGGTAGTTTTGCTTCTCTTTGTAGTTATTCAATTGACTTTTCAGCAACAATGTTAACAGTCACTTCATGCAGAGGCTCTGGTCCAGAGGCTCCGGGCCTGTAATCGGTAGGCCTGTTCAGTAATCCATCCATGATACTAACAAGCCAACTACCGCTCACCTTTTGGTACAGGGGGACCAGGGATGGCCAATCAGATTCTGGGGTGGCGTACCACCCCTCTGGCCCCTGTCATTATGTCAGTACATAATGTCAGTACACCATGACAGTTCACGCACTATCCATGCCACTTCCCCCGAGGATACCACCACGCAGCAAGAGAGGAAGACTCGAGAGATAAGGTCTTATCTCGTTTTATACAACTCGTACAAAACCTTATCAGTGTTACAGTGTGTGTGTATCACAATAGGCTGAGCCACATTTTTAGGGTGTGTTAAGTCTAAATGAAATATGGCGACAATTATCTAGTCGCCTGATATTCGAATTGGCAGCAAGATACTTAATGGGGCCAGTGCAGCAGAATGATGTTGTAGTTGTAAAGCCTGTGTGTGACATCCAATGACTGTCACTGCCTCTGTTGACCTAATTCAATTTTCTTTTCAATTACCTGTAGTATATTACCATCACAGCCATTGGTATTGTGGTATAAATCACCCGACCGGACCCTGTGGCTACAGCAGACAGGCACCCCACTGGGTGATGTAGAGCTGTGTCCTGTCTGGCCCCTGACTCCCTTAAATATATTTTAGATTAAAGAAAAGAACACAAACACTCACGACCCACATTTCAGCAGCCAGACTACGCCGCACTGGGCCCCTCATAGGAACGTAATGTATAATTACAGTGACTCAAGGTTAGACACAGACAATATGATAGCTGAAAACAAAGCTCTATGAGTTCTGGGATCTGAGGATTATTATTTGGGGATGTATAATTAAAAAGGCCTGGGTGTAAAGTACTCCCAGTCTTGCGTCTTTGTTTCAATCTGCACATCTTAGGCCACGTCCAGACGGAGATGTTTTGATGCAAACGCATCCCGTCTTTCATTTCAAGAAAAGTTGCATCCAGACGGATCCATTTGTAAATCTCTTCAACACGCTACTTCATATTCCAGGCCTGTAGGCTGTGCTGTTATTGCTACAGAAATTAACCAAAAACGGAGAACAAGAGCAGTCTTCAGTCACTTCCACTTCCGTTCATAACATGACTAGTCTTTAATAAGTTTCGCCGTCCATATGAAGCCAAAAGTGAGCCGTTTTTATTTTTTTATTCACCCTGGGACCAGGTTTCAATAAGGTGCGTTTACAGGATTCGTATGGACGATCGGCCCAAACGATGCAAAAAATGTGCATTTGCATCAAAACGCGTCTCCGTGTGGATGGTCCCTTAAATGCTTGTGGCAGGTTCAATGAGGTGAATGGTGGTCAACCAGTGGGGGGGCTGTTGACTGGGTTGTGTTGCCAGTGTCACCTCAGTGTCCTACTGAGGTGAGAGCATTGATTTATTCAAAAGGGAAGAATGGAGAGCAACCAGGTTTGAAAACACCCTTTAATCAATAGGGGCGGTTTATCCAGTGTGCCTAATGTGTGAGAAGAATTAGCCATGTTGGCATATGATGTGGGTGCAGACCAATCCAGTGTGTGTGTGTGTGTGTAGATGATAAATGAAATGTGCAGAGGTACAGGCTTTTGAAATGTCATGTGCATCAGTGGTGAAGGTGTTGGTAGGTTTTATTGACAGGCAAAGTCAAGGTTAACAGGCTGAGCTGTTGTGTCTTTTGAGCAATTGAACCAGTATGCTCAGTCACAGTTTATATTTTATTCACATCATAGACTGTAAAAAGAATGGACATATCATTAGTGACGTCACCCATTGGTTTATGAACTGCCGTTTTGAGCCAGGAGTTTGGCATTTGACCTGTTATTTTGGAGCCAGAAGTGACCATATTTGGTTAAACGGGGCGGAGCTGGGGAGGGTTATGCAAAGTCACTCGACTATGGATGCAATGGCACTGCTCTGAACTAAACGCTAAGAGGGAAACTGATTTTCAACAGGTTGATGCAAGTCATTCAGCGGAGTTTTGCTAGCTAGTAAATGGGGAAGTCCTTTGGTTGACAAGGTGCTAACAATAGTTATACAATACATTTTTAGGCAAAACTTGACTTTGATGATGTGAAAACACAGTGAGAGGGACAACAATTAGCCTAATACAAAAACATGGATAACACCCAAAAACAAGTTCACAGCTATTTTAATGTATGCAGTGCCCTGGTTAGCATTGCTAAGCCTTTGTCCTAAATGACAGTTCAGCGTGTAACCACGTGCCTAAAAGCATTCAATCATTGATACATTTTTAGCCATTTGTTTTTCTATTGGTTGGTCCACAACTTTGGTCCAGATTGATCAACAACTATTTGATGGATTGCCATGAAATGAGGTACAGATATACTTAGTAACCAAAGGTTGAATCCAATTGACTTTGGTGAGCCGTTACCCTTTCCTGTAGCGCCACCATCAGGTCAAAATGTTGACTTATCGAGAGATATTTCCATGTGTACTCAATGGAGTGTCACGAAAGTTGGCACAGACATTCATGGTTCCCAGAGGATAATCCTAATGGCTTTAGTGATCCCCTGACTTTTCCTCTAGCACCATCATGAGGTTGACATTTGTGGTTTTGAGTGAAATATCTCAACTATTGGATGGATATACATGAACTTTGGTCCTTCCCAGGCTGAAATATAACAACTTTAGCATTTAGCTAAACGCCCACCTGATATTTGGCATTTTGGACAGAGCTACAGAATTCTCAGCAAACCTGTGGAAAAGCCACCAGAGAAAATCCAATATTAACACTAATACAAATTATTTAGCTTATTTAAACAGAGCTTGTTTGTATCTGGTTCCACTCGTTTCCTTCAAAATAGGCAACACAGCAAATTTAGCTAATTTAAATGATGTGATTTTAAGGCTAGCAAAGTCAGAATAACAGGAGGCTTTCACTTGTCTTTCCATTTTTCCATCATTATTCAGCCTCACAGAGATGTTTGGGACTCTTCAACTTCAACTTTCAACTTTATTTGTCCCTTAAGGGCAATTGGTTTTGGAACATAACGCAAAAATGAAATAATATCAGTCAGACAGACTCAGCGACGCTTCATCAATGAACAAGCGTAATAATTGGAACAACGATAAGAACATACATCATGCTGATGAGCATAGCATAACAACCAAGATCAAAATATATCAAACAGAATTACTCTTGTGATAAGATACCTTATTTTATAAAGAATAACATCAAGGTCTGTGGCACTTTATCTTTACATTTTTCCACCAAATGTCCAATATTGAAAGAATGATGACCCACAGCATAGTAAAATACAACAAATATAGGTGTGTGTGTGTGTGTGTGTGTGTGTGTGTGTGTGTGTGTGTGTGTGTGTGTGTGTGTGTGTGTGTGTGTGTGTGTGTGTGACCTTGAGATGAAGCAAAGAACCACAAACAGTGGTGCTTCTGTTGTGTGTGAGGGGGAAAGAGTGTAAAATCCAGAGATTCACTTTTCGGCAGTGCTAAGCGGCTTTGTAAAGTGTAGTTAATTAAATGAGATGCCTGAGTCGACTTGTCTAAATTTGCGGCCTCAATGAGGTTGATAACTGTGTTCTTTTTAATTAAGGTCTGTTGGGTCTGACAACCTGTAAATAGAGCTATATACAATGGAAAAACATTGCAAATTGTTTGTGATGTCCTAAGACTTTTTGTTGAGAGATTTTCACACCAGAGGAGAAAGGTACAGAGTCTGTCACACCTTGATAATAAGCTGTGAGTTGGAGGCTAGGCAAATATCATGCAGCACTAATGACTTACTAATAAATTAGATCTACATCCAGTTAATAAGATCACTGTACATCTAAAATCAATTTAGCTGAGAACCTAACTAAGAACCTTATTTTGAAATTATGTAATATATATTTAAGCAATGCATTTGAGCATAACACTATGCTTTAAAAACTGTATTTTTCCAATTTGTGGTGAATTCATCTTTCAATTATTATTTTTGCAAGGCTTTTTCAACATTATCTGTGACTTTTACCTATGTTGCTGTCTCTATTTAACAGATTGTACACTAGTAAGAATTAATCACTGACTCCCTTTCCAGTTTGAATTAGCATTTTTTTCTTTAATATCTAAAAATGTTCAAACCCGCAGTAACTCTTTTTTTCTCCACTTTGGGGCATTGGAAACATGCTGTAAACAGCACTGACATATCACCCTTTACGTTGATATGGCTAACCTGTTAGCAAACAGTTATTTACACATCCAGCAGATATGGAGCAACATTTAGCATTTTGTGCTTCTGGCTACCTGATGAATATCATTTAAATTGACTCTCCTTTTAGCTCTGTTTTTGGTCTCCACCAACTCCTGAGGAAAATATCGGACTCATTAGCTGCCTACTTCTCCACTATGTTCACCAGATAGTTACTAACCTTGTCTGTCTGCTGGAGCTGGAAACTATAATGACCAAAGTGGTGAGAGTGAACCAAAACATTAACGTTGTAAGCTCGAAAATTCAAAAAATGAGCTGAAAGATGCTAATTCGCCCTGTAGAGCTAAAGGGAACTGCAGAGTTTGATGATAATTATCTGTGGCTTTTTCCCTACAAGCAACACCTTTTTACACACATGTAGTCATTTGATACAGTGCTAATATAAAAAAAATATTGATTATAGCAGCCAACGAGCATCCCTATGACTGTGGGATATACAGTAGTGGTGATACTTCTATTTATAATTAACAAAATTCCTGTAATATCTTCAATACTACTTAGACATTAAAAGTGATTATTAACATGAAAAATATCTTTTGAGTATTACTTTTAACTGCATGGTTGTTAACTTTTTCTCTTTATCATTTCCAACCTGTATTGATTTGCATGATCAAGTGGCAGGGGAGCAGAGAAATCAAGTTTGCTTGGGAAAAGGACAGAGTTGAAGGGAGGCCTAAAGAGACAATGTTCAGTGCTTTATTTGCATTAAGCAAATTGGAGTTTTAGTTATATACGCATTTCTCAGAGGCAGAGCTGCTCCTGAGGCAGAAGTAATCGTATTAGTTTAGTTAAACCTGGCAGAGCTAAATGACCAAAGTTTGTCTCTGGCCCAGTTAGGCCAAGTTTCTTATAAAAAAGTCTCCTTTTAAGGCCACCTACTGTTTGCCAGGGGTAGAAATATTAAATAAGGAAACTTTTTTAACTTTTAGTTGGACTAAGATTTGTATTAAAAACTGATATATTGAGCAGTTTCATATATTTATTTATTAAATTAAATAAAGGGCCAAAACATGTTTATTTTCCCCAAAGTAAACTTTCATAGGCACAGATATTGATAACCAGTATGTCCCGACACTCTGTTGATGGATTATGCATCTGACACATTGAAATAACAGCTGTATATACTTTATTTTTCAGAAGCTACTTGATCCAAATATTGAAGGATCTGGTTCAGTAATATTAGATTTATAAGCTTAAATTATTTATGTGATATGAATGATAAATAACTGGGAGAATGTGACTCCGGAAATTGATCCGTTAGGTTAGAGAGAAGATGCATCACTCAGCCCACTCGTGGTTATACAGTGGTGTTGCAGAGTGGAGCTTCTCCCCTCATAAACTACACTTCAACCAGACAACAGAGAAGTTTAAGTTTAGCTTGTTATCAAGTTACTCAGTCAAATAATTAACGTTAATTAACGATAGCTGATGGTGATTGTTATTTTAACCTGTGAAAGTGACAGCATAGTTAAGAAGCTGCATCCTGAATGTTTTTAACTCTGGTCTTTGCTGATGATAAGTAGCGTCATACCTTAGCATAGGTGTCAGTCAAGGTGCCATATGTCATATGCAGTGAAATGCTGAACTGCAACATGCTGGCTGAGACACAAAACACAGTAGAGTTTAGCAAAGAAAGGAATGGATTTTGATTTTATATCAGCCGTTACCGATCCATTAAAATCTCTTTACATCCAGCACTTTATTCATTTATATTTTGTTGGCCTCAAGGTCGTCACATATTGAGTCTAAACATACTGGAATCAGCCTTTAAAATACCCACCATGTGAATATTTCTAGTTTGTGTAAAGCCTTCCATGTTGACGAAATGGCCTCATTGTCCTCAGTTAAGGCCCAGGGGTGTTATGTGCCCTTGTGTAATTGTTGCACTTATTTCAGGGTGCCTTTCAAATGACAGACCAAAAACTAGTCGGCTTTCTGTAAGGACTGTATATAGTTAAGTACATTGACCCAGCCTGTAATACATTACAGACAGAATGAAAAAATTAGCAGTTATCGTCCTGACACTGGACGTCTATTATTATAGAGAGGATAAAAGCAGGCTATGAAGTCACAGACCTCTTCAAGAAGAGTGGGCTTTAAACTCAATTTAGTCCTGATTGTTCATGTTTTATTGTTTGTTACTCTAAGAAAAAAACTGAAATTCAGGAAAAGTAAGAAACAGCAAGTATAAATATTTAATAGAATTGGCTTGTTCTTCTGTGTATTGTGTGTACCCTTTCGGTTGTTGTTTGTTTTGCAGCCATGAGGCTTGTTGTTGTATGTGCCGAAATTTTAGAGGGGAGAGCTTGAGAGTCTGCCAGTGAGAGAGTCCATTTAATATTGAACTCCATCCAGCCTGCATGTCATTGACTGATGATTAACGAGCCCACCCTATAGGTGGTTTGCTGTCAATTGTCCAATCAGAGCCCTAGTCTCGTGCTGCAGGGATAATGCCTGGTCTATTTGAGAGTCCCCCATCTTCAGTCATATATATATATATATATATATATATATATATATATAGAGAGAGAGAGAGAGAGAGAGAGAGAGAGAGAGAGAGAGAGAGAGAGAGAGAGAGAGCGAGAGAGAGAGATTAAATAATTACACTAAGATTTTGTATTAGATACGGATACATTGAGCAGTTTCATATATTTATTTCTTAAGTTCAATCAAAGGCCAAAACATGTTTATTTTCCCCAAAGTCATCTTTCATAGGCACAGATATTGATACTCAGTAGGTATGTCCCAACGCCCTGTTGATTGATTATGCATTTGACACATTGAAATAACAGCTGTATATATTTTATTTTTCAGAAGCTACTTGATCCAAATACTAAAGGATCTGGTACAGAAATATTAGATTTTTAAGCTTAAATTATTCATACAATATCAATGATAAATAACTGGGAGAATGTGATTCCTGAAATTGATGTGAAGGGATCCGTTATATATATATATATATATATATATATATATATATATATATATATATATATATATATATATATATATATATATATATATAATTAATTGATGAATGTGCAGATCTGAGTCTCAGGAAGGCAGGGACGATATAAAGGGGAGTGAGAGAGTTTTGTGTGTATGTGTGTGTGTGTGTGTGTGTGTGTGTGTGACACTAGTTGAAGACAATCTATAAAACCCTGACACCACAAAACACACGAAACAAGAAATAAAGCAACCACAAAAACAGCTTCAGGGTTTAACTTTGTCAGCACCGTCCACATCAGAGCAGTTTCAGTGTCAACGGCAAAACCATCAAAATAAATCAAATGAATATTAAGATTAGTTCTAGTCATTTATTTTGCTATGGAGCGATGTTTTTATGAGTGGGTCCCTGCTTTATTTATACACACTACAGGTGTTTCACATTATTCCTCTGATCGCTGAGCTCGTAAACATAGATGTAAAAATGTTACGATTTCAAATATTTTCTCATCTTTGCAAATCTTTAATGCAGAAGGAAATTGATCGTTAGATCTTAAGGATACACACACATACAATGCGTTTTTAAGAGGAACACTAAATCTAAACATAACTTCATCTTGTTTACAAGAAAACTTCTCAAGGCACCTTTAAGTTATACATTATTGTTCTTGGAATCAAGTCAGCTTTCGTAGCAGTAAAGATGTTCGTTCTTGTTGAGTTTTGTCTTCTCTGTGGTGGTGTCAGCTTAGCCTACAATATGTGAATAATTATACATTTTAAATGCACATCTGATACTGAAACTCACATTATTTGCACACACATAAGAGACGAAAACATCTACAGTGGTTTCAGAAGAAATACAGGAGCATGTTAGGTTAGGCCCAGTTAGTGAACGTGTATTTTAAGTTTGTTTACAGGAGAAATGTACAGCAAGAGATTGGAATTATGCATTTAAGACATTGAAATAACAGCTGTATATATTTTATTTTTCAGAAGCTACTTGATCCAAATACTAAAGGATCTGGTACAGAAATATTAGATTTCAAAGTACATTTAGAAATCACTACTTTATTTTTTTATTTGTTTTCCATACTGTCCCAACTTTTTCTGATTTGTGGTTGTACATCAGCAGCGACTGTTGATGTGTTCAGGCCCGTCTGTGTGTATGTATGGAAGTGTGTTCGTAAGAAAGCGCCACCTCTGCAGTTCCACTATATTAGTTTGTCCTCAACAGGCACGGCGACAAAGATGCCTTTGCCATGTATCTGCTGACAGATCAGTCTCTCAGCAGTAGGAGAGACCCTTATGTCAACTCGGTGAGACTGCACGGCTCACCCTCCCCTCTGAACAAATAGGATCAGAGTCAAAATGAAAAGCATTATTACTGCTGACATCTTTATCTTCGGTCTACCTTATTTAATAACCAATTTCTTTCAAGGCTTCCTGGAGGAGTTTATCCTTTTGGGCAAGCCTCTCTTTGCAGCTGAGAATCTGCTGTTTAGTTATGTACACTCTGTTGCCAGAGGGGAAGAAGATGTTAGCCTTATAGTTGCACACTGCCTGTCACCCTGTCTTATATTATGGTTATTCCAGTAAAGCTCTGGGGTGCTTCATTGGGTGGAGGTTTTCAAAATACACATGTAGCTGAGGGGAAAAGAAAAGTTCCTTGAAAGATGTTTGCATAATGTGGCATGTAATTTGTCAAGCAACAAAATTAGTCATATGATTAATCATTTATTCAAATTGTGGGGCATTACTCTAATTTCACCCACTGTACATATCCATATAAAAGACTAATAAAATGTGTACACAGTATACCTAATGGCTAAGAAAATGGCTTCTTCAGTGACAAGCCAACTTGACTAAAAGTCTACAGCCATGCTAGCAGCTCTGTCAGGCCGTGCCTATATGTGTCCAGTACGTGAGTGCACTGAAATTTCGTTGTATTACTGTGCAATGACAATAAATCTCTATTCTATTCTATTCTATATGGTGCTTTGAGCTAAATGTTAGTGTTAACAGTGTCTGCTAACAGTATTTAAAAAAAAACCGCTTTAGCACATATAATGTTCATCGTCTTAGCTCAGAGTGTGAGCATGCTAACTATGGCTAATGAAGTCCTGATGGGAATGTCATTAGTTTTCAAGTTGATGGACAAATTAAAATTGGTCTGATGATCGTGCTAGATGAAAAGACCAATTTATTCTATGAATGTCTGTACAAAATGACATGTCTATCCATCCAATTGTTGCCGAGATATTTAAACTAAAAACCACAAATGTCAACCTCATGGTGGTGCTAAAGTAGGATTCATGGACTGGGAACCATGTCTGTCTTGTGCATTTAGTAAATGTTTGATTATTTCACAGGATAAGTGTGAAGTTCCACCTGCTGATGGCACTACAAGAGAAGTCATGCAATCACCAGAGTCAATGTAATTCATCCTCTGGGGACCATGAATGTCTGTACCAAATGTCATGGTATTCGACCAAATATATGTAAAAATCTAAAATGTCAACCTCATGGTGGCACTAGAGGAAAAGTCAGGGGTTCACCAGAGTCAGTATGATTCATCCTATGGGGATCATGAATGTCTGTACACTGTTTCATGGTGATCCAACTGACTGACATGCCTATAGAGCCATGCTGCTGCATAGCTAAAACAAGAATAAAAGCAACAGTTATTTTATGATGACTTCGTTTTTTGTGTGTTTTTTAGTGTTTTTGACGCAGGAGTCGGTGGGTTGACATCTTGATGAGAGCATTCAGCTATCGACCTTGACCTTTAAACCACCCAGGCGCCGCATACAGCAGAGTGAAGCTCAACACTCTGAGCAAGGCGGTGTGTCTCTTAGCTCTGGTACTGTCTCCCACAGCACTCCTGTATTGAAAAACGATGTCCACTGATGAATGAAGACTTAGAGTACAACATGTTTAGTGTGGAGTTTGTGACTGAGAGAGGATTTACAATTAATGGTACAGCAAAGGGGATCAATATTGCAATTAGGTGTCTGTAACGCACTGTGGCTGATAAGCATTCCAGCCATCGATCAACGTACCAGCACTACTGTTCTCGTGAACCTGAGGCGCTCGCCACGTCTTCTCGCAGCAAACGTAATTGACCCCACAGGGTCAATGAACAAAGCTCAGGATTTGTCATGGCTCCAGAATGATCCCTCATGTGAGGGGGGAAATAGCAGGCTTTGCATTTGCAGTCATATTTATTTTTATGCAAATACTCAGTAATCTATGAAAACACTGACAGCTGGGGCAATATGGTGGCATCATGCTGTATGCTAATGCTAAGCATGAAGACTGTTTTGAATTCTTCTGCATTCTCAGCAATCCAAAGATTAGCTCGTAGAGTAGATTATCAAAACAGATCTGAAATTGTCAATTGTGGTCTTTTGATATCTTGGACTTTTCACCTCTCATGGTTTTGGCCACATTTGGATATTTAATAATATATCTTTATTGATGTAAAAACATGCAATATGTCATGTTTTCTGTGTTTCTATGGTTTATTGTCTCTGCAGCACTGCAAACAATTCAAAGAATTTCAACTGTCTAAACCTGTGTATGCACTGAGCCTAATGCCTCTGCTTTGATCAGTATGTTACTGTGCATTGATGCTGTGGTTGTATTCAAGTGCTGCCGTGAGTGGATTTGCAAATTTAGATCTACATGTTTTTTGATGTTTTACAAAAAGTCACGGCCAAAACTTTCTATCAAAGAATCTAAATGCTAAAAGTACAACATTGCACTTGAATGGATAAACATTGGGGAGATTACAAACTTTAATGTGTCCCCAAATCCCCAAAATGTAAAAAAGAAATGCATTAGAAAACGTGACTTTTCATTTGAGACATCATACAATACAGAAGGCAATATGGCTCACTCCCCTTACTTATTTTTCAATATCTTTTTACAAACTAAACCTGTCAACCCTGTGCATGAAAAGGTGGTGCCGTTTGCAACATCATAGTTTTTATGCTAATCATCAATACTTGTCGCTGGTCCTTTGCAATAAGAGTAGCCTTTACTGATACATAATCATATTTTATCATATTTTTTATAATTTAATTAAGAAGATGGTTTCAAAATGTATTTGATTCAAAAGACTGGTTTTAATTTCAATTCACACAGTTTACAATGGTACCAGGCAATCACAGCAGCAGCAGAGAGAGTACTGTGCCCGGAGGGATGTTGACCCTGTCATACTGGAAGGCTGCAGTATTTAGAGAAAGAGAGAGAGAACGGAATGGAGGCAGGATAGATTAAGTGAGAAAAAAGAGCATTCAAGAGCTGAGTGAAAGAGAGCAGAGGCTAAAGTGAAGGAGATAGACAGCAGCTCGGCAGAAGTGTCGGCTAGAGCAAAATGTTATAGCATGTCAAAATGTATCCATTTAATATATATAATATAATAATACACTCAGCATGTTAACATGGTAACCGTTGAGCTCAAGTTATAGGTGAAGCTAACAAAGGTCTGGCAATGGTGAGTGTTGGTCATTATGTTAACTTGACATTTATTTTCTGCCATGTGGAATATGGCTGTTGTCTGTCAAGAAAAGGAAGTGATATTTTAGGAGGAGGTTGTCGTGGACGACAAAAGTACGTGTGTTACTTTTACATGACCAGACCTTAACCAATACAACAGCGCATGTTTTTGTACCTAAACTAACCTCAACTTTAATTGTGTCAGATCAGAAAACCATCAGTCACCAGTGGTGGAATGTGACTGCATTGACATTACATTTACATGTAGGTACATTTACTCAAGTATTGTACTTAAGTACAATTTTGAGGTACTTGTACTAACTTGAGTATTTCCATTTTATGCTACTTTCTACTTCTATTCCACTACACTTTGGAGGCCAATATTGTACTTTTTACTCCACTATTTACTGGATAGCTTTAGTTACAAAATAGACTCTAATAAATGATGATGTTTTAAGATACCCAGCAGTATATAAAGTTATTAATACAAGTTTCACCTTTAACCAGCATCATTAAAGTGATGTACACATTAATGCATCAATAATTATAATCCCCAAATATAATTTGTATTATTCTGAATAGACCATTCAAGTTAATAAGTACTTTTACTTTTGGTACTTTAAGTATATTTTAATGATCATACTTTTATGGTTATAGATTGACCTAAATGTTTACATTTGCGTAATCATGAACAATGAATTGCCTATGTTGGTCTTGGTGTTGAACAGAAATGAGTTTACTGGTCGTGATTTTGTTGTAGTCCCCTTTACACCATGCCATGAGACTAAACCAGATCTGTTCTGTCTGGACTCCAGCCTCACACTTTACAGCATGGAAACAGATCCATGTAAAGCTCACACAGAATAAACTCTATTCTGTGGACACTGGGCAGAAACAACTGTGAGATCACTGACCTGGAATCGCTCTTGTGGATTAATATGGGCAGCTCTTCCCCGGAGCGTTCAGTGTTGATTTATGGATTTGATATGATGATATGATGTTTGTCTGCAGCTGTGAACCTTAAAACATGTATTATACAGCTGGACATCTGAATTCCCCAAAATGGATGGATACAGTATCTATCTATCTATCTATCTATCTATCTATCTATCTATCTATCTATCTATCTATCTATCTATCTATCTATCTATCTATCTATCTATCTATCTGTCTGTCTGTCTGTCTACCTATCTACCTATCTACCTATATACCTATCTTTTCATCTCCCTACCCACTTACATACCTAAAATGTTTTTATGCATAAGAGACAAATTATTAAATCCATTGTATTTATGTGATTAAAATACAGTATAAAATAAACGTTTAACTGATACCTAACATTAAAAAACTATCTTTTCCTGCAAGAAAAGAAGAATAAAATGAAACAAAAAAACTAGACTGAAATACAGTTTTTCTCAGTCGTTTTGGGTTTATCCTCGACATTTGCAAAACAGTAAGTGCATTTCTCAAAACAATTCGTACAAACAGCAAAACACCATGGATTACCTGCAAAAGCCAGTCTCTTGCTCAAAGTCCTTAGTTCATCTCTCAAAAGTAAAAATCTGTGTAAATGAACATGTCAGTGCCATTAGAATGACAAGTCCTTGTGTCATTGTGTACGGTCAAATTGCTTAGTCATGTTGTCAATATAGTGTACTCTGGAGGGATGTTATGATGTAAATTATGGCTAAAGTTTTGATGACAATTATTGGAAATGTGGGTGTTTGATTGCAAGAGACTGGACAAGATTCACATTTACGCTTTTACTGTTTGTACTGTAGTTTGTTGACAGACCATGTCATTGTGATACAGAAAGGAAAAGACAGCACTGCATAACACAAAGAAAAAAAAAAAAAAACTAAATGTGAACATAGGACGATCTCCTTAGGAAAAACTGAACTGAATTCCAGTGCAGTCTTCACCTCCTGACGTTCCTGTCTGTTGGGCCACAAATTCTCATCCACATCACAACGAATATCTTGCGATGCAGCGTGGAAAGTAGAAAAAAAGTCTAATGGAAATGTATAGAAATATGCTTGACATATTATGACAACTTGTTCAACTATTTTGCATGTAAAGACTTATGCTATGAACTAATGCCTAAATGTTGTGGGGGGTGAGACTATTCAACAGAGACCCATTATAATACATTTTGATCAACATGACATAAGCAATTGATAATGTAGGAATCAGCAGAGAATTGTACAAAATCATTTGCATGGATGTACCAAAACATTTGCAACTTGTTCATAGAAATGAGAAACTGCTTCTTTGATGTGCACAAGTGACACAATGATGTGAAGATTGAACAGGTAGTTTTTCAATTCTGATCTGAGAAATGTACCAAAGCGACTGAGAAAAACTGTAACAGCCAGGGCCTTGATATAATTACGTGCATTAACCTTTTTTTTATCATATCATACCAACAACCTAACAACCTCCACTAAACTACCACATAACTACCTCCAATAAATCAGCATGCAAATATTAAGTTAGCAACTGTAATTGATTGTGTATGTTAGAACAATAACCCACAATATGCAACTAATTATCATTCTGTGCATGATTGCAAAACGTTACACTTGCATTTTCTCTCTCCCACCCTCATTATAGTTAAATTATTTGCCCTAAATATTTCTTAAATTTCTGTTTGTAATGCAATATGTCATAGACCCGATAAGTGTGAATAATAGCAGAGCTTAAAAACCGAGACCAAACAAAGCTAGCATTGAATTGTCCTTTGGCTGGTATTTGTTCAGAGGTCAAACTGTAGCATCAAATGATAGCAGTGGCATGTTTGGGTTTGAATATCACCACATATTAAAATTCATTAGTTCCATTTGATCTGATATCTGATCCTGTGCAAATTGAATATTTGTTCATTCTCAAACTGACAAATAAATAGCAGTCAGATAATGTCTAATCTAAATCCATGTTTTCTCCTGGTTACAAAGCTCTTAATACCCCTCTAATGCAATATGCTACTGTAGCAATGCACAGCTTAAAGCAAGCTTCTCTGGGAAAGAAAACTCCAGCATCAAACAATATAGAGCACTTGGGCAGAATGCTGAACTACATCAATGTTTTTCTTAAAGCTAAATACAGAGGCAAAGCATAACAAAAATCTTGCAAGCCAGCCATGAACGTACATTTAGTTTAAGAAGAAAAAAATCTCACTCTCACTCTATTGCCCCTGTGTGTTTGTTTAAGTGCCAAGAGGATTACACAGCTAACACTGGAATCATCATTTCCTTTCTCGTGTATTAAAACCACAGTATGACTCAGGCTAAGACTGTTAATACCTTGAATGTTAGCAAGAACAGCTCTGTGTATGTAAACATTATTCAAATTCAAGTTCAACAAATTGCTGTGCAACGCTTACATTGTTTACCTGGAGGGTTTTGAATCTGTTAATGTTACTTATTCTCTAAACTAACGTGTATTAATCAATATTCAACACATTCTCACTCCCATCGTGTATTTCTCAGTATGGCTATGTTCAGAAGATTGTGTCGTCCGGTGACTTTCCTGTGCAGAAGCTCAAGTGAGACAGCAAGACAGTGTTGTTGTAATTGCTTACAATTCCTCATGGGGTGACAGAAACTACGCACTATAGCTTTAAGGCAGAACAATCGACCATTTGCCTCAATTTACATGATTAGTATGTATACTGACAACTTTAAAATACATTTCTAAGTTGTTTTGTTGGTAGGTACAATTGTAAAGCTCTTTGATGGTGCACATAACTGGACATGCACATCAACATTACATATTGCTTCAGATTAGTCTCCCACTTTAAAGATGTAAACCCTTTATTCAATGGGATCTGCCTGTATTTGTTATCGCTCTGTGTCATCTTTGAAATGCTGTGAGGAAGTGAGACATGGCGTACACTTCTGTCTCTTGTCATCATGAAATAACCAGAGGCAGTGCAACTATTGCAATTATTTAATTCATTCTGATGATACTGATGTTCCCGCACTTTTATTCTTTGTAATCTATGATGCAATAGTTACACACGGTGCATCAATAAAACATTACACTAATGTAAAAGCCAACACGTTGTGTGACATATGAATATGCTGATGAGTTGATTTAAATTGTTTAAATGGTTTGAAACTTCACTAAAGACGCTCTCTTTTTGCAATCAGAAACATCATCACACTGACAGAATTAGGTGAAATAAATTTGAGGTGGCACTTGGCAACTCCAAAGAGGCTGGCTCCACTCCAGTCGTAACGTGTAGAAAGAGACGGCGACGTAGACAAGCTCACCGCAGCTGATTATGAAACGCAGACCAAAGAGGCCATGCTCAGATCAAAAGGAAAGTTAGAAGAGGTAGAGATTTGCAAAGTCAATCCCCACCACCCTGTTAGCTTCAGATACACTGCTTGATAAGGTCTTTGGATCGATACGCTGATGGACACCATGGCAGAGGAATGGTGGTTATGTACTCCCAACCTCTGGGATCTCTTTATGTGATATGTTGCGACAGGATTGGCTCATCACGTTGGACCTTGACTGACCCATTAACACCTCTGGTGAACAGTGTTTCCTATAAATAGTATGCACTTCTTAGAATCAGAATTTCACTTTTGTGTACTTTTGTTCTGGGGCTAGACATATTAGTAGCAAAGAAGGGAAATCGTAATGCTGCATACAATGATATTTTAGACAATCGTCTGTGTACAAAGCAAGGCCCACAAAGAAGTAGTTTTAACTTGCCTAGCCACAGAACCCTGACCTCAACCCCATCCAACGCCTTTAGAATGAACTAGAACGCCTACAGCAAGCCAGGCCTTATTACTAACATCAGTGGCCGACCTCACTAATGCTGTGAATGTGAGTCCCTGCTGCCAGCTTCCAAAATCATGTGGAAAGCCTTCCTAGAGTGAGCGGAGGCAGTTAAAGCAGCTGATTAATGCCCAGGGCTTGGGAGTGATATGTTGAACAACCACACAAGAGTGTAATGTTCTGGTGTCCACATACTGTCGGCCATGCATGTTTATGATAGAAGCCATTCTGCAAATGGAGTTCTTTAACTTTTTATACTTAAATACATTTTACTGATAATCTCTACTTAAGTAAGACTTTGAATGCAGGAGATATGCTTGTAATATAATATATAATACTTTTACATAATGGTATTGCTACTTTTACATGAAAGAGTACTCCATAGATGTTGTATTTCATTTCATAAAGTTTGGGGACTTGCAGGAGACGGATAAAAAAACAAAAACATAATGATCAAAATTGGTGCACCTTAGGCCAAGACATCCTGAGTTTTTGTCTGTAGTACTCCTCCCATAATGCAATGTAATAGCATCCCCCCACACCCCCGGGTTTTTAAAGCAGGCTTCCTCATATACATGTTTAGTCTTGAAGCAGTACACAAGTAATTATACAACTGATTATACAATAATACCACTGATTAACTTTACCACTGTAATAATAATAATTGGTGGATTGCCCCTTTAACTTGCATATTTTTTCCACCAATGAGATTTCATTATCCATTACACTGATGAGTGGAGAGTTCCTCATCCCTTAAAATATATCTAATGTATGTTGTTAGCACTTTTTGAACTGGAATCATAACATCAAGCAGTCTTTACAAAAACACAATAAATCACAAAGGTTTCCTCTCTTCACCCTCCTCTGAAAAACTGAAACCATATTGCCGTGCAAAATGTATTGAGCCGAACTGCAGGAGATGTGCTCCCAAATGTTGTTTTCCTCGCCAGTCTAATAGAGATTCTGCGGTTACTGACACTAGGCCTCAAGAAAAGAAAGTCCCCTCCTTCTTCCCCCTCGCAGACTCGCTCTGTTCTTATCAGCGGGAGGGAGATTGAAAGTTTCAATTGGGTTTATCGTATCAATTGTCCGGACTGACATTCAGGCTTCGGACTGGCAGCATTGTCATGGTCAAGGAAAAATTCACTCTAAACAAA
The DNA here is from genome assembly GCA_023631565.1 of Gymnocephalus cernua. Lineage (NCBI taxonomy): Eukaryota > Metazoa > Chordata > Actinopteri > Perciformes > Percidae > Gymnocephalus > Gymnocephalus cernua. The sequence continues at coordinate 23,845,258 of CM042446.1, forward strand.
GTTGTAGATTGCTTTCATCATGGATGCAATGTCAAAGTGTTGGATGTGATGAGACAATAACATGTCAGTGTATAATGCACTAATGTGATAGAACGCATTTAATATAATCTAATTACTGTATATTACAGACTCTATTCTTAAAAGTGCTTTTGTTACAAAATAAGTCAAGTCAAACTTTATTTGTATCTATAGCACATTTAAAAACAACCACAGTTGACCAGGAAGCTGTGTGAGTTTGGCCTTAACATGTCTGTCCATATAACTGTCTCTTCAGGGTTGCAGGTGGCTGGTGTCTATCCCAGCATGCACTGTGCAAGAGTCAAGACACACAATGGAAGAATGCCAGTCTATCAAAGGGATAACACACAGACAACACAGGATTGAACAGAAGTCTTGCTGTGAGGCCAACACTGAGCCACCATCTTATCCCTTAAAGGTATAGTGGAGGATTTTCTTTTTCCGGGTGGATCATCAAGACTATTGGTCCTCCTAGTTGTCAATCATTCTGGGATATGTTTACGTAAGGCCGTCGTACGTGCCGTGACCAAGACAGTATATAAAAGGCCGTGACAGGTCAGCGAGCAGACGGCCACGGCGTCTGACCATAGAAAGTATATAAAAGCCTCCGACCGCTGCCTCCCCGCTCTCGCCGATAGCTTGTTTATTGGCCTGTAGCATGCTAACGTTAGCTATAGAGATGCTTGTCGTAAATAGATTTCCACTTGCCGGTGGCTTGTAGAGCCATGCCGACAGCAACTTGTAAACAGAGCGTGCACAAGGAGAACTAGGCTCGTGCATGCTCTCTCGTGCACACGTTTAATAGGCGTTCCCTCTCGGGAGCAGGTAGGGTGTTGCGCATGTTCATTTTTTCAAAAAGTGGAGAGGGCGGTTCTTTTCTAAAATTCGGGAAAATCCTCCATTATACCTTTAAGGTAGTATATCCCTTTGTGACTTTTACCTTTTCATTTTGATGTTCTATAATAGCCTAGTGAAAATGCTTGTAATAATTAGTTTCCATTAAAATATGAAAACATGCTGCTAAACTCTCAAATAAATCATTGTGGCTTAACACTTGTGTGTATGGAAAGTATACTGTATGCTAGCAGCTCTGTGAGGCTGTACTATGGTACAATGTGGCTTTGAGCTAAATGCTAAAGTGAGCATGCTAACGTGCACAATGGCTGTGTTTACATTCTGATGTTTAGCAGGTTTACCATGTTCACCATTTTAGTTAGGCGTGTTAGCATGCACATTTTTTGCTAATTAGTACTAAACACAAAGTACAGTTGAGGCTGATAGGAATGTCATTTGTTTTGGTGTTTGGTCAGAAAACAGAGTGTTACACAATTTAAAATGTTGACCTGATGGCGCTAGATTAAAAGTCTGGGGATCACCAAAGTTATTAAAGTGTATCCTGAAGGAAACATGAATGCCTGTACCAATTTTCATAGTAATTGATCCAAAGATAGTCGATGTTCATTAAAAAACACAATGTCAACCTTATGGGTGGCACAGGATCATAAGACAAGGGATCACCAAAGTCAGTAGGATTCATCCTCTGGGGACCATGGATATTTCTACCAAATTTTCTGGCAATCCATCCAATAATTGTTGAGCCTCAAGTGGTGGACCTACCAACATTGCCATCCCGAGTCAGGCTGCTAGCATGGCTTAAAACATAATATTTGTAAACCCTGACAAAGGATAGTGCCATGCAGAGACAAATCCTGGAGCTCTTAGTAATTAACTATCATTCTCTGGAGACTAAGTCTGTGCTGAACATTTGTTTGAGCTATCACACCCAAATTAGCCTTTGCAATAATGGTGCTGATAGGTCTGAACCAGGAGGTTTAATCGGTCTTATCTCGTGAGTCAAACATAGGAAATATCCACTTTTGGAATGAGGTAATTCTCTCATATGATTTCTTATGTTTGTTTTAGGACAGCCTAAAATCAAGGTTAAATTACAGAGGAGCTTACGGGTTACTTCCAATCAGCAAATGATTTAAACATGTTGCTAAAATGTTAGAAATCTTTATATTTGACAGGTTTTCATGTTAGTTTTATCAAGTTCTTGTTGACTTTTGTGAGATGTTACATGGCTGCACTTACAAAAACAATATCTCATGACTCTACCTTTGAGTGCTACTGCTGTGGCCATTACGTGGAAATGCATTAACAAGACTTTCTCCCACCGTCCCTCACACATGTTACCTTGAGTCAAAGTGTGCAGAGCTGCTTGTGGTCCTAATGGGTTTACAAGTTGTTAACTTGTGAGGTTAAAAGAATATGTAATGGGAAAATCAGAAGTTAGTATGTTCTTTGGTAAAGTTATTCCAAGGGAATAAACAAAGTTCACTTCATTATACTTGCCAAAGAAGATTTCTTAGATTTAATCCACCACCTACTGTATAGAGATGTTACTTATATTTTAATTCCTTGTTGTTCTGTTAGATACTTGCAGCTCGTATTTTTTATTTATTTATGTAGATACACATCTGAATGGAAACACATACAGTAATTGGTATTAAAAAACAGCTCCTAGTATTTTTCAGTTAATTTATACCTTTCTTGATGGTGGTGAGTATTCATAAAGTATTGGGGGCATTGATGTTACTAGTACTACTTTGGTTCTCACGTTGTTTGCTATATGATGTGATCATTTGTCTGATTTCACTACTTAGAATTCACTACTAAGAATTGATTTAGCAAAAAAACAAAAATTAACTCTGTTTGGTCAGTATTTATTTAGTGAACAATTTACAACATTTGTCCAAATGAAAGCAACAGCTGATCTGTAGGTGTTAGAGGTGTCAAGATCTAACAACGGCGTTTCGATCCAATTTCCTGTTCTCTCAAAAGAAATGCAGCTCATCATAAAATCTGACATTCTGCCCATGATTCAATTTTAAATGATTTATTTCAATGCTTACAAGGTAAAACCGCTCTAAAAATGTAAAAGCATCAAATGCCTTAGGGAAAGCAGGTTTGTGATGGAAAGATTAGTGGGGCTTCAAACACAAGAAACAGATACGAGTATTCACTAAAGATATTTTACAGGTGAAAATTAGCAGCTTACATAATGTCACAACTCCTGTGACTTACATTTATATACAACAAAATACCTTTTAAGGATTAAAGGTGTGAATTGATTTTGTATTTTCTCTTTTGATCTCCTGCATTAATTATAGCTGCAAAATCAGTAAGAAATTGTACTCCTGCTGTATGAACAGAAAAGAAGTAATCCAAAAATAGGTGCATGTAGGCCTGTAACAATTATTAAATAATTTTATAACCGTTTTTTTTTCATAATCGCGGTTATTTTGTATAACCACAATTAAAGCATTAGAGCATTTTTTAAATGAGATTGGTCACACTATTGTTTAGATCATAGACTGTTATGGTTTGGATCCATCAAACGCGTTTGCAAACAGTAACATTAGCTAGCCTATGATACTATGGATTCCTACCAGAGGACGCCCCACCCGCAGTTGCAAGTCCAGTCGGCTTCCGAACATTAAAAATCCACCGAAGCATCTTTACATGTGTTTAAGCAATGTAGTTAGTCCATCTGTGGTGTTTGTTGATGTTACACTTCCGGGATTGCTCCAGTGCCGCAGGAAATTCCGCCGGATGCATGTATTTTCCGTTTCCTTCCGCTTTCTTTATGTTGGAATTTTAAATTCAGTGGATTTATGAGGACTCTGGTTAACTGCTCCTCAAATCTCTGCAGGGTAAATTGAGACAGCTAGCTAGACTATCTGTCCAATCTGAGTTTTCTCTCGCACGACTATTTTGCAGCAGATCTGTGCGGAGCTTGGCCCCGCCCATGGCGATTTTGATTGGTTTAAAGAAATGCCATTAAACCAGAGCATGTTTTCCTCCCATCCCCGAATGTGGAGTAGCCAGACCCTCCTTCAGAGCGCTTTGGAGGAGGGTCTGGCAAAGCTAGACTATTTAACTAGTAACGTTACCGTAAATGACGACGCTGTAGCGGAAATGGCCGTCATACATTAAAGCACCCATTTTATGCTCATTTTCAGGTTCATAATTGTATTTTGATGTTGTACCAAAATAGGTTTACATGGTTTCATTTTCAAAAAACACCATATTTTTGTTGTTCTGCACATTGCTGCAGCTCCTCTTTTCACCCTATTTTCCGCCTGTGTTCAGCTCTCTCTTTTAGCAACAGAGTGAGACATCGTACTTCTTTACCATCTATGTAGTGAGTCACACATGCTCAGTAGCTATAATGCTCACACCAGATAGCTGTTTGTTTCTCTAACTTCAGTCAGTTACAAGGCAGGACTTCTTCTAAACGAGGGCGCACTTCCAACTTTGCGTGCAATACCTGCAGACGAGGGACATGTAAGTAGTTCTTTTGTAGATTATGGTGAACTAGTGTGTGTTGTAGCAGTGTTTTGCCATTGAGAACGAGCTAGCATGCTAGCGCTAGCATGCTACGGTTAGCCCGTCGTTTCGGCTAGTTACGTAACAAGCCGTGCAGATTTTGAACAGCTCACCCGGAGATTGAAGGCAGGAATCATTCAGAAACCTGTATCTCACTAAAAACAACATGGATGTTTTTTTTCCAAGTTTGTATGTGTGTGGAAGCACCAGAGACACAAAATTACACCCCAAATCCCAGAAAAAGTGATTTTTTCATAATATGGGCACTTTAACATTATACTGACGTAGTTCCACGGGGATTTGTGCTTTTATTTTCTTTTAATCTGTACAGAACAACTTGTTAAATTATATAAATTGTAGCTAATTAAAGCTATGTTAGCAGCAGCTGTCACTTGTTGCCATAGCAACTCCAACCATCCTGGGCTGTAGCCATCTAAAGCCAGAGAAATTAAACCTGCTCTGTTTTTTGTTTATGATTAATGAATGTTTTATGATAATAAAGAGGCGTGGTTTACTTTGTAGGCTGTGAACCTGCGTATCTGGGTCACATAACAGTGATATATAACAAAATATGTATCCTGGGATTCATTTAAACTTTAATTTGTTTGAAAAAATAATGAATAAATAAAAAATGTATTATTTCACTAAAAGAGACGAGTATATTGTTAATCACAATTATTTCTATGCCTAAAATAGATAGGAAATGAGACAGCAAAATGCAGCCGTGTGACACCAGGCCACATAATGGCTTTTGAAAGACTTCCTTGCACCTCTACAGTATGAGTGTTCCCAGCACTTTAGTAATTTGTTAATTAAAACGTGGGTAATTTAACATAAACGACTGTATACAAATTGCTGTTGTTAGTTTTACAACATAAAACACAGACAACATTTGTGGTTCACCATTTTCCTTTTTTTTAAATGGGATGGAGTGACAGTGTAGACTTCCAGCCAGAGAGAAACACCTAAGTGTCTATTAAATTCCCTCAAACTATTAAAAAATATTACCTAATCTTTTTACAATTCAGAATGACATGGATGGGGATTTTTTTTAACAGGTGCATTACTGCTGAAGTGCCTTGGGGGCAGAGATTAGCTACTGCGCCAACGCAGGACTGCAGGACTGAATGGATAATGCCACGAGCTGAGTATTACTGTGACTGGCTACTGTGAGGACTGATTCTGCTGCAATCTGAATGTCAATATTTAAGCTTATACTGTATATCCCCACAACTGACATTTGTTCACTGCACAGATATTTTTGCAGCTTATAAAAATGTCAGAATCTGTAGTAATTTGTAAACTTATCTATTATTTATCATAGACAGACAGGGCTTCTCGATGCGCCAACATATTTACACATTAACTGCAAATGCATTTTGTGCTACAGTAAGATTGTTTTTGAATGTACAGTGTGTAATGAAATGCTGTCTTTTCATGGCAGGATGATTGGAGAAGCAACTGGAATATCACCTCCAAGATTGGGTGCAAAAATCAGGGTGGCAAAAGTTAACAAGACATGCTGTTCTCACCACTTGTCAGCTTGTGTCAAGATGCCCTTTGGCAAACACTTTAACTTCCAATATCCTCACATGACCTGCTTGTGGCTGTAATAAGCACTTTCTAGTTTGCAAAGGTCCTTCCCTCTGTACCGGGGTTTGGCTTAGTAATGCTTTTCACTTATATAGTTAAATAAAAACAATTTCTTAAAGTCAAAATGAAATAGCTAAATTGGTAAAATCCATAATTACCAAAGAGAAGAAATCAAAGTTTTATTTTTTATGAATTTAGGCATCAGCCTTCGGTATGAAAAATGAAGCAAAGAAATGGGCCAAAAACTTCAGTCCCTCCAATGGCCACTTGAGGATGGCTCCAAAAGCGAGCAATCAATTCCCATAGACCCCCATGTTGAAATGCCCAACTTCACAGCAGAAATGACCATGTTTACAGCCTGGTACAAAAAAATGGTTTTGGTCTCTGTAGCTAATTTCCTCCTTCATGACAACTGTGCAGGGGGTGACTTTTTATTTTTTTATAACTCATCAGTATAGATTATATTCAGGCTTAAAGTATGTATGCATAATTAGGGGCTCGCGACTTTAAGTGACAGGTGGCTGCCATCACAGGAGGCGTGATTCATTTGGCCCTACAGAAACCTATGGATGACCCAACGGAGACTATTTCCATATTTTATACAGTCCATGGTAACGGCATGCTTAATCGTTAAAGCAACACCAAAGATTCTTTTGTACCTTAAAATAATGTTTCCAAACGGCACTGCTGCATTCGCTTTGCAGCCCTCTATTGGCTATAACCGCACTATGCAAGTTTGCCAGATCAGGTAGCGGATCTGTAGTTCAAATGAGACATTATGACAGCAATAATGGACAATTCCGCTTCCAACCTGTAGGGGGACCGAAGAGGAAAAGTGCTTTAGTGTTGCTTTAAATTAGTAGGCAGTATGCAGATTGAGTATGTAGTTTCAAAGACAGCGTTACTCTAACCTCTAGCACAACATGTTAGCCATTTACTGGTAATGGATCTTAGAAGCAACACACTCTTGTAGAAAGACCTTGAAGAACAGATCTTAACTGGTCCGCCCAATCATTGCTGCAATATGGAACAGCTGTCTACCAGCAATACCAGCACAAATCACTCATTAATCACCTGTTTGTCTTAAATACTGCAGCACAGAGGCTGCCAAAGAGGTGCCAGCAATTTTATGCTTTCATTAGCGGCTCACAGTGATGATTACCTGGAGGGCCTTTGAAGGTGATATTCAGGTTTTGTACAATTCAGGGATTATTAACTCTCTAACCTGTGTAGAAAAAGCTGTGCAGGAGTAGCAGCGCCTTCATGATAGACATCTTATTTTTGTAAGATGGAGAGATAAAGAGCCTCTGCTACGACAGAGATGAGATCACAAAGGAGTTGAGATGTTGACATCATTCCTGACGCAGGTCTTAGACTTACCACTTTTGTTCATGTCCCCAGAGGTGTCTGCTTTCCCACCAACTCAAGGTAGAGGACATTGTCGGGACACGGCAGCTTATACATGTTAATGTTCCCTTTTTCCTATTCCACTCCTGTTAGATTGATGGCTCAGCAGTGGTTCTCATTGATCAATCAGACACAATCTGCGTCTCAAATGAACCCAGGCCAGGGGGATTGTGCATTCTTCCAGGGGAACCACATCCCTAAGGGTATGACAGTGTGCTGCACTGGATCGATTGTTTTCAACTTATTTGTGTAAATACTTTGTGACCTTGCCGATTTATCATCTGCATTTCTTTGCCACTGTGTGAGAAAATCACAATAGATATCTGCCCAGCCTGCTGACACGGGCCCAGGCTCGTAATTTTCATCTTTGCGGTCAAGTCTAGAGAAGGATTACAGGAATGATGAGAATTAATTATGCATTTCATCAGCATGATGGATACCGCACGTTCAACTCAAAACTATATTCCCCCCAAGAACAGGAGTCTGCTCGTTCTTTGAGTGACTCCTTTGAGAAATGCTGTCAGTTCTCACTCTCAGAGGATAAAACTTCGCTGGCATGAAGTAAAAAAAAACAGCGATATGACTTCCTTACCACAGTGACTAATGCAGGTGGTTTTACTTCCTGTCAACGTAACACTGTGTAGACAAGAATACTGCATTATAATTGTGACTAAGTAAATAAAGCTAAAGATACTCAGAAACAAAATGCATGCTGTTAAGACTAATGTTGTCTTTGGCTATGCATGGAAGTTTTAGATCACGTTCGTCTACGTTCCACATAATGTGTCCCAAAATGAGAGCCTGGCCCTGCATGTTGCCTCAAGCCACTTGTGGCTTTGGTCGGCCATCCTTTCTGTTGATTACGACAGACGAAATCTGGGTGGCAAACGTCTGTTTGTTATACAGTCCATAACAACAGATCAAACCCTTTTGATTTTGTGTCGGCGTGGCATTCTTTAGATGTGTTGTATCAGTGGCTAATATAAGTCAGACACCCATAATCTCTGTTTACACAGGCCCTAATCTGCCATACAAAAATACTTCACAGCAAAATGCCTTCATTTCTGTGTGGCATTACTTTATGGCATTATTTCCCCGCATACTACGAGTGTATTATTGCATGTATACCATGGCCACTTTCCAAGGGAAAAAGGTAGGATGTTTTCAAATCCATTTGAAGCATCTATAAAGTGTTTGTAATCTCTTAGCATATGACATTAGTGTTGTTGCTTAATAACGCTGCAAAATGGAAGGAGCTGCTGATTTTTCCTCACTCAGAATTTGTCTGTCACTTGGGTCTGGCGGACTGTGTTAAATACTACAATACCCATGATCCTCGGTCTCCGTTGCTATGGTGAAGAAGCATGAATCAGAGCAACTTCAATATGCTTTGTTGTTGCAGTTGGGAACAAAACACTCTTGTGTTTTTATATACGCAGGCTTGTACCTTTTTATCAATGAAGCGGTTGTTAATCCTGTTAATTGTACAGATGAATCAATTGGCAGAGTTTTATGTCCATCCAAGCCATAGAAGTGCTCCTAAAAAATCATGCTCTAAATAGCTCTCCCCACTTTGCAATTGTTTATCCACTGATTTGGAATGGTGCTTAAACGTTTGAGGTAATGTTTTCCAGCCGATCAGAAAGAAGTATTCTCCATAGTGCTATTTTTAACACTTCTGAAAACTGTTGCGTATCACTAGCAACGCTTCATATTTGAGCATAACCACATATGTTTTATATGTATAACAATTATCTGTAAAGTGACAAATAACTACAACTTTTAGATAAATATAGTGGTGGCATAAGTATAATTCCCTCCCTACTGTATTTAGGTACAGTACATTGATGAAATGCACCAGTTGAACTATATATTTTATGGACAGAACCACTTTTTGTAAACGAAAAAATTTCTGTCTGGTTCCAAGAGATTTTCCTCGCTGCCCAGGAGTGCAGAGTTAGTGCTCATTTGTGGCAGATTCCTGGAGGATTTAGGAGACCTGAGATGTCTCAGAAGTAGTCAGCCAGCAGCTGGTCGAGAGTTGGCTACCGGCCATCAGTCAGCTGTCTGAGTTCAAACATTACTACAAACTACTACAAAAATAATAAAGAGGTAAACAGTGATGTTTGCAGCCTGCTTTAGTTGAGCATTTCCTGAGAAAGCAACCAGCATTTAAATGATCATTTATCAGGTGAAAGACTTAGGTGCATTTTGTCTTAGAATGATGTTTGGAGTCTATGCAACTTTTCTGCCGTGACCCCCCGCCATCAGGCGGTTGATAAATGCGTATGTCTCATGTGGAGGAGTTAGACACTGGGAGGAGACGCTGATGGTTCCTGTCGAATAGAGAGATCAGGCAGCGTCAGCTCCGTCCTTATTTGTCATAAGTGTCCGCTGTTTCCCATGGCTAAAGACAAAGGCCAAAGAACGTATGAGGAACATGCATTTTTAATGTGACATTCTCATCAAACTCACCACAGTGGACTGAGCAGAATGCCAATGACTCTTTATTCGTCTTCCAATTACAGCGAGACGATGCAACAATATGAATGTAAGCCGTGAAGGGCACAACATGACAAAGCCTGAACAGTTCAGTACTTCATCTCTTGTGAGCTTGAATTTGTGAACTTTATATTGACATTGGTATAGTGCTGGATTAGGGATTATCTTGTTTTTCAAAGATATATTCAAAAAACATTAATCAGAAGAGCACAATAGTGGATAAAGAAAATGTGAAAAACAATGTACGTCTGTGTAAAATCATCAGTTTTAATGTCAGAGCCACATTATCTTCTCTTTGTGCCTCCTGTGAAGAGAATGATGTCTCTGCTGATAGCGAATAATACAGGATATAAGCATGCAGTAAATCACCATTACATCTTACATTCTTTATACAACATGACGTCCCTGTGAATGCTGATTTGACCAGACTCACCTTTATCTTGTTGTAAATATGCTGACCATTACTCTATGCCCATTATTTGACAGCCCTGAAATGTCACCAGAGACAGAGAGATAGTCGAATTCACTGCTGCGTTCAGAGAGAAGAAGACAACGGGAATGTAAATAATCCTTTCTGGCACCAAACCATAGCTTTCATCTCTGATGTTCTTTTGCAGTGGTCGGTCCACACTCTATCATTATAATGAGGGTGGTTCAATTAGACAAGGTCTACAATGGGAGTTTTAAATGTCACGGTGCAGGTCCTGACATTTCTCTGTTTGATATGGAATCAGAATGGGAGCGGAGGAGTTCACAGGGAGAACTAATCTGAACTTCCGAAATAACAAATTCCACCCTGTCACAAAGCCCTAAAGGGAAGCCTGGTGTGGCCATGTTGGAGACATTTACAACCCAACGATGCTAGCTTGCCCCTGTAAGAGCCTACAAATGACTGAATCTATTAGCATTGTTTAGGTTTGTAATTAGCCCTTGGAGGTTAGCATGTGTACCTGAAGCATGTAATGAAGGCTCTTTGCGTATTTTATCCAAAAGGATATTTGTTTGTCAAATGAAAAATTACTCAGGAAATGACAAACTTTTAACTTGTGGTAATTGGAGTGACCACAATTAAGAGGCCAGAGGGGCTGTAGTTGAGGGCAAATACATGTAAACGCCATTCTAGCATTGTTTGTTCTGTCCTCTGAAACATTGTACCCTCATGTCAACAGAGGATGGACATTATCTGAAACTTGCTGCATCAAATATGAATCTGTCATATATAACCCCAAATCAGAAAAAGTTGGGACAGTATGAAAAATACAAATAAAAAAAGAAAGTAGTGGTTTCTAAATGTACTTTGACTTGTATTTCATTGCAGACAATGTGAACACAAAATATTTCATGTTTTCTCTGGTCAACTTAATTTCATTTGTAAATATAGATCCTTTCCTGTCATTCAGACCTGCAACACATACCAAAAAAGGTTGGGACAGGAGCAATTAATAGTTAATCAGGTAAATTGGTTAAATAATGATGTGATTTGAAACAGGTGATGTCAACAGGTGATTGTAATTATGATTTGGTACAAAAGCAGCATCCAAGAAAGGTCTAGTCCTTTAGGAGCAAAGATGGGCCGAGGATCGCCAGTTTGCCAACAAATACGTGAGAAAATTATTGAAATGTTTAAAAACAATGTTCCTCAAAGAAAGATAGAAATACATTTGCTTATTTTACCTTCAACAGTGCATAACATAATTAAAAGATTCAAGGAATGAGGAGGAATTTCAGTGCGTAAAGGACAAGGGCGCAAGCCTAAGCTGAACAACCGTGATCTCCAAGCCTTCAGGCGGCACTGCATCAAGAATCGTCATTCATCTATAAGCGATATCACCACATGGGCTCAGGACTACTTTGACAAACCTTTGTCAAGTACCACAATACGTAGTTACATCCACAAATGCCAATTAAAACTGTACTGTGCCAAAAGGAAGCCCTATGTTAACAGTGTCCAGAAGCGCCGTCAACTTCTCTGGGCTCGGAGGCATCTGGGATGGACCATCACACAGTGGAAACGTGTACTGTGGTCAGATGAATCAGTATTTCAGGTATTTTTTGGGAGAAATGGATGCCGTGTGCTCCGGACCAAAGAAGAAAAGGATAATCCAGACTGTTACCAGCAAAAGCCAGGGTCTGTCATGGTATGGGGTTGTGTCAGTGCCCTTGGCAAAGGTAACTTGCACTTCTGTGATGGCACCATTAATGCTGAAAAGTACATAGAGATTTTGGAGCACAATATGCTTCCTTCAAGAAGATATATTTTCCAGGGACGTCCATGCATATTTCAACAAGATAATGCAAAACCACATTCTGTACACATTACAAAGTCCTGGCTGCAGAGGAAGAGGACACGGGTACTTGACTGGCCTGCCTGCAGTCCCGACCTGTCTCCAATAGAGAATGCGTGGCGCATTTTGAAGCACAAAATGCGACAACGAAGACCCCGTACTGTTGCCCACCTTAAGACTTGTTTGCAGCAAGAATGGGACACAATTACACTTGAAACACTTCATCACTTGGTGTCTTCAATCCCTAAACGTGTTGTGAAAAGGAATGGCAACATTACAAAGTGGTAAATGCTTTACTGTTCCAACTTTTTTTTTAAATGTGTTGCAAGAACCAAAATAGGATTTTTTTTTTTTTTTTAAAAAAACAACAATAAAAATCATGAGGAACACATTAAAGTATGTGCTGTTGTATTGTCTGCAATGAAAAACAAGTCAAAGTACATTTAGAAATCACTACTTTCTTTTTTTATTTGTGTTTTCCATACTGTCCCAACTTTTTCTGATTTGGGGTTGTACAATACCAGGAAGTAAGAAGCTAGCTCCGTGCTATAGCTTAGAGTTACAGTGAAAGGGAAGTTGTGGCGTCTTTAGCCTCAGTACTGTGACTGATTTGAGTGAATTTTTGGGCGGAATTTAGTTACAAACGGTGTTCAATCAAATCTTTAAAATTTGATTGGATTGGAGGGGTTGATGTTCCAGCCTGACTTGTGTCCTAAGATCAGGAGAAAGATGATACAGTAAAAACTATATAAATTAACACTCTTTTTGAAATGTAAAACCAAAGTACAAGCCAACGGGAAAGTGTGTTATTAAATGATTGACAGGGTTTGTTAGTCACCCCCGGATCACATTTAATTGGACACATTTATGTATGCATATGCCACCGAGATGCAAATATATTCTAATGTTATAAGGTGGAACACAGCGCGACTACCACTATAAAAAACAAAACAAGTGCACATTGACAGAATTAAAACTTGAAAAATGTGTTTTTCTTTAAACTATCACTTTTACATTAGTGCTCATTTAACCATTATTATCAAACTTTCTGCTTTATACTAAATTAGCATGAATGTAACTTCATAGCTTGTAAACTCCCACAGCATTACAATAACCCACTATTGTAGCAATATTGTAGCAAGATCTTCTGTGCTTCCGGGTTGAAGATTTGTGTGTGAAGCATATTTCATCCATTTTATTAAATTCTTTGAAAGTCTTCACTGCATTGGAATATGAGTCTAGACAGACATGCAAGTAAACTGCAACTTGACTGGTTGCCGGAGGCATACAACCGCAAGGCGGTGATTCTATTTTAAGAGTTAGGAGACAGAAGTAGGAGTGAAATGCAGGATGTATTTGTGGAGGATGAGAAACATGGAGAAAGTAAAATATGTGCCACTGATTCAGAATTCAAGAAAAAAAATAGTAAATTCAAAAAACAAGCTACATTAAATGATTTTTTTCTTCTGCTGTCAATTCTTTGTTTACATCAGGAGTGCAGTTAAACTGTCAGTTGCAGTACTGATCATTTGAGGAACACAACATTTAGAATTAATCATGTATATGATATGTGATTTGGCTTAAACAAATCTGCATCTTCCAGTTGTGTTATTCTATTATATTCCTTTCTTTCTTTCTTTGAAATTTACTTCGAACATGTAAAAGAAAACAGAAAAATAAGATCTTTCTGAAAATAATAATATAGATAACATAGATACAAATCATCATAACAAACACTAGATTTCTTTATTTATTTTTTGACATGTCCACTAGGAGTGGGAAGAACACTTATTTAATCCCACCCCTTCTCCATAACACATTTTTAATTATTAAACAAACTTAAAAATAATTCCAAACATCAGTCTATAATAAAGCCCTTACAGATTTATGTTTCAAGATTGGTTTTGAGACTGATAGTTCCATCTTCCCATCCAGTATAGCAGAGGTGAGGTAGTTGACCCATTCTTTATTTATCACTATGGCCCTGATTACAAGTACATGGAAACAACCGGGAGACTGTGGAGGACAAACATCTTGAGTGATTTTGCATACTCTGTGTCATGACAGGTCAATTCTTAAATGTGACCATATGAGGACGAGGCATGCAGAAACAGCATGCCCTCTCGGCTTGAATGTCAAAAAACAGACTGTTGCCTTCCTATCACTTGCAGAAATAGTGGTCATACAGTGGATGAATTACCATCCCCTCCATGCTCCTGCTCAACTCTAATAAGCGCTCGATTGTTCACAAAAATGGGGAGGAAAAAACCAGAGAGGGTGAAAAGATAGAAATCCATTTGTAAGTCTGGGCTGTGACTATTTGCATGGTGATGAAGGCCCTGAGTGTTCTGCAGTGTCTTAGACAATAGAGCCTGTGTTTGTTCTTCCCCAGGAAGTTTGAGAAGGGCAGAAAAGGGGAGAGAAGAAGAAGAAAAGGGGAGGTCGTCAGCGGAGGGGATTACGCATTGTGAGAACCACGCGCTTTCGCTTCTACTATTGTGGTGACTGAATTGCTTTCCAGAACCAAGGCATTTAGTTAAGCAGATTGTGTTTCTTTACACCCCACGATGATCTCTCTTGATGGCGGTTGGTGACAAGTGGCTTAGGGGACAGCAGAATCACACAGAACAGGTGGGTGTGGTGGTGGACGCTATACATCCTATAAGAGATCAGTGTTTTGTCAGAAGATGCAATTTTATATATTATCCAGAAAAGAACGTAACGAGGAATGCAAAGAGTCAAGAGGCTTTCAATATTAAAGTAGCAGCAGAAATTCTGAGATCCATTAGAGTCTAAATGGTTCTTTTGTGTTGTGCCACAGCAAGAAATCAGCATGATTTCGTGAAACACTTTAGGTTTGGCTTCTGGCTTTTTAGAAGTGTTGTAACTTCTAAAATAACTGACAATGACATTTTAAATGGTTAGGAAATGCATTTAAAGTGGATATAATTAAGAGTAGCAAAGTGTTTTTCTTAGAGTTGACCTTTTGAGGCCTCTGTGTTGATAATCCCTAAGGTTTATTTCATTGAAATAAATGTGTTTTTTCTTCAAATCTCGTAAAAACTGACCTCTGTAGACTGGCCTTTGACCTTAGCATTCCAGTTTTAGAAATTGAGTAAAAAAAATATTTGATTCAGAGATTATTCAACATGTGGTGCGATTAAATAGTTATTGACAAGTGGCTTAAGGGAAAGCAGAATCACACAGAACAGGTTGGTGTGGTGGTGGATGCCAGATCCTATAAGGGATCAATGTTTTGTCAGAAGATGTGATTTTACATATTATCCAGAAGAGGAATACAAAGAGTAAAGAGGCTTTCAACATTAGTAGCAGCAGGAGTTCTGAGATCCATAATAAATGAATGCTGTCAATTGTAAGAGTCCAGGGGAGAGTCTTTGTGTTGGCCACAGCAGGAAATCAGTATTTTTATAAGATGGCTTCTGGCCTTCTAGCAGAAAGTGTTTCACTGAAATAAACAATTTTTTTTAATCCCACATTGAGTAACCTCTGTGCACTGGCCTATAGTATGTAGCAACAAAACACGAGCCCTCGGTGCATTCCACCTTCGGTAAATAAAAAAACATTCACTTCAGAGATTACAGTATTCAAAATGTGGTGTGATTAAATAATTATTAAACCGTTCCTATGGCCTTTTTATAAGTTAGGAATTTTAAACATGTTTTTGGTGAAATAACTATTTTGATCCACTTACTGAAGGGAGGGTAAACAGCAATGCACAAATGCCCACTTTCTAACTGCAGAACATCCTCAGTGTATGAAAACCTTGGCCAAACAATGAAATGCTCTGGCATTGCATGATGTTCCCAGCCATAAAGTAGTTGAATAGATAATAATACTGAAAAGACCTTTAAAATAAAGTGCTGATTCTCTGCTCTCTGAATGATGTCCATATCTGAGATTCATTAAAAGTTGTTGTAAAACTTTTGCCACAAACCTCTTTTTCATCACGATAATTAAGTCTTTATTGATAGTTGCATTTAGTTTAGATTGACCTCTATCTTCTTTTAGCAAAAGTTAATTGTTTTTTTATTAAAAAGACAGAAATAGTAGGATAGAGTACTATGGCTGATACATGGCAGAGGAAATTCGTGACACTTTGCTAAACAATAATGATTTCCACTTGTGCACATAATAAAATGAAACAAATTACTTACTTGGAAGTACATGATGGCTTGACATTCCCCTGTCATTTAGCTTAGTCTCTGGAGTCATTTAGGGTCCTGATTTGGGAAACATAAACTACATGTCAGTGTTGTTGTTTCACGGAGCTGAACACAGTAAACAACAGGTCCCATGATAGGCTCCCAAATGACCAATTAAGGACTTATCGTTTTGGAAGGGTGATCTTAAAGAAGCGAGTCTTAACTGATGGATTTGTCTTCAAGATTGCAAACAGCTACAGATTGCAAAAAGCTATAGCGTCTATATTTAAATACATTTTCACATTTTCATCTTCACACGTTTTCATACTTTTCCACGATGCATTAAAAACTGCATAAATAATGTTAACATAAAGTTAGCATTACTTAGCATATAGCGTCAGCAGTGCACATTGATGTTGATGTGTCATTCGCAATGTCAAGTAAAAGCTTATTTTTTTCTTTATTGCTGCGTTTAAACATCTTTAACAGCATCCTGGAAACCATTTCTACAACAGAGACACATTTTATTAGCTAGAACACATCACCATATAGGAAAATAATGTGACGGTCTCAGCACATCTGGTGCTTAACATTGTGCGACTGCAGCTCATTGCCATTCTGTCATGTGGCAGAGTAGCGCACTGTACATACAGGCTACAGGAGGTCTGCTGGAAATGGGAGGAAAGCCTATTAGAGGTAATGAATGGTTGTCAACCACATGGTACTCTTCATGTACTGCATGTCATGTAGAAATGAGAATTTCTTTTGAAAGGAGAAAATTGACCATAGAGTTCAATGGTGTTTTTCGATATTTGTAGTTTCTCTTGATTTTTTTCCAGAACATTTACACATGTAAGTGATACCTGATGGATTGCATTTTGAAAGGCCTATATGGAGCGTATCTATTACTATATTTGATACTTTCATCACACTTTGGCAAGATCACAATTATTATTAAGCACTATAAAGATAGCTGTCATTCATGGACATGGGTTTTACTTGCTCCCTAATAACTTTGCTATTTACAGACCTGGAGCTGAGTTTTCTTTTGGCATACCCATTATTTTCCCAGAATTTCATCACATATTTCTAGAAACGCCTATCTTGTTAAATTGGCACCTAAACATCTGTTGACCTGTGCACTATTCCAGCCACATCAGTAAAGGCTGATATCCCCAGGAAAGATTTTTAAGCAGACTCCTTGGCATGTTGGCAGCTGAGCAGTTGCTCAGAGTAACATCATGTAGGGCTGTTGTCTAGTTTTGACTCAAGGTGTTCAGTTTGGGCGCATGCTTGGCAGCCCCATGAAAGACTAGAACAGCTCACGATTCACTGGCTACTAATTGGACTGTCACTCCACAATGCTCGGAGATATGAATACAGCCAGTAAAGACATACATACGCACAAACGCATACTCTCATTCGCGTTCTATTTCGTAATTGAATCTCAGAAATGAAAGCCACCGCATCGGTAATTGATTTTACCAGCTCATTACAAATGGGTCTTGACAGCTAATTTACTTTTACAAGATTAAACATGAACATTATGAGCTGTTAAAGTATTAATACTGCAACTACTTTAACTGCTGAAATAATGTCCTGCAGTATACTCTATATTCAAAATTTCCATAGGGACCACCCATGCTAAAAATGCATGCACTTGTGTTCCTGTGCAATACTTTGGATTAAAGCATCCACGTAGTGGGACTCTATATGTTATGTGCTGATATTACAGTGTCAAAAAACTCTATTAAAATGGTTTAGAATTATGGCTGTTGTGACTTCTAGCCTTTAATAACATCTGATCCCACTGAGGGCTGATGTATGGTCTGTTGCTAGACTTGGGAGCAGTTAATTCGAGTTCAGGGGTTCATTTCTGGACAAACAATTTGTGTTGCTTTTCAAAGTAAACAACTACAAGACAAAAGTCTGAAATGATAGGAAATAACAGCCATAGTTTTGCGGCAAACACACCTACGCTGCGGAGAAACGAAAACTAATTTCACAGGAGAAACTGCTAATTTACTCAGAGAAAAGAAAAGGTTGACACCAGTGATCACCCTTGGTAACTTAAAATGACAATGCTGTGTTGTGATATTTTGGTTTTTTTAACAGAGGATGGTTATTGTTGCTGGTGAAAGGAACATGAAAATCTTCCAGTACCCTCGTTCAGCAGTTGCATGACATGATCATCACATGAGTTTTGTAAATCTTTATATTTATAAATATATCTTGCAGCGGTGACCCCGAATAGTCAACTATTGAAGGAGCCTGTATTGTCTGCCAATCTCACAGTTGAATCGTCACAGTGTCTGAAAATGTGATTATGAAACAAAGAATCATTCCATTCGGGCTATATGGGGGGGCTCACTGTCTGATTTTACATAGAATTGCTGGTGAGTACTGGCCCATTTCAGGCACTGATAGGGAATTGATGAATTTGTTGAAGTTAAACTCTGTTAACTTTGGCAGGGTTGCAAGATATTGTATTTGTGTTGTCTTGACTAATTTGCTGATTTGTCTGACTTTCATTGTCCTTACACTCTTGACCCTGATGCACATTATAATTGGTGCATCGATTCGACTCATGGTTTGTCAGAGGCATCTGTGTCTCTGTTTTCCATGTCTGGGGAGACATTGATCTAATTAGAAGTCTTCATTAGTCAGCTGCAGAGTGCAGTGTCATGCTTAAGGAATGATGTTAAGGTCCTTCTCTCCCCCGTGAAACACAATACAGGGCCTTGTCTGAATTCAAAACAGAGGGCTGTTTTCAGACGCCCGTGCACGACTGTAGGATGCAAGAAAAAAAAGAGTTTGGACAAAGGGTTGTTTTTCTCTTGTAAAATGTTATACAGTCCCTCCAGAAAGCTGAGTTTTTTTGTGATTGTTGTGGGCAAAAATCCTTGATTATGCGGCACGTTTTCTTAAAAAATGCAATGGAATATGTGGGATATTTATGCAATTTCATGCGATCAAATTGCGGGAACTTACAAATATTGCGGGAACTTGCGGGAACTGCGGTTTGATGAAAAAGAGAAAAATAAGTGATTCCCCCAACACTGTGTTCTCACTGGGCGAAATTACGTCACTTCATAACGTTCCCATGGCAACAGGGGAAAATGGCTGCTCTTGTGTGAAGTAAACGCAACATTTTTCAATTTTCTGCTGAGATATATGTGACTTTTTTGCAACGACAATGCAGGGATTATGAAATCATGCAAGCCCCGCATATTTTGCGTGGAAATCGGCAATTTATGCGGCGAAAGTGCGGCGTATTGTAAAAAATGCGGCCCCCGCATAAATATGCGGACTTTGGCTGATTATGCATTGAATTCTGCGATGGCATAATCACATTTTTCTGGAGGTACTGGTTATACATTTGAGTTGTTGGTGCGCAATGGATTTGACATAACTCTTCAGATAGATAAAAGGATGTCATCATAGTGCTCATATAGAACAGTGGATCTCAACCAACCAACACAGCCCTGTCAGATGACCTTAAGCATGTGGCTGGTGTGGGCGCCCGGATAGCTCAGTTGGTGGAACGGGCACCCATATATAGAGGTTTACTCCTCGACGCAGCGGGCCCGGGTTCGACTCCGACCTGCGGCCCTTTGCTGCATGTCATTCCCCCCCTCTCTGTCCCCTTTCATGTCTTCAGCTGTCCTGTCAAATAAAGGCCCAAAATGGCCAAAAAAAGTAAGCGGCTGGTGTGATGGTCTCTAGTAGGGCTGCCCTCTCTTAGCTGATTAGTTGACTAATTGGTTGTTTTGTCTTAGTTGACTAATATTTCATTAGTCGATTAGTCATTTTGTATTAAGGGTGCTCCGATCGGTCACTGATCGGTATCGGCCGATAATGGCTTTAAATAGTTTGATCGGTGGTCTCCATAAATGGCGATCAGATAGGCCGATCAGATGACGCACTACCATGGATGTATTAAGAGCGCACTACTCGTGAGAACATTTTCTACATGGAGCTAAAATGGCGGCCTCCTTACATTCAGCGGTCTGGCAGTTCTACAAGGTGTCTGAACGGCAGCAGAACAGCAGTTGGCCTGCGGGCCGGCCGCGGAACGAAGGCGGTAGGAAGGCGGCTACCGCTTTTAAAAAGCGACTGCTACCGGTGGTTCTCCGGCAAACGTGTTTGCCATTACGCCATTCTGACGCTTCTACTGCCTCTGGAGCACCGCCGGTGGTCCGCCGACTCATTGCTATCTGGGAAAAAGACAATACATTAGCGATTTGCAACGTGTGTGCCAAGGAAATACCACGAGGCGGAAAGCTCCAAACACATTTCAACACCACCAACCTCATCAGACATTTGAAGGTTAGTCACGGTAAGGCAGAGCGGAGTCGTGTAGCTAGCAGCTGCGGCGCCGCACAAACAGCTGTTTCCCCGTGTGTGTGTGTGTGTGTGTGTGTGTGATTGAAAGGACATTTTTTTTTTGATTTTGAGCTAGGACAGAAAGCCAAACAGTTACTGATACATTCTCTAAACATGTGTGACTGTTACGTAATGGTGTAATTTTCAGTTCATAAAAGTGATCGGTGATCGGTATCGGCCGATACATCTTCCAGCAATCGGTGATCGGCCCCAAAAATCCTGATCGGAGCACCCTTATTTTGTATGCTTTTTCATGCCGAATGATTTATTTCCAAGAAACTTATGAGCACAGTTCTGTCTGGTAATGTTTTTGGTAAAATTTGCATTTGCACTATAACCACTTGCAGTGGCTGAAGCTTCTAATTCCAGATATATGTACACAGCCTTTGTGATTTAAAGACATACAGAATACTCCACATATGTTTTTATAGCTGTGTGAAATGAAACACTTGATTTTTGGAGTTTACACTACACTGCTACAGATTTCAATTTCACAGTTTTCACAGCTGGAAATTTCTCACTGCTGCCATTAATTAAATTGTTAACTTTTATTTCAGAGACATGAGCATGCATACAAACCACATCATAACGAGATGGGATACAGCACTGCCGGGATCATGAATTACTGTGCTGTTGAATGAAGAATTGGTAACACTGGACCAGTGAAACCTCCATCTTGTGTCCACTAACCATTGGAAGTGCAGAGGAAATGCACGGATGGACAGTAAAAATGAGCATGCCCAGTGTTTTGGCCATGGTTACGGTCTTTTCTATGATTCCTGGCGGGGTGCTGAGCGATATGAGAGGTACTCAGGGTCTGGAAGCCCAACAATTGGCCCAGGGGTCCACTCAACTGCATCGTCGCCTGAAGAGAGGCTGGATCTGGAAACAGTTGTTTGTCCCCGAGGAAGATCCCACTCCTCGTGTTATTGGCCAGGTACCACTTCAGCTTGAATGTCCTCCATGTCCTTGACACGCTATTTCCCTTTGAAAATGCATGTTTTCTGATTACCTCTGAAAAGAATTGTTTGACAATATCAAGCTTACATATACCCCCTTCTCTTTTTGTAGCTCAAATCTGACTATGACCGAGGCGAGTTTACCATCAAGTACATATTATCAGGAGAAGGCGCCGGTGATGTCTTTGAGATAGATGAGTATTCTGGTGAGATCCGGGCACTGAAGAAGCTCGACCGAGAGGAAAAGGCCTTCTACGTCCTTCAAGCCCAGGCTATCAACAGGAGGTCCAATGAACCTGAAGAACCCCAGTCAGAGTTCATCATCAAGGTGCAGGACATCAATGACAATGTTCCACACTTCCTGAACGAACCCTATGTGTCCAGCATCCCTGAGATGTGTCCAACGGGTATGTTGAAAGATGTTGAAAGTTATAACACTAAGAATTGAAAGTACAGGCAGGTGGAATTAAATTTAAAGGGTCAGTTCAAAATACAGTAGCCTACAATAACGAGCCATGCAGGTAGTTTGATTTTATCTGCTCACATTTTGAGATGTGTGTCTCTGAGATTTACTCAGTACAATAGAGGTGAATTCCATTTGTGGTGTTCACAACAAGGAAAACTTCAAGAAAAATTCAACAGCAACATTTGTTTCAAAAATCTATACCCCTGAGAATCAACCACAGACCTCACTCACTGTAAACAGTTTTTACTGGAACTACAAACTGAATAAATAGTCACAGTTCACATTAAGGTCTGTGGATTACCCAGAAACACTGATTTTGACTAGTGATGTTGCTGTTAATTTGTCATGCTAGCATTGAATGGCAATGCTGGTTGATTCATCAACAACTTTAGTTCAGAACTTCAGACTGAAATATCTTGACAGTAGTTGGATGAGATGCCATGACATTTTTGTACAGGAATTACTATTCTCTACATGTAGATTCATAATAGCTTTGGTGACCTCCTGTCTTTTAATCTAGCACTGTCATCAGGTCAACATTATAATCTGTCCAATACTTTGCTTTATGACAAAAACCCTGCAAAACCCATGACTTTTAGCCTCAGCTGTACTGTGTTTTGTGCTATTTAGCAGATGTTAGCATGCTAACACACTAAACTATATACCTACTAAACATCAGCAGATCAATACCAATCTTGTGTCTTTAAGGTAAATAGCCTATCTGAAACCAGTATAGCCTTTAAAGCTCACTCATTACCACGTAATATCTCAGGAGCAGTAACTTCCCAGGATCATCATTGCCAGGCAACCAGTGGAGACTCCAACAAGTTACTGCTCCCTTCCAAGAAATAGGCTATAAAACGGGAAATGTAATTTGTACACTTCAGTTGTTATTTGGTTTAAATAAACAAGATGTAACATGTTTATAAGTGAGTTTTTGAGGTGCTGGTAGGTATATTTTGTTGGACAGAGACAGTCTAGCTGCTTCCCTGTTTCCAGTTTGTATGCTAAGCTAAGCTAACTGGCTGTTAGCTTCAGCTAAATTTACCCTACAGATGTGAAAGTGGTATTGATCTTTTCATCTAACTCTTGGCAAGAACGTGAATAAGCGTATTTTCCTAAATTTCCAACAATCCCTTAAAGCAGTCCCTGTGAGCCAGCTAACATGACATTAGTATTTAGCTCAAAACACAGCTGTGTCCAAGTACAGCCTCGAAGAGATGCTAGCATGGCTTGTTGAAATGTATTTTGTCATATACTTTTTTTTTCTGGGGGATGAACATACCTTTCAATAATCGTTTTCTAAATGGTGTGGTAGCCTAATATTCGAAACAGGCTAAGCTATGGCATTATTGAAGATTCAAATGTGGAACTATATTTTTAATTTGAAATATAGTTTGTTATCAGAGAATTATGTAGGCCTATTTGAAATATTATTCATATAAACAAACAAGTGAATAGTTTTTTTTTTACCAATAAAAGTTAAACATCTATTGATATAAACTTATTATTGGCTTTATTGTTTCTAAGGATATACTTTTAAAATGAATTTTCATAACTGAAATCTTGACTGAAGACAATGAACTAAAGGTTATATGAATGTCTGTCATCTGTCCTCATTCAGGAAGTTAAAAGTATTGGATTCTGAAACGTAGCTTGGATGCCTTTATGGATGAATTTCTTAAATAATGTTATTATAACAACTGCCCTTTCATACCACAAACATTACCATTTCAATTTCTATGTAATCTGCTTTTGCAGCATAATATCTCACTCGTAATAAATCATAATGCATTTGAGTCGGAAAGAGAAAGCGAGAGGGGAAGGTTGGCGTGCGGGTGACTGAAAATAAGAAATGCTGCGGTAAATCCTTGCCTGTGAGAAAAAAACAGAGGGCTTTCTGGGAAAAAAAGAATGAGATAGACAAGAGGACTGAGCGAGAGGATATGGTCAGTGCAGAAAAGGGTAGTAAGTGTGAAAGATAGAGAGGGGAAACTGAATGAGAGTGTGATGAAGAGAAAATGAGCAGCAGGTGGATAGTGAGAGAGATGTAGCTATATGGCTTGAGAGGTTGTCACACACACCTGCACAGCCCGAGTTGTGAAAGGCCGAAGCTGCTTTCCCATCACCTCCTCACCCCTTTGTCAAAATCCCTTCCCCTCCCTTCTTCCATTTCCACTCCCCCCCCCCCCCCCCCCCCCCCCACCACGAGCCAGACAGACAGACCCTGCGGAACTATGGCATAATCTCTTTATTTCCCAGTTGACTGGAACTGTAGCCTGAGCTAATTCTGACTGTGTGAACCCCCCCCCCCCCCGCAGGGACCACAGTGGCCCAGGTGACAGCCACAGATGCTGATGATCCCATGTTTGGAAACAACGCCAAGCTCATCTACTCCATCCTGCAGGGGGAGCCCTACTTCTCTGTGGAGCCAAAGACGGGTACTACAGATACGGAGGCTTGTAGTTTGAACTGTACTCACTTTAGTCATAATCACTGGAGACTGCACAAATCTTTCAACGACCACAGTTTGTGCTAATTGGGAGGCGCACTAGAGATTCGGCTGTGCAGAAATAATGTTTAACTTTATAACAAGTTGGCTCAGTAAAAGACAAAAGGGCAGAAATGTCTCCAGTCTCAGTCTGTTGAGACTGAAGCCTGTTTTGTCTTTTGCTGTCTCCCTGTGGTCACTTTTGACAAGTTATGAACTACTTATCACTTTGAAAATGTTATAAATTCAACATTATCTCTTAAAACAACTGTTCACACATTTAGCTACTTTGTTTTAGACTATTGGGAAAAATGCGAGTGTTTACACAGAAAATGGGTTCAACTGATACCAATGCATGTAGTGTGATACAGAGGTCAGTTGCAGAACTTCCCACACACATTGTTGACCTGAACTGTGACGTGTTGGGGGAGGGCATTATTGACGTCAAAAACAGGTTTTACATGCAAATGAATGCAATGTGTAAAAGGGCAAATCTGAAATTTTTTTGGGAACCAGCTGTTTTCATTGAGAAGTGGGCAGCAGTGGATACGAGTTGTAGTTTAGCCTGGAGATATTTACAGTTAAATGTTTCTCATTGTTAAAAAATTGATCCGACAAGCAAGTATTGTCTGTGTAGCCAAAGTCTGATAGGCCTATATCTTATTCCTTTGCGTCATAGAGCTCCATTGTTGTCCAAAACTATTAAAAACTCATCAATGAGCTGCAGTCATGTCGGCCTGTAACAATTCCAAATTTAACTGGACAATTAATTGTCTCAGAAATAATTGTGATTAATAATACAATTGTCTCTTAATTGTCTCTCTTTAATTTATTTATTACTTTTTCAACAAATTAAAGTTTAAATGAATCCCAGGATACATATTTTGTTGTATATCACGGTTATGTGACCCAGATACGCAGGTTCACAGCCTATGAAGTAAACCACGCCTCCTTATTATCATTAATATATCATAAAACATTGTATTTTTGGCTTAAATTAACAAAAAAGTTAAAATAGAACATTTATTTCCATCAATAAAAAACAAAACATTCATTATAAACAAAAAACAGAGCTTGTTTTTTACTCTGGCTTTAGACGGCTACAGCCCAGGGTGTTTGGAGTTGCTATGACAACAAGTGACAACTGCCGCTAGCATAGCTTTACCTCAACAGTCTGACCAATAATCACTTATATAATTACAATTTAGCACATCTAAACAAAATCAACAATTAATGATCAGAAGGATCATTGCAAAGGACATAGACATTTTGCAGTCCTTATAATGTAAAATACTCATTATGCTGCTGGAAATAGTCCCCAACAAATGCAGTATTTACTCCTGTTTGTGTGACGTTTGCTGAAAACTACAGTGCCCACCTATTCCAGGAAATTATTTAGCCTTTTTTTATTGAAGCTATATATTTGTGACCTCTTTATAATTTTTCTGTAGGAATGAATGGACTCGAGAAAGACATACATGAAAGAGTTGAAAGACACAGTCTTTGGCCAGACTGATGATGCATCTTAAAGCCCTCTGTGTATTTGTATCTAAAATTTGCAGACTTTATTGTGGTGCAACTACTTGAGGCAACGTTTACTTAGGTTTTGTATAATAAAAACATAGAAAACCACCCACAGATACAGTTGATAACATTTTTTCCGTATGTCTCCTCCACCTGCAGGGATTATTTTAACATCTTGGCCAAACATGGACCGCGAGGCCAGAGAACAGTACCTGGTGGTGGTGCAGGTGAAGGATATGCTGGGCCTCAGTGGCGGTTACTCCTCCTCCACCACTGTCACCGTCAGCCTGACTGATGTCAATGACAATGGACCCACATTCCAGCACCGTGAGTCACTCATATGAGTCACAGTGATGCAACCACCAGGCCATACGCACTCTAGGAATCAATGAAAGAGCATAAAGCATAGCAGACTGCGAGGACATGTTTAATATTATACCTAACAGGCATTTATTTTATCACACTTCTCTGGTTCGGGTGGGTGGTTTGTGCTGCATTCGGCTGTACACATCTTGTTGTTTAGCCGGCAGCCAAAATTAAAAAGGAGACAGTCGAAGAATAAGAGAGTGTGAGAGAGAGAGAGAGAGAGAGAGAGAGAGAGAGAGTGTGAACAAGACGGGAAAGGAGATGGGGATGTTCATCTGCGCGTGCACGTATACATGCATTGCCCACTGGATGAATTTAATCATTCACACATGAAAGGACATTTGTCATGACCTTTAGAAACAAACCTAGCTTTCTCAGCAATAAACCTCAATAAATGAATGCCCTGGGAAGAAATCAATTTTGTAGAAATGAGACAGCAAGGATGATACCTTTAACTATTAATGTCACGTTCACATTCATTGCCGGTGCTACTATATGCCATGGATTCTATGTCGAGTCAAAGGGCCTTATAAATATTGTATGACCACACTTCACTTTGAACTGTGCCCTCTGTTTTGTAACATAATTGGTAATTATTATCAGCAGGGATTTTTTTTTTGCAGGAGCAGCTGGTTGCTGTTGAGTTCCTCCCAGTTGTGGCAGCCATCCAAATAGAGTCACTCAAAGACACAATCTCATTTTCTCATCTTCTTATTAGAGTTAGGCTTGGATTATGTGGAGTTGCCACAATTTATCTGTGACTCACACAAATTGACCCTCCGCCACAATGTTCTCGCTTCTTATCACTTTACACACTAGCAGACTGTCTTCACTAACTAGTAACACCTTACTGTCGAGTTTAGTAGGCGTTATTTGAGTAAAGAAACCAAGAAATAGACTATAAAACGGGAAATGTAATTTTTTATTTGTTGTTTTTCTCCAAATGTGAGTTATCATTATGCGCTGCAAAAGTACCAATTTCATATCATCCAGATTCTGCATTCCTGTAATGGTGTCAACATGAAAGATTTTTTAAAACATCCTTGTTTTTTCAGACCTATACACCTTTGCCGTCCCTGAAAATGCAGCTGTGGGCACCACAGTGGGCAGGATTATGGCACAGGATGGAGACATTGGCATCAATGCCAGGATGACCTACAGTCTGGAGCATGACCTGGAGGAAAGCTCCACTTTTGTCATCAAAACAGACCCAGTGACACAGGAGGGAGTGGTTCTTCTAGCCAAGGTAAAGTACATCATCTCTTTTCTAATATACAATTTTTTAAATATATTTAATTTTTCAATCTAATATTTCAAGGGCAGTAGTGTAGCCAGAAAGTTCTGAAACATTATTAGTTTTACAAAAAAAGTTTAATCTCTGGCGTTTAGGATTTGATTAACATTACAGACACCAACGCGAACAAAAAAAACATTACACCTGATAGAGGGCATGGCAACATGCACACACACACAGACAGCTGGCACACAAAAGCAGCAGCAGCAGCAACAGTGTAACAGCCTGCCACAGAGACCCAACCATCACACATAGTAACACACCTGGCAGCAATATCAAGCAATCAATCAACCAATCAATCAATTTTTATTTGTCACATAAAACCGTAGGAGGTACGATTCCAGTGAAATGTTATCCTATCAGCTCCTTAAGCGTGTGCATAATACGTCATGAAGCTGAATGTAGCTGTCAGATTGGCACACAGAAAAAGAGTCATACAAAAGTATCTACATAATGTCCTTAAAGAACCAAAAGTAAGAGTATTTTAGTTTATGCAGAATGGCTCATTTGAGAATAATATGTGATTTTACTGGATTATAATTATTGATGCATTAAGTTAACATCACTTAATTGTTGCAGCTGGTAAATGAGGAGCTAATTTCAACTAGTTTATATACTGCTGGGTTGGTTAACCTACAATAATACATCATGATGTATTTGTTGATGTATATGTTGTATTCATAATATAGATCTGAAAAGTAACTTAAGCTATTAAATACATGTGGTGCAGTAAAACATATAAAGTAGCATTAAATGGAATTACTCAAGTAAAATGCCTCAATATTATACTTAAATGTATAATATGCAGTATTGCTTACTGTTTGTAAACATGCAGCGTTTAAAGTTGCTATCACTGTTTGCTGACGCCCATAAACGTCCTGCACACAGAAAAAAAGAAAATACAGGCAGAGGGCAGATTACAGAGACCGCCACACACTTCTAGGAGGTCGTAAGTGATGATTGAGAGGTTTATTTGTGTATTAGTCTACACATTGTTTTTTAGGATAATACTGCATATTATACCTTTAGGAACTGTACTTGAGTAAATGTACTTTTAGTTATAGCCCATCACTGGAAACAATATGCTTCTCCTTTATAGATTTTAATTTAGATGCCGTGATAATGAAATTAAAAAAAAACATTATTGACTCTGTCTCTGAATCATTTTGGGAACACAGTAATGGTTTGCATGCTGTTTTCTTATTACTGGCATCATAATGTTAATCAAAAACGCAGCATTATTTAAGTGCATGCTCACAGCTGGTAGCTTATTGACATTGACTAAACAATTTTAACATTGCGTTTGAGTGGTTTCTTGCTCCCATGGAAATTATCATCTGTCTTACATACTAGTTGGCAAAGCATATTTGAAAAGCTGTTACTCTTTACGCTTGCTAAATTTCCGACGAATAAGGTGTTTTCTGCTTTTAACAGCCACTGTATTAATATGAATCGTTAAGAGGTATTTCTTTCCTTTACAGCCTTTGGACTATGAAACTAAAAGGCGTTTTGTAATGGCCGCAGAAGCAGTCAATGATCACGTGGACACTCGGTTTCTGACTCTGGAGGAGTTTACGGACAGGACAACACTTAAGATTGTTGTGGAGGATGTGGACGAGCCGCCTGTCTTCCTCTCAGCGGTCTACGACTGGAAAGTTCCTGAAAATGCAGCTGTGGGAACTGTGGTTGGCAGTGTTAGTGGCAGAGACACTGACACAGTCAACAATCCCATCAGGTAGGTAATGTGACCCGTCTATAACAGGAAGAATGGCATCTGCCACCCAACTGCAAGGATGATAATGACGAGGTAGATACCCAAGTTGGTGGGGGCGGAACGTCCCTAGACAGCTTCCTCCACAGGGTGAAAAATCATTCCATTTCAAATAGTGTTACTGGCTCGGTGCATCCATTTTTACCCTTGATCTCTGGATACCCTGTACATGGTCATATTTATCTCATATTACTTTAGTAGGAAATGAGCCCTGCTGAATAAATCATGCAGATTTTTTTTTATACCTCACAGACTTTTCTATCTATTGCCGTGGTATTATCACAAAGCGACGTGGCTAGGACGTGGGAATGTAATAAAGCACCATAGAAGGTGGCATATAGAATTGGGATTTTCAGTCATTTGCAAGTGGGGCACATTGCAGAGGAGACAGTAGCAGTACTGGTGCCTGTAGTCCATCTCAGCAGAGCTTAAGAGTGGCAGGTGCTGCATATCATCCACAGCCTAGCGTCTATTACTGTCCCTTTGGAGACAGTGTCTCATTGATTAATACATTTAGGCTGCCATTTTAGGGGTTTCCACAGTTCTACTAAATATGATTAAGTTTGCTTTGGTCAAATTGGCTTATTTTCCATGTTGTCATCAGTAACGTGGCTCAGAAATGACTCATTACTGTGTTTTCACTCTGGGTTAGCCTAATTCACCATAATGGTATAATAACTTATATTAATGAGTGTTAAATCTACAGTTGTGTCAAAGACCTGTGCAGTATTTCCTTCATAAACAATTCTGTTTGCTTGGTCTGTGGATGATACATTTATGTTTTTTTTAAAGTTTATTTTTACATTAAAATATTGCAGGCCCTAACTTGTCACCACTATCAGAAAACAAGACACAATGATGTGCATTTTTGTCACCGCAGCTACAGCACCTTTAACATTGTGTCTTTTGTTTAATTCAAGAAAGAACATTTCTCCATGTTTACAAGGTTCCCTGTCTCACGGTTTTTAAATTATATTTCCTCACTGAAGACAAATGGAATATATAGAAAAGTTATGTGGTCAGGTTTGAAATAATATTCAATTAAACTAACAAAAAAAACTATACAGAACTGTGTCTATGCCATCTGTGTGAGATGCTTTGTTTTCACAGTGTTGCTGTTTCTTTGTCACACTAGCCTGTGTGTGTGTGTGTGTGCATGTGTGTGTGTGTGTGTGTGTGTGTGTGTGTGTGTGTGTGTGTGTGTGTGTGTGTGTGTGTGTGTGTGTGTGTGTGTGTGTGTGTGTGTGTGTGTGTGTGTGTGCTCTCTTTGTTGGATATCTGTCAACAGATTAAAAATTGAGCAGTTTTCCTAATTAATCTCCCTGTGGTATCACAATGTTTTGTTTGCCCAGGAAACAACCTTGCCTACTAAATGTGTGTCTCCGGGATTTTTCTTCCAGATATTCAATTGACAAAAGGAGTGATAACACAAAAGCTTTCAAAATAGACCCAAACAATGGAACTATAACTGTCGCTAAAGCTTTGGACCGAGAGACTACAGACTGGCACAACGTGACTGTTGAAGCCAAGGAAACAAGTAAGGAGAATTTCCTGTTTTGTACAATAGCATCTTGTTTATATGGTCAACTTATGGCACGTTTATCTGTCATGAAACCTGAATATATTCACAACAACGAGTTGATGATAAATATGAAAAGAGTCTAGAGTCTAGAGCAGTGATTCCCAACCAGAAGTACCCGAGGGGTAATTTGGAATAATATGAACTACAACTTGATAAAAAAAAGATATGAGTCTGCTGTGAGACCTGAACAATAGCCTTTGCAATTGAGAGTGATGTCGGGGGCTGCAGCAGGAGACAGAGACAGCTATGCTCGCAAGCGCAGACTAAACCAACTTCTATTTTTAAAATATTCAAAAAAATCATACATTATGGCACTTTTGGCATTATCGACCGTACTGTACATGATAAAGAGGGCAAAATG
This sequence comes from Gymnocephalus cernua, assembly GCA_023631565.1. Lineage (NCBI taxonomy): Eukaryota > Metazoa > Chordata > Actinopteri > Perciformes > Percidae > Gymnocephalus > Gymnocephalus cernua. Next base: position 23,876,818 of record CM042446.1, read on the forward strand.
ATCATACAAATAAGATACATATCGTACATCTGGCAACGCTGGCACCACGCCGCATCCGGGGCTTAGCGTTGAGATTGGTTCAAAGAAATATAAACGAGCCAGTCCATTTTTTTCACCCCCTATCTCAGAATAGATGTAATAGAAACGGTGTAGCCAGAACATACTCCAGCGCTGCCACAGCGCTGTGGAGATCTGGAGATGTGGAAGTCTGACAATGTGAGACAAAATTCAACATGACAGGTGATATCGATAAAGCGGTAGGCCTTATTCAAAAGATTGGGAACCACTGGTCAAGGGTGATGCAAACCGTAAAATGTTCATAGAAGCGTTTTTCACTGTTGTATAATGTTAATTATGTCTTGGTTTGGAAAAAGCTGTGAAATGCCGATACCCATTTGTTTGCTCCACAGTTGTGTTTCAAGAAGAAGAAACATTTATCATTCTTAAGTATTATTTTGACAGATCTTTTACAAAGCATTTATGATACATGCACCCAGTGGACTCCAGCAAATGTCTATCTTCACTACTACAGAGCAGAACCATTTATCCTCCTCTGTGGTGGTGTTCATCAAAGTGCTGGACATAAACGACAATGTGCCAAGGCTTGCAAGAGATTACCAGCCATATATCTGTGAGGGAACACAGGCGGGAGAAGTATGTATATTATGATGCACCGATGTTCATGATTTATAGCAGTGTGGCAATGAGAATTTCCAAGAAGCCGACAGAAAAAGTTCTCATATTGCAACATGTATTACATCAATGTACTTTTTTTAAAACATTAAGGGACTCACATGGAGTCATTTGACTATTTTACAGCACCATATTAGAACCATAGCATTGTCAGCTACTGAATGAGATTGTCTTTCTGGAAAAGGAAAATACAAATGCTGCATATAAGAAAATCTGAAATCTGCTTCTATTTTCTCAGAAATGTGTCTTTGTTTCTCTCAGCTCATTCAGCTGCTCAGTGCTGTTGATCCGGACGACCCGGTGGAGGGACACCACTTCTACTTCTCTATGGTCCCTGAGAAGCACATCAATCCAAACTTCACTATCAGAGACAATCAAGGTTTTATTCAATTAGCACTGATGGAAGAAGTATTCAGATAATTTACTTGAGTAAAGTAGCAGTAACTGGTGTAGAAATACTAAAGTAAAAATCCTGGATTTAAATGTTTACTTCAGTTTGGGGGCTTTAAGCTGTGGGACATACTGTAAGTGAATAAATAAAACCAGCTGTGGCTAATCCACAACATGTAAGTGTTTTGCCACATTTTGGAATGAAAACCTTCAGTATTGTTGTGTTTTTGTGGCTGACTGCTTCTCAAGTAGTACATTGAATAAGTGTTTGCCTTGTAGTCAGTGGACGGTCAACACTATCTCAAAGTTTAAAATAAAAATGGGCAGCAAAAACCAAACACACGTGTTGCTAAAGGGTGTGCAGCAAAAGAATGTTTGTACGTGTCGAAAAAGTTAGGTCACGCAAGCACAATGGTCCAGTCAGCAACCAGGGAATTAATAATGAATCACACACTTAATGAAAAACATTTCCCAATGCGACGCGACTCATTTAACTCCCAATGAGTTATAGTTAGGTGCCTTGATGAAGTCTTACGGGTGAAACAAAAACAGATTTTCCAAATGTACACACTGAAAATTAGATTTGACAATGTGCTCAGGCCTTTCAGAGAGCTTGGATTCTATTTTAAATCACATTACGTGTGTCAGTTGGAATTCTCCCAAAATACCATCACTCAAATTAAAAAGTGCACCTTTCTTTACATTTTTAGACAATACAGCCGGCATTGTGGCACGCAGGAGTACATTTACCCGCAAGGATCGAACCCAGTACCTCCTGCCTGTTGTGGTGACGGACAGCGGCTCTCCAGCACTCTCCAGCACCAGCACTTTGACCATCAGCGTGTGCAGCTGCCAGCCGGCCGGCCATTGTCCCACCGGGGGGGTGGAGGCCCTTGCCCTGTCTATGGGGGTCAGCCTGCAAACCTTGTTAGGGCTTCTGATCTGCCTTGTCACACTCACTGGTAAGAAAGCATTATCTTGACTACTATGATATAATACAGATATACTGTATATACACTGGCTTTTTTTGGAGTCTGGTCTCTTGGAAGTCTTAGAAATCTGGCATCAAAATCATCTATCATCATCTATATGTGCGTTTCCATCCATCTGTTTTTATGCACATTTTCAATTTGCACTTCCTGGTTAGTCAACCAAACTATATAAGGTTTGTGTTGAGGTGAATGGGCAAATTTACCTGATGAAGGTCTAGGACCAAAACGTTGTAAATAAATTGTTTGCTTGCGTAATGGTCAGTGTGCGGGATTTTTCTTCTAAACTTTTCTTCTAAACTTTGGATCACATCCTACACACCTGCCCGACCAAAAGAGGTGTGCAAAAAAGCTTTCTTACAATTTGCACTTAAAAAAACTGAGTGGAACTGCTGAAGTTTTAAAAAAGTCATGATTTGAAAGCGGTAGTTTGCAATGAGCTGGCTGAATTCAAGTGGCTCCAGCCTAAGGTCTCCGGTGCTCCTGAGCTGCCGCCGTTGGCTCTCCTCACGGTGTAGCGGCGGGGAGGACCGCTAGGTGTGCTATAGCTAATTCTTGCCTCATGTGTGGTCTGATAGACAACAGAGTGGGGAAAGGGGGATGAAACAAACAGTTTAGTGGGTGGCCTTCTCCTTCTGCAGTGGTATAATGGTTTTCTGACTGGAGAAATAGTGTTATGTATTTATCTCGATGAACCAACAGCTAACAATCGCATAGCTGTAGTGAATGAAAGCAAGCATTCATTAATTTTCCAGATTTTCTGTTCTGTGGTTAATATTTGTGAAACATTTGGATGGAAACCTGACTTACGTCTTAAAGAAAGAAGGGAAGAAAATAACAAAAAATGTAATTGAATGTCAAATGTATAGAGAATACAGAATCAAGCAATTCAAGTGTAAAAGATACACAGCAGGCTGGTCATATGTTGTACAGTACAAGCCAATAGAATTACACTAGGCAAAATAATTTCAAACTGTTTACAGGAAATCGTCCAGAGGTGCTGTTTATGGAGTTTGGCATCTTCACACATCTTTCACAGCTAATAAAAAGGCTACTGCAGGATTTCCAAAGATCTTGTTCTGCCAATTTTTTGGCAAGTTTTTCCAGACCTCAGTGAGTCTGACAAGACAGACATGAAACAAGATTGCTCTTTCTGAGAGGCATGTTGCAAATGTAGTTTGTTTTGTTGAGTGAAGTGTAGTAGAGGCCAAATTGTTTTTGCACTGTGGCTTCACAAAGGCTTTCACTGAAGATGTAGACTGGGATTTTCAGAAGACAGAAAACATTGACAACTTTGAATAATGCTCGACATCTATTATTACTTCACTCATGGTCCTGAGATATTAAGGTAACCAAGAATCAAACTCCCAAAAAGTCAGTATAGTCCTTAGACAGACTGACTGATATTTTGTTGTAAAAAAGTAATTCTTTTTCAGCGGATCTGTTGAGCTAGAGCAGCTCCACCTCGCATCATTTTGGCAAGTATATACACTTGTGTTAACAGCAGGATTTTTCATTAACAAATTTGCACTTTTATTTCAATCCCTTTTTTAAAACTCACCAGCGTACCTTTAACACACACTTTTAAAATGCTGAAAGCTTGCAAAGCAATGATGTCAGGTAATGACCATTTTGGTTGCAATACATCAGCAGCAATGCCACCCTGGGACATTGATGGGTTTGCATAGTGAAGAGCTTTATTATGACCTCGGCTGCTTTGTGTCCTCCCTTTGCCCATCACATGAAAGATTAATGACAATACCTGCTATGCTAACATTCTGTCTGATGAGCACAATACCCGGTGAAAACCCCGGCAGAATAAAAATAAACACTCTTTTAGCATCCTGTGTCACATGGAGCGATCAAAATAAGTCTTCCTTAATGCGTGAGCTCAAATTAAAAAAGGTAGGTTATAGCCCAAATTGCATTCCTTTTGAGTTTTGCATCCACAACATGTTATAGAAAAACAAATCTGGCTGATATTATTTCCGGTGCACAAGTACATTCTATGCTCCATCAGGCACCCTACATGCTTTTTTCTCACTAAGCTCATGCCCTGGTGTTTAACGGTAATGATCTCGTGCTGTGTTGCGTCTGCAGTGCTGTCAATTCTAATGCTGATGGTGAGGAGGCACAGGCGGAAGCAGCAGGAGGGATTGGAGGTGGAGGTGAAGGAGCTGGAGTTGCCTGAGATGGTGTCGCAGAAGGTGCTGTATTACGGAGAACTAGGGGGTGGAGGAGCAGGCCTGGGCTTCTGCCAGCCCACCGTACCGCTGCGCCACCACCCCAGGAGGAGGGACAGGAGGCTGCGGAGGGAGGTTGTCAGGGCCAGCATACGCATGTCCCTCAGAGAATCCCACCTCATCGGTCCGGACGACGAGCTCTTCAGACAGTTTATTTTGGACAGGCTGACAGAGGCGGATCAGGATCCTTACGTTCCCCCATTTGACTGCCTAAAAACCTATGCATATGAGGGGTCCGGGTCTCCCACAGGATCCCTGAGTTCACTGGAGTCATCTTCTTTGGAGCTTGAACCTGAGCAACTTCTTTGTAATCCCAGACCCTACGTGGTTAAACTCACCCCTTGGTATGGGGGAGAAGACGAAGACACTATATTCTGAGGGGCTCTTTCTTCTTCTTCTCCTTAAATTGCTGTTCTTCTAATCTTTGCACGGTGGACCCGTTCAGTGCATTTCCAATGACGTGACGTTGCACTTAAAGGAAAAGTTCAACATTTTGGAAAAATACGCTTATTCTCTTTCTTTCCCAGAGTTAGATGAGATGATTGAAATCACTCTCATGTGTGTGAAGAAATTGTGCACAGTAAGCAATAGCAGCATCTTAGCTTAGCTTAGCTTAGCATAAATACTGGAAACACAGTAAAACTGCTAGCCTGACTCTTTCTTTGAAGGCTTAAGAAGTGCTGGTAGGCTTCATTTCTTCTTCATGGCTTTCCTCCTCTGTTCCCAGTCTTTATGCTAAGCTAAGCTAAGCTAACTGGCAGCTGGCTGTAGCTTCATATTTATCATACCGTCATGTAAGTGGTATTTCATTCTCATGCCACTCACAGACTACACAAATGTTGAAATTACATAAAATGCCCATCCCTAGTAGCTGTGATAAATTAGCCTAATGCTTACCCGTTCAGGAGGAAATTAGCCAACTCTGCGTCCTTTTGGGCTGTAAGCTGTCTCCATCTTTCAAATACATCTCCAATATTTACCCGGGGTTTGTTTCGTCTCTGGTCAAGCAACTGTTAGAAACATGCTGTTTTTTTAGGTTGAGTAGGATCTATCTCCGTTGATCCCGTTCGTTCGTTTGCTGCTTTCATGGCTGTACTAACGTTACAGCTGTAGCGCGCTGGGTTTACCTGTTTACAGATATATCTGGCAACCCGGCCTGGCTGTCAAACTGGGCAGTTGATAACAACACACAGACCAAAACATAAACATAAATTCCGTCACGGATCGTACATTTCAAAAAGAAAAAATACTGACTTTAGCATTGTTGTCAGAAAAGATAGAATTTCAGCCTAACATGTTTCCTTAATATCTGATGAGGCATTGGTGTCATTTTTGGATTTATTACAGTACATATATTACATATTGGACCTTTAAACTATGTCTCAGTGCCTTAAAGTCAAAGGGCAAGGGGTTTCTTCCTACACGCACTCTTATGCAACAATCAAATGGCATTCATCAAATGTCATCTATGCTACACATTTGTTGTAGAAGGTGACACAATCACTACTGTCCCGTCCCATTCCCACAAAGAAATCCTTTCCCATCCCAATCCAGGAATAATGACTCCTATCCTGTTGTGTTTTTTGCATATAAAAACTGACCTATTGTTGTAATGAATCCCATCCTGCCCGCTCCTGTTGACTTTTTTCCCTGTCCTGACCATGGATGTATTAAGAGAACTGTCACGTGATGAACAGTGAAATTGACTCCCTGAAAAAAATTGAGCCTCTAGTCTATTGTAGAAAGAGCAAATATTTACAAGACTATTCTCACCAGAAAATCTACACCATTGGCATTTGTGTGAATGCTAAAAACAACTTTTTCCTGACAGGCAACCTCTTGTGGTTGTGCAAATAGTGACTGTCCTCTCTAAGCAGCAAAGGTGGGATTAACATGACAACATGTTAAGTGTACAAAGCATGTGACTTAAAGGCAGCATAAGTAGGATTTCTCTGTTGCGGTTTGTAAAACACAACATTCAAAGTTGACCCCACTTCCTCCCTGGCTCAACGACACCAGAAGCGCCCGCTCTCTGACTCGTGCTCGCCAGCGGGTGAAAGCCAACCCCAGGTTCACTCTCATTTTGCAACGAGCTTTGTCTGTTTGATGTTTTTCCTGCGCCGTATCTGCTTCTTGAATATGTGATTCTGCATACGTGGGGGCAACACGCCCAGTACCCAAAGGCTGACGCCCAGAAATGAAAAGAAAGAGAAAATACAGCAAGAGGGCAGGGTCTCTGCAGATTCATACACACTTTTAGTGGGTCATAAGTGTTGATTGATAGGGATGTTTTTTAATGAGTCTAACCATAGTTTTTTAGGAAAATCCTACTCATTCTGCCTTCTTACTCCAGAAGCTGCAGGTTGCATTCTTTGTTCTACCAAGGTAAAGGTTTGTTGTTTTGTTCAACCTAAACCCTGACCCTTCCCCAACCTTTAAAGCTGCATTCATTTGTTGTTGTGGTCCACCCAGTGGAGCAAGCTGAAGACACGGTATTATCACGTTATGACGTTGTTGAAGAGTGCAACAATGGGATTCATGCTTAAATTATTACAGTTTTTACAGTGTGACAATATTACACTCATTGCATAATACCTACAGTATTACTGACCTATGAAACTTACATTTCTGAAACTATTTGTGGAAGCCAAATAGCACTCAGTTCTCTAAGTAGGAACCAATCTTTGTCTGGTCAAATGTTTCACCCAGAAGTTACAGGAACAATTTGTTACTTAAATGTAGAGGCTAAGCCTCTACATTTAGGTCTTTAAGTCATTTAAGTCGGATGCCTGATGAATCAGAGTTCAAAGCAAACATTCCAGGTTCATTTATTTTATTCTGTTGACTTCTTAGTGTCTATTAAACTCTGTGTTTCCAGTAGTAAACAAACAGTAACATCCAGAACCACGAGTAACTACTGCAGCAAAAAGCTGCCTCAGTGTGTGTGTGTGGTCAAAAACGGTAAAACTTTCAAATTGGTTCCTACTTATAGAACCGAGCGCTACTTGGCTCCTTCACTATTTGTAATATTATTCACTTCATATCCTGTTTTGTATTTGGAATATTGGCTCATAACAGTGTGTACTGTACAGTATGTGTATTTTTATTTTACATTATGAAATTATATAAATGAATGCATACTTCCCTTGGGTACATGTATGGCAACATATTTTTTTAAATATATATATTGTTTCCTGATTAGGCTTAAAGTTCACATACAGAAGAGCATCCATTAAATGTGAACTATTTAACATGTATTATGCTGTCTGATATGACTTTCTGCTTTTTGTTGAGTCACGAGAGAGCAGATCACATGACTCATGTAACTCGCTGTGAAAAAAAGAGCATACAGCGCCTGCCTCTCTTCTTTCTTCATGGTCACATACAGTATTATTGGCAAACACTACATGATTGCATTAGTTGTGTGGGCGGCTGCTCGCATTGTGACTTGAGGTAATTGCATAGGGCTCAGGTCCAGCCCCCTTTACCTTCTTTTCCACTAATTGGGCTGTTTACAGTCTGCGAAGGTCAGCGTTTAGACCAGAGAGAGTATAGTTCTCACTGAAGGAAAAACTGAAGACTTTCATAAACAAACCTACTTGGAAAGTAATTGAAAAGCCCAGAGGTAAGAGACTATATTAGGGGAAAGAAATAATTGCTTGAATCTATTCAGCTTTTCCTTTTCTGCCGGGGTTACTTGTATAAGTAGGTGCACCACTCACCACTCAACTATCTATCCTATCCGGCCAGTGCTTTTTAGACTAAATCATTGTCTCACAATGGCTTCTAAAGACGCATGTGCTCTCAAAAAAAGATATTTTTTAAAGTCCTTTCAAACCAATCTCTACAGTCCAACATGTAGGGTATTGGATTTGCCCATAAAGGCTCTGCTATAATTCCCTTTTTAAAAAGTACCTTAATGTCAAAAGTCATTCAGCTCCTGGTGTCATTTAACCTTCTGAATTTCTGTCATTACCCATGGTGAATATCACGGGTAATTTAACCTAACAGCCCTTTTCTTTGTGTAATTATACCCATTACAGCAATGTGAAGGATTTCGCTCCGTCAATTGTCTCTGTCCTCTGCACAGGTTATACCGTAGATTCAGCTCTTCTTTTCAAACCCAGTGCCAAACGTATCACAAAGCGCCACAATGCTCACTGGAGGGTCTTTGAGAGGGGGCCCTCATTTGGCAGGCAGTGAGTTGATTGAAAGGATAGAAGGATTTTGAGACCCATTTTTTATATATATATATATATATAAAAAACTACATGTATGCCTCAAGGTTTGGCTGATCCTGTCATTCATGTGAAATTTGGTGATGTGAACGTAATTATTATATTGAGAGTATTGAGATTAAGATTTGTTTGTGATTCTGACCATAACAATAGTTTATGAGTGTATGTTTCTAATAGTTGAAAATGCTCTTATAATCACACATATTGTCCATATTGCTGGCATTTTAATGCATGGTATGACCCTAAACAATGCAAACCGAGAAAAAAAACATAAAAAAAACAAAAGTGCACAATATGCAGGATTTTAAGGAAGATCTAACCAAATGAGGGCTCCATAAGTCAGGCTCCTATATCTTATATCTGATCTCTGCAAGGGCAAGATTCTTCAGAAGATGAAGATTAGATGACTGGTTGAGTCGGATGGATATGTGAATAATGTGTATGCTAATACATTAAAATCCTTTATTATTAACAACTGATCCCAGTCATGTGCAAACAATTAAGCAAGAACAGGGTGCTGTTTCACAAAAGTAGAATTTATAAATCCAGGATAACCGATAAAGCGAGACTTGACCTAGTCTAATCTGTGCAGCCTGGCTTGGTGCGTTTCACGAAGGCCAAGCCAGGCTGAGGAGGAGAGACTGAAGTAATTCGGATAGATGCGCGTTGACAGATTTCCTTAACAGACCGCGAGGTCGATCACAGATTTACTGATGCTACAATGGAGAATAGTATATGCATTGTTCATACTTTATACAGAGTGAGCAGCAGCTTCTTGTAGAAGTAACGTGAAACACATTATTTGTTAAAAAGAAACACGGCCGCTGTAATGAAACAGCGAGAGACAGCCTGGCAGACGATCGCGGACCGACTGAATGCGTAAACAGCCTAAATATAGACATTAACTGACCACTGCTCTGAAATAAGACCGTCATAATCATACCATTCAAGGATTAGGCTACTAATCATTTACACAAATGAAGTAAACAGAATAGTGTTCATCAGGAAATTTACCATGAAGATCCATTTTCTACAACTCTAGTATATGCGTAAATATCTCTCACTCTGTTTCTCCCTCTCTCTCATGGACTAAAATATAAATTGAATAAGTCACATTAACTTCCACTGATCGCTTTTAATGCAAAGTGTACAACAGATAATTAAGTGATAAATATAATGCACATTGAATATACATGAATGTAACAGAGTGTTCATCAGTTATTTCCCCCCCAGCAACATATGAGGTCAAAAACCATTGGGTTGTCCTCTCCCTGTTGTTACATGAATGTACAGTAGTCTACACTATATAGTTATTGGTTCAGTGAACTAAGACTGTAATTTGGGAGGATTGTAGCCTACAATTAGGATATGTTCTTAAAATTGTACAATCCTCCCAAATTATAGCCTAGTCGTTAAATAATACAAAAAAATAAACTAAAATAATTTAATTTAATTGGTCCACTATAGAAACACACATGTACAGCACTTTATACTCTATATTACCCTTAGTAGCTGACTTCATTTAAAACACATTTGGCAACTTTATCAGCCTTTTCTAATTATCTCAACAACTGCTGTAGTATATTCATCAAACTTCTAACAACAATAAGAACAGCGGTCTTCATACAGCAATATAACAGTAACAATGCCACATGAATAATTATAAAAAAGAATGGTCACAACTTTAAATAATAACAGTACTTAAATGAACAGCAACATGCACCTACCTGTATTTTAATGCAGGCTGATAATAATAAGGTAAAAGCACTGCTGAGTGAACAGAGAAGGCTCCAGGATTAATAAATCCTGGCTGTTAGCCTGGTCGGGAGCAGGCTAGCTGTACAGAATAAATCTCCATGGTAACTTAGGTGCCTCTGCTTTTGTGAAACCGAGTCAAGGCTAAATTGAGCCAGGATAACTAGGAAATCCTGGCTTAATCCCTTATCTTGGTTTTGTGAAATAGCCCTCTGGACAGAGATTTAAGCCTAAACATCACAATAATAATCAATATTAAACAACACTCATGTAGTATCAAGTGTCAAGTATTTAAGCAAACTGACAACGACAGAGATGATGGCCATGTGTGAGCCTGTTCTAACCACCCGGCTGTTATCATGTGTACTGGTTATCATGTGTTCTGGTGTCAAATCTGACAGCAAATGTGTTAAAAGATTATGCAAACTTTAATATTTTCGGATTAACAGAATACATTTCCTGAAAGTTACTGTATTTCATGTGAGCCTTCAACACTCTGGTCCATTAATAAGCTTTTTTTTTCATTGTGATGAGACTTGGGGATTGTCACAAAAAGAAATTAATAAGTAATAATACTGTGCAAAAACTTTGGAAACTTGTTTTGTTGCTCATCAGAGGCTGGCTGTTTGGTAACATGTGGCCTCGTTTACCAGACAGTTGATAGTTTCATATCATGCTTGAGGCAACTCGATTATTATCTAGACTATTTGTGCCCAAGCTGAATTTTGTTTGGGTTTGATGGATCTGGCTGAAGAAACTGTTTTACATTGCAAATTGACCATTTGCTAAACCCCTTCCCCCCTACAGTAGCATAGCAACTAGGTACGGCAGGTCTGCTCTCCTCATATTAAAGTGTTGTGGTGGGGCTGTAGTAAGAGTAATACTCCTTATATTGAAAGTTTGGAGGGTGGTGTCTTCTTTTAATCCTTTTCAAAAACCAAAACACAAGAGCAAAATTGTAAGGAATGAAACAGTGTGTTTCTGTAAGATGTAATCCTTATCATGCCTGGCTAACTAGCTTACTACCTAAAGTAGTAACTACCAAGGCCAAGAAGCACATTGTAACTAAGTTCAGTAGTTTGTGCATGTTATATTTAAAAAAAAAATCACCCTAATCACGACTAGCAGTTCCATTGTTTAGTATTTCCCCGCACTGAGGAAAGATGCTAACTTTAACCTCGATTGCACGTTAGGTAGTCATCAAATGCATATTTACCATTTATTTTACAGGGTTATTGTATTAAAATGAGTCAGCTGGAAACATTAAAAAGTCAGCCAAATCTCCCTTCTGTATCTGCAGAGCCTTTCCTTAAAATGCAGCATTATAACTGGACAGGAGGATAAGTATTCCTATTGATCTACACATGTAGACGTAGAGCTTTAGCTAACTCTGGTAAAACACATACAATGGTAACATTTATGTTGTACATACATGGTCCCTTACAAAAATAAAGAAGTAAATAAATAAAAATGAGGGGAATGCAAACTATATTGTGAGGGAACGTAAAAGTAGTTTAAAAAAATCCCACTCTGAACCTTCGGGGGCTCTGTAATGTTCATTTCATGGAGCTAACGTTGGCTTGATCAGGTAACTACAACTGATAACATCTGCCAGGGATAGTGAAAAGGCAAAATCAACAGTCGCCAGGTAGAAATTAGTAGCCAGCTATTGTCTACTTTTATCTTAAATCAGTGACCCACTGTTTAAAATATTTTTTAGTGGAAAATCTGCGAGGGAACGCAGAAGTAGTTTAAAAAAGAATTCCCACCATGAACTTTGAGGGCTCATTAAAGCAACACTAATGGCGTTTTTCCATTACATGGTACCTGCTCGACTCTACTCGCCTTTTTTGGTTTTCCATTATGAAATTACCTGCTAACAGGTACTTTTTTTAGTACCACCTCAGTCGAGGTTCCAAGTGAGCTGAGCCGATACCAAAAGGTGACGTGAAAGCGACAGACGGGGGGTGTCCTTAACAAACCTGCTTTTTTTTAAAATAGTTTAGCCAGCTGTGTTTGTTTTTGCTGCCTCCAGCTTCATTTGAAACAAAATGTGTCTTCTGGCTGTGGCAACAACAACACACCTTCGACGTTCTGTGTGTGTATCGCGTTAGGTCACGGCAGTTTATTGCAGTGCTGCTTTAAGATGACCAGCCATGCTCACCTCATGCATGAGGCGGTACCAATGCTGCAATGGGAACAGGAGGACGGGGCAATGCGGGCGAGTCGAGCCGAGCCAAGCCGAGAAGAGCTGGTATTAGCAGTGGGAAAAACGTCATATGTAACTTTTAACCCTACAGGTTGTCTCATTGGAACTACAGCTGCAGCTAAAAGTTACATAGTGTTGCTTTAATGGTCAAATAATGGCGCTACCGTTAGCTCAATTTTTTACAGGTTATGTTCTATAATGTATTTATCACTAAGATCCACATACAAAACTAACAAAGAATATACAGGTACTACGCAGCCATTAAAAACCTGATAGGTGTATAAAAATGTGTGAATTACTGCTGTGACATTCTTAGCCCTCATTGAACACACCACAATGCAGCATACACCTAAGGCTAGGCATTTCCAGCTTTAACATATAATACTAATGGTGTACATTTAGGAAGCAGCCATTTGTTAAGCACCAGCCAGATTAGTGGCTTCTTCCTGAAATTAGAGGAAAGCAGAACAGACATTGTGTGATTGTAGAGTTAGTGATCCTGTTGCTAATCACCAATCATCATTTTGACTCCAGCATAAAATGAACATAAAAAACATGTCCTGCCATTTCTTTTGACAAATCAGATTGCAATTCAAACCGGCTCATGAAAACTAAACAGTGAGCTACACAAGAGGCAATAAAATGGCGGTATGAATGGTAGAGAGGTTTGTTTGTCTTTTATTGGTTGGGAAGCATTTCAGTAGTAAGATTTCAGTAGGCGATTTGACGGGTAATGCCATCCCCCTTGTTAGCAAAAATGACCAAATTACAAAATGTCAGTTTAGTCTGCCTCATTGATCCTTTTTTCTGTATAAGGTTTGTGCAAGTTAGAATCTATGGTCCCGACCATGGCTCTGAAATATCAGTAGCCTAACTGTGCTGTGCATTAATAAATCCATGACGCTGTCCATGGTGCTTAAGTTTGGTTTCTTACATCTCATCTTTTCTTCTTCTTCTTCTTCTTCTTCTTCTTCTTCTCAAAGGGCACTGCTGAATTTCGAAAAAACATACTTTCCACTTATCATACATAACACATCCACTTGATCTGATTTCATATTGTTCTTACCTTAGGTCTGTACTATGAACTACTATTATGGAATACCAAAGGCCTCGGGTCCAAAGTGAAAAGTCCCATTAATAAAGAAGAGATTACTTTCACTTGCTGTCAAGGCCCTGTGCTGCTAAAGGATTGATGCTCTCACATTAAATCAGCCCCTTGAAAGGTCCTTCCAAAACTGTATGAGTGCCAACTGTATAGGTAATTTTTTTTTCTCTATTACGTTTCACTTTCAGGGCATGTTCAGTGGTATTATCAAGGCATTGATATTGGGATTTTGCTTTGTTTGTTTGCTGGGTCATTTTTTGTATTTGTCATAAATGTTTGCACGCTTTCTTTCTTTCTTTTTCCTCCTCCATCTCTCCTCTGAGCCACAGGGTTTGTTGTTCACTTTTTGTTGTCTGAGCCATCATTCAAAATGCAGGGCTTTCTTCTGACAGGCACTGAAGCAAGGAAATGAGAAATGACTTACACAGTTTAGCTCCTCTTCATTTTCACTTGCCTTATTATTATCAAACACATGCGGGCATGTGCACTCACACACACACTGCACACACTTTCCCCAGATGATTAGTGAATTCTCCCCAGCAAAAAGACACCCAAATCTGTGAAGTGGTGGAAGGTTTTTTGTCAATGTCCACACTCCATGACATACAGTACATTTAGTAGACTTTGACACTGCAGAGAGTGATGGCCCCTGCACACCACTAATTAGCTGTCATTCATAATTGATTAAAGTCTGAATGTAAATAATAAATGGAAATCGAATTTTATTTAGGGTGTCTTGTCAATTACATTTACCTAGGGCACCGCTGAGAGTATATGTAAACACGGCTGCATAATCGTAAAATAATTTGCCAATCAGATTTAGCCAATCATGTTAAAGGGCAAAGAGAGGCTAGAGGTGCACAGTTTTCTTTTATTTCAGTCTTTAAACATGTTTTTTTCTGATTTAATTCCAAATTCAGGACACGATGGAAAGGATGGACTAAGGTCCTGGTCTCGCTCTGAAGGCAGCACTTAAAATCAGACACTTAGCCAATCTTGACTTTTACTTCTTTCTGAGAAAAATGCTAAAAATGGAATAATTAAACGTTTCTCTGTTCCTCTTTAAGCACCAGGTAGAATGTTCCTTGTAGTTTTTGATAGAAAAAGTATCCAATTAATCAGTCAATTTACTTACGTTTGTGCCATCTTCTTCTCTTTGCTGTTTATAATTTAAAAGACAAACCATTTTAATAAAGCTGAAACATAGCTGGGAAACAGACTTTGGTGTTCACCTGCTATAGATGACGAGACCGGGTGCAAAGTTTTGTATAACGCCCAAACAATTAGTAGATCAGTCAAGTGACAAATCACATGAAATACAATTTGAGATTAATTAATTGTATGTCATTTCTAAAATATGTAGTGAATATGATGAGTTATGTTCTGGATGGAACAAAAACAATCTGTCACTTATTTTCATTAATGTGGCCATGTTCACTGATCACAAAGTTCTTGTGTTTAAATAGAGATTGAGAAATGTCTTATTATTAAAATGACAATGAACCCAAAAGCATGTTTTCTCCGTTTTAGCTCATTGTCTGCTCAAAAGGCAAAATAATCAAGTAAAAGAAAGTATCAAGTTATATGTTGTACACATTTCAATCCTTTGGCTTGATGTACATCCACCTACTTCCTCAATGTGGTATGATTAATTACTATACATTCTCCCTATGAACGGCTATCTAATGTATTGCAAGGAACCTTAGAAGAGTTTGTAAAAAAAGTGGTTGCACCTCAGTACATATTTTGCTTGTGAGTGCCCAGCAATAACATTGGAGTAGATTAAGCTTAATTTTCTCACTAAGCATTTTATGTTAATTTACTGTAACAAAGTTATTTTTGTGTGTGCTTGTACTTTTTCTGAGTATTTAAAAAAAAAAAAGGTAATCATTAACCTTATGGTTAGCATTATTCAATCTCAGCAGGTAGGCTACAAAAAAGGTTGCATCTACCTTAGTTATTCACTGATGTAATGCACCACCCAGCAGCTTGTCAGGTGACCCAAATCAAACGCACCCACGGTTTTGCGTCACCAACAGGAGCATGCTAACAAGCTAACATGCTAAAATGTTCACGTTGGATCCTCCAGCGATGTCCTTTAGCGTTCACTGAGGAACTGTTACCTCCAGGATGGAGTGTGAGGACTTTCTACAGATTGTGACAGTAATCGGGGACAAAGGGACTGCGTGGACTGCTTTTGCGTTGACAATGAATGAGCAGAGTTGAACCTGGAGCAGATGGTGAGGGACTTCAAGGTGCACACGACTCGCTAATGACGTTCAGACAGGTGAGCACACACTTTTACTGTTGATCATATATATAAAAAAATGGCAGGTTATATAAAATAGTCGTAGGAAGTACTTCATAGTAGATTAAGTACTTTTATTTTTACTTAAATAAAATGTCTTTAAATTAACAGTAATTTCACTTGAGTGTATAATATTCTAGTTTAATTTACACTTAAGCCTACTGCTCTGTACCGCAAACATTTTTTTTACTTACACTGTATTTGAATATGTCCATGTTATGCAACTTTATACTTCTACATTCTAGAAATATTACATTTTTTACTTCATTGCATTTTTTACTTCATTACATTTATTTAACAGCTATACTGTAGTTGCTTGGTACTTCAATTTTACATACAAAAGATATGATCAACTTAAAAAGTATTATTATTCTAGATTAAAGACCCCAAATACCTACAGCAGTGTCCATTAGACCTACGCTATTTAGGTTTCAGTTGTGCAAAGTATACATAGGGTACCAGGTGTTTTGTCTTTTTTTTCAAATCTTGTTGCACAAGATAATAACTAGTGCACACAAATTGTTTTCTGTCATTCTACATTCGAACATGTAGGCCTACTTTTGATACTTTCCATACCATTTGCTGGTGGTACTTTTACTCAAGTGGAATTATAAATGGAGGCCCTACTCCTTTACTAAGTAAAAGATCTGAATACTTATCATACGTATCACTGGTGATAGTAACATGAATACCCTTTGGGTTTTGGACTGTTGCTCGGACAAAATCAGCAACTTGACAACATCACGTTGACTTAATATTAGAGTGTGTTGAAATTAATCAAATAATCAATAATCAACCGGGCCATAATCAATTATTTCTGTTTACAATTTAATGTAGGCCTAACAACATTTCTGTTTACATATTATGTTATGCTTTGCACATTCAGGAAGTGCCATGTGCTCAGTGCCGTATGTATCCAATTTATTTAGTCTTAGAGCACTGCAGAATGTTTTGTTTTTGAAGCTTGAAAAGCTATGAATTAAATATCCTATATAGCTTTAATAGAAAAATGTATTTGATGCATCGTGATGCATCGTGGTGCATCGTGATGCATCATTATGCATCAAGATATCGAATCGAATCGCTGACATGATAACCGCAATCGAATCGGGAGATCAGTGAAGATTCACACCTCTACTTAATATGATGTTTAATTGTTCTATTTTCTGACATTTTTTTGGACTAAATGATTAACCAATTAATTGAGAAAATAATATGCAGATTGTTTTAGTTGTGGCACTACATTTTACATAATTATTTTGGTTTATTAGCTCTTTTTCTTTTTCTGTGTAAAAAGCTAAACATACCACTAATGCAGGGACTCAGTGCTTTTATTTTAAAGGCTTTGCCAGGAATAGTTTTGTTGCATTATGTTGCCTTTCTTTGGTGTATGTGACCATGTACTAAACCATATGGTAAATACTGTACATGTGTATAGTGTGAGTGCACTTTAGTTTTTTACTCTATACAAGCAATTATAGTAATCACACCCAGCCAGCCCCCAGTCTCTTCTTGCATTGTGGATGTCTGCGTGTCTCTATTGTGTACGCGCATATTGTGAGAAGTGTGCTCTTCGAGTCAGAAAAAAAAGCCATCGATGCAGTCCTCAGAAGTAGCACATCATTAATAACGGAGGGACCTTTGAAGATCCTGCATAAATGTCTAATTAGGTTTGGTAACCTTTAGGAAACTCAAGTGGGTGAATACTAAACAGGCCCGGAGATCTTGTACTGCATGGCAAACTAAGCACTCAACATGTGGGAGAGAGCACTGACATTGAGTCGGTTTGTTCCCCCGCCTGAAAGGGCATGCAATTTAAGCCACATTACAAGCACGTCTGAACTCATTGGCCAATTTCTGGCCAATTTATTGTAGTTAACCATCCTGTGTATACACGTCATCGTGGAGGTGGAACAAAAATATGCAGTTTTTTATTTTTTTTGTCATGCCCTTCAAGCTGTGATACATTGTTCTGCATAACTGTGACAAGGCTGCGTGGCATTTAGCAGACCCTAAAGTCTGAGAATTCGAGCCACCAGCCATGTCCGTACCAATGGTGTTAGAAGGATGTGACCTGGAAAATACAACCATGAAAAAAAGCACTTTGGCTGGTTTACACTACACTGTCCTTGTCTCTGTCTTATAACACCTGTATTAAAAGATGACTGCACATGACAATAAAATGCTGCCATGTTGTGTTTTAATACACCTCCTGCTGCTAGTTAAGCTTCAATTTTTAACTGCAGGTTGAAACGCTGCTGTCTCACTGTGACTTTGTTGCTGGTTAACAGCAGATTTCCTCCAAAATTAACAAAGAAATTACTCTGAAGACTAATTACAGTGCAATATATTTGAACTGAAAGACAGTAAATTGTTGGAAAGCTAACATAACAACCGAGTAATAAATGAGATTTAAGTGAATGCAAATTATGTCAAACCATTTTTTTATTATTATCCTATCTCAGTATACAATATTGTAGTCTATAGAAATTGCTCTAGATTAGTCTACTTATTTAGTATTATTTATATTGTCACTATACATATGCACATTGCTGCTTTTTGCACTTCTTGTTAGATGCTAAACTGCATTTCCGTCGTCTCAGTACTTGTACTAGATTACAGCACACAAAATACAATATAACTCTCTCCCAATTAATAGTGTGTGTTTTTTAATCAGAAGTAAATCTAGATTAGTTAGTTAGTCTGTGTCTCCTAACAGTTTTCAGGATGTCCAGATTTATCTAAAAATAAATACAGAATATTCCAGTCTTGATACCTCAAGCTAGGGCTGGGCGATATGGAGAAAATCACATATCACTATATTCTTGACAAAATACCTCAATATCGATATTGTGGCAATATTATAGGGTTGACAATTGGTGCTTTAATGAAATATCTTCACAATTAGATTTTAGATAAATAATCATCAGTACTGTGGACATAATGTCTAAGTGGGGAAAAGGCAAATAATAGAACAGCTAGAACAGTCTGGTAGGTTCAGAAAAGTACATCACTTTACTGTAATGCAGCCTTTAAAACCAGTAAAAGACAACACGTCATATCATATTACGATATCCAAAATCTAAGACGATATCTAGTCTCCTATCACGATAGCGATATAATATCAATATATTGCCCAGCACTACCTCAAGCAATGTAAACATACACTTGCCAAGACATACATCACAAGCACTCAAACATATTTATTATGTACACACACACACACACACACACACACACACACACACACACACACACACACACACACACACACACACACACACACACACACACACACACACACACACACACACACACAGAGTTGTCAGAGCACAGTGTAAAATCAGAGGGGCTGTTAATGGAGGCGGACAGCTTGGTTGCTGTTTCATCAAAGTGCAGAGGAAATGCAGATCTGTGTCCTGCAGGATGCAGGGAATTGGATCAGCTTCCTTCTGTCTGCTGAATTTGAAATACATACCAGCAGGGATTAGACAGCCTTTACCACCAAACAGTGACTTTCTAATGGCTGTCCACAGGAAATATTTACTCACTGTCTCGCATGTGTTGATATGCCCATCAGGAGCCCAAATTCATCCCCTGGCCAGATAGTTTTATTTCGCTGCCAGCTATGGCGCAACCTTGAGGATATTTTTCTGTATTTGATTGATACAAGAAGCCCTGAGCGGCTCAAACTTTTCTCTCCGATTGTGTTTGGTATCTGGTTTATGATAATAGCAATACAAGGTAATACTGTAACAATACCACTGGGCCTTAATCTGGCAATGATTTTTTTTTTTTTTTTTACAGGTGATATGAGGACACATACTGTGAGAAGATGTCCTTGCATTGTCCTAATGCCATATTGTTTGCACTATGCTATCTAGCCTTCTAATGTTTTTGCATTATGTTATTGTGGGCAATGTTACAATCAGTGAGCAGGGCTACTTTAAGGATTTATAAAAATTGGATTTTTAAATGACATTTGCATTAATGTAATAAAGTATTGATTTGTGTTTTACTGCAGTTGTTTAATTTGCCACATTAGCCAAATTCCCATCCGTCGAATTTATCTATAAACAGCAGTTTTTCAATCGATTTTCCAGAAAATGTATCATATCACAATATTGAATCAATATATAGGCCCATACAAGTGGTAAATGGGACATAAATGACATACATTTAAATTAGAGGCACGTACTGTATGTTGGTATTTTACGTTCGTATGCTTAAGATTCAAGGAGTTATTGGTCTCATACTGATATTTCTCAATATGTGTGAAAATATATAATATATCAATTAAATAGCATATACATCATATAATTAGGATGTCATCAGCATATGCGATATAAGTACCACTTTTACTAGAACTACTTCTTTTACATTGAAGACTTCAAAATAATTATATGTACAGAAGAGATGAGAGAAAAACTTTAAATAGACATCAACTAAACCCTATTGACCTTGCTGGCACATTACTGTAACATCCTAAGGCACCGTTCACCTATTAGAATTATTTGTGGCGTTGCATATTTGTATTTCAATTTTAACCTCTAATTACCTTGAAGAAGAAAGTCTTTACAGCAGCTACCCATTTAGTGTGTGAGACGACAACAAAAACAAGTTAGAGTTCACGCCATTATAGGTGTCAAAACCAGATATTTACGAAGACTAAATGCTGGAGCTACAGCAATTCCATCACAGCGTAGGAACAATCTACCAGATGTTTTGTCATTAGGTATCAAGGCAGCGCAGTTCATCTCCACCATTTAACAAGGACAGGGTTTTTACAATAGCATTTAAGCGAATCACTTTAAGGCTGATGTTATTTTAGGGGAATCCACGTCAGCCCTCGGGAACCATACATGCAATTTTATCACGTCCCGCAATCTGTCTGAGGCGTCTTTTTACTTCAAGGTGAAGGTCAGGCAAAAGCGTGTCAATTATCTTGTTTGTTATACATGTATTCCATCAATTGCAGCCACAAATACAACGTTTTAGAAATTAATATAATCACCTGAAATACCATTCTTACTCCCACGCCTCATTTCATTCTGCTTCTTTCTCCAGAGAACGACAAAGAGAAGGTGTCAACTGGTTTTCACATATTGATGGAGTCGGAGGTCTATAGAGACCTCTAATTTTCTGAGTGAACAGTCCCAGAAAGAGCTAATGATATGTTAATGCTGAATGGCAGACTTTAGGGAGGCCAAATGACGGCAATCCCAATTACCTCTGAGGGACATGCCTTGTGTGGTTTTGTCACGCAAACAAACTCTGTAAATACAAATAACGTGTGGAACATTGGCTGAAAGGACTCCGGGGTGGCTGACAAAATGTCATGGACCTGAGAAAAGAATTGAGGAACCGGATACCATGCGACTTATGCTCTTACAACAATTACGCCTCCGCACTTTGTTTAGCTCTGAAAAAAAAACACACACAAAAAAAACTGCACCTCACCGTGAGAGAATTACATCTTTTGTGTCCTATGAGAACAATTATGCCTGTGCATTTCTTACCTTCCAAAAGATGTCACAAAACTTTCTTTAAATATATATTGCCGAAAAGTTTTGATTGTTCCCCTTTGTAACTTTTCCTCCGCTCCGGTTTGGCTTGAACACGGCAATATCATCATGTTTACTTTAGCAGCAGTAGCTGTGTGGGGTGGAAGCAGTGGGAGGAGGTTAGTTTTGAATGGCACAAGATTGAAACATGCCACAGCAGTTTTTTTTGAATTCCCAAGCTCACCCACTTGTACATATCGCCTTGTGTGGGTTTACCTGTGAATGTATCTGTTAGTATGTATGTGTTCCTGTTTGGCTAGGCTTAGCTGGAGATTGTTTTCCCCCCATCTCCTCCTCTAGTGTGTGCAGCATATGGCCATTGTGATGGAGGGTAAAAGGAAATGACAGGCCATTTGAAGATGCTCTAGTCCCTGCATCATGAATAATGCAGAGGGTGCAGCGAGCAGGTTCTCAGCGCAAGCTTCAAAGTTTATCGGCCTCCCCTGTCTCCCTGGGAGAGAGACTACAGTGCTGCGGGGGAGATTAGACCGACACTGAGCTGGGACCTGGTCAAACTCAATTAAATACAACCGGGACAATTCCATCCTCTCATTGTGCCATTCGGTTTTATTAGAAAAATAAACCCGGCATGCTCACACCTTGAAATGACAATAGAAAGGGGAAACATCCAATGAATTATTAAGCAGTTGCTTCATGCAAAAATATGTAAATTAGTGGATGGCAGAAGACATGATCGATGAATATTTCCATTAATTATGTCAGACAAACACCGTCAGATCAGCAGAGAGAGAAATCTCCCACAGTGGATTCGGACTTGTGAACGTTTTTTTGGAGCTCAAGGACGTCCGCCTGATTTAAACACAATGGTGGTACTAAAATGCACAGAAGTGGTGTTAAACCTTTGTTGATGGGTTGTAATAGTCCCATTGATAGATGATATATTAGTCACCCTGATTTAAATGTATAATTCAGCTGAAGAGGACTAATAACCGCCCCCCCCCCCAATACCTTCAGTAAATCCTGCTGTTTGTTAAAATATGCATGTTTCCTTCCACACTTTCCAGAGTCTTTTGAGATCTAATTAGCCCTGAAGCCCTTCCTAATGGCAGATGTAGGCCTACAGAAACCCCCCCCCCCCTTCCACCAAGGCTATTGTAGCATGTAACTATTTTCCGTGTCTACATGATGAACAAACACTTATGCCACCCACCTATTCGGTGCTATATCAAGCCAGGCTTGGCTAATGATGATAAACCTACGTAAAAGTACAAAGTGCTGCTAATTAGGCCTATGTCGATTATGGCTCATTAATGCTGATGTTGCCCTGACATGTTTTTGCCAATCATAACTGGAGAGGGCTCCAGTGCATCATTTTCTAATTACTTTAATTCTTCGTTGTACTGGTTCTCTAAGCATGTTTGTATCTGCGGTCATGTTTGAATCAAAATCAGGGGGAAAATGACCCACAATGAACAAAAACTGGCCTTGTATTTTGCAGAGATTGGACTGTCCACTTTATGTTATTGTATTTACTATGAGACTTTGCTCCAAAATATTTTCTTTTCAACCATCCAAGGAAAAGAAATTGGATGATTTATTAAGGTTTTCTTCCAGGGTGAGATTTCAAAACCCAAAATGTAAAAATTCACAGAAAAGTATAACTAGGATGAAAAACAATCTGATATATAATTGTCCATGGACCCAGAAATTGTAGACTAGCCATAGTATTATGCATGACTTAAACAACTGTGTGTCTATGGTATGTCGAGCCATTAAAGGCAGGGTTTGTAATGTTGAAAAGCTAGCAAGACTTGAAAGTAGCATCTCCTGCAACGCTGCGTCGCTGCTTCAGAGCAGAGTGGAGAAAGGACAAAGTGTTGGGTGGCCGGGTAGCTCAGTTGGTAGAGCGCGCGCCCATATGTTTAGGTTAATTCCTTGTCGCAGAGGCCAAGGGTTTGACTCTAACCTGGGGTAATTTTCTGCATGTCTTCCCCTCTCTCTCCTCTTTCATGTCTAGCTGTATTAAAAGCAGAAATGCCCAAAAAATTACTTCATTTCTCATTCACCGGTAAATCAAACACATAATAGAATTTTTAAACAAACATGACTAGCAACGCGCAGAGGACACACATTGAGCTCAGGCTTGTACTCAGGAGGGGTAGAATATGCTCAGCGGGGCAAGGAGACATTTTATTGGTTCCTTCTAGCGGACCGCGAGGCAGTGATTGGTGGGCGTTCTTACAGATTACAGCAGCTAAAGATTTTTTTTCGCTGCTTTTTTAGAGCCCATGTGTTATTTATCGCTGTCAGGGTGTAAAGACCATTTCAAACAATATATAAAAAAGTGTATATTAGAAATAGTCACCAACCCTGCCATTAAATGTGCAGATAAATGCGTATGACGTTATGTAAAACCTCGCTTCTAATGGATGAATTTTGAATGAGAATTCTCACAATTATCTGTTTCTGAGACAAAAAAGGCAGCTTTTGAAAGTGATCACATTTTAATATTTTCTCCAGTCAAATTTTCCTCCACTGGCTCCACTTCATAACTCTGGCGAGTTTCCTTGGACATCATATATGGATCCATTTAGAGTTATTTTCCAGTTATTATCCTAAATTTCACCTCTTTTACACCCTATTACCCTAATCTTGCCACTTTGACCTACTTTTCCACTGCTTGTATTCCCCAGGCGCTCCAGGAGCAAGCTGTTGCACTCCCACTCACTCACACACATACATCTCAAGAGAATTATTTATATTGCCCAGGTCTGGGACCAGTCTAATTTGTGTGGAACTATAGAGTACACAAACCTCAGGTCTGACATGTCTCTTGCTGAAGGCAGGCAAGCTGTGAGTGCTGCTGAGAGAGACAGAGAATAAAACATGGTGCTGCAACAGCCTTTGATCTTCCTTTTCCCACTTTTCTCTTTTTCAAAGGACCAGTGTGGCGTCGTCCAGCTGATGGCGGTGCATGGGGCCCCATTTCTCTGCCACCAACAGGCACCGCAGGATGGACAGCCAACGCATTACTTATTTTTATTTTTGTTCTGCGTATGAGCAAGAAAACGGAGACAGACTTTCTTTGCGGTTTTGCTTCATGCTGGGTAATCGCAGAAATAAATATTCACCTGCATGCATTAACATGCAAGGACTTAGTCCCCAGTTGGCTTAGAATTAAGCTCAATTTTCAACTCATTCCTCAGCCTCTGTGCTAGAGAGGAGGGTATTTTATACTGAAGGTGGAAAGACATACCTATAGCATGTTTTTTCACCTTAAAATCTATAACGAATTCCTCTCATGACTAACTGCCTACACATAAAAATGCTTCTGTTTATGGTTGTTTAGTTAATGCATTATATTCTGGCTTACAAACATCACACCCTGTGTTAATCTTCTTCTTGTAAAGTTTCACACAAACATAATTAAAGAGATGATGCTGTTAATAACATGAAAGTAGCAATACTGCTGTTCTTCACTTTAAATACAAGAGAGTAATTGCATGACAAATGATCTCACACACCTTCGTTGCATGTGGAGCCAAAAGGTTACTGCAGAGAATGATTTCTTTAACGGGCAGCCAAGAGGTCAGACTCCATTAGCGATGTTCCTGCAGACAATCTGAGGAAAAGCGTGTTCCTAATCTCGCAGAGAGTCTCTGAAATTGGGCACCTCTCTGTCAGGGCAATTTGTTGATGATGCATGGTTATGATAAGAATTGAGTGAAGTGTCTGTCGCTGCCCAGGGCCTCCAGAGCCGAGGTGCCCGGGCCAACACGAGTAATCAACCGAGGTCCAGATTGAGCCCCTGATAGCAGAGGGTCCCTGATTGCTCATAAGTACCCCCAGGCAGCAGCCCTTTTAAAATACTTTCTGCTGATTTTGATTGACAGCTGGTCAATCAAAATCAACATCTTGTCGCAGCTGCTATCAGTGCTTGAGTTCACATCAGATGTTGCGTTTGAGTCTGTCTGCTTAAATAAAATAAATCTCATATCTCTATATGTGATATAATAGCTGTATCTTGCTATAATATCACTAACATCTGTATTGGTATATTACTAGTCTTCCTTTTC
Organism: Gymnocephalus cernua; assembly: GCA_023631565.1. NCBI lineage: Eukaryota > Metazoa > Chordata > Actinopteri > Perciformes > Percidae > Gymnocephalus > Gymnocephalus cernua. Next base: position 23,902,349 of record CM042446.1, read on the forward strand.
CATAACTAATGAGGAAATAGAAAAGAGTTGTATTTGAGTTTTATCACATTTTTAATGAAGTACAGTATAGACGTTTTACAGTGAGTCTATGTAACTGTTGCTGAACAACCACTGTAACTAAAAGTGACAATTATGGGATTAATTTACTCCAACTTGTCCAAAGCTCTACTCACATTTCTCCCATTTTAGACATTATTTGATTTTTAAATTATTTTAATATTTTTTAACATGTATAAACCAATGCAAATTCAGTGTTTTTAGATCTCATTTGAAGATTACTTTGTATAGCTTGGCAATTTTCCAGGAATTTATTTTATTGAAATTAATGCACCTATTTAATATCTAACCTTTTTCTCTACTGTAACATTTTAAATGTCCTTATTTTTAAAGTCACATTTTATCTATTTTATGCAGACTTCCGGGTTGCAGGTTTAATGCACAGCAAGCATTTTTAGTAGGCTATATTTATCCATTTATTTATTTATTTACTTTTGTAAATTTAACCTTTGTAAATTCACTTTTTATGAAATGTATTGTCCTGTCTCTCTTGTATTCTTGTAAGAAAAATGTTCACATCTGTGGACAATAAAGTTTTTCGTATTCGTATTCATTACTATGTGACCACATATCAGCATCCCTTTTACTTTTATACTTTGTAAATCTCTGTTTGTAAACATTAGTTAACATAAGCCACCATAAACAACTCATACCAGACAAAGTAAGGATAGCAGAACAGCGGTAGAGTGTATTTAACTGAGCAGCGGTGCATGTTATTGCTTATGAATTCAACTTTTTCTGTGAGAGGAAGAAGGTGTTGTTTTTTCTCTCACATGTAGCATAATTTTGTAATTTTGGATTAAATTGTAAAAATGTAAAAAATTAGCATTTTTCCTTTTTTTTTAGGTTTCCGGGTGTTTTTTGTACATTTGACTCTATTAGAAAGTGTTAACAAGCTAAGATTGCAACTTCAAATGATTACAAATGTTGTCTATTTCCACTACAAATGTTTCCCCAAGAATTCTGTTTGCTTGGTCGAGCTCTTACAAGTGTGGTTTTGAATTTACGATGCAAGAGGCTATCATGTACGGTAACCTGTGAATATGTAACAAAGAACACTCTACACGATCTCTTCCTGGAGCTTTGTGTGAACTGCATCATAATAAGCACACACCGTGACCTTGGTTACTCCTGACTCGTACTTTTGTTTTTGTCAGGTTCAAAGCTTTGGAAACTATGTCAATACCTGTAAGAAGACGGTATATTTACCAGGCAAAGATGCATAACAAGTTCATTGCAATCTCTTGCATCACTGTGAATTATACTGTCAGTTGTATTCATGAACCTCATGAGTGCTGAGATGCAGCGACAGCTATTGAACCCAAAACGACATGGTTGTGGGTCATCAGCTGAGTTCCATTTGCACGCTTGTATAAAGTTATTGCTGAAATTTAAAAATGACAAAATGAACAACCAGTGCGATTTGATTCTAATTTTGATATACTACTCTTTTGCGGCTGAAATTTCAGCAGATTATATTCAATAGTTTACGTTTACAGATATAAAGTAAAAGTTGCTGAACAACTGTCATGTCTTCACTACCACCTTCATAGGTGAATACAATACAAGGTAAATACAAGCAGGCCATGGCCCAGTCTGAGCCCAAATGTGGTACCATGTCAACAGTGGTGGAATGTAACCAAGCACATTTACTCAAATACTGTGACAGTACAGGAACCTTTACTAAATATACTATACTATGATTTTTTTATGACTTTTTCCAGGCGTACTATACTATGACTTTTTATGATTTATTTGTATGACTTTTTTTTCGAAATATACTATGATGTTTAAATGTTTTTTTTTTGACATACTATACTATGACTTTTTATGGCTGGGTGTCTGTCTCTGCCTTTGTGAACAACAAATGATAAATAATGTAAATAGACACCTTTAGTATTAGCTCGTCATCTACTGAAACTTCATAATGTGAGGTTAAAGGATCAAACTCCAGTTCAGTCTATAGATTTTTTCATTTTCTGTCTTCAGTAATGTGGATGCTAAATACAACTTCGAACCAGAGCATTTCAAGCTTCACAAAAAGCTCAGCAAGATAAGGTGCTGAAGATTTGTGGTTGAGGGTTCAATTCTTTTAAAGGAGCAGTGAACTTTAAGGTCTAACACTGAAAGTGAAGACACACTGACTTTTTTCGACATGCTTTACTATGACTTTTTCTCTACTTTTATACTATACAATTACTTTTTTACAACTTTTTTGACATACTGGTACTATGACTTTTTATGACTTTTTTCGACATACTATATTTATGCCTTTTTCGACATACTATACTATAACGTTTTTATGACTTTTTTCAACATACTATACTATGACTTTTTTCGACATACAGTACCATTCCTTTTTTACGACTTTTTTTTCAACATACTATACCATGACGTTTTAATGATATTTTTCGACTTACTATAGTATGACTTTTCTATGACTTTTTTGACATACTATACTATGACTGGGTGTCTGTGTCTGTTTGCCTGTGTGAACAACTAATGATAGATAACGTGAAGAGACACGTGTAGGATTAGCTCACCAAGATAAGGAGCTGACTCTGCTGAAACTTCATAATCTGAGGTTGAAGGATCAAACTCCAGAAAAAATCTATAGACAGACTGTAGATTGTTTCATTTTCTGTCTTCAGTAATGTGGACGCTAAATACAACTTCTAACCAGTGTATTTCAAGCTTCACAAATAGCGCAGCAAGATAAGGTGCTAAAGTTGAGGGTTTAATTCTTTTGAAGGAGCAGTGCATTTTAAGGTCTTACTTGAAAGTGAAGAAGTCAAGTACACATTGAAACAGTAATCATGACTTTTTTTTAACATACTATACTATTACTTTCTAATGGATTTTTATGACATACTATACTATGATGTTTTTATGACTTTTTTTTCGACATACTATACTATTACTTTTTTATGACTTTTGAAACATACTATACTACTACTTTTTATGACTTTTTTCAGCATACTATACTATGAGTCTTTAGGACTTCTTTTCCAACATACTATACTATTACGTGTTTTTATGTATTTTTCCGAAATACTATAAATTACTTTTTGCCGACATTTTTCGATATACTATGATGTATGTATGACGTTTTTTATGCTTTTTTTTTTACCCACTATACTATGACTTTTTACACATGCTATATGACATTTTTAACTTTTTTGACATACTATAGTATGACTTTTTTCAGCATACTATGAGTTTTTATGACTTTTTCAACATACTATACTATGACGTTTTAAGACGTTTGTTAACATACTATACTATGATTGGGTGATTGGAAAAACCAATGATAGATAACATGTGAATTGACAACTGTAGGAATAGCTCACTGAGATAAGGTGCTGATTCTGCTGAAACTCCATAATCTGAGGTTGAAGGATTAAACCCCAGTACTGAATTAGAAATAAAAGGGTTTTAGAATGTTTTTATGCTTTTGTTTGACATACATACTATTACTTTTGACATGCTATACTATGACCTGTATGACTTTTATCGATATACTATACTATGTTTTTTTTTTACTTTTTTCGACATACTATACTATGATTTTTGTTTACTTTTTTCGACATAATATACTATGAGTTTTTCTTACTTTTTCGACATACTATACTATGACTTTTCATGCTTTTGACATACTATAGTATGACTTTTTTGACATGCTGTACTATGACTTTTTTTCTTTTTTTTTCGACATACTATACCATACCATATATTTATTTTCGATCTATTATATACTATGACCTGTTTTTACTTTTTTTCGACGATACTATGATTTTTTTTTTGCTTTTTTGACATACTATACAATGACTTTTTATGCTTTTCTTTGACATACTATACTATGACTTTTTTGACATGCTGTACTATGCCTTTTTTTTAAAAAAAAATGACATATTATACTATGGCTTTGCATCACTTTATCAACGTACTATACTGTCTTTTTTCGACATACTATACTATGGCTTTAGTCTTTTTTATCACTTTTTTTGACATAGTATACTATGGCCATTTTCGACAGACTATACTATGGCACTTTTTCAACCCACTATACTAAGGCTTTTTATCACTTTTTTCGATATACTATACTATGACATTTTTTTTTTTTTTTTCAAAAGACTTGACACACGATACTATGACATATTTTTGACATAATGTCCTTTGTGGATTTGAACCCTCTACCTTCTGGCTATGAGGCAACAGTACTAACCATTGGGCTAGCATGACAATTACCTAGCTAGGAACTTCTCTGTTACTTTTGTCAACATACTATATTATTGCTTTTTATCACTTTTATCGACATACTGTACTATGGCTTTTTTATCACTTTTTCAACATACTATACTATGGCTTTTTATCACTTTTTATCGACATACTATACTATGGCTTTTTATCACTTTTTATCGACACACTACACTATGGCTTTTTTATCACTTTTTTCGACATGCTACACTATGGCTTTTTATTCACTTTTAATTAGTATATTAATATATTAATAATATAATAATTTTACCAGAGGTAGCCAGTACCATAAGGAGATGATTTAGGCAAAAGAAAACATTTTTGTCAAAAAATGACTTAGGCCATTATTTTAGGAAGGTGACGATATGGCTTTTTTATCACTTTTTTGACATACTATACTATGACTTTTTTATCACTTTTTTTCAACATAGTATACTATGGCTTTTTTTATCACTTTTTTGACATACTATACTATGGCTTTTTATCACTTTTATTGATATACTATACTATGGCTTTTATCGACATACTATACTATGGCTTTTTTGACATACTATACTATGGCTTTTTATCACTTTTATTGATATACTATACTATGGCTTTTATCGACATACTATACTATGGCTTTTTATCACTTTTTTGACATACTATACTATGGCTTTTTATCACTTTTTTGACATACTATACTATGGCTTTTTATCACTTTCTTGACATACTATACTATGGCTTTTTATCACTTTTTTCGACATAGTATACTATGGCACCCCCCCAAAAAAAAGGTTGGACACACTGTACTATGATGTTTTTTTGAAGACTTTTTTTACACATAACATTCTTGGTGGATTTGAACCCTGTACTTTGACATACTATACTATGGCTTTTTATCACTTTTATTGATATACTATACTATGGCTTTTTATCACTTTTTTGACATACTATACTATGGCTTTTTATCACTTTTTTGACATACTATACTATGGCTTTTTATCACTTTCTTGACATACTATACTATCGCTTTTTATCACTTTTATTGATATACTATACTATGGCTTTTTTTGACATACTATACTATGGCTTTTTATCACTTTTTATTGACATACTATACTATGGCTTTTTCATCACTTTTTTTGACATACTATGGCTTTTTTAACACTTTTTTGACATACTATAATATCGCTTTTTATCACTTTTGTCGACATACTATACTATGGCTTTTTATCACTTTTTATAGACATACTATACTATGGCTTTTTATCACTTTATTCGACATACTATAATATGGCTTTTTATCACTTTTTTCTACATACTATACTATGGCTTTTTTCAACATACTATACTATGACTTTTTTATCACTTTTTTCGACATACTATACTATGGCTTTTTATCACTTTTTTCAACATACTATACTATGGCTTTTTTCGACATAGTATACCATGGCTTTATATCACTTTTTTAACATACTATACTATGGCTTTTTTATCACTTTTTCGACATACTATACTATTACTTTTTTATGACTTTTGAAACATACTATACTACTACTTTTTATGACTTTTTTCAGCATACTATACTATGAGTCTTTAGGACTTCTTTTCCAACATACTATACTATTACGTTTTTTTTATGTATTTTTCCGAAATACTATAAATTACTTTTTGCCGACATTTTTCGATATACTATGATGTATGTATGACATTTTTTATGCTTTTTTTTTTACCCACTATACTATGACTTTTTACACATGCTATATGACATTTTTAACTTTTTTGACATACTATAGTATGACTTTTTTCAGCATACTATGAGTTTTTATGACTTTTTCAATATACTATACTATGACGTTTTAAGACGTTTGTTAACATACTATACTATGATTGGGTGATTGGAAAAACCAATGATAGATAACATGTGAATTGACAACTGTAGGAATAGCTCACTGAGATAAGGTGCTGATTCTGCTGAAACTCCATAATCTGAGGTTGAAGGATTAAACCCCAGTACTGAATTAGAAATAAAAGGGTTTTAGAATGTTTTTATGCTTTTGTTTGACATACATACTATTACTTTTGACATGCTATACTATGACCTGTATGACTTTTATCGATATACTATACTATGTTTTTTTTTTACTTTTTTCGACATACTATACTATGATTTTTGTTTACTTTTTTCGACATAATATACTATGAGTTTTTCTTACTTTTTCGACATACTATACTATGACTTTTCATGCTTTTGACATACTATAGTATGACTTTTTTGACATGCTGTACTATGACTTTTTTTCTTTTTTTTTCGACATACTATACCATACCATATATTTATTTTCGATCTATTATATACTATGACCTGTTTTTACTTTTTTTCGACGATACTATGATTTTTTTTTTGCTTTTTTGACATACTATACAATGACTTTTTATGCTTTTCTTTGACATACTATACTATGACTTTTTTGACATGCTGTACTATGCCTTTTTTTTAAAAAAAAATGACATATTATACTATGGCTTTGCATCACTTTATCAACGTACTATACTGTCTTTTTTCGACATACTATACTATGGCTTTAGTCTTTTTTATCACTTTTTTTGACATAGTATACTATGGCCATTTTCGACAGACTATACTATGGCACTTTTTCAACCCACTATACTAAGGCTTTTTATCACTTTTTTCGATATACTATACTATGACATTTTTTTTTTTTTTTTCAAAAGACTTGACACACGATACTATGACATATTTTTGACATAATGTCCTTTGTGGATTTGAACCCTCTACCTTCTGGCTATGAGGCAACAGTACTAACCATTGGGCTAGCATGACAATTACCTAGCTAGGAACTTCTCTGTTACTTTTGTCAACATACTATATTATTGCTTTTTATCACTTTTATCGACATACTGTACTATGGCTTTTTTATCACTTTTTCAACATACTATACTATGGCTTTTTATCACTTTTTATCGACATACTATACTATGGCTTTTTATCACTTTTTATCGACACACTACACTATGGCTTTTTTATCACTTTTTTCGACATGCTACACTATGGCTTTTTATTCACTTTTAATTAGTATATTAATATATTAATAATATAATAATTTTACCAGAGGTAGCCAGTACCATAAGGAGATGATTTAGGCAAAAGAAAACATTTTTGTCAAAAAATGACTTAGGCCATTATTTTAGGAAGGTGACGATATGGCTTTTTTATCACTTTTTTGACATACTATACTATGACTTTTTTATCACTTTTTTTCAACATAGTATACTATGGCTTTTTTATCACTTTTTTGACATACTATACTATGGCTTTTTATCACTTTTATTGATATACTATACTATGGCTTTTATCGACATACTATACTATGGCTTTTTTGACATACTATACTATGGCTTTTTATCACTTTTATTGATATACTATACTATGGCTTTTATCGACATACTATACTATGGCTTTTTATCACTTTTTTGACATACTATACTATGGCTTTTTATCACTTTTTTGACATACTATACTATGGCTTTTTATCACTTTCTTGACATACTATACTATGGCTTTTTATCACTTTTTTCGACATAGTATACTATGGCACCCCCCCAAAAAAAAGGTTGGACACACTGTACTATGATGTTTTTTTGAAGACTTTTTTTACACATAACATTCTTGGTGGATTTGAACCCTGTACTTTGACATACTATACTATGGCTTTTTATCACTTTTATTGATATACTATACTATGGCTTTTTATCACTTTTTTGACATACTATACTATGGCTTTTTATCACTTTTTTGACATACTATACTATGGCTTTTTATCACTTTCTTGACATACTATACTATCGCTTTTTATCACTTTTATTGATATACTATACTATGGCTTTTTTCGACATACTATACTATGGCTTTTTATCACTTTTTATTGACATACTATACTATGGCTTTTTCATCACTTTTTTTGACATACTATGGCTTTTTTAACACTTTTTTGACATACTATAATATCGCTTTTTATCACTTTTGTCGACATACTATACTATGGCTTTTTATCACTTTTTATAGACATACTATACTATGGCTTTTTATCACTTTATTCGACATACTATAATATGGCTTTTTATCACTTTTTTCTACATACTATACTATGGCTTTTTTCAACATACTATACTATGACTTTTTTATCACTTTTTTCGACATACTATACTATGGCTTTTTATCACTTTTTTCAACATACTATACTATGGCTTTTTTCGACATAGTATACCATGGCTTTATATCACTTTTTTAACATACTATACTATGGCTTTTTTATCACTTTTTTGACATACTATACTATGACTTTTTTATCACTTTTTTGACATACTATACTATGGCTTTTTTTATCACTTTTTTGACATTCTATACTATGACTTTTTTATCACTTTTTTGACATACTATACTATGACTTTTTTATCACTTTTTTGACATACTATACTATGACTTTTTTATCACTTTTTTGACATACTATACTATGGCTTTTTTATCACTTTTTTGACATACTATACTATGGCTTTTTATCACTTTTTTGACATACTATACTATGACTTTTTTTGACATACTATACTATGACTTTTTTATCACTTTTTTCGACATACTATACTATGGCTTTTTATCACTTTTTTCGACATACTATACTATGGCTTTTTATCACTTTTTTGACATACTATACTATGGCTTTTTATCACTTTTTTGACATACTATACTATGACTTTTTATCACTTTTTTGACATACTATACTATGGCTTTTTATCACTTTTTTGACATACTATACTATGACTTTTTTATCACTTTTTTGACATACTATACTATGACTTTTTATCACTTTTTTGACATACTATACTATGGCTTTTTATCACTTTTTTGACATACTATACTATGGCTTTTTATCACTTTTTTGACATACTATACTATGACTTTTTTATCACTTTTTTGACATACTATACTATGGCTTTTTATCACTTTTTTCGACATAGTATACTATGGCACCCCCCCAAAAAAAGGTTGGACACACTGTACTATGCTGTTTTTTTGAAGACTTTTTTAGACATAACATTCTTGGTGGATTTGAACCCTGTACCTTCTGGCTGTAAGGCAACAGTACTAACCATTGGGACAGTATGCCACTTTACTGTCTTTCACCTGTTTTATTACTTTTGTCAACATACTATACTATCGCTTTTTATCACTTTTATTGATATACTATACTTTGGCTTTTTTCGACATACTATACTATGGCTTTTTATCACTTTTTTGACGTAGGATACTATGGCTTTTTATCACTTTTTATTGACATACTATACTAAGGCTTTTTTCGACATACTATACTATGGCTTTTATCGACATACTGTACTATGGCTTTTTATCACTTTCTTGACATACCATATTATCGCTTTTTATCACTATTTTCGACATACTGTACCATGGCTTTATATCACTTTTTTAACATACTATACTATGGCTTTTTTATCACTTTTTTGACATACTATACTATGACTTTTTTATCACTTTTTTGACATACTATACTATGGCTTTTTTATCACTTTTTTGACATTCTATACTATGACTTTTTTTATCACTTTTTTGACATACTATACTATGTCTTTTTTGACATACTATACTATGGCTTTTTTATCACTTTTTTGACATACTATACTATGACTTTTTTAACACTTTTTTGACATACTATAATATCGCTTTTTATCACTTTTATCGACATACTATACTATGGCTTTTTATCACTTTATTCGACATACTATACTATGGCTTTTTATCACTTTTTTGACATACTATGCTATGACTTTTTTCGACATACTATACTATGACTTTTTATCACTTTTTTCGACATACTATACTAAGGCTTTTTATCACTTTTTATCAACATACTATACTATGACTTTTTTCGACATACTATACTATGAATTTTTATCACTTTTTTCGACATACTATACTATGGCTTTTTTATCACTTTTTTCGACATACTATACTATGGCTTTTTATCACTTTTTTGACATACTATGCTATGACTTTTTTCGACATACTATACTATGGCTTTTTATCACTTTTTATAGACATACTATACTAAGGCTTTTTATCACTTTTTATCAACATACTATACTATGACTTTTTTCGACATACTATACTATGGCTTTTTTATATTTTTTTTCGACATACTATACTATGGCTTTTTATCACTTTTTTCGACATACTATACTAAGGCTTTTTATCACTTTTTATCAACATACTATACTATGACTTTTTTCGACATACTATACTATGGCTTTTTATCACTTTTTTCGACATACTATAATATGGCTTTTTTATCACTTTTTTCGACATACTATACTATGGCTTTTTATCACTTTTTTCGACATACTATACTATGGCTTTTTATCACTTTTTTCGACATACTATACTATGGCTTTTTATCACTTTTTATAGACATACTATACTATGGCTTTTTTATATTTTTTTTCGACATACTATACTATGGCTTTTTTTCACTTTTTTCGACATACTATACTAAGGCTTTTTATCACTTTTTATCAACATACTATACTATGACTTTTTTCGACATACTATACTATGGCTTTTTTATATTTTTTTTCGACATACTATACTATGGCTTTTTATCACTTTTTTCGACATACTATACTAAGGCTTTTTATCACTTTTTATCAACATACTATACTATGACTTTTTTCGACATACTATACTATGGCTTTTTATCACTTTTTTCGACATACTATAATATGGCTTTTTTATCACTTTTTTCGACATACTATACTATGGCTTTTTATCACTTTTTTCGACATACTATACTATGGCTTTTTATCACTTTTTTCGACATACTATACTATGGCTTTTTATCACTTTTTATAGACATACTATACTATGGCTTTTTTATATTTTTTTTCGACATACTATACTATGGCTTTTTTTCACTTTTTTCGACATACTATACTAAGGCTTTTTATCACTTTTTATCAACATACTATACTATGACTTTTTTCGACATACTATACTATGGCTTTTTTATCACTTTTTATTTACATACTATACTAAGGCTTTTTTCGACATACTATACTATGACTTTTTATCACTTTTTTCGACATACTATACTATGGCTTTTTTATCACTTTTTTCGACATACTATAATAAGGCTTTTTATCACTTTTTATAGACATACTATACTATGGCTTTTTTATATTTTTTTTCGACATACTATACTAAGGCTTTTTATCACTTTTTATCAACATACTATACTATGACTTTTTTCGACATACTATACTATGGCTTTTTTATCACTTTTTATTTACATACTATACTAAGGCTTTTTTCGACATACTATACTATGACTTTTTATCACTTTTTTCGACATACTATACTATGGCTTTTTTATCACTTTTTTCGACATACTATAATAAGGCTTTTTATCACTTTTTATAGACATACTATACTATGGCTTTTTTATATTTTTTTTCGACATACTATACTAAGGCTTTTTATCACTTTTTATCAACATACTATACTATGACTTTTTTCGACATACTATACTATGGCTTTTTTATCACTTTTTATTTACATACTATACTAAGGCTTTTTTCGACATACTATACTATGACTTTTTATCACTTTTTTCGACATACTATACTATGGCTTTTTATCACTTTTTTCGACATACTATACTATGGCTTTTTATCACTTTTTTCGACATACTATACTATGGCTTTTTATCACTTTTTTCGACATACTATACTATGGCTTTTTATCACTTTTTTCGACATACTATACTATGGCTTTTTATCACTTTTTATAGACATAATATACTATGGCTTTTTTATATCTTTTTTCGACATACTATACTATGGCTTTTTATCACTTTTTTCGACATACTATACTAAGGCTTTTTTATCACTTTTTTGACATGCTATGGCTTTTTATCACTTTTTTCGACATACTATGCTATGACTTTTTTCGACATACTATGCTATGGCTTTTTTAACACTTTTTTGACATACTATAATATCGCTTTTTATCACTTTTATCGACATACTATACTATGGCTTTTTATCACTTTATTCGACATACTATACTAAGGCTTTTTATCACTTTTTTGACATACTATGCTATGACTTTTTATCACTTTTTTTGACATACTATAATATGGCTTTTTATCACTTTTTTTGACATACTATAATATGGCTTTTTATCACTTTTTTCGACATAGTATACTATGGAACCCCCCCCAAAAAAAAGGTTAGACACACTGTACTATGCTGTTTTTTGAAGACTTTTTTAGACATAACATTCTTGGTGGATTTGAACCCTGTACCTTCTGGCTGTAAGGCAACAGTACTAACCATTGGGACAGTATGCCACTTTACTGTCTTTCACCTGTTTTATTACTTTTGTCAACATACTATACTATCGCTTTTTATCACTTTTATTGATATACTATACTATGGCTTTTATCGACATACTATACTAGGGCTTTTTATCACTTTTTTGACATACTATACTATGACTTTTTTATCACTTTTTTGACATACTATACTATGGCTTTTTATCACTTTTTTGACATACTATACTATGACTTTTTTATCACTTTTTTGACATACTATACTATGGCTTTTTATCACTTTTTTCGACATAGTACACTATGGCACCCCCCCAAAAAAAAGGTTGGACACACTGTACTATGCTGTTTTTTTGAAGACTTTTTTAGACATAACATTCTTGGTGGATTTGAACCCTGTACCTTCTGGCTGTAAGGCAACAGTACTAACCATTGGGACAGTATGCCACTTTACTGTTGTTCACCTGTTTTATTACTTTTGTCAACATACTATACTATGGCTTTTTTTATCACTTTTTTCGACATACTATACTATGGCTTTTTATCACTTTTTTGACATACTATGCTATGACTTTTTTATATTTTTTTTCGACATACTATACTATGGCTTTTTATCACTTTTTTCGACATACTATACTAAGGCTTTTTATCAGTTTTTATCAACATACTATACTATGACTTTTTTCGACATACTATACTATGGCTTTTTTATCACTTTTTATTTACATACTATACTAAGGCTTTTTTCGACATACTATACTATGACTTTTTATCACTTTTTTCGACATACTATACTATGGCTTTTTTATCACTTTTTTCGACATACTATACTATGACTTTTTTATCACTTTTTTCGACATACTATACTAAGGCTTTTTATCACTTTTTATCAACATACTATACTATGACTTTTTTCGACATACTATACTATGGCTTTTTTATCACTTTTTATTTACATACTATACTAAGGCTTTTTTCGACATACTATACTATGACTTTTTATCACTTTTTTTGACATACTATACTATGGCTTTTTATCACTTTATTCGACATACTATACTATGGCTTTTTATCACTTTTTTGACATACTATGCTATGACTTTTTTCGACATACTATACTATGACTTTTTATCACTTTTTATCAACATACTATACTATGACTTTTTTCGACATACTATACTATGAATTTTTATCACTTTTTTCGACATACTATACTATGGCTTTTTTATCACTTTTTTCGATATACTATACTATGGCTTTTTATCACTTTTTTGACATACTATTCTATGACTTTTTTCGACATACTATACTATGGCTTTTTATCACTTTTTATAGACATACTATACTAAGGCTTTTTATCACTTTTTATCAACATACTATACTATGACTTTTTTCGACATACTATACTATGGCTTTTTTATATATTTTTTCGACATACTATACTATGGCTTTTTATCACTTTTTTCGACATACTATAGTAAGGCTTTTTATCACTTTTTATCAACATACTATACTATGACTTTTTTCGACATACTATACTATGGCTTTTTCATCACTTTTTATTTACATACTATACTAAGGCTTTTTTCGACATACTATACTATGACTTTTTATCACTTTTTTCGACATACTATACTATGGCTTTTTTATCACTTTTTTCGACATACTATACTATGGCTTTTTTATCACTTTTTTCGACATACTATACTATGACTTTTTATCACTTTTTTCGACATACTATACTATGGCTTTTTTATATTTTTTTTCGACATACTATACTATGGCTTTTTTTCACTTTTTTCGACATACTATACTAAGGCTTTTTATCACTTTTTATCAACATACTATACTATGACTTTTTTCGACATACTATACTATGGCTTTTTTATCACTTTTTATTTACATACTATACTAAGGCTTTTTTCGACATACTATACTATGACTTTTTATCACTTTTTTCGACATACTATACTATGGCTTTTTTATCACTTTTTTCGACATACTATAATAAGGCTTTTTATCACTTTTTATAGACATACTATACTATGGCTTTTTTATATTTTTTTTCGACATACTATACTAAGGCTTTTTATCACTTTTTATCAACATACTATACTATGACTTTTTTCAACATACTATACTATGGCTTTTTATCACTTTTTATTTACATACTATACTAAGGCTTTTTTCGACATACTATACTATGACTTTTTATCACTTTATTCGACATACTATACTATGGCTTTTTATCACTTTTTTGACATACTATGCTATGACTTTTTTCGACATACTATACTATGACTTTTTATCACTTTTTTCGACATACTATACTAAGGCTTTTTATCACTTTTTATCAACATACTATACTATGACTTTTTTCGACATACTATACTATGACTTTTTATCACTTTTTTCGACATACTATACTATGGCTTTTTTATCACTTTTTTCGACATACTATACTATGGCTTTTTATCACTTTTTTGACATACTATGCTATGACTTTTTTATATTTTTTTTCGACATACTATACTATGGCTTTTTATCACTTTTTTCGACATACTATACTAAGGCTTTTTATCACTTTTTATCAACATACTATACTATGACTTTTTTCGACATACTATACTATGGCTTTTTTATCACTTTTTATTTACATACTATACTAAGGCTTTTTTCGACATACTATACTATGACTTTTTATCACTTTTTTCGACATACTATACTATGGCTTTTTTATCACTTTTTTCGACATACTATAATAAGGCTTTTTATCACTTTTTATAGACATACTATACTATGGCTTTTTTATATTTTTTTTCGACATACTATACTAAGGCTTTTTATCACTTTTTATCAACATACTATACTATGACTTTTTTCGACATACTATACTATGGCTTTTTTATCACTTTTTATTTACATACTATACTAAGGCTTTTTTCGACATACTATACTATGACTTTTTATCACTTTTTTCGACATACTATACTATGGCTTTTTTATCACTTTTTTCGACATACTATAATAAGGCTTTTTATCACTTTTTATAGACATACTATACTATGGCTTTTTTATATTTTTTTTCGACATACTATACTAAGGCTTTTTATCACTTTTTATCAACATACTATACTATGACTTTTTTCGACATACTATACTATGGCTTTTTTATCACTTTTTATTTACATACTATACTAAGGCTTTTTTCGACATACTATACTATGACTTTTTATCACTTTTTTCGACATACTATACTATGGCTTTTTATCACTTTTTTCGACATACTATACTATGGCTTTTTATCACTTTTTTCGACATACTATACTATGACTTTTTATCACTTTTTATAGACATACTATACTATGGCTTTTTTATATCTTTTTTCGACATACTATACTATGGCTTTTTATCACTTTTTTCGACATACTATACTATGACTTTTTATCACTTTTTATAGACATACTATACTATGGCTTTTTTATATCTTTTTTCGACATACTATACTATGGCTTTTTATCACTTTTTTCGACATACTATACTATGACTTTTTATCACTTTTTATAGACATACTATACTATGGCTTTTTTATATTTTTTTTCGACATACTATACTAAGGCTTTTTATCACTTTTTATCAACATACTATACTATGACTTTTTTCGACATACTATACTATGGCTTTTTTATCACTTTTTATTTACATACTATACTAAGGCTTTTTTCGACATACTATACTATGACTTTTTATCACTTTTTTCGACATACTATACTATGGCTTTTTTATCACTTTTTTCGACATACTATAATAAGGCTTTTTATCACTTTTTATAGACATACTATACTATGGCTTTTTTATATTTTTTTTCGACATACTATACTAAGGCTTTTTATCACTTTTTATCAACATACTATACTATGACTTTTTTCGACATACTATACTATGGCTTTTTATCACTTTTTATTTACATACTATACTAAGGCTTTTTTCGACATACTATACTATGACTTTTTATCACTTTATTCGACATACTATACTATGGCTTTTTATCACTTTTTTGACATACTATGCTATGACTTTTTTCGACATACTATACTATGACTTTTTATCACTTTTTTCGACATACTATACTAAGGCTTTTTATCACTTTTTATCAACATACTATACTATGACTTTTTTCGACATACTATACTATGACTTTTTATCACTTTTTTCGACATACTATACTATGGCTTTTTTATCACTTTTTTCGACATACTATACTATGGCTTTTTATCACTTTTTTGACATACTATGCTATGACTTTTTTATATTTTTTTTCGACATACTATACTATGGCTTTTTATCACTTTTTTCGACATACTATACTAAGGCTTTTTATCACTTTTTATCAACATACTATACTATGACTTTTTTCGACATACTATACTATGGCTTTTTTATCACTTTTTATTTACATACTATACTAAGGCTTTTTTCGACATACTATACTATGACTTTTTATCACTTTTTTCGACATACTATACTATGGCTTTTTTATCACTTTTTTCGACATACTATAATAAGGCTTTTTATCACTTTTTATAGACATACTATACTATGGCTTTTTTATATTTTTTTTCGACATACTATACTAAGGCTTTTTATCACTTTTTATCAACATACTATACTATGACTTTTTTCGACATACTATACTATGGCTTTTTTATCACTTTTTATTTACATACTATACTAAGGCTTTTTTCGACATACTATACTATGACTTTTTATCACTTTTTTCGACATACTATACTATGGCTTTTTTATCACTTTTTTCGACATACTATAATAAGGCTTTTTATCACTTTTTATAGACATACTATACTATGGCTTTTTTATATTTTTTTTCGACATACTATACTAAGGCTTTTTATCACTTTTTATCAACATACTATACTATGACTTTTTTCGACATACTATACTATGGCTTTTTTATCACTTTTTATTTACATACTATACTAAGGCTTTTTTCGACATACTATACTATGACTTTTTATCACTTTTTTCGACATACTATACTATGGCTTTTTATCACTTTTTTCGACATACTATACTATGGCTTTTTATCACTTTTTTCGACATACTATACTATGACTTTTTATCACTTTTTATAGACATACTATACTATGGCTTTTTTATATCTTTTTTCGACATACTATACTATGGCTTTTTATCACTTTTTTCGACATACTATACTATGACTTTTTATCACTTTTTATAGACATACTATACTATGGCTTTTTTATATCTTTTTTCGACATACTATACTATGGCTTTAATATCACTTTTTTCGACATACTATACTATGACTTTTTATCACTTTTTATAGACATACTATACTATGGCTTTTTTATATCTTTTTTCGACATACTATACTATGGCTTTTTATCACTTTTTTTGACATACTATAATAAGGCTTTTTATCACTTTTTATAGACATACTATACTATGGCTTTTTTATATCTTTTTTCGACATACTATACTATGGCTTTTTATCACTTTTTTCGACATACTATACTAAGGCTTTTTTATCACTTTTTTTGACATGCTATGGCTTTTTATCACTTTTTTCGACATACTATGCTATGACTTTTTTCGACATACTATGCTATGGCTTTTTTAACACTTTTTTGACATACTATAATATCGCTTTTTATCACTTTTATCGACATACTATACTATGGCTTTTTATCACTTTATTCGACATACTATACTAAGGCTTTTTATCACTTTTTTGACATACTATGCTATGACTTTTTATCACTTTTTTTGACATACTATAATATGGCTTTTTATCACTTTTTTTGACATACCATAATATGGCTTTTTATCACTTTTTTTGACATACTATAATATGGCTTTTTATCACTTTTTTCGACATAGTATACTATGGAACCCCCCCAAAAAAAAGGTTAGACACACTGTACTATGCTGTTTTTTGAAGACTTTTTTAGACATAACATTCTTGGTGGATTTGAACCCTGTACCTTCTGGCTGTAAGGCAACAGTACTAACCATTGGGACAGTATGCCACTTTACTGTCTTTCACCTGTTTTATTACTTTTGTCAACATACTATACTATCGCTTTTTATCACTTTTATTGATATACTATACTATGGCTTTTATCGACATACTATACTATGGCTTTTTATCACTTTTTTGACATACTATACTATGACTTTTTATCACTTTTTTGACATACTATACTATGACTTTTTTATCACTTTTTTGACATACTATACTATGGCTTTTTATCACTTTTTTCGACATAGTACACTATGGCACCCCCCCAAAAAAAAGGTTGGACACACTGTACTATGCTGTTTTTTTGAAGACTTTTTTAGACATAACATTCTTGGTGGATTTGAACCCTGTACCTTCTGGCTGTAAGGCAACAGTACTAACCATTGGGACAGTATGCCACTTTACTGTCGTTCACCTGTTTTATTACTTTTGTCAACATACTATACTATGGCTTTTTTATCACTTTTTTCGACATACTATACTATGGCTTTTTATCACTTTTTTGACATACTATGCTATGACTTTTTTATATTTTTTTTCGACATACTATACTATGGCTTTTTATCACTTTTTTCGACATACTATACTAAGGCTTTTTATCAGTTTTTATCAACATACTATACTATGACTTTTTTCGACATACTATACTATGGCTTTTTTATCACTTTTTATTTACATACTATACTAAGGCTTTTTTCGACATACTATACTATGACTTTTTATCACTTTTTTCGACATACTATACTATGGCTTTTTTATCACTTTTTTCGACATACTATACTATGACTTTTTTATCACTTTTTTCGACATACTATACTAAGGCTTTTTATCACTTTTTATCAACATACTATACTATGACTTTTTTCGACATACTATACTATGGCTTTTTTATCACTTTTTATTTACATACTATACTAAGGCTTTTTTCGACATACTATACTATGACTTTTTATCACTTTTTTCGACATACTATACTATGGCTTTTTATCACTTTATTCGACATACTATACTATGGCTTTTTATCACTTTTTTGACATACTATGCTATGACTTTTTTCGACATACTATACTATGACTTTTTATCACTTTTTATCAACATACTATACTATGACTTTTTTCGACATACTATACTATGAATTTTTATCACTTTTTTCGACATACTATACTATGGCTTTTTTATCACTTTTTTCGACATACTATACTATGGCTTTTTATCACTTTTTATAGACATACTATACTAAGGCTTTTTATCACTTTTTATCAACATACTATACTATGACTTTTTTCGACATACTATACTATGGCTTTTTTATATATTTTTTCGACATACTATACTATGGCTTTTTATCACTTTTTTCGACATACTATACTATGGCTTTTTTATATATTTTTTCGACATACTATACTATGGCTTTTTATCACTTTTTTCGACATACTATACTAAGGCTTTTTATCACTTTTTATCAACATACTATACTATGACTTTTTATCACTTTTTTCGACATACTATACTATGACTTTTTTCGACATACTATACTATGGCTTTTTATCACTTTTTTCGACATACTATACTATGACTTTTTATCACTTTTTTCGACATACTATACTATGGCTTTTTTATCACTTTTTTCGACATACTATACTATGGCTTTTTATCACTTTTTTCGACATACTATACTATGACTTTTTATCACTTTTTATAGACATACTATACTATGGCTTTTTTATATTTTTTTTCGACATACTATACTAAGGCTTTTTATCACTTTTTATCAACATACTATACTATGACTTTTTTCGACATACTATACTATGGCTTTTTTATCACTTTTTATTTACATACTATACTAAGGCTTTTTTCGACATACTATACTATGACTTTTTATCACTTTTTTCGACATACTATACTATGGCTTTTTTATCACTTTTTTCGACATACTATAATAAGGCTTTTTATCACTTTTTATAGACATACTATACTATGGCTTTTTTATATTTTTTTTCGACATACTATACTAAGGCTTTTTATCACTTTTTATCAACATACTATACTATGACTTTTTTCGACATACTATACTATGGCTTTTTATCACTTTTTATTTACATACTATACTAAGGCTTTTTTCGACATACTATACTATGACTTTTTATCACTTTATTCGACATACTATACTATGGCTTTTTATCACTTTTTTGACATACTATGCTATGACTTTTTTCGACATACTATACTATGACTTTTTATCACTTTTTTCGACATACTATACTAAGGCTTTTTATCACTTTTTATCAACATACTATACTATGACTTTTTTCGACATACTATACTATGACTTTTTATCACTTTTTTCGACATACTATACTATGGCTTTTTTATCACTTTTTTCGACATACTATACTATGGCTTTTTATCACTTTTTTGACATACTATGCTATGACTTTTTTATATTTTTTTTCGACATACTATACTATGGCTTTTTATCACTTTTTTCGACATACTATACTAAGGCTTTTTATCACTTTTTATCAACATACTATACTATGACTTTTTTCGACATACTATACTATGGCTTTTTTATCACTTTTTATTTACATACTATACTAAGGCTTTTTTCGACATACTATACTATGACTTTTTATCACTTTTTTCGACATACTATACTATGGCTTTTTTATCACTTTTTTCGACATACTATAATAAGGCTTTTTATCACTTTTTATAGACATACTATACTATGGCTTTTTTATATTTTTTTTCGACATACTATACTAAGGCTTTTTATCACTTTTTATCAACATACTATACTATGACTTTTTTCGACATACTATACTATGGCTTTTTTATCACTTTTTATTTACATACTATACTAAGGCTTTTTTCGACATACTATACTATGACTTTTTATCACTTTTTTCGACATACTATACTATGGCTTTTTTATCACTTTTTTCGACATACTATAATAAGGCTTTTTATCACTTTTTATAGACATACTATACTATGGCTTTTTTATATTTTTTTTCGACATACTATACTAAGGCTTTTTATCACTTTTTATCAACATACTATACTATGACTTTTTTCGACATACTATACTATGGCTTTTTTATCACTTTTTATTTACATACTATACTAAGGCTTTTTTCGACATACTATACTATGACTTTTTATCACTTTTTTCGACATACTATACTATGGCTTTTTATCACTTTTTTCGACATACTATACTATGGCTTTTTATCACTTTTTTCGACATACTATACTATGACTTTTTATCACTTTTTATAGACATACTATACTATGGCTTTTTTATATCTTTTTTCGACATACTATACTATGGCTTTTTATCACTTTTTTCGACATACTATACTATGACTTTTTATCACTTTTTATAGACATACTATACTATGGCTTTTTTATATCTTTTTTCGACATACTATACTATGGCTTTTTATCACTTTTTTCGACATACTATACTATGACTTTTTATCACTTTTTATAGACATACTATACTATGGCTTTTTTATATCTTTTTTCGACATACTATACTATGGCTTTTTATCACTTTTTTTGACATACTATAATAAGGCTTTTTATCACTTTTTATAGACATACTATACTATGGCTTTTTTATATCTTTTTTCGACATACTATACTATGGCTTTTTATCACTTTTTTCGACATACTATACTAAGGCTTTTTTATCACTTTTTTTGACATGCTATGGCTTTTTATCACTTTTTTCGACATACTATGCTATGACTTTTTTCAACATACTATGCTATGGCTTTTTTAACACTTTTTTGACATACTATAATATCGCTTTTTATCACTTTTATCGACATACTATACTATGGCTTTTTATCACTTTATTCGACATACTATACTAAGGCTTTTTATCACTTTTTTGACATACTATGCTATGACTTTTTATCACTTTTTTTGACATACTATAATATGGCTTTTTATCACTTTTTTTGACATACCATAATATGGCTTTTTATCACTTTTTTTGACATACTATAATATGGCTTTTTATCACTTTTTTCGACATAGTATACTATGGAACCCCCCCAAAAAAAAGGTTAGACACACTGTACTATGGTGTTTTTTGAAGACTTTTTTAGACATAACATTCTTGGTGGATTTGAACCCTGTACCTTCTGGCTGTAAGGCAACAGTACTAACCATTGGGACAGTATGCCACTTTACTGTCTTTCACCTGTTTTATTACTTTTGTCAACATACTATACTATCGCTTTTTATCACTTTTATTGATATACTATACTATGGCTTTTATCGACATACTATACTATGGCTTTTTATCACTTTTTTGACATACTATACTATGACTTTTTATCACTTTTTTGACATACTATACTATGACTTTTTTGACATACTATACTATGGCTTTTTATCACTTTTTTCGACATAGTACACTATGGCACCCCCCCAAAAAAAAGGTTGGACACACTGTACTATGCTGTTTTTTTGAAGACTTTTTTAGACATAACATTCTTGGTGGATTTGAACCCTGTACCTTCTGGCTGTAAGGCAACAGTACTAACCATTGGGACAGTATGCCACTTTACTGTCGTTCACCTGTTTTATTACTTTTGTCAACATACTATACTATGGCTTTTTTATCACTTTTTTCGACATACTATACTATGGCTTTTTTATCACTTTTTTGACATACTATACTATGACTTTTTTATCACTTTTTTGACATACTATACTATGGCTTTTTATCACTTTTTTGACATACTATACTATGACTTTTTTATCACTTTTTTGACATACTATACTATGGCTTTTTATCACTTTTTTCGACATAGTACACTATGGCACCCCCCCAAAAAAAAGGTTGGACACACTGTACTATGCTGTTTTTTTGAAGACTTTTTTAGACATAACATTCTTGGTGGATTTGAACCCTGTACCTTCTGGCTGTAAGGCAACAGTACTAACCATTGGGACAGTATGCCACTTTACTGTTGTTCACCTGTTTTATTACTTTTGTCAACATACTATACTATGGCTTTTTTTATCACTTTTTTCGACATACTATACTATGGCTTTTTATCACTTTTTTGACATACTATGCTATGACTTTTTTATATTTTTTTTCGACATACTATACTATGGCTTTTTATCACTTTTTTCGACATACTATACTAAGGCTTTTTATCAGTTTTTATCAACATACTATACTATGACTTTTTTCGACATACTATACTATGGCTTTTTTATCACTTTTTATTTACATACTATACTAAGGCTTTTTTCGACATACTATACTATGACTTTTTATCACTTTTTTCGACATACTATACTATGGCTTTTTTATCACTTTTTTCGACATACTATACTATGACTTTTTTATCACTTTTTTCGACATACTATACTAAGGCTTTTTATCACTTTTTATCAACATACTATACTATGACTTTTTTCGACATACTATACTATGGCTTTTTTATCACTTTTTATTTACATACTATACTAAGGCTTTTTTCGACATACTATACTATGACTTTTTATCACTTTTTTTGACATACTATACTATGGCTTTTTATCACTTTATTCGACATACTATACTATGGCTTTTTATCACTTTTTTGACATACTATGCTATGACTTTTTTCGACATACTATACTATGACTTTTTATCACTTTTTATCAACATACTATACTATGACTTTTTTCGACATACTATACTATGAATTTTTATCACTTTTTTCGACATACTATACTATGGCTTTTTTATCACTTTTTTCGATATACTATACTATGGCTTTTTATCACTTTTTTGACATACTATTCTATGACTTTTTTCGACATACTATACTATGGCTTTTTATCACTTTTTATAGACATACTATACTAAGGCTTTTTATCACTTTTTATCAACATACTATACTATGACTTTTTTCGACATACTATACTATGGCTTTTTTATATATTTTTTCGACATACTATACTATGGCTTTTTATCACTTTTTTCGACATACTATAGTAAGGCTTTTTATCACTTTTTATCAACATACTATACTATGACTTTTTTCGACATACTATACTATGGCTTTTTCATCACTTTTTATTTACATACTATACTAAGGCTTTTTTCGACATACTATACTATGACTTTTTATCACTTTTTTCGACATACTATACTATGGCTTTTTTATCACTTTTTTCGACATACTATACTATGGCTTTTTTATCACTTTTTTCGACATACTATACTATGACTTTTTATCACTTTTTTCGACATACTATACTATGGCTTTTTTATATTTTTTTTCGACATACTATACTATGGCTTTTTTTCACTTTTTTCGACATACTATACTAAGGCTTTTTATCACTTTTTATCAACATACTATACTATGACTTTTTTCGACATACTATACTATGGCTTTTTTATCACTTTTTATTTACATACTATACTAAGGCTTTTTTCGACATACTATACTATGACTTTTTATCACTTTTTTCGACATACTATACTATGGCTTTTTTATCACTTTTTTCGACATACTATAATAAGGCTTTTTATCACTTTTTATAGACATACTATACTATGGCTTTTTTATATTTTTTTTCGACATACTATACTAAGGCTTTTTATCACTTTTTATCAACATACTATACTATGACTTTTTTCAACATACTATACTATGGCTTTTTATCACTTTTTATTTACATACTATACTAAGGCTTTTTTCGACATACTATACTATGACTTTTTATCACTTTATTCGACATACTATACTATGGCTTTTTATCACTTTTTTGACATACTATGCTATGACTTTTTTCGACATACTATACTATGACTTTTTATCACTTTTTTCGACATACTATACTAAGGCTTTTTATCACTTTTTATCAACATACTATACTATGACTTTTTTCGACATACTATACTATGACTTTTTATCACTTTTTTCGACATACTATACTATGGCTTTTTTATCACTTTTTTCGACATACTATACTATGGCTTTTTATCACTTTTTTGACATACTATGCTATGACTTTTTTATATTTTTTTTCGACATACTATACTATGGCTTTTTATCACTTTTTTCGACATACTATACTAAGGCTTTTTATCACTTTTTATCAACATACTATACTATGACTTTTTTCGACATACTATACTATGGCTTTTTTATCACTTTTTATTTACATACTATACTAAGGCTTTTTTCGACATACTATACTATGACTTTTTATCACTTTTTTCGACATACTATACTATGGCTTTTTTATCACTTTTTTCGACATACTATAATAAGGCTTTTTATCACTTTTTATAGACATACTATACTATGGCTTTTTTATATTTTTTTTCGACATACTATACTAAGGCTTTTTATCACTTTTTATCAACATACTATACTATGACTTTTTTCGACATACTATACTATGGCTTTTTTATCACTTTTTATTTACATACTATACTAAGGCTTTTTTCGACATACTATACTATGACTTTTTATCACTTTTTTCGACATACTATACTATGGCTTTTTTATCACTTTTTTCGACATACTATAATAAGGCTTTTTATCACTTTTTATAGACATACTATACTATGGCTTTTTTATTATTTTTTTCGACATACTATACTAAGGCTTTTTATCACTTTTTATCAACATACTATACTATGACTTTTTTCGACATACTATACTATGGCTTTTTTATCACTTTTTATTTACATACTATACTAAGGCTTTTTTCGACATACTATACTATGACTTTTTATCACTTTTTTCGACATACTATACTATGGCTTTTTATCACTTTTTTCGACATACTATACTATGGCTTTTTATCACTTTTTTCGACATACTATACTATGACTTTTTATCACTTTTTATAGACATACTATACTATGGCTTTTTTATATCTTTTTTCGACATACTATACTATGGCTTTTTATCACTTTTTTCGACATACTATACTATGACTTTTTATCACTTTTTATAGACATACTATACTATGGCTTTTTTATATCTTTTTTCGACATACTATACTATGGCTTTTTATCACTTTTTTCGACATACTATACTATGACTTTTTATCACTTTTTATAGACATACTATACTATGGCTTTTTTATATTTTTTTTCGACATACTATACTAAGGCTTTTTATCACTTTTTATCAACATACTATACTATGACTTTTTTCGACATACTATACTATGGCTTTTTTATCACTTTTTATTTACATACTATACTAAGGCTTTTTTCGACATACTATACTATGACTTTTTATCACTTTTTTCGACATACTATACTATGGCTTTTTTATCACTTTTTTCGACATACTATAATAAGGCTTTTTATCACTTTTTATAGACATACTATACTATGGCTTTTTTATATTTTTTTTCGACATACTATACTAAGGCTTTTTATCACTTTTTATCAACATACTATACTATGACTTTTTTCGACATACTATACTATGGCTTTTTATCACTTTTTATTTACATACTATACTAAGGCTTTTTTCGACATACTATACTATGACTTTTTATCACTTTATTCGACATACTATACTATGGCTTTTTATCACTTTTTTGACATACTATGCTATGACTTTTTTCGACATACTATACTATGACTTTTTATCACTTTTTTCGACATACTATACTAAGGCTTTTTATCACTTTTTATCAACATACTATACTATGACTTTTTTCGACATACTATACTATGACTTTTTATCACTTTTTTCGACATACTATACTATGGCTTTTTTATCACTTTTTTCGACATACTATACTATGGCTTTTTATCACTTTTTTGACATACTATGCTATGACTTTTTTATATTTTTTTTCGACATACTATACTATGGCTTTTTATCACTTTTTTCGACATACTATACTAAGGCTTTTTATCACTTTTTATCAACATACTATACTATGACTTTTTTCGACATACTATACTATGGCTTTTTTATCACTTTTTATTTACATACTATACTAAGGCTTTTTTCGACATACTATACTATGACTTTTTATCACTTTTTTCGACATACTATACTATGGCTTTTTTATCACTTTTTTCGACATACTATAATAAGGCTTTTTATCACTTTTTATAGACATACTATACTATGGCTTTTTTATATTTTTTTTCGACATACTATACTAAGGCTTTTTATCACTTTTTATCAACATACTATACTATGACTTTTTTCGACATACTATACTATGGCTTTTTTATCACTTTTTATTTACATACTATACTAAGGCTTTTTTCGACATACTATACTATGACTTTTTATCACTTTTTTCGACATACTATACTATGGCTTTTTTATCACTTTTTTCGACATACTATAATAAGGCTTTTTATCACTTTTTATAGACATACTATACTATGGCTTTTTTATATTTTTTTTCGACATACTATACTAAGGCTTTTTATCACTTTTTATCAACATACTATACTATGACTTTTTTCGACATACTATACTATGGCTTTTTTATCACTTTTTATTTACATACTATACTAAGGCTTTTTTCGACATACTATACTATGACTTTTTATCACTTTTTTCGACATACTATACTATGGCTTTTTATCACTTTTTTCGACATACTATACTATGGCTTTTTATCACTTTTTTCGACATACTATACTATGACTTTTTATCACTTTTTATAGACATACTATACTATGGCTTTTTTATATCTTTTTTCGACATACTATACTATGGCTTTTTATCACTTTTTTCGACATACTATACTATGACTTTTTATCACTTTTTATAGACATACTATACTATGGCTTTTTTATATCTTTTTTCGACATACTATACTATGGCTTTAATATCACTTTTTTCGACATACTATACTATGACTTTTTATCACTTTTTATAGACATACTATACTATGGCTTTTTTATATCTTTTTTCGACATACTATACTATGGCTTTTTATCACTTTTTTTGACATACTATAATAAGGCTTTTTATCACTTTTTATAGACATACTATACTATGGCTTTTTTATATCTTTTTTCGACATACTATACTATGGCTTTTTATCACTTTTTTCGACATACTATACTAAGGCTTTTTTATCACTTTTTTTGACATGCTATGGCTTTTTATCACTTTTTTCGACATACTATGCTATGACTTTTTTCGACATACTATGCTATGGCTTTTTTAACACTTTTTTGACATACTATAATATCGCTTTTTATCACTTTTATCGACATACTATACTATGGCTTTTTATCACTTTATTCGACATACTATACTAAGGCTTTTTATCACTTTTTTGACATACTATGCTATGACTTTTTATCACTTTTTTTGACATACTATAATATGGCTTTTTATCACTTTTTTTGACATACCATAATATGGCTTTTTATCACTTTTTTTGACATACTATAATATGGCTTTTTATCACTTTTTTCGACATAGTATACTATGGAACCCCCCCAAAAAAAAGGTTAGACACACTGTACTATGCTGTTTTTTGAAGACTTTTTTAGACATAACATTCTTGGTGGATTTGAACCCTGTACCTTCTGGCTGTAAGGCAACAGTACTAACCATTGGGACAGTATGCCACTTTACTGTCTTTCACCTGTTTTATTACTTTTGTCAACATACTATACTATCGCTTTTTATCACTTTTATTGATATACTATACTATGGCTTTTATCGACATACTATACTATGGCTTTTTATCACTTTTTTGACATACTATACTATGACTTTTTATCACTTTTTTGACATACTATACTATGACTTTTTTATCACTTTTTTGACATACTATACTATGGCTTTTTATCACTTTTTTCGACATAGTACACTATGGCACCCCCCCAAAAAAAAGGTTGGACACACTGTACTATGCTGTTTTTTTGAAGACTTTTTTAGACATAACATTCTTGGTGGATTTGAACCCTGTACCTTCTGGCTGTAAGGCAACAGTACTAACCATTGGGACAGTATGCCACTTTACTGTCGTTCACCTGTTTTATTACTTTTGTCAACATACTATACTATGGCTTTTTTATCACTTTTTTCGACATACTATACTATGGCTTTTTATCACTTTTTTGACATACTATGCTATGACTTTTTTATATTTTTTTTCGACATACTATACTATGGCTTTTTATCACTTTTTTCGACATACTATACTAAGGCTTTTTATCAGTTTTTATCAACATACTATACTATGACTTTTTTCGACATACTATACTATGGCTTTTTTATCACTTTTTATTTACATACTATACTAAGGCTTTTTTCGACATACTATACTATGACTTTTTATCACTTTTTTCGACATACTATACTATGGCTTTTTTATCACTTTTTTCGACATACTATACTATGACTTTTTTATCACTTTTTTCGACATACTATACTAAGGCTTTTTATCACTTTTTATCAACATACTATACTATGACTTTTTTCGACATACTATACTATGGCTTTTTTATCACTTTTTATTTACATACTATACTAAGGCTTTTTTCGACATACTATACTATGACTTTTTATCACTTTTTTCGACATACTATACTATGGCTTTTTATCACTTTATTCGACATACTATACTATGGCTTTTTATCACTTTTTTGACATACTATGCTATGACTTTTTTCGACATACTATACTATGACTTTTTATCACTTTTTATCAACATACTATACTATGACTTTTTTCGACATACTATACTATGAATTTTTATCACTTTTTTCGACATACTATACTATGGCTTTTTTATCACTTTTTTCGACATACTATACTATGGCTTTTTATCACTTTTTATAGACATACTATACTAAGGCTTTTTATCACTTTTTATCAACATACTATACTATGACTTTTTTCGACATACTATACTATGGCTTTTTTATATATTTTTTCGACATACTATACTATGGCTTTTTATCACTTTTTTCGACATACTATACTATGGCTTTTTTATATATTTTTTCGACATACTATACTATGGCTTTTTATCACTTTTTTCGACATACTATACTAAGGCTTTTTATCACTTTTTATCAACATACTATACTATGACTTTTTATCACTTTTTTCGACATACTATACTATGACTTTTTTCGACATACTATACTATGGCTTTTTATCACTTTTTTCGACATACTATACTATGACTTTTTATCACTTTTTTCGACATACTATACTATGGCTTTTTTATCACTTTTTTCGACATACTATACTATGGCTTTTTATCACTTTTTTCGACATACTATACTATGACTTTTTATCACTTTTTATAGACATACTATACTATGGCTTTTTTATATTTTTTTTCGACATACTATACTAAGGCTTTTTATCACTTTTTATCAACATACTATACTATGACTTTTTTCGACATACTATACTATGGCTTTTTTATCACTTTTTATTTACATACTATACTAAGGCTTTTTTCGACATACTATACTATGACTTTTTATCACTTTTTTCGACATACTATACTATGGCTTTTTTATCACTTTTTTCGACATACTATAATAAGGCTTTTTATCACTTTTTATAGACATACTATACTATGGCTTTTTTATATTTTTTTTCGACATACTATACTAAGGCTTTTTATCACTTTTTATCAACATACTATACTATGACTTTTTTCGACATACTATACTATGGCTTTTTATCACTTTTTATTTACATACTATACTAAGGCTTTTTTCGACATACTATACTATGACTTTTTATCACTTTATTCGACATACTATACTATGGCTTTTTATCACTTTTTTGACATACTATGCTATGACTTTTTTCGACATACTATACTATGACTTTTTATCACTTTTTTCGACATACTATACTAAGGCTTTTTATCACTTTTTATCAACATACTATACTATGACTTTTTTCGACATACTATACTATGACTTTTTATCACTTTTTTCGACATACTATACTATGGCTTTTTTATCACTTTTTTCGACATACTATACTATGGCTTTTTATCACTTTTTTGACATACTATGCTATGACTTTTTTATATTTTTTTTCGACATACTATACTATGGCTTTTTATCACTTTTTTCGACATACTATACTAAGGCTTTTTATCACTTTTTATCAACATACTATACTATGACTTTTTTCGACATACTATACTATGGCTTTTTTATCACTTTTTATTTACATACTATACTAAGGCTTTTTTCGACATACTATACTATGACTTTTTATCACTTTTTTCGACATACTATACTATGGCTTTTTTATCACTTTTTTCGACATACTATAATAAGGCTTTTTATCACTTTTTATAGACATACTATACTATGGCTTTTTTATATTTTTTTTCGACATACTATACTAAGGCTTTTTATCACTTTTTATCAACATACTATACTATGACTTTTTTCGACATACTATACTATGGCTTTTTTATCACTTTTTATTTACATACTATACTAAGGCTTTTTTCGACATACTATACTATGACTTTTTATCACTTTTTTCGACATACTATACTATGGCTTTTTTATCACTTTTTTCGACATACTATAATAAGGCTTTTTATCACTTTTTATAGACATACTATACTATGGCTTTTTTATATTTTTTTTCGACA
Organism: Gymnocephalus cernua; assembly: GCA_023631565.1. NCBI lineage: Eukaryota > Metazoa > Chordata > Actinopteri > Perciformes > Percidae > Gymnocephalus > Gymnocephalus cernua. The sequence goes on from CM042446.1 coordinate 23,934,761, forward strand.
TACTATACTAAGGCTTTTTATCACTTTTTATCAACATACTATACTATGACTTTTTTCGACATACTATACTATGGCTTTTTTATCACTTTTTATTTACATACTATACTAAGGCTTTTTTCGACATACTATACTATGACTTTTTATCACTTTTTTCGACATACTATACTATGGCTTTTTATCACTTTTTTCGACATACTATACTATGGCTTTTTATCACTTTTTTCGACATACTATACTATGACTTTTTATCACTTTTTATAGACATACTATACTATGGCTTTTTTATATCTTTTTTCGACATACTATACTATGGCTTTTTATCACTTTTTTCGACATACTATACTATGACTTTTTATCACTTTTTATAGACATACTATACTATGGCTTTTTTATATCTTTTTTCGACATACTATACTATGGCTTTTTATCACTTTTTTCGACATACTATACTATGACTTTTTATCACTTTTTATAGACATACTATACTATGGCTTTTTTATATCTTTTTTCGACATACTATACTATGGCTTTTTATCACTTTTTTTGACATACTATAATAAGGCTTTTTATCACTTTTTATAGACATACTATACTATGGCTTTTTTATATCTTTTTTCGACATACTATACTATGGCTTTTTATCACTTTTTTCGACATACTATACTAAGGCTTTTTTATCACTTTTTTTGACATGCTATGGCTTTTTATCACTTTTTTCGACATACTATGCTATGACTTTTTTCAACATACTATGCTATGGCTTTTTTAACACTTTTTTGACATACTATAATATCGCTTTTTATCACTTTTATCGACATACTATACTATGGCTTTTTATCACTTTATTCGACATACTATACTAAGGCTTTTTATCACTTTTTTGACATACTATGCTATGACTTTTTATCACTTTTTTTGACATACTATAATATGGCTTTTTATCACTTTTTTTGACATACCATAATATGGCTTTTTATCACTTTTTTTGACATACTATAATATGGCTTTTTATCACTTTTTTCGACATAGTATACTATGGAACCCCCCCAAAAAAAAGGTTAGACACACTGTACTATGGTGTTTTTTGAAGACTTTTTTAGACATAACATTCTTGGTGGATTTGAACCCTGTACCTTCTGGCTGTAAGGCAACAGTACTAACCATTGGGACAGTATGCCACTTTACTGTCTTTCACCTGTTTTATTACTTTTGTCAACATACTATACTATCGCTTTTTATCACTTTTATTGATATACTATACTATGGCTTTTATCGACATACTATACTATGGCTTTTTATCACTTTTTTGACATACTATACTATGACTTTTTATCACTTTTTTGACATACTATACTATGACTTTTTTGACATACTATACTATGGCTTTTTATCACTTTTTTCGACATAGTACACTATGGCACCCCCCCAAAAAAAAGGTTGGACACACTGTACTATGCTGTTTTTTTGAAGACTTTTTTAGACATAACATTCTTGGTGGATTTGAACCCTGTACCTTCTGGCTGTAAGGCAACAGTACTAACCATTGGGACAGTATGCCACTTTACTGTCGTTCACCTGTTTTATTACTTTTGTCAACATACTATACTATGGCTTTTTTATCACTTTTTTCGACATACTATACTATGGCTTTTTATCACTTTTTTGACATACTATGCTATGACTTTTTTATATTTTTTTTCGACATACTATACTATGGCTTTTTATCACTTTTTTCGACATACTATACTATGGCTTTTTTATCACTTTTTATTTACATACTATACTAAGGCTTTTTTCGACATACTATACTATGACTTTTTATCACTTTTTTCGACATACTATACTATGGCTTTTTTATCACTTTTTTCGACATACTATACTATGACTTTTTTATCACTTTTTTCGACATACTATACTAAGGCTTTTTATCACTTTTTATCAACATACTATACTATGACTTTTTTCGACATACTATACTATGGCTTTTTTATCACTTTTTATTTACATACTATACTAAGGCTTTTTTCGACATACTATACTATGACTTTTTATCACTTTTTTCGACATACTATACTATGGCTTTTTATCACTTTATTCGACATACTATACTATGGCTTTTTATCACTTTTTTGACATACTATGCTATGACTTTTTTCGACATACTATACTATGACTTTTTATCACTTTTTATCAACATACTATACTATGACTTTTTTCGACATACTATACTATGAATTTTTATCACTTTTTTCGACATACTATACTATGGCTTTTTTATCACTTTTTTCGACATACTATACTATGGCTTTTTATCACTTTTTATAGACATACTATACTAAGGCTTTTTATCACTTTTTATCAACATACTATACTATGACTTTTTTCGACATACTATACTATGGCTTTTTTATATATTTTTTCGACATACTATACTATGGCTTTTTATCACTTTTTTCGACATACTATACTAAGGCTTTTTATCACTTTTTATCAACATACTATACTATGACTTTTTTCGACATACTATACTATGGCTTTTTATCACTTTTTTCGACATACTATACTATGACTTTTTATCACTTTTTTCGACATACTATACTATGGCTTTTTTATCACTTTTTTCGACATACTATACTATGGCTTTTTTATCACTTTTTTCGACATACTATACTATGACTTTTTATCACTTTTTTCGACATACTATACTATGGCTTTTTATCACTTTTTTCGACATACTATACTATGGCTTTATATCACTTTTTTCGACATACTATACTATGGCTTTTTATCACTTTTTATAGACATACTATACTATGGCTTTTTTATATTTATTTTCGACATACTATACTATGGCTTTTTTTCACTTTTTTCGACATACTATACTAAGGCTTTTTATCACTTTTTATCAACATACTATACTATGACTTTTTTCGACATACTATACTATGGCTTTTTTATCACTTTTTATTTACATACTATACTAAGGCTTTTTTCGACATACTATACTATGACTTTTTATCACTTTTTTCGACATACTATACTATGGCTTTTTTATCACTTTTTTCGACACACTATAATAAGGCTTTTATCACTTTTTATAGACATACTATACTATGGCTTTTTTATATTTTTTTTCGACATACTATACTAAGGCTTTTTATCACTTTTTATCAACATACTATACTATGACTTTTTTCGACATACTATACTATGGCTTTTTTATCACTTTTTATTTACATACTATACTAAGGCTTTTTTCGACATACTATACTATGACTTTTTATCACTTTTTTCGACATACTATACTATGGCTTTTTATCACTTTATTCGACATACTATACTATGGCTTTTTATCACTTTTTTGACATACTATGCTATGACTTTTTTCGACATACTATACTATGACTTTTTATCACTTTTTATCAACATACTATACTATGACTTTTTTCGACATACTATACTATGAATTTTTATCACTTTTTTCGACATACTATACTATGGCTTTTTTATCACTTTTTTCGACATACTATACTATGGCTTTTTATCACTTTTTTGACATACTATTCTATGACTTTTTTCGACATACTATACTATGGCTTTTTATCACTTTTTATAGACATACTATACTAAGGCTTTTTATCACTTTTTATCAACATACTATTCTATGACTTTTTTCGACATACTATACTATGGCTTTTTTATATATTTTTTCGACATACTATACTATGGCTTTTTATCACTTTTTTCGACATACTATACTAAGGCTTTTTATCACTTTTTATCAACATACTATACTATGACTTTTTTCGACATACTATACTATGGCTTTTTCATCACTTTTTATTTACATACTATACTAAGGCTTTTTTCGACATACTATACTATGACTTTTTATCACTTTTTTCGACATACTATACTATGGCTTTTTTATCACTTTTTTCGACATACTATACTATGGCTTTTTTATCACTTTTTTCGACATACTATACTATGACTTTTTATCACTTTTTTCGACATACTATACTATGGCTTTTTATCACTTTTTTCGACATACTATACTATGGCTTTTTATCACTTTTTTCGACATACTATACTATGGCTTTTTATCACTTTTTATAGACATACTATACTATGGCTTTTTTATATTTTTTTTCGACATACTATACTATGGCTTTTTTTCACTTTTTTCGACATACTATACTAAGGCTTTTTATCACTTTTTATCAACATACTATACTATGACTTTTTTCGACATACTATACTATGGCTTTTTTATCACTTTTTATTTACATACTATACTAAGGCTTTTTTTGACATACTATACTATGACTTTTTATCACTTTTTTCGACATACTATACTATGGCTTTTTATCACTTTTTTCGACATACTATACTATGGCTTTTTATCACTTTTTATAGACATACTATACTATGGCTTTTTTATATCTTTTTTCGACATACTATACTATGGCTTTTTATCACTTTTTTCGACATACTATACTATGGCTTTTTATCACTTTTTTCGACATACTATACTAAGGCTTTTTTATCACTTTTTTTGACATGCTATGGCTTTTTATCACTTTTTTCGACATACTATGCTATGACTTTTTTCGACATACTATGCTATGGCTTTTTTAACACTTTTTTGACATACTATAATATCGCTTTTTATCACTTTTATCGACATACTATACTATGGCTTTTTATCACTTTATTCGACATACTATACTAAGGCTTTTTATCACTTTTTTGACATACTATGCAATGACTTTTTATCACTTTTTTTGACATACTATAATATGGCTTTTTATCACTTTTTTTGACATACTATAATATGGCTTTTTATCACTTTTTTTGACATAGTATACTATGGCTTTTTATCACTTTTTTGACATACTATTCTATGACTTTTTTCGACATACTATACTATGGCTTTTTATCACTTTTTATAGACATACTATACTAAGGCTTTTTATCACTTTTTATCAACATACTATACTATGACTTTTTTCGACATACTATACTATGGCTTTTTTATATATTTTTTCGACATACTATACTATGGCTTTTTATCACTTTTTTCGACATACTATACTATGGCTTTTTATCACTTTTTTTCGACATACTATACTAAGGCTTTTTATCACTTTTTATCAACATACTATACTATGACTTTTTTCGACATACTATACTATGGCTTTTTCATCACTTTTTATTTACATACTATACTAAGGCTTTTTTCGACATACTATACTATGACTTTTTATCACTTTTTTCGACATACTATACTATGGCTTTTTTATCACTTTTTTCGACATACTATACTATGGCTTTTTTATCACTTTTTTCGACATACTATACTATGACTTTTTATCACTTTTTTCGACATACTATACTATGGCTTTTTATCACTTTTTTCGACATACTATACTATGGCTTTTTATCACTTTTTTCGACATACTATACTATGGCTTTTTATCACTTTTTATAGACATACTATACTATGGCTTTTTTATATTTTTTTTCGACATACTATACTATGGCTTTTTTTCACTTTTTTCGACATACTATACTAAGGCTTTTTATCACTTTTTATCAACATACTATACTATGACTTTTTTCGACATACTATACTATGGCTTTTTTATCACTTTTTATTTACATACTATACTAAGGCTTTTTTCGACATACTATACTATGACTTTTTATCACTTTTTTCGACATACTATACTATGGCTTTTTATCACTTTTTTCGACATACTATACTATGGCTTTTTATCACTTTTTATAGACATACTATACTATGGCTTTTTTATATCTTTTTTCGACATACTATACTATGGCTTTTTATCACTTTTTTCGACATACTATACTATGGCTTTTTATCACTTTTTTCGACATACTATACTAAGGCTTTTTTATCACTTTTTTTGACATGCTATGGCTTTTTATCACTTTTTTCGACATACTATGCTATGACTTTTTTCGACATACTATGCTATGGCTTTTTTAACACTTTTTTGACATACTATAATATCGCTTTTTATCACTTTTATCGACATACTATACTATGGCTTTTTATCACTTTATTCGACATACTATACTAAGGCTTTTTATCACTTTTTTGACATACTATGCAATGACTTTTTATCACTTTTTTTGACATACTATAATATGGCTTTTTATCACTTTTTTTGACATACTATAATATGGCTTTTTATCACTTTTTTTGACATAGTATACTATGGCACCCCCCCAAAAAAAAGGTTAGACACACTGTACTATGCTGTTTTTTGAAGACTTTTTTAGACATAACATTCTTGGTGGATTTGAACCCTGTACCTTCTGGCTGTAAGGCAACAGTACTAACCATTGGGACAGTATGCCACTTTACTGTCTTTCACCTGTTTTATTACTTTTGTCAACATACTATACTATCGCTTTTTATCACTTTTATTGATATACTATACTATGGCTTTTATCGACATACTATACTATGACTTTTTTATCACTTTTTTGACATGCTATACTATGGCTTTTTATCACTTTTTTGACATACTATACTATGACTTTTTTATCACTTTTTTGACATACTATACTATGGCTTTTTATCACTTTTTTCGACATAGTATACTATGGCACCCCCCCAAAAAAAAGGTTGGACACACTGTACTATGCTGTTTTTTTGAAGACGTTTTTAGACATAACATTCTTGGTGGATTTGAACCCTGTACCTTCTGGCTGTAAGGCAACAGTACTAACCATTGGGACAGTATGCCACTTTACTGTCGTTCACCTGTTTTATTACTTTTGTCAACATACTATACTATCGCTTTTTATCACTTTTATTGATATACTATACTATGGCTTTTTTTGACATACTATACTATGGCTTTTTATCACTTTTTATTGACATACTATACTAAGGCTTTTTTCGACATACTATATTATCGCTTTTTATCACTTTTTTCGACATACTATACTATGGCTTTTATCGACATACTATACTATGGCTTTATATCACTTTTTTGACATGCTATACTATGACTTTTTTATCACTTTTTTGACATACTATACTATGACTTTTTTATCACTTTTTTGACATACTATAGTATGACTTTTTTGACATACTATACTATGGCTTTTTTATCACTTTTTTGACATACTATACTATGACTTTTTTATCACTTTTTTTGACATACTATACTATGGCTTTTTTCGACATACTATACTATGGCTTTTTTATCACTTTTTTCGACATACTATAATAAGGCTTTTTATCACTTTTTATAGACATACTATACTATGGCTTTTTTATATCTTTTTTCGACATACTATACTATGGCTTTTTAGCACTTTTTATCAACATACTATACTATGACTTTTTTCGACATACTATACTATGGCTTTTTATCACTTTTTTCGACATACTATACTAAGGATTTTTTATCACTTTTTTTGACATGCTATGGCTTTTTATCACTTTTTTCGACATACTATGCTATGACTTTTTTAACACTTTTTTGACATACTATAATATCGCTTTTTATCACTTTTATCGACATACTATACTATGGCTTTTTATCACTTTATTCGACATACTATACAATGGCTTTTTATCACTTTTTCGACATACTATACTATGGCTTTTTATCACTTTTTATAGACATACTATACTATGGCTTTTTTATATTTTTTTTCGACATACTATACTATGGCTTTTTTATATTTTTTTCGACATACTATACTATGGCTTTTTATCACTTTTTTCGACATACTATACTATGGCTTTTTATCACTTTTTTCGACATACTATACTATGGCTTTTTATCACTTTTTATCAACATACTATACTATGACTTTTTTCGACATACTATACTATGGCTTTTTTATCACTTTTTTCGACATACTATACTATGGCTTTTTATCACTTTTTATCAACATACTATACTATGACTTTTTTCGACATACTATACTATGGCTTTTTATCACTTTTTTCTACATACTATACTATGGCTTTTTATCGACATACTATACTATGGCTTCTTATGACTTTTTTCTACGACATATTATACTCTTACTTTTTTTAATCATTAGGATTTTTCGACTTCATGACTTTTTCAGACATACTATACTATGATGCTTTTATGACTTTTGAGTTTTTATTGCCTTTTTAATGACATACTATTCTATTACTTCTTATGACATTATACTATGACTTTTTGACCTTTTTTGACATACCACACTATGACTTTTCTATGCTCTTTTAAGACTTTTTTGACATACAATACCATGACTTTTTTTTTTATATTTATTTTTTACTACATACTTACTTTTTCATGACTGTTTTTAATGACAAACTTCACTAAGACTTTTTAATAACATTTTCATGGCATGGCTTATTTAAAAGTGCTGTATTATTATTATTATTATAGAATATTATTTTATTCACTGACAAATACATGTCAGAGCATTTAAATTTTGTAATTTGTTGATGCTGAGCCAATTTTAGATACTTTCTTTACTAATTGGTAGGTTGGTAGTATAGTTCGGCATTAAATCAGATATAATTTACGTAAAAAGTAACTAGTAAGTATAATTGTCAATTAAATTTAGTGGAGTAGAAGTATAAAGTAGCATAAAATGGAAATACTGTATATATATATATATATATATATATAAAATATGTTAAAATTGTGCTTGAGGTATAGTACAGAACTACAGTGAGTGTACTTACTTTTAATTACCACCTGCAGGAGATCTCATTTACATAAACTGTCAAATAAATACAGTATATAAAATCAGAAAAATATCATGAACATTTTTAAAACTCTTTTAGCAGGTAGGGAAGATGTTGTTCAGGATACATTTGGAGTCATGAGCTCAGTATCTCCTGGTTCTATTAAAAAAATGATGAAGATAGTGTCATTCTTACCATACATGCACATTGCTGTACGTGTTTCCGTGTCAGGTGTCACATGAGGCGCAGTATTTGAACACAACTTTAATGGAGCTTCCTTTGACTGCATGACGAAGGCCTGGCTAACTTGTAAAGCTCCTCAGAGGGCCGACGGTGAGCCTCGCAGTCATCAAACATGCCTCTGTGGAGCGTCTCGATCAGGCCTTTCAACTACAAAAGCCTCATCAAAAAGATATGAAAGAAAAAAATCCCCTTCCCTCCCGCTCTCTGGTTCCTTGAGCTACCCAAATGCACAGAGCAAGGCACCATTTTTATTTCAATCATTGATTATTTTTTGTTAGTAGTGGTCGCAGTTTATTATTAGCAATAATCTTTATTTACTCTATGTTCAGATGGACTGAAAGAAATCCCTTCAGTCTTTTAAGGAACTGAACTGTCAATTTTATTTTCAGCAAAAAGGATAAAAACATCATTTGCACAATTCTGCCTCATCGAAATAAATAGTAATACATATTGGTTGTACATGTCACAACATTGTACAACACCCAATTGTAACATAATTTGTTTAAGCTGGAAAAACAAATTATCATACAGTGTGTCCTTTCAACATCAATTAACAAACAAACCATGGACATTATTGATTTCATTTCTGAATGGCAATATATGCTGGACTGCAAACTACAGAAGCAAAATCCATTTTCTTACAAACTTCACCCAGTTAAGGACTGTCACTTCAGAAACAAATTATTTTTTCTAGAGTCTAAAAGGTGTGAATCAAGCACAACAAGGACGGATCCTTCAACAAAGCTTCCTCATGTAGCAGACGATCCCAGGACCCCCCGCCTCGTACAAAAGCAGAACAACCAAATCCTGACATTTTATAGCCCAGAAATCATACATTGGACTTGTCAATAGAAAGGTGGAAGAAAAACAGCCTCTGACAAACACTACATTGCAACATCTGCAAAATGTATTGTTAGGAGAATAATAGAAATTATACTTACTATACTCCTATTTCACCCAGCGGAGCCACAAACTGACGTGTCATTCTTTTATTATTTGCACAACTTAATGTCTTCACATCACTTCTTTAGCACATCAACTACTTATTTATACTGTATGAGTGCAGCTCCACTTTTCATATGTGTTGAGAGGTATGAGTCCATGAATAATGTGAAAAATGTTTATGAAAAACAGCTTCTCATCACCCTGATTCTTTTTTTTTTTTCAGCACAAAGATAGCACAAAGGAATGCATCAAAGCAAGAGTGCTGGGCCCGCGCCCATCGGTGGAATGAAAGGACAGGTGTCTCACCGTAAAAATGTATGCAGTCAATGTTTGGACTGGAGCCCAAAATCTGAAACCTTTAATGTCTTTTGCACACAAGGTCTCCTCCTCAGTCAAGCCACTTTTGAAGTCTGTGTCAAAACTCACCATGTCACGCTTTTTAAAAAATCCACACAAGGAGGTAAACAAACCAAAAACCTTTTGAAGTCAAAGTTGTTTTTTTCAATCTCTCTTGTGTTGTCTTTGAATTTTTTTCCTCCGATGCACTAAGGCAGACAAAATCATTTTCTCTGACAATGAATTACTCTTATTTTTTTTCATTTTTTTTCCGTAAGTCTGAGAAATGTTAAGAGAGATATTTAGGGGCTATGAGAAGACACTGGTGCCGTCACTGTTGCCGTACAGGTCAGCCAGCTTTTTGAAGCGTGGTCCCCAGTTGCTGAGATAGTCATAGTTCTGATCTGAGTCTGTACTTAGTGACTCCAAAGAGCTTAGTGACTCTGCAACAGAGCCGCTGCCTTCAAAAGCATATGTCTGCAGAGAGTCATACGGGGGAGCTGACGGGTCCACATCAGCATCCTTAAGTCGCTCCCAAATAAACTCTCGAAACACCACGTTGTCTGGTAGGGATTTATAGGACGGGCGAGTAGTTGATGGGTAATGAAAGAAGGTGGGAGTATCTGGTGTGACGTCTCGCCTAACGTTGGGATCTCTGATGACGTTTAGGTTGCGGAGAGTAACCATGTCGAAGGCCTCTGTGTCCTCCTCTCCCCCACCCTCGTCGTCGTAGCGGACAATGTTCTCTCTGATGTCCCTCTCCTCCTCGAGAATCAGTGGCTCCTTCCTCCTCCGACGCATTGTCACAATTAGCAGAACCATCACTGCAGAGAAAGGGAGAAGAGATGCTGGAGTCAATATTGACTGACAACGTGCATATTTTCTGTGCCAGTCAGCTGGAAAGATGTGACTTGCTGAATACAGTGTGAAATTGATTCCCAACCAAGGGAGCTTGTACACCAGGGGGTACTGCTAAAAGTAATGGATAATTGGTTAAAACATCTCTCCAAATGATACAGGTACAAATGCAAACTTAAACCACTCAAGCATCGACAGTTAAATTGTATGGAAATATTATTGGTTATATATTAAGGTTAACAATTTCCACTTTTACGTAATTGTGAGTGATAAATAACATCATGTTTAAAATCAAATTTTAAAATACTGACAGCGGTGTCAGTGAACGGGGTATTTGAACTCATTTGGCAGGGCTGTGACGGAACATCTGACTAAATCCAATTAGCGTTTACAAAACTAAACCTGCAATGTAATATATTGTGCCCCTCTGTGGTTTCCACCACCTACACTTTGCTTCTAGACTTCTAGTACAAATCTCCACCAAACTGGAATATCTGTCCCCCTGAGATCTCACCAGAAGTCTTCCTCCAGCCCCTGTTCCCTCTCCCATACATTATTGCTGAAAATAACTCTACGCCCAAGCAAACTGGCAAATATCTAATGATCTTCTATCCATCAATGTCAAGCTAGTGCCAATGAAATATCGCTCCGTGGGCCCATATTTCTTTTCCTCCTCGACGTCGAGCTCCTGCAGGCAGCCGAGAAAGAGGCCCAGGAACCGAATTCAAACACCACTTCACAACCTCTAATAAGGGAGCAAATGGAAGAGATGGAAGGGAGGGAAGTGTCACATGGAAAGGCTGCAGGAGATGAATGGGTAGCTTCCTGTTGGCTATTTGGTGACTGCTGGTACCATACAGCAGTTTTTGTCAAAATACTGGGAATGGTCCCTCCAGTCTAACAACCACTGCTAATAACTGACATTTTTTCTTAGTGCTTTAAGACAAAACGGCAAACATTTCTGCGGAAGATTGTTTCCTTTAATTTCAGGAACTCAATTCATTCTTTTATTCAATTCAGTGTGGCTTCTCCAAAGGGAATTACAAAGTGGCACATTGAAATAGAATATTCTCAGTGCTTTCCAGCAAAGCTCTTTAGGGTTTAATGCCTCGAAGGCAGCCACGATGCGTCACAGACTGGAAGCGGCCCAACATCCAATCACGTCCTACTAGGATGAGCAGGTGGATGGCCGGGCATACAAATAGTGAGTTTGTGTCAGGTACCAAGGGTGCTTTAAGAAATGATTTCCAGCCCAGACAGCTAAACAAAGACACAAAACATAACACATTTACTGATGATGTACACTAAATGAAAAACAGAAGCGAGGGATATCAATTTAGTGTTACAAAAGGCTTTTTGCTGTAATTGAATTGTTTAAAAGATTTACCCGGCCCAATCGATACTGAACAAGGTGAGTTTTCTGTGCTGCCCTTTTCTTACATGCATCATTGAATGCACTTTCTCATTAGAGTATTTTTTTCTCTCTCCATGCTATGTGATTCTGGTGAAACTGGGACTGATTATTCGCTCATTTTGTGTCTCTGTGCTGCAGTGCATTGTCTAAGAGAGGTATCAATCAGCAACTGTCTGAAAAGAAAAGAGGATTTATTTTTAAACTTTTCTGCAACAGCTGTGCTTATGTTATTTGGTTATGAGCAGCGGGGGAGGATGTATTCAGACCCTTTACTTAAGTAAAAGTACTAATACCACACAGTAAAAATACTCTGTTATGCATTGAAACCTAGTTGGTACAAGGTAATGTCACGTACTTCAATGCATCGATCAGGATTTAACAACATTTAAATCAAAATAGAATATAATTGTTACTTATGTTGCCAGGGCACTGTCAATAAAATCTGAGTTTATTCACTGTTTAACTCTTAATAAACATTATTTAAGAATATGTATATATATATATATATATATATATATATATATATATATATGTCCTAGTCTAATTCATACTATATAAAACTCAGTGATGGGAACAGCAAGTTAGTTAGCCAGCCTTGTAGTACTGGTTCATTTACATTGTGTAATGCAAAGTAAAAAAATAAATAGTTTTTATTTTATGTTAGTATTTTTAAATCAAAATCCCTGTCTTCACTGTAACTAGCTTATGGGTCATAGTAGCTAGCAGAGCATTATCTGTTATCTGTGTTTAGCTGTCAGTCGTTAAATTAGAACATCCCACATTGTTTTTCTCTTTCTAAAACACTTTGTACGACAGTGTATGAGGGCCATTGTAGGTTAAAAAAAACAGAAGCGGGGGTGGGGTAATATTCCGAGAATAAATTCAGAATTTAAGAGATTAAAGTTGGAAATTTACAAGAAAAAAACTCAAATATGATCTAAGATTGAAGAGGTACATTTAAGAGAATAAACTAACACATTTACAAGAAAAAAAAAAACCATGTAAATTCATTGTTTGGTCTGTAGAATGTCAACGTGATATCTTCAAATTGCTTGATTTGTCCCACCAACAGTCCAATTAATTAACTTTACAGTGATATGAAACAGGGAGAAGCAGCCAATCCTCACATTTGAAAAGCTGGAACCAAGAAATATGTGTTTTTTCCCCTTTATAAATGACTTAAACAATAAATTGATTATATAAATAGTTGCGACTGACAATTGATTTAGCTCTAGATACTGACTTAGTGACATAACATTGTAACTACGAGAACAGAGAATAAGAAGCATGGAAGAGAGCCGGCAGGAAATAAGAGGTGTCTAGACACGTGAAGAGAAGCTCTCATGCGACCTCATCAACATGACAGATATCACTCTCCTGCATGCATGAAATTGCAACAAAATGCCTTATGTACAGCAACTTGATGAAGGGCATAGAAACAATCAGAATCCTCAAACATAAATGCTCCAAGTTACTGGCATCTTTATCAGTGCTGCTGTATGTTTGCTGCATGAATCAAACATATATGAAAAGCGCTATATAAATTAAATTTATTATTATTATATTTGATGATTTCTTTGTTGTTGCTGGTGTTATCTGTCACACTGTGTATCTGTCCAGATTATGTGCTTGTGCTTCTTTACTGTTTCGTTTTTTTTGTTTTTATTTTGTACTATGTATCCTTCTGCAAGCTGTTAACATTTGTTTCCTCCCAATTCCCTAACACAAGGTCTTTTTAGCTTTTGTCAGCCTGTCATTATGAAGACAAATCTCTTAATTGACTCACTAAGTTAAATAAAAAGGGCTGATTACCTTTTCTTCTTTTATTTTTAGCATGTCAACCAGTGTGATATCACATCATTACACAGTTTTAACACACAAATGTGCATCTTACAGTGTGCACAGTGGAGCTTAAAGATCAGATCTAGAAAAAGACATTGTCTGCCGTCTGAATACAGACACATAAATAGAGACACAGACAGAGGGGCTAACACGGTAAAATAAAAGACAGATGAATGGACATGAAGATTTATAGAATGAGTCAGATAAGCAATACTCAGACAGAAATAACTGTCTGGAGATTTGGAATGCTACGTAATGTCCTAATTGGCCCTCTGGAGGATTGAGCCATACCTGACCTGTTCTGGGGGGGAAACAGGCACTGGCACTCTTAACAAGATAATGATCGTCTCAGTGGTTTGGATGCATCATGCAGAAGTGACAGTATAATTAAAAAAGGTTTTAAATGACATTTAGAACAAAACCAAAAAAACAACAACAGTTGTACCGATGCATTTTCAGACATATTTCTGCGAGGAGTAGAGGACAAGCTCTGCAATTAAATCTAAAAATATCAACCTATGATTAATGACCACTTAGCTTATGAGTATGTAGAGCCAAAGCTAATGTGCATGCAGCTCTGTGTGGATTAAAGGCAGGCAGGTGGAAACTGTACTTTGAATCAACTGTTGTGATTGAAGCTCCTAGACACAACCGACGAATCCTGTGGCGCTCTGAAGCGCTCTCCACTCGCAACATTGTATTGTAGTTATTAGACCGGCGACAGGTAACGAGAATCACTGCTGCAGGTAAGAGTGTGTGATGGAGGAGAAAAAAAGCAGATCAGGAGTGTGTTCAATTTTGAGGTAATTTTGACATTTTAGAGGGAGATACTGTACTTTTTGCTTCCCTATATGTATTTGAAAGCTTTAGTTACTTTGCAGATTCAGATTATTAATACAAAATATGAATCAACTTATAACCTACAATATAACATTGCATGTTAAGATACCCAGAAGTATGTAAAGTAGTTGAAAAATAGCTTTTCCAGCTGTAACATTAAGGAGATGAAAACATGAATGTATCACTAATTAGAATCCAGTAACATTATATGTTTTTCTGAAATGAGCCATTCTGCATCTGAGTACTTTTACTTTAAGTATATATTGATGGTAATACTTTTGTACTTTTACTTAAGTAAGATTTGGAATACATGCATTTTACATTAACAGAGTATGTTTATAATGAAGTATTACTACTTTGTAAAAGATCTGAATACTCCACCATTATTTGAGCTAGCATCTGAGGACGACAGCAGCTTGGGTCTTATTCTGGCTCGTGTCTTAGCCAAAACAACACAATCACATGCAATCACAGCGTCAATTGCTACCTACAGATTGAAAGAGGTCTTGATGGAAGAGCATCAAAGAAGATCAGAATAAAGGATCACACATGGGCTGTTAATACAAGGGAAGAAGGGAGGGGGGAGGGATATGCACAAAGAGGAAACTGAGAAAAGAAGGAAAGAAGAAATCCAATTGAGCAAAACAGACTGATGGGGACAACTAAGGACACACACACACACACACACACACACACACACACACACACACACACACACACACACACACACACACACACACACACACACACACACACACACACACACACACGGACACACACACACACACACACACACGGCGACGTATAGAGGAGGTATATTAAACTGGGGGCCATTAGTTCTAAGCCTGTGGCCTCAGGCCATGCCGTGCAGAATAGAGCCAGCTTTCATTAGCGATGCTGAGTTCAGGGTTGCACCACCACATATTTCCCCCTGTTGCTCTTTTGAAGTTTTCATTTACCAAGAAAAGTATTCTCTGTTGCAACACAAGGAGGGCAAACTTCAAGAGGGCTGGAATAAAAAGCAAAGTTGACCCCATCAAAGAACTCATTTCGGTTATGCTGTTTAGATCCTCTTCAGCTTTCAATGAAGATCACCTAAGCGTTAAACTACGACGCTTTGTCTGTGGGTTTTATGAGCAATAATGCAGCCAGGATGTGACGGCTCAGTGCTGCATCATCTTTAAGGTTATGTTAATGAATTCTCATTTACAAGTCTCTTTGCCTACATCTTGGTGTTACACTAGAACACAGAAGTTGAGGAGTGCCTGTCCTTGAAATGCAGTATTCCATACAGTACTTCTCTCTATGACTTCCATGAAATACTATATATACTACTACTACAGTATATATAAAATACACTGAAAAGTATCTGGGGGAAGGCCCCATGACAGTTCCTTTTAGGAGGGAAAATGATTTAAAATCTAAACTCTAATCACTGACTCTGGCTGCCGTCCTTCAGACGCTGCATTCCTCTCAATTAAATTACTCTATATTTTTCAGTATAGTGTGCTCAAACGCAAGAGTATAAATACTTACTTGAACCTTATGTTTATTCAAGTGTCCAATCAAGTAAACATATTCATATAAAAAATATTTTTTAGAGTAATGCCATCACAGCCAGTCTGACAAATCTCTTTCATTTGTTAAACAGAATTAAACATCTTCGATAAAGTCAAGGTAAAAGCCTGGGGTGACCACGTATTCCATCAGACCCGTAGAATATATTTGTATTATCTACTGGGTCCAGATAAACACTCAGGCAAAATAAAAATACACCTCCAAAACCCAGTATGCCGACTCTAGTTAAATGATCCTGTTGGCAGGATTTCAGTGGTATTTTACTTGTGAACATCCAGGCTACTATTCAGAGCTGGCTGACCTCGGTCACATGTATCTACCAAAGAGGAAATCTGATGGGAAGCTATCTCCCTCCAGGTTTGACATGTGCAAGACCTCAAAATGCAACTCTGTTTTTGGCAAAGCTTTCCTCACACATTCACCCGCCTGCAGAATGTATAATAGCGAAGATAAGTCTGAATGGGTTGGTAATACTGAGGTAGTGCAGCACTCTATATCTGACATTACTTCCACTTAAGTGTGAACTTAAATCTGAACTGTAAAGATTGTTGGCTTAAATATATTCCAGCTGTAACGAAGCCTGCGAACTACTTCAGACAGACAACTCGAAAAAGTAATGTCTATTAAAGTCTATTTAAGATATCAACGCCCTGCCCACTCTTTTGATTTGCTTAGGGACTGTACAAACATTATTATGGGTCAGAGAAAGAGGAGGGCTTGTATTTTTTCTTTCTACTTGAAAGAAGAGTAGTCTGAATTGTATTGGAGAGCATGCAAGGGTTATTATCCCAGATTCATTCCTCCAAGAAATAATGATCTTAACATATCAGGCTATCGCATCATCTGATTTCATTCATATTGTTTTATTTCATAGCCTAATATTCAAAAATAGAGAGTGGCTGGAATATTTGTACATTTGTTATTCTTATCATTATATCATTTTGAGATACCGGAAAGGAGGTATTGTGTCTGTTTTGTTTTTCCTTTTAAAGTGCTCATATTATGCTTTTTGGCTTTTCCCCTTTCCTTTATTGTGTTATATATCTTTTTTGTGCATGTTATAGGTTTACAAAGTGAAAAAGCCCAAAGTCCCCCCCAAAGGGACTTACCATCTCCAACAGAAAACACTGTTCACAAACTGCTCCAAACAGCTCTGTTGTAGTCCAGCCTTCTCTTCTGTGACGAACGTGCGTCACTTTGTAACACGTTATAGTCCTCGCCTAGCTGCTAGCACGGCACACCCTCATACTCTGCTTCTGACTGGCTAGTAGTCCTTTCCTAGCTACTGCACATGTGCGACTCCCAACAAAGATGGGACAGAAGTGAGATGCCTCACTCTGTAGCTAAAACAGAGAGCTCAACACACAGGGTGAAAAGAGGAGCTGCAGCAATGTGCAGTACAACAAAAATATGGTGTTTTTTCAAAAATTAAACCATGTAAACCTATTCTGGTACTACCTCTAAATACAATTATGAACCTGAACATGAGCATAATATGAGCACTTTAAGTCAATGGGAAGGTTGATTTTCCGGTCGCTGCTTTTTTGTTTTTGCTTTTTGTCTGTTGTCTGCTGCGTTCAGACTACGCTACAATCAGGAAGTGTCTTTTTCAAAGCAGATACAATCAAAAAGGGGAGTTCATATATATCTGATGCCTTGAATTTGTCGATGAAAACCATGTGTAACAATATATAATAATATTGAGGAAGTGATGCTTTGTGATATCGAATCGACTTGAATCATTGAAAGGATAATTGTAGTTGAATCAAACCGTGAAACCAGTGAAGATTCACCCCCCTAAGTAATATCTACATCGACAGTCGATGTCGTGGCTCTTTCAGGTGGAATTTGTGTGTTTTGCAACATCAGTAGCTAATAGCTGCTGATACTGCTGGTTGTTTTATTGCTATACTGCAGATCTACTAGATGGCTAATTACTGATTATGTGCTGCTGCCATCTACCAATATGCTGTAATTGTATTGAGATTAAATGCGGATTAAGGCATTATACTGAACTGAGGTCAGTTTTTTAAAGTTGTTTGTTAATAGCTGAGATCTGAGGACAGCGAGCAGTGGTAGAAGTATTGTACTTCAGCACAATGTTGAGATAGGTATACTTTACTTGGGTATTACTATTACAGTGTGTACTAATTTATACTTCTACTCCACTAAATTTTAGAGATATATATTGTTTTTATTATAGAATAAACTGCCAAACTGTATATAAAACACTTGAAATAAGTTCCAACTTGCCAAAATAAAACAGTAAAATTCTTTAGCATCAGTAATAATTATGGGCGTAATTTTTCTGCATACTGAGTACTTGTGATACAACTTACTTAATTACTCGTAAATATATTTTGCAGATGATACTTCAGTACAATTATGAATGCAGGGCTTTTCCTTGTAATGTGAGTACTGTTACACTGTGTTATTGCTACTTTTACTTCAGTGAAGGATCCTAAATACTTCTTCCAACGCTGCCGGCGAGGCAAGCAATGATCAGACAAGTTGTAAACAAACCAAGTTATATTGATGAACAACTACAATTAAATTGTTGAATAAAATGTCTTAATATCTGACAGGGTTAGTGGGCAAAGCTGTGAAAAAGATCAACTCTACAATAATGATCACTCTGAGCTTTATACTAACCTCTTCAGCTACATAAAAAACACATATACAGTAAGTGTTACCTCTGACACTGAGGTTGTATAGATCTTACCCAGAAGTGTGCTGATGCAGCCTAAAATAGCCAGGAGGGCGCCGGTGCTCAGGCCAGTCGCGGTGTAGGCCACAGCTCCACAAGACAAGGCCACGCCATCAGAGTCACAGTCACACACTCGCACTGAGAGTGTGTTTGTGCTGCTGAGGGCAGGACTTCCACTGTCCACAATCAACACCGGCAGCCGATACATAGCTTGCTCCCGTCTCCTGAAACCGCCTCGCTTCGTCAGTATGGACGCTGTGTTGTCTGCAAAGTAGAGTAACAACATGCATCGGTCAGACTTTTAAGAAAGTAGCCTGGAGAGCTGTGTTTAATTTGCTTGATTATTGGTTTCAAATGAACAATGAACTGCATATATATATATATATATATATATATATATATATATATATATATATATATATATATATATATATATATATATATATATATATATATATATATATATATATATATGACTGGCAGGAGGCCTAGCTGCTATTGTGTAATGATTGCTGTGCAGTTTGAAATTATTTTACAGTATTAGAAGCAGGAATGCCAACAGATGGTGTCATTAACACAATTCATTAAATGGCACACTGTGGAGCCTCTCCCGGTCTTGACCACCTGTTGGCTAATAACAGCTTTGGTTTGGTGCAAAAAATTGTATATGAAATCTTATCTCCATACCGTTATGAAAGAGAAAGAGGCAGCCAGAGGAGAACAATACGTTATTACACCAGCTAAAAAAAACCACTTCAATAGATTGAAATGCATTTTCAAATTGAGCCGTCACACTTGAAATGTAGATTTTGCCTTGAAGGACAACTCCTTTGTTTTTCAGAACAATGTTCAGATTTGAATCTAAGAACAAGGTAAAAATGAATATAGAGATGGGTTCTCTTGTAAATGCCACATTAGACAAATCAACAAAAATGTTCTAACGGGTTAGGAAAAAACACACAGTTGGTTGGTGACAACAGTGATTTAAAATAGGGCTGCAACGGTTCCTGTATTTGTACCGAACCGTCACAGTACGCGGGTCACGGCCCAGTGCACACAGCCGCACGCCGAATATACAGTATTTAGAATGATGTACGTAATGTGGAACCAGAGTTCACAAGCATGCAACACTTTTAGCTGTACGCTGTTAGCAACATGTACTGAGGTTAAAACACCAAGCGGATCAGTGTGCAAGTCAGTCACACTGTAGTCTATATCCACAACGTTTCACTTCCGGGATTGCTCCGGTGCCGTCGATTTTACTCTTTTCAGCTGGATGTCCGGTACCTTCCGCTTTTTTGTGTTGGAATTTTTATTTCTGAGGACTATAAAGGTTAACTGCTCCTCAGATCTCTGCAGGGTAAATCCAGACAGCTAGCTAGACTATCTGTCCAATCTGAGTTTTTCTGTTGCACGACTAAAACTACTTTTGAACATACACATGTTCCACCACTGTGGCTCTGTCGGGTGCTTAGCCAAGGTAACCAAGGCATTTCTTCCACAAAAAATGTTTCAGAGTCCATGGTAGAACGTCAGGCATTACCACAAAGTAATGAAATATGTGTGGCAGGGCATCTTTAACAAAACTCTCAAAAACTGTCTTCCAGCCAAATTGCTCTTAATCTGCTTAGAGGTTACCATTAAACATCCAGATCATCATGTAACACAGGGCTGCACTCACATGAACTACTGTGGCACAACATGGCTGCTGCTACCTCTGAGATGTAACATGGCAGCCTTAGCTGAGCTCTAACAAAACACTCAAAGCAGGGCATTTACCTGTATCAGCTCTACACGTTTTTATGATGGAGTCGGGCACAATTCTGATGTGTTTTCAAAGCTATGTGCAAAGTTTTCCTATATGAGCAGCTCCTTTTCTTCATCCGCCCACTTCTTTGCGTGTAGGTGGGAAGCAAATCATTATGGTACAAAGGCAGTTTTCAGCCTGTGTGTTAAGGTTAAAGTTATTCTGTGATATAGTACATGGAGACCCTGCTGTGGTGGATTGTGGCACAAATCTCATATGTGCTCCAGTTGCAGAAGGAAGTTTGTTTTTGCATTCAATTTTGATGAACAATTACAAAAAAAGGATAGCGAGGGCATTGTCATGGCAGAATTATGGTTTCATTTGGCATGGCTAGGCACACTGCAGGGCACCAGTTACTCTATACTTTTTCTCTAGAGTCAGATAGCAGAGTAGAGTACGTAGTATGTCCAGATGCAGGGCAGATATAGAGAGCCAGAGTGAGCAATGGCCAAAGTGTCAATTGCATTGCTGCTAGGCTCAATTCGAAGGAAGTAGGCAGCAAATAGACCGTACCTAACTTACCAACACCCTTTACAGACTCCGATGGACCACTGGCAATTTTCTCAATGGAGTTTTTGATTTATCAGCTGAATGCAACCGGGCTGATCTGAAACGTGGAGCTTTGACAAGGACGTAGAGGTTTAGTAGTTAAGTTTAAATTGGTGACTGACTCTAGGGTTTCTGCAGCAAGTTAAATTTAAAGGTGGAGTCTGTGATTCTAATCCAATACACTTTTTTTTGTTATATTCAGCAAATATCCTCACGGTTTCTTGTCGTAAACATTTCTTCTGTTGATACTGGCCAATTTAAAGATCCCATCCTCAATGAGGTTTAAATTTAATGATTGGGGACAAAATCCACAGTTCTCATTTAGTGCATCAATGTATGCAAAAGTCCACTAAAAGGAGTGTTATTTTGGAAGATATCAATTTGATTTGCCTAACTCAGAAAAGCTTCATATAATATATATTATTCAGATAAACCAACTTACATTACTTACAGCAGAAAAATATTTGACATTTTACTTTTAATATCTTCTAATGTATTTTTCTTTGATAAAAACGGAATTCAGTGCTTTTAAAAAAGTATTTTGCAGGTAAAAAAAGAATAGATGTTAACTACAGATAATCACAAAATAACAGTAGCACCAGGTAATTCTGAGGAATAACACAGACCTTTGTTATCTCGCAGGGTGAAGTTGAGGTTGCCGGCAACAGGTGCAGCCAGGGCGAAATAAAAGCGGTGACCGCTCAGAGGTTCGTCCTTATCCACTGCACTGATGGTCTGAATTACCTGAGGACAACAACAAGATATTCAAGATTAGTTGCCTTGGTGATGTTCATCCGATCTCACTGGCTGATTAGGTGTTAACTGAAGCTGCAAATTGTGTGCATGCAGTAGAAGAACTATGGTATCAGTTTAAGGAAAGCCTTGTATTTGCATCACTTTTCACTCCATCTTAGATTTATTTACATGGAGGCATCAATCTTTCTTAAAAGGCAGAGCAACAGTGTGAGTGAACTGGAGAAAATCAACTTGATTCTGATTGATGGAAGATTTATTATTTTTTTTATGTTTGGCTGCGGTTTTGTGTCATTTATCTCTTTAAGTACAGTAAGTGCTTATTTGGCAAGAGCTTGGCAACCTCTTAGGGAAGTGTTTTCTTTTGGGAAGTGATTTCTTCGAAACAAATCATTGTCTAGCGACTACTACTCTCTGTCCCAGCATCTATCTATAACATACATTTAGCCAAATAACAGTGTGATGCAGGAACAAAACAATGGCTTTCATAGTTCCTTTTTTTAACTTGCACACATTTTTTTTTTATTTATTATCAGCCTCTATCAAACAGTGGACATGTCCTTTTATTGTTACAGTTACACATATATTTCTTGGAGCCATATGTAAAACCCAAGAAATAAAGAATGAAACAAAGTTTTTTTAAACTTTTTTTTAAGTAGAATAAATAGAATAATAATAGTCATATTACAATATACAATATTACAACATTCATACAGAAACAACAAAAACAAATATTTTTTGGGGTGATGGTTGATGATATTCAATAAGCCTTCGCTGGCTCATTCCCTTATAAGTAAGTCCTATACACTTCACTTTGGGCACATTCACAACTTGTGGATAAATTTGGCTTTATTGAAACTATATTATCAATGTTATCGGTATCACCAGGGTGCGATTTGTAAAAAAAGCAGAGGGGGATGTTTTTTGATCATACACAACAAAACAAAACATACAAGAATTCGGCCACTCGGCCAGGCACGCCAAAACACTTAAATATGCACTTCAATATTCAATGGAAAACACAGCATTTCAAGTGGTAGAGCGGAGTTCACTTCGCGGGGAAAAAAGAATCCTATCACCCAGGAAATGCTTGTTCGTTCCTCGGGAGTGTTTTAATACAAACCACCATCTTTTTCCTAAACTTGCCCAAACTTAATTTCATCGCCGCATGACGATCACTGGCTAAACTTAACTACCATAGTCCCTGAAAGGAGCGTCAGCTGGCGGTGCCTGTAGCCGGGTCACAGTCACCTATTGGCGGTAAATAACTGCCGCTGGTAGCCGGCGTCCCGGAGCTCTGTAGCGGCTAAATACAACCAGCAACTGCAGCTCAGATTTTATCGTTCTATCGCTCTATAGACTGTTCACGTTACAGAGCTTTACTTAGTTTAAAATACTTTTATTTTAGGTATATATAGTGATCTATTGGTGGAGTAGGGGGGTTTACATTTTGTCCCCACCAGGGATAAAAATAATTCAGCAGAGGCAGGGATACCTCAGCAGTGACTGTATTTCCATTTGATAAAGTCTTAATATATATTATAAAGACAACAAATACACAATTAAATAACTAACTTATCATATTGACAGTTTACAATCAGAACACGTTGTGTTCCTTGACGATTTTCAGGTTTTGTACAGACCATTAAAGGGGTAATAAATGTTACACACATTCTTCTTAGTCTAATATCTAAATCACAGTCACATGCATCTGCCTGCATAGACCACCATATAATAAATAAAGTTAATGTCAGGTCAGTCCTCTGACTGTTATTCTTCAAAATGAATGCATATGCTATGCAGTCAGGCATTCATTATTACAAGTATGAAAATGACTCATGTTAATAACTGCTCTTGCTCGAGGCGATGCAAGAAAAACATTCATATCTGTGAGTAAAACAATTGGATGCTATTTGTTTCTGCCCACTTTATTTTGCCTCTGAACCAGGGACTAACCAGAATTGTCCTCCCTTTTTTATAGACCAGTGTTGACAACTATAAATAATGCAGGAAATCATTATCATATTACCAAATAAACCAATTTATTTACACCTACCAGCATGTACTGTAATGATTTTTTATTCATACAAACATGGAATCTGCAAATACAATTATCTTTTTTGAGCAAAAAAAATCCCACTATGCTTTAATTTCTTCTGTGCAGCAGCACTTAGAAGGAAGAAAGAAAGAAAAAAAAATCTCACTCGGTACATGCTGTACAGGAGGAGCATATCACACACAAACATGCCATATGGACGACAAATGATAGCCACCAAGACGGCCATCAAAGTGAGAGTTACTGCAGCAGTGTCCTTATAAATTTACATCAAGTCTCCTGAATCCTTTGTAGGCAATCTAGAAACGCAACCCTGTGACAACTCACACCCGTGGATGGGTTCCAAGAGATTCTTAAAAGCAATTCACATTAAATTATCTCATCTTACAGCCCCAAACGGCTCTGCGTCAAACATCGAGACAAAAACAAAAGTATGAAGTATGAAAGAATAAAAAAACGGGGGCCGAGGAAGAAGAAAAAAACTAAAAACCAATGATCCATCAGGGCTGAGAAATGGATTATCAGTTGTCAGTTGTGATTAAATGCTGCTAGTTACAAGCTGTCAGGTATTAGGGGTTGGTGTAGGTGGCAAACAACATCCTGCCAATTATTAAAACTGGCAGGCTGGGTGAAAATCATGAATGTTTTACTCTGTTTCTTAACTAAATTAAAATAGTTTCTCCTTCATCAGCAAAAGTAATCACAAAGTATGCTTTTTTCTGTTTACTGTTATTGCAGCGCAAGGGAAATGTACTATATATGCAGAGCAGAAATGCAAAGAGGTTAGCTGCTCTAGTTCAAGAAGATTTGGCATGTCTGTCTGCATATACAGACAGAAGTGATGTTTGTGTTAGCACCACATCAGTGACACAACCTCTGAGCACCTAAACATGCAGTGTGTGCATGCACGGCTGCATATCATGAAAGCTGCTATTGATTCTGGGATCACAATAACTCACATGCCTCTCACTCTGTTATGGAAATTTCACATCTGATAGAAACCTTTCCTTACACCGCCGATGAATCCTATACACAATATGAACCCTTTGATGTCCTTAGAATATTGCAGATGGATTCAGAGCTTATCTCTAGGAAGGGTTTCATTCCCCTCTGCTGAGGAAAAGGACTGTAAATCATCCTTAAATCAAACACTTTGTAATGTATAATGCCTTTCATTAGTGTGGCTCTGATGCAAGGCGTTCCCGAGAACCTTTGGTGGGGAATTCTCTAATGGTTCGAGTAGCAGACAGAAGGAGAGAGGCATGGATGTAGACATAAATTCTCACTGAAAGACATTAACGGCAGCGGCAGACTGATGACTGTGGCAAGGCAAGACTGAGAAGGCTTCTGAATCACAGAATTAAAGGTTTTTGGAGTTTACACATAGCTGCATGTCAGATCACTGATGGATATAAATGGACAAAGGTGTCTCTGTTGGTCGCTTTGAAGGACGAGGGGGAGCAGGAGAATGTGCAAACAACAGAGGCATGCACACACATTTCTGTACATATTCATTGCTACTGCAAAGATTGTCGACTTGCAGTGACAGGCATTACATTTTTCACTTTTATCTTAAACATAATGATAGATGCTGTGTGTTGAAAACCTTTGGGGCGGTGGGTGTGCGGTCACGGAAGGCTTGTATCCAGTGGACGCGCCGTTTTGTTGTCATTACTTAGAATTCCTCATGGGGGGCGGCACAAACTACGGACTACAGCTTTCAAAATCCGATAGTTATGTATGTGTCGATATTATTCTTTTTAACATAAACAGATTTTTTTTTATTTAAATTGTGACCAAGATACATATCGGGCGGGACATTTTACAGTTGAAAAATCCACTTGTGGGGGCTCTCTGGTGGACAAAGTATGTACTCCCCCCCCTTACATACCAGCCGACATATACACTGATGCTGATATATCTGCAATAAGATAATATTGACCTGGCTGATTTATCGATCTACCTCTGTCAACTTGCGACCCCTTATCACAGGTTGCATACTCACAACCAAAGAGTGATATTTTCTTTCCATGTTGTTTTAATTTTTTAAATATTTAAAAAAAAAAATTCTGTCAGTTTGGGGGTCCTTGATGTCAAAATGTTTAAGAACCACTGGTGCAGTGTATGGTCGAGAGAGAGACAGAGAGAGAGAGAGAGAGAGACAGAGAGAGAGAGAAAGAAAGAAAGAAACGTGATGATTGATGCGCTGACAGCTGAGGAGCAGAGGAGAAATAAATAGTTGTCAAGTGGTAGTTAATGTACAGTTTAGGTTTCAGTGTGTCTACGAAGAAATGCTACTGAAGTGAGCAGCAACTTCGGCCTTGGAGGTACAACAAATTCTCCTCTTTGCTTGCCAACTACAGTCTGGAAGCTGAAGCAGAAACGTTATCTTACGAGGCTGTGGGCATGTTCATAATAGTCATGGGACGTAACCTTGGTCTGGTCTGTTTAACCGTAACACTAGATGAGATGAGTAATCCAGAACAATACATTGTTGAAAATAGCATGATTATAATGTTAAAGTTATTAAATAAAAGCAGACCTTAATTAGTGTCTCAAACATTTTTTCCTAAAATAAAAAATCCCCTGACCTATGACCAGTGAGCACTGTAGCATAGTTTGCTAAATGAAAAATAATATTTTTTAAGGACTGTTTACATTTATGCTCCACTCTAAAAGCAGGCCAGGTACACAGACTTGTAGCCAACAGCACAGTAACTAAATTCACTGCCCTCTATCAACCAGTTTCTGTTAATCTAATGGGAATGGACATTTGTAGCCAACACAAGCTTTTCTTTCTTAAAAAATGACGATAATAGGCTAAACAATATTATATCAGCAATAAAAAGGGCATCACCTGATTTTTGCAAGAGATGGGCCCCCTATGAAACAAGAAATGCATAGTTCATAACAGAGAATTAACACAGAGGCTCTAGCTTAGGGCCCCCCCCTATAGCCCTTGGCTATAGTAAAAAAACACTGCTGTCTTTAATTCCAAACCAAATACTGAATATGTTTTTTTTTTTTTTACTTCAGTCTACTAATTTGGGTGCACATTTCTCCAGACATCGTACCACCTGGATGATTGAGCTAAAACTTCACAGAACAAATACTGACTGTTCACTCAGTATATCCACAAATAACATCCTGACAACTAAAATGTGTGTGCAGTTCAAACAGTCAATATTTAATTCTCCCAAACAGCTGAAGTATGTTAGTAACTACAATGACCATAATTCATTGCACCTATGACACAAAGCATCTGTGCGGTGTGTCTGTGCGACTCTAACTGGAGAGACAGTTAGAAATGCGGCCTCTATAATGAGGAAAGAAATGTCAGCTAATGTAGCATGGCTAGACTGAGAGGCTTTGGTGTGTGAAAAATCTGAGAGATAACGAGCTTGAATAACACTTCTCCCTCTGTGACACCAGCAAAGTAAACACTGCGTTGCATTTTAAAATCTACTCCTTTACTTCTATTAAATCTAGAGTCTAGTTAGAAGTGTTATATTGTCTTATTGTCTATAAGTGTAGTCATCTGGATGAGTCATAAAGTACTGTAAGATCAAGCCAGGCAGTTGAAAAGTTGAACGAAGAGTATAAATAAGCATTGCATCAAATAGGTTGCGCTCGTTGCCATAGTGACAAGACAGCTGTCACCGGGGGGTTGTGTTGGAAGGAAGGAAGAGGTGGTCCTGCGGTTTTTTACACCCTTCTTATGACATCGACGCCCCAAACATCACCCACATATGACACGTGTAACTTTATACACCGTCGGATCAACAGCACCCGTTCACACATCCCACCCTACTTTCATCACATACACAAACGCACAAATAATAAGTAATGGCAATCAATACGTACCATTCAACAAATGTCATCTTTGAATCTCTTTTCATTCTTTATAAGCCGATTTTCTCATTTCACATCGATTATCTGAATCATTTGCTGAGATTTGTTTTAACACGTTTGTTGGTATGATCCTGACAAGCCGAAACTGCTGAGGCTAAAGTGATCTCCTGGTGAGATCTGATATTAAATTTTCTCCATGTTTCGTCTTTTTATAGAACAGACAGTATGCTGCCACACGGTGATGTCTTCCACTTCCCTTTGCGCCTTGACATATCTGTTTTCATCTCCCACCTTGATGCAACACATATAGTAAACTGATAATTTGGATGAAGACTGGAGGTGTGAAGATATTTCTTGTTGTTTGTGGGTGATTAATGTTGACAGTTAAGGTAGTAGTTAAGAGATGGTAAGTAAATAAGTTTTGATCTGGGATTATTCTTGATTCTATAATTATTCGTTGTCTTGGTTTTATTTGAGGGATAATCGTGCACTAAGTTCTGGAACAATAGTTCCCATGGGCTTCCTTCATTTATGGAATGCAAACAGGAAGTATAGTGTTGCAAAGGGCTACAACCTTAGCATATATTTGTTGAAATAATGGTACAGTAAATGGCACCGTTAAAAGTCATGCTGAATTAACTATCAGAAGTTCCTGTTTGGAATTTACCCATGGATACACAGACAACTATCACTGGATAATTTGATACTGAATAAAACTTTAAAAAAATCCTAATGATTCTCAGGAAATTCTGGAGTTATAAGGAGCGTCTTTTTTCTATGATGTCTAAGCTAATTTATGGAAAATCTTCCGCAATGGATGTGAATGTGTGTTCAGATTTGACAGAGTTATGTTAAAAAAAAAAAAAGTTTCATTTTGATGTTTGCGACACAAAAAACAACTTTGTTTTAGAACATATGTAGAACGTCTGCTTCACCTCACGCATTATCTTTTCCTCACGCCTCTCCCTCCAAACCCCCCTTTCAACTCTCTCACAGTTTGAAAACCCCTGTTCTTGACCACCCCAACATTCATGAATCTCTGGAGGAGGGAGGCTGCAGGAGTGCAGGGAGGGGCCGGGGAGCAGCACAATGCCAAGTCCATTCATGTATGTAATGGGGACACTGAAGTGATTGTACAGCGTGCCCCCCATAATATCCCCACTCCCCCTGCCCCCTCCACCCCATCATAATATCAATTAATATTATGGCAAAAGACAGACGCACCGATGATCCGTAACAAGTGGCATCTCTGGAGAGAGCCAGTGCCACGAGACGGCCTTAATTAGGCCTGAAAAATGGCAGGTTGTTCCATCCCTGCACTCCCTGTTAATCTGTGCTACAGAGCCACAGAGTCAACCCCGTCCCCAACTGGCAGTTGTTATTATTTCATCTTTGTCACAGCTGTGAATAAGCCAATGGGCGTGACAGCTAGTGGGCGGCCTAAGGTTTTTAACAAAGCTTTCCAGGGAAGCAGACAACTGTTCACTGCTCCAGCCGGACATACAGTACACAACAGGAGCATTTTCAATTAATTAGGAATCAGGGAGATGGTGGAGCGCACATCTGACAGGTTACGAGTCCACCCAGTCTGTCTGCTAACAGACAGCCGACAGCTAGTTGTAATTCAAACTGGGTTTGCGTTCAAATGTCAACCTCTTTCCTTCCCTTTGCGCTTTATTTGTTTTTGGGTGTAAATTTCCTCATGAAATTTCCATTTTGCCTTCATTATTCAGTCTGAAGGTGCAATCCCACTGGTGCACTTCAGTGTTGCCCAAACAGAAGGCTGTATTTGAATGGGATTAAATAGAAATTGGATTTTGTGAAAAATACAAATGTGAACAAGCACTTCTTGTCTGTTGTAGTCATTTACTCTGACAATAGGGTGAAGGAGATGATGAAGCACAGAGGGATAACATCTTGTACCCATGGCAGGTTTGTATTTTATAATGATGTTTCAGAATTACATTTATCTTTAAAATCCTGTTCTGGATGTCTATCTTTAATTATCTTGTTCTTGTTTTTATGTTATGTGTGGTGAATCCAAGCAAAGTTCCTAACTAACTAACTAACTAACTAACTCATGGACGGAATATGAGACAATGGCCCCAGGGTACAGACATGTAAGATGCCCCCCACTCCATATATAATTGTCTATTTTTAGTAAATTTGCATTTTGTTTTTGTGTAATTTGTGAGTGTTTTGCATCTGAGTTTAGTAATTTTGCATTTTGCATCTTCTTGTTGTGGTTTTGCATCTATTCTTTAGACATCTTATGTTTCTATGGTCATTTTGTGTTACTTGAAGTCGTTTTGTGTCTCTTAGTGGTTGTTTTCCGTCTATTTTTAGTCGTTTTGCATCTTTTTGTTGTCATCTTGTCATTTTTTTCCAGCAACATAACAAACAAACAAACAAACAAACAAACAAACTAACTAACTAACCAACTAACTAATTAGCATTCCCACACACAACCCCAAACTATAAGAATGTCAAAACTAGCTTGTACCTATAGCAGCTCATTTTATGACTGCGCCACTTTAAGACTTAATGGACAGAATTTGAATGCAGCTCATCTCTTCGCCAGTTGGATGAGGACATAGGCCTGCGTCACCAACAGCTCCTCGCTGTACAGCAGTGCAGCTCCTAGCTATACCTAGGGGGGACCTCACAGCTCAGCTATCACTGGCATTGAGTAAGCAATCTGTCTGCTTCAGCTGAGTAATTACAGATTTGCTGTACCTTTTCCTGCTGATGATGCTGTCATGGGCCATGGCTGTTGCTATGTCCTGGGGGCCAGTTTGATTGTTGGGGAATTACGTTGTTTCAGTATTGTCATAGGCTCTGTGCCATAATTTATCAGGAGCCAGTGGGGAGAAATGTACAAATTATCTGTTGAATTTGAAAGTCCGGATATATTGATGGGTGATAGATGGTTGCTAGGGTTGTTCTAAATGTGATATTGCTGAGCAACAACACTCATCTCAAGATAAGTGGCAGCATCATTAACCAAAAATAGACATTCAACTGTGGTAGAAACACATTTTTCAATAATGATGGCAAGCAATGTAGAGGCAATGTTTATTGCAGCAAAAACTATGTACCAAAAGGCTCGAAACTGATTAATTAGATTCAGATTTAGCAACATCTCAAAATACCTTAAGTTACCTCATTTAGTTTTTTGGCAATTTTAAGTCAACAAAACAAATAAGAAACACATAAAATACAAGACAGCAACAACCCACGAAAGCTTCACCTGTAAGGCTGCACATTGTGGTCAAGCATCATGCACACGGAAAAGAAGCACACATGATTTCATTCATTTTTGCAAATGAAGTCATTCGCTATTTTTGTTCAGCCTCCCGTGAGCACGGTGACAAACAACTCCGAAATATGAATGCAAATAGCATATTTAAAAGGGCCTAATAGCCATTTCCCAATATAATGCATCATTCTGATCAATTGTACTTATTCAGGTCTACACGCCTCCTTTACCCTCCGCCTCTGATTGCATTTTCCAAATGCCAAGAGCAGACGAATCGCCGCCACGGACACACAAGTCACTTAGCAACAATGAGACCACATGCTAAACACAGGAAAAATGCGAAGCATGGCTAACAACTTTTTTTCCCTCCTTCTTTTCTTGAATCACCAAATCTTCAAGCTCTCAAATCTCTCTGTTGGTGATTTTGTGATGCATTTTCTGCCCTGCTGCCCTACCGTGGTGATCATCTAATTACACAAAACTTCACAACGAAAAGTCAAACTGCGGCAGAGCACCAATCCATCCCAGCATGAGGTATCACATTACGGCATGATATTATTGTCGATTAAGACCACAGGCAGAGTCAAGCACTGTCATTAATTTAGTTTGCTTTGAGTATGGAATGAGAGTAACTCTATCTCTAATGAATGATAACACCTACAATATCTGCTATTAGATCTTAAGGATGTGTCTCCTCCTAATGATGCTGTTTCCCTAGAATGACCTCGAGCTGAGAGGTGGATATGTGCACAGTGGACTTGTTTTGCGGAACAAGAAAGAGTTTTAATGGCTTTGAGAGTCAGCAGGCTGTCTTTGTGAGTCAAACTTCAAGCAAGCATGGAGAGAGAAAAAGGAAGGAAAGCTAGACCAACTGCAGAGATGTTCTTGGGTCTTACCTGTCCTGGCATGGCGTTCTCACAGAGGAGGGTTTCATAATCTATGGCAAAGACCGGGGCATTATCATTTATGTCCAGCACTGTGATGAGAGCGATGCCTTTTCCAATTTGGGTTGGGTCCTCTGAAAAAGAAAGAGAGAGAAGAGAGTGTTTGTGTCTCAGCTGAGTGTTTCAGCAAACTTTCTTTTAAATACTTAAATTCTGCCTTAACTTTGCTGTGATCCAGTTGGCCAATTTATGGAATATTGATCTTTCTCATGTGTTTTAATTAATCACAAAGGAGGAGGGGAAAAAAGTGCTGCTGTAATGAAATATGCAGTGTGCCTCCAACAGCTGGCGTCCTTACCCACTCTGCTGTGGATCAGCCAAAGTCATTACACTCGGTGCCGGCTTGTTGTCGGGGAAGGCTGCGTTTGCGGACGAGCCATCTTGCACTGTGGGCTTCACGCCTCTGTCTGCCTGACAAACACTGATGGCTAAATGGCTGCGTCTGAGTGCAAGATGATGATTTAGCCTGGCGTCGCCGCCATCCCGGCCAGAGATGACTCGCTGACATTCTGGCCGGCTGATTTGATGGTGATAAAAAGGACGTGCAAAGCCTCGGGCCACAGGCTTCTTGTCATTGCCGTGGTCTGGCCAGAGCGGATGAAATGTGAGTGACTGCAGCTCAAATGCACAACATCCCTCAACCGAAGAGTCCCTGTACACTCTTCAGTTACAAAGAACCTATTTACTATAAATACTATCATCAGGCATACAGGGCAGTGGATTTTCTATCCAGTCTGTGAACTCAAAAAGATGTTTTCAGCTGGAAACAGCGCCCGAGTCACTATGTGTCAAAAGCCAGTACCTCATGCA
This sequence comes from Gymnocephalus cernua, assembly GCA_023631565.1. Lineage (NCBI taxonomy): Eukaryota > Metazoa > Chordata > Actinopteri > Perciformes > Percidae > Gymnocephalus > Gymnocephalus cernua. The sequence continues at coordinate 23,968,297 of CM042446.1, forward strand.
TGAGGGAGTGTTGTGACATTTCATATGGCTATTATTATATGCTGCCTTCTCTTTGTTGCTATATCAGGAAAGAGCTCACATGCGGGAATCAACCAAATAGTGCGTCTGTGTGCTGTTAGATGTAAATAAAAACACATCTTTGAAGCAAAGAGTGATAAAAAGGTTTTGAAGAAAAATGAATACCCTTTTTCAGTGTTGATTTTGAAGATGTGAAAGCAGAGGAACTGCCAGGCTGACAAGCAGGTTGTCTATTTTAACTTACACTGATGTGACGCAGCTGTCGAGAGCGCTCTGCAGATCGTGTGGTGATGATTGTTGTCCATTGTGTTTGCATGATGGCAATGGAATCATACGGAAGGTTGGGGGGAAAAAAGACACTTGTGTCCTTCGAGCATTGAGAGAAAAACGCAGGCGGCACTTCTTCACATCACATTAACATAGTTCACCAGTGGGTGAGATCGCCAACCCTTAGTCAGCATCTCGTCCCCACGGCTCAGGGACACATGGAGGTCAAAACGACCGTCCTGTGCGTGGATTAACATTCACCGACAGCCCTACAAAACCCCAACAACTGTCATGCCCTCTGCACAGAAGGCTATGGCACATTATAGAGAGGATAACAGGACAGATAGGATCTCAGGGTTCATATCATTTCTTACAGTGACACTAACAAGTAAACTGACCATTCTCTAAGCCCCGGTGGCAGATTTACTGTACCACTCGAAATTCTTAGTAATTCTTTGATGGGTCCTCAATTTTAAACAGAAGTAGAAAAAAGCAAACCACTCATTTCTAGCCAGCAATTTTGTAGGCTGAAATGACAACTGATGCTAGGAGATTTTATCAGCTGTAACTAGCTAGGTATTTAAGCTAACATTAACTTCATTAGTTGGTTGAAAACTCATGACTTTTACTGTTGTCAGCTTGTGTTTAACGTATAAAATGAATCTAAAAGATGTACTTGATGGCTACATGTATGATTCAGTATTAAGGTAAAAGACCAAACCTGCATGTCCCTGGCCTACGGTATGCATCTTCACCAGTTTGTGATTCATGAAGACATACAAAGAAAGATTTCTCTTTATTACAGTGTTGAGCTACTTAGTATTATACAGTAAGTATGTTAAAATCAGACTGTTATTTTATCTTAACATAACTCTGTTCTGCTGTTTAGCTTACATTACTTACATACATTTTCAAAGTTTGTTTTCACGTTTAACGTTCCAAGAGAATAGGCTTTTAAGAGGAGGCCTAACCAATGTGTTTGGCAAACATAACAAAAGCTTTATACCATGTACCATTGGCTGGGCTTGCTGGAACTGCTAACGTTACTCTAAACTCTTAGGGCATCCAGGATGACTGGGCAAATGCTAGTTTTAAACAAGGGTTTTTATAAACGTGCCTAACCCCACAAATGAATGTAGTTAGCTTATGAAATACTCCTTGGCCTTGGAAGTAACATTTGGTACTACTGTGTGCAGTAGCTGGACATGCTAACAATTGTGCAGATGAGCATACTGTTCATACTGTTTCAACCATTCCCCACACTTTTGCTCTGTTTCTGGTTTTGGCAAGGCTAAAAAAAGACACCACCCCCTCTGAACTCTTAAAATGCTGAGTATCATTCATTACTACAAACCCACCAGAGCTTTAGCAAACGGTCAACTCTGACTGGTACATTTACTATGCATGACTGGTGGTGTGTGCTCTAAGTAAACTTACGGCTCTCGATGGCAAAGATAGTGAGGTTATGGACCAAGTTGGCCTCTCGGTCCAGAGGCTTGGCTGTGCTGATGACACCACTGAGAGCGTCCACGTTAAAGAAGCGTTCCAAGTCTGTGTTTCTGTCAATGGAGTACCTGGACAAAAATACACAACCATACAGCCAACATACTTTTAAAAAATTGCTTTTTGATAGTGGTATTGATTTGACATTTTAGTGTTTCTTCTACTTGTGAGAAAAGATTATGATATTTTTCTTCCATCAAACTGTGCAGCAATCACACTGAAGATTTCCAGTTGATACAGAGAGAATTTTAATCAATCATCAATAAAAAAAACTTTATATAACATATAAGATGTTTTCCAATCTAAAAAGTGCAAATAATTAACATAAGTGTGTGCTTTACAAATTCACGAGTAAAACAAAACTATTTTAAATTGTGATCAAATTGAGGTCTGTCTGCTCGTCCCTCAGCACACAACAATGATCAAACCATTTCAATACACAGCAACTCACATTTCTAGAGGAAATTACAACTTCAATTAGCCTACATCCAAAGGGTATTATTGCAATGTAATTTGACTCTTGTGGCTGCATTAGTTCCACAATAATTTTAATTTTAACAGATGTAGTGAAATATATTGCAGACGCTGATAACAGTCAGGAGCAAAAAGAGGCAATTTACAGGCACAATGGTGCAGTAATTTGATTTTCTGATTAAGATTACTAACAGTCCTAACAGACCAAGCCTGAATAGCATACAATATTCATTCAATTTATGCATAATTGGTTGGGATCTTGAGAGTGACACTGCACAGATTGGCAATGTGAGTTCTTGTTTTGAGTCACAAATGTCACGACACAAGTGTTGAGCCTTGACCCTCCAGCAGGACGCCCTTCTCTCGTTCACGATGGCATTTCACTTTTGCAAATGTTGCACTCCTTGCCCCTTTCACCATCTGGCATTGTCTTTACGACAGCCACATGGGGGAACTTAGTGGGTCCACGGATTCTGTGTTTGCAGATAATGTGGATCAGTTGAATGGATTATGAGCACATTATTCTTCTTTACCTGATTTGGGAGCTTTATTTGGGATTCTAAGAACACATATGTTCTTTAACAGACAGCTCAGGAAAATATTTTTTTTTATTAAATTTTCTGAATTGAAGCGAATTATGACTGGAAGAGTTATTGGCTAAGAGATTTATGAGATAGCATGTGGACAAATCGTTAGTACCTGATGGCATTGTTGGAGGTGTCTGGGTCATGGGCAGAGACTCTCCCGATTGATGTGCCCACTCTGGCGTCTTCCGAAACGACCATCTTGCTAATCGGTGTGGAAAAGACGGGTGGCTCATTCACATCTTCCACCATCACCTTGACTGATGTCGTGTCACTAAATGGGCCCAAGCTCAAGAAGTTGGAGTCAATATTCCTGTTTGTGGCCTCGACTCTCAGAGAGAAGCTGCTCTTTGTTTCAAAGTCTAAAGGCTGGAGGAGACAGAATACACAAAACGTGAGATGATCAATTTTGCTGTCAAAATAAGAGAGTTAGCAGAAAATGTTCAGTTCTTTGTTTGGAATTGATTTTAAGACTACACTGGGTTAAAGAACAGTTCTGTAAATCATTCATACAATGCTGAGATATTAATCCCAGTTAAGCATGTGGATTATTAAGAGCAATTTCAATTTAACACAGTCAGATTTAAACAAAGTAATTTGCTGATGCATTAAAGTTACTTTGTGCTGTGAAAGCAATAGAATTGATATTAAGAAAGGCACACAACACGATGAAAAGGAATGAAAAAAAACCCTTTTGAAACATTTCACCTTTTTGTCTGGCTTACCGAACTCCCCATTGCAACATGTAATATACTGTGGGAGAACAGTGATTGGACACTTTCGTTGTCAGTGAATCTCTCCGATGTTGTAATTGTCTGAGTTTGGTGCAAAACAATCAAAGGATCAAATTGATCCATCTGACAAGGCTGCTAGTGTCCAAAAATGGCTCTCCCTCTCCCACAAAAGAGCTGCAGCAATGAACTGTCACATCCATGTGGCCTGAGGAGCCCATTTCCAGTCTCTCCTGAAACCATGAAATCTAACGTGTGAGCCATGAGCACTGGAGCATCCAAAAGTGAGGCAAGAATCTGCAACGGATTTCCTGCTTAAATTAATAAGTGGCTTTGTTACACATTTAACTTGTTTTATTTTATTCATGTAGGCGGATATCAATGACATTATTTATAGCATCTTGGTTCCTATGGTGAGAGGAGTATATTTTAAGTGGTAGTGTGTTTCCTTCATCAATCCTTACTGTGACCCTTATACTGCCTTGTTGTGAAGTCTGGAGTTTCTGCGGAAGTAAACCTTTAAGTGACCATGGAATGTTAACTTCGATCAAAGGTGCTGGAGATAATCAATGCTGATTTGTCATTAGTGATTATCACTTAATCCAAAGATGCAGGGGACATTTCACAACAGTGGGAGATGGGTAAAGAAGGAAAGGAACGGGAAACTAGGAGAGGCAGTTGTCCTCATATTTTCCAGTAAACAAGCATGTGAAATAGTATCATTACATTACACACTGAGTGTACTATCCAATACACTACAGATCCAAAAAGACAAAAGTCCCATGAAAAGACCAACAATGCTAGTTTCTATCTCTTAATAATTTCTGAGTCCCCCCACCATGTATGTGCACTCAGTCGCATGTCCATTCATTCCAACTAAATACTGTATATACTTATAAATATATAGCTTCATTCGCTAAGATAGCTCCTGAAACAGCAGAGCACTCTGGGTCTTAAAAAATGTTACTCAAACTCAAAGAAGTAAACAGTGCATTTGTTGGGGACTATTTTTAGCTGCAGGTTTTTAGTTGTATGTGGGATGAAAATATATTGCAGTGCTCAGGTTAATGGTAATGAAGAAACACATCACCAAGTAGAACAGTGTGGTTCATCGATGTGTTTTTGATAACAATGAAGCTCTATGGCACAGAGGATTCAGCTACGTCGGGCTGCACTGTAACTGTATGTGAAGTAGTCACACCAGTTCAGTCAATATTCCAAGCAATATTCAATGCCACACCAGCTGCTCAAGTACAGGGCTTTACCCAACAGCCGGAACATTTTTACCCTATGTCTCACTGACTTTCAGGAGGGAGGGTGTAGTCCCAGTTATAGGCAGAAAGTCACGGTACAAAGGTTTAAGTTTCTGACAAAACCAGAGGCTGTCTTTGTTTTTATCAGTTTTTATAAGCAGTACCTTCAGAAGGATGATGACCCCATCTTGTGTGTTCTCATCTGTTGTTATGTTGAACATGCCAGGCCCGTCGCCGTCCATAATCCTGTAGTCCATCTCTGCGTTGGAGCCTATATCAGCGTCGGCCGCTTTGATTCTGGCCACCACTGATTGCACCGGCAGCGACTCCAGAACCGTGTACTGATAGTTCTCTGAAAGAGGAAGGACAGGAGCGGATGCTGGTAATGGATGTGCTTATTTCACAACCAACTCACCTTCAAGCAACTCAGCTTTTCTTATACCCCTTCAGCTTTGATTCGGCTGTGTGGCTCCTCAATAAATTCATGTTCCATAACACTGACAGGCAGCAGTAGTGACACACATGGAATAAAGCACTCCACTTTCACTTACACTGCGCATAGGTAGTGGAGAAGGCAATAGAAAAGTGAAATACACAGTTAAGAAAGCAAAGACCAATTTCAGTTGTCACATTTCTGCAGCTGGAAGAATACATTTAGAGAAGAATATATTTAATAAAAAAATAACAAAACGTCAGTTGAGTCATGCTTAGATCCCTTTGGTACCTTTCACAGGATGAAATGTCCACTTGAAGATTCTATTACTCTGAAACTTTCCATTGTGTTCCCTGAGCTTTAGTCTGACCCTTCAGATTTAAAGTACTCTTATAAGAATAAAGAAGGGAATCATATTCATAATCATAATCTCCACAATCACCATGGCAGAGCTCATTACCAGACCTTTCTGTGTTCCTCACAGTGTCTCCCTCAGCCACCGTCTAAATGCTAATCTGCCTGACATTGTTTGCCTCCATGTAATCTTTATAATGGCTTTTTAATTTGCCGTGGAATAGCAGCTCTTTAAAAAACCGAAGAATTGCTTTCCTCCCTCCAATTTGCCCCATGCACCTACATCTTTCCCCCCACCCAGCCTGTCCTCTCATGCAGCTAACCTTGGCTTCTGTTCCCCCGTTTCCTCCAAGGACTAGCTATAGCTGCTTGACTCTATATCATCTCTGATGCTCCATAATGGTCTATGGATTCTGACCCATGACCCTGCAAGTGCGACAGCAGGAGCAAAACCCCAAACTCCTCCAATGTCTCCTTTTTCTCAGAGTGACAGTACTGGCTTAAAATGGCATTGATGACTTGTTGTGAAAACAACAAGTCATCACCCCCCCCCCCCCCCCCCACCCCCCCCCCCCCCCCCCCCCCCCCCCCCCCCCCCCTCAGGGGACTGCGAATTGACTCAGCGTCATGGTTGTCCAGTGGTGAGTGCAGCAGCCAGACAGGGCCTGGACTATCAGCGGTAAACCGATTGCTGGCGCTTTGGATTATCATGAGAAGCACTGAATGCCTTTGAATCTTAAAGCTGGGCCTGGAACCCATTTGTAGCCTGTGAAACAGGCTGACAACAAAAAAACGGAGCCTGATTGATCCTGGTATCCAACGCAGAAGCAGCCCCCAGCTCTGATGAAGAGTAAAGCAGGGAGGTGCACACCTTGCAGGACTGTTTTTTTCTTTCTTTTGTCGTAAAATATTTACTGCAAATACAAATGCAACAAAGTCACAAAGACAAAGAGAGAACATTAGGTTAGGTTAGGAATGCGGTAAACATAACCTTAGAAAACCGATGGAAGTGTAATGTTTTGCTTCTAAGATTTCTGAGTACTTTTTGTTCAACTTTATTCTACCGCCCATTACAGGAAAAGTGTTCCTACAGATAATATAGCACATTTAATATTTTCCAATGATTTCTGAGTGAGATATCAGCGAAAGCCTTTTTTGTACCACTGCATTCATTGCAAAGTATGCCCTCATTTGGTTCTCTGAGTTCAAGTGTTTTTTAAGCAATAATATATATTTAAAAGCCCAACTCAGCTGGAACAAAAAACACATGCGAATGAAACAAAGAGCTGGTGGTTTGATTCTGATTGCTGAGTAGCTGTTGAACACACGGCATGTATTGTACATGACAAGCTTAATTGACCCTGTACGGACAATCAGGAACAGGAGTCTTACTGTGAGTGAACCGAGGCGGGTTGTCGTTGACATCAGTAAGCGTGACAGTGACAGAGGTGGTGCCAGAGAGGCCACCCATCTGGCCAACCATGTCTTTGGCCTGGATGACAAGCACATACTGGTCCCTCGTCTCCCGGTCCATGTTGGGCAGAGCTGTTCTAATGACACCTGAAGAGAGAGGGAGAGATGGAGGAAAAGATGCTTTAGTCAGACATAATGAACCCACAGATTAACTCAAGTACCCCTCCATTAACATGTTCCAAATGTGTTCATTTAAACTGATTTTAACCCTTGTGTTGTCCTCGGGTCAAATCTGACCCATTTTCAAGTTTTTAAAAAAATCAGAAACATGGGTTTCTTTTAACCAAATCCCCACAAATAGCATGGATGTGTGTATTTACGTTCTTCGCAGGTAAAATAAATGACTACTTTCATTGAATTTTGGATGTATTCATTCAATTTTATAGCATTTGATAAAAAAGCCAATAGTTTCAAAACAGCATCCTGACTAAACTTTAACATACACCTGTCTGTGATCCACTCAACATTCTCTGATCTTAACTATTAGTCATAATAAATCATCATTTCTGCTTTTTTAACAACAAAAAAACAGCTATAATGAAATTTAAATTAGGTTCATTGACCATGAATAAAGAAAGCTTTTAAAAAAGTAACGGAAATGTCGGAATTAAAAATAAAAATTCTTTTTAATTTTTAATTTTGACCCAGAAGAACAACAAGTTAATGGTCGATGGGAAGACAACACCAGGGTTAAACAGGTTGTTGTCTAACACTTATTTAAGTGTGGATAGCTTCCCGAGGGAACAGAGCTGGTTAATGTGGCTCGGGAAAGGGAAGTTTGTTGCCCCCTGCTGGAGCTGCTGCCCTTGCGACCCCAGATAAACAAATGACGATGGGTGGATAGCTAACAATAATGATTTTTTTTATACATAACTGTAAATGTCTGGTTGATTTAGTCAATTTAGCATTTATGCTACTACCACTTTGAGAGAATGCGGCTCGACATATCAATCATTTACGCTTGAGCTAAATAATTCAACTGTTTATTCATTACCTTTAGCTAACAATTTCAACCGTTTGTATCCAGTACATTTAGCCAAATATTTCAACTGTTAACTGTTGTTTACTTTTACTATCCATATCCTATCTTCTATCTAGGCTCATTTAAAACTTGAACATTATCCATTTCAGCTCTACAATCTTTCCAAAATGGGAATCACTGTTTATAATAGTTATGTTTCTGTTATTTTCATCTGTAGCCTATTTCGCTAGCTATTCTTCAAAAGGATTGATTATGGTCAGAAATGTACTTTGCCACAGAGCTTTAAATGCCTCCAGTCTCTGCAATTGGTTTTTAATACAAAAGTCTGAAAAGCCACAGTAGCAAACAAAAAGTGACTAAAAGGCATCAAGAAAATTACACTTCCTGCCCTGAAATTATTTTTGAACTACCAAGCTAGGTGACAAGTAGAACACTCAAGTACATGAATGCTCTATTCATGTCAAAATGGATGGTCTAAAAATATAATTTCAGATTAGAAAAACCTGTTCACATCAATCCTTGAAGTAGTGATTACAAGAATACATGACTTGAGGTTAATGGGTGGATGTCCATCATGGCTAGTAGCTTGTTTACACAACAGCAATGAATTGTGACTCTTCCGTGCCTTCAAATGTGCTGTCACACCAAATAGTTTAGTCTGACATATGATGAGGTTAATGTTAAGACTCTGTCAGAAAAGTGAGCACATGCAAGGGGACATTTTAGCTGCCAGGGGAGGCATTATCTGTCTGTCCTCCTGTCATGATTGATCTGTCATCAGAAAAGGATCAGAGATGTGACAACATTGGCATCAAATGACTGGTATTTATCTCTTTGCAAATGAGCTGCTGTATGAAACAGCTACTGCTAAGCCAAGATGTGGTACACGTGCATAAACTAATATGCTAAAATGCTTGTAGAGAAACCTTTTCATTAATGACATTTTTCTAATCTCAACTCCATCTATGGACTACAAAAATGAACACTATGCATTAAAATGCAAAGAAAAAGTGTCCTAATCCCTCAAAAGCAATCACTGTTACGTCCAAAGTTAATGACTTACCACACAATGTGTTTAATTCATTAAATGGCACTTATTAAAGATTAATACAGAACATGGAAGATTGCTCATTACGAAACACACAAAGCCACAGCACACAGTTCCTGAATAAATGAACCATTTTTAGTGCTTTATCGCATTCCCAGCCTGATGAAGCAGATCAAAGCGGAGCTCTTGCTTAGATTTAGTACCTGAAGAATTTCTAATAATCCTTTAAATTACCCAGAAATTTGACGTGTAATTGAGGTGCAATCTCTCGAGGAATAAAAAAACAAAACACTATTCATTTGTTCAATACAGGTGTTGTAGAATCTCAATCAGCTTTGCCCTTGACAAGGACTGTGTTGTTTTTAGATGAGAAATCACCAAGAATGGGTTTTTGGAGAAAGATATCTGATAAACTGCTATCACTAGCATGATTAAGGTCTGCCAGCACTATGTGTATATTAGGTTTTTGTTATCTGTTGTGACAGACTGTTATGTCTCTGAAAAAGACAGGTGCTGGAAAATGCTACATAAAACTTTTCTCCTCAACCCAACTGCATGCCTAACTAGGGTTGGGCATCGTTTTGATTTCAACAATTCTGATTCCAATTCTGATTCTTCCTTTTGATTCCATTTCTTATCGTTTGTTTTTTGAGGGATTTTTGAGTGTTGAAACGGGTCACATGCTATTTCACAGATTGTAGGAACATTCTATTTTGATTCAATGGTGGTTTACAATTTTACCAGGCTTTTTCGAATATAAATGTATGAGTAAAGCCACACTCGAGTGCCGCTAACTGTGCTCTGTGGCTGCAACACAACAAGCACCTGGAGGTACGATGGTCACCACGGAAACCAAAACTTGCTCATGTTAAACTTGGAACCGATGATCGGATTTAAAACCAAATGTTTCCAAACGATTCCAATGAATAAACGATTCCATTGGAATAGTAATTTTTGAAACAATTCCAAGTTGGAACCGGTTCTCGATGCCCAGTCCTATGCCTAACCTAACCCTCATTCTTGTTTCATCGTGAGCGAGGATTTCTTTACATTTAAAGTCTGGTTCTCACAAGAATAGTACAATTACAAGCACACTCACTCACATTTATCTCTGTCTCTCTCTCTCTCTCTCACACACACACACACACACACACACACACACACACACACACACACACACACACACACACACACACACACACACACACACACACACACACACACACACACACACACACACACAGTATTTGCAATTAAGCTTGATTCAGGAGCAAATGAGGAAGGACAAAGAAATCAAGAAAAGTGGGTCAAAGGACTTCAAGAGAAAAATGAAGATGCATTTTGACCGTCAACCGTGGGTGTACATGAAAATAAACAATTCCATTGTTTAATTTTCTCTCTCTGTCATCCTTTATTAATGTCATTACAGTCTCTCCGGCTGAAAACTGTTATTGGCTGCTTTAAACTAAATGGCTCTGCTAAATTATAGTGAGCTGTCCACTTTCTTTTCTGCCCTGCTAGTGGTCTTAGAGTGGGATGACGGTGGTCAATAAAGCAATAATCTTTGGCTGTTGATCTGCAAAACATGCCATTTCAGTCCTGCATCAAATGATGAACAGTGGGACGTTGTCATGTAGCAGTGGGGTAACACAAGGCTTCTTTTCTCTCCTTTGGTTAAGCCACGATGACAAAGTCAAAACATGTCATCTGTTCCTTTTTCATGCGGAGAATTTAGGCATCTATGTCAGTGCTGTAGATATTCACTCATCTGTTCCGTTTATCCCTTGCAAATATCTTCCATCCATCTTTTCATCACTTTGCTGTTGCTTCCTCCAAAGTGTAACCTTGTAGCCAATTAAAGAGCACCACCACTGCTCTGGTGCCTGCTGCAGCGACACCTGTAAACCCTGTTTACTTGAGTTGAGTTCAGAAAAGGTTACTTCAAGCCTTCAATTCAGCGAGGCTCCCATAATACCAGCTAGACACAAAGAGAGAAAAAAACTTATCTGTTCTCTGCTCCATGCAGTACATCACCACCATAGGGACAAATCATGCATGTCTAGACTTAAAAAGAGGCATCTGTTAACATTCTGGGAAGCAAAGCTGAAGCTGGATAATGGTTGGATTATAATAACAGCTCCAACGGATGGCTCCTAAAAGGTGAAATAAACTAGAAAAAGATGTTAAGCGTGTGCAGCCAGCAGTGAGATAAATGAAACTAAACCACAGATAGGCTTCACACACAATTTATATACTTATTTAATATCAGCTTGGTGTGTTGGAGCCTAAAAGATATTGGCTGTGGTTAATGATGCCATGAATCCTGATTTTAGCATCCTAAAAAAACAACAACAGAGACATGTTTCTCCTCCCGCCTGGCCAGAAGCACACATACTTCTCACCGAGCGACACTGCTAATCCACATGCCGATGTTGCAAGACTGTTGTTTGTCTGCTGGGTGCCAGCCCCCTCGCTCTCTATCTCTGTTACCCCGTGCGGCGCTGGTGTCATTCCTGGGGAGAGGCAATGATTAAAATCCTTCTGTCGCTATCACGGCACGGCTTCGCATTGCGCCGTGACTCCTTGCCTCCGGTGCAAGCCAGACGTATTGTAGCCGTGCATTTATCTAGCTGTCTCCACAACACTGGCGGCAGACGGGTGGGCCATGCTCCCTGCTAAAGCCCAGATACTTGACATTTGTCTTGGGAAGAGGAAATAAAAGTGCAGACTTTGGTGGAACCCTGTGGCTCTGCGTACAGCTATGAGAGGTACTGATAGAGGTGATGAACACTTAAACATAAAGGGTGCAGTATGTGATTTGCAGAACCCTGAGGCGGTCCACTTACAAAGGATAGATCCCATAACACAAAAACAGGCCACACAAACAGGGAATAAAACCTCCAGCCAAGGTTGTTTATTACTTAGTGACATTCAAGCATCATGCTCTAATCACAGGTCACTACACCTACTCAGTGGGAGAGGGCCACAACACATAGAAATGTCTATAGAAACATGTTACAGAACATAGGATACATTTATTTTGTATGTTACGCTGAAAGGAAGTGTGTTCATCTGCGCACACATCCAGGTAGTGTGTTGTTGTTGTTGTTGTTTGTGATTAGAATTGAAAAATTGCATCTCCCTCTCCATATTACAGAAGACAGCAAGATTTATATCTAGCCTTCAGCTGTAATGTTCTCGATTTAGTGCAGTCGCCACCACAAGAGTCTCAAACAGAGCCACAGCAAGAGACACACTTTTAAAAAAGGGGGTAAAGAAAAAAGCACAGTAGGTTTTAAAAAAAAAGACAGAAATGAGGACTTTGAGACTCGGACTTGAGTCACACTTAAGTCGCACACAGACTTCTGACTTGACCTTGGACTCGTCCTTAAAAGTCTTCAGGCTTGACTCGAACTCGAGATGTGACCTCGTGAACAATTTCGGCCACGTATGAGAGAGGACAACAAACACGTTGACCGCACCAGCAGCTGCTGTGCCATTCATCAGAAGCTTTGGCTTTAAAAACTTCATACAACAAGGCGCAAACAAAATAAGCGCTGAATGCAAAATATGTCATATCAAGATAAAGGATTCTGGCCTCCCCACATCTAATTTGAATCCCTGATAGGTTAACTAACAGGTTTAGCTCAGCATTGGCCATCTAATGTTTTTTTTATATTTTTTATTTTTAGATTTCTTTATTTAAAAGGCACATTAATCAACATGAGCACAGAATCCAAAATGTAAATGTGCCAGATTTAGCCATACAGGCTAATTTTCATCTGCAGTCCCTATGTTGGCTTTCTTCTTGCTTTAGCTACGGCCTACGCAAGATTAATGTCATGAAAAGTTGAACGAGCATTTTTATATATAACTATGCAGTGTTCTAAGCACCCTGGATGGAACGCAGCAGTTGATACAACACTCATTACAACTATGAGAGACTTGACTTGGACTGTTAGCTCAGAGACTTGTGAGCATCTCTGTAAAAAAGGCCACGTTAATATTTTAATCATCATAGGAAACCCGTTGCCCCTGACCTCTGCATCTAGGATTGCACCTGGTCTGTTTTTATTTTTCCATTTCTGGTTTAATTAGATTCCCAGGCTGAAAAAAAGACAAAGCTCTGTCCGTCCAGGCTTCTCTCACCTGAGTGCCTGTCATATTCAGATGTCGTACTTGTGTTGCTCTGAGAGGCAAGCCGTGTCACATCTTAAAGCCCCTTCAGAGTGTAATTAATCCTCTCATTCAGGCACCTGGCATTTTCTACAAACTAAATTCTTCTCTTGTTATTCCAGCCATTGAGGCCTGTGAGCATGCACGCGTGCTTAGCAGTGTTAATGTGCGAGGATAATTGTCTCTAAAGGACTTGCCATGTCGCCAAGGTGTACGGAGCTGGAGGCAGCTGTTCAAACCTCCTTGAGCCTGCCATCAATTAGAACAGCATTTATATTTCCAGCTTCACCTTCAAACTAAACTACAAGCTATCAATCAAAATATATAACAACATTTCTGTCTTAACTGAGCACCTTTAGGCGCAACAACTTATGTATTTTGCCGACATTATGTATTGCTCGGACGTTATTGGAGCTATTCAGGATTAAGTACTTTTCCCAAGGGCACCTTGTAGATTCAATTTGGGATTAAGAACCAGAGTAAAGAGACTTGTTAGACGAAAGAGAGCCAGGATGCTACCCACCTAACACCGGGTCACACGCATCCTATCTCCCCCCCACGTCCCTGACCATTAGCTCTTTGCCACTTAATCGCTAGTGCAGTATTGCAATGTGGAGCTTAGAGTGTATTTCAGCCCAGGCACTTTGTCAAAGTCACCCTCTGCTATGGGCCAGGCGTGTGCTGCAAATGGGACTAATTAGTAACTTGCAAAGACAGACTCATCCCACAACACTCAATCCTGGTCTGCTGTCTAAAAAGCTGGTGTCTCACCCCCAGAGTGTATTCTGTAAGATACATGGTATTGACAATATGTTTAAAAAAACCTGACAGTTAACACCAACATTGCGGTCCCTTTCACAACCAATAGAGAAGGTGGACACAATATTTACCACCTTTAGAGATTATAAATGATACATTTAAAGTGAGACTCATTTTGTAAGAAACGACTTCTAAAAAAGAGTCAACTCAATAGGTGTTTTTTTTCTGTTACAGCCTTGGGTCTGTTCTGACCAGAAGCTTATGGTAGTTAATGGTTAGATAACTTTATATATTGTGACATAGCTAGGTCAGTTATCTAACTTCATGACTCTTTTCTACTTGTACTAGTGTTAGACTATGTTTTTTAACTTGCAATAGATAAACATTTTAATGGTATTATCACAAAATTAAAACAAGCAACAGACTCAAGAGAATCTGACAATTCAGTGTGTCATTATCTGGTAACTCGTGGCCATAGTGGACGAAGTTCAGCAAAAGTTAGTGTTTTGTGTTAGTGTTTAGCGTTTTATTGCTTATAAATGTAACTTTTCATTTTAATAATAGTGTTATTTCTTCTTTTAACATTCGCAAAGTACAGCTTTAAAATATGATCATCTGGGTAGTGAAATACACAAACCTTGGAGTGTATGCTTTAGATAGGAATAGAAGATTACAAGTCAACTGTACAAGCACATTTTCTGTTGTTGTTATTGACATTTCTAGAAACCTGTCTAAATTATTATGTAATGGAAAATCTGGAAAAGTAAAGTGGCATCAAGGTGCAAACAAATACATGTAAAGGACCGTCACTCTTAAGATGTTAAGATGCATTGATAGAAGCTTTAAGCACACTGCTCAATATGAATAGGCAGATTTGACATCTCTGCATCACATCTCATCCACCACGCTGCTTGCTTCCCAGTATGTACACAGTGGACAGAATGGCATGTAAGAGAAGTTAACTCTGATTAGCATCACAATCTATTACAGAATAACACAGGCCACTTACTGTAAGCAATCATAACCCATTAAAGCTTTTGAAATATCAACCTTGGGGTTTAAAGAATCCACTTAGCTTAATGAAAAACACGTCAGCAACTGAGGCTGTGAAAGTATGAGCTCTGGTCATTGAACTGAATGGCTCTAAGAAAAACATGATATGAGAGTAATGGGGACTTTATGGGGTAGACATGCTGTTTGAACATCACTTAAGTAAATGTCTGCTCTTGCTCTAATTGGTATTGGTGTGATGAAGTCTCACTCGAGACTCGTCGATGGGTTCAAGTGTTCTCGCAAACTTTGTTAAAGATCATTGAAGAGCCGGGGGCAAGTAGTCAAATTTCTATCAGTCCCTGTTGTAGAAATTACTGCTTAGACACAACATGATAAATGAGGCCCTTTTCATCGTGATCATTTTTAATTCATCTGAAAAGAAAGAAGTGAGCAGCAAAAGCAGAAAGTGAGACAAGGTGCTTTTGGATAATTTGATATTAGTGCTGTGATTTTTCAGAAAATGTCAAATAAATAAACCACCAATAGACAAATAAAGACAAAAGTCGGCAAGTTTGTAAAAGGTGCTACATAGTTAAAAGTTGATGACACAACAGGATCTTTTTACAGAAAACCAGCCGAGCATTTCGTAGTGGCATACATTTTTATTTCCCCAAGGTAGTTCTTCTTGAAAGGTAACTAAATTAAGATGAAGACAAAGCTAACCAGGGTGAACACTTCCTAATATTTCTCTCAATTACAGTTGTGTCTCATACTTTTGCAGGGAGCAATATAGTGGGAAATCTAAAAAGAAATCTATCGAAGAAACTTCCACAAACCAACAGAGACTTCCAGACAGTAACAATGCTGCTATAAAAGCCTGCAGGAGTTCCCCCTCGACACACAAGTTACTCTTCCATAAGCTGTGTTCTTACACTAGGTTGGTATTAAGGTTACTCTTGTCAAGCACCATGTCTTCATGCTTCCCCGCATCGAGTTCCACATGGAGTCACACCTCTCTGACAGCCATCCATGCTGTTCAATTCTGACACCAATATTGCATCTCATAACCATGAGATGCGTTCACCTTCTACGTGGACGGAAAGACAGCCAAGTATAATCAGCTGTGGTCAGGAAGAGATGGGCAGCAGAAAGTGATTGCAGGGGCCCACAGGCTGTGTCTGGGTGCACATTTAGGTGTGAGTGTGTGTATGTGTGTGTCTGCCTCTTGTTTGACAGGTTAATAAACCAGCCGTTGTCCTACAGAAAGAGTACCAATGTGGGATTTATCTGTGAGCTTGTGCTTAAAGCAACTTTCTATTCTTACACCTAAAAAGCAATTGCAAGACACCTCTTTTCCACACATTGGAAGAAAGTTGGGGTTCAGTGTCTTTCTCAAGGACACATTGGGAGCCAGAAATCAAACTACCAATCCTACAACATTGTCTCTACCGCCTGAGCTACTGTATACAGTACCCTCTTAATTAGCCTGTGTAGCCTCTTAAAAATGGCAGCAAGAAGGTATAACACTTTACCAATTTGTATTCTAAACTGTAAAAGAAATGAGAGGAAGAATATAAAATCTAGCTTTAGTTTACGTTTCAACTGTCAGAAGATGTCTATACCCAGCGCTAAAATGTAATTTGTCCCATCCATCCATCCATCCATCCATCCATCCATCCATCCATCCATCCATCCATCCATCCATCCATCCATCCATCCATCCATCCATCCATCCATCCATCCATCCATCCATCCATCCATCCATCCATCCATCCATCCATCCATCCATCCATCCGAGGTATAAAATCTCTCCAATGCATTCTGGACCTTCCCTGGGGTCTCTTACAATTTGGACGTGATCAAAAAATCTCTTCTACTTGGGCGGAGTGATACGCTTGCAGCTCTGCTCAGAGCTGCAGCGTATCACTCCGCCTTACTCCACTACATTGAACCTGTGGGGTATGGGAAAGACATGCTTAGTCTAAATATATAAACCAGCTATATTTGGTCCTAAATGACAGCTACCAAAAAGGACCAGATTTACCAACATCCATGCATGTCAGGTACTTGATCATCAGCTGAATTTATTGCAGAAATAAACCAAGAAAAACATTGAAGCACAAATAATTCACAAGTTCCAAACCAAACTCATGTTAAGGAAGGTAATTACAGCCTTCTAATACATTAATTAGCCCACAGAAGTTTTAGCTTCTAAGCAGCCATGAGGAATCACTTCAAATCAAACATTTACATCCTCAGAGAAGTCCCAGAGGAACTGTCGGAGCTTAAAGAGTAGCCATGAGAAACTTTTTCATTTAGAGTGTATAAAACATGTAAATGTGTGCCCCAAAACATGAAAACACGGAAATGTTCCCTAATGAAAGCTTCAGCGGGAGGCTTCATTAGTCGAAGCTCTCTAGAAAGCAAAAAACAACATAGAAATCCTGTGATACTGCGCAGACTTCACAGCTAAGTGTGCTGGAATCTTCATCAGACACCACATCCATACGCCAACACAGTATGAAGTAATTTCCTTTTTTGAGATATACATACATTTTTCTTGAATGCTCCATTTTCTTCCGGTGTTTGGACTTATTGAATGTTTACAGTGAACCTTACAGGTCACTGTGGAGTTTTTGTTGTCGAGCATCCTTCATATTTCTGTCTGCCCGAGTGTGAAAAATAACTGACATGAATCCCTGCATTGCAGTTGCTTTCACCAGTTCATGAATTAGAACTACATTCATAAAAATGTGTGTATGTGTTGCTTTCAAAGTAGAGAATGAAGCCTGACATTATGGGATGGCTCATATTTTTCTGTTTTCTTGCAAGAGTGCTTTGCATGAAGTAGCCGAGCCTCGGCAGGGCAGTGGCTAATGAGCCAGCTATGAAGATGTAGCGAGGACTGCCGCTGCACTTCTCAGGATAAAATGCTCCACAAGTCAACAAACTACCTCACATCTTATCTTTTTATTTCAGCCCTTTTCACAGCCTGCTTTATTTAACAGTTTTCTGATTGCTGTTATCTTTATTGCACCAAGTGACGGTTGTCAGCTGCAGTCTTTGAAACTTTAATTTGTTGATGGCAAAAGAAAAGTGTTTCCAATGTCAGTATATTCCACTGGTTGTTTTCAGGGCCTTTAAATGACTCTGTGTACTGTATCATATCACCATCATTTTGTCTGACACATGTTGTACCTTACCTGTCTTAGGCTCCACTGAGAAGTATGGCTGTCCGTGGGTGATGCTGTAGACCACCCTGGCACTGTTCCCATATGTTGGGTCATCTGCATCTGTGGCTGCCACTTGCACTACCATGGTTCCTGTGGGCAGACAACCCATCATTAGTTTCCAAGACAGCATCCAGAAGCCAAGTCAAACAGAGCTAAATGTGGAAACAGTGATCATATCAACCGAGTGTGTGACCAATTCCACTTGAAAGTGGAAAAAAAAAGGGAGAAAGCAATCAAAATGTGACTTCTGAGGCGGTAAATAATCTCATTAGTCAATAACTGTCTTCCTTTGTTGGGGTTGATGTTTTATTTTTGTTTTAAGTTTCATTTTTACACAAAATGCCAGGGTTTAAAGCACTTCTTCAATTCAGCATGCAGGACCAAAAGAACGTAACATGTGCTGGGTGCTGGCTCTCGGCCTCAAACGCTGCTAAACAAATAACACTTTCCGTTGTTGCCATTGTTTACAGTGATGCTGCAGCAGGATTAAAGTGTAATTTTGAGCCTTTGGAGATCATTTCACTGCCATTGTTTTCATTTCCCTCCCGCAGATCAGTCAGCAGCATCTTTTCCGGTAACTTCAATCTGTTTATTGTAATTCAGCAGCCAAATGGGTTCTGCAACCAAGCTGTGCTCTGTTAAACAGACACTTCACCCCCACCAAAAAAGAAATTATTATGTATCTCATATACTTATCCCAAAACTGCTAACGTTTTTTTTTTTTTTTTTAGAAGAGTCAAAGAGTTTGAACTTGTCCTCCAGCGATGTCATAGGAGGACACTATCTTTGTGTTCCACTAATTAGGACTGAATAAAATCTCTGCAGAATTTTATGAAACAAAGTTTCAGAAAAAGGCACAGTTGGGAAAACTTTTTTCTTCCTTCCTTTATTCTTTTTTTTCTTCCATCTTATTATTTTATTTTCCAGGTAAAATATGTGTACATATGCACAGATGGTAAGCCTATTCAGTTACAGATTGTAGGGTCCACAAACTGCTTCTGGAGAAGATGTTGATCTGCAGAGAGGAAAATGTAACTATAAAAACTACATCAAATCTGAAGGCGAGAGCCAGCATAGCAGATTTGTTGCACTAACATCTTAAGTGTTATTTGTGTAGAATGCCAAATTCTGGTACTAGTGCACAGTGGAAGGCAGATCTTCTGGTTAAGATGGCTGAATATGGCTCTTACTACAGTGAAAAAGGGGTAGGGGTAAATTTTATTTAACCAAGCCAATGCAAGTTATCTATCCAAAAAGGGTGTACTAAGCCTGGAATCCATACAGTAAAAGGTATATAAGAGAATCCCTTAAATTACAAGAAATGAATCCTTAATTTACCCCTGAAAACATACACCTTCATTAAAACCTTAGTTGTGGATAACTAGAGATCCCTTAATATCTGCATTCATTTAAAAAAGGTTAAAAAAAATCCCACAAATCCCTTAAAAAACAAGCACTTTATTGACAAACTAAGTATAACTTAAGAGATGTATGACTTTGCCTATAACTCACACAAAAGCACCTTCATTTAAAAACCCTCAATTAATAAATAGATAATTTCAATGGGTAGTTTTGGCTGTTAGAAAAAGAAACTAATTGATTAATTCATTAAAACAGTCCAATAACAAGTACAAAGTCATGTGTTAATTAGTATTAAGTAAATAAAGCTACCTTAGCTAACACAACAGCATCCACTGAGCCAAGACAGTTAACGACGGTAGCTGAGGTTTGATTGACAGGGAAGGAATCTGACTATTGAATAACGGAAAATATAACATTTATTGTGCACTGTAAAGTAACGACTGCCATATAGTTATATCCCCCTAGTCTCAGGAAAAGTGGAGTTCTGCAGATAAAGTTATAAAACCCAAGATATAAAGCCTGATTTTGTTTTAGTGCCCTGTAGTGCCCCCGAATCCCCTAACTTCCTCCCAGCTTACAAGAAGGAAATTTGTTTTCAAACTCGACTGTTAACTCGGCTGACAATTGACAATTGTTGTTTCTGCGTGCAGTACAGTCCTCTGCCACTCTTCCTCGAGGCAGAGAAGAAGACAGCAGACATGACTCCTTGTGTATTTCTTTTTAAACATACAGACTGAACGCAGTTGATGTGACTTGAGCTGACAGCCGTGGCTCAGAAGGTAAAGGCAGAGAAGCGTTTGAAGATTTCACAGAGAAAATATAATCAGCGACAATCACTGGCAATCAATTTCAATAGGTCGGTCATAAATTAGCCTTGTTGCTCCAACTGGGCTCATTTAATGGTTACAGATTTTTCATGTTAAAGGATTGATATCCATCTCATAATTGGGAGGAAAGGCAATTAATTGTTAAATTATCACAATCAACCATTATGGTTAAGGCTATTGTTTGCTGTTAGACAGTACGTCAGGGTTGGTCTTAAAGCTGACGCCTACTACACACTTTGCAGCGGTGAAATCATCAACAATAGACATTGATGAAATAAACTTGAAAATGAAAATACATGCTTTTCCCAGTTGGACAAAAAAAAAAAAAGCTGCTTGAATATTTCACTTTAACGACTAGCTGCACATATTGTAGAATCTGACAGAAATTGCTGTCCTGCAAGTTGGTGATATTTTACTTTGAAGAAGGCATCCTAATAAAAATCTCACTTTGGAACATGAGATGTTTTTTACAGGCTTTTTACAGAATGAAAGTGATCATGGAAATTGAAGATTAGAGTCCTCCATTCTGGCCATAAAGCAGAATTAACAGGCTCTGGCCCTGGATGTGAACAATATAATAGAGAAGCTTGGAGAAGTTATCACCAGGACCGGCTGTAGAAGGACACCTAGATTATATCATCACCTCTTAGTCATGACAGGTTATATTACAGGTAGTTTAAAACACCAAGGTCAAAGGATGACTGTATAGAAGAGAGCTCGGGCGACGTCTAGATCTATATTACAGGTTGATAGTTAAAATCACGCCACAGAGTGCTCTGTGGACAAGGCTGTAAATTAACATTCAATATGGACTCAGACAGAGCACAGTTTCTGTTTTTCTACAGGTAGTGCAACAAACATGGTCTAACAATATTGTCAGAATGAAAGGTAATCTCAGCCGGGTGAGCCGGATATAAAAAAAAAAAAACACCCTGAAATTTCGAATTTGTTTTTTTCTGCTCCACGAAGCTGTCATCTGCTACTCAATTTACCCCGTCTTTGTCCCTTCAATATTTGTCCATCCTCATTGATGTGATGTATCTGATCTTCACATTTTTTTTCATTTATTCCCTGCAGCTGTGTACAAAACAGGTTTCCGCATCAATTACGCATCTTGGGTGAGCAACTGTCATCTGCCAGTAATGAAAATAAATGTGGCATGCTTAAATCTGAATGGGAGACAGGTATTCTTCAGCCCCTTGCGTATACGGGCTGCTGCATCCAACTGTCAAGTACAATATGCCTTTCTGAGTGCACACTCTCAATGCAAATTTGAAGAATGTGACCCAGAATGTAACTTTAATATTAATACAAGCCGCATGTGCTTTCAAATAAAGGGCCATCTTCTGTGTGTAGAAATACAATGTGACTAAAAGGGAGCAATATGAAACCAAATATGTGACTTGAAAACTGAACTGCAACACAGATACATTAACAAAAACCTATATTCAAAGATTCTGTTTATGCAGTCATTTTGCAATGCCTTGATGAAGCTGCCACCGTTGATTAAGTTGATTATATTTGTGCACATTCACACCTGCTCCCTGTTGCTTCAGGGATTATTGCTTAGAGTTCAATTCACTTTCATGTATTTGTCAAGAGAAAACGAATTACAGTACTTTTAAGAAGAAAGTTACCAACTACCCAAGGTACACTCAGTGGCCACTTTATTGGGTATGTCTGAACAATCTAATGCAATCAAATACAACTGTTCTGCCATAAAATCTACTTTTATGATACCTATAATGTTTAGTTCAATGACAAAAGGAGGACAAAAAAATTAGAAAGTTGTACTAGAGTGCAGTAGACCCAGTGCTGGAAGAAGTACTGAGATCCTTTACTCAAGTAAAAGTACTAATACCACGCTATGAGTCATGCAAATATATGTGAAATATTATGAGATAATGTCCTGTGGGAACCACATATCTGTAAAAAGTCGACATTTCATGCTGTCAGAAAAACCCTGTTTTCAGCTTTGTGACAATGAATTTTCCAGCTGATCCAAGAGGGTTTTAGTTTCTTTTAGCAAAAGAAGTATGAGAATTTTCTGAACCCATAAAGGAACACAAATTCCCAAATTTGGAGCTACATGGTTTTCACTGGACGGGAAGGGGATGAAAAAGTGTAATCTGAAAAGTAACTAAAAATGTAAGACAAATGTAGTTAGGTAAACAATGTAGTGGAGTAGAAGTATAAAGTTTTCATAAAATGTAAGGTAAAGTACAAGTACCTCAAATGTGTACTTAAGTACAGTGCTTAAGTAAATGTACCATCTTTGACTACAATCTAAGTAATAAGCATTTCATCTCATTTACACATTTCAGATTATGTCAAAAATTTAACATATGAGCTTCGCGAAGACAGATGTTGTATTGGACTGCTTTAGATTGTACAGGTGTACCTAATAAAGTGTATATATAGTGTATATTTGTAGCACACAATGCAAAAAGCAATCAATATGATCCTAGTCTATATCCACAACGTTCCACTTCCAGGATTGCTCCGTTGCTGCTGGAAAACCGCCGGATTTACGGCGGGATGTCCGCTTTCTTTGAGTTGGAATTTTAAACTCCAGTTGATTTATGAGGACTATGGTTAACTGCCCCTCAGATATCTATCACATGATGAAAAAAACGTTTGAATGTACACGTTCCACCAAAACAAGTTCCTTCCCGAGGCTATTTTGCTGCGGCACTTTCATTCATTCAAACCTTTATTTAACCAGGATAAATCCTTGAGATTAAAAATCTCTTTTACAGGAGTGTCCTGGCAAGTGGCAGCAGCGCGGTTTCAAACAAATACAAAGACAATAAACAAAATAAAAACATAGACACGCTTTCACTCATTATATTCAAACAACAATGGTATCATAGAAAGATATCATATCATAGAAAAATATGGGTCCTAAACCAATTTAAAAACAATGACAGACAGACTGCCTTTCTGCAAGGTCCTTTAAAAAGCCTTTAAAAGAATAAAGTGAGACCAACTCCTTCAACTGTAGTTCATTCTGAAGCTGATTCCATGCAGATGGTGCTGCAAAATTAAAAGCCTTTTTGCCAAAGTCAGTGCGGGCTTTAGGGACTGACAATAAAAACAGATCCTGTGAATGCAAGTGGTATGTCCCTGCAGACCTTGGGAGGATGTAAGCATTCAGATAAGGAGGAAGTAGTCCTAGTACTGCTTTATAAATAAAAAGATGCCAGTGCATCCAGCGCCTAATTGAGAGTGAGAACCACTCGACCCGAGAGTACAGCAAACAGTGATGAGTATGAGATTTTAAGTTTGTGATGAATCTTCCGGTCCGGTGCTTAGCGCCACCAATGACGGATTGTGATTGGTTTAAAGAAATGCCAATAAACCAGAGCATGTCTTCCTCCCATCCCTGAATGCTGTGTTAACCAGCCAGACCCTCCTCCGCAGTGCTGTGTAGGAAGGTCTCGAAATGCGAGACTAACGTGACCCCAAATAATGAAAAGAAAAGTATTTGGATCAACTTTCCAGAAGTCCTTTTTCATTTCTAGAATGAAATGACTGTCCCATCCTTGATCTCCGCTGGCATGAATTAGACAGGAACAATGACAGCTGGATAAAGACCTGGTGAGTAGTAAATTCAAGAGCTGTGGCCTTGGGTTGACATTACATTCTCTATGCTTGTAATGAGCCCTCAAACTGCTCCTTTGGCCCTTCGCTGTGCAGCTGGAGAGAGCCAGGCCCCGCGATTGTCACACCTCCAACTGTCCTCAAGCTCTGGTCATTTATTTGACACCCCTGCTGTGATTAAGACAAAAGCCTTCAGAGATCCTTGGGCCATAAGGTCTCCGTGTGTATGGACGAGCACTGCCTCTAATTACTTTAATTAATTGAATTCATGATTTCCTCTAAATTGAACCCATTCATCAGGGGTGCAGAGCTGTGACCATTAATGATTTAAAGACATCTATAAAGGAATTATGAGGACAAGAGGTGCATGGCCCTTTCCTGCTCTTTACTGCATTGGTGATTGATTTGAGCAGATATTTACAAAGGTAGGCGATGCATTTTTGTCCTTTTGTTCTCTCAACTTGCGATGAAGACCTTCACAGGAGCTGGCAGAGTCAATAAAGTGGCGAGGGTGACCCTGTGCCTCGGCGCTCGTGGTGTGAACGCATTCCTCCTCTGTGGTTGATGTACCGAGTTGCTGTCTTATCTCGGGTTGGACACGAGACTCCAAGCCCTTGTACTCTAATCCTCTGGTTCCTTAAGCCTGAGCTCTGTACCCCCCGTTGACAGTCGGCTGTGTAATCCTTCAGAGATCTCCCTGCCTGTGTAGTAAGCACAGCATTGCTTCCTTTGGAACGACTCCCACTTCCACTGCATGCCTGCTGACATTTTCATTTTTGACTTTGAAGGTTATAAAAAAAAAGCCATAAACACCTTTCTTTTTTTACTAATTCCCATCTGTATGGTGCCATGCATGTTTGAGGTTTCCAGGTGATGCTTATACGCACAATGAGGATTTCAGTTCTTGATGTCTACAGGTTTGAGGAATTGCTGTGTTTTAATTTACCATGGTGGTCAAACGTTGAAATTAAAAGAGGCTATAATGAAAAATGTTATATTAACATGCCCGTGAAAGGGGTAGTGCTTACTTAATAACCCACAGAAAATGACCCTGTGCAGTTTGCCTCAGTTCTTACGGAGCTTTACAGCCTTATCTTTAATGGTTTCGGATTTTTAGCGCTCTACCCTATTGTTTTGCTTCGCTCTCACTGGTTTTGGTTGTTTCCAAATGCAGCAGGCAACTTTTCACCATTTCAACTTAAAAAGGTGATACTATATTAGCAGGGGTGTTTCTAGGATTTAAGGACATTGGGAGCTTAGCCTGGACCTGTGGATGGTCCCCAGCACACTTTTAAAAAAGCAAACAAACTCTATTTGGATGCTTTACTATGCACTCTGGCACCTTGTTCAAATTCAAAGTACATAATCATTGAAAAATGTATCTGTACCTCAAAAAACTGGTGTTTACTACTCCAGATTAATTATGAATTGATAGTAATTAGTATTGAGTAGAAACACTATCACTATCAATACATATTTAGTGACTGCAGTTGGGAAAACAGTGGTGGGATGTAGTGCATTTACTCAAGTACTCTCCTTTCTACAATTTTAAGGTACTTGTACTTGAGTATTTCCATATTGTGTTACTTTATATATTTCTACTCGACTACATCTCAAAGGGGAAATATTGTACTACATTTATTTCACAGCTTTAGTTATTTTGCAGTTTTATAAAGTCTGGATGAAACCAAAGACTGCATAGCAACAACACGGATTTTTGTGTGCAGAATTACTCAATCGTCTCTACAAAAAGGCAAACAAGAAATGTCATTGCAGTTCACCCTACAGACTGGTACCAGACTATGTTGGATGTCCATTTAATTCATTAACTCAAACAAGGATGGCTATAGTCTTAAGTTACTCAGGCACTTGCTAAATGATGCTTGTTGATCTAGCAGATTTGAACAAAGTTATGTTGATTGTGTAAACAAACTAATCTACTAATAATCTTTTTTAACATTGTGAGAGGACTGGCTCCCATTCTGATAATTATTATTCAGATTGCATACTTAATATGGTTTATGTACAGGGCTCAGTATCAAATATCTAGAATTATTTACTTTCCTCTCAGAGGATGCATTGTGGCATTGTATTTGAATACATTTGAATAAATGGCTACTATTATTATTATTAATAATAATAATAATAATAATAATAATAATAATAATAATGATAATAATAATAATAATAAGGAACACCTCAAAAGTAAATAATATCATTTTTTTCTGTAAATTAACATTCAATATGGACTCAGACAGAGCACAGTTTCTGTTTTTCTACAGGTAGTGCAACAAACATGGTCTAACAATATTGTCAGAATGAAAGGTAATCTCAGCCGGGTGAGCCGGATATAAAAATCTATAGTAGGCATGTCCAAAGTCTGGCCCGGGGGCCAATCACGCCCCGCTGCCAGATTTCATACGGCCCGCAGCCTCGGTTTGTGAAGGACAAGAGCAAGGGTTGAATGTTAACAAACTTTGCATTACTCATAATAAATCATGTTTTAAATGACCATGAGGTTAATATATTTATCAACTTCAAGTTTTTTTTTAGATTTGTTCACGTCTGAGTGGCGTTGATTTGTTTACATTGCCATTTAAAATAAAATGATAATTGTGACAATGAAAATAAAAATTGTTACAGATCAGTCCATTTGTATGTAACTTTTATTGTCAAAACAAAATTGTCAGAAGGGATCATTGGCCCCCGGGCATCTTCACATTATCAAATCTGGCACTCTTTAAAAAAACATTTGGACACCCCTGATCTACAGTAATCTCTAGATTGAAAATTGTGTTTGTATGTTTTAAATCAAATGAATTGCAACATACCACAAATCACAGTTTTTCTACCAATTGACACCAAAGTTCATTCCTGCCTCCATGCCATTACTCATAGCTCACTGGTGATTAGACCAAAGCTCCCAGCATGGCTATGAGCGCCTTGGGAACCCCTGGGAGGAGCTGGAGGAAGTTATGGACGTCTGTGCTGCTCTGAAATGCATTTGTCTGCTGAGAGGTACCTGTACGTACCGGCTACTATGAACTCTGAGCCCAATTTGTGGAAAACATGCCGACGGCCTTCAAGCCTGATTCAGACCTTAAGTTAGCTTGAGTCATTATTTAAAACATGCGTCACTCATCAGCATTGCTGAGCCTAGAGGTCTTTCCTGGCATGTGTGAGGTGATAAACATGTAAATTAAGGCACATCAGACTTCATAAAAACACACATAAAAAATAGCATTTCAACACCTTTTTATGCCCAGCACCAACTATTTCTTCTAGACCAAATTGTAGTTTAATTAGCATTAAAACTGAAAAAGTCATACTAAGAAAGCCCTTAAAAAAAACCTAAACAAGTGTTGGAAAACAACTATTTTAAGTGCTATGTTAAGTACCATATAAAGAGCTCATACAACATGGCTTTTCAATATGGACGTCACTATATCTGTTTCTTACACACCTGCTAAGTTAAAAAGCCTCAGGATGTTGTTGTGGCTCAACTGCATTTACTAGCATTTTGAGCTGGAGCGCGACCCGCTCTAAACCTTGGAGGAAATCTTGACCATGCAGCAAAAAGCAGTAAGTTAAAGACCGGGTCTGATATGATGGCTTCCTCCAGGACTGCATTTAAAACAGATAGATAAAAGAAATATCTGCAGTAATAAATGCTAATGTGATCTACGGAATATGAGCTGCTAAGTCCTTAAGACAACTACTAACTGTTTAATGTTTTTAGCCATGCTAGCAGAGTGGCTGTGTAAATGGCAATGTTGTTCGGTCGGCGCAACACTTTTGTCTAAACAACTATTGGCTGGATTGCCATGACATTTTGTACAGACATTTATGGTTCCCAGAGGGTAAATCTGATGAAATATCAATTTGTCCAATACCTTTGACTCTTGATTTGTTTTTCCTTTGATTTTGTTCATGCTGTTATTTTACTCTCAATGTCTTTCATTAAGTATTTGAAATTTCTAAATGCACTACATTAATCAATTGCCTTGTCTAACATTTCAAGGGTGACTTGGTAGTACAATGCACACTTTTTGTACACCATCAAATGTACAAAGCTATTCAAAAGCTCAAGACCTCACAAGGAGAAAAGCATTCCTAAGTACTTCTTTATCAGTGTAGAGCAGGGCTGGGTATTGTTCAAATATTTTTTATACCAGTACCGATACCAATACTGTGACTGAGGTCTTGGTAGAAGCATGCTGCATGCTTATTGGCACTGATGAGATTTACTCCTTAGGTATTGAAATTTGGTATTGAATGACGGGGCATTTTTTGATCCTATATATTAAGGGGGCATGCCTAAAAAGTATTGAATTCACTACCCAGCATTATGTAGAGTATTCGTGAAAAGAACAAAGATGACCAAAAACCTGCATGTTCTAGCTAAGGGATGCAAAAGTCCAAGTAGTTTAACCTGGACCTCAATTGAGGCACTAGAACTGCAAGCATTTTAAATTGGGTCCGATGTGATTAGCACGTATTGAGTCTTACAACGCGAACACGCTGGATTCAAATTAATATTGCAAACTTCCCTATTCTCCCCATGACCTAAAGACTGAGAGAGATGAAGACAAATTCAGTGAAGTGGAAAATTATCAAATGCAGTTGTCTGAGCGAGGGCAAGTCAAAGAGAAAGTTAGAGTATAAGAGGGAGTAGAAAAGATGGATAAAGTAAAAGGATGGGAATAGGGAGGAAATATAAGATGGAACTATATGGGATTATATTTAAGAGATACGGGGAAGCTTACCTAAGGGTGACATCTCTGGTACCCCTGCCAAGTATGGCCCATCAAGAAACTTTGGCTCATTATCGTTGATGTCCTGGACCTTGACCACAAATTCAGACCTGGGCTCTACGGGTATATTGGTGACTCGGTCTACAGCTTGAGCTTGGAGGGTGTAGTAGGGCTGTGCCTCCCGATCAAGGCGCTTTGTGGCGTGGATGTCCCCTGTGTTCTCATCAATGGTGAAGATGGAGGTGGCGCCCTCGCCAGTTAACACATACTTCACCTTGCCATCTCCTTTGTCCACATCTGAGTGTAGCTGAAAGACAAAAGAACATCAGAATAAGGCGACCAAATAAGAAAGTAAACCATCTATTGGAGAAAAAATGATTTCAATATTCTAGTGGTGATGATCGACATAAAGAATGACTTGAGGGCATTTGTCTTAAAGGAATGTTCCGCATGTAAATACTGAATAATGATTACACACCTGAGAGTGATACTTCACATTTCCTATTCAGAGATAACAAGCTAAATTGATTGGACTGGGATTTAAACTGTATGTTATCACATTTCATGTCACTCATCTTATTTAATATAATGTAATAATATTTCATGGTAAATACTACTAAAATATGTACATGCAAATGTTGTATGAAATATTAATTTACACATTGTGAATTTCACTGCTGATATGCACACACAAGCAAAAACACAACATTATGGTTATTGGACAAACATCCAAATCAAATCAAAAGATCAAAAACATGCAGCATTTATGCATGATTCATTATGTTACAAAATCCCCTCATTTTGTAACAAAATTAAGTGAAATGAAATGGGGCCACTACTGCAATGCCATTGTGACTAGTTGACTAATGTAATGGTCATTATGAATGATCAAACTAAACCTCCAGCAATAAGTAGCTCATCTCACATTTAGAAAAATTACATACTTCAGCTCTTACAAAATACATAAAATACAATAATGATTCACCAAATGGATCTTTGTATTTCACTTATTTTCTGTCTAGAAACCAAAAACAATGGATCATACTTTTTTCCAAAATAACACAGCAACACAATAACATCTTCCTGTAAAATGTTTCCTCAGGAAATATTTATGATCTACATTTTGCCAAAGCGCAAAATGTTTAATGCTAAAAAATACTTTTGCATGAGTGGAGACCCTATATTGGTCCTCTTTGGCATGTTTGCTTTTACACCAATGTCAGGTGTAAAGTTTTTTTTTTGGCCACAAGTAGTCCAATATTCAAACAGCCTTTTGAATACCAGTGAATGAATGCTCTGTTGAGATTCAAAATCGTTCCATTTTGTGCTTCTTTTCATTCATGTTCTACCCTTTTGGAATAAAAGGAGCACAGATGGTTTGGTAGATGTGAATGTCCTCTGTGCAATTTCTCAATGGCATCTGTTTCAAATGACTTCTGGATATTAAAACTGAAATATTTTCAACAGTTCCCTTTCATTGCCATTGAGAATCGCCTACTGTACTACTATTAGCAAAACGAATTCAATTTCTTTTCTCCCTCTGAGAATCAATAGCAAGACCTATTGGCCACATAAAACAACCTTGCCTTAAACAAGTGGCACACCAAATAACAGTCAGTTTCACATTTTCAAATCAAATCAGTTGAACTCAAAACATGTGGGTTACCACTATGAAAAATGAGTTCTGTTTCTTGGAGTAGCTCGAATATTAATAGGAGTTATTTTATAGTACTCTATAAACAGACAGGCAAGATCCTTTTTTATCATTGAACCTGTGCAGTCACTACAACAACCTTCTTCGTATGGCAGCGTTTTAATCTCAGGAGAACAAGTTTTGAGTACAAAGATGACCTCAAGACCCCTCCTCAAAGTACAACTTCAACAAAAATAAACCTTGAACAACTCTAAAGAAAGAACACTTGAAGCTTTTCGGAGCATTAAAATTACCATGACAAGTAACCAGCCTTGAATAATCCTGTTTGAAGTCAGAGCTGTCTGATGGCCATCAACCCCTTCAATGTTCTGAACAACAGAGGGAACACAGAAACTGCCATATATGTCACAGGAAGGCCGTTGTTGGTGTGCAACGATGGACAGATGGACCATTTTCAACTGTCAGCATTTAGCAGAGTGCATATTTCTGTCTTTACCCCATCACCTACAACATGACAAACCACCTCAATTAACAGCAAAGGATGTAGAGCAAGCTTGTATTGGATTTTTTCATACATTGTTTTGAAATTTTTTCCTGATTTAGTGTTAAAAGCATCAATTGAACCTGTAATATCTATACTTCAATAACGTTGTCAATCTCCCAGTTTTAATTGTCACCAAGAGTGCTCCTAAATCACTGCTGGTAATGCAAACACAGCTTTCCGCCTTGGTTCAGATTTCTCCAGTTCCAACTCCAATGAGCACTTTAGTTTCCAATGAAGAGATGATCAACTCTTCCAGAAGCCGGACTAAAACCACATTGCTCCTCATGTATCTGAGGTTCGCCAATCAGTTGAAGTCCTTGTCAGACTGGTCTGTTTTCTCAAGGAGCCCGAAGCGTGTTCCTGAACTCAAAGTGACACAAAACAGGCGTATGCTACCAATGGCAGCCAGAAAACAGCCAGAGGTTTTTGCATTTCAAAGCAAATTTCCTCTGCTGTCGTGCTTTGTGGGATATTAGGTAAAGCTTAGAACGCGTGCTGCTGCCAAGACGTCATTGTTTGGGAGTTGTATTCCTACTACTGAATGATCCGCAGTTGCGTTCAGTAGCTAACTGATGCAGATGAAAACCATCAACGTAAAAGCCTGCCCTGACGCCTAGTCGTCTGATGGTTTGTCAGACCTCTTTGACGCTACGTGATTTTTAATATCCTTAGCACACCTCAATAGCTCAAGAGCACACAAAAAAGTACAGCTACTGTATTACTCAGAAATAGGGATATTATAATTGAGCAATTCAATTATGTTTTATCATTTTTATTTTTTACTGTCAACAAAAGAAACAGATGAATAAATATGTGCACACAGTGTACAGTGTTTTTCAATTAAGTACTGGCCTCTCTTGTTGTTCATTGTCTAGCACAATGACAAATTATACAAGATTTCTTTTTATAATACAATGTACTCACACACGATTATTGTTGCAACCCTTCCTTCAATTTATCTGTAAATGTCAACATCTCATTATGGGATAAATAACAGTGGTATTTCAGGTTCCATGCCAGCGCTGCAGGGGTAGAGAATGATTAGGTCAATATTACATTGGCGGCACTGAAGGAGTACATGGTGAACAGTGGATACGACACCAAAGGTCTTATATTAATGAAATCCATCAGCCCGCTGATGGATGCTGCGTTAGGGGTATGATGATTGCATTGGTCGTGTCCTCAAGCCTCTCTTATAGAGCTCACCGTGTTTATTCACCATCTCCTGACCAAACTCGAGGCAAACTGTCAGTCGTGGAGAGAGTCAACATTTAATCTTGAGGAAGCCATCCGTGGCCGTTTGTTTCTGGTAAATATCATGGACAAGAAGGACAAAGCTGACAGGCCACAAAGCATGCAAGCCGGGTCAAGGGTCAAGCAAACTATTTGGTCTTTTCAGTGGACTGTTTGCTCCATTTCCCATTCTCTGGCAGTGGGACACACAACAGTGCAGCAACTGTCGCCACATATTCCATTTCTAAATCTCATCAACACTGAGGGCTAAATAAAATATGTATAGCTTTGCAGGGCTTATTATAAGCATACTCTGGTCAAATACTGTTCTCTCTCATTCATTTAACCCATTTTAAAAGCTCCACTGCTCATTTTCAGATGGTATTTGAAGTTTCAACTCTCTCTTTTACTGAGCACCATAGTTGCTTCACTTGCAAAAATGTAAAGACTCCACTGTAATTCTTTTCTTTGCTTCCCTTGAGGTGAGTGCAACACAGCGTGCAGCACGGCGGTGTAGCTCAAAGGCACTCCCAGGGATTGCAAGGGAGGGGTGGGATCTGAACACGAACCCTTCTGAAATCAGTGCTGACACTTATCATCACTTTGTATGTACGCAGTTCTCCAGGGACCAGCCTGTTAGCTTTGTGTTTGCTTGTTTACCGTGTAGCGAGGGAGAAGGGTAAAAAGCATAAAAGTACCCATAACAACCCACTGATACATGCCTGTCCTATCAATAGCACTGCTGCACAATGTGTTCAAATTGTTCTTGCATTTGAATTTTCATTTTTGCCATTCTATGCTACATGACAAGTCATGTTGGGAAGTGTGTAATTTTATTTTGTTCCTCTTTACGCCCATTTGGCTTGGCTCTGTGCAGAGCTGCGAGTAGAAAAATACAAATAAATATAAAAATGCTCAAACCCCAAGATGTATGTTTAAACGCTTTGCATTTGCACCTCCCTTGAGGAATGTACAAATTCTCCTATTCAATGGACTGTGCTCAATCCTAGATGGATACAAAAGTCCAATCCTACAGGCAACCTGTGAGCAATACTGTATTCAGTACACCAAAACAGCCTCTGCTGCTGCTCAAGAGCCCTTAATCAACAATCGCCCTCAAGATATTTCACAGAGCAGCTGAACGGGGCTTAAAGGGGGTCTCTACGAGCAACGTCTGTATTACAAACCCAAAAATAAAATGTGAAACATGGATGACTGCACTGACATTGTTTCCTGATATTGCACAAGAAACCTGCAAATATGCCTTCCTACAGTGTAAATCATATATCATGTACTATCTAATGTTATTATATCCAACAGAAATCGTGAATTTGCCAGCGAATAAAGGTTATTACAGAACACAGCAGGGAGTTCAGACTCATACAATAGAACATATATAAAGCACACATAAAGAAAGACAGCAGACGGATGTAAGAAGGGTCATTCTGCTACAAAAAAGAGCTGAAAATGTAGATGGGGGCTTCGGTGCAGCTGTCACTGACATGCTTGGCTTTTCATCTATTCACTCGGACATGTGCTGGTGAGTAGCCATGGTGCTGTGCTCTCTGAGAGAGACTCAGCAACTCAGCCTCGCCTTTTCATTTCAAGTTGAGATGTGGGGAATAAGCAATCACCATGGAGAAACTGTTTGCTATCACACATGGGTGTACAGATGCATGGGATCTGTACACATAGGCTTATAGTTATTTCACTTATTGACCCCTTTCCATTACCTTTTATGTTCTTCATGTTCTATATTTGTATAATAATAAACTTTATTTCAGACACAGGTCCATATGTATGTTTTTAATTTAAACCTTAATGCTTTTGACAGTGTGTGTGTGTGTGTGTGTGTGTGTGTGTGTGTGTGTGTGTGTGTTTGCATTGGATTGCCAAGCACTTTGACACTTTACTTTGGACAATTTGCATTATTGTCATATTTAATCTCCTTATCACTAATCAAACATGATTACATGTACTTGTTTGGATTAGTACTATATGAAATTGAGTTGTTGAAATGAGGCAGATTCCAGCATAAAGACATACAGTTTCTAAAAGCATAGACCTATCCACAATTTGTGAGGTAATTTAGGAGATTTACTGAAACACATATCTCTCAAACTAAAAGAAAAAGAAAAAAGTATTGTATGTATATTTTTTTTGAGCAGCCATATTGCTTTCTGGCTCATTTGGAGTTATATTTACCTATGAGTTATTTACTTTGCCAGATGAAAACCTTCTAAAACACAAAGATATTGGATGCAGGTGGAGTCATTTTTCTTTTTAGGTTGACTTTCCTACGTATCTGATGTTTACATGTCATTTTAGTTGTGGCAGTCTGCCATGATAAGAATTACACTTACAGATGTGTTGAATATTCATCAAGATTTTTGTAATTTATTGAACAAAATCAAATAAGGAAAAATTCTATTTTCTGTCTTGAATAAGCTGCTTCAAAATGAATGCAAAAGGCTTTAATATACTGCTAAATCTACACAAACAGATGTGTTTGATGGCTTGACAGCAGGTACAAAGCAAGCGCAGACAGCTTTTTTTAGAGGATAAATATGAAAATGCAGAGAGGCAGTTTCCGGCGTGGATAAGGCAGGGTTCACTGCTCTGTCTCTCTCTCTCTCAGACGTGGTGACTGTTCACATACGAGGATCGGCTTTCAATCAAAGTCAGAAATGATTTTCTGAATTCTGACTGCCATTTATACACTTTGTCTCCATCCGGCAGCGGCAGCTCATATCTGCACCTGCTGGCTGAGTCATAACACCAGAAAGATAATGGCTCTGTTTCCATGTCAGGAGAATACATTTGGGTTTTCATAGAAATGGGATTGAACAATTTAAGTCAAGATCTCAAAGGCAAAACAATGGTATATACATCTTTTTTCAATCCAAGTTCTGATCCGAGTATTTATTGAATTAGTTTCTGTCAGTATTTTCACATTAAATCACATGAATGTGGATGTCAGTTGTATTCATACTGCACATACTGCAATATACAGTAACCCTGAAACATAATGCACTGTTCGACAAACCGAAACAATCAGGTCTGACAGGAAACAATGGAGCAGGCTGTGTTGGTGAAAATGACATGGCCAAAGCATTAAACATAGTGTATCTGCAACTCAAAACTTTAAATTAAGATATCTCTAATGACATGGCAATGATTTGGTTCAAATCTATTATAACATATCTTGAATTGTTCTTCTTACCAGCCAAAAAACAAGTGCAGATATCTTAAGATATAAATCCAAAAAATGGTCAGATTGTAATTATGACTAGGTAAAATTAGATGTCCTATATGTTCTCAGAGATGGTAAAGTGAAAGAAAGCAGATTTACTACAGCATTAAGGTCTGGAGATTGGACCATGAAAGCTGTTATTTTTCTCTGAAAAAGGCAGTTCTCATCCTCTCAAATATGGAGATTTCCTGCTTTTCTCTGTTTTATATAAAAATAAACTGAATATTTTGGGGGGTTCGATTAACAAAACAAGGCATTTAAAGACATCACCTTGGAGTTTGAGAAACTGGGATTGGCATTTCTTACATTTTATAGACCAAACGATTAATCAAATAAAATGAATTGCAGATTAATCGATTATGAAAATAATGGTTACTTGCAGCCTACAGCAAACAGCTACATATACAGGCACATAAAACAGTTTTACAGCAAAAAATGCAGCATCTATCACATCAAAGCTGCTTATGTGTTGCCCAACATGAGCTTTCAAATATATTTCAAATGTGACTAAAATATAGTTTGATTTACTTTAGCGCAATACAACAGTGTTTGGAGTAGCCCTTGACATACACGTTAATTAAAGACACGCAGGAGTGCTTCCCAGGCCTGTCAATCTGGTGCCCTGTTGGCTTGTGTGGTGTGCCAGCCTTGCCACCGTGCCGATTTGTCATCCAATGAAAGTAATCAAGCTAGCAATCAGGGCAAGCGGTCACTTATTTTGTATGTATGTATGTATGTATGTGTGTGTGTGTGTGTGTGTGTGTGTGTGTGTGTGTGTGTGTGTGTGTGTCATTCAGCTGCCCTCATCACAGAGATGCACATAAATGGAAGACAGGAATAGGCATCCCTTTCAAAGTATTATGGGAGAGGGAATCAAAGCTCTGTTGTCCCCAAACGGCTCCTTAGATGCTATCGCTATAACTGACTATTGGAGGACGAATCAAAATGAAAATGTGAACAGTAAAGAGGAAACTGTATTTCCAATCATGAAGAAAAAAACAGAAACCTTCCAGATAGAAACATAATTATTCAACATAATGTTGAAGTTTGTATCAATGTGAATGAAGCACCTATTTACTACAAGATGCTGAAAAAGCATACTGCATTTAGATTTTCAAAAAAATTGTTTTTGTACTTCTTCCATGAGCCTCAACACAAACTAACTGACTCTCAACTAAATATGGATGTATTGCACATATTCTTTTTTTCAGAATAACCTGGACTATTTGAAAATAAATATGTATTTGATGTGAATAGATGCATTCAGGATTGTGATTGATTATATATATATATATATATATATACATGTAGAATTTAGGTTCGCCAAGAAAACATTGTTGCAAAATGCCTTTTATCAGAATGGTTAAGTTGTCAAATAGTAATCTAGCTAGTCTGTAACATCTGTGAGGTTTTTTAGTGAAAATGACAGGAACTATGATGTTACAACAGCCTCACAATCAATACATCAAATAGGCTAAACTCTATAAAACAAAGATTTACTCAAAGTTACTTTTACTCAGGTTTAGTAAAATGGGACACAACCAATACTCACACATTGATTGTTTTGCAATGAAAACAAACGCGGAGGAGTTATAAGCAGGCCTGATATAGCTCATAAAGCCTATGAGGACCAGGGTTATTAATGTGTTGATTGACAGTGAGATGGGCCAATAGACCAAACTTAAATAATGGACAGGATGCCGGCAGTCTGCTGGGACTGAGAATACAATCTCAGAGTTTATGTTTGCAAAGTATGCTCCACTAAAACAGTAGAGGTTTGGTGACATTGCTACAGGCTTATACATTGCACAATTGCAAAACTACATGCAACAGTGACAAAAAAGGAGCTGCTAGGGACGAGGGCAGGACATCGAGTACAGTATTGGAGGCCGCAGTGGGCTATAAATATCACTTGACATACTGTTCTGAACCTCTGGTCCCAGGCTCACAGTTTCAGTTCTACAAAATCCCTATTGACTATACCCCTAGGTAATGGTTTATGGATATTTGTTTATTAATATATCACAATTGGACACATTATAGTTTGTATATCAATGGTTTGATTTCCTCCTGAAATGTACCTATCTTTAACTTTGAAAAACTTAAAGAGCCCCTATTATACTCCTTCTCAGTGTCATAATTGTACTTTTGGGATCTACTAGAATAGGTTTACATGCTTTTATACATGTGAACATATTGTTTCTCATACTGCCCATTGCTGCAGTGCCTCCACCTGAAACGCTCTGGCTGAGCTCTTGGCCCGCCTTCCTGAAAAGCCCACTGGTCACTTGGTCCACTGTTGTGATTGGATAACCAAATTCAAACAAGCCACTGGGCGGTCTGTGCTTGCTCAGGCAGCACCCTATGGGCAGCACATGTGAAAAACTGGGCTGGCTTTCTCAATCAATGACATCATTATTGAGACAATTTCAAACAGGAATGTGGGCGAGTCGTTTTTAGGTTTTAGGGAAAATGCTATCTGTGGGAGAGAAAGCTCCATTTAGAATGAAATGTGTTTCATGTGTTGTTTTTTTACTTTATACATCTAATACATACACAAAACCTATATAACACACTAAAAGATGGGGAAAAAAATACATAATAGGGGCCCTTTAACTGCTTTCAAATGTGCTATGATTAAACATGTAATTAGTGTTTAAGTAGAATTTGAATTTAATGTAAAAATAAATAAATAAAGCTAACAAAGACTTAATTGGACCAAAGTGTAGCAAGCCAAGACTCAAGATTCAAACTTATTTGTGATATGTTCATGTGAAATGCAGTGTGGCTGCAATAAAAAAAGACAGGTGCAATAAAGAATGATAATTAAGTTAGAGTCAAAATAAGAATATAAAGGATATAACATTATAAATATACTATATGTAATATAAGGAAATCATATACTGAAGTATAGTGTGTACTCAAGTGTATATAGGTACAGTACACTTACATTTCTATATGCAATAACATTACTTTTTCTCATTTTGAAGTAGTTTTTTTTATAATGCTACTGACAAACAGACAAATAAACCTAACCGAATACATAACCTCCTGGGTGGTGGTAATGAAACAGGACACTACCTTTAACACCCTACTGTTAAAAGTAGATGGTAATCTGAAGGGTATCTATACATCATCTCTAAATCTAAAATGTATTTTAGAGTCTGTTAGATAAGGTGAAAGCAAAAGAGAAACTAAATATGCAGATTTCAGCTACTTTGGGAGCTACCACTCTTAGCCTAACATCCTTGTTCATACAGAATTTGTTGTATTCATAAAATAATACATCATTCTATTGAGATATGTTACAAAAATACATAAACAAAGCAAAATTTCAGTTTGTGCATGTGTCTCTTTTTGTCAGCCTACATTATATTCTAACCAGGTAGTGATGGCTTACTTTATACTCAACTCACTCTTCTCCCCTTCATTGTGCATGGCTCTGAATTGATTCTTTTCTGAGTTCTATTAAGCTTAAGTGTCCTTTTAAAGAATGCTGCACTTGTCTCATTTTTCTGCAGAGCTAACTTTATCTAGGCTAAATGTATTTAAGGTTTATACAAGAAGATCAAATACTTGCTAGAAAGGCAGAAACAATATCGAAGAACATGGCCACTCATAAATAAATAAAAGACCCTTGCTCCAGGTCAAAAACAAAAATGCTTCATTCATGAGGCTAATAGTGCTTGTAGATGTTTCATGATTAAGATTTTTTTAGATTAGAAATATGAGTGAGTACAGTAAGGGTAGCCTCATTTTCTTCTGGCACTCTAGAGTAAACATGTTGTGCAGAAAATAGGACAAAGTGAGTTTCAAAAGATGTTCA
This sequence comes from Gymnocephalus cernua, assembly GCA_023631565.1. NCBI lineage: Eukaryota > Metazoa > Chordata > Actinopteri > Perciformes > Percidae > Gymnocephalus > Gymnocephalus cernua. Next base: position 24,007,634 of record CM042446.1, read on the forward strand.
GCACTCAAATCAACACAGCTCCAAAATAATACAAACTGCGTATGTTCACATTGTGTCGGCTGTGTAAGGTAAAATCTTGACTTCAGTCTGCTCACAAAAACTGCAGTCCACTTTGTGTGGTCACATCTATAAAGTTAAAATGTTCTACAACTTTGCAAAGAGCTCCATTCTGCCAACAAAAATGACAGGCCTTTCCAAAGTGGCCGCTTCCATCTGTCTTGCAGCCGCTCTACATTGGCTGTCATATGAAAAAGGCCCTGGCAGTTTTTTAGAACGACTTAAAACTGGCCAAAATGAGGAGGGTATTTCCACTGTACCGTATAGTGGAATTCACTCTACTTTTTGTGTAAAACTGACGTTAAAGCAACTCCAGTTATGAGGGCCTTGTTATATATTTTTCAGATATATGTGTCAATTTGACCATGTGCTGAAAAAAATAATCATTATCTTCAAAGGAAACAAATGACACAGACAAAAGGTTATTCATACAAAAAATAAAAAATTAAATTAAATAACATACGGTATCCACCATTTAAATGCCTCTACTTCCCATGTTTCCTTTGGTGATTGTAAACGTTTTCATGTCATTGATGTATTTTTTGAATGCTTGGGGAAGCATAATTGTCTATGTTTGTTTACTCTTGTTTTTACTCGCACTCAAGCTCTCCACAGCAAACACATTTCAATGGTGTTTGACACACATTATTTTGATTAAAAACATGTTCAGTGAAGAGTGCTCGTCGCTCCCAGCACTCAGAGGTGACGGCCTGATGACAGCGACATCAATAATGTTATCTTAGGCGCTATTCACCTACATGGAATTGGAGACTGACAGTACTTAACCATTTGTTACTCCAACAGACACAAAACTGGTTCTTAGGGTTTAGGACATTGGTTATGACACTTTCTGTCAACTGTCTGTCTAATAAAGCTGCATTTTTTTCTTCTTTTTTAAAGATTATTTTTATGGGCATTTCTGCCTTCAATGATAGGACAGGAAGACATGAAAGGGGAGAGAGAGGGGGAAGACATGCAGGAAAATGTCACAGTTCAGACTCTGGACCTTCTTTATCGAGGAATAAACCTCTATACATGTGTGCCTGCTCTACCAACTGACCTAACCAGCCACATAAAGCTGCCCTTTGTAACTGAAGTGAAACAGTGATGGGATGGGGACAGGCTCAACGTTTGGATGAGCGGGACGTGAAGTGAAAGGGCAGGCCTCCTCAGTGTTGGGAATAAATACTGTAGTCACCAGTGGGAAATGCTCCATTTGTTTAATGTGCCATTTCCGAAGTGGAACCCTTGTAATTGTACAGACATGGCAACCTCACCGTGTATACCACCCCTCTGGAATTTGATCAGAGCTAAAACTGTTTATCAATGTTTGGAGCTTGACATTTATTGAAAGTGGCCTTTAGTAAAAGTCATAGCGAAAGCGTGAAGAGGTTTTCTGATGAGGCTGTGAAGCTTCTCCATCTTCTGGGCCAATAAGACAGAAACTGGCTTGTTAATGGAGCAATACATCAGTCAGTCCCATCAGCTGAGGAACAGGTGCCCTCAGAGGGCTCAACTTTCAAACACTTATGGTGCGTTCTTTTTGCCTCGGAACTCGTATTTTACGAGGTCAAAGTCGTAAACACGCCCCCTGACCTCGGATTTCCGAGCTCGGAACTCGTACAACCACCGAGTACCCCGTGCTAAAAATCCAACATGGCTGCGCCGTGTATCGACAGTTGTGAAAGCTGTAGTAACACACAGTTAAGCACTTCTGTGTCGTACACGCAGCGCTGTCTTTTATCTGTTGTTATAAACTGGCATTGCTAACAATGGCTAACCTGGCTAGAGATAATGACAACAATGAAAATCCGGCTTGCAAATAGAACGCATTTAACTCGGGTGTGACGTCATTCCCAGTTCCGACCTCTGACTTCCGAGGCAAAAAGAACGCACCATTATTTACTTAGACATATGCAAATCATTAGTGCGGTAAATTTATTATTAACTAAATTTGAATTAAGGCTTGAAAATGAAGGCTTGGGAATGCACCAAGAAACAAGACCACACGTTTGTGGAAGATAAAAAATACATTGAAGTGTTTATGTGCATCTGCATGTGCCTTTGTGTGCTGTCGGCCATGCTAGTGGCATGGGTATACAGTAGGGTAAGGTAGTTGGTCAGTTGGCTTTTCTGGGATAGGCATTGATTGCCTCTAAATTTATGGTCCCCAGAGGATGAATCTTACTGACTTTGGTAATCTCCTAATTTATCATGTTTAATTATTTGTTGAAATCACTACAACTATTGGATGGATTGCTGTGAGATTTGGTACAGACATTCATGTTCCCGTCAGAATTAATTGTAAAAACTTTGATCCTTTGAGGTTTCATCAAGTAAAACTTTCAGTTTGTCCAATTCTATACTTTGGTTTATCACCAAATATCTGTACAACTGATTACATTCCCATCAGCCTCAGCTGTACTTTGTGTTTGGTGCTTAGTTTCAAATGTTGGCATGCTTAAGTGGTGAACTAAGACTTAACGCCAACATACAAGTTCTGAATGCTCCTCTACATCCAACTTGGAACGTACTAATATGGACAACAAAACAAACATGGACGCTTCACACCAGCCAAGGCCACGTTCAATTTAATTAAAGCCAAATTAATGGATATGGTGCTGTCGATGTACATTATTTAATTCCTCACATTACCAAATCTCATCTTGATAATGTGAATGCTCAAAAGTCATTAACACGGTAATCTCTCCCATCACTTACATCTACGCCATATGACTGTGGCATTAGTACAGCCATATGCACTCTTTGTGTAAGCTTACACTTATCTAACAACATTTTTTAACTGCCTCACATCACCTCATGCAGCCCGCTGTTTGTTTGAATGAATAATATGGAGCTGAACCTGAAAATTTGGCCACTACATTTGGAGGAAACACTGAGCAGTGCAGACACCCTGGACATTCAAGCAGTACGTATGTTTCCTTTGTGGATAAATGTGGTATTATGGGCTACTGTGTTCCATCTATTGCTCACATGTCCAAACTGATGTGTGGTGAGCGTCGTAAGGCTGCCGTGCATCACCCAGGTGGGAGCTACACATTGGTGGTGTTAGAGAGTAGTCCTCCCCCTCCCCGAAGCGCTTTGAGTGTCTATGATGAAGCGCTATATAAATGTAATAAATAAATAAATAAATAAATGACATTTGGGAATCTCGCTGTCAAGAACAAGTCAACAGTGATTTTGTCTGCCGCTTGTGGGAAACCAATGTGTTGTTCCCGTCGCCGTGTCGCTGCCTTAAGTACCCCAGACAGTACGAGAGTGAGCGTGACATCTCTGCTGTATGTGCCACCGTCTGCTGAAAGACCCAGAGGCCAATGAAGAGTCAGCAAAAGTTTGCCCAACGCGGGGATGTCATGACTGCTTGTGGTACATGATTTGTACCTACTTTTCACTTCATCATTGATCTGAAATTAATGTTAATGGTCTCAGCCAGAAAAAAGCATCCTCACTCAAAACATATTTCTTTATAAAGTGACCACACAATTGTTCAAATATGGCTTTCTACATATCTCCATCTCTAGTTTAGATGTCCATTTACAGTAAAAGTAAACTATCTGAATGGATTTTCTTCATCAAAGTGAAATACAAGACATTTATTTTTTAATCTAACATCTCTTTTTAAGGACAATATATATTTAAATGATTGTAAAAGCATTACAATGTTTGGAGTATTCTTTGACATAATTATGTTTAGTAAGAAAAAATATATCACCAGGCCATAGTCACATGCCAAGGAAGATTTTTCTGTTTCTAATGATATTAGGGACATCATTTCCAAGCACTTAATACCATGTATGTGAATTCAGCATATTATTCTTTAGTAAATCAGATGCAGTGCGTCTGTAATGAATTGAATAATTGTGTTTGACACATACAGATGAGTCAGGTCAAAATAGTGCTGCACCTCAATGTCCGCCACAATCACATGCATATGCACATGCACGGGACGTAGATTCAGATCAGATTTGTTCCCTTATGCCTGTCATTTTGTCGATACAGAGGTCAAATAAAAAGCATAGGCTCATGTTATGTCTGTCATCCATTATTAATGTTCAGGGTGAGTGCTGTAAAACGTTTTTCCATTCAATCTCACCTTGTCTTCCTCGACTATCCGCTATATGCCTACATTTCCCAAAATGCTCAGACAACACACCTGAAGCTACTCGATGGTTTTAATGTGTAGGTAGAGAGAGTAGTGATAGATACTGTTAATACATATCTAGAGTAAGAGCAAGAGTTTTAGACCAAAATCTTGTGGGTGTATTCTGGTACATTGCTTTTATTTTTGCCTGTATGAAATCTATTTAAAAAAAATAAAAAAAATGGGATCTGTGAATTAAATCTATGGTAGACTTTTTAAAATGTCTGCATTCACTCATGTCACTGTAAAAATCCATGGAAGTTGTAGGTAGGGAACGTCACGCTCATGACACACTTTGAAACTTGTGTGGGAGGTTAGAGAACACTTTCAATTTACATGTAATAAAACCAGCATATCTCAACATTCGTGTCTCAGGACAGTAGAATTCTGTTACACCACACGTTTTAATCACCTGTACATATCTGCATTGGGCCTCTGTACTCAATGTTTCAAATCAATATGTAAATGCTCCAAGAGCTCCTGGCAAGCACACAGCTTTATGGGATGTACTTTAATTGATGGGATGCCATGCAAAGTAGAACGGATCATCAACAGGAAAATAAAATAGGGATGCACCGATCCACATTTTTTCACTTCCGATCCGATCCCGATACCTGAATTTGGATATCGGCCGATACCGATACTATTCCGATACCAGAGCTGTGTTTGCTTTAATATTATTATTATCATTATTGTTGATTTTATATGATGCTGAAATAAACTCCTCATCAGGCAAATATGATATGGACGTACGTATGCATGTATGTCCCAAAAGGCAACTTGAGGTAAGTATAAGGTCAGAAAAGGAAGTCAGAAAAACAGGAAAAATCTCATTCTGAAAACAGATATGCAACTGTAAGGGTTTCAAATTGACTGTCATGTCAATATGTATTACATTCCTAAAATGTCAAATACTTGAGTCTTGAAATATAAGAAAAGTGCAAGTGTAAAAATATCACACACACACACACACACACACACACACACACACACAATCAATAAAACAGTGTGTGAACAGCGCAAATCAAGCACACTGGCTCTTGTAGCATCAACAAATCAACGTTTTAAAATGTCAAATATCTGAAATATAAGAAAAATGCAATAACTGTAAACATCTTACACACACACTTAGTTACACACACACACACACACACACACACCTCTGTTTTCACGGCTGCGCAGCGGCTGCTCTGAAACAGCGGCCGCCGGGAGACGATCCGGGGTCTCTGGGGGACGCAACAACGGGGAAATGAAACGCCACACGCTAGCGACAACACCGGGACCGACGGTTGGGAAAGTCCTGCTTTGTTTTTGCATGTTGCTGTCTTGCTCTGCGGTGTTTCCACTGTGAAGCATTTCCAAACAGCGGACACACAGGATAGCATTGAGCTAGCCACAATGCTGCTCAACGCTACTATCCTGCTAGCTGGCTGCAAACTGCGGAATGGACTTCCTGAGCGGGGACGTGTCTCATAACTCTGTGTCTCATTGAGCCGCGCCTCCGTTCAGGAAATATTTTCCACAGTTTGCAGCCAACCAGCAGACCAGCCGGCACCGGCAAGAATCACTTTTGGAGCCATTTCAGCAGACAACGTTAAAGTGCAGACATGGCTCGTGGTATCGGAAATCTCCGCAGGTTGGATCGGGAAAATCCGATACCTGAATTTCGCTGGTATCGGTCCCGATACCGATACTGGATCGGATCGGCCCCATCCCTAAAATAAAACAGACGTAAATGACCCCACAAAGCATTTACCCATCTGCATTACAGTCCACAGCTAATTATAATGAAAGCATATACTGTAACTCGCAGTCAACATCAGCTGATGCATGTCCACACTTTACTATATCAGTGTGTTGACGCCAGCCTCTTAAATAACTACAGCGCTATCTCACACTGTGATATCTTTTCCCCAGATGTAACACTGTTAGATGTGTGAAAAATACTGAAAAATCAAGTCCATCTTTTCCACAGTTTCCGACAGGGGAGGTGTTGCAGACACTTACAGTTTAAAATGTATAAGATAAAAGTCGATGTAGACAAGTTTTGTTCTAACATTTTATAGACATTCAGTTTTCTTGCTGTAGGCCTTTGTGCGCATATAATTGGATTTCTGAGAATTCTATGACAAAAAAAAACCCGTCTCAGGGACAGTACACTCTAACAGTATAACTCTATTTGTCTTTAGAAAGATTTGAGGATTTGAAGATTTTAGGTTTTGGATTTTCATAATTTGTTTTGCAGGACTAATATAACACGGAGCAAGGAGCAGCTGACCGCTAACTAGATCCAGTGTAGCAAACTCAGCCATCAGACGTCTGATCCGATACTTGAGCTTCTTCACTTGATTATCACCTAATGCTTCCTGGACCAACACATTTGAGTTACAGAAGAAAAAAAGAAACATGTTTACCTTGTAACAACTTTTCATTTCCCTTCCATTCATACCCAACAAACAACTCTATCGCCCACGATATATATATATATATATATATATATATATATATATATAACTCTATCACCCACCACTGGCATTGGATATACAACAATACAAAGCCTGAGCCCCGTGACTCAAGCCTTCCTTTAATTCTTTGGGGAAATAATTAAAAAGTCCACCTGGATTATACAATGTGACCAAAGACGCTGTACAAAAAAACTGTAAAACACGAGGATAACACCATCTCTTTTACACTTCCCACAGTGCCGCTCCGATCCAAAGAAATTATAAACAACTCAAACAAGCAGTACTACTTCAAACAATAAAATACCTTATTAAACCCCAACATGAGAGGGCCTTTGGGAAGGAATACTTTTGATGTGTACACAATCCCTCCAGTAGTGAATATATTTAGTCTTGCACCAAGAGCAAATCACTCTCCTGACTCCATTCTTCATTGTGAGAGATATCAGGAGCCAAATTCAATAACAACTTTAGATCGTAGCCCAATCCATCTCTGAATCATCACATAGTCTTTGCATAGCCTTAGCCCCTTGGCATAATTTAACACTGTCAGACGATGAACTCATCTCCTCCATAGAAAATGAATGGGCTTGGTTCCAAGAACAGGATATCTTCACAGAAAACCCTCAAACTTCTCTGGAGCCACTACATGTAACTGAATTCAGGCTGGAAGATCAAAAAATGACTGAAATGTGGTCTGAATGGAAGGGGAAATAATTTGTCTTGCACCTTTAGTTCACACTGTATATAGGCCCTAACCAATCGTCAGCTTAAGGCCAAGGTCCTATTGGCTGGTTTAATACAGACAATGTTATAAAAGTACTACTTTTACAGACATTTTTATGGTAGAAACACTTTCATAGAGTAGGAAGAAAGTTAAATAAGAACAAAGGGATCACAGACAAGTTTTGTGGCTAGTTAAGAGCATGCCATACTAAAAATGGAAAATTATCTTTTTATGGGCATTGAAAAAACTACTCGAGTCCAGTATGAGCAAGAAAAACTATTACACAACATTTTCTGCACCAGCTAAGATCCACTTATCCCTGTTATCCCTGAAATTGAATTAAAGTTTTGGGGTAAGAGAATGAAAAGAAAGAAAGAAAGAAAGAAAGAAAGAAAGAAAGAAAGAAAGAAAGAAAGAAAGAAAGAAAGAAAGAAACCAAATTGATTCAGCCACCAGCTCTTTCCAATACAGTTATTGTGGTTCTGAATTTCATCAATCAGCCGTGGGGCTTCGAAAGTCTGATCCAGACTGGATCAAATTTCCAGAATCCGTCATGTGGAGTCTGTAATGAGGGGGGTTAGTTTTGTTCAGTGAAGCACCCGAATCGAGCAATTAGGCTTTTACAGGCCACGCCTGTACCTCAGATGAAGAGACAGAACGGCAAAGGTCACTTCTTGCATTCTGATTATTTACTAGATCATTTGCTTGTTGAGCTCAAGATTTGAAAAAAAATACCTTTGAACAAAGTGACACAACCAAGTTTCCCTCGCTTCACTTTCATGGTCAGTGTCTGTCAGTCCACCACGTCGGTTCAGACTGAAAAATCTCAACAACTCTCAGATGGATTGGCACAATTTTTGGTTCAAACATGCCGGGTTCCCAGACAATGCATGTCCCCTGACTTTTCCTGCCTTTTCAGATCTGATCACAATGTGGGCAGAATCAGGATAAGACAATGTTTATTCATACCAGGTGTAAATGCAAAAGTTGATATATACTGTGTGTGTGTGTGTGTGTGTGTGTGTGAGTGAGTGAGTGAGTGAGTGAGTGAGTGAGTGAGTGAGTGAGTGAGTGTGTGTGTGTATATATATATATATATAGGGTTGTCAATTGATTACATTTTGTAATTGCAATTAATAGCATGAGTGTCCTAGTTAACTCGCAATTTATTGCAAATTAATCTCAAATGTTTGTGAAAAAAAATGTCCTTTGAAAAAGGATATTTTTCAAGTTTGTAATGCTCAAGTGGTATTTTGGCGCTTACCCACTGCTAGTACCAGCTCTACTCTGCTTGGCTCGACTCGGCCGCGGTGCCGCGTCCTCCTTTTTCGATTGGAGATTTAGTACCGCCTCATGCGTGAGGCGAGCATGGCTGGTCGTCATAGCGACAAATTTTGTTTCAAAAGAAGCCGGAGGCAGCAAAAAAAACACCGCTGGCTAAACTATTTTAAAATGTCGGGTTTGTTCGGGACACCCCCGTCTGTCACTAGCAATGATGACGCAGTGATTAGTGACGATTCTCTTTCTTTCTTTTCACGTCACCTTTTGGTATCGCCTCAGCTCGCTTGGAACCTCGACGGAGGTGATACTAAAAAAAGTACCTGTTATCAGGTACCAGGTACTTCTTTTCATAATGGAAACCCAAAAAAGGCGAGTAGAGTCGAGGTGAGTCGAGCAGGTACCATGTGATGGAAAAACACCATTAGAGACTGGACGTACTCCGGTGGTAATCTGTTCACATCGACAGTTCATGCAAATAACTTTAGTCTTGTGGTGAGAACCATCTGGAAGGGCTTTGAAACTCAATTTGCCATTTAAAAGACCCTTTTATTTATTCATTTCTGCTCAAGGAGCTTTGTTTCTGCTAGCCATCCACTCATCATGGATGTATTGTAAGACACGTAAGACCCACTCCTGTTCCGCGTCTCGTCTCTCCAAAATAAAAGCTTGAATTCAAAATGTTACATTCTGTGATGCAATTCGTGACTATGTGCAATTAAATAAGAAAAAAAAAATAATACATTCAACACAATGATTCACACACACAAAACAAAGACAAAAATCATAATTAATGCAACCTAGTGCACTATTTCTTCTTTATCCGTTGGCCATTCAAAACAGAAAAACAAAGTGTGCATTATCTCTGTGTTCTCATGCTGCCAAGTGTATTTGAACCGGTGACAGCTTCTTGGGCTGCTACCAACATGGTCTGCAAATGATAAAATACACCTCGAAGAGCAAAAGCTACAGAGGCACCATTGTGAATCACCAACATTAGTCCGATGACTGGCTCATACAATACCCTAATTGCCTGGTGTTACTATGCATGGCTTCTTTCTCCACAGAGCAATGAGCTGCTGCACATCGTATTGCTATTCAAGTCACAAAACATTAACTAGAAGCAGAACACAAAAAGTAAAAAAAATTGACCACATTACTAAGAAATACTTGCAAACTGTGACATAACTTGCTTTGAGTCTCTTGAAACTGCTACCTGATTTTGTTAAGGACGCCCTGTGTGATATGTATATATATAAATGAACAGCACTGATATGGAAATAAGCCAGCCGCATTTACTTTCAACACAGCTCAAAGTGAAGTTTGTCATGCTTTCAGAGCGACTTCCAAGTAAGAAAGATGTAGTAGAAAGGCTATACTAAGAGCTTTTGCAGTACATGTAGGTCATTTCTGCTCCCTGTGGAAATATAGCCTGTTTTAGGATTACAGGCTATGATTCATTATGACTGAATTTAATTACAGCGAGAGGTGGCCAATGCATGCCCGGTTTTAGCATATTAGGGTCCCTTCCTCCATTGGATGGTAAATGTCTAGAGGAGGGTGTGTGGGGGTTGGGTTGTATAAATAGCGTGTGTTGTGTGTGTGTGTGTGTGTGTGTGTGTGTGTGTGTGTGTGTGTGTGTGTGTGTGTGTGTGTGTGTGTGTGTGTGTGTGTGTGTGTGTAGGGGATGGAGAAGAGGAGGTTTCAGATTACTTAAACAGAGCTGCAATTTGTACACGTTTGTACACGTTTATATACACACACACACACACACACACACACACACACACACACACACACAAGCAGATTACTGAGAGTAATCAGGTTAAGGTGAGGAAGTCGGATAACTCGTTTATGTATTTCTTCCCCTTCTACCATTTCCAAAATACGGTCTGACATCAGAATTAACCCTGAGGGCACTATTGTAAACAAAGATGTGCATGCAAATTGTTATTAAGACTTTCTACCATTGATATAAATAACACAAACTACCAGTTTGTTTTAGCAATGAATTATTGTCAATAAGAGATGGGGTAGTGCCACGTCTGTTCATAGCCCTGTCAAACCAGCTCCACCCTGCATCGGCATTTGAATTGATTTTAAACACATTTCACACGACTAATTATAAAAGTGGAAATTGATACAACATTTTTAGCCATGTAAACGGCGTGGCTCCAGGGGTGGGACTCCGCTTTGGTCCAGACTGAAATACATTCATGTTCAAATATAACAATTTGTCCCGATACTTTGATTCATGACCGAATATCTGCTAAATGAATGACATTCCCATCAGCCTCAGCTGTGCTTTGTCTTTGTTTGCATGTTAACATGTCAAGAATATTCCTGCCAAAAATGTGCATGTTAGTGTTGTCCTTGTGAGCATGTTAGCATGCTGATGTTAGCATTTAGCAGGCTTAGAGAGCTGCTGACTTTTTGTATTGTTTCAGTAGGTTTGGTAAAAATCTGAAGTCATACTTATTGCTTAAAGTGGCAGAAAGTGGACATTACTTTTAGCTAATTTCATCTTCTCTGCTCACTTGCTAGCTTTCCATTGCATTACCGTTGCATTTTGTGGTCTTAAAGGTGTTCCTCTGGATACAAGTACCCCTCATTAGGAATCATTAGTGTAGTGTTCCTTCAATAGTACTTTTACAGCATAACGTTACATGCAACAACTCCAAGAAACCCAGATACGGTTATACTGTTCCAAGTAATTGGGTTTCACCTTCACAAATCTACCTCTGTTCATCAAATTATTCTTCCTTCCTTTACATGAAAAAGGAAACCAAGTTTCTCACCTAGATGGGTGTTTCTGAAATTAGACTACTGCTGAAAGTGGGGAATAATCTGATTACTACAGAGCTTCAATGTTTGTTAAGTGTCAACGCAGGTTTGATAGACTTTAAACCTGGGGTCCCATGAGCAACAGAGGGTAATACATAATGAATCAATCTCAAAACATGCTTGACACAATGAGCAATCCTCTGAAGTATCTCTAGTAATATGAGAGATAAGAAAACGTAATGTAATAATAATATATTTCACAAAAAAATAAATGGTCTTCCTGCCTCTACTTTATATCAGAGATCTTCAACAGGGGGTCCGGGACCCCTAGGGGGTCCTTAGAGTTGCTGCAGGGGGGCCCACAAAAATATTGTTTGATAGTTTAAATATACAGTATATATATACTGCTTGAAGGTATCTACATAAGAGTGGCATGACACTGTCATGAATATGTCATAAACGTTTATGACATAACGCTTCTTTTAGTAAGTGTCATTCAGTTTTTGTCATTACCAGTTATGGTTATGGTTAGGATTCATGTGTCATGACTAGGTCATGTCACTCTTATGTAGATACCTTCAAGTAAAGTGTTACTATCTTTTTTTAGTTTACACAACACTGATGATAGGCTTACTGGCCTATAGGTAAGGTAGCCACCCACAGATACAGTTACTGTTCCAACATTTTAACATAAAATCATGATGTATAAATTTATGAATATCTCAACAATTATTATTTTAACACCTTACTATTGTATGCCTCATAAAAAAGGTATATCTAAAGGCTCTAGGCCGCCCTACACGTTATTGTAGGCCCAGTTTAATGTTCTATAAATTTTATATAGTAAGGGGTCCCTGCTCCGTCTCTTTTCAGCTAAAGGGTCCTTGGCCTAAAAAACGCTGAAGACTCCTGCTTTAAACCACAAAACCTTCACAAAGGAACAAGTGGCAGACATTTAACGGACTTCTTTGCTGCTACTACCTACTGCCTGTAGGTTGTAAGTTGACCCCCTGCCATGCTTACATTACTCGATGAAATGGAGAAGAATGCTAAATACCACCATTATACCAAACACAATAGTCTCCAGGCCACTTGTTATCCACGTTGTAGAGGGAACATAGAGAAATCTAAAAACTTAAATTCTGTGTGCATTCATAGTGCGTCTATACTCTCAGCACAGGCGGAGGACCTCTCTTGAATTATTCAAGATTAGACCTGTTGGGGATGTGGAAAATCCAATACATCAGCACTTCAGGAAACATCAGCAGACAAAAAAACACTTTAAAAGAGGATTCAGATAGAAAACTTAAAATAAAACACAACATCAAACTATCTCACAACTCCCTCTCTCCCACGATATTCCTTAATATTTAATTAAGTTACACTACAAAAAAGAGTCTTTATCTGATACAGCACATCCAAATGCCACAATGATGTACTTTGTTTTTCATCAAGCCATCAACAGACCACCATAAATGTGAAGAACTAAAGCCGAGAGGTGAGAGGGGGAGAGTGAGTAAATCCAAGCTGTAAATAACAACTTAAGTTTGCCAAAAAGACAAACTGCTTCTGTGATAAGTGCAAACATACAAGACGTAAATCACAGCACAAGACCAACACTGCTGTTTTCAAAATGTCTTTATGTCTTGCCTACTTTGCCTGGGACAGGTCTTTTCTTTATAGAAAACATGCTGTAAACAAAGGAGAAAATGCTGGGCTGTAGTTCATTTTATGCACAGTGTCTGGTGAACAACCTTTTAATTTGACAGATTAATCAAATTTAGAGTGTGTACGCTACCCACTGGAGCAAACTCGGCTTTAGAGTGTATGGGTTGAAGCAGCTGCAAGCCCCTGCAGACCCCCAGTCTGCCCACTCGGATGTTTTAACTGATGTTACCTGTTTAAACCTTTCCCAGGAATGTGTGGGTGTGTTTAAACTGTGCTTGATTGACATCTGTCTCACTCTACTGGCAGTTTTGCTGCAGGAATTCGAGCAGGAACATTTACATCATTATCAGTGACTACGTTTACATACACATAATATTCCGTTTTTTGCTCTTATTCCGAAAAAAGACAATATTCCGACTAAGCTGTTTACATGGCTAATGAAAGTGAATATTCCACTAATATTCCCATTTACGAGCCAGGAAATAGTCCGGCATGCAAACCTCTATAAATTGGCAAATTGTCATTTTTACTCTATAGGTGCTGACTTCTTCAGACAGAGCCAGGCTAGCTGTTTCTCCCTCTTTCTAATCTTTATGCTAAGCTAACCTAGCTGGCTGTAGCTTCATACTTAACAGACAGACATGAGAGTGGTATTGATTTCTGTATCTGACTCTGCACAGAAAGTGAATCAGCGTATTTCTTAAAATGTCAAATTTTTTGCTTTAACTATGATGTCATTAATGTATTCCCAAAAAAACTGACACTGGATCTGCCATACAGGTAGCCTACATAATACAATCACATCTCTCCGTTTCGTTTCTTGAGGTTTATGGTACAAAATAGGGTTACTTACACACTAGGATGCATGTGTCTAATATTTAGTATCTTTTTTTTATTGTCCATATTATTCAGGTAGAATTGTTATTTTATCATCCTGTTTATGATGTATGTGTATGTTGTGTGTGATGTCTTTAAGCTACCGGGACCTTGAATTTCCCTGTGTGGATCAATAAAGTATCTATCTATCTATCTATCTATCTATCTATCTATCTATCTATCTATCTATCTATCTATCTATCTATCTATCTATCTAAATAAATGATTGTGCATGTGAATATATATTTACAGAGACTGGTGCAGATGTAACTGAGCTCTTTTTTCTTAGCACATTATATTCCTTTAGTTAGATGTTGAAGGGTAAATTACATTCTCTGCTGACCCATTAAAGATGCTCATATATATATATATATATATATATATATATATATATATATATATATACACACACACACATACATATATACACACACACACACACACACACACACACACACATATATATATGTATATATATGTATATATATATATATATATATACTGTATATAGATGAAATGTACAGTTTATTGCACGTGTTGGTCTTGACTCAGCCTTAGTTTACACAACACTGCCTTGACTTTGCCCTGACCTCTTTACTGAACATCTAAAAGTTGCTCTGCTGATGTTGACTCCAGTCTTGGCCCCTGTATGAGAGAGAGAGTGTAAACAATGCTCCTCTCCTGTCCTTTCCCCAACCCTGCTGATAACTACCCTCTGGTCTAGTTAACCCTGCTGTTTTCATCCCCTTTGATTCCCTGGCTCTGATAAAGGCTTTCCCACCATTCCAGAGGCCCCCAGGACGTCTCATGAGCTCCCCCCTCTGTGAGCTCTTGTCCCTGGATACCGTGTGTATGATGTCCCCCCGTCAGCTTGAATCACTCTCCTCTCCGGCTTAGCAAGCTGCTCTCACCACTCCTCAGCCACGACGATGTGTTTGTGGCACCAGCGAGAGTGTGTAGATGCTACTGAGGCTGACCTTTGCAGCAGCGCCCTGTGCTCTATGATTCTAACCCATGTGACAGTGAGTGTCTAATAGAATGCTAATGAAGTAGCTTGCATAGTAACACGCTATGTTGCTTCCATTGTAATTATCTGTGAGATTATCCCTGATGCCCATGATGCAAATTGTTTGATTATTAAACTGAATTACTGTCATGCACAACACCAGCCTCTTGCTACCAGGTCAGAAATTACTCATGATGCGTGCTCGTAAAAATGCGTAATGGTTGTTGCAATAAACACGTTCAAACAGTACCTCTTGTTGCAAAGCGGAAAATGAAAATGTCCTGTTTCCTGTGTTGCGATGTGATAAAAGTGATTTCCTTTCTTTAGTCTCACTTGAAGCTATACGAGATTCTTCTTTCAAGAGATGTTTTCCATTTTCTCGCTCCTAATTGAGGTTCTATTATTTGTGTTGGAAGTCCTTCTGTAAGTGTGAACCTGAATAATAACTTGAAATAAGTCCATCCACTACTAGCCAGAATAGCAAAAATGAAGACATCTTTATAAATAAAGTGAGATACAGCATAAAGGCTGTGTCTGTCACTTACAACATAAACCGATCTATGTCCTTATCAAAAGTTATTGAATACAAAAGGAGACATTCCAAAGTGTAAAGCGAAAGTGCATTTCCAGAACAAAGATCCAAACGTGTTGCAAAACTGCACGCCTGCGAACAGTGCTTATTCAGCAGAAGCTACAGATTGCAAATATTTAGTCAAATGAACACCCAGCAAAAAATGTTAATCACATCATGTTTACTAATAAGTGTTTGTTGAGTGGATGAGTTGCTCCGGCGTTTTTTTTTCCGCTTGTTTGAATGTGTGTCACCAATTTGCGGCGGTAGGCTGTGCAGTTTGTTCTTTAATGTATGTTTCCACTGGCTTGATGTGACTGAAGCTGATTCTGGGCCAGTACACTTACCCGAGGCAGAGTGCCAAGGCATAATAGGACATTTGGTTGTGAAATTCAGAATCTGACAGAATGCATTAAAGCCAGGCAGACTGCAGATGCAAAGGGAGCAGCCAGACCAAAATGATGACTTCCCATTTTCTACCAACTAGATCATACTTCCCTTTGATTCCAGCCATACAAATGACCAAATTGTGCAGCGACTGTGCCATTGTTTGGACACAGAGTCCTATTGTTCATCATATTAGATACCCGCACACATATGACAAAAGCTGTTAATGTCACTCTGTTTCTGCCAATAACCTGCAGGAAATTTTAGAGGTGAGCATGAAGCTTTGGCTGCATGTGTTTTTTGTTGTTGCAGAAGCTACCTAACAAATTCATTTCTAGTAAGGTCAGGCTCTTGACGTGGCAGGACCTTCCATATCGCTCACACTGAGTCACGAGGTCAGGGTGTCCCGCCCAGACTTTTTGCAGCAGCTGCGTGCCCTTGTGATACCAAACAAACGCACACTATGTGACAACTATCATCTCAGGGAACAAATAATGTGACAGCTTCTCAAGCTCCCAGGCAGCCGGCTCTGCCTGGGGAGAGTAAATGAATCAGATTTTTCATATTTCTGAAAGGGTTAGATTGAGCTTGGGCACGAGGTCAGATGTAAAGATGTAGCCAGTCGGGGATTTTTAACATGCTGTCATGACTGCTTGGGCTACCAATACTAATACGCTAAAAAATAAATCAATACATGTATGGTAAAAATAAAAAGACACGATATCAGGAAAATATGCGATAACGTTGCTGAATATTGCAATAACGATATTACTCGTTTCTGCTGCTTTCAGTATTCTACAACAAACTTCTTCATGAATTTAAAACAAATGAAAGGAAATCATCATCAATGTACTTTTATTTAAGAAATTGAACATTGAATTTAATACAAAAGGCATCACTAAAATAAGAATGACAGTTAAATTTTAAAGTGCAGTTTTTCTGCTAATATTTTCTTTCAACTAACACAATAAATCTCAGAGTGCCTTTCGCGATATGTCGCAGCCTTTCGCCATATGTATATTGCGGCAGTTGATATCGTGATGACGATAAAAAAACAATATATTGTGCAGCCCTACTACCTGTTAAAAAAAGGGTGCAAATGCACATATTCCACGCGGATAAGAAGATCTCTACACATCTATGAATAAATAATCAGCCTGTTCACATCTTTCGGGATTTACTAACAAGAAAAGAAATCAGACACAGGCATGTGTAGAGGAAAAGAAGCAATCGAAATTCCTGACTACTGCACTGGCCTCTCTTCTGTAACTTTGAAATAGGACACACGGGACAAGGGCACATCTGAATCAGACAACAGATGTTCACAAGCAGAAGATGCTAGTCAGATATAGTAGATATCTGGGGGTGCGCAGATCAGAAAAGAGAGGATTTTAAGATACTGTGGACGCTTGGACAAGAAATGACCTACGGCTGAACTCTAGCAGTGTCACAAATGCACTCATTCTGATTTAGATGCTGTCCTGCAGCATCCCTCTGGCAAAGAATAGAGAGGAGAACAATAGGACAGTCAAATGTATCCTAATTCCAGATGGAGACGCTAATCCAGTTCAGAGACAGCACGGAAATGGGCTTGTGAGAGCAGACCCGGCAAATACATGCAGATGAGAATGATTATCCTGCAGATGAGCGGAAAGATGAAAACTAATTTAATAATAATACCAGAAAATTCCCCAAGATAACAGGGATCTAGAGACCAATCCAGGACCCATCTGGCCTGCACAGCGGCACGCACGCTGGAGCCATTTTCTAGGCAGGAGCTGTCCATTTTCACAGTGGTGCTGAAAGCTTTGTGTACACCAAACACTGTGTAAACCAGCACATTTACAACAGGCAACTTCAACATTATATCATGGATGTTTATTACAACTGGAAAATAATAGAAGGGTACTTTTAGAGGTAGTTGTGCCTGTACACTTCAGTTTTTCAATTAATTCTGTACTTTTATCTTACATGCATATTTAGTTACTTCCAGCAGTGGAATGTAACTAAGTATGTTTTTCTGTACTTTACTTACAGTAAGTTACATTGCTGATTTACAATAAAAGAATGACAGGCTCATAAAATACAATTCCTTGTTATAAATTAAACAACCCAGCAGTATAATGCACTTCAAAACAGTTCATATAAGAGTGAAATGCTGCTTACACAGTAATGCACCAGTTATTATAATCCAAATATATAATATAAATAGTCATTTTTAAATAAATAAAATAAATAGTATTTTTCAATCGTATCTGAACACTTCTTCCACTGGTCTGCATACATTTGTACCAGAGGAAATTTGATCCATAGGAGAATAGCAGTGTTGCCATATCTCATAAATGCAAGATTAGTCACTTGGTCACTGTGTCCTTACGTTAACTATGCTATTTGGGATGAAGCTTGTGAAGGTTTCATACTTATTTATCTGCCAAAACCTGCATTACCTTGATCTATCTGTTTGTACCCTGGCAGAACACCTACTGTACAAAGACACATTTGAGTAATATATATACATATATGTACCTTTTCTGGGGACTGATTGTGATGCAAATTACCTTGTCACGTCATACACCGGCCTCTAAACTAAAACTGCACATTTGTGCGAGTACATACTTCACCCTGGCTAGAATAAAATGCAGAATATCTTCCTACACTGTCTGTGTTTTGTCTTTTCATTTGTTTAACATTTTATATAGGGCATTGGGAATATGTACGACTCCGTAAAACACTGCTGTGTCCCAGATTTTGCAGGTCATTATGGTAAGAGGTTATTGATATACAGTACACGTGCACTAAACCTGGTGCCAGAGCTGCAAAAATAGGTTATGTGATTCAGTTTACCATAAGGTTGTTTTTTTTTTAAACAGAGACTGAAATTGTTATTTTATGTGCATGTAACAACATTGTTAAGCCGTGCTAATACTGACCCATTAACAGTCACAAATTGCTTACCTTGCCGACATAGAGTGGTTCATTTCCTGTGTACTCCTCCAATACGAAGAACTGGTTCCATACCCAGCTGCGTTTGTGCCTGAGCAGGGCCTCCCAGGGGTCTGGATCAGAGTGTGGGGACTTCTCCAGATCCCCAGAGCTGGGATTCAGCCCCCAGCAGCCCCTCTCTCGCAAGGGAAACAGGAGTGCCAAGAGAGCCAGGGCTCTGCATATGCCTGAGCAACGCCCCCCCATCATCTGGGCCCCTTCCAAAAAGCACCGAGGCCAGAGGAGGACCAAAAGTATATATATATAAAAAAAAGACAGTGAGGCTGAAATGTCAAAACCCTCAGGGTTTTATCCACACAGTCCTGACCCTGTTTCACCAGAGAGCAAGAGCAGTCAGACACTGAAAAGAGCGCATGGGTTAAAAAAGAGTCAAGCTCTGCATTTTGCTGTGTTGCTCTTCTTCTTTTCCTGATTGGCAACTGAAAGCGGGGTAATTCCCTCCACTTAGGAGCCAAAGAGTTGACATTAAAGCTGGGTAACAGGGTCAGTGGCGACCGGGCAGGCTTCAACACACAGGCTGTATAATTGGCACCTATCAGAACAGAGAGAGAGAGGGAGAGGGAAAAAGCGAGAGAGAGAGAGAGACAAAGACATAGAGGAGAGAAGAGAGAAAGTACCGTCAGCAAAATTGCCTCTGTGACCGCAGTCACTTCAGACAGCAAGTAATGTGCTTGCTGATGCAATGATAATGATGTTTTTCACCAATCGTGAAGAAATTGGTCAAAAATGAAAAGACAGTGATTATTGTACATACAATCAACACAAAGTCCTTCACCTGCACACAGGGCGCAGAACGATTGAATGAGGTCAAAATGTTAATAAAGGTAAGATGCGAAGGTAAAATGACCTGCACAAAAGCAAAGACATTTCACAGCGAATGAAACAGTGGCTGCTTTGAAAAACAATCAAATGCCATTCAGCTGGCTCCCAATTATCCGGGCTTTACCTCACCAAGGTTATTATTTTGTCACATTTTCTTTGTATAGGGAGCGGGGGCATAATGGTGGAGGGGCTCGCCACTCCACACTAACAAGCCACATGATCTGTGTGGCGAGCTCTCATCACCGAGATTAAAAATAAATCTGAGCTGTCAGCAGCATGATGGCCCGAGCGCTCCTGACCTCTACTCCATAGCAGTCTGTTCGCCGGCCTGAGCACATGCGAGGGGATCTGTCTCCCTGCCATTGTCATACCGTGACAGATCCCCCTAAGATGCCAGGACATGAAGACTTGTCAAAGCAGAGAAAAGCATTCGCTGCTGATGGATATTCTTCATGTCACAACATATCCTGGCAGTCCTGAATGGTTGAGCAATTACATGAACTTTAATAGCACTTGTATTATCTGTCTAATTTGATACGTAACAATGACTTCCCTCCATAAATATTTTGAAGGAGGAGCATGAAAACACACAGAAAAGCTCCCTGGCAAATGTATGAAACATCTTGGGATGATAGACTCAGAAATGGCACTTTAACTTCAGGAGGTCTTCTGAAAGCAGACGTTTAGAAAACTGAGAGCTCGGCCGCACATATATTTACTTCCTCGCTGACCTCTCTGTCTTTCTCCTCTATGAAGAGTATTGGCAGGGCCCTGGACGAGGAAGGTAATTGCTTTGGCATAAAGTGACCTCTTTCTTCCCACACAGATTCTTCAGGTCTCATTTTACTTTCTCTCTGCTCATCCCACCCTTAGCAAAAAAACAAAACAAAAAAAAAAACAGCATAAAGCACATCCTGTCGAAGTGATTTGTTATATTTTGCCATAGCAAAGTCATTATCCGGTGCTAATAATCAACGCGGAAATAAACAACAACAGCACGGCTGTCACCTTTGAAGATACCTAGATGTTTGTGAGAAGCATCCTGAACATTTATTTAGAAAGTGCTTCACTTTTAAATGTTCAAATTCTTAACGGAAGCATCTTGAATCGTCCCCCCCCCCCCCTTTTTCTGGTCAAGGTGCAGAAAGCACACAAACCCCTACAAGGCAAAACTTTCTTCCAGAAGCCATAAATCTGTGGAAACATTCGCCCCTGATCTGCTTTAATATGAACTAGAATACAGAAAGCATGCAAAGGCTGCAACACATGAAAGTGCACACGCAGATACACACGTTTAAAGTCACTGCCTCTGCATGACAATTTAATGGTAGAGGTGGAAAGTGGAGCAGATCTGGCTGCAGGGCAACACGGGGTTGTGAAGGCAGGTTGCAGTGGTGCTATTGTGGAGGAGAAAATCAGCGCAGGGTCAGTTTGAGCCAGGAGGCCAGGTTAATGCTTCTCATTTCGCTAAACATTGAACACTGGAAGAGATGGGAGTCAGATACAGACTGGAGATAACACTGATCTAGTCATGGGTGCAGCTGACATTGGCTTGTTATTAAATGAGTTTTTGCTGATTTACTGTACAAATTATTAAGCAATTTATGCTGCAGAAAAGTCAACTGTGTCAATACATTTCTATTGTTTTTATTGTTATTTTTATTGTTCTATTGTATGTTGTATTTTCCTCATGACTATACATTTTCTCATTTCTTCTTCCTGTTGGTGTTTCAGGTGACTGACAGTAAGCCGAGCATATACAGTACATTAACTCAGCGTTGATATGAAAACACTCGACTCTGGCACAATGAAGTGACAACAAAGCAGCAAAGCAAGAGAAACTTCGGGGCGAAAAGAAAACAAATGAAGGCTTCGTGTCGACTGTGATGGATTATCTCACTCTGCGGAAGTTGTTTTTTTTTCATACTGTACAGGAGTCAAAACCAGGCCTGACGTCTTCACGTATAATGACTGATTGTGGAGCTAAAAAACTAAATGTAAAGGACAAATGTAAAAAAAGAAGAAAAAAAACTGCCAATTGTTCTTTTTTAAGGTTTTATTCATCTGTTAGGTTTTGGTGTCAAATGCTCTAAATACTGGTGCTTTGAAAAAAAAATATGTTTCATCAAGCTCTAAAATAATTGATAATTACTCAAAAATCAGCACCAAATATCATCTTCTGGCAGACTTTAGTCTAACAGCAAGTCAAAAATGGTCAAAGTCCATGTTTCCCTGTGGAGAATCAGACTTATTGTTGGACAGAAGAGTCAAAGCAATGATGCCAAATTAAGTGAAAATGTGAGAGCCGTGCATGTAAAGCCTCCCAGTCATCCCCCCGGCTCGCTTTCTCTTACACACAGTGTTCTAATCCCATTTGCCAGTCTCACAACAGGATTACCAGTGCTACAGCACTCAGTAACCAATCGCACGCTCCCTCTGATCCATATTCTCCTCAATCATTGAGCGTCTTCACTCATGGGTCAGAATACACAGCACACACTGCCGAGAACTTAAGTTAATAATGGTTTCAGACACTTCATAAAGGCTGTACATGGTGTCTTTATGGTAAACCAACTTCTAGATCAGGACTTTGTTTTTTTTTAAGTGACATTTGAAGCTCTGTTTGTAATTTCAAAAAATGACAGCATATGAGCAGTTTTCAATAATGTGGCACTTGATTTCTCCTGCACCTTCGCTCTTTCTGTCAAAGCACAGGGTCAGATACAGAGCGACAGCAACCCTGTAGCTGCTGGGTCTTCAAGGACACCTACAGTACAGTCTTGCTGACGCGGGAGCTTGAACCCGGTTGAAGGGTGGTCTCCCCACATTTCTGATAACTCATCTCGCATTCATTTGAATTCCTCTCGCATCCTTTGCTAGTAGATTTGAGGCTGAGTGCAAGTTGTGTGTACGTTGCTGCGAGGAAAAGACTCAATGCAACGTCTGTAAAGAGTTCAATAGAGGGCTTTCTAGAGTTCAATACACATGCTGTGTTTGCCTTTTCTTCTTATATTCCTCGTGAAAAGATGCTATAGGGTTTCATGATGAAGCACTGCTGGTCTGTCTACCAAATAGCAAGTGGATAATTGATCAATGCAAATTGGCAGAGGTGTGACACTGAAATAATCCTATCTTGTGTCAGGCGTGCATTTGAATTCATAATCCCATGATAAAAAATATATACTATACTATGAGTGTTTAATGAATGACTTTTTTAGAAATATATATATTTTTTAAAAGACTTTAAACTGAGACCCTAACTTCAAGACACACACATATGCCTTCCTGTCCTTGCAGCGACATGATTATAAATGCTGCTGCTGATACTATATCTCATTGTATATTCCACTCACTGTGGGGACTATACAGGACTTACAGGCAACAAAAACACATTTGCCGTTTTGCACAGTCAGAGGTCTCATGTAAGTTGATGCATTTTGCTTCAAAATAAAACTGCACTGCAATAAATGCTGTCATTATATGTCATTTTATTGCATATGGATCTATTTTGTGTCCTTTAACAAGTGAAGCATCCTGCCAATTTCTTCCTCTTGTTCCCACTGCAGTTATTAGTTTCATGAATTTCCTGCAAAGGAATCTGAGGAAACAGATTTTTTTAATTTAGAAAATGCTTAATTTGAATGAACAGCAGTACTGGGTTTTACCCTGCTTGCAGTTTTGTATCACCTCTCATTAATAATATGAGATATTGCAGCCCAGTTGTGCACTCAGCGACTCTTTGACATGGACTCTTTGCAGTGTAAATCAGCAGGTAGCCCTGTGCCCGGCCTTGCGCACCGATGTGACCAGACTGCTTTGACCCTCCTGTTAAGTATCAATCATTGCGCATTAGCTGTCAACACCTGCACCATGCAGAAAAAGTTCGCAGGGGCGCACCTGTTCCCGAATCGATAAAAAGACGTTTGTCCGATATAAAAACAGCTCGCATCATTAACACAGATCGATTAAACATCTTAACAACTTCGGGCTTTGGAGAAGCGGTGAGTGGACAGTCAGGGGACGGTGGCAAATAAGCACACATACAAGCATATGGGGAAACAAGCAGCACGGAAACACCGACAGTAAAACCTTAGTGAGCGGCCGTCGCAGGAAACCTGTGTCCATGGAATACTAATTACAGAATAAGCCACGGGACAAAAACGCACAGAATACACAAGTCGACCATGAATGAACTGCGATGCGTTGTAGGATGATTCCAACTGCCCTTACTGCGCTTGAAAAATATATTGGAATCACTCACCAAAAGAAGATGGAATAACTTCACCGACGCACAGATGGTGTCTGGTGCTAAAAGTTGTGTTTCTCTCTCTCTCCACGCAGCAAATAGACAAAAACAGCTTATGTGAATATAAAGAGTTTCAAAGTTTTCATGATGAAATTAGTCCTGATGGCAGAGCAGGGCTGCCGGAGACCGGCAACTGGATCGCACGCAAATGCTCACCCCTGGCAGTGATGTGGCAAGTCTGATATCTCTCTCTCTCTCTCTTTCTCTCTCTGTCTCTCTCTCTCTCTCTCTCTCCTGCGCAGTGCTGCCTCTGTGCAGGGAACCCCAGCTGCAGGGTTGTATGTATCTATCGCTCTCTTACATGGGCAACAGGGGACGCGCAGCAGCGATGAGAGTCGGAGCGCCGGTCGAGACAGGAAACGTTTTCATCTGAGCCAAATCCTCGCCGACTGGAGTGGAGAGAGCCTGTCGAAATAGTTTGACCAAAATAAGTTGGCGAGGAGGGAGGCAGAAACACACGCAGCGTTTTGGCAGAGGGAACGAGGAGCCTAATTTCCAAACCGGCCAGGTTTTTGGCAGCAGATGGCATGCGAACTGTTAAATGATTTCCATACTGGTGAAGAGAAAATCAATACAAAATTATTGACACCTTCCACCAATGAGAGGGACTGAACACCTCCCCCTTCACACTGAGAAATTATTAAATCCTGCAAGTCACATTACCCAAAAAAAGAATGAGGCTACATTACTTTTTTGTGCAGATACATTCCATTGGACATCTTTCCTTCCTTTTACTTGCATTATTCATACTTTACAAATTGACTTTTTAAAGACACAATTTTTGAAGTGTACTTCCACATCTGGATATCTGGGCTCTACTTTCTATTCAGTTTTGTTTTTCATCCAATTAGCTGCAATCTGAGCTCCTGCAGTGACAGAGGACTGCAGCACGAGGCTGGGCTCTCTGCTGCACCTCTACACAGACCTTTGAAACCGAACCAGTATTAGTTACATTCCTAATTAGTGACAGTAAACATAACAGTATCACGCTGGCGTGTGCATTTGCACAGAATATAAAACTATGCTCTTGCAGCCTTGGCAGTGTAAACAGTTGGAACTCTAATTTTTACATACATTATTTCACAATATTTACACCTGTTCTCACATAAGTCAACATTACATTTCACCTTAAACACAGTCCTGATCATTAGTCACCCAAGAAGTATCTTCTGTGTTTTATTCATGCTATTTGCATTTTTGAGACAGAATAAATTACCATTGTGCAGCTCTTTTCAGTCATTTAGGAAAAAGAGCACTGACCCAAACTAATAGAAAGAGCAGCCTCTGTCTGTCATACCAGGAAAGGCAGTTAGCAAAGATGAAATTAGACACATGGGACAATGGACAGGTAAAAATAAGCTACAGCATAATGCAGTGGAATGAGAAGAAGAATAATGTTGTTGGAGGCAAAGGGAACAGTAAAGGAGCATAAAGCCAAGAAGATAAAAGTGAGGAAAGCTGGACTAAATAACAACTCAACTTAAAGGGAGACACAGTACAGAGGGAGAGTGGGTGTGTGATAATAGAGGGAGAGGTGAAAGGGAGGAGAAGAGGGAGGTGTTCAGTTCTGCAGTTCAGCGGTGAGTTACTTAATTGGAGAGTGACATTGGGAGCCCGGCTCGTCAGCTCTTCCCCATCAATCACCGGCGGTCAGGAGATGCCTGAGGTGATGTGGCCCGCGTCCCACTCCCTCCGGATCCCGCGGCCAGCCCCGGCATTTAACTGCCATGCCTCCATTACATCTCCACCCCCCAACCTCCTCCCCGCACCAGGATGCTCTGACCTCGGCTCACCTGGCCGACTGTTATCTGCTCCCCTGTGACACACCGCTCGATGGGTCTTTTTGTTCACAGACTAACAAGAAATACAGTGAAGGTTTACTGAAGCAGCTTTTTGAGCATTAATAAAATATGACCTCCAAGGACAATCAAGTTAGGTTTCTGCATATTTGCCACTATATAATTAGAGCTGGGTACCGACTTCATTACTTAGTATCAAAAAATGCCTCGTTATTCAATACCAAATTTCAATTCCTAAGGAGTAAAGTGAGCCAATAAGCATGCAGCATGCTTCTACCAAGATCTAATAATGCTGGTGCTTGGCTGTCTAACGTTATAGCCTACCTTGTAGAGACACGCAGGAAAAACTCTACCTTACGCACAGAGAAGGGGCTCACGTAGTAGGAGCTGAAAAATAAATAAAAAGATTTGTGCCATAATGTGTAATGTTGTAATTTATTTTTGTTAAAATGGATTTTATAAAACTGGTATTGAAAAAGGTAACGTTTAGGAACCGGTATCAAAGTCACCTTATCGGTAGCCTACTGGTATCAAACATATTTGAAAGATACCCAGCCCTATATATAATGCATCTCAGTAGCTGCATTTAGTATATACATTATGGCTCTAAATACAGTCATAAGTTATAGTCATAAGTTATATTGTTAGCCAACAATAATGTTTTCATCAAGAACTATCTATGTTTGGGTGGTTTAGTCAAGTTTGCATATTTGTATTATCACTTAGAATGACTGAAGCTAGACGTCTCCATTATTCTTGATAACTATCTCAGCTGCTAAGTTAAAGTGCTTTTATTGTCATTACTTCTCCTTACCGGCATGCAAAGAAAAGAACAAAATACAGTGCCACCAGGGCCATAGTGCAATAGACATACAACATACATGAAGTATTCATACTTTTTTTTTTATCTTAAAAAGCAGTAATAGAAGGCAATCAGGCCTATCCATTTATTTAGTACTTTATATAGTATTTATACTGTATATGTTCATCTGTTACTTTTAGCTAGGTTTATCTGTTTTAACCTTATATCTATTAGGTTATACATTTAGCTATATTTCAAAACGTTATCTATTACTTTTAGCTATCTTGACTATCCATTAGCTAGCTGTTTATCCATTACACTTAGCTAACTATTTGAACTGTTTATCATTACACTTAGCTAACTATTTTACTGGTTTATCCATTACACTTAGCTAACTATTTTACTGGTTTATCCATAACTTTTAGCTAACTGTTTAGACATCTCTGCTCCATTGCTAACTAGTTTCCACAACTCTCAATCACATGTAGAGTTCAGAGCTACAGCTGACTATATATCTTTTAATCAAATTTGTATTTCTATTTTTTTAATTAGTTGAGCCACTTCTTTCCACATAGCCCTTGTGGTACAAGTACCCCTGGTTGGATATAACTATAACTCTAACTGATACATATGAATACATACTCTAAACAGTAAGATAGGTAATGGTAACTGCTGGTCAATCTCTGACCTGCTAAAAGACAATTGACATTATAATTTCAGTAACTGCCTTTCCCTGTCATTGGAAACAGATGATTGGTACATTGACTGGCCAATTTCTGCTGTAAACAAGGTATTGATTTCCCCAGTGGACATTTACAGAAAACATGTCACTGTGTTCACAGCTAAAGAGCTGTCATAACATATGTTTTCTGAGCAGCACTGCAGAGACAAAAAACTTAACATGCAGTCAGCCACAGCAAGCAAGACTAGGAGACTAAGATTGAAACGGCCGCACATGATCTGATTCTTCCTATTCTGCAGAACCAGATAAGAACCATTGGAGTTAAAAAATGTCCTTACATTTACAGTTTAATTATTT
Source organism: Gymnocephalus cernua (assembly GCA_023631565.1). Lineage (NCBI taxonomy): Eukaryota > Metazoa > Chordata > Actinopteri > Perciformes > Percidae > Gymnocephalus > Gymnocephalus cernua. The sequence goes on from CM042446.1 coordinate 24,035,383, forward strand.
TTGATTCAAGTTTCTAAGTTTGTGAAAATAGAATTTATTAAACTGCGTCGGCCTTTGCGTTCTTTTGTGCTGGCGGAGCAATGATTCACAGCAAGTGACCTTTTTTCACACCGTGATCTTGACAGTGGTGTCGTGATTTATCATCAAACTGTATTCCATTTAGTGGTTGTTCCAATTCATCTCTGACTCCTTCTCTTCTCCATAATTGCAACAAGACGTATAAAATGCCCCCTTAATTGTTTCTTTATTTTATTCCAATTCTTTTTGTTGACTGATTTTTCATTCTGTTGAGCTCAGACACTTTCAGCAGCTCAGTTTCTCTCAGAGAGGCTTACCCAGTGTGGGTTTTTCATTGCACACAGTATGTGAACATGCATTTCACTACATGGTGTTCATAAGGCTGCAGAGAGCCAGGGATCAGAGGGAGCAGAGAGGCCTTGATGTTCGAGGGACAAGGGCGGGGAGTTGACGTCCCCGACTCCGGCACCATGACCGAAATGCAAAAGCCGGACTTATTTGCATATGCTGCATCAAAACATTCCTGCTTCTCCTCTTTGAGAAGCAGGGATTGGACTAATCATCCTGCGAGTATTGAGCGATTACATTTTCATCTAATGCTATGTAAGAGGGTCGAAAGATCAAGTGAACTAATGGATGACCTAATCATGGGGGATTGGCCGTATCGATTCAGATGGTCATATCCTCATTGTCTGTCAGGCCACTGAAGCTGGAGGCGGATAAAATCCCTCACTGGCTGAAACCACCATATTTAAGAAACCCTCATTTCAGATTACACTAATTTAGCCCATACCTCTCCTGTTCCCCTGGGGGTTAAATAGATTACGGGGGAGGAATCGCAATCTTGCTGAGTTGCAGCCTAGAACTTCGAATAATTTAATGTAACAGGTTTTTATCATCCTACTCCCTTTTAGGTATTTTATATTTTTGTCATATTTTCTAACAAGGAGATTCTGCAGTGCACAGTACCTCTGCTTGCACCTTCCATATATAAATTGTCTTAATCCTCATTGATATACCGTGTGTTGAAATGTTGTCATGCTTGCAGATGCAATTTTGCACGCAAGCAAAATTATGACTTGGTGGTTGGTGACATGGGCTGCCAACACTGCAGAGACATTCTTCAAGGACAATCTTCTGCATCTGTGCGAATAATCAATGTTTCTGAAAGTTTATCATGAACTCGTGGCATCTTTCATATCCCATCAGGCAGCATCACTTGTGCAAGGCGCATCTAGATGTAAAGTGACATTCATTCTTTCTCAAGAATGAACGAGACAGCCAACCCTTAAAAGTGAAGAAACAAATCGAGGTAAATACTTGAGATAAATAACAGACAAGTACAGAGGTCAGTCTCAGCAATATCCCTCCAGACGCGTCACAGCAGGTTCTGAAAGAGGAACGTCTCACTGCAGACAGACATGTTCATTCACCTCAGTTAGTGTCGACAGACAGCATCCTGATCCGAATCCTAATGACACACCAACTTGCTAGCATTCAGTGGTCTGTGTGTCACATAGCCGTGGCAGCTCGGGCTGTGCTCTCAATTCACACTCAAATCTGCACCAACAAAATCTCTGCAAAAAGGAAATAAGACCGTCAGACACAACCATTATAATCTACTGTAATATACAGTACACTGCATGTACAACTTTTGAAACCTCGGGTTAAAACTCCAAAATGCATTTGATTTATGGCTGTCATTTTTTTCTCCTGCTGACTGAACATAATCAGACATGTTTGAAGCCCCACTAATTAAAAGTAAGTATTCTAAATTATAAATGACTACATGTAAGGTGAAGGGGGTTTGCATGGTGTCAGATCCACAGAGCTTTTTAGCCTACTGTATTTTGGCTCAATGTTTTGGTTCTACATCCTGTATATTCAAAATTCATCAACTTCATTTCACCAAATAAAAGCTCAGATAAACCTAGCTAGCTACTTAGTAAAGAAAGTCAAACAGCAGCTAAACAGCTAAATAGATTGAAGCATCACGAGTGTGTGGAGGCCGAAACAAGAAATACTGATCAGAAACACTCCAAGTAAATGCAAACATTGCTGTGTGTCCTCTTGATGTGTAAATTATATTAATTGGCAACATTAGCCACAAATAATTTTATAAGTCGTTAGGGTTACAAAGGGGGTGATCTTAGAAACCTTTTCCTCATTGGCATGAATTTGTCCATATAGGCAAAACGGAGAGCTGAGCTGATCAATGGAAGAGCAAAAGGCAGGTTCTAATGGAGTCTTAAGAGGATTGCCCATGTGCATTGTGATCAAAGTGAATTTAGCCGTACAATATTTAGGTCTAACTATTAGTATTAAGCATACAAGATGAAGACCAGAAGTGGATTTTATTGCAGGAGTAGTTTGAGAACTTTATATGGATGTTTTAATACTATAAAAAAACTGGATTCCTTTTATCCATATTTGACAGCAGTAAAACGAAGGTTACTACAGCTGCCACGATCTGTGAAGGGGCTACAACTTACAAATTCCACATTTCATATCTGCAGGCTGCACAAAAGACAGACTTTGTAAGGAATCACAACCAAAAAGTTGCCTCTTAAGCCATTCTTGTGTGGGATCCCCTTGTGGTTGCATATCAGATCGCATCTGTATTCATTTCTAGTTTACACATTTCTAGTTTATTTGTTGTACCTCCAGAGCCAGGGTTTTCAATTAGGATTTCCCTGAAAGGTGGCAAATGTTCCAAGCTTTTGACAGCAAGCCATGACTACATATCACCCAGATTCTTTTCTTTCCATTTTGAAAAGAGGGAAAATAATGTCACCTTGTGTTATATACAATGAGGACGAAAGGAAGAGCCAAACAGAGAGCAAGCACAAACAAGACAGAAATAAGGACAGGATGAGACATAGACGAGGAGCAGGAAGGGATAGTTAAAGTCAGAAAAAAAAGAAGCAAAGGCATTGGCTTTGTCATGACAGTCTCCTCTCCCATGGTGGGGAAGATGTGTGTTCACATGCTCCAGTAGCCAGGCTGAAAAACCCGGGCCTGTTGCATTCACTCCAGCAGAGCAATAGCACTCATGGTTGCCTGGCTGGCAAAGAGCTTGTTATCCCCCCCATCCCTTCATCTGTTTGCTCCTCTTCTTTCCACATCCCTTTTCCCACACCACAAGCATCTGCATTCTGTTTGCTTCAATGAGCCCCCGCGTTTCCTGGCCACCATGTAACAAGGAAACATACAGCTCCTTTTTTATTCTTCTCGCAAGACACAGGTGAAGACAATCAGCACGACCAACAGCCCAGGTGGCATTTGCGTCAGGCGATGCGTCCTGAACCTAAAAATCAAATGCAGTGTTGTCAAGCCGAAATGTGGTGCTCCCGCGGTGCCTGAACCGTCCTGCCGGTGACAGAAGTGAGTCCCCAATCTCAAGAAAAGGAAACGAACAGTGATAATCTAATGGACTCGATCAACCAACAAGTGTCAAATGGGAATACACGGGCACGCATGAGGAGCCGGGCAGACTGAATACACTGGGTAATGAATGCCGGTGGAAAACTCAGGTCTTCTTCTTCTTATCGGGCATATTTCAAATGTTTCTCATTAACTCCAGGAGTTTCTACTCTACCCATTAAATGTTCTCTCTGTCTTTATGTGAATGGGATTGCATGAGCCAAGAACACTTGCTGAGTCAGTGGGTGGAGGGCAAGCAGAACGAAATACATTACCAATATTCATTTTTTCTAGAACAGAAAGTGAATATAAAGTAAGGCATTTTTTAGGCACAAAGTAAAAATAGACTTGAGAGGGGGAGCAGATTGTGTTCAAAAAGGGAAAATGAGGACAAATATTTGCTGTCAAGTGTGGAATACCTCAATTTGTTAAAAGGAAGCTGTGTTAATGCATCCACATAATGGAATACACTTTCAGGAGTAACAGCATAATTAGAAAACTACCGGTGTTGCTTGAGAATCAAGGATGAAACTGCCAAAACTGTTCTTCGCAAATTGTTGATTTCCCTTGTGTAGCCAGTGGTGACACCTCACCCAAACAGCTACTGTCCAATTATAGCTTTGCAACAGTTGTGGCACAGGCGTGGCAGGCCTGTCAAGGTTGGGATTTCTCCACTTGTTGAAATTTCAGTGTGAGCTGTAATCTGTATTTATAGAGTCTTATTTTACAATTTCCAAAAGCAAACACACAAGAGCAAAAGTGTTAGGAACTGATTAATGCGTGTTTGTCAGCTCGAATGTAATCTGCAAAGGTAAGCATGTCTGGCTAACTTCCAGGGCCAAGGAGCGTTTCATACTTTATCTTGTGGAGTATGCTACATTAAAGAAAGCCCATATAAAGCATGTCTGCTGTTTAGAAGATGCTTGGTGCTAACGAGCGCCTGGTAATGTTAGCACCTTTGTCCTGCTCAGTTTCAGAGATAGCGTTACTTTTGCCAAACAAATCGCCTACACCAGAAAAGACTTTTCTCTTGTCATGTTAAAAGTGAAACACAAATGATGAAGCATCATTTTCACGTCTGTCTTGCTTGTTCAAGTATGTAAGCTGAGCAGCCAAACTGTTTTGTTGGAATACATAATCAGTGTTTCCTGATTATACAAATAATGTTAGGACTAACTCACACTGCACTCCAATACCAGAATAATGCCATTTCTTTATTTACGTTTTATTTTTTTTTGTGCATATTTATGACCCTTTTAAAGACTTCTTGCTTTAAAACGAGTCTACTGGAAACATTCAAAAGTCAGTCAGAGAGCGTTTTCAACCAGATCACGGAGCTAACAATAGCAATTAGCTAGCTAGCTCGTCATTTCAGCTGGCCAAATCAATGGTCGCCAACTAGAAACAAGAAACCGGCTTTTGTCTAAAACAAGGACCATTTGTTCAAATTAAAGAATTTCGAGAGCTAAATCTGCCATTGCTATCATTTTAAACTGCATATGTGCGGTGTGACAAGCTTGATAGGCCTAGCAACAGTAACTAAGTGTGGGCAGCAATTGCAAGAAAGCTTTCTTTAGCATCAGATAGGCTACGTTTGAACAGTCAAAAGGCTGTGAAATATTAAGCTTAAGTTTGATAAATGACAACAAATGTACACATCTAAAAATTAAAGGGATTCCATGCACATACAGAAGAGACAAATAAATAAGAGGAAGACAAGCAGCGATTAAATCCCATTGTCTGAAAAATGGGTGCAATCAGTATATTATGAAAAAAAGATTAAGCAACAATGAGCTCTGTTGATTATCAATGTGACCAGAAAACAAAACAAAAAGTCTTCGCAAAATAACTGCTTCCCCCCACTCCCCCCCGTCACCATTTCCCTCTTTCACTTTATTTGTCTCTGTTTCTAACTTCTAACACTTTGATTTCTCATGTGGGGACAAACCCCACATTTGAAATGAGAAAAGTTCCCCGCTGGAGCAGAAGCAGAGCTCCGTCCAGAGTGGTACACGTTGATTGAGCTGATGGTGTGAGTGGCTGAAGCCCCGTAAGCCTTTTTTCAACAAAGTCCCCAGAGGGCTTTTTCCATGGTTCAGGAGTGTGTTGGGGCCCTACTGGCTTCAGCTGACAGACCCCCCCCCCACCCCCCCACCCCTCAGGTCCCGGCATGCTGCCAGGGTGAAGAGAATACTCTGAGTGGACATACGGTGACAGGAGCTGATGTGGTCGTCGGCGTCCGTCACAGCTTTCATTTCCTACGCTATGCCATTGATTCCCTGGACGGGTGACATTAGTGACACTCTCTTTTAATCTGTTGCAAAGAGCTTGACCTGTGGAGCGCGTCTCCCGAGGATGAGAACAAACTCCAAATGGAAACTATCACTTTTTTTCCTGGCTGTTTCAAGGAAAAACCTCTCCACAGCGACACTTCTGGATTTACGGGTTGTTTTGCTTTCACAAAGAGAGAATCCCAAGAGGGAGATATAAAAGCCGGGCTACCCGGAAAAGAGCAAAAGTGGGCAAATTGCAAAAAAGGGAGGGGGTTTGAGATCATTGATTAGATATTGAGAGAGAAAAAGAATACGGACACCATGACTCTACAGGGAGGCGTTGGCATATCATTTTCTCATGGATATTTGAAATCTGGGAGCAGCTTCAATTTGAGCTCGAGAAGAACGGTCTGCTTCCTCCGTGTGTTGTCAAAGCCATTTGACATATTGTCTCAGGAGCGGGAACGGGAGGGTGTGCCGGTGTAGACACAAGCCTGCATTTGGCGAGCGAAATTAAAGGTCATTTTGAGAAAGTGAAAATTAATGTGAGCTATCAATTTCCGCCTTTAAAAAAAAAAATAAAAGTGACATATTTCAGCCTGACACATTTTAATTAGGCCATCAATAGTATGGCAACAGTGGCTAATGGTGCAGAAGACACAACCAGGATAAGTTGCCTTCACTTTAACTGTTGTGGACACATTTAAATGGCATTTAAAGTGCTGTGTTGACACAGACTTTTTAGACTGTTCCTGCAAAATAACATGATTTATGCTGTCAATATGTGCCGATTCTGTTGGTAAAAAATAAAAATGCGTATTAATACACACCTATAGCCTCCAAATGTATCAATATCAAAACTGACTTGCAATGTAATCTGCACTCTTTGGATTCTGAGAGAAAATTGGGCCATCTGCATGGATCTAGGATACTGTACGTGATTTAATTACGGGTTTTTTTTTGTAGAAAAGCAAAACAGTCTTCCACTGGAAGATTAGGAGGAACCTTCTTCATTAGCGACACACTCTTTAAACTGTTCCTGCTTTTGTCCCCCCCACCCCCCCTCCTCTGCCCAGAGAATAAATAAGATAAGGGAGAGCAATGAACGCATCCATCATTCAAAGTGGAAAAGGGTAATTTAGCTTGGCCCTCCTGACAGCTTTACAACTTTGCACGCTATTCTATTTTAATTGGCAATCATGAATTAACTGAATGAAAGCCCTGTTCACTGCCGATGTCTTTCTCATTGCAGCTTTTAATTGGGTTGACTTGATGAGTTCCTGAGATAAAACCAGACAATATATTCTCATGATTGGCAACTCGTTTGTTGCCATATAATTAGGCCGCAGACAAATCAAGCACACGACTGTTTCCTCCTCAGCCGGGCCTCATCCTTTCACCAGACACAGATTGAAGGAATGCTACACTACAGAACAGTGAAGTGTTGCGTATGACATGACAGATATTTGGAGCAAGATTCGGACAGGCCTGTTGCTTCACACTGTAATCTGTTATTGTTCTGTCATGTACCGATTTGTCTCAAGCAATTATTGATCCTTAAGAAAGAGGACAAATGCTCAAGCTGTCACATATCTGTTTTCTCACCCAACCGTGATCATTATTTTATAGGAAAAGAGAAAAATAAAAAGCTGCAATGATTTGATTTGAATAATATGGAAGTCCGCTCCAATAGAGCAAATTCCTAATATTTTTCCTGCTGCTGGTTCTTAATGATTAAAACAATCCCTGAGGCATCTCAGACTCACCCTACACTTACATTTAAGGTCAAATGTTCAAAGCTTTCCTCCATTCTCCCTCCATTTTAAAAACGGGGGGGGGGGAGAGAAAAGGAATTAAACTTTAATGGGCTGATGAATAAATATTTTGTGTCCCCAGGACTCAGCACTTTCTCCCATTCCTGCAGCTGGCTTAATTAACTCCTCCTCAAGCCTTTTGTAAATTAACACATCTCTTTCGGTGTCCTTCGACATTGTTTTTGTTCTTCTACTTTTTTTTTTTTGGTCAAAATTTGTTAGACAGGTTTTTTGTGCAGCGATATGCCATAGAGGGACGCATAATTATTGGACCTTAGAGTCACAGTTTTTACTTACAGCGCAGATTTTTCCCTTCAGATGTAAGTCAGATCATTTGCTTGAGGCTAGAGAGCACATGCCAAAGAGTACGTGAATTACTTCAGAATATAACACTTAGTATTTCTGATATTCAGAGTACTGCTCGCCTGGAGCTTGGGCTACATTTTGGACAGTTCAGTATCTTGGTCTATGAATCTTAAATCAGTTTGTCTCAGTTGGATACTGATACCCTATGACTATTTCTCTCTGTATTTTCTCGGCCTTCTTGTACAGAGACACAGATATCTTCCTAAAAAGAGCTCCACAGATCTATATATGAGATTACTAAATATTCTTTTTATTACTTTTCCCACAGATGGGAGGTTAGGTGAAACACTCCACCTGCTTGGTCCTAAACTGTCAAAGCACAGTTGAAAATTATTTTAAAATGGTCGAATAATGATTAGCCAATCAGCACCACAGACGGGACTAACGGCATTGTCAAGCTAGACGGCATGTCTTCTCAATATCGCCCGATATCGTACTTTGTTGTATACTTCACTCTTTAATATTTTATTATTATTATTAATATTAATATTCTAAGTGTCTGACAACATTATGGAAAGGATATCTAAGGAGGTCGACCTATTCGTTAAAGAGTAATCATTTTATTTATTTATTTTATTATTTTATTGCAAAATTGCGTTCACCAAAGCCACCAGATTCCATGTAAATAAACAGTAATTTTAGCATCGTAAAATACACTTCATTCAAAGTCGACATAAAATAAAACTATGAAAAGCAGGTTTGGTTTTGGAAAGGCTAAAAAAAAAATGTAACCTCCGTCCAAATGGAATACAAGTCAAGGCTTTTTCCCCTCAAAATGCTGTCCTGGCTCAATGTGTCCTATTTGCGGTCATTTGGGGGGCTTTTTCCTGAATTACTCCCACTGTCAGTAAGAGTGCAGCGCCTCTTCATGGCTTACATTTGTTTTTTGCTTTGGCCTATGCTTGCCCCTCAGATGCTGCCCTGTCACATCTGCAGGCAAGTGAGAAATGTGACGTTACTCCATCAGAGGATCATTAAATGTCAGGTCCTGCCGTGACAGCGGAACGTCATGGCAGAAAGTCAATGAAGTGGGGGAGGAGTTGTGCGAGTGGAGGAATCGCCTGGTGGAAAAGCCTGCTGGGAAGGATCAATGGCTCATCTAACACCCACATGCCCACTCCCGAACCAGGCAAGACCACTCACACCACTCCCCGCCTGGCAATGTGTTTGTCCAGCTGCTCAGAGTGTGCACAGTCAGATGCAACCGCTTGGGGTGATTTGTTGATGTATTACAAGGAAGGGTTGGTGACAAAATAAGGAAAGTCGACTTAGCACTCTCCTATACTTATATTCTGTGTTCTTAAATTAATGCCCACAGGTCTCTTATTTTTTATCCGCCAGGTCTCCTTTTGTAAACAAGGCATGGATAAACTCAATTTCTTCATCTTTTTTTCAGGACAAACTGAGATCAGAATAGGTATGCTGCTGTGATGTCAAATACATCTGTAACTATATATGACAATGAATACAAAACTAAAAACACAGAAATGTAATCTCACGGATATTTATTCAAATTACACATAGCACAATAGTGAACAGGACTTTTGAAATTTGTTCTTCTTTGCCTTGGTGATAACAGCAAAAAACAAGTCCCTATTCAATTTCTGAATACAAAATGTGCCCATCCTGAAAGCAGTTCCTACCTACAATGGCACAGAGGGCCACATCACGCTCCCTGCACTTCTGAGGCGTAGACCGCTTCACCTGCTTGATCTGCTTGCAGTGTACACAGGTCCACGAGGCCCTCCTCCTGCGGCTCCTCATTTTCTGATGTCACTTCTTGCCCATTCCTGTGTCAAAAAAACAAATAAAATGTGTAAAAACTAGTGCTGCTGATTTAAATATTTAATCGCGATTAATCGCATTCATGTCATAGTTAACTCACGATAAATCGCAATTAATCGCACATTTTTATCTATTCTAAATGCCCCTTGATTTATTTTTGTCCCATTATATTTTCTCATTTTAATGCTCTTATCAACATGGAAAAGTGGATCGGCTTGCTTTGTGCAAATGTTTTTTATATTGAAAACAACATTGGCATATACATAGTGTTCAATTTCACACTAACATTCACACTTGGAGCTAATAATCTGTCACATAATGTAACACTATTTTCCATTGCAGATAGTACTGCCTCATGCCTGAGGCGAGCGTGGCTGGTCGTCATAGCGACTATGGTTTCCCCCGACTCATTTCCTGGTTGTCGTTCTCCATAAACAACATAAAATCAAGGAGAGGGTTAACTTTTCCTGCTCCAGGTTTCCCATCGTGGTCAGAAAGAACAGGGGAGACACTTTGTTTCTCTCACTGACTGTAGAGTCACTACTCGCTCCGAAGCTAATCGCCGTGACGAGCCTACAGTAGCTACACGGCTCGCAAGCCCAAACAAGTCTGTACGGGTGGCGAAATTACATATCCCACTATGGCCACACCAAGACCAATCACTACTATTGGCCAGGCGTCCAAGGTAACGTAACCCCATTTGTCCAGGTCCTATCCCCTGACCAATCCGCTATCCTAACCTTAACCACTTGAAGTGAAATGCCTAAGCCCAACCAATCGAGGGCGGGGGCGGGTCTTGGCGTGGCTATAGTGGGATTCGTAATTTTGCGTGTGGGTGAGGCCGCGGCGTGTGTCTGTTCTGTTTCCGGTCTAGCTAGATCCGAAAGAATGTTAATCTTGTGATAAAAAAATTTACGCCGTTAAAATGGGTTTGCGTTAACGTTAACGCGTAAAACTGACAGCCCTAGTAAAAACATAACAAAAAGCATATAGATTGCTCCGCCCTGGGCGCACACCTTACAATGTTGTCCAAGGATAATCTACACATTTATTACACACACAATATTCTACTCCTTATTTCGGTTGCTGCCCAAATCTACTGATACTAGGATGAGGTGAATGTCATGTGCCTGCTCGTCCAGATGCTCTCCACATTGTTTTTACATTGATATGCTTAGATGGCTCGCAAAACAATGTATAATGGCAGGAAAAACCCTGATAGTGAAAAATCAAGAGGAAATAGAAACAGAAACAGCAGAGAGGAAATGGCTCGACCAGAGAAAACTGGACATACCTGGATTAGATTACATCTTTGTTCCCTCATGCTTCTGGTATCCTTTCATATATCGCAATGCTGTGTGTACCACCATCATTTGGACTTGACTACTGGATTTAAAAGTATTCAAACATCTCTTGCTACCATATGAACATACAACATGCCTTGTGTGAGTGTGGAGGAAAACTCACTCAAACATTTTTTCTAAAGTGCTATTTATAACCAATTACGAAATACAAGGGTGCCAATCATGTTGTCACCATGTGCAGAAAAATTAGCAAATGGGGTATTTATTTCACAGAACTTGACTCAGTGGTAAAATGAACATCCTTTGTTTAGTAAAAAATGCGGCAGTGTTCAACGACAGTTGTAAGATATATTTTTGTTATGAAAAAAAAAAGAGCAGAAATACAGGAACTCCTGCTACAATAATCGTCTTTCAAAGACAAGATCAAAATGTTTCTTCTCTGTCCAGCTCCTGTATTCAATGTCCCTGAGACAGTAAAGAAGACAATAAATAGCTCAATATTAGGCTAAATATGAACATACAGCTAGCAAAAAATGTGCTTAAATTCACGTAAAGACTGAAAACTGGAGGGAAACAGACAAAGAACAAGACATACTGTAGTGCATGAGCTTTAGAGGTGTTTGTGGGCAGATTGTGTTACTTTTGGACAGAGCCAAGCTAGCGGTTTCATGTTTCCAGTCTTTATGTTGAACTTAGCTCACTTGCTGCTGGATGCTAGTTTAGCACAAAGTCTAGACACAAGGGAAAGCAGCTAACCTGGCAAAAGTTGTACTATTACAGGTTATGTGCTGAGCTACTTTTTGACTGATGTTCAAAAGTCCAGGACGGCATTTTTACATTTAGGTTTTTGTACAGTTTAAACAAACATGATGTAACATGCTATTTAGTAAGCTTTAGAGGTCATCATAGGCTAATTTTGTTATGTTCTAACAGAGCCAGACTAAGCTGACCATCTCCTGTCTGTAGCTTTATATTTAGCATACAGACATAAGTGTTATCAATTCTATCATCTAACAATTGGCAAGAAAGCAAATATGTGTATTTTCCAAAATGTTGAATTATTGCCCTATAATATTTAAGGCAAATGGGACGCATAGCTCATTTTATTATACAGTTTATTGGGGTGTTGAGACATGAGATGGCAGTATATTAAATTGAATGATAAGATGAACAGACTTTATGTTTGTGTTTGATCTACTGATGGTACAAGTAGACATAACACAATTAATAAGCATGGAAGATTTCAAGCAACCCACGTTTCATTTATTCAGCAGTGCATATTATCATTGTTACCATGGTATCGCACATAGGACAGAAAGGACAATGCTCATTAAAAATAGTGCTGTTTTTTTCACGTGGTAATAGTCTAAAGGCTATTGAAACAGTAATGTTGCTTCGCCTCAAGGAGTGCAAACAGCCAGACAGGCAGAGGAACAATAGGGATTCATCAAGCAGCAGCCTCTAAAGCCCCGGATCGTGACAGAGTTAAATGAATTGGTCTATCAGTGAGACACCTGAGAGACAGTCTTTGGGAGTCTGTCAAGATAAACTCTTGAGGATCTTGCGGAGGGTGCATTGCAGCAAGGTCATCGTCACATTGCATCAAACAGGGTGCTGGGAGGAGAGCTTTTGTTCTCTTGTGTGAAGTCACATTCGCCAGAGGTAACAATTAAGACTCATCTGTCAGCACGCGCTAATGTGTTCATTCCTGTTTTCCACACCGGAAGACTTGACTTGCTCATTTGCGGTTTCATGGCCATCATTAAAGTCCAAGGTGTTCCAGGCAAATGTTGCTCCCAGATTGCGGCGAAGTCTGTCATTTGGAGCTGATTTTAAACAGCTACAATATTGTTTAAGGCAGGGGTCTGCTGCCTTTGAGGCAGAAACTTCTTTTTTTCCAGCTTAAAATGATCATCTGGTGAAACCTGAGTTAAAGGTGCATTTCAGTGTCACACGAGTTCGGCACCAACCAATCTCCCAGTCTCCCAGCTGTCCCTGGGTTGCCCCCTCTGTTACAGTGACATTTATCAGATGTGACAGCTTGGGTCCAATAAAGTGGAGGTCTTTAACAAGTGTTCTTTTAGTTGAATTTGTACAGAGGGGGAACGGAAGATTGTATCTCCCCATCCTGAAGCAATTTCATTCTCAGATTCCTGTGTTGTTTGATGTTTTATCATAGCTGGAGGTCAAAGTGGACCTTCCAGGGTTATCACAAAGTTAACTTTACAGATATTTTATCACTACAAAAAGAAATGTTTAACTGGGATTAAATGGCAGCCATGTGTATAAATTGTGATGCATGTGTCACAAGCCAAGGAATATAATAGCAATGTATACTTGAATCAAAGCCTGTTCCAAGCAGTAATGAAGTTGCACTTGAATGTGAGGCAGCTGTTTGTGTTTCAGGCATTTGGGAATAACAGACTGCGAGTCAATTCCAGCAGGTCTGTTGGAGAGTGTGGCGGCGAGATAAAAGCCAAAGCGACATTGTTTAAGTCTTGATCCTGATGCAGCACTCTTCTGCTGGGGGATTGCACATTTACAATGTAGAAATCAGGCTCATCCATTGTCCTCTTAGCCCCACCGCGCAAATGCGGAGAGAATCCAAACATTTTCCCTCCATCTCAAGATTACACTTAGTTTGTTTTCTTGCCCTGCCTCTCCACCCCTCCCCTGGTCTCTTCTCTTTGAAACTCTTTCATTTCACAAACATCTGTTGGCAAAGTGGAATCCCTAATCTCTCAAGGCCTTTCTTTCAAAATTCATTATTGAGACTGAATGCAGATTTGAGTTACTGCAGATGCTGCCATGCTTTTATAATCTTTTTTTCATTCTTCACTCTATTTTAATGGATTTATAAAAAAAATAAAATAATCTAATGCACACCATACACTAAATTACTAAGGTTTCGATTCTGCAGTTGCAAACAAATCCTGACGATACTTTCACTTGATTGTTGCCTGCTCAGGCTGCCGGTCACCCACCATCATTTGTAAGGGGAATGCATGCGTTTAATAAGGCTTAAAGGAATAGTTTGACATTTGGGAAATACACCTATTTGCAGCGGGTTAGAAGAAAAGATCAATACCACTCTCATGTTTGTACACTTGATATGAAGCGAGAGCCAGGTGCCGATTAGCTTAGTTTAGCATTAAGACCGATGAAGATCGCAACCTACTTGAGGGGGGTTGGGCTGTTTTGTGTACTAAAATAAAGCTAACTGGGCCATGGTCTGAGACTATTATTGGATGACTTTCAGAGTTATTACTTTGGGATATAATAGGATTACTGACAACGAATAATCAATATGAGAGTAACTTTGGTGTGGGGGTGAGTAGTAGGAATATTCTTTGTTTAATGGGTTCCTTGATCGCCAACAATCACTAATTATTGGATCTTCCATGCCATTTTTATAAAATGAAGAATGAGTATACGTAAGTATGAATTGACATTCAATGCAAAAGAATGATAGCGAAAAGTGCATTCGAACTTTAATCAAGTCAAAACAGCTCTGCTCTACGGTTGTGTTATTAGTTTTGAACCTGTATAGTCCAACGCAAAGCCCTTTAGAATTATTCTTTGGAGCTTTTTCTATTCATTTTTAGACGGAATCAGCAGAAGGCTTTACATCTTGATGGAATCACCGCTTTGAGTGTTAGTGGTTTCACTATTCTATCTTTGGAAAATACAGTAGTTATTTGTCTTATCGTACTGGACTGTCCTAGACAATGTGAAAGACACATTTCAATCTTTAAATACACTTATATTCCCGTTAAATCTCAGACTTTCTATTAAAAAAAAGTGAAAGCTCCACTGCCTTTACTGGCCGCCTCATCGACTGCAACAAGGAAACTTGTGACAAGAGGAAGGCAGTTTCAGCCTTTGTAGACCTCACACTCTCCCTCTGGGACTGAACAAAGCTATGGCCTCCCTCCCAAATCAACTGCATTGCCTGGACTGGGAACATAATCGGGAAGCAGAATAGAGAGATTGGAAGGATGAAGCCCAGAACATTTTAGCTTGTTCTTCCACTTTTGCACAACAGAATTATGGGGATTATATTCTTAAAGTATGTGTTAATGTAAAGAATAAAAAAACACTCCTGTCCCAGGATGTTTGAATATGTGAAATCGTTTTTTTCAAACTATATCCTCACAAAACCACACCAGAGGAAATAACTTACTGCCAGGGAACATGTGAAATATCTGAAAGATTAACCATTTTGAAATCACACATTTTATTTCTCGAAGCGTTGAGAAACAAGCTGATGCTATTTATGTGCTGTAAAATGATGGAATAAAAACAAGTTTCCTGTTCATTTGTGTTGATTTGTTCATCTTGCAGCTCTGGACACATTTCCAATGAAATAAGCAGATTCCAAGAATGCAGCCCGCTCATGCCAAGATGGTAACACTTCAGATTCTAATATCAGTCTTGAATTAATTTTCTTCTTTCATCTGTCAGGACCCATTGTGCCTTCTGTTAATGACTGACAGTAACAGCATAAGCTCTCTCGCCCACACAAATAATAATAATGAAAATGACTAACAATAGCAGCAGCTGGAAAATAGCACAACACCTTATTAGGTGAAGTCAAACATGAGGGGTTATATTTCCAAGGTGCTTTTCAATGCATAATATAACAGACACTGTGTGAATGTGTTTTTTTTTTTTTTTAGCAACCTGACACTTAAAGAGGAGGATGCCAGCCACTTAAAAAATGTACAGTCAGTATGTTGCCCCGGTGTCCCAGGACAGAAAAAAACAGTTTTCTGAAAGATGGAAATCAAATACAAAACCTGAGACTGTGCAATCACAAGGACATACAATCAGCTGTTTCACAGACAATGAATAGGTTGCTGACTTTGTGGAGCCATAAGATGCTCTCTACAGGTATGAAAACAATTATTTCAACTTTGTCTGGGCCTCAAAGAAAAACATTAATTTCTCCTTACCATTCACCTTTGTGGCCAAGTACGATGTGATGGCTAGGGTTGGGTATCGTTTGGGTTTTTTCAGATATCGGTGCAAAATCAATACTTTTACAAAAAGTAAAAAAAAATTAAATAAATAAAATAAACAGCACAAAACGACAGGTCGGCGAAATTAAAGAACGGCTACTTTATTGCTAAGGCCATATGGTCAAAATGAAATGATTTATGAATAATGTAATGACAAAAATGTATAACAATGACTTATTTCACCAGTAAATTGCTGTTAAACGACAAAAAAAACACCAGATTGGAAAAGATAATTTTACAATAACTTTGAATGCACCATGAGGTTTAGGCTACCAGTTTCACGTTTTTCCGACAACTGCAGACTGTTACGTCCTAGTGTTTGAATCCTCGACAGGGAAATACAGTCACGCTTTTACACTGTTGCTTCTGTTGCCTGTAACGTCTGTTTCGGTGCACCAGAGAGGCATTATGGTAGCACCGAAATGAGGCCCGAAAATCCGCTTTGCTATTCAGTCCGGTAGATACCGGTCGTTTAGGCACCGCCGTCGTATTAGCACCCGGTATCAGTACCCAACCCTAGTGATGGCTATTCTACACAGATTACCAAAAGCTTATTATCTAAATATGTATAGGCATCTTCAGTTTACATTGATTAAGTCTTGTTAAGCATTACCGTACTGACTTTACACTTGCATAACCAGTACTCAACAAAGCATGAGCTGGTATAAGGTGGTATTTTTAAAAAATATATATTTTCTAACAACTAAACTTGGTGGTCCAAGTGAACGTAAGCTTCACTGGGAAAGACCTGGAGTCTACTTTTGGATAAAGATATTTAAAATTTGCTGTAAGGATTAAGGGTGCTCCGATCAGGATTTTTGGGGCCGATCACCGATTGCTGGAAGACGTATCGGCTGATACCGATCACTTTGATGAACTGAAAATTACGCCATTACGTAACAGTCACACATGTTTAGAGAATGTATCAGTAATTGTTTGGCTTTTTGTCCTAGCTCAAAATCAAAAAAATGTCCTTTCAATCACTGCAGACATTTCTTCAGCACACACACACACACACAGAAACAGCTGTTTGAGTGGCGCCGGAGATGCAACCCTCCGCTCTGCCTTAGCGTTAGCTAACTTTGAAAACTCCTCATACTCCTTTCCGTGACTAACCTTGAAATGTCTGATGAGGTTGGTGGTGTTAAAATGTCTTTGGAGCTTTCCACCTCGTGGTATTTCCTTGGCACACTCGTTGCAAATCACTTTTTCCCAGATAGCAATGAGTCGGTGGACCACCGGCGGTGCTCCAGAGACAGTAGAAGCGTCAGAATGGCGTAATCGCAAACACGTTTGCCGGCGCACCACCGGTGGCAGGCGCTTTTTAAAAGCGGTAGCCGCCTTCCTACCGCCTTCGTTCCGCGGGCCAACAGCTGTTCTGCCGCCGTTCAGAGACCTTGTAGAACTGCCAGACCGGTGAATGTATGGAGGCCACCATTTTAGCTCCATGTAGAAAATGTTCTCACAAGTAGTGGGTCATCTTATCGGCCTATCAGATCGGCCTTTATGGAGACCACTGATCAAACTTTTTAAAGCCATTATCAGCCGATACCAATCGGTGACCGATCAATCGGAGCACCCTTAGTAAGGATTGCTGTTACACTACGTTTACAATATTGCAAATGATACCGCAGGTGCAGTAGCGGTTTTAACTGCAGGACATGGAAACTCTTTTACATTAAATGTGTTTAAAATATTATATGTTTCACCATAATTATCAACTTTATACATCTAGGCTACACCTAACACTCAACAGATGATTGTATTATATCCAACATCAAGAAGAAGTCTCCTCTTTGGAAGATTTTTCTTCTTGTCACATATTGCTTTTACTTCATGGTCATAATCAGCTGTAATAAAAACAATTATCCACAGTGCTACAGCTTTCAAAACATCAAGCAGAGCTTTAGCAACGCAAACTACTTTTTTGTGACGAGCAACCAAAAATACAACAAAACACTTTCCTCAGGTGTGATAAGTTAATTGATAATCAGCAGGTGTTTCCCACAGAACATGGACAGACTAAAGCAGAGCAAAAGTCTAAAAGTCTAGATTTGATAAAGAAAAGAAAAAAGATTTTATTTTGTGCTCGACCTAGATCTGTCTGGAGGTGCAGGGCAACAATGGCTGCACAAGTTGCTGAGTGTAGTCCTGAGATGGAAAATAACTGTGTAATGTTCCTACTCTGAGTTTGGGGATCTATATTTCTTCAATTAAGAAGAGACCGACATAAAGTTGTTGAATGTTTGTACGGAAATAAAGTTACAACCCTTCGTAAGTTTCAGTGGACCTACTGCAAAAATAAAAAATAAAAATCCCTGCAAGGAGAAAACATTTATCCTCTTATACTGAAAGCTCACATGGATCTTAGATAGTTTTATTCAAATGCATATGTCTCATCACATTATTATTATAGTCAACATTTTAATTTACCGGGCTGTGTTTGCTTAAATTTATTATTGAATGGTTTCATTATGCGAGTTTTGCGCCGTTGTCTCACATTCATATATGGCTTCACTGTCAAAGTGATTTCGCACAGATTATAAACAAGATAATTCAAAGAAATGGATATTATTTCAACTATACCCTTATTCTTTAAAAGGTGCTCTAAGTGATGTCAAGCGTTTTTTAGGCTACATTTTTTGTCACATACAGCAAACATCTCCTCACTATCCGCGAGCTGCCTGTCCCCTGAACACACTGTAAAAAAATGTGGCCTCTGTAGACAGCCCAGGCTCCACAAACGCCAACAAAAACAAACTGCGCCAACCTGGACCACCAAACATAACAAACAGTGTTCCAGCCAATAACCGACAAGAAGGATTTTGGGGTGGGGGTTGGGGGGTTAGTGTGCGGAAGCACAAAAGGGAGGGGGAGGGGATGGGATGAGGAGGAGGGAGGGGCGAGCTAGCCTCAGTTTTGTTTGACAATACTTCGAACGTCAACAAGAAGTAATGTCACCCAAAATCGCTTGGAGCACCTTTAAGCCATTTCTACTTGTTTTAAGTATATACCATTTGATTTGATCTTGAAAAGTACCACCCCACTGCCAACACACTTCAAAAAGTATATCCCTGCTGTATATGTATTTCATAAACATTGATTGTGTGTACTGAAAACAACTTTGTAACAACAGGTAAAATTGTACTAATGCATTATATTAATTAATTGTTCTTGTGCACGTGGTTGGCAATGAGAAGGAAACATGCTCATCTAAACTTTATATTATAATAGTTATAAAATGGAAGCAAGTTGACACTCATAGCAAATAGTATGACCACAATAGATAATAATTCTTTATCTGTTAACTTACTATTTGAGACACAATTATCATATTTCTATAACGTCATTACACTTAATTAGTGCTCTATTACTGTGGTCAATGATCCCAGGGTACCAATCTCCTTTACTATACACTGGCTCTTGTATAGATTTTGACACACACACACACACACACACACACACACACACACACACACACACACACACACACACACACACACACACACACACACACACACACACACTAGATAAATACTACTGCTGACTTGTAATTAGCCGCTATGCAGCCGTCCACAGTGGTACCATGCAGCTGCTCAGCACAAGCCCAAACACAATGGAGAGGGTGTGTATTTACTGTATTCTTTGAGCAGTGGACCATGGCTGTGCTCATTATACAGTGTCATGCTGCTGATGCCATCATTGTAACCAGGGAGAGGCAGGA
This sequence comes from Gymnocephalus cernua, assembly GCA_023631565.1. NCBI lineage: Eukaryota > Metazoa > Chordata > Actinopteri > Perciformes > Percidae > Gymnocephalus > Gymnocephalus cernua. The sequence goes on from CM042446.1 coordinate 24,055,111, forward strand.
GCAGGGGGTATTGCCTCTTCGTGCTCTGCTAATTCCACTCGTGCAAGTCGATGTGATGTCGGCTCAGATGAAGGAGCAATGTATTGATTTATGCTGTGTGTATCTTATGGTCAATTGCGAGGACGTTGAGGTAATTGGTGGTCATTCAACACCAACCCAGCTGGGTGGCCTATCCGGTCCCAGAAAGAGAAGAAAAGAAAGTCATAACAAGAAGCAATTGCTTGTAGTTTAAATTGGCTCCGTATAGAGTACAGCCAAAGTTATTTCAACAGTGTCTCACCAGCACAGATTCCCTCTGTAAAGAGGAAAAAAAAAAAAAAAAAAAAATCACATTTGGTATGGAAATGAAATACAAAATTACAGTAAAAAGGGAGGTATTCATCTCCTAAGGGGCGGGTTTGGGCGGAGGGCTTGGGACAGGGGTGAGGCAGCCAAGCAGTTTAACCCCTCTCCAATTAGCTGTGAAAGTCCTTTGATTTTAATGCAGCGCTACAGACCAGCAGTACACTACATGTCCCTCAACCCTCATTATTCCACAGCCTAATTTTCTGACATAGCTCGCAGTATCTCCCCCGACGTAACGCTGCTGTTAATTACCGCTGCAGAGCCGGAGATGAGCAGTGTGAAGGACGGAGGAGTGAGTGAGAGGGCTGGAGAACGATCCGAGTGAGGAGTCTGGGGAAGCAACTGGACATGTTTTATTGAATCTGTGGTATCAATCGGTGAAAATGTATTGGTCTCCAAATCATCCAAACACCACCAAAGGGACTAGTGCAGTGGGAAAGTATGCTAATCAGGGCTGTGTTCCCCCCCAAAAAAGAGCACATAACTTAGAAGATATTTCTTGTTCTACATTAATGGTCATTGGGGAGAGTGTCTCATCCGACTGCTGCTTAAAGCATGAGTGCCTACAGCGCCTCTCTGTTCACCTGAAGTCAGGAAATATATTTCTTATTGTTAACTGACACCTTACATGACATCAAAGTGCTCAAAACAATGCAGCACAGTGACTCCCAGAGAAATCCTGAACTCCATTCGTGTGATTCTATCAAGGTGACATTGCTTGAAAACAGAATTTCCATCTTCGTCTTCGCTGTGCAGTCCTTTGTGACAGCGACTGGTGATCCAAGCACTCTTCTTGTGCAACTATGATGTACAAGAGCACTGCTACAAGGCACAACCACAGGAGTTTCATTATTAAAATCATAGGAATGAAGAGACCAAGTAAAAGGGCATGGCGAGGAGATGTCTGGCCCAAAGTTACTGAAAAGCTCATAAAATAAAAAACACCACGAAAAGCATTCTTTCCCACACTATCTCTCTCATATCCCCGCTTCATAAAAGTGCCAAGTGCAGCTATTCTAGACCCATCTAATAGACCATAACTCTATGCAATTAGGGCCAACTTAAATGGGGAACACTTTTCTGATAAGTGCATTGTTATTGGGTTATTACAGGATTTTATTTTATTATTATACAATGTAAGTGAAGATAGTTGCACTGGAGAAGTTCAGGCCATAATTTCATAATTACAAAGGTCATAAAAATAGCAAGATAACTGTGAGGCGCATTATGCAAAAAGACTGGAAAAGTATATTCTGTAGAAGAGTAGTGTAGTAGATCTGTAACACTGTCTACCGTTTACAGTTCTCTTTTTTTTTTATAAAAAAAGGAAAAACTTCTTGGCCATAATGTCAAAGCAAGCAAATTTAACAAAAAAAACAAACAGTATAATTCTATAAAACATGACCCGTGTTGGTCTTCACAGTCATGGTCTGTTTCCTCTCAGTTCTCTTTACACTCCCAGCTCTGTTTTCTTGCATTATGAATCTAAATGGATATTTCTGGCATCAAACAGTGTAATTATTCCCTATTCTCTCTGGTGCACTTGCGTGGAGAATAACTTCCTAACGATATATGACAGTGTTACAGTTTGGAGAGAATATATAAGCCTGTATAAAAAAAAACACTGTGCATCATTATCAACATAGTGTATATTTGAAGCTTCTTGTAATGATTTTCCATCTGACCTGCGATGCCGGGGTCAGACTATACCATTTTTTTTTTTGAGATGATCACTGTGTCAGATTAGGCAATCATAGATTCTTGCAGTAACGTGCCTGAGAGACATGGCAGGATGGCAGACTATTCATGGAATCACAACCTATTGTATCTTGTCGTCTTTAGATGACTTGGTCTGAGACATCTTTCCGACTACTACAGGTTGCTATGTCAAAAATAAGCCAATAAAATAATCAATAAAAAAAATCACAATGCTCTGACGATGATATAGTGAGCAGAATATTCATTTTGCATCAAGTATATTTTTCTTGTATATTTGATTTGATTTTTAAACTCCAAAGTCATTCAGAATAAGACTTTATAATTCTCAGGGCCATTTTTATCTAAGAAATCATTCTAAATCAGTGATACAAATTCTCTTACTTGTGCGTTCCACTGTCCATTCAAGAATTTGAAGAATCCAAATTGAATTTTGCAGAAGAAAAGTTCAGGGGCTTCCCCTCCTGCTCATCCCAATAACTTGCTATTTCACTCCACACCTTAGTAAGAAACAGGAAATGTAAGTATGAAAAAAACAGAAATAGCCAAGCTTGATGTATATAGGAGAATCCATTCGAGATTTCTTCAAAGCTAGAGGCAGCAGCAAAGACTTGTCAAGGGTCTCAAAGGAATATACCACAAAATACATGATTTAAATGGGTCATCCTTGAAGCAGATGTGTCGAAATCTCAGTAAAACTTGCTGTGTCAAATCTATCTATCTATAAAAGCTTTTATTTTCACAAGGTGCAAAGGGTTCAGGAGGTCATTGCCTCATCTCCAGATGAACAAGCGTGTGGCCTTGCATTTTCTTTCAGTTTCTGGCCTCTCTAACCTAAGGCCACAGTGGCTTGCCTGATAACTTGGAAAGCTATGTAGCAGTTAGGAATACTACACATCTTCATAATATATTGTTGTCACCGTCTTGTTACCAGAGCTATTAAAATTATACATTCATTAAGCCAACTGCCCATTATGGCCAACATGCACGTGTAAAGGTTTTGAAGGCTAAAATTGACGTGAAGAAGGTAAAGACCGTAAATGTACAAGTGAGCGTGTGAGCAATAGAAAAGGTGAGCGTGCAGTGGCAAGGTTACCAGTTTTCAATATCTATGAGAGGCCTGTTCATTTATGTGATATTGAGTTTTCACCGCGAGGCCCATTTGGGTCCTGTTCCACTGCTCATTTTATCTGATTTACTAGGCTGTGTGTGCGCGATGGCATCTATTCATCTGTGTTTAACATCTCCAGGGCCACGGGTTCACCTGCCTCCCCATGTTCCCACTGGAGCTTATTAACCGTTGTCGCTAACGGGAGCACTCCTAGTTAATTACATAAATGGATATGTACACGCCAAAATGTAGCACATCCTGGTTTTATCTCCTAAATCATTTCACATAAATCTGACTTGATGTCCCCCAAGCAATGGCTCCCAAAGATGATTGCATAGTTCACTGCTTATTTCGAGTTATTTTCTCAGACTGGACTCCCTTTCGAAGCTCATATGCTGTGCGTAACACAGTATGGAGCACTGAAACGTTAGCAGACAAGTCTCAAATACAAATAAATACATCTATAAATATAAAGCAATATACGTTTCCTTCAACCTCTAAGTTAGTAAAATGAAAAAAATAGATTTATCATGTTTTCCTTTTCCTATTTTATTCTTCTATTTGTTTTTCACTAGTTCATTTTATTTTTCAACTCTTTCATTTTCACAGCCAGACAATGATTGGTCCAGAGTGTGAGATAACTGAAAAGTCACAGACATGCTACTACCGTTAATTTTCATTAAATTATTGTCATCTTCATGTGCATGTCTTCATCAAAGACCACAGTGGAAATAAGCTTTGGACTACAGGTTGTGTGGTGTGAGTAACATCTGTGTAGCTTTGAAGCTACTAGCTAGCTTAACGTAAAATGCTGGTGGCTAAACACGTTGCGCACTTTACGTTGAGCTTTTTCATCTAGCTTAAGCTAACTTTCCTTATAAAATTAAACCAGCCAGCGCATGTACACGTAATGTTAATAATCCATACCCCCTACTGCATCCTGCTAGAGCATCGCTGTATACACTTTGTAACAGCAGTTAAAGTGTTTTAGCTGGCAAGCTAACACATACACACTACAAAAGAGGATAAGGGCCACATGTGAAAAAAAATGTGACTTCTGAGTTTAAAGTCAGAATTCTGAGAACATAGTCAGAATTAAAAAAAAATGTTTAGACTTTTAAAAAAGTCTGACTTTTCTTCTCAGAATTCTGACTTTAAACTCAGAGCTTTATAGATATTTTCACATGTGGCCCTAATCCTCTTCCATATACACACAGACCATGGATCAATAACTGCTTTGATGCATGGCATAAATCGACAGAGATACAGATTCAGCCCAAGGTAGATTTAGGTGTGGTACTTTTAAGTATTAAGATACGTTACGTACCAACAGTACTTACTGTACATCATTTAAAACCCAGAGCATTTTCCCTCTCCATTTGCTCTACAGGAGATTAGTCAATGGAAAAGCTTAGATAAAACCAACATTTTTTAGACAGAGCTTGATTGCTTTCTGAAGGTGCCTGACACAACCTGCTTTACAGTACAAACAATTAAAAGGTAAAAAGACAGATGGGCGGACTCACAATGAGCTGGCTGCGTTTACATCAGTTGTGAATCATCATTTTTAGACGTTGATGCTTCACAAAAAAATGAAAACTCACCTGAAGCACATGTAGGGAGTCTCTTAATGCAGTACTGCTAGAACAGATGTGTGTTTATCTGCTTACCACTGCATTTGGCTTAGATATCTAGAGGGACCTGCTCAAAGCCCATAACAGCATGCAAAGTGACCAATAGTGGGACAGTTATTAATATTTTCTTTTATGTTCAAAACAGGAAAGCTCTCACTTCCCTCTTTCACATAATGAAATGCACAACCTAATGAAATAATCAAAATTATTATAAATATGCTGACAAAAGCCTTTGATGCTTAATAATACATGTTGTTAAAAGTATAAATAGAAGTCACAGGAGATGGCATTGTGAAGAAACTTCTCTAATTTCACTAAAAGTCGCACTTGCTTTCGAGGTAAGAGACAGAGAGGGAGCTAAAAATATATGTATTTGATGTTAATGCCAAAGGAAAACTGCAGTTTTTCAGAAAATACGTTTTCTGATTGTGTAAACACAATTCATGTAAGCTTAAATTTTTCAGCCAAAGAGACCGAAGGTTGAATGTGAGGGGTTTGGTTTAAAATCGATAATCCCCACTAATTTCAGGAAAAGATGCGAGTTCCTGCACACTTCTTATCAAATCAAAACCATTAAGTGGCCTGCTGGGCCTGTGTAGGTTTTCAAAGTTCACTTTTTCTAACCTTGTAGGCAAAAATCATTTATTTCCTTTTAGCCCTGTGGTGCTTAATGTGTCCTGCACCCTCCCCACAATCAGCAGCTGCATCTGACTGGTTTTCATAACCAAAAAAAGCCAATAAATTGAGCAAATCCTGTGCCCTTGACAAGTAGCCAAGGTTCAGACCCAAAGCACCAGGACTGAGTGTGTGGGAGGGGTAAGGATGGAAAACAAACACATCCGTTTGTGACCAAGGATTCATCACAGAAGTTATGGTAAATTAATTTGGGAAGGAACTGGTTATAGGCAATGTTCAAGGTCCTTTTTCTTTCTTAGCAAGACAGAAACTGAAAATATGAGGAAGATGTTCTTAGACAGTCTCCCAACTGGGCAAGACGGCCAGCTGATGTTCGTCGCCCCGCTCTGTTTCACTCGTTATAGCAGTCTGCAGGATTACTCATGCAGAAGACCTAGCTGCCTTAGTCACTTTAAGCCTCAACGGCTCAACCATTATATAATATAATATTAATTTAGCATTAATATTAAAATCCCCAATAAACTGTATCAGCCAGGATATAATATTGCCCCGTGGTGGTTGAATTAAAGCACCACCTGCTCATCATGCATTCTGCTCTCACTCGCTATCATGTACAAAGCCGGCGCTGTCATTCTTCACGTCAAATGTGGTGCAAACATTCAAGCTGGTGCAAAGAGTTTATTGACAGCTTTGTGGAGACAGATTCAGAGTTAAATGCAGTTCATGGTGTTGAGAACAACGAGCGTCAAGAAGGGTTTGTGTTGAAATACAACACACACGCACATGTAGCAAAAGGTAAGCAAAAATAGCTGCCTTCTTGCAGAGCTATTATTCAATATTCAGAGTTACTTGACGCTTTCCACCTCAGAGAACACATCTATTTACTATTTCATATGCACAGTGGAGGGTATATTGAACCCATACATGACTATGTCCAAGCACAGAACACTATAAGCATGAGATTTTCTTGTTCAGGTGCTTTCTGTGAGGTATAAATGCATTCAGAATTCAAATGGAAAAGCACAAAATCAAACCCTTTTTTTACCCATCTAAGATAGCCCCCAAAGGGACAAACGAGACATCTAAATCCTTGACATATAGATTTGTATCATGTCACAGACTTAATGTCTTTCTTTGTAATTGCAAGTTAGTTTGATGCCAAAAGAAAATCAGTGATCCACTTAAGCCCTGGAGATTGTCTGTATAATTCTGTCAACTGTTTATGAGCCCAGCTCTCAGTGTGAAGGGATTGTCAAAAATTAATTAATAATAATGACAATGACGGTGAAGTTAAAAACAATAAAAACTGCAGCTCCTCACTTATTGTCACAAATGTTAATCGCTAAGTACAGATCGATGGCTTTATATGAAAGTGACTTCCACAGGTTCTCTTCCTAAATGTCACCTGGATTGTTTGTGGATATGGTGGATGAAATCACACATCTGCTGGAAGCGAAAGCCCTCAAATACTCATGTGATCAAGTCTACATAAGCTTCATGGGCCAATATATAAAAGGAAATTTTGCTCCTGACATAGCGAGTGGTCTCTTTAGTCTGCTACCTTTGTTCAGACTTCACCGCCAGTGCGTTTTGGGATGCTTGGCATTTGCAGTTAACACCTGAAGGAATCTTATTAACAAGGGGCCGGAGTATTTAATCACGTCTTATGAGTTTGCAGTGCACCCTGTACTTCATTTATTAAAGGTATTATGGTTTTAAATAAAGCCATCATTCACTGTCATGGCTCGGGCATTTTCTGCACACTGAAGGTCTAATCCTTTAGGGTGAAGAGTTTTCACAGCGAGCATGTTGAAGTGTTTCAAGTCTGAACTGTTGGAATAAGCCAAACTCTGCAAGGTAAAACTAAAGAAATGTTTACTACTGGGTAAAGGTAAATACATATATTTAAAGTACTTTATTTGAATATTTAAATTTTAAGGTACTCTAGACTTCTATGTACTCTAATCCACTTACCTAACAGCTGTAGTTACAAGTTACTTTTCTGATTAAGATTTTGCATAAACAAACATTCCATACATTTTGAAAATACAACACATTATTAAAACATTGAACCCCCTTACAAAAAACCCTTACAAAAAAGCAATGTCTGGTTGGAGCCTCTTCTCATGTTTTATGAAAAAGTACTTCATAGGACTTTTACTTTTGACACTTACAGTACATTTTTGCTGATAATACTTCATTTGAGTAAGATTTAGAATGCAGTTTATTCACGTGTACTTGTAATTCAGTATTTTTGCTCTATTTAAATAAATGATCTGTGTACTAATTCATCTCGACAATCAGTTTTTCTGAAGAATGACTTTTACATACTCTATGTGTATGGAACATGTTGTTGCATATAATTAAAATATTTAGGAGGTACAATTCACAGCAGATTGAAGTAGATATATGTTAAATGCTGTGTCCATTAATTATATCCAGTAGGCTGGTTGTGTGATTCAATTTGATTAGTTAGAGTGGCTCCTGATTTATTCTCTCCTGTTTTTGTACCAGATGTCTAATAATCGCAGCCACGTCGGCTCCAAAGTTTGTAGCGATACAACCGACACACATGCACAAGTCTTCTGCTACGAGATCTGCTGCACAGATTCATGATTCACTTCAGTAATTAGTCTAATCAGTGATGCATCTGAATCAAATGTGGCACATAGCTAATGAGACTGTGTCGATTAATACCGACATATCTAGCCTGCTTCACAGTCTGTAAACATATAGGTTTAAATTCCAAGGATCACTAACTTAACCCGTCAAAAAGCATTTGTTTAAGATGAAATATGGCTAATGCAGATGCAATGTGCATTAGGAAGGGGCTCTGCAAAAATTAAACCTAAGGTGCAGACTGATCTCAATAAGTGGCGTATGTACGACACGCCAATTCGTATGCCATTTTGGCGCGTTATCAAGATGCATAACCGCTTTTTAGCGTGTTTATCAACGCCGTTTGGCCTACATTGACTTACATTACCTGATTGCGTGTCAGTTTACGCCATAGCAAGTAGTATGAAATCCCGAAAATGTGCATAGGAAGGTTGGTTGGGGTGGTGGATGGGTCAAACAACAAAGGACTTTCACCCAGGAGACCGGGGATCATGTCCCGCGTGTCACATTTCCTAAACTCAACCATCGCTCTCTTCTTTTACTAAATCCAACCGTCCCGTTCTTCTTTTACTAAACCCAACGTTACCCTCCCGTTCTTCTTTTCCTAAACCCAATCCGTCCGCTGTATACGGTGTAGACATACACGCGGATAGCTCAAAATACATACAGATAACAAGCCACTTGGCTTTAGAAAGTGAAATGTATGTTTACGCGATGATGCCACGTTGTAAGGTGGAATTTTACTCATTTTGTCCTTATTTTCTTGCCAAATGTGCACAAGTTGTAATAAGATGTACTCAAGATGTTGTATAGAGAATACCATTTGGGGGCTTATAAGAACCAAATGGTAGCATAGCTTGTACATGAGAAAAACAAATTCTAATGGAGAAAAACAGAAGCACATGGTTATATAGTGATTTGGTTCCTTGATTATTGTTATATTATAAGTGGCAGCAGATTTTCCTTGTACAGTAGATACACAACACTGAGGATTATACAAACAAAGAAATACACTGGAAGAAAAGATTATCTTAATTTGCTATGCTCAAACATGAACATATGAACAAACAGCAAATTTGTTGCAAATACAGCTGGATTAGTTACAAAGGCCCAGGCCTTGGCGGGCATGCAAGAAGTTGCAGCCCAAAGAATTCCTCATTTAAATTATGTCCGGGCAGAACAAGAACAACAACCCAAGACAGGGCGACAACCGAGACAAATCAGGCCTAAGTCCAAGGCAAAACAATTCACAGAATTTCAAAAAATACTGCAGCAGTATATTCTGAAATTCTGTGAATTGTTTTGCCTGTATTACTATTCCAACCCTGCTTCAACCCCTTCTTTCTTGAAGGGTCATTTTGTTTCTTTTCAACCTGAACCCTATTTTCCTATGTTTTTGTGTGTAAGTGACTGATAGGAACAACAATCTTTGAAATTGGTCGAGTATTAAGCGTGAGCGCTGTAACCGGCAGCCACAGACCGGGCTGCTAAACCCTATGGGTAGGGCTGTGCAATTAATCCATTTTTTAATTGTGATTACGATTTTGGTGTCACAAAAACAGAGTAGTTGAGAAAACGAGTATTTTACACATTACGTTTTAAAAGTAAACTCTTATTTTGTCTTGTGTTCTGAACAGTAAAAGTATGAAGGTAAATTTCACAGTTCTAGGTGTTTTCACTGTTGATTTGTTTAACTGTTTTTTTTTTTATCGAATAATAGCAACATCTTTCCAAAAGTCAATAAGTAATTGTGTTAAATAATTGGGATTTCAATACTGACCAAAATAATCGGAATTGTGATTTTTTCCATAATCAAGCAGCCCCAACTATGGGGCAAATGTGCATCAATTTCGTCCACTAAAAGTGCTGTTTTTGCCACTGACAGGATTAGATTATTATTCTTAGTGTCTGACAACATTATGGAAATGATCCCTACATAGGAAGGCCTTTTTAAAACCTCTTTAAGACCTTTTTGGTTAACCAGAAACAGCTCTGAGGTCGCTAGCATAAACCCACCAGACTCCATTTAAAAAAACAATACGTTTAGCGTAGAGCCAACATATTTTAACATGTAAATCGGTAAACTATGTGTTTATTAGGGCTGGGCAATTTTATCGATTCTGCGATATAAATCGATATTTTTTTTCCCAAGAAAGTATCGATTTTTAAGCCGCGAGTATCAATACATAAGTCCCATTCAAATCCCCCGTGTTTACTGGTGTTTACCCCCGTTCGCGTTGCAGAAAGAGCGATTTGGTCAGCCAGCCGCTAGTGTCGCTGTAGAGCGAGCAAGTTACCCGTACTACCTCTTCCTGTTTACAGTCAGGTCAAACTGTCTATGGTTCAAAATACCGCACGTGTACCACCTGGATACTGTCAGCACGGATCGGGTACTGACAGATACTTTGGTACAGATCGGAGAATATGCAGGGAACGTTATTACAGACGGACTAGACACACTACGTGAGCTTCGCCTGCACGGAGACCAGAATCTCAACCAGCGGTGTCGCTCGACGCTGCTAGCCGGCTAGGGGAAGCTAACGCTAGCTGGCCACCTGTCCCATCAGTCCTGCTTCCAAGTGTCAACAAACAACAAACTGGACTAGCTACATCCAAATTAAACGGAAGTCCCAACGCGAGTTCAGAGACTGCGGTGTTTTGTCTGTGTGGAAACATGGCTGAACAACAGCGTACCGGACTGTCCAGCTGTATCCAGCTAACTGCTAACTATCTGCTGGTAGTTTGACTGTTAAATGCTGACCATTCCACATTCCATGCTAATTCACGGCCATGGTTTATTTTTCTTTTCGGCTGACTAGACTGGCTAACTCACATAAATGTAGGCCTACAGACCTTAAACTACGTGGCTAATACGGGTACATTTTAAGTTAAATGTTCAAATGTTCTTCTTAGTGACTTGAATTATTGGATGTTTTGGAGAAGCCATTGTACTATGTTTACTTACCTGGTGGCTAGACTGGCTACCTCATATGTTCAGTGTCAAGCTAAAAAAGCTGTCAAAGAAACTGTTCAGAACAGGCCACTTGCTGCACTTTTTAACTCTCCATTGTTAAGTGCAATACTGCACTTTATTTACTTTTCAAAGACTTGTAAGCAACAGTTTGCACTGTTTCAATAAATGGAACTAATTTTCTCAACACATCTTTGATTCATTTTGTCCAGCATTTGCAAGCTGTAGACTCTTTCTAGTCAGAGACATATTGTGTAATTTATGTTTTTAGTTTTCAGTTCAATTAATTAAATCCAACTAAATGGAACACTCACAAGATGTCACCAAAATCACTCTGTCCCCTTTAAATCTTTCAGAAAATTATGTAAGTGTATCGAATTATATCAAATCGTATTGAATCGTATCGTCGGCTGAATATCGTGATATATATCGTATCGTGAGCTGAAAATATCGTATCGTATCGTGAGATTTGTGTATCGCTACAGCCCTAGTGTTTATTTCAACCAAAATTAGAGTTGTGATGGTTGGAAAAGTGGAAAGACGACCTAAAACGTCCTTTCATAGTTTTATTTTGTTTCTGTCAACTTTGAATGAAGTTTATTTTACAATGCTAAAATTACTGTTATTTACATGGAGTCAGGTGGGTTTAGCGAATGCAATTTCGCGGATGTTTTTGTTTAAAAAAAGGATCTTACTCTTTTTTAAAAATGTAAGATTATTTTTTTTACTTTTTTTCCCTGTATTTGTGTGAGTATGTGTACGTATGTCCTTGGTAACTTGCTACGTGCTGCTTGTAGCTTGCAATTTGGATCCATCCATCCATCCATCCATCCATCCATCCATCCATGAATTCAGCTAGAATTAGGAGTGATCATGGAGAGTTCTATATTTCAGGCCATAAGGTTGTCTTATACAATTACCCAAAGCCACTATGAATGCTGCATGAAAAGAAAGTGAAAGTGTTCTGCACAAAATAGCCGTTAAAAACAGAGATTTGAAGTAAAGCATTACAATTCCACTGAATTCTAAGGGTAAGCGATTTAGTGACTTTAAGCCCTTCTTGCTTTAATCACTTTAAAAATGAAGCTGATTAACAGTGGTGGTAGGAGGCACATAGTGCAGCAAATCCCTCTCCCTGCACAGACTATTCTTTGATGTTGTTGTTTTTGTATGTTGCACCGCCCCATCATTTGAATATCACACAGAGAGGGGGCTCCTACTCGGCCACTTGCTGCGCCTTTGTTGCCATGATTAAAGCAGGTGTCGCGCAGGGTTGTGTTTGTTAATGACAGTTTGCATTTAAATAGCTGTCACTCGTCTGTCAAGGGGAGGGGAGGAGGGGAAAATGTTTGTTTCCGGGCCTCCAACGTACTCAGAATGCATCTCGTTTACATAAGCTTAACCTAGCTTTGCAAATGAGCTGGCAAACTTTTGCAGGAGTTTACCTGTAAAGACTCTCCAATGACTGAAGTGAGAAAAGTCCAAACTTTAAAAAGGGAGGGAAAATGAAAGCCATCCCAGTTGAAGGGGTTGACTTGTAAGTGTCTGTTTACAGCATGAAGATCTGAATATATTTTTATGATCACAAAAACTGCAAGGTTTAAGGTTAGAGTAAGAACGTTATCATGGTTAAAAGAAACCAACATTGAGTGGAGGATCAACAGGAAATTAATTGGCAACTATTTTTATAATGAATTTGAGCCACTGTTCAAGCAAAAATGTCCAACTATCATTGGTTCCAGCTTCTCCAATGTGATGATTTGCTGATTTTCTTCATTTTAAATAATAGTAAATTGAATACATTATCTTTGGGTTTAGGACTGGTTGGAAAAAAACAAGAAGGTACAAAAGCTGGAGGGTCAGCATATCTTTCGCTACATCCCAGTATCACTCACAACATTAATTTGAAGTATGCCAGAGCACAACAAAGAGTGTATTTATTTATTGCACACTCACACTACAATGCAGCTTTTTTTCCTTTTCTTTTCTGAGTGGAGTGAGGTAAAACCTGAGTTGAGCGTGGAGCGATATTGAGCGAAGCGGCCTCCTGTGGCTTGGAGTGGGGGCCTGGACTGTATAATATTAATGGAGCATGTGTGACGTCACCCATTGGTTTGTGGAGATCTTCTGTGAGTCGTCGCCGTTACGGGCGCAGCCATCCTGGTTGCGGATGTAACAATTTTAGACGAGAAGGAGTGAGGGAGGAGCCCCCACTCTACATTATGTTACACACTTTCACTGGCAATCACATCATAGCCACGCCCTAAAACACCCTCTGCTTTATCGCTGATTTTAAAATCGAGACCATAATTCAAAAAATTATCAATCTGTAGGCTGTTGCAGGAGACATAAACCTAGCAATTGAGACCATAAACTCATCATGAAAATGTTTACTGAGGTAATAAATCAAGTGAGAAGTGGGTCACTTTCTCATAGACTTCTACAGAAATCCTTTTGCAACTGCACGTGTCGCCCCCTGCTGGACTTCAGATAGAATGCAGGTTTAAGGCACTTCCGCATTTGCAGCACTTCGCCGAACCGGATGCTTTGTCCATTAAAGGAACACGCCGAGCATTTTCAATCTGCAAATGTTTCAGTAATTCAAATACACCTTAGGCATGTGAACAAACACATTTGTGTTTTTTGTGTTGTTCTTTTTCTTGTGACGTCAGTCTTGATTCAACCCACCACTGACATAAAGTTACCTTATAAAGTTGATATGGTAAAACAGTTTGGACATTTACACATGCAGCAGATAAAAGGCAAATGTATTTATTTGGAGATGTATTTCAAGTGACCTGATGAATGTAAGTCCAATATTTACTCAAGTATTAGCTCTTTTTTGGTCTCTACCAACTCCCTTGGGAAATATTATGTTCATGTTGCTAATGGTGTGATGTTATCATTCAAAGCTTCTTTGGCTTGTATTTATCGTTAAAAATTTTTATATTTGCAACTCTCATATCTTTGTATTTTACAATACATTTGGAAGCCCAGAAGTCTGAGATTTAATGTGCTGTGGGTATATGTCATGTTTTCTAAAGTTTTCCTGCATTTTAATACACTGTCTGAAAACAAAACTTGGCCCACAGAGACAGAGACTGCATCATGGCACGGTGTAGCATTCTTTCAGAGGAAAATGACAACCAGGAGGCAATAATGACATTTCCTCTACACTAATGCAGGTGATGTTTCTGGCTTGTATGTAAAGTGTATTTTACAGGACACTGGAAGACTGTGGTGTAAAGAAATTAATTGAATGCCAACTTACAATCAAAAGAGAAGCATCGCTGACGTATTTACTCTAATCAAGACTAGAATGGCGTAGGACCTGTATGTCAAGAACAATTGTATAGTTTTTGAAGAGCAAATTCCTCTTTACAATAATGGCCCTGCAATTGCACTGTTTGACTGTGTTAGCTGCCCTTGATGGGTCAGCAACAAACACCCAGTCATTCGTTCAGGAGTCACTTTCTTCAGAACATCGTTGGTAAAACAAAGTGGAGGTGGGAGGAATTGCCTTCTGGAAGTAATTAGCCATAATCATGCTGTTCTGTAGCTATTGGTGGCATTAGCTTACCTTCGCTCTTAATCACTGTTTGTTTATAAGCACCCAAGGGTCTTAAAAATGTAAATATAAGCACAGGACTGAAACTTCAGAGGTGGCTTTATGGATATGTATGGGATAATTTTAAACAAGAGAACAGAAGGTCCTGAAATGGCTTCTGGGGGGAAATTAGTGCACTTTTACTGATATGCTACTAGCCGAAAAAGCACAACAAACAGTTCACCTGTCTGTGTGTGCTTTACAGCTATCAGTTAAAAACAAAATACTGAATCTTCCATCAATTGTACAACAAATATGTATCCAGTACAAATCTAATTGTTTTAATGAGCACTGAGAAACAAGGTTGCTCATTACACTCACCTATCAATTGATTCTGCCTGAGGGAAAGGAGATTAGCAGTCAACTTTCAACACCTCAATCAATAATCATCTCCCTAATTGGGTATTAGCAACAAGAAAGTGGACTCACTTGTCACACAAAAAAAAGGAAAGAAAGGCTAAAATTCAACATTTTGAGGCAGCTGGGTTTTGGCCGTTATTCATCCGAAGCTTGCTCTCCTACTTTTAATTTGAAATTAGGGTGCTATTCCTGTTAAGGATGCGCAATTCTTGCTGTCTGTGAAATATCATAATCCAGGACTTACTGAATAATGCTACAAATCCCACAGGACGGACGACCAGGTTCTCGTTAATTTGCAGACTTTCTTCTATGGAGTTCTGTTCAGGAATTATAGATTTTTTTTTAGATATACTGGCCAATTCTGGAACAAAAACATTGACTGCAAAAACGCTATATGTGACCCTAAAATGATTTTAGCGTGTCAACATGAAATTGAAACACAAACATTGTTTGGTAATTTTCATATTTCCTCATCACAAGGTCAGTGACACTCAGGCTGTGCCTCTTCGATTGACTCCAAAACTACTAAAAAAGCCTTTGCATTCGTTTGGTGCACCTCTCTCTCTCTCTCTCTCTCTCTCTCTCTCTCTCTCTCTCTCTCTCTCTCTCTCTCTCTCCTCTCTCTCTCTCTCTCTCTCTCTCTCTCTCTCTCTCTCTCTCTCTCTCTCTCTCTGAGAAATATTCAAGGAAAGCAGTTGCACAGCTCTATCTGGATAATTGAAACACAATATGATTCTGTGGCAATAACTCTCCATCAGTGTGGCCCATTCATAACCGCTAACAATGTAGCTGTGCTCAAAGCCAGTTTGATGCGGGTAGAGAGAATAATGTAGCAGATGAAGATTTTCTCACTCTCAGGAGTTGACAAACAAATAGAAAACAAGGAACGGAATACATTAGTTTTAACTGAAGTATGGTCTACCCAAATGTTGTGAAATGAGCATGTCTAAAAAAAACTGCTTTGTGCTTGAAAAACACATTTCCCACACTAAAGCTTATGATAGAAACAAGCTGTAGTTTGACATTGCTGGTAGACAGTACTGGAGTGATAATTACGGCTTTGTGATGTAATGAGACATTAGCCACACAGCATTGTTACAGTAACAAAAACCTTCCAGAAGATATACTTTCTGCTTTTAAAATAATAGTCTAAACCTTATGCATTTATCATTAACCCCTTTGTACTTATATTTTATCTATCTTGTATTTATATTTCAGTTTTTCTTTTATAATTTCTTTAAAAAAATGTTTGTAACACTGCAATTTGCATGTTGAAGGCCAGCATTTTGAATGGATTTTGCAGCCAAATCAATTAATTAAAGATGCCATATTATGCTCATTTTCAGGTTCATAATTGTATTTTAAGGTTGTAACAGAATAAGTTTACATGGTTTCATTTTCAAAAAACACCATAATTTTGTTGTACAGCACAGCTCTCTCTCACTGCTGCAGCTCCTCTTTTCACCTTGTGTTCAGGTCTCTGTTTTAGCTACAGAGTGAATCATCTTTTCTTCTGTACTCTTTGATTCCACTCGCACATGCGCAGTAGCTCAGATCGTAGATCATGTCAGTTATCTCCATAGACAGTAAAAGAAAGGTTGTTTCTCCAACTTTGGTCAGTTACAAGGCAGGATTAGCTTGGAGACTTCTTCTAAAGGAGGGCGCACATGTAAGTACTTCTTTTGTAGATTATGGTGAACTTGAGTGTGTTGTAGCAGTGCTTTGCCACTGAGAATGAGCTAGCATGCTAACGCTAGCGCTAGCATACTAACGGTTGTGTTTAGCCCATCGTTTCGGCTAGTTACGTAACAAGCCGTGCAGATTTTGAACAGCTCACCCAGAGACTGAAGGCAGGACACATTCAGAAACCCGTATCTCACTCAAAACAGCATGGGTAGATTTTTTTTCCAAGTTTGTATGCGTGTGGAAGCACCAGAGACACAAAATAACACCCCAAATCCCAGAAAAAGTGATTTTTTTCATAATATGGGCACTTTAAATTAATTAAGGATCACGGAATTCACCCAAAGAGTAAATGTAAATGGACTGTATTTATATAGTGGTTTTCAAGTCTTCATACACTGTGGCCAAGGCTGCCGTACAAGATGCCACCTGCTCATCAAATAAACATTCACACACATTTACACTCCGATGCGCAACTTGGGGTTCAGTGTCTTGCCCGAGGACACTTCGATATGGGTCTGCAGGGTCAGGGATCAAACCACCAACCTTCCGATTGACAGGCAACCACTCTACCACTGAGCCACAGCTGCCCAGAGTAAAGTAATTCTGCTTAAAGGTACTCTAAGCAATGTCACGCATTTTTTAGGCTACAACATTTTTTGTCACATACAGCAAACATCTCCTCACTATCCGCGAGCTGCCAGCCCCTTAATCACACTGTAAAAAAACACGGTCTCTGTAGACAGCCCAGGCTCCACTAACTCCAACAAAAACAAAGTGGTCCAACCTGGCCCACAAAAACATACACAAACCATGTTCCAGCATTCAGCCAATAACTGAGTGGGTGAGGGGTGGGGGGTGGGGGGTTAGCTGAAGCACGGAAGGGAGGGGAGAGGGGACGGGATGAGGAGGAGGGAGGAGCGAGCTAGTCTCCGTTTTGTTTGAAAATACTTTGACCGTCTACAAGAAGTAACGCTTAGAGCACCTTTAATCTTCCGCGTCAAGTTCAACGAAGTTCAAAGTTTGGTGAATTTTGACATAAAAATAAATGTAATTGACCAATAGCAAATGGTCTCTACAGTGCTGAGTCCAAACTGGAGGATGCTATTGTTGCTCATTAGCTGTGTTGCACCATCAACATTTAAAATTCTCTGCCAGAGTCAATGTTCAGTGTTATGTCCAGTCCACTTCTCCATGCTAATGCTACATCCTATACTATCACATAGAAAGAAATACAATCTTTACATAATTCATGTATGCAATCAGTAGTCCGGAGTTTATTTTTATTGCATTTTTCTGGTACTGTTTTGTTCAAGTCACCTAACATGAACTCAGACGAATTACCATTTTAACTTGAAGCTAAAGCCGTGGTCCCGACCAGGCACTGCGGGGGGGGCAGTTATAAGGACTAGCGGTCCATGCTGTGAGCCGGCGCTGATGGTTCTAGGGGAACCGCAGCACCCCTTCCTTGGTAAACACTGTACGTCAACCCGAGGCCAATTAGCCTGCAAGAGCAGCCTAGTGAGAGGCCTGCTGGAGACGGGAGGGGGACTTAATTCAAAGAACAGTTCAGCTATATCCTAATCGCTAAAAGAGCTCCGGTCCCAGGGGCACCATTCAGGAAATATAAAAGGAGTTTTATTGTTTGCAAAAAAAAAAGGGAAAATAATGCACCATGGTGATTTCATATAATCATGTGGTGTTATAATATGAAATATAACAAGCAAGAGAAAGGTATCTACAGAGAGGTCAGTAGTCCGTGATCCTTAAAGGCAGATCCACCCACAAACTCAGCTTCTATTCCCAAGACAGCGCACGTTCTGTTTTTGCAATTCGCAATTTGAGAAATTGAATTTTATCTTTAGTTAAGCGCCCAGGGGCCCGTTTCAGGAAGGAGGTTTAACAAACTCTGAGTCTAACCCTGATCTCCCTGATCTATCCTGAGATGGGTAACTGAGTTTTCGGTTCCAGAACAGCTGATTCGAGTTGGTTCAAACAACTCAGAGTAGGTGGACTCAGAGTTAAGTGCACGCACCACCACTAGGGCTGCACAATTAATCGCAATTTTATCGAAATCGCAATATGGACTAGTGCAATATCGAAATCGCAGGGGGGGGCGCAATATTTTTTAAAAGCAAAATATGTGTGTACCATTCTGAAAGAAGTATTGTGGGGCTGCAGAGACGTCCTGGGCCAACAAATCCTATCCTACAGACTAAAGAAAACATCTTTGTTTGGTACAGATTCTTGCAACAAAAAACAACAAAAAAAATCTTTTTTTAAAAATCACACTACATGACTAGTACATTTTTATTTGTGTTTCAATGAAAATGAGAATGATGATCCAAATAATTGATCATTCCCTCCAATATCGTGAATCATATCGCAATCGCAACATCAGTTACAATAATCGCAATTTGACATTTTCATCATATCGTGCAGCCCTATAGCCTCGTGAGACCATCCTGATCTCGCGAGCTCCAGTTTTCTGCTCGCAGATCGCCAAACGAACGGGCCAATCAGCGTTGGTTGAGGCGGGTTTAGGTGTGATGCAACGAGGAGCTCGCAAGATCAGGATGGTCTCACGAGGCTCAGCAAGCGGAAGCAACGCATGCAAATCTGACCTGATCTAGACACATTTTCAGACAGCAGTAGGCCTGATTCTGTTAGCCGCTCGCTAATGCTTTTTTCTCTTGGATCCTTCTTTTGGAATATGGACCGGGAACCTGAAATGGGGCTTTTTATTCCTAAATTCTCGTTACACAAACGGCAAGCTATGCTTTGCCTGCAGCAGCAGGGGGAGCCTGGTTTCGTCGTTGCTCTGTTGGTACGTCATACACTTCGTTGATCTGATTGGTTGATTTCGTCCGTCTATCACCAACATAGGTGGTGATAGACAGATGGTTTATCCAATCAGCTAACCAGTATTTTCGCCCCTTCCCAAACGTTCCCCAACGGAAAGTTCCCAGATGGATATGCTGAGCAAATGCAAAGCTATCCATCTGGCGGAGTCAGGTTAGCAGCCCTAACCATCACTATAAAAAGGCAGCATGAATGGAGCCATGATACTACCATTCACCATGGTAACAACCACAAACAAACTAGTCGGCGGAAATACTCATGCACACATACAGCGAGTTTGAACAATAACATCAACAGTATTTAGTTAAAAAAGCAACACAGCGGCTGTTGCAAAAGAGAGAATTTGCGTGGGAGACAATTGCTGCTAGAGTAAATGCGCAAGTTCCAATATAGTGTATTAATATCATATTTAATCATAAGTATAATACTACTAATGAAATGGTATTGAACCTATAATTTATTAGTCTGCCTAACATGGTTAATAAACCAACAGTTTTTTTATTCATGCAGATAACTGCGCTAAAATGAGCCTGATACGTACAGACTGAATGAATGAGGAAATGAAAGAGCGCTGCGTCAGAGGGAGGAGACTGATAGAAACTCAAGGTTTATTGAAGAAAACCTGCCCCTGATCAGGTTAGGTTCACAGGCTCAGTTACCATAGTAACTGACACTGAGGTTACGTTACCTCCCTTTCTGAAACGGGCTGGAGTTACCGCTCTCTCTCAGGTTTGATTAACCTCCCTTTCTGAAACAGAAAACCCAGAGTTTCCCTCATCTCAGGGTTAACTAACTCAGAGTTTTCACTAAACATGCCTTCTGAAACGGAGCCCAGCACAACACCAGATGAGGCTCATAAACTGTTGTAGCAAGTGTGGGAAACAGAGGTTAACAGGAGAGCATGTGAATCACAAAACTGTTCATTAGAATCACACAGTATCCAAGCAACAGCAACAGGGCATCGAGTGAAATTAGCTATTTAGCAGAGCACCATCCTGATCCCGTCGGCTCTCCAGTTGACCTCTGCCCTAGACACTTACTCTGTACCCACAGTTTTACTGCCAGATACTGAGACCATGATGCTACCGCAAGATGTGTTGTGTGGGCAATGTGTGTGAACAGCTTTATAAGATATGACAACAGTGTTTTTTTTTGTTCTTCACACTATTATTTTATGGTTTGTTTCTTAATATGTTTGTTTCCCCCAGCAGAAGACGTACAATGGGGAAAAACACATCAGGGCCACACACACCCAAAGAAAGTTCAAGAAAATACAGAACTAAGGGTTTAAAAATACTTACAAATTTGGGAACAGGAACCATAATGTAGATTCAAGCAGAATTTCAAGCTAATACAAGCTGTTCATTTATAGATTCTACTTGGGCGACCCACCCACAGTGTTTCCCCTACGTTGATTTGCAAGTGGCGCACCGCCACAGTTAAATGTCTGCCGCCACGCCACGGTGTCAATGTTGATTGTCGGAGAATAGCGCGGACACGCGCTTCACAGGTAGAGCACAAACCCAGCCCCCCCTCTCTATTCACATGCCGGGTTTCTTGCCTGCGCGCCACACACACGCAGCCGAGTTGTGTGTGTGTGCGCGTTAACGTTACCGCACACACACATCTAAAACACGCGCAGCACCTGACTGGGAACGATACCGAGGATTACCAACGGCCGCTGGGGGGGCAGATGAACGCTAGTCTCGTCACTGTAAGTAGGTTACGATAAAACCTTCATGAGTAAAAAGTCCAAACTTATCAATGCATTCACCTGTATAGACCGGCATAAACATGTAGGAAGTGATATTTTAATCTGCTCTGTCTGCTCTCGTCCACCGCGCTGTTTTTACCAAACTCAGCTCTACTCTGCAAAAAGCTAAAACAAATAAAGCTGTTGGTTGTAGTCTTAGCTTAGCTTGGCGGGAATCTAGAAATTTGGAAAAATTCTTATAAACTGAACTGCTGGCTGAGTGAATCGTCCTCTCTCCTGGAGGTAAATCTATGGATGAATTATAAGACCAAAACAGATACATGTGGCTACTTAATATGCACGTGAATGACGCGTTCTTCATTCTTGATGATGATGCTGGTTGTATTATTTTGCAACAGCATCATTTCATTGCAAATGAGGAATACAGTATGAATGGTAGCCTGCTTATCAGTCCATTCATCATTAAAGGCTTTTCTACATCAATTTTCCCTTCAGCCTCTTTGACTGTGACATGTTTACCTGACAACAGCCTTTCTTTCTGCAAGCATTTTCCTGCATACTACAACCATGTTTCCATAATCACAGACTAACAATCACTCAGTGAACTGCCTCCTAGTCTGAGATCTTGTTCTAGTTAATGATGGAGTTTCCATGTTTTTGAGGAGTTTGCTCACACTAATGTACTGTAAAAAAATAGCATTAATTCAGTAAGAAAGACCATTTTGAACGATAGTTTTCTTTATTTGAAAGTCCGGCCTTGGAGTGTCGGGGGGGGGGGGGGGGGGGGGGGGGGTTGACATACCTGCCACCACGGCTTAAAAAAATCCTAGGGGAAACACTGCACCCAGGTAGATTTATACCCGCCCAGGTAGATAGTGGGAAGCGATCATGGGAGCAAATAAAAAATATAACAACATAGTTCAAACCAATGCGCGCATTGGCAACACACGGCTCAAGAAGTTTACAAAGATACGTAATTCCCTCCACTGAAAATCTATAGCCTACCTTTCATAAAAATACCCATCAGGGAATGTTAACGGGGTTATCGGTCTCTAAATGTTTTAACCTTTAAGACCGCACCTCTCTCTCTCTCTCCGCGCACCAAGCTTTTTCTTTTTTTTCTTCTTTTTACTCACTGAACTCCACCCATTCAGTCAATGATTCTTCTACGAACGGTGACGCCGTTATCAGTGGAGTATTGATTGGTCAGTAGGCGGTGCTTTTACAACGATTGATATCTAATCTCCAACATAACCTGCTCCCGACCAGGTTAGGTGTTCAGCATAAGTTACCACGGCAATTGAACCCGGTAACAACTAATCTACCGTCGTGATACAGAAAACCCTGGATTGAACCTGAAGTTACCTCGTTAACGCCAAATCTTGCTTTGTAGAACAGGCCCCAGGTTGACACAGTTTGTTTTTGTTGCCGTTTGCGGAGCCTGAGATGTCTACAGAGACTGCGTTTTTTTACAGTGTGTTCACGGGACAGGCAGCTCGCAGATAGTGAGGAGATGTTTGCTGTATGTGACAAAAAATGTTGTAGCCTAAAAAACGCGTAACATCGCTTAGAGCACCTTTAAGTATGATATGATTTAACAAGAGTTAGGAGGAGACATGACGTACATAGTGTTGAGATTTATTAATAACATGTAACTTTCTGTATGGATCATAGTGTGGTTTTAAGGTATAGTTAAATACATTAAATGTATTTGACAAACCAACCAGATTTAATTGACAAAGCAGGCTACACTTCATCTGTATCATCTTTTAGTCTGGTTTGTTTTATATGTAAATAGTTATTCATTTCTAAAGGATCTTGTTATGTAGTCTTTTTTTCAATAAATAGTTCATAAACCTTTGACTAGTTCGTTACTGAAGCCAGCCATCACCCGCCGCGCTGTCACATCCTGCACCACCACAAGTAAATTCTCAACCTGTGGGAACACTGAGAATTCATCCAATTATGCAAGATCAATACAGTATTCTCATTTAAGAGCTGCTTAAAACTATATACACATATAAAACTACCCTCTTTACGATACCTTAAATTGATTTGCAATAACTGTATATGCTACATTTTGTCTCTGTAAGTACGTTGTTTAACATTGTCATTTGAAGTACACTATATAGCCATAGATGTACAAAATTAACTACCTTTCTATATATTGAAATATTGCACAGCCCGCCTATACACTGGTACAATGAGCACATTTTATTATGACATACATTTTTTTTATTTATTCCTAGCTTTAATATATAATTTTGTAATAAATCTCATTCTGAATATTATTCTTTATTGTACACAAGAGTATGCCACCCTGCATTTCACTGCACATATTTGTACACATCTTTGAATCTTGAATCATTTGTGCGTTGTTTGGGCTAGACACATGAGTTGCAAAGAAGGCCAATCTTAATGTTAGAGCATAAAACAATATTTTAGACAAACGTGTGCTTCCAACTTTGTGACAACAGTTTGGGGACGGACCTTTCTTGTTGCAAAACGATTGCCCAAATGCACCAACGTAGGCCCATACAGAAATGGTTTTCCCAATTTGATGTGGAAGAACTTGACTGGCGTGCACAGAGCCCTGACCTCAACCACATCCAACCCGTTTTGGAATGAACTGGAAAGCTAGACCTTATCGCACACCTTCGAACTCTGTGGCTGGCCTCACTAATGCTCTTGTGGCTGAACGGGAGAAAATCCCTGCAGCCAGGTTCCAAAATACTGATAGTGGAGGCTGTTATAGCAGCAGATTAATGCCCATGGATTTGGAATGAGATGTTCAACAATCAAATATTATATCATTTTGTAGTTCATGACTTGTAATTTTAAACTGTGTTATTCTGGTTTCCTGTTCATTTGTAGTTTTGCTATTTTGTAGCTCTTGGTTGTGTATTGTAATTGTGTTTATTTACTTTGCAATAGAGAGGCGAAGTCCCTCCCCTTCCGGTGGACCGCCATGGGACCTTAATTTGGAATAAATTTGAATGGTAGGGAATGGGGAAAGACAATTATTTGATTATCCCATTTGAATTGAGCCATGAATTGCATGTATGATGTTCTTCAGTTTAATAGATAATTTTGCAAGTCAAGAAAGCCTCAGTTTATTGTTAAAGTATAAGATAAGTATAAGATGTGAAAATACGTAATTAGAAAGACTAAACACTTCAAAATCGCGTGGATTTGATGCAGTGTGTACCGTACCAGGATGTAACGTTACTCACACGAGCAGGGGATCTTGCTATTTGTTAAGCTTCTCTTCTAATAAAACTTTGCTGGATAAAACACAACAGGTAACTCCTAATTTCCACCAGGCACATCTGCGTTGCGTTGCATTCCGGGCACGTCCCGACCCCCGCGAGCAATCACGGCCATTTAAGTCAATGTTTGATATTCCACCAGCCGCGTCACGGCGCATCACAGAAGTGTGCGTGAAGCGGCTCTCCGCTCCACTAAAGATACGCGCCATTTCACTATTTTCACACGGGCCGTTTAGGCAGCTGGGCAGGAAGTGAAACAGCGAGAGTATCCAGTCAATTTACCAAAACACACCCCCCACTATCGTTTATGTCTCCTTTAGTACAACACCACAGACAATGAGAGATTCATCTTGGAGGTTGAAAAACATAATACGACATCACAGATCTTTTTTTTTTATAAGGACAACGCCAGAAAAGAGAAGGCATGGAGTGGAAGGTAGATACTGGCTTAATAGACACGCTATTGTTCTGTAAAGTACTTGTATAGGCAATATAATCTGCGAGTCGGGCAGACAAGATGCTCCACAGGAAGGGGAGGGACTTTGTCTCTATCACGTCTAGGTTTGTCCACACTCTTAATGCAACACCTATTGAATGCAGGGAGTTTTTCCCTAATTCGAATTGGGGGTCTAAGGATAGAATGTATGCTGTACCCATTGCAAAGCCGTCCTGGACAACATTTTGAGTCATACACTCAAACACTGCTAAGAGGGTCCATCCAGTGTAACCTTTTTTTTTTGTTTTTGTTATCCTCCATGTCATGATAGTTGATTGTGGACTTTCTGCTCGACACAGGCCATAAACCTTCACAGTCGCAAACAGCCTAACAAGACTTGAGCATGTCTGCTCCAAGACACCGAAACCAGTGGCTTCTCTCTCTCACTCTGTCTGTCTCTCTGCTTCAGAAAATGAGGAGCTTCGCAAAAAATGCAACTCCATAACAGTAGCCTGTGTGTCCCCAAGGATACTGAGCTAGCATGGTCTGCCAGTCTATCACATAGGAGCACACCGCTTTTGTGACAAACTGGCAGACTAACATATTTCATTCTTGTAGCTCCTCTGTGCTCTTCTTTTTCTTCCCAGACAATCCTCACAATAACCTTGGTGGTGAGTGCATGACTACACAGTGTTCCCCGTTGCTTTCTGTTGATTCAGTGCAGCGCACTGGTGGATATCAGCGCTCAAACACTCCACACTCATTTAAAAAATGTGGTGAATACACAGCAGAGAGCTGTCGAAACATCACAAAAGGTCAGAGTACGGATTTAATTACTTTTTATTGTGCGCCAATGCATGTGTAAAACACTGAATAACAACACGTATTCCCTCTAACCCCCAGATCATTTGCGTGCAGCAGAAAAGTCATGCTTTGTCAAAGTTTGCCAGAGGATGGACTGCTTAAAATAGAAAGAATAGACAAGCTCTATTTTAACAGGTGAGCAGCCTGGCCATCCTTAAATCCTTCAGAGGCTGTATCCATTACAGAATCCATGAGAGGTGGGTAAGAGGCAGAGAGCGTGGAGGGGCTGCTTCACTGCACACCACACAACCCCTCTTTACACTCTAACTGGCAATTGTTAAATTCACACTCGTGTCAGTCTTCTTCACAATTTAGAGCCCTCTCAGGTATCTCCTTGTGGACAAAACTTCCCCGCAGTCACTGATGTCTCCGAATGAAACAGCAAAGTAATTCTTTAGGCTTTCTGTTTTGCTTTTTTCTTATTTACACAGCGGCCTTAAAGATTCATGAGGAAACTTGCATTCAAACAAACTTAATATCCATCGTGTTTCATACCAGTAACAACACAGTCTGGCAGAGGGAAGTGAATCATAGTGCCCCAGTGACTTGGAAGTGCCCAAATATGCAAATGTGTGAGCTGGTGCAATAGATTATTCAAATGTCTCGATGCTTTGCCTGTGGGGTAGCCCTACTGCCGAGCCATGGTCACTCCCCATGCGTAATAACCCCCTTCTCCCCAGAGTCGGGAGGCAGTGGTGACTGTTTTCAGTCACACGGTGACACAAGGTGACACGGTCTAGCCGGTGGCCTAGCAGGCCACCCACACAAGAGCTGAATGGATGAGTGGCTGCTTGATTTCCTTTTTTCAGTATTTCAAAAGATGTTTTGGAAACAAAAATATGCCTAAACTAACTAAGGAATGAAATAAGCTGCTAACAGAAATTGTAAAATTGAGGAAATTGGGTAGTTTAAATAATGAAGCTTGAAACCATTTGCAGACCTTTTGAATGCATCATGGTTATTATTATTATTCCCAGAAACATCTCTGGTTGACAGTCTCTCTAATTTTGTAATTGGAAGACAGGTTTGTTGAAGGGAGGTTAAAAACTACTCATACAACATGTGGACTGAAAGGAATAGTTTAACATTTTGAAAAATGCTCTTATTTGCTTTCTTGCCAAGAGTCAGAAGTGAGGATTGATACCACTCTCATAATGTATGTACAGTAAATATGTAGCTGGAGCCAGGAGCTGGGAAACTTAGCTTAGCACAAAGACCGGAAACAGGGGGAAACAGCTGGCCCTGTCCTACCGGCAGCTTTAAACCTCACTGATGAGCACATTTTACCTTGTTTGTTTAATCCGTACATAAAACCATGTGTACAAACGACAACTTGCCATTTTAAGGGGATTATGCGCCAGACTATTTATTGGCCAGTTACTTCCTGGCTGAAGCTAACGCCAAAACTTGTCACCTGCTCTGTGTAACCGAAGCTGCTCTTTGAACATCCCTGCTCTGTGCATTCACATATGAGAGCAGCGCTTGTCTCCCATAATCACACTACTAGCTGATTGTCTTATTTTGTTTACAAGTTCCAGATGGAGTCTGGAGAGGATGTGGGGTAGCCTACTTATTGTTTACTGTTTACATCTTACTTTATAGCTTTACACTTCAGGCTGTTACACTTCAGGCTGTTGCAGCTAGCTCGGGGGTGAGACTGTATGACACTAGGTGGTACAGCCTGAGACATGCACAATAAAAAAATTGCCTTCTGCATTTTTGTTTTGCCTTTCCCTCCATTGTACCGAACCGAACCGTGATGTCTGAACCGAGGTATGAACCGAACCGTGACTTCTGTGTACCGTTCCACCCCTATTTGACACTATTGGTTAGTGGTTTAGTGGTACAAGGTGTCTGAACGGCGGCAGAACAGCAGTTGGCCCGCGGGCCGGCCGCAGAACGAAGGTGGTAGGAATGCGGTTACCGCTTTTAAAAAGCGGCTGCTACCGGTGGTGCGCCGGCAAACGTGTTTGCGATTATGCCATTCTGACGCTTCTACTGCCTCTGGAGCACCGCCGGTGGTGCGCCGACTCATTGCTATCTGGGAAGAAGACAATACATTAGCGATTTGCAACGTGTGTGCCAAGGAAATACCACGAGGCGGAAATCTCCAAAGACATTTCAACACCACCAACCTCATCAGACATTTGAAGGTTAGTCACAGAAAGGAGTATGAGGAGTTTTCAAAGTTAGCTAATGCTAAGGCAGAGCGGAGGGTTGCAGCTCCGGCGCCACTCAAACAGCTGTTTCCCCGTGTGTGTGTGTGTGTGTGTGTGTGTGTGTGTGTGTGTGTGTGTGTGTGTGTGTGTGTGTGTGTGTGTGTGTGTGTGTGTGTGTGTGTTGGTCTGTGTGTGACGGTGTGTGTGTGTTGGTCTGTGTGTGTGTGTGTGTGTGTGTGTGTGTGTGTGTGTGTCGGTCTGTGTGTGTGTGTGTGTGTGTGTGTGCTGAAGAAATGTCTGCAGTGATTGAAAGGACTTTTTTAGATTTTGAGCTAGGACAAAAAGCCAAACAGTTACTGATACATTCTCTAAACATGTGTGACTGTTACGTAATGCCGTAATTTTCAGTTCATAAAAATGATCGGTGGTCGGTATCGGCCGATATGTCTTCCAGCAATCGGTGATCGGCCCCAAAAATCCTGATTGGAGCACCCTTAACACTTATATTACGATATCCAAAATGTATATCAAGCCTCATAAATCGATGTCGATATAATAACTGATATATCGTCCAGCCCTATGTATCCATTACTTTTAGCTACGGTAACTGTTTGGGCCTCTCTGCTCGCTTGCAAACTAGTTTTGATGCAGTCTCAAACACAATATGCCATGTTCAAGTGTTACAGCTTACTCAATATGTGGATACTGCAGTTTGATCTGTCTGCCACTGGTCTGAGGCTGTAGCTGCTAATTGCTTACGCCCACACAAGCACCAGGCAGGGATATTGATTCCTCATCCTCACATCGCAAACATGTTGAATGACACTGAGAAACCAGTGGCGATAGACCGGCGCATTGTGAGGCATTATGCTGATAGAGGCGGGGGTAATTTACTGGGACTGTGTACACGTATGCGCATACTGCTGCGCCTACACTTAAAAACTCCTTAGACTGTAACACATGAGGACAGGTGACAAGCGGTTAGTGAGGAAGAAATGTGCACACATTAGACAAAAAGTACAGCATCAGCAGATGTTATTAAAACTGTATTGAAAAGCAACGATTAAGTGTGTGTTTAGTGGATCAATAATGAGGGACAGACAAGACAATGAAGATTAATCAAAGTGCACGGAAAATACAGCACTTAGGCAAGCAATTAATATGTCAGAGAAACCTCACTGGGACAGAAATTCCGTTAAAATAAATGTAAGGAGGGCTTCAAGGGCCATTACTTAGGATTATCATCATTGATTTTGTCTATATCTGCGTGTGATGTTAATATCTCTACTGATTCACCACTTTTGAGCTGCTTTTGATAGACACCACTCACACGTTGCATCTCATAAAACTCAGTTTTAGATTTCATTACAATGTCTGGACTGATCCCTCCTTTCCTCGAGGAGGGCGATGAGCATCGATCCGCTCCAGACAGAAAGCATAAGTTCAGCACATGCTTTGATGAAATGTGTCTTAACTTTTTTTATTAGCATAATAGTGCATCAAAAACAGCTGGGACCGGGAGCCCCCTAGTCAATATGGCTGCCGGCCAGGACAAGCTAATTTCTTTGGCTTTGCTTCAGATGTTTTGCATAATATGACTTGAACTGAGTAAGAAAGGGAAAGAAGCACCAATAGAAGCAGATATGGAAGTAGAACTTACTATGTGGAATAATCCCCAAAAATCACCAAAAGGGACCTGAACTTTACTGTATATTACTGGACGTACAGTGAGTGCTGTGCATCATTTTGTTGCACGTACAGCAACCACAGGCCTTGATTACCTAATGACGACATCTAAGGGTTACAAGCACAAATTAAAGGGTTCCTGCCTTTCCATTTTGATTATGGTTATTGTTGTTTACTGTGGTTTTATATGCTGGACCCAAAAGAACTTGCAGACTCAATCTCCTGCAGCCTGCTTTGTTTCTGGCTCTGTAGAACCAAAAAAAAAAATGGACTCTTAATGGATATCTGTGGGCGTTTGTGCTCGTGATGGTCTGTGTGTTCAATTTCATTACACGTACGGACACACTTCTAGACATTAAATGTATGAAATCAGGAAATCATTTCTTTGCTCTCTTAAACTCCCAGCACTATTGATTGCAGAGTATAATATACACTCAGCACTATTGATTGCTGAATACATTATAATCCCACTGTTGCATGATATATAATTTCTACAGATTAGATGATTGCTTCCTCATTTCCATGAAGACCAGCTTTAAATGATCCTGCCTGACAAAACCCTAGAGCCTAGAATCACTGCACTTATCCTAAAACTGCTTTGATTGCAAGACGTTATCTAGTTGCAGTGTGAATAACAGCCAGAGCCAGCGTATTGTCATTTCCAGATTTGAGCTCTCTAAGCTTTAGTAGTAACTTCTTGGTCTGGCTCCAGCCACTGTTTCTCAATTCCCCCTCTATAAAAAGGTACAGTTTCCTTTGTAAAGGCATTCTAACACTTGCCAATGAAATATGATGGAGGATCTGTCAACCTGGTTCCTCTTTGCTTGTCAGGATGATGCATGAAGTGGCGTCTGCAGCATAAAAAGTTGAAATGCTTAGTCACTCACTCAATTAGTAACGCTACATATAAATAAATATATGGTTCTGCTGTACTGCTAGCAAAGTATGGACAAGTTTGTTAAAGGACTGCCAGGTAAACGTAAAGCAGATGATGAAGCTACACCAAAATATGAAAACATTTGTATCTACAAAAGGGGGGCCCTGCAAAAAAGTTTGGGATCCACTGGGTTAGTCTGGTCCAGGTTAGACATAGTCTGGTTTAATAGATAGAACATCTGCACTGACTTGAGACACAATGTGTTTATTAACATTTAGCTAACTGAGCCAAGAGTGCTTTTGCTGCCTAAACAACAGACGGGGAAACCAGGATTCTGGTATCAAACCTGCTTTCCACCCTACGACCTCACCATGATTTCAGTGTGGTACTCCAGTGCATTTTACAATCTTTTCTGATTATTCATAGAGCAACCAGTTAAAAGATTCATCGATAATAAGAAAGATCATAATTTGCAGCCCTAATAGAGAGTATGGGTGTTGAAATGAATCATTGCATCAATGCATCGGGATGCGGACGTAGACGATTCTGCATCGATGCAGTGACAGATCATAATCGATTATTGCCTACTGATGTTGCTTGTTGATTTTCTCAGCTGGAAAAAAACGAAATGTCAGCCATCTTGAATCCTCGTTAAACAGGGCTCTGCTCTATCTTCTCAGCAGCAAACTTTTACAACAATTATGTGCATTCAAACTACCGCACGTGTACCACCGGGATACATCAGTACAGATCGGAGAATATGCAGGGAACGTTATTACAGACGGAATAATCGGCCCACTACGAGAGCTTCGCCTGCCACGGAGACCAGCGGACTCGCTCGATGCCCGAGCCGGGTAGAGGACATCCTAGTCGGCTAGGTGGGAAGCTAACGCTAGCCAGCCACCTGTCCCATCAATCCTGCTTGCAAGTGTCCGTTCATTAAACAACAAACTGGACTACATCCAACTTCAACGATGCTCCCAACGCGAGTTCAGAGACTGTGTTTTTTGCTTTCGTGGAAACATGGCTGAACAACAGTGAACCGGACTGTCCAGCTACCAGGCCTGCTAGCCCTCCGACAATCCGAGCTAGAGATGCTCTGTATGAAGGTGAGCTGTGTTAACACGGACTGGTGCAGAAATGGGGTGATTTGTATCCAACTAACTGCTGGAGTTTGTGACTGTTACATGGTGACCATTCGACATTCCACGCTAATTCACGGCTGTGTATATACTCGGTGTTTACAGCCCACCAAGCCTAATGCTGGTATGCTTAGCTGAACTTTACTGAGCCTATAATGTGTGTGTGCACTAAAGGTAGCCTGTTTCGTATGTCGTTTTTATATATTTTAAATACCACTTGAGCCACGATGAAACGTTGTTTTGTGTATATGGTTGAAATAAACAATAAAACATATTGAGTTGAGTTGAATGCCTCGCTGTCTGTCTGTCAAGCGGTAGGCGTGGCTTGGGAGTGGACGCAAAGCAGCGAAGCGAAGTGCATTCTGGGATTTGGTGTCTTTCATCCATATGAGCCAAAAACACATTTTCTGGCTTTTCTCGGCCTAGAAGGAACCAATAAAATTGTTTTTCACATTTCTGCTACATAAGTGACCCAATTTAAAGATATATTCAGCTTTCCAGCAGTGAAGTATCCCTTTAAATGTTTTAATATTAGTCTAGGTCCACACAGCATCACCTCTGTACACCTCTGTTCCTCGCCTGGTCCAACTTAAACTGCTACAGGTCAGAGGCATGTGCAAGATTTTTATTGAATCCGACAGGACCAAAGAGAACCTGAAAAGCACCTGATAACATGAGCCTGACAAACTGAACCTTCAGCCAGGCAATCAAAACACCAATAAAATACTCACTTGGCTTAATCTGGGTAGAGACAGCCATGCTTGCTATTGATTTTTAGCCAGACTCAGTAGACAACATGTACCGGGAGAGAAAAGTTCCTACAAGTGAGAACATTCTTGGGATAATGAAACAAACTTGACAATGGGAGTACAGTTGAATGCAGTTTACTGTTCACTGTACGTTTTAACCACTTTGTCTCTGACATGGTTTCTGGTCACATTTCCTAAAATTAGTGTCTGTGCCTAGTTTCTATTAGGTGCGTTCAAACTTTGTGTGTGCATTTGTTCGCATCTTGAATTAGTGTTAGATAGGTCCTTCAGTTCAGGCACTCATTTTTACTACTTTTTAGTTGCACTTGTACCTGCTGTTTTATTTCTGTGCTAACACTGTTTGCAATACGTTGTACGTGCATTTATTCTCTTTAATTCTATTTATTATTCTGTGTTTATCTGTGTCTTCTACTTTTCCTCTTATCCCTTGCAGCTGCAACAGTGTAAATGTCCCCATTGTGGGATTAATAAAGGATTTTGAATCTTGAATTAGCCATTTTAAACCTGATGCTCTGCGAACTCAAATAACTCATCTGTATGTTGTAATAAATGCAAATACTGTTTAGACAATGTTGATGGTTTTGTAGAGCCATAAACTCGTTTAGGTTGGCTGGCTCTCTGGCATTTTCTCTATTGGTTATTTAATATGCGCAAAGACTTGAGAGAAGGTGTTTGTTGACACTATGCAAGTTTCTATTTACAATCCTTGGTAACAGGTAACACTTTACTTTAACCATTCCATCAATAACTTAGTGTACACAGTGGTGTTTTAGATGGGAAAAATGGTGGAGCAACAACCAACATCACTTTGGAAATATGCAAAACCGGAAATTACACAATTTGACATAATGCGCTATTTCACATTTCCTACACAGTTTAACACAAGTGAAAATCCGACTGGGCACATAGCTACCTGTTTGTATGCGCTGTCAGTTTGTCACTGTGGGTAGTTAGCTAGTTTTGCTGAGCAAGTCGAACTTTACCGCCTTGTCTTGCTGCTTTTCTCTTTGGTAATCTCTCTCAGAAAGATGCTTGAGGTCCTGAAATCCTCTTCGACACACACGGGAAGCGAAATGCGTCTTCTTTGACAAGCTAATAGCAGTTAGCCAGCTAGCCGTTTTGTTCTGGGGTACAACTCCAAGTTAAATCAATTATATTAAGTTTACCAAAGGTTTGGTTTCTAACAATATCCCACTGCTGATGTGCACCGAGGTGTTTAATATTTAAATTGTCTTTAATAGACGAATTTTTAAACGTGTGCTGTAGAATATAATCCACATCGTTCATAGTGACCGGAGTAAACGTTACTAGCTAGCTATAACTTCTGACAACTACGAGCAGCCCTTGGCAAACAGCCAATCAGTTTGCAGCTTGACAAAAAGGCAATCAGCTTTGAGCATGCGTATTGTTGTTTTCCCACACTCACTTGAGCGAGCGTGGGGAAATCAAAACGCGATTCTAAAAACGCGAACTATTTTATTAGCCACTGACATAAATCGTAGAATAATGATAAATAACCGCAGCAACCTATTTTTTTTGTCATGCATTAATCCAGAATTATATTAATTTCTAAATAACTCAGTAGCTAGTCAACAGCCTACCACTAAACTCCATGTTTCTGCTGCCAGCAGGTGAAGCTGTGTCCATAAGGATGCAGTGTTTTTTAATATAGTTGTCAATGATTATGACTTCATTAATGAGGCATCCTAACTGACATGTTGAGCTGGAAGTTTCATTATTGAGCTCAGAAATTGTAGTTTTTTAAGTCTTTGTTGTTATATTGTCACTCATTATCCCTTCATCCATCAGTTGCTTCACATGGGGAGAAATACATTAATAAAGACTTGAAAATGTCCATTAATAGGATTACAACTATAATATGGTTTTGATGCAGTGTTATAAACCATTATTAATTATTATTAATTAATTATACATTGCTTATAAATACGTAATCAGGGGTTGAAATACCGTGTTGCTATTCAATATCAAAAATAGTGGAACTTGTATTTCATTGCAGACAATGTGAACACATAATATTTCATGTTTTGTCTGGTCAACTTAATTTCATTTCCTTTCCTGTCATTCAGACCTGCAACACATTCCAAAAAAGGTTGGGACAGGAGCAATTTAGGGCTAGTAATCAGGTAAATTGGTTAAATAATGATGTGATTTGAAACAGGTGATGTCAACAGGTGATTGTAATTATGATTTGGTACAAAAGCAGCATCCAAGAAAGGTCTAGTCCTTCAGGAGCAAAGATGGGCCGAGGATCGCCAGTTTGCCAACAAATACGTGAGAAAATTATTGAAATGTTTAAAAACAATGTTCCTCAAAGAAAGATAGTAAGACATTTGCTTATTTCACCTTCAACAGTGCATAACATAATTAAAAGATTCAAGGAATGAGGAGGAATTTCAGTGCTTTAAGGACAAGGGCGCAAGCCTAAGCTGAACAACTGTGATCTCCGAGCTCTCAGGCGGCACTGCATCAAGAATCGTCATTCATCTATAAGCGATATCACCACATGGGCTCAGGACTACTTTGGCAAACCTTTGTCAAGTACCACAATACGTAGTTACAGCCACAAATGCTAGATAAAACTGTACTGTGCCAAAAGGAAGCCCTATGTTAACAGTGTCCAGAAGCGCTGTCAACTTCTCTGGGCTCGGAGGCATCTGGGATGGACCATCACACAGTGGAAATGTGTACTGTGGTCAGATGAATCAGTATTTCAGGTATTTTTTGGGAGAAATGGACGCCGTGTGCTCCGGACCGAAGAAGAAAAGGATCATCCAGACTGTTACCAGCAACAAGTCCAAAAGCCAGGGTCTCTCATGGTATGGGGTTGTGTCAGTGCCCTTGGCAAAGGTAACTTGCACTTCTGTGATGGCACCATTAATGCTGAAAACTACATAGAGATTTTGGAGCACAATATGCTGCCTTCAAGAAGACATCTTTTCCAGGGACGTCCATGTATATTTCAACAAGATAATGCAAAACCACATTCTGCACACATCACAAAGTCCTGGCTGCGGAGGAAGAGGATACGGGTACTTGACTGGCCTGCCTGCAGTCCCGACCTGTCTCCAATAGAGAATGTGTGGCGCATTTTGAAGCGCAAAATGCGACAATGAAGACCCCGTACTGTTGCCCACCTTAAGACTTGTTTGCAGCAAAAATGGGACAAAATTACACCTGAAACACTTCATCACTTGGTGTCTTCAGTCCCTAAACGTCTTTTAAGTGTTGTGAAAATGAATGGCAACATTACAAAGTGGTAAATGCTTTACTGTTCCAACTTTTTTTGAAATGTGTTGCAAGAACCAAAATAGGAATTTTGTTTTTTTGAAAACAAAAACAATAAAAATCATGAGGAACACATTAAATTATGTGCTGTTGTATGTACATTTAGAAATCACTACTTTTTTTTTTATTTGTGTTTTCCATACTGTCCCAACTTTTTCTGATTTGGGGTTGTAAAAAGAGTGCATCAACTCAGTAAATTCAACTGTTTAACTATCACTATCATGTCCAAATGTCTTTGGATTATAAAATGGTTAGGCTTTAGGGAATAGAAAACACTGATAGTTCCAAATAAATATGCTGCATTGACTTTTATGAACTTGTGTGTTGTCCTCCGTGGCATTTATTGTATTGTCCTACAAGGCAAATTCCAGCCATCTGGTACTCTGGGCAAGTTCAAGCAAATGTTAAGATGTACTGTATTTGCAACTATTATCTGGCCCCGTTCTACTGCAACACATTATTTCATCCCATTCCCTGTACATTATAATAATAAAAAAGAGCTTCAGATTACACATCTGATGCTCAAACTACTGTGGAATTAAATTGGTGCCATTTGAAAGACAAACAAACAACATCTCTTTTAGGACATCACACACCATCATACACTACAGCAGTGGCATATGTATAATGAGATAATTTTACAAAGAAATTGCAGTTATTTATGTTTCAAAGGCACTAGTTCAAACACTCCTCATCCCCCCCAACCTCCTGCTGTTATTGCTGCTGCTGTTGTTGTTCCTGCTGTTTGTGTTGCAGCTGCTCCGCCGTTGCTGTTAGCTTTCGCTTGCAAGCTTGTTTCCTCCACCTTTGCGTTCTTCATTAGCGAACAATCTGATCTCATAGCCAGCAGTTAATTTACAGATCAGAACATGAAAGACATGAAAAATGACCTCATCTCTTGGGTGGGTTCCCATTGTGAC
Source organism: Gymnocephalus cernua (assembly GCA_023631565.1). Lineage (NCBI taxonomy): Eukaryota > Metazoa > Chordata > Actinopteri > Perciformes > Percidae > Gymnocephalus > Gymnocephalus cernua. The sequence goes on from CM042446.1 coordinate 24,091,798, forward strand.
GCTAGAAAAGGTGTTAATAAATAATGGACTGTGGAGCATGCAGTCAATCTCTAATACAGTCCACAATACAAACTTCTAATACTTATTTAAAAACGAATACTGCATGTTCAACCACCAATGTGAAATAAGAGAGCATCTTGAAGATCCTATCTAATTGCTGATGCATTACTGGCCTCTAGTGGTGGACAGTAACATGAGAGTAATACATTGAGTAAACACCAATAATGCTGAAATAGAGGCTCTCAGGCAATATGGTGATGTTCAATGTAAGTACATTACATGACACTTAACAGGGCCAGTGTTTATAAAGTCACTTCAACATTGACTTCACTATGTGCTAAAGACTGTTGCCTGTAATGAGGGTAATCACCCCGGCAGAATTCCACTCTATTCCATCCGATAATTACACATTAGAGTCACATGAGACGGGAGGAGAGATAACTTCAGTGATTGGAAATCCAGTCAAAATAACCATCAGTTTCAGAATAGATTCATTATAAAACAGAGTTCAAAATTGGGTAAAATTAAACCAAAACAAACATCTGGATGTGGGTCTACATACTGAATGATTCTTATCGAATGTAAGATTAAATACTTATATAGCTACAGACAAGAATGTGTGCAAAAATGTGTAAAATTTGCAGCCGTTTCCCACCTCAATCAGTATTTCTGATCACAAAGAAATCACAGAAGAGTAATCAAATGTAACCTGGAGGTCGCTGAAATCGGTGACTGAATTGAAATGATTTCCTTTGGTTAAAAACGTGCAGCCAATAAAACAAACCCAGTATGCTAATTCAAAGACAATCAGTAGTGATTACAGCAAAGTAACTTTATATTTGGACATACAGCAATTTTCTGGACTAGACTCCTCTTGTACTCATTTAAAAAAAAAAAAAAAAAAAAAACATTTGGATATTGTCATTTCTTCTGTATCGGAGCGTCGTCCCTCACCACTTGGAATATTTCAATTTCCTTGATGATCCGATCAGCAATAACCTTGTTGTTTGCTGAAACCATCCTTCGAGACATCAAATCAAACGGCCCCCCTAAATTGCCAAACAAAGCCTTTATTAAGAGGGGTTTCACCAAAAAACAAACCCTGCTTTTTAATACTTATCACCTCCTTAATTTATTTAGGCTTGCAAGACTTTGCACTCAGGTTAATGCTGCATAATCACTTGATGTTCTGTGATCAGATTTGAAAGCATACACACCATCAACATCCAGTACTAGTCCGCCGGCTTCTTTGACTACAACCGCTCCAGCAGCAATGTCCCAGCAATGGATCCCGATCTCAAAGAAGGCCTCCGACGCCCCCGATGCCACCAGACACATGTTAGTGGCAGCTGTCCCTGACCCACGGAGCCTGTCGGGACACAGCAGTTGGAGATGAATGAATACAAGTAGGCAACACTGTCCTACACAAAGGCAGCAAACATTAACTATAGCTGTAAAAAAAGGTTTATCCAGAAAAGGGAGCATATGTTCCCAGGGTCCTATGTTTCCCTGCTCAATAGCCTCCTAATATGACATATTAAATGTAAATGTAAATGGACTATATTTATATAGCGCTTTTTTTAGTCAACGACTACTCAATGCGCTTTAACAGAGTACAGAAACCATTCACACACATTCACACACTGTGGCCGAGCCTGCAATACAAGCTGCCACCTGCTCATCAGATAAACATTCACACACATTTACACACCGATGGCGCAAGCCTCGGGAGCAATTCGGGGTTCAGTGTCTTGACCAAGGACACTTCGACATGGGAATGCAGGGCCAGGGATTGAACCACCCAACCTTACATTGGGTAGGCGACCGCTCTACCACCAGAGCCACAGTCGCTTTCAATGGGTTTTATGTTCTCAGCAATGTTTTTTTTGTATGTTTGTATGTTTCCCTGGGTCAATATGTTGAAATCACCCACCTACAGCTTATAGCCAGTTATGTTATACTTCTTGAAACCTACGCCCTCAAGTTTGTGGGCAAGACAGTTTTCTTGACTTCAGACATTGGTAATGCCACAGCAGCTGAACGGATTTTTTACCACTCAAACTGCATTTGAAACATCCATATTCCTTTGCTCTTTTGCAATTTGAACTGTGAAGCTAGCCCTTACCAAACACTTATAATCTTAGTTCATTTCAAGAGACATAGGACCCTGGGCACATACGGATGCAGCTTTCTAGTTGGCTGTTTCTCTGTAGACAAAACAACAGCTTCTAGAGCCGAGAGAGCTTATAAAATCAGAGTGCAGGTACTGTGGTTGGGCTTTGTTTGTCACAACACTTGTACAAACTGCCAATTTTACGTGATGTTTTAAAGAAATTAAACATTTCCAAGGCATGATAATTTTCAATATGGTAAAACAAATGCCAAAAAGTCAGATTCGGAACAAAAACAATTTGGTTCATCTATTTTGGCTTTGTAGGCCAGCACACAGCATAATGACGAGTCAGTGTATGCATGTCAAGACCACTCACCCATGCACTGGGATGCGGAGGATCTTCTGCATGGTTGAGAAGATCTTGGTTACCTTTTCTATGCTCCTGTCAGTTCCATGCTCAGAGATGATAATGGACTTATTGATGTCTGCAATGACAGCATGCCAAAAGAGGTTATTATTATGAATAATTATAGGTGTGAGAGGGACTGTAAAGGTGCGTGCACGCACGCACGCACGCACGCACACACACACACACACACACACACACACACACACACGCACACACAGTTCCAGTCGAAAGTCCTCCAGATTGAATTTGTGTAACCTTTTTAAACTAGAGGATTCTGCTTGAATGCTTTATTTCGTTCTTAGTAAAGCAAGTAGCCTTGTGGTCCTTGATGTGAAAGTGATGATTCTGTATGCATATGTTTCCACATACTAAATTTCAAAAGCAAGGCCGAGGATGACACTCGACTTGTGTTTTTTCCTACTTTTTTTATTCATTAGAATATGCAAATAGTCCAAACTTTTGACTAGTACTGCACAGAAATATGACAGTGTTACCGTTTACATCGGACACCTTAATCGGTTCATCGTTGCAGAAAGCTCCCTTCCCTTTCCTTGCTTTATACATCTTGTCTTCCAAGCAGCTGTACACCACACCAAACTCCAACTGAAAACAGATGTCTTTATTTCAGCTTTCACATACTGTACAAAGTGTGGATAAACTTCTTTTATTGACTCAACTGTTGGATTTGACATACCTCCTTATTGACAGCAAAGGCAATAGACACAGCCACGAACGGGAATCTGTGAATAAGTAGATTCATGTGCAACAGATCAGAGTGTGTGATTACATACTTTTTTCTTACCCTGTGCATCTAGGTATTTAAAAGCATTTGATAAATGATGGTTAAAAATAGAAGAATGAGAAACTCAATACCACTCTCATGTCTGTCCCTTCAAAATAAATATGTAAGTGGAGCAAGCAAGCCTTGGCTAGCTGTTTCAACCCTGATTCCAGTCTTCATGATAAGCGTAGCTAACTGTCTCCTGGCTGTAGCTTCATATTTAGATACTGTGAATATTTTGTGCCATGCAATAAAACCTAATTTTAGGACAAATTACACTCCTAATACTTCTTGTAATATCACAGCCATTGAGTCTGGCCTGTTGGGTTTGATCAGGTTAAAGTAAATCCATAAACACAATTGTCCTTTAGCAACACTGACAACTTACCCATGCACGAAGTTGGTGGTGCCGTCCACAGGGTCGATGATCCATGTAGGTTTGTCAGTTAAGATACATGGCCCCCCCTTTGCGACTGACTCTTCTCCAATGAAACTGCAGCACAGAAGAACCAATGACAAGCAAACAGTACAAAAAGTCATATGCAGGTGTGTGTGTGTGTGTATGTGTGTGTGTGTGTCTCACCAGTGTGTGCCATTTCCAAATTGTTCTTTAAGAGACCCGATGATGATTTTCTCCACCCTCTCGTCAGTCTGAGTGACAAGGTCGACGGCGCAGCTCTTTGTCGAGACCTTTATTTCATCCTCCCCGGCATTCCTAATTACCTAAACAAATGGAATATTATTGGCACATGGTTAGGGATCATGATCATGATAAAGTAGAGCAGGGATCTTCGACAGGGGGTCCGGGATCCCCCCCCAAATTATTGATTATTTTTGAAAGTTTTTAAAAAAATTAAAAAAGTCTGGTGAAGAGGGCTAGCTCTGTTCTGGTCTGCCCCCTGGACACCATAGATGAGGTGGGGGAGAGGAGGATGCTAGCCAGGCTGGCATCAATCATGGGCAACACCTCTCACCCCCTACATGAGATGTGAGTTCCCTGAGCAGCTCCTTCAGCAGCAGACTGCTGCACCCTCAGTGCAAGAAGGAGCGCTACCGCAGGTCCTTCATTCCAGCAGCAGTCAGACTCTTTAATGCAACATCATAAGGTAGCACTGCTCGCTGTTTGTGCAATAGGAGCCATCACTGGACAATATTCTGCACTACGCTTTATTTATTTATTACCGTCAACTCCAACTGTGCAATATTTCATTTCTATTCATTCGCACCTTACTCATCTGTACATCTGTGTTTATATACTGTCTGTTTATATAAGGAAGTTTATTGTGTAAATGTTTGATTTATTACAATTATTATTGTAACTAATTTTTTCTATTTCTTATACTTAATGTATATGTTTTCTCCTATGTCTACTTAATGTGTATCTGTGTCATTCTGATGTGTGTACATTTTTTTCTTTTGAGCTGCTGTAGCACAGGAATTTCCCCAGTGCGGGATTAATAAAGTCTATCTTATCTTATCTTAACACGATTCCAACATATTATTAGCAAATATAAATACCCAATGATGGTAGGCTTACTGGCCAATAGGTAATGTAGTCACTAAGGTAGCCATCCACAGATACAGTTCATCCCAAAGACTGACTGTTTCACATTTGTGTTTAACATTAAAACATGATTTATAAAACCATGCCAACAATTATTATTTGAATAGCTTAGTATGCTATGCAAAAAAGGTATCTATAAATGTTTTAGGCTGCCATAAAAGTTATTGTTGGACTATATTAATATGCACCTTCATTTTATACAATATATGTAGTAGGGGTCCCTGATCTGTCTCTCTTTCAGTTAAGGGGTCCTTGGCTTAAAAAATGTTGAAGACCCCTGAAGTAGAGCATATTTCATGTCATGATCATCACAATATCGTCAAAAATATTCAAGGCAATGTTGCAAACACCAGAGAAGAAATACATTCATAGATGGCTTTTACGTACCGCTCCAGCTGCTCTTGCCACTTGAACAGCAAAGTCATATGCATTCTGCCATGGGTCAGCCATTATGTTTGTATGGGGTGGCTTACTTAGGAGAGCCTGTAAAATGAATAAAGCTTGTAAAAGTTCAGAAAAGTGCATTTGCAAATGCATGAGAGTGTCATATGCCGGTGACACGCCATCTCTGAGGCACCACGAAACAATACTGCTAATCCTGCATTCTTAGCACACTACAACTTCATTTAATTTAAAAAAAAAAATATATATATATATATTGAAATTTGTTATGTCATGATTTACAAACCAGTGGCAGCCTCTGTGATGAAAGAAGAATTCAGATCCTTAACATAAGTACAAGTACAAATACTGTGAAATACTGTGAAAATACTCCAGTACCATTATGTAAGTATTATCAGCAAAATGTACTTAAAGCAGTGGTAATAGGCACTTCATTTTTGGCATCTCTGGGCAGAAATTCCATAATATTCTTTCAGAAAACTAGACTTCCGCACCTCCTCTAGGCTTGGTTTTCTAGCAGTCATGGGAGACTTTGGCCAATCACAGGTCATTTCAAAGACAGAGCGTTCCTATTGGCTGTTCTGCGCATGCATTGCCTGTGCGAGAGGGGAGAGCTGCAGGAAGAGATCTCAATCTACTTCAAATTCTGCAGATTTTTTGCCTTCCACCCACTGCAGCTTTAAAGTATTTGTGTTGTATTTGGGTTTTGCGAATGGGTAGTTTAATCAACAGCAATGCATCATATTCTTTAAGATCATGTTTGTAGCGTTGCTGTCCTGTGAGAACCAGGTATCTCTAAGTCAACTTTTCATGGTGCCAGATAAACAGCCGTTTTCAGATTTGTGACGATTAATTTTCAAGCTGATCCAAGAAGGTAAGTGTTTAAAGTTTTTTGTTTAGCTAAAGAAGAAGGATAAATTTACAAACAATAATGCCTCTGAGATGGAGTAGAAGTATAACATTGCATAGAAAGGAAATACTCAAGTAAATAACATGTACTTAGAATTTGTACTTACTGTAAGTACAGTACTTGAGTAAATGTACTTTGTTTAATTCCACTGCAGGTTAGTATAATAGAAATAAAAAATACTATACTTTGTTAAAATCACATTTAGTGTCTGTTGATGCTTTGTTGCTGTTGTAGAACATATACAGTACTTTACACCAGATGCATTATCTCTGATATTACAAATGATGTGTGTCAGGGAAGTTGCTGATTTAAAAAAAAGAAGAAAAAAAAACACCTTCATGAAAAGTATTTGGGTGATGAATTACACAATAATGAGTTATCAGACAACTATTCATCCCCTATGTTGATAAGCACACACCTGTACACCATTCATGCACACACGTATCATCCATGCACTGCTATATAAAAGAATAAAAGAAAACCTTACCTTGTCAAGTCAGATGGGGCTGTCAAAGGCTACTGATGTTTCCTTCAAACAACTTAACTTTAAATTCCCTCATTGGAGAGATGAAGCAAACTAAAAAAAAAGCTAACATGACAGAGTGGGAAAAGTACTAGCAACGCCCTCACGTGTTTGTTTATAGCAACCTGAGGGGGGAAAAAAAATCTCTGTCTAGGAAGGCACACCTGCAACCACATGATGCCACATTTATTTTTACAGTGAGTGGAGCAAGGGCAGCGATGTCAGCGAGTGGAACATTTTCGATTTTCTTTGTGATTTAAAAAGACACACCCTGCTGCTGTGTCATGACTAGTAATTAAAAGCTACTAAATACAGTGCAGCATGGAGAATCCCATAGTGTTGATGTCTGCTCATAAACCTCATGAATCAGATTTTGTGAGGTAAAACTCTTACATTTTTGGAGACACAGGTGTACATCACAGCTCCTGACTTAGTTTTAACATGGGATCTGGCATGACAAACACTAGCTCCTGTGAGTTTTATATTTCCTGACAGTTTCATTGCTATTGAGCTTTCCTTTTATGTTCTTTTATTGTATTCCAAGTGAAAAATACTTTAAAAGCTCCCACTGGTGAGTCGCGTAGAATATGTGTGCATGCAAGCCTGTTTCTCACTGTGCAGGTCTTGGGAAGATCCTAATGAACTGAATGAAAGTATATACTGTAGAAAGTATATACTGTAGATACTGTATTTATGAAGGTATCTACATACGAGTGACATGACACGGTCATGACTGTGCCATGATACATGAACCCTAACCCTAACTCTAACTCGTCATGACAAAAAACTAATGACACTTACTAAAAGAAGCGTTATGTCATAAACGTTTATGACTTGTTTATGTTTATGACACGTTCATGACTTATGTAGATACCTTCAAGTAAAGTGTAACCCTTTTTTTATTCAAATGCACGCTGCACTTTAATCGTCAAGCTACTTCTCTTCAAAGACCAAAAGTGCCTTGCTGCAAGACAGATTATTTGTAAATGCTGCACGTTTCAAGGAAATTACACTAGTGTAATATTCATGTTTAATATACTTTATTGTATATACTTTCATTTAGGTGTTGTATTGTATTGTGTGTGAAAAAGGGCAACAGCACTTGACCACGGTGAACTAATTTATAATACCTCTTTCAGACTCTCTTTGACACTCTTGACAGTTTTTAAATACACTTAATCACAGATGCACATCAACATATGCAGTGGGTTCTACACTGCCTGATATCCTTGTTTGTGTTATTAAAAATAGCTGAAAGTCTGGAGGGTTTTCCCAGGGCTGGTCCGGTCATGATAATTCCACCCCTTGCATGACTTAAGTTGATGTGTGCTGGAATACCTGTTTGGATTGCTTGCAATTACACTAGCGAAAACAGGATGAGTCCTTAAGCAAATGTTTGATTATTATTATTGCATTTGATTCTTTTGAAGCGAGTTCGAAATCTGATATGGATTATCGTGTGATAACAGTTTTGTTAAGCAACGTCAGCAAACATTGTCATCCTGATTCACAAACCGCGCAGCTAAAATAAACGGACCTATGTTGTACTTTACAGCATGCAGAGCTGGTTTTTTGAAAGTTTGTGTTTGACCCTGAGCAGCAGGAGAGCAGTTGTCACCCTGTTGTCCCTGCTGTGCACTAAATATAAGAAACTCTCTAGAATGTTGGGAGACAGGCTGAGGGAAGTGATAGGACAAGCAAAACAAATACATCAGTCCTGCTGTCTCCCTGGCAGTTCCGTTATGAATAATTTATCCAGGATGACTGATGTTGGGGATGTTTGGTTCCCTGGAATTACAGCTGAAACTGAGGCCTGCCATGATGCTGGAGTTGCTGAAGGTCAATGGTGCACACTGAAAGATGAGCAGGGAGCTTCAGACATATTGTTCCCTGTCTAGAGTTATAAGTCTCTTTTGAATTTTGCAGGTATTTGGTCATAAAGTATTGGACAAACAGAAAGTTATTTCAAAGTTATTTCAATTCATCATTTGGGGGAACATGGATGTCTGTATCAAATTCTATGTGAATCTATCCAAGAGTTGTTTAGATAATTCACTAAAAACCAAAAATGTCAACCCGCTGTTGGGACTAGAGGATCATTAAAGTCAGTGGGCTTCATCCTCTGAGGACCACATCTAAAGGTGAATACAAATTTCATGACCAACCATCTAATAGTGGTTCAGATGTTTCTAGCCAGGCATCCCCAGACTAATTTTCAAATGCGTATTAGTCTGAAACCGCTCGGTTCATTTTTGATTTCCAAAGGGGCGTAATCAACGGTGCAGACCAAAAGGCTTCTGTACGCACCTGAAAAGATCTACAACAAAATGAGAGCAACGAAATGATGTAGCTCTGAGTGACACATGCAGGTTGGGGCGGTGCTTGGTCCCTTTTGAAGCAGGAAAAAAATGGTTGCCAGGTCACAAACGTTTTCAAATTACAGCAGTACAGTACACTTAAGGGCCCTATTTTAACGATCTAAGTAGATGGCGTGAAGCGCAGGTGCGTTTGGGGCGTGTCCAAATCCACTTTTGCTAGTTTGGAAAAAAAGGGTCTGTGCGTAACATGCAATAAACCAATCAGAGTGTCATCTCCCATTCCCTTTAAAAGCCAGGCGCGTTTGGACCTTGGTGCATTGCTATTATGATGGAAGATTAGCACCATACATTTAATTTGTAATCTTTTGTGCTGCTGCACTTCCGTGTGTGTGTAACAAACACAGTGTGCGCATGCTGTGCATACAGTAAGCTTAGGCGCATTTTACTAATTTGCTGTTAAAATAACAATGAAATGCTGCACTGTTGACTTTAGACCAGGTTTTTGTTGGTCAATGGCGCGATCACTTCCTGCTGCCTTAAGATAGCAACACACCAAGAATTTACCTGAACACACCTCCCTGTAAGACCAGCACGCCCATGGGCGCAAAGATGGGCGCTGGACGGGAAATTGACAACTGCGTCGTTCTTAAACCAGCAAAGACACTTGCATCGGGCTTTGCGCTGCACTGCGCCGGGTGCAAGACAGGACCCTAAATGCGTTTCTGAAAACATTTGAGGTAAAAAAACACAGTGACAGAATCTTCATATTTGATTTGAACCACCTAGTTAGACAGTTTGATCTGAGTTTTGTGAGTGTGTTGCACTGGATGCAGTGCAGTACAGTACACGTTGGTTACATGTAAGCATGACGCTCTGCTGTCAGTCATCGTCTTTACAATTGTGAATGGCCTGTCCAGGTTCTGGCTGGCTGGAAATGTGAAAGTGAAGGGGGCCTGACACATCTACCAGATCAAATAAAACATTAACTTGCAGATTTGTCTGGTTTCCAAGCTAAGATATTTCAGTTTAAACCAAGGTTGTGGACCGCCCGACATTGATATAACCACACCAATAGTGTGGCTAAAATAAATACTTAATAACATGATGGCATGAAGCTAAAGGCAGAGCAGGGAATACGTATTGGGCAATGCCCCAATACGTAAACAAACCTACAAACCTAACAGAAAGCTACTGTAACATTGTTTAAACATGTCTACAGAGCCTGACTCTCAAATATCCAGGGGAACATTCTTAGGATGTAGCAGAAATACAGTGCCGCCAGCTTTTCAAAGAACAATGGTTTGACTTCCTTACGACAACCAAGTAAAGAAACCGGAAACAAAAGATGGGAAACTGACATGAGCGTGTTGGTGTGAAGGTGGAGTTGACAGGAGGACTAGGCTTTTAGCTGACTGACTCTGGAAATCATTCCCAACACTGGTGATTACGTCTGAACCCCCCTGCTGCAGACTAACACGGACCATTGATTTCTGAGGATGGGGCCGCAGCGGTATAAGACCTGGGTTTACTCAAATAACGTGTTTTAAAACCATTTGTTAGTCATCAGCAAACACAGGCTGGAAAAAAACAGTCCGTGGAGAGCAACATTTGGGGCTATTTCATAGAGCACATCAGCCCGGGGGGGCAGTCGACCGCTCTGCATGTGGAGTATCTGCAGCACTGACTGAAAGAGCAGGGGAAATGCAGCAGAGAATTTGACATGGTGTAATGGCTGTGAATGCTTTTATCTCTCTACTAAAAACAGTAGCAGTTGGTGTTTTTTTTCCTAGTGTTTTTTATAGTGTCAGACGCCTGTTTTTTTATTTATTTGGTTTCCTGTTTGCCACAAGAGACACTTTCTTTCTTCATATTTTCTACTTTATAGAATGTATAAGGAGAAAAGATAATTTTCTAGGTCAGAACAAATAAGGACATTTATTTATGTTCTGAACACCCGGCTGATTCAGGCCACTGTCAGGATGTCAGGAAGGTGTTTAGGAGCCTATAGCTGGAGATGGCTTTATCCATTCTTCGATGTATCTTTACATAATGTCAGATTTCAGACGATACAGGCTGGTGTAACAGCTTTTGTTTTATCACAGTGAAGGCAGCAAGGGAGCAGTCTTGGCAGATATGATTGCATAGGTTTTTTTTCTTGTCTTTGGTGTTTATTTGTGGGTTTTAGAGGGAACAAGTCAGGATACCTCCCAACTCCCAAATTTAGTCAAAAATAAATAAATTCTGCCCAAACGTTCGTACTCAGGTTTTACTTCGATTGCCTTGCCTAGTCTTCAGTTTTTGAGTATAGCCAACATGTGGATGCATGATGACCGTAGGGTTTTATTGACATGAATGTATCCATCTGTGGTGTGTCAGAAAGAGACGGAGATATTTATAGTGCTCTTTATTACATCCAAAACATACTTAATATTAAAACACCTTTATCATGTTTTCAAGAACACCATCAGTGTATTTCAATCTGGACTTGATTAAAAACAAAAACAAAAATGTTAAACACTACAGTAATTATATGTACACAATATTTGGTGTACATATTCCTGAATTGACTATAGTGCAAACTAGTGATGGCACTGACATATACATATATATATATATATATACACATATATATATATATATATATATATATATATATATATATATATATATATATACACACACATATATATATATATATATATATATATATATATATATATATATATATATATATATATATATATATATATATATATTACAGTACATGGCTGAAAATGACAACAGAAATAAACAAGTTTGCCTACGTTACATATCTTAACAATTTTAAAATCAACTTCTGTTTTTATTTGTCTACCTGGAAGTGACATTTTGTGTGAAGTGATTCTGTATATAGTGCTGTAGGAATGAAATTCCTTGATCTTGTTCTGCATTGTCCATATTAACAAATATAGATTTAATTGAAAGTGCTGGGGTATATGGCGATATGTATCGGGATCCATCTTATGTATTTTTCTATATTGTTTCTATCGCGTTTCTAATTATATGTCCAAAAAACAGCGGCTGAATAGCGTAACGGCAATACTTGCGCCATACGGACGACACTTTATGCGCGGATCCTTGCACATTATGTTAATTTTGCACTTAAGTGTGGCCGGGTTAGCTCAGTTGGTAGAGCAGGCGCACATATTCATAGAGGTTTATGCCTCGATGCAGAGGTCCAGGGTTCGAGTCCGACCTGTGACGATTTCCTGCATGTCTTCCCCCCCTCTCTCCCCCCTTTCTCACCTACCTGTCCTATCCATTAAAGGCGGAAAAGCCCACAAAAATAATCTTTAAAAAAAAATAAAACATTTGCATTTAAGTTCCTTATAAAATGAGTATTTTCTCAGTATATAATTCACACAGGAGTATACAAAAATAGGCTTTACCATGTGGTTATTTCATATAGACTATGTATTTATTTATTGAATTACCAGAAAACATGCTTGTGATATATATCGTTATCAAGATATCAAATGATCGGGATTGAAGATTTTGGACATATCACCCAGTCCTAATATAAAGAATAAATACACACAAACAATATCATTGAGTCACAGCACAATAAAAAGTCTGAATCTGTAAAAGTACACAATCACAACAATGACTTGTAAAGAAAGCAGAAAGAAGGCTGAAAGTCTTAAGGGCTGACTAACAAACTTCAGAGTATAGTTCTTCAGAGGTAAGTTCATCATTTTGGTTCTTATATTATTATTATTATTATTATTATTATTATTATTATTATTATTATTATTATTATTATTATTCTGGCAAAGACGGAATCGTGATTTGTTACAGTGAATGCAGTCAGTCAGGTGATTTAATGACTGAAAAGTTGGCAGAGGAAATTATGGAAATTTACTCGCCATCTGTGTCGTCCCTCCCGACGTGAAACTCAGTTATCTCCTTAGCGATGCGTTCTGCTATTGCTCTGCTGCTGGCGATGATCAGCCTCCGGGACATCAGATCAAACGGTCCACCTGGGTGAAAGAGAAAAGAGAAAGTAAGTATTTCTGAAATAAAGCTGAACTTCACATTTTGTTAGTACACGACTGTGAAATATGTCTGTACAAATGTGTGTTGTGTTAATCTGAATAAACCTAGAATTGTAATTCCTCATTTATTTGTAGAGATTAGGTTACACCTTCCTCTGGTTTCCTGATAGAATGAAATCAAAATGTCAGTGTAAGCAGTTGAACCACAGCATAGATGATAAAGCACCAAATGTGGCATTTGGGAAGCCGTTTCACCCTTACTGCTGTTGGTACGCACTGACTGACCAGGTAATGGAAGAGCAAAATATTTCACAGTAAGTCAAAGAGTTCCTACTCGAGTAATAACATTGAATTAATTACTTGTCAAAGATAGAATAAGACAATACTAGTCATTATGGCAAGAGTTGAGCACATACTGTATATGCCAGTGGAAATTTCCTCCTCGGTGGATTTGGCTTATTGCACCACCCAATCGATCAAACAAGCCCAATGCATTCCTTCTGAGATGCTCATGTTTAGAAGAACAATTGCTAAGTACTAAGCTAGTCACAAGGGGAACAGCAATTCTAAAATCAGATAGTGAAGGCGTGGGCGACAAATTTCCAAGATCATGATCCCACTCATTTAACAATGTGACACTCTGTAGGATCAGAATTTAAACTAGGTTATAACCTCCAGTTAACATCCAAGAAGTAAAAGACTGTGCTGGTAGAAAGTCGTCTCCATCCATGCTACAAGTTTGCTCCACCACATGCCGTGCACTCCTTACTTTTTAAATAAATTAAAAAGGGAGTGTTGCGGCTGTAAGCAGTCCAAATAAGTGCTGCCACGAGGGACTAAACACAGAGAGATGCATAAACACACTGTGACGCGCTCGAGATTATACTGCAATGATTTATTCCTCCACACATAAAATACAACTAGCACTGCAGTTACCACATGTAAAAGTTACTTTGGGAGTTGAAATAAGTGCGTTAGTGCGGCGGTCAACAGAAAGAGTTCGCTTCCAGGCTCACCCCCTCTCTGTCAAAGCCCAAAAAACCCAGGTGAACAGGTGAAGCAAACAAATGTTTTCACTTCCGCTCAAACCGCGATGAAAACGACCACCACCTACAATATAAGTGCACAATATAATAATCAATAAATAATATAAATGAGCCATAAACAACATACAATATGTGGCTCCTACAGGGAGTGTGAAGGTAGAAGCTGCTTACTCTTTTAATTGTCTGCTGTGCAGGTTTGACTTGACAAGCAGCTTTCTATTATTTGTTTCCTTTTTTTAATTTGAAGAAAAAAAAATAACAAAATAAAATATAAAAACGCAATAAGTGTGTAGCAACACACCAAAAGGAAAAACAATATATATAAAGTGTTACAAACAATATGTTCAATCTGTCTGAAAAGGAGCGGGACGAAGGCGAGGCTTGTCATTTTTCCCACCCCTTATTCAACTTTTTTTTTTCTTTTTTTTTTAAGATCATTCTTTCGGATGTTTAAGATTTTTTTGGAGCATTTTAGGCCTTTATTTTCAAAGGACAGATGAAGACATGAAAGGAGAGAGAGGGGGAAGGACATTCAGCAAAGAGCAGCAGGTCGGAGTCGAACCCGCGGCCGCTGCGTCGAGGAGTAAGGGCAAACATTTGGCCCGTCCCGCATGGAATTACAAGACACCACAAACTTATTTCGCAAACATCTTCTGGTCGCATATAAAAATCATTCGGAGAAATACATGAATACAAGTTCACACACACACACACACACACACACACACACACACACACACACACACACACACACACAAATGGGCGCGTGCTCTACCAAGTGAGCTTATTTATCTAAAATCTAAGTGTGAAGATGTTTTGTTAAAGCACCAATTGTCAATCCTAGAATATCGCCGCAATATCGATATTGAGATATTTGGTCAAGAATATCGGGATATTTGATTTTCTCCCTATCGCCCAGCCTTATTGTATATTCATAGCAAGATAAGATATATAAATGAACGCTTCCTTGGCATTCCTAAATCTCAGCTGTTGTGTCAGTGGCAGTGCTGCCCAAATTTAACACAACATTTCTCAAACCCTGTTGCTTCCTGTTTCAAGTGCAAAGCCACCAGCTGCACTGCTTTGCCCATCTTTGACTGGGTTTCACAGGCATTTGTGAGCAGAAAGAGGGGAAAAAAAACAATAACAAGAATTGGTAACAGTAAAAATAATTCATAAACAGAATAATTTCTGTTGTGTTTGCGCTGAAAGAACAGCAGCCCATTCTCTCTCTTTGTTCTGTGAAGCAATCTCCTTCAGCAGTTTTTCCACAAGTCATCAATCACTAGGTTTGCCCACTTGCTAGATTTGAATGAGTGAGTCCTCAGGAGCCTCTCAAAAGTGTAGCAAAAGAGCTTGAGTTTTTTTCCAGTGACTCACCTGAAATGTCCATGATAACTCCTCCAGCTTCAGTAACAACTGCTGCCCCTCCAGCCATGTCCCAGCAGTGGATGCCCATGTGGTAGTAGGCATCAGCCGATCCGCACGCCACCAAACACATGTTGACAGCTGCACTGCCCGGGGAGCGGATACTGTTGATGGAAATGGGATGTCTGATCGGCATTTGACTGCATGTGACACACTGTTAACCTCCAGATGGTTTTGTGAATGTTTACTGAAAGTAAAGGGGGGGGGGGGCAGCCACAGAGAGCTTAAGGTGACAGGCAGCACACCTCCAAAGTGCCTTGCTGTTGTGTGCAACACTAGTCGCACCGTGTACAACATAAAATCAAGATGTGGCTGCAATTATTTCTGACCGACTTCTTTATCAAAACAACATTTGTTTGTTTGGATGCACTGTAAAGAGATACAACAGTTACTATTATTTTTTATTTCTGATCAAGTAGCTGCTCAAGGAATGTTTGCTTGAAGTACTACTCACGGGAGTCACCAGATCAAACAAGACTGAAATGTTTAAGAATTACAACTTGTGCACACGTGTATATTTACCCATGCACGGGGATGGTGAGGATGGTCTTGATGTTGGCCAACATTGTTTTGAAATGCTCAGTATTCTGCCTGAAGCCCATTTCTGTCAGTACCAGAGATTGGCTTATATCTTGGATCAAAACACACAAAAATATCAGTCAACAAATGACAGCTTGTGTACTCTGAAAACACAATCAGTTGGCACTGTCTCTGAGGTTTCACTGTGTAGAGCTGTAACAAGCTGTTATGCTGGCTGTGATATTTGCCTCCGCCTGCTGGATTGGTTAAAAACTGCAACACTGAATGTCTAATGTCGTTTCAATATTTGCCTTCTTGTCCTGACACTTTAATCGGGTCTCCATTGCAGAATGCCCCTTTCCCTTTCCGTGCTGTGTACATTTTGTCCTCGATGCAGCTGTAGACAATCCCAAACTCTATCTGAGACCGAGAGAAACATCAGATATTAAAAATAGCCATATAAAAAGAGAAAACTACTGTACTACTCATCAGAAATGCACTTGGTTATCAGGGCAATTACTATGTTAATGATTCCTTTAATCAAGATGTTACAGTGTCGAAAAAACACGATGTAAAACAAACAATAAAACCTACCTCTTTCTTCACAGTGAAGCCAATTGATACGGACACAAATGGGAACCTGCACAAAAGATGTTTAGGATATAAAAACAGTACTTCAATGAACTCCCTTTAGGTTTGAGCTCAGGGGAATCAATTTCTATGATCAGTTCAGTTTCATCTACATGGTCTAATTATCCCTGACAGAGAGGACACTCCAAGAGAGAACCTAATTAAAAGATAAGAATAGATGAGGAGCGACAAAGATACAACAAAGCCAGTGCCATATCAGGTCTCTCAATGGTTTATACAGTACCTGTGAACAAAGTTGGTGGTACCATCAATAGGGTCGATGATCCACGTGGGATTGTCAGTTAGAACACTGGGAGCGCCTGCTGCTACTGACTCCTCACCTATGAAGCTTCAAAATCACACAGACAAAAAAAGAACATAAACTATTCATGTATGCATCATACGACTGTTGTCTCAGCTGCAAACTTAACACAATTGCACTTGATACCTGCTGTGCTTTCTTTCACTTTTCTACTAGAGTCTAGACTATGTGATATGAGGTTGTTTCCCTTGTAGCCGTAGCTACCACTGAGGTCATGTCCAAAGTATGTTTTTTCTTCGATTTCAAGCAATTTTAGCATCCTGGAGAAAGTTAATATTCTGCAATACTTCTTGGTGGATATAGGACTGGCTGATTCCAGTATTGTAAGACTGGTTAGATTTCATTTTGACTACTTTTAATCTGACAGAAATAAATAAATTAACAAATAAATAAAAGGATTCAGTATTTCCCCACCAGAATGTATTTCGGGCATTGTAGTAGAAGGCTTTGCAACAGCATTAAGATCTTCATATTGACAGTAAACTCAATAAATAAAATGTTTTGGATAGATTTTGGATAATGTAATATCGTGATATGACATAAGTGTTGTCTTTTCCTGGTTTTAAAGGCTGCATTACAGTAAAGTTATGTACTTTTCTCAACTTACCAGACTGTTCTAGCTGTTCTATTATTTGCTTTTTCCCCACTTAGACATTATGTCCACATTACTGAAAATGAATGATATATTTTGTTAAAGCACCAATTGTCAACCCTAGAATATCGCCGCAATATCGATATTGAGGTATTTGGTCAAAAATATCGTGATATCTGATTTTCTCCCCATCGCCCAGCCCTAGAATACGAGTTGTGCATGAAGGAATCTACAGACAGCAGCCAAAATGCAGCAACTTCAGGTACGGCAAAGGAAGGACAGTCACAGTTCCCTAGGATCTGGTGTTCGGTTTTGGATTTGGCAGAATCTTAACCAGTGGATTCGGTATTCGGCCTAACCCCAAAAATCTGGATTCGATGCGTCCCTAGTTTTTGTGACTCATGACATCACTACTTTTAAATTCTTGGCTACAGTGCTGCCAGGATTAGTGATAAGAGCAAGAGTGTGAACATGCTTCATAACACATAGTAGGTATAAAAAACTATCATCCACAATGCAAACCAGATCAGCAAAGGGAATGAAGCATTAAATGCCATGACAAAGTTAAAAATAAAACAATAGCATGAAAATAGCAACCAAACTCTGAGAGACTAAATAAAAATACACAGGTAAAATACTCTTCGTTTCACGTCCTACAGTACTGAAACACAGTTCATATACCGTCCATACTTGCTGGTTTAATACCTATGAGTGGGGTACTTTTCCTTGATGGAGGATATGATGAGCTGTTCCACTTTCTGGTCCGTCTCAGTCACCAGGTCAACTGGTGAGCTCTTGTGCATGACGGTGATGTCTTTCTGGAGCGCCTCGCGGATCATCTGGAAGAACCACAACAATAACAAACTCAGCAAGGGGATTCTTTGGATGACTAACCACATCTGCTGCTTTAGTTAAGCCTAACTTTCACCATTGCGGCCCCCTCCCTCTGGAACTCCCTACCCATACACATCCGTGACTGTACTGACCTGGACACATTCAAAACACACCTCTTAGCTTTCCACTTTTTTCCCTTACATTTCTCACCTGATAGTTACTGGTTTTATTGTTTTTAATTGCTTCTTATATGCTTGTTTTATGTGTTGGTTTTATTGCTTATCTGTTTTTAATGTGCTATATGTGCTGGTTTTACTGTAAAGTGTCTTTGAGTACCATGTAAAGCGCTATATAAATAAAATGTATTATTATTATTATTATAACATGTTGTGTGTAATGGTTACATATGGTTGGCAGTGATGGGTCAGAGATGATTAGGTGTAAGCTCCAAGTCTTATTGCTTATTACACATTACTGTAACTTTCCAAAAGGCAGGTGGATAATACCCTTCAAACCTCAAATGGAACTGATTAGTAAGAGTCTCAATATAACTGGATGACAATTTAACTTTCCACTCACATTGATTACATAACAAAAGAAACTTACTGTAAACCCTTATGTTTTAGGTTTTATGAAATGCTTTCTCATTGCAGCAAGGAGGTTTATATCTATTTTCTCAGCTTTAAAGCCATGTTTGGTCATTTTTTGTCTCTCTGTGAAATACTTTGCCCTGTTTCTAACAGCTCCTTGTCAGCTCCAATAACCTTTTTTCTGATTCTGATTTCTGAATACTACTAGCTACATGTGAATGTTAAAAATAATTATCTTAACATGACCATGTGCAATATTAGACTAATGGTATCATATACCTGCAAGGTTGGTTTTAAATGTGCTCTATAAATACATTGACTTGACTTGCAAGTCAAACAAAGATAAAACTGAAAGCTAAATTTAAGCTAAGATAATATTGTACCACAAGTTGTTTCCAGACCACAGCATTAAAAGAAGAAGCAATAACAGTAGCTAGGATTTACTCACCCTCCCAGCCTTTTTGGTGACCTCCACACAGTGATCCATACACTCTTGCCAAGGATCACTCATGTTGATTGGGGACTAAAGTTAGGGATGAGGAGTAACGTTGAATAATGTTATATTCCCAGATGACGTTAGTTACAGATTGTAACGTTAGGTTCCTGTTAAGGAAAAGCGACACAGAAGGTTAATTTACATTCAACGTAGCGGTTACATTTACAACCTATGAGCTAGCTAGGTACTGGCTGGAAAAGTCACTAAGAAGCAAGACACGTTAAACCTGTTATACCGGTGCGAAAGTTGTCAGCTAAATTAACGTTAACGTTAGCTCTTTTACACGAATAAACTGGCGCAGAGTAGTAACGTTAAATTACGGCTAAAAACATACAATTAACGGTTTAGCCAGGCAGCCATGTAATGGCTTGGTTTACGTTGTAATAAGCTAAGGTTACATATATATATATATACACTAGATATATAGCTAGCTAGCTAGCTATATCTGTGAGGTTACAGTAGTAAGAGTTCCAATAAGCTAACATTACAGTACTAGTTTGAGGTTCCAACTCAACCCACCTCCAGTTGGACTGACTTCTGTTGACTTTTTCAGACAGATTATAGGAGGGTGGGACTAAAAGCAACTCTCACTCTTATTGGTCAATAAATGCCGTTGGATGTAAAGTCATCGTTCTCATTGGCTAGCAAAAGCTGTCGTTCCTCCCTACAGGAAATTGATCAACCTTTTTTTTTTTATCATACTTAAAATATTACAAAATATTGTGCATAGAAGTACAAATATCAGATGATCACATTGAAAAATGATCATTATAACACTTTGTTATCATACATGAAAAAAACGATATGAAAAAAAGACAAATAAAAATCCAATTCAACAGTAAAATGTACGAGGGAGGTGTGAACACAGATAAACACACGTTAACCTTATACAATTTCAGTAATTTTGGTAATTTTATTACAGAGTATTTTAAAACATATAAGTTACACATTTTCCATGTTGTCAGAAGGAGAGGCAGCAACAATGTATGATTTCCACAAGTATGAGTTTTTATATCTCTGCCTATCTATATTTGATATTGTGTGCCTATATCAAAGTTCATCTATGACACATAAGCCTACTTTACATCAACCTTGTTTGTGTGTTTTAGGGCGTTTAAAATTAATCCTTATCGTTAAGTGTATCTATGAAGGTGATTTTAGTTTAAACTGTTGCATGGAGGAAATCACTATTGTTTACTTTAAAGGGTTTGGGTACCACCAGCATAGATATACCCTCTTTAGGCCAGAAGGTGGCAGCAGCAACAGCAGCAGCAACAGCAGCACTGTGGGATAATGCCCAAGTGTATTGACTGCCTTGTGGTACAGACTTATATTGCTGAAGCCTTCGGGGGGCATTCCTGCAAAAGAGAGGCTGCCTCTCAGTGAACCTGTGTAGTGCAGTAAAAAGTACAATATTTCCCTCCGAAATGTTGCGGAGTAGAAGTTTAAAGTATACAGCTAATGTAAAACCTCAAGTAAATTACAAGTACCTCAAATTGTACTTAAGTACAGTGCTGGAGTAAATGTAGTCTACTTCGTTACATCCCATCACTGCCTATACAGTGTGAGTGCATTTCATTTTGTCAATGGAGCAGTGAAGACTGTATGAAAAGTGCTTAAGGCTCTGAAAGAGATTTTGACTTCCTTTTCTTTGAGGCTACATTCGGTTATTAACCTCTCGGAGATACTCTGCCCTCCTGTGCAAAGCGCTAACAACGCAATTAGCTTTGAAAACACGAGGGCACTATCTCATCCACGCCGTCTTACAGATTTAACCTCAGATGGCCCTTATCTCGCAAAGGTGGCAGAAATTCAAAATCATCATAAGCAGTTAATGAGAAGTCTGGCAACGGTCAGGCATATATTACATCTAATTCCTCCAACATAGGGAAATGTTTTTTTGTATGTTTTAAGACAAGGCAGCATAACGAGAATCCCATTCAGCCAATTCACACTTTCTGTATATCGGGTGACAAACGACATGAGATGAAACAATCTATGGTCTCTCTTTGATTCCCTACAATTTGTCTGTGAATACTACACCTACGAAACAAAAATAGGAAGTCCTTTAAACTTATCAGTGTACAAGGTCACTCAGACAGGTCAGATCAGGCCATGAATAATTTCATTCACACTTTAGCATTCACACTTAACTGTAATCATTAGTAGCTAGAGAAGATAGATATGAAAGTGTCAGATGCAGGATGCAGTCCCCTCACAGCCAAATACTCTGTCGTGCTACTTTTGACAGTTAATTGCATCATGCCTCTTTAGCAAATCTGTGATATTTTGAAAACACGAGTCGTTAGTGATGAAATGTATCCTTTCATAAATTTTGTCACAACCCAATAAGTAGTTCCACAGTTAAATCTGAACAAGACCTAGCAGTCTGCAGTAATGCTATAGCTATATGAAGATGCAAATCAGCACCAAAACATGCTGATGTTCAGCAGGTGTCATGTTAACCAGAGTGTCAGCATGCTAACATTTGCCAATAGGCACTAAACACAAATTGAAGCTGAGGTTGATATTGTCATTTGAAAGTACTGCAAAAGATGACATTTTGACCTAATGATATTCACTTTATGAAAGGTGAGGGGATCAAAGTTATTACAGTTCATCCTCCGGGATCGGGAGAGTCCGTGCCAAATTTCATGCCAATCCATTTAGCCAAGATATTTCTGTCTCTATCTATTTCTTGTCTAGAGCAAAGTGGTGGACAACGCAGATGCTTTCATCTAATTAAGTTATTATAAAAAGCAATTAGTTGGTTCTTAAGATTTTAATCACTGCAGCAGATGCACAAATGACTACAGTAGTATGCATAGCTTCAAAATGCTTTAAAATGTAATAGGAGTGAAGTTACTTCATCAATGAAGGAAGCGTTATATTTGTTACTTAACCATTCCCAGTGATGGAAAAGTGAAAGTAGTAAGTAAGTAGTAAGAAGTAAACGTATCAGTAGGCGTAGGCCTACCACAATGGAATAATACTCAGTACTTAAGCATTGCTATAGAAGTATTAACTGTGAAGAATGAAGGAAAATGGCCCAGTGTTGCATTATTTTTTGCATTACCTGTATGAACTAACAATCTCATGTTCTCATTGTATTTTCTTCTGAAACCTAAACCAAAGTACGCAAATAACAACACATTTTTCCTCCTCCAGCCCATCACACCACCACCGAAAGAACAAGGAACACTCTGTGTGGGGAGATTCTTATTGGTTCCATTATGGGAGTCATGTGGATCTACTCTTTGTGACAGGAGGCTGGGGAAAAAACAGTGCATCTGTCCCTAAATCACTTATCTGTGGGCTGATTAGGAGCTGTGTGTGTCCAGCTATAAAGACGAGTCTCTCGGGCATGTCCGCCATTAGCCCTGAGTGGAGGGTACACATCACATTACGCCACAACGGGACTCAATTTGTGCCGAATTCTTACCTGAGCAAAGCTGTTAACATCATAACAAACGGAGCCATTTGTTGCCATTTACCCTCCTACGTGAAAAAAAGGTGAGCATTTACTTCTATGTTTCATCATAGGGTTGCAAAACCTGCCATGTTTTTTTCACATATTTTATAACTGCATGTCCTAGCCACTGTAATTTAAAACAAAACGTGTATATTTTGTGTATCTTGATTGTTTTCTAAATATCAGCTATCATTATGTGTTGAAATCACCTGCAGGGTATTTGAACAGCTGCCAGGTTTGACAGTTAAAGACAAAAAGAAAACTGTGCGAGGAAATTTTGTACATGCCACAGGAAAATGTGACTTTAGTCACCAGGAAAAATGCCTTCTGGCTTGGAGTCAAATTCAAAATTGATAGAAAATGTTTTGTTGCTGTTGATCTACAGTGAGGCGGATTAAGGCATGCATAAACGCGAGGCTGGGGTCCAGGGTATCTCCCCTAAAACATCTGTAGCCTTTGTAATGATCAGCGTGACAGTATGTAAGTAACTTTCCCACATCCCATATCCTTCTGATGCACCCATTCCAAATGTTATACATAATATATTCATCCATCTTTGTGTCCACTTTCCAAAAGGGTTTATTATGTTCCTGCTCTGCCCCGGTCAACTGAGAGCACAGCTGGGGACTACAGCCAACATTAAACACATTGTGGTTGGAAGGTGTTACAATTACATCACATTAGTTAACCCCAGCTTGAGGTACTGTGCGGTGACTTTAAACTCATGTCATTTCAAATTTTGAGTGGGACTCAAATAGAGCCTCTAGACTTGAAAGATTTCCTCCCAAAGCAGAAGAATCTTTGCTGGCAAATGATCAGGCCACAGTCAAAGCCTACAACAAAGCCAGTACAACTTGTTTTTATTTGATGTTGAATGAGCTTTTTTTCTTCTCTGTGCTTCTGTAGAAAAAAAGAAACTAACCGTTGAGGGTAACGGTTGAATGCGGGCAACTACAAATGTATTTCATGGGAAATTCAGTGACTAATTCACTTCAGTGGAATTTGTTTGGTTTGCTTTTGAGGATTTATACAGTAATCACTTTTGTTGGATCACAAAGGGTGTGAGTCTTTCATGTAGGCCATTATTCTACTAACTACTGTATATTATCCTGTTGGTGTTTACATTTTGATATACCAATCAATTTACGAAAGACCATATTATGACTTTTCCCACCCCTGGCATGCATGCATCAAAAACATGGGCAGCTTCCAGGTATGAATGTGTAACTGTGTGTGAATGTGACAGGTTGTCGTTGCAAATGAGAATTTGTTCTCAATCGACTTACCTGGATAAATAAAGGTTTAAAAAAAAACATTAAGTAAACTAGCAAATATTCACATTTAAGGAGCTGAAACAAGAGAATTTGGGCATATTGTATGATAAATCAATTCATTATTTAGTCTATGACATGTAAAATAAAAATCAGAATCTAAGGTGACATAATTGACTGTCTTGTTTATTCCGACCGGCCTTCAAAAACTCAAAGATATTGGATAGGAGAAAAACAGCAAATCTTCACATCTGAGAAGCTGCAGGCACAAAATATTTTTTTTGCTTGATTAAGCGTGTAATTATCAAAAAAGACACTTAATCGCTGCAGCCCTAAAGTCAAATAAAGATACATTTCATTTCCATGTGTAGGTTGGACTGCGAGGAGATCTGGAGACAGTTTGAAGAGGCGGTTGTCCATCAGTCCTCTTGTAATGTGACGGTGGAGCATTATCATCACATGTTTTACGCCATGCCACAGACCTGGCCCTGTGATAGGGTGAGGAAGAGCTATTTTTTATTCTTTTCCTTTTTAAATGCTTTTTATTCAAATGTACACTCTACTGGTATTACACACCAGTGGTTCTCAACCCAGCAACGAGAGAAAGAGAGCTGCAAACTGGTCCAAAGAGCTGTTTCTCCACGCCTCCCCCTGCTGATTTTGGGGGACTTTTGTAAATGCTCTCATTAATACATGTAAACAAGTAATGTTTTGCTTTAATTATTTTTTGTTTAGTTTTAGCAGCTAGCACCCAGCCTTGTCCAAGTGCCCCAGGCTCTGTGGATTTTTGATGCGCTTGTGACTTTTTCTCTCCCCCTGACCTACCTTTAGACCCCTTTCTGTGTTCCATGACCTCCAGATTTACAAATGAAGCTCTAAATATATAACACATGAAATGTACCACTCACACAATAATGTAAAAACCATTCCCCAGTCTAAAATGTTATTACATTTTTGTCTCCCCATTCATCTGGATGAAAAAAATCTTTTAAGACTTAAGCTGCTTTATCACATTTCCCTTTCCTTCTGTTCAGTTCCTCTTCTGGAGTAAAACCAGGACGCTGATGCACAGCTACGCAGCTGTTGTACGTCACTTCTGGACCCTGGAGAACACGCTGGCTGGCTACATGTTCAACGACCTCATCTGGTGTGGACAAGACGAAGACTCCGGTAGATCTTTTCTAGTTTTAACAAGACGAAGATGACTGAATGACAAGAGGCACTGTCTTTTCAGACACATTTACATGATAACATGCACAGATTAGAGAAAATTCCTGGTAGTAGCAGGACAGTTTTCTTTTCTCATGTTCAATTAATTATTAAACAAACCCTCCCATTTATCTTTTGATCCTTTGAAGAGGTCTTGACATCCAGGTTAGGAAACACTGCAGTGACTCAACCATGATATAGCATTTCCTGTAACTGAATTTAATAAGGTACCAAAAGGACACAATCAGATCCATTATTTAAGCATTAAGTATTAAGTATAAACAATTAAGTATAATGTAATAAAATATGAATTAGTTATTAATGAATAACTATTGATTTTATTATTTTCAGCTAATTTGAGCTGTCACTGATAAAGCCTACTAGTCATCTGATATTCCATTCCAAAGTAAACGTAAATGTACAATGTACTGTATGTGAATGACATCAACTGAAATTAACAAGGGGCTTGGCTGTTGCCTAGCAATGGAATTCCAATGAAAAGGTCTATACATATATATACATTTTTTCATCTTCTTGCATTTAATGTTATAATGAACCACTAATAGTTCTCTAGCAACACATTTGAGGCCTTGGAAATGAAACTGTAAGGTCACACTTGTTGCGTTATATTGCACCATGTTATATGAATGCCACAAACAACGCAGAGTAGATATTTGCATTAACAATCCATATTTTTATACTAACAATCTATTATTAGAATCTGCAATGCCCTTTCAAGATAAAATGCAGAAACTGGAAGATACAATGATACAGTAAGTTCCTTAAAGCTACACTAATCAATGGTTTTATATTGACAATGGATCAAATGAACACTTGTCTGTAATATGGGGTCACTCATATTAACTCGACCGACTCTGCAGTTCCCCTTTAGCTCTAGAGAGCGTTTTAGCATCTTTCAGCTCATTGTTTTGGTTTTCCAACCTGCAATTTTACACTAGCAAAAGTGTAGTGAAAAGCCCCCCCCCCTGTACTGACCACTACCTGCTCAGCAGCAAACAGCAGACAGACAGAGTTAGCAACCAGCTGGTGAACATAGTTGAGCATTTAGCAGCAACAAAACTCAAATATTTTCCTTTAAGAGTCGGTGAAGACCAAAAGCAGAGGTTAAAGAGAGATACAATTGGACTTACAGTCATCAAGTGGATACAAACACATCTCCAAACAAATGATAATGTTTCTCCATAACTGCTGGATGTGTAAATTAGCAAACAGTTTGCCATCTCAACTTAAAAGTTAAAAAAAATATGTATCAACTAGCTTCCGTTTCCCTCAGCTGGCCAAAAAGTCATGGATCTTTCAAAATCTTTTTAAAATAATGTACCAAAGTACCAAAAATATACCAATGTATTTCCTTAACAATTCTTTTAAAATCTTAACAACAAAAAAGTGTAATCAGTTTTCCTTTCATTCGTGTGCTTTTAGAATCAGGAAAAGTAGAACAAATCTTGGTAGCACTGGGATTTGGATGTTTCCACGTTTTTGAATGCAGGTGTAGTGGTGAGTGATTAACTACAGGCCGTCGCGTCAACGCTTCACCTACTGTAAACTTGTTTTTCTCACTATTCATTCATGTCTCATTTAAAAAGTACCAAGCTGGTTCTAACTAATAGCTGTGGTTTGGCACACAGGTTTTGATTTCAGCTCTTGTCCAGAGTGGTCGGCATGTAGGAATCATCCGGTGTACTCCTTGTGGAGGCAAGCCTCGCAGAATGTGAGTTTAATGTCCAACACACAGCTGTGTTGTTTACCATTCATATGCAACATATTGCTCCAAAACCAGCAGTGGAATAATTACTCTCATGCGACTTTCTTCACCCGTTTATTAGTTTGCAGAAATGGCATGTGGCAACATCACGGTCTTACTGAATGGGTCTATTGTCAACGCCTTCAGTAGGAAAAGGTAAAAAGAAATTGATAAAACATTTTTAGCAATGGTGTTTGTTGAGTATGTATACAATAATCTTTTCTTTTTAATCTCACAGCATGTTTGGAAGTGTTGAACTGGACAGTCTGAACCCACACAGGGTGAATTATGTCAACATAAAGGTGGTGACCAATCTAGAGGGACCGTTTATGTGAGGATAAAAACAGCTGATATTTCGTATTATAGTAAAATGTTACTTTCTCCTGAAACAGTACCACTTTCTAATAAGTCACCCTTTATGAAGTGTTTTTTTTTAAAGTTGTAACTAATGACTTATCACTTAATGTCAATGCTTTATAGGTTAGTTATAAGCAGTGAATAAACACCAGGTTGTGAAAAGTTCCTCTGCCAGGTTCAGGTTTTAGCTCTTTAATTCACCGGGAAGGCCGTCTAATATAAAACTTCTGGAAAAACCTTTGGAGACTCTGGATCAAAATGAATTTATCACGTCATTAACATTTATAACTGCAAACTTTATTTCTTATAATTTAAAGTCCACAAATACCTAGTATGACCAACATTTATGACTCACTATACTGGAATAACAAGACTGTGCTTCCTGGTATGACCAATTATTGGATTAATGGATTGATAAGCCATTAATGTCATTAATGTCTTATAACTGATCTACAAAGATGTATTATCAGCCATCCATACTGCAGTAAGTAAAAGCTTTAAAAATGGTGACTTATCAGTAATTGGTAACTATTTATATCCACAAATCAAGTCTCTTGTTTTTCTTCTTTTACAGAGAAACATGTAGTGAAGGATCCATTGTGGACCTGATACAGATCCTCCAGTCCAGAGGTTTCCGCTGGACTTGCACAGACAAGGACCAGTAAGTGACGTCCAACAAGTCCTGCAAATTAAACGACAAAATATGTTCTTTGCCCTAGAACAGATTTATAGACAAACTTCCTGACCGAAGTACCCTGGAGTAACACAAATCCTATTTCTTCCCAGGACCCTGATGATCATTCAGTGTATCCAGAACCCCCAACAGTCCTCCTGCCAAACATGTGCAAACAGCCTCTCACGCAGAAAGAGCCTCACATGTGAATAGCATGTATTCTGATTATTTGAAGGCGGCTACAATTAAACTGGCTGTTTAAAAGATTTCCTGAATTAAAGTATTTTTCTTTATACCACGCACTTGTCATTTCATTAGCACATTAGGTCAGAGAGTCTCTTGGAGCGCAAAATTGATCTGCTTCCAAATTCAAAAGCTTCTGCAACCTGAACATCTTGTTGTATTAGCTAAAGTTAAGAGTTGCAAGTATTTTGTTTACTCAACATGGTCGATTTTGAGAGCCTTGTATTGCAAAGCGGCTTGCCGCCAGCCGGCCGCGGTCCATTAGATGGAGGCAACCGCCAGAGAAAATGAAGCAGTCGGCCCGCAGGAAATGGGACTGATGCAGGGGCGGATTGGCCATCTGGCAATTCTGGCAAATGCCAGAGGGGCCGGACCATTGTTTTTATGTGGGCCGGTCACATTGGGCCCACCGACCCAATCAGAGGTTACTCAAAATGGGACGTTCAGTCAAAATCAAGCACGTCACCTGCAAACGGTATGTCCGTTTGCTGACGGGCGCAGCTTCGCTGGAGCTCCGACTGTTTTCTGTCCGCGCGGCCGTCTGACGGCATCAGTATTAAATTGACACAGTTCATTACCAGTTAAAAACATTGTCGCATTAAATAGTAGTCTAATTCAGTGTTTTGGTCCAGTTGGTTTTAACACCTGATGTGAAGTGTAGGCCTACAGGAGAACACATGACAAACCTGAACAAGCAGCGTCGTTATGCTCCGTCTTTCCGCTGCGCCCCATTCACGTAACGTTTACTTTTACACTATGAAGGTTAAACTCTGCAATCAATCCGCGGTTCACATGTATGCATGACCTGTGGTGGTCCATTACACTATAGGCTATATTCAATATCACTGATAATTTCTGATCAATAGAACATAGAAAACATTACACTTCATAACGTTGACCATAAAGCCCTGTTCATGCTGTGTGTTGTCGTATCCGGCCCATGTCCCGGATGTGAAAGTCCCCTTTCTGGACTACTGAATATAATAATATTCCATTATATTTTGTATTTTAAATTGTTACCTGCCACCAGAATTTTGTGATTTCCTTGCCATAAATATAGACGTTTTTACCATAAATTGGTGGCTAAAAATGTATCAGAATGCAGGAATTGAAGTCTTTTACCCTCAAAATTTCCTGGGGGGGACCCCCCAGATCCCCATGCTGTATGTGTTCCACCAGAAGGCCAATTCTGAGCACGGAACAACCCTGAAGTATAATCACAGACAGCCATAAAATATATATTTAAATTGCAGAGTTAGAGAGTTAAAACAGATGAAAAGAGACCCAGACAGACAATATGTGCAGTGTCAACAGAGAGAAACACGGACAAACGAACAGACAGACAGTGACAACAAAGAACAGCATACTGTAGAGAATGACAGTAACAGCATACAAACGGGTTAAATAGGGGTAACACTTTACAATAAGGTACACAAAAAAATAGGTAGTTAATGATTAGGTACTGTTTTTGAAAGAGTGGTTACCCTTTTTCAGAAGGGTAACTAATCATTAGTTACCCTTTCAAAAACAGTACCTAATCATTAACTACCTATTTTTTGTGTACCTTATTGTAAAGTATTACCACATAAAATATTTAAAAATGTGTTACATAAGGAACTGCTTATATTATTTCACCATCTGTACACAAATGTAATTAGTGAATGCACGTGTCCGTGGATGGGGCTGCATGGGCGTGGTAATGTGGGCTGGTGTGGCTACAGTTCCAGGGCTGAATTTTGGTCCCAGTCCGCCCCCGGAGTGACGTATTCGGCGGTAAACGTTTCATCCGAGCAGCGGGACGCATATGTTTTGCTAGCTGGGGTGGAGTAGGAGGAGAAAGAAAATGGAAATACTCAAGTAGAGTACAAGAAGTGTAGGCTACTTAACTTGAGTAAATGTGCCTACTATTTTCCTCCACTGTTCAACGGTCACTTTGTGATCCTCGGACCTCAGTTTGGGCAGCTCCACCTCAACAGATGTCATTCCTGATTGGAGCAGAGCCTACATGACCACGAGCCAGCGCACGTGCGCGCGCAAGGCGAGTGCGCTCCTCCATAAATAGAAGCCCGAGTGCAAGCGACGTAAAAAACAAGAGTTTGACAGCCAAACTTCCACTATAATATCTTACATTAAAATGGATCGTGAAGCGCCTCGTTCTCCGGAGAAGAGACGGAGGAGACGCTGTTGTATTATTTTAGGTGTCGTCGCTGTGCTGCTTCTGATTATTATTGTCGCAGTTGTGTTGGGACTGGCGCTCCGGCCGAACACACTCAGCACAGACACACTGAAGGCAACTTTCATTGCAAGGTGTAAGGAGTTCAAGGGGTAAGCGTTTTGTTTTTTAAAGTTCATGAACAGAATATCATGTAAACCCGGCGATAAACCGGGCTTTCTGAAAGAAAGAATATATTACATTAGGAATACCATTTAAGATATGTTAAATATATGGTGCGGTAAGCATATCCTACACACTGTTGTCTGTTTAATAGGCACACTTAGATAAAACTAATCCAGTCTAATACAACTCTATAGTAATTTTGTTCAATATGTGTATTACGTGTTTTCCAAGTAGTATAATACGAAGGGACAAAGATTAGGAGTAAAAAAAGCCAATATGAAAAGTAAAGAAGAAAAAAAAGAGAAAAAAAGAAAAGAAAAACATGGTCGTATTACTCAAGACAATGACATGTAGGCATACTGTTGCATCACTGGTACAGTAAATTAAAACAAGGTGGTCTATGGTCATTTTGGAAAATAATGTAGTTTGTGGTGCTTAATTATATTGCATATATGCATTGCATATCAGAAAGGGTAGGCTAAATAACAGAACACCTCTTTGTATAAAGCAATAAGATACAGCTCAACGGCACCACAATCCCAGATCAAATGTACGTTTAAGGGTCTTAAATTCTTCTTCTGTCACTGTAATGTTAATGTTAAATGCAGGCTATCTATTCTTGTATCTTGTTTACATTTGTGTCTTTGTTGATGTTGCAAATGGAGCTGCTGGGATACTAGACACATTTCAGACTTGTTCTGACAACTAAGTAGCTATTACCATTGTTAGCATCTCCACAAACTGCATCCTTAAACATGATCATACAGTTGAATCAACCTCTAAAACAGGATTTATTGTAGGATTTATTGCACTCTTTTATTAGACCGCATTAGTATGTGTAGTTAATAAACTGGCAACTGAGTGTATGTTAATATTGAACAAATTGAAATGCAGAAATACTGAATTCATCAATAACAGTTGAAGTGTGTGCATGCTTGTTTGCAAGCTTAAGCAATCTTGGCATGGACCAATGATTGACATTTGTATTAAGTAAAGAGGGAGGTGTGTAAAAGGAAGTGCTATCCAGAAAGAGCAAAAGTAAATGTAATGCTAAAGTTGGAGTTCAGCCAATAGGTTTGGTACTCTGATCAATGATTACCTGTCTGGCCTACGTTCTGCACTGTAAGCGCCATTTGTGTCTGTTCACTGTAGAAACAGTGTAATAACGAAGCAGTTTCTTTCTTTACTACCTACTTTCTGTTTTTTTTACTGTAATAAGCCAATATTGACAGGAAATATGAATTTGACATTTTTTAACCATGACACATTTTTTTTATTATGACTAAGTTTTTTTATATCCCTTTAAAAAAATCAAGTGACAAAGTGCTTCACAAAACACATAAAACCAACAGCTTAAGATTCAAATGAGGGAGTAAATGCCCTCTGGCAAATAAATAAACTGTACTTCGAACATATGCATCCCTACTGCACCAAATTTGGTCTTTCACTAGCAGGCTGATCCACAAGCACTGTAATATATGACTACATTATGCATCATAATTGAGCCAATATTGACTGATAATATGGACTTACTGTTTCTTCACCATTCATTTTTGTACTGACAAATTGATTATTTATGTTAAAGGAAGGGAGGAAATGCCCTGTTTCCCTTTTCCCAAATGCAAACTAATCTAATAAATAAACTGTAATTCACACACAGCATGCAACAAATCTAGTCGACACTTAAGCTTTTTTTTATCAGAATGAGGCTGATGGACGTTCCTGAAACTAAGCAGCCCTTTTATTACTTTTCAGATACGACTGTGAAAAGCTGTGGGGTGCATTTGAACAAGCCTATGTGGGGCGGGACCCTTGTAAAGTTCCCACAGAAGCCTATGACCCTTTCATTGCTGCAGCCAACTTCAAACCTGCATGCAACAGAGTAAACACTGCTCATCACTAGACTGTCTGTCTGTCTGTCTGTATCCATTCAAGACTCCTTTTTATAATGCATAATAATCTAACAACTGTGTTTTGGGGGTTTAGCTGATGTTCTGGAGCAAAACAAAGGGTGTGGTCCATGACTTCACTGAGAAGAGAGATTGTTTTCTCACAGTGGAGGACACTGTGTTGGGATCTGTGCTGAATGATCTGACCTGGTGTGGAAAGGAGGGCAGCGATGGTAAGACTCTTCATGCAATAGACAACCTCAAAACTGGGAAATGTTTTGCTCAGATTAGTTAATTCTTTGCAAAATAGATTCAAAGATAACAGGCACGGAATGCAGAGTTGCAGCAGTCATTTATATGTAAAGTATTTGGCATCTAAACATTTTTTTTTATGATTTGTGGCAACAACCTTTTAGCAAAATACCTTTTCATGCCCTTTGGGTGTGTTGCATGCCTCTGCGACATGAGAACATAGGAATAAAACCTGATATCAGTCATACATGCTGATGTGATATGCCAGAAGTGTTATTTCCACTGTCTTAACAAAAACAACAACGACCCCTTAGGTCATTAATTACGACCCATATTTTTGTTTTATTGTTAGGCTGCACCCTCTAGTGGCCGTAGTAGTTATCACGGGGGCAAAGAAGGAAGTCATGCAATGTGATTAATGATGATTAAGACTGAGAAAGTCTGTTAAGATAATGCCAATAAGAACTTTACAGTTTAAACAGATGTTGGATTTAAAGACCTAAAGGCCTAACTATATGTTTTCTACCATAGGAACAAACAGAACCACGCCAAGTTCTCTGTCACCTGCGTCGCTACGTCATGTACACATGCACGGAAGTGAAGTAACATAAGAAATGTACTAAATTGAACCCAAACCTCGATCTTTTTCCAAACCTAGCTAAGTAGTTTTTGGTCCAAAATGTAACCAAACTGCAACCATTTCACAACGTTAGTGACGTGTTTCAAACTAAAACTGTTACGTTGAGATCCAAAGACGGAAGATGATGAAGAAGAAGATGGAGTAGCCAGGGCTGTGGTACTTGAGTCCGGACTCAAGGCCCTTTTCTGTTGTCTCGGACTCGTTGGTTTTTGGACTCAGACTTGTCTCAGACTCGGCCATTGGACTCGCCAAATATTCTAGTTGGTCTCGACCGAGTCCAGCACCATATGCTTTTGTTATAAAGTAACTTCCTCCTTCAAAACAAAACCGTTGATAAAATGCGCTCGTTCAGAAAGCAGGTATTAGTTTAATTCAAAATCCATCTACAACAGGCATCAAGATTGCTTTTTGATTATCATGATAAAGCAAAATTAGTATCTTCACATAAATTAGCAGGTAAGTACATGGTCTTGAAGAGGATTCCTTTTTTTCTCGACTAGTCCTGGTCTTGGACTCAACAAAGGTGGACGTGACTACAGCCCTGTGAGCAGCTCACCAAAGCAAGTTCTTATCAGCTACACTGAACTGTAGGAAGTATTGACTCTGTGTTTGTTGTTCTAGAAACATTCACTACCGGCTGCCCAGGTTGGAGAGACTGTGTGAACAACACTGTTGGCTCATTCTGGAACAGAGTCTCAGCTGCTGTAAGTTATCAACAAGAATTCACTAGTTTTGCCAAAAATAAGACAGTCATGGTATTAAGCAGTGGTTAAAACAACACATATGTGAAGCATAAGGTGGAATCTCCGGTGTGTAAGTGATCATGAAGGAAAGGAGGACAGGAAAAGGTCACTTCATCAATGAGGCTTTGTGTCCGTCTCCATGGAGCCACATTGTGTAGCTCTCTCCTGACCCAGCAGTGGCAACCCACACATTCAGAGGAGCCCTGGTTTGGTTTGTCTGACTTTTATCCTGCCAAAAAACTACCAACACATAACACCCTTTTCCACTTATTCACACAGTCAACAAAGAAAAACACACAGATTCAATCCATCATAAAACATGGACATGCAGAAACAAAACAAATGGCATGTAAAACAAAGTGCATAAAATTGAAGCAGGACACAGGACAAAAAACACTAAAAGTTTAAATAACTCAACACAAATTCACATAAGCTGCGGCAGGCATCTTTAAGAACGTATAGCAGCTGTACGGTTGGTGTGATGTGAGACAAACCCAAGCTTACATCACCTTGGAAAGTTGTAAGGGACAAAAAGTCAAATCATGGATTTTTTTCTCCTCAGCAAGCTGTGACTACAACCGATATTTTTGCAATAAAAATGCATCAAATGACGACATGTAAAACAACGTGAAAGGGGTCGTTTGTTGTTATGAACGTACAGAGAATGATCACCTAAATCTGCAGCTCTCCTTCAGCAAGTTTGTCTGTTGCACCTGTAAGCACACCTTACGCTGGGTTTCCACAGACACTGTTTTCATGCGGAATTGTGTCACCACAACGTGATGCCGTGTACACGATTTGCAGACCATGAGTCATTGGTGTTGATATATGTTTTCTATCATTTTATATCTGGCCTATAACACAACTTGATAGGATATATTTTCAGTAGGTTCAAGGTAACTAGGTGAATAGGTTCACGTGTGCATTTAGACTTTAGCACTTCCAGCTATTTTGAGAAATGCCTTGAGCATCAGGTAACTGAGCCAAACAGAAAAACATCTTTCTATAGCAATTCTATTCAGAGAGTGCCCTAAAAGGTATTGTCTGAGGGCTATAGGAGAACAAGTCAGCTCAAGTTATTTAGGTTGAAGGACAAAAGCGTGTATATAAGACCTCTCGCCACAGACAGAAGTAGGACATCTTGGGGTGCCCACGTTGTGGACATCTCCAGATGGTCTCATGTCATGACAGATTTGTACTTTGTCAATAAAGCTCCACTTGAATCCAAGATCACCAGATTCCTTCATCTGTTGCGGTCTCCTGCCTTACTTCCGAACCTTCACAACTGTTTGGTAAGATTTCTAATCCAGCCACACACTTTGCTGCTTAAAAAGTTGTGTTTAGTTTAGTTTGAATAACGATATATTACTAGCAACAACCTAGTTGTCATTGCTACAATGCAAACGTTAGTACAATGCTACTACTACTAAAACAAATATATATAAAAACCCACCAGGAGTACCGACTGCCTGGACAACCTTTTGCCAAGCTAGCTGTTAACATCCCTGTAGTCATATAGAAACGCATCAAAACAGAAACTTTTATTTGTCAGTCAACTTTTATAAAATACATTCAGGGCTACACTCAAAACATTCGAGCTGAAGCCTTGGCAAAATCAGCTGATGCCACGTCTGGTGTAGGCCCTTTCTTTTTTTTTTGATTGGCTGATAAGTGGCAGGCTCGACTAAGACCTCCAGGGGAGACTCTTGATTCCTGCCGGTTCCATAGTGAGAGCGGCGCGGCCAGAGAAATTTTGGGCGCTACGGCATATTAAATATATTATAAATAGTTTTTTCCGCGTGAGAAATACAATGTGTCGCGGAAGTGCTTGACAAAAGACCGAAGTGAGTGACTATCACGCTCAATGCGTGACACTTGAGAGCCCAGTGAAAGAAAGATGTTCTTAAAAATATAAACATAGTACGAGACGTTGTCGGAGAAGTTTTGAGGCTAAAAGGAGATTTGTCCAACCAAGACGACTGCACACAGCCCCAACTAACTGGTGAAGGGTAGAGCAGAGAGACCTTGAATTGTTGTTATGTTTGGAATGTGTTGCTGTCCATCTACTTATTATCTCCTCTGTCTAACATGTCCTTGCATGTGAATGTCCTCCAAACAAATTCTCGACTTTTCAAAGCAGGCTACTTCATGTTCTGCTGCTTTGTCTGCTCGTGGACTTTTGAATACCTACTGTACATGGAAACACTTGGACAACTCAGGGTGGATCATAGAGTAACAAATTAGGAAAAGAAAATCACTGAACTACTATCGCCATTTTGAAAAAGTGATTGCTGCAATATTGGCAACATTTTCACAGTAAAAGTATAAGGGAATGGGACCCTTGTATCATAATTCCAAACGTAGAATAATGGTGTCTCTTAGTGATATTTTGTCTCCATTCTCATACTTCCGGTCAAAGACACACAGCCCTTTATTAAAAGGGATTCTTGGTTATTCCATTTTTCAGTGTAACATCAATAGTGATATTAATGCATGAGGTTAATTCTGATAGGTATAGTTGCTACAATGAAAAAGAAGAAAAATTAGAAAAGGTTTGTGCAACACGGCCTCTTTCTCTTGTGTAATAATAACAACAGATTATTTTACGTTATTTCAAGATTAGGACTACTGGTGGCCAGGTTGGGTCAGTGGGTAGAGCAGGTGCACATGTACTGAGAGGTTTATGCCTTGACGCAGAGATCCAGGGTTCAAATCTGACCTGTGACGAGTTCCTGCATATCTTCCCTTTCTTTCTCACCTAGCTGTCCTGTCAAAAATTAAAGGCAGAAAAGCCCCAAAAATAATCTTATTAAAAAAAATGATTAGGACTACTGGGAATAAGAAAAGATAAATCAGTATATATGCACTGCTGCATTACTGTATCCTCAATGTCTACATTGAAAAAGCAACTCAGCAATGTAACAGTCAGAGTGTGTTTCAGGTAATGTGTTTCCTCAAAATCTTTACTGTTTTCTTTAACGTCATCTCCATGTCTGTAGTTTGCAGAAGCTGCCTGTGGTGATGTCACAGCAATGCTAAACGGAAACATCTCCACACCATTCAGTCCTAAAAGGTGAGTTGCTCTGCACCTTTCTTTTGGTTGACAGGCTTA
This sequence comes from Gymnocephalus cernua, assembly GCA_023631565.1. NCBI lineage: Eukaryota > Metazoa > Chordata > Actinopteri > Perciformes > Percidae > Gymnocephalus > Gymnocephalus cernua. The sequence goes on from CM042446.1 coordinate 24,129,273, forward strand.
TGACTTTTTACATAGCCGTACTTTATCTTAATATCTTGCTTTTAGATGCTCAACAGTCTCGTATTAAATCAGCCTTGAATCATAACAGGTCTGCTCCGCATCACTTAAGTGTGTGTTGATTTCTTTGGGATTTAATTATTTCCCTTTTAAAATTACTTGAGTGTCACATATATAAAGGCACTCTAAAGCAAGAGAATAAATCTCTGAGATGACCTTGCATTCTTTAAATACCCACAATACAAACAGGGACAAACTGAAATGAAAAAGCAGTATTAGCTAAGGAATATGTAGTCTCGCATTGCCAGACCTTCTTGCACAGCGCTACGGAGGAGGGTCTGGCTAGTCCACACAGCATTCCGGGATGGGAGAAAAACGTGCTCTGGTTTATTGCCATTTCTTTAAACAAATTACAATTGTCTTGGGACGTGCTGAGCCTCAGACATAATGACTCTGCCTCAGCAAAATAGCCTCGGGATGGTATTTGTTTTTGTGGAACGTGTGTGTGCAAAGGTTGTTTTAGACAGATGTTCTAGCTAGCTGTCTGGATTTACCCTGCAGAGATCTGAGGAGCAGTTAACCATAGTCCTCATAAATCCACCAGCGTTTGAAATGCCAACACAAAGAAAGAGGAAGGTGGGGGACATCCGGTCTAAAAAGATGGACATCCTGCGGAATTTCCGGCGGCACCTGAACTATCCAGAGGCCTGTAGCCTACTACGAATCAAGATCAACATGCCCTGGATTTATTTCAGTTACCCGGCTTCACCTAACCTAACAATCGTGGTCCCGCATAACCTGTGTCACGACTAGGGTTGGGTACCGAAACGCGGTGTCAATAGGGCACCCGTTCCGACGTAAACGGTAGTAACGAGACCGAATAACAACGAAAATTTCGGTGCCTGACTTTACACTACACTCGACAGCAGGTAACGTTAGCCTACCTTTAGCTAGCAGCTGGTTAAAATGTTAAAATGCTGGGAGCTAACGTTAAGCAGTGTAAAGTGTGACTGTATTTCAACACCGGGACGCAACAGTCTGCTCTGCAGCGCAGCAGCTGCCGACGTCGGAAAAACACAGACGGTGCGTTCACTGAAACTGGTAACCTACAGCCTTGCAGTGCATTCAAAGTTATTGTAAAATACCCTTTTCCCAGTTAGTGGTTGTTTCTGTTGTTCAACAGCACTTTACTGGTGAAATAAGTTATTGTTTTATAAGTTATAGTTATTATATTACTATTAAATCATTTAATTTTGACCTTATGGCCTTACTAATAAACAAGTTGTTCTTAAATATCGTAACTTTCTTAAAAAGTATGAGTTCAGGCACCGGCGCCATTTTAACAGTACCGCTTTACCACCGGTATCGAATAAAAACCCAAACGATACCCAACCCTAGTCATAACGGTGGCACAACTACAACCCCATAACAGAAAAAGTTGGGACAGTATGAAAAACACAAATAAAAAAAGAAATTAGTGATTTCTAAATGTACTTTGACTTGTATTTCATTGCAGACAAAATATTTCATGTTTTGTCTGGTCAACTTAATTTCATTTGTAAATATACATCCTTTCCTGTCATTCAGACCTGCAACACATTCCAAAAAAGGTTGGGACAGGAGCAATTTAGGGCTAGTAATCAGGTAAATTGGTTAAATAATGATTTGATTTAGAACAGATGATGTCAACAGGTGATTGTAATTATGAGTTGGTACAAAAGCAGCATCCAAGAAAGGTCTAGTCCTTTAGGAGCAAAGATGGGCTGAGGATCGCCAGTTTGCCAACAAATACGTGAGAAAATTATTGAAATGTTTAAAAACAATGTTCCTCAAAGAAAGATAGGAAGACATTTGCTTATTTCACCTTCAACAGTGCATAACATAATTAAAAGATCAAGGAATGAGGAATTCCAGTGTGTAAAGGACAAGGGCGCAAGCCATTCATCTATAAGCGATATCACCACATGGGCTCAGGACTACTTTGGCAAACCTTTGTCAAGTACCACAATACGTAGTTACAGCCATAAATGCCAGTTAAAACTTTACTGTGCCAAAAGGAAGCCCTATGTTAACAGTGTCCAGAAGCCAAGTCGACTTCTCTGGGCTCGGAGGCATCTGGGATGGACCATCACACAGTGGAAACGTGTACTGTGGTCAGATGAATCAGTATTTCAGGTATTTTTTGGGAGAAATGGACGCCGTGTGCTCCGGACCATGAAGAAAAGGATCATCCAGACTGTTACCAGCAACAAGTCCAAAAGCCAGGGTCTGTCATGGTATGGGGTTGTGTCAGTGCCCTTGGCAAAGGTAACTTGCACTTCTGTGATGGCACCATTAATGCTGAAAACTACATAGATATTTTGGAGCACAATATGCTGCCTTCAAGAAGACATCTTTTCCAGGGACGTCCATGCGTATTTCAACAAGATAATGCAAAACCACATTCTGCACACATTACAAAGTCCTGACTGCGGAGGAAGAGGATACGGGTACTTGACTGGCCTGCCTGCAGTCCCGACCTGTCTCCAATAGAGAATGTGTGGCGCATTTTGAAGCGCAAAATGCGACAACGAAGGCCCCGTACTGTTGCCCACCTTAAGACTTGTTTGCAGCAAGAATGGAAAATTACACCTGAAACACTTCATCACTTGGTCTATTCAGTCCCTAAACATCTTTTAAGTGTTGTGAAAAGGAATGGCAACATTACAAAGTGGTAAATTCTTTACTGTTCCAACTTTTTTTGAAATGTGTTGCAAGAACCAAAATAGGAATTTTGTTTTTTTGAAACAAAAACAATAAAAATCATGAGGAACACATTAAATTATGTGCTGTTGTATTGTCTGCAATGAAATACAAGTCAAAGTACATTTAGAAATCACTACTTTCTTTTTTTCCATACTGTCCCAACTTTTTCTGATTTGGGGTTGTAGTTGAATCAACCCAGGGTTTCCCAATCCAGCGACACACATAAAAGAGGCGGTGTTTGAACAGCACGACCAATCACAAACATCTACCAGAGCCACATATTTTAAATAGGAAGAGCAAACTATAATACTACATAAATATGAACACAGACACGGTTTTACAGGCAAAATGCAATACAGTCGCTGCTTCCTAAAACAGGAAGGAAAGCTGGCAAAAAAGCTAACGCTGTAAATGTGTAAATCACAACACTTATCAATATAACTTCAGTCAGGCACAAGATCTGACCATAATTACACTTGTGCTTTACATAAACTGTCGTTGCTTTAGCCTATTAATTCAGTTGCAACCCTGGCAGTGGGAAGCCATCGTGGGAGCACATAAATATATAAATATATGAAAACACAATTCAAACCAAAGATACGTAATTCCCTCCACTGAAAATCTTTCATAAAAATACTCATCAGGGAATGTTAACGGGATTGTCGGTCTCTAAATGTTTTAACTTTTATGAGCGCACCTCTCTCTCTCCACGCACCAAGCTCCACCGGATCTTCTAAGACCGGTGACGCCGTTATCAGTGGAGTATTGATTGGTCAGTAGGTGGTGCTTTTACACCAGTTGATCTCTAATCTCCAACATAACCTGCTCCCGACCAGGTTAGGTGTTCAGCACAAGTTACCACAGCGATTTAACCCGGGAACAAGTGATCCACCATCGTGATACAGAAAACCCTGGGTTGAACCTAAAGTTACCTCATTAACGGCAAATTCTTGCATCGTAGTACAGGCCTCTGGAAATGTAATGTCGCCGATATAGACTAAGGAATATGTAGTGTGTAGTGGTGGCTGCATGTGGGGATTTCATGTCCAATAGTTAAGCCTTTGAATAAAATAAAGTCAATTTGGTGAGACAATGTACAAGAAACATCTGTAAGTTTTTAGTTCTTTTATATCAATGATATCCCATCCTGTATGTTATTTATTTATTTCACCTAGCCAGGTAAATTGTTCTGTTTTTATTTTTGTTGGCAGTATTTTTGCGAGCATCGAGATGAAGAGGTTCGACTCCTCCAGGGTGAGAAGCCTGAATGTTGTTCTGGTCACAGAGAAGAGCGCTGGGTACATTTTCTCTTTATATACAATACTTCTGCAACACTATTGTCCCTGTTGTGTTCATTGTTTATATGTGAATGTTCTGTATGTTCTTCCAAAGTGGTTAAACTGTAATGGTACCATACACAAATGCAGAAAGACAAACTTTACTGAGGAAATTGATCCTAATGTCATGTCATTTTTTGCATCCTCTTCAGGACAAACTGCACAAATGCATCTTTAAAGGATTTACAGAAAGAGCTGAAACCAGGAATTACATATAACTGCAAGGAAGTGACTGAGTAAGTACAGCATGCTTGTGCGAGAGGATGTCACCCATGTTTGTATGTTTCTGTCCTCACAGTGTGTTGGTCTCTCTCTCTCTCTCTCTCTCTCTCTCTCCCCCCCCCCCCCCCCCTCTCTCTCTCTCTCTGCAGAGCTCGGCTCCAGGAGTGTAGCTCCAATCCTGAGCTACCCTGTGGAGCCTGTTGGTGAAGACATGTAACCTATTAACACATTATATGAGACACAATAATAACGAGCTGTTAAAAAAGAAGAAAAAAAGAAGAAACAATATGCTATTGCATTCTTTTTGTACCTGTGGCTGTGGGCCAGTGTGAAATGTGAAATGTTGTTTTTTTTATAGAAATGTCACTGATAACATTTTTTACAATATGACAACGCACCTTTTTATCTTTAGCTTTTTATCGAATCTAAAAGATCCATGGTAATGTGTCATGTACTGTAGGGTAAGTACCAGTGCTGCTATCTAGTTATATTCAGCTGAGTGACCATCACTCCCACCTGCTGGCAGAATGAAATGTTTTCAAATGAAATGTGAAAATATGAGGTTGTGAAATTGAATTTTTTTTTGGTTTACTGCTTAAAAAACTGGACCTTTGACACTTGATTACCATCTTACATAACTTAATTAAATATTAAATAGTTATTTTCCCAGGTATCCAAGTTATCTATTTGTACAACAACGACACCACTGAGGGTTCCATATTCAGGGACTGCACGTTATGTAACAGTCTTTGTACCAACTTAATTGATTATTGAGATAAAAAAATATTAACAAGACCATTGTATCTTGAGATAACTTGTTATGATTTTGATACTATAAATAAAATTGAATTGAAGTATTTTGTATTTTTGCCATAGAAAATCATGTTGTTCATCCTGTTTCCAAATGTTTTTTGTGTGAGTTTAATGACAGAAACAGAAACAGCACATGCATGTTGCTTTCTTCATCCATTTGATAGTTTGCAGAATCAGCACATGGCATCATCACTATGTTACTAAATAATTGTATTGAAAACACCATTAAAAAGCAAATACGGTAGTGCAGGTTTTGAGAGCTTATATAATTGAATTCGCCCGAGGTGGAGTCCAATCAAGGTGTGTTTCAGTTAATCTGGCTACCTCTTCCCAGGACTGTGTGGGTGTGTGCTCTATAGACTGATTGACTGACATCTTCCTGAGTCTCTTGTTATCAGACGGACCTGACCAAAAGTTTTCAAAAGAATTTTGCTATGTTAAAAAACGTGCAATTTACGAACAAACAAAAAGCCCATTGCAAACTAACCCACAATGACAAAGTATAAACAGGATTATAGAACTTTTTAGCAAATGTGTTAAAAAGAAAAAAGCGTACCCTTTGCTATGACACTTCAAGCCTCTGAACACCCACACAGTCCTAAAAAGAGTTCTAATCAGCCAGATTAACTAAAAAACAGCCGTAAAGGTGTTTCAGGGCCTTTAATTATTTTGGTTAAGTTTGCTTATTCTTGAATCCTGGCAGATTATGTGTGTAGTACATACAATTGTGTCTTTTGTCTCTTTGGCTTTTTTGCATTGATTATGGATAATGTTTAGCATTTTACAGGCATTTGCTCCTTTTTCCTGAATCTAAAGCCCCAGGGCCTCAAAACACCCAGCCAGGTATGAAGTTTACAACTCAAGCTTTACATTTTGTTACCACAATAGGTCAAATAATGAACTTTAGACAACACAAATGCTTGTGTAGCATTGCTGTGTGTGTGATATCAAAAAATATGGCAATACTATTTTGAGTATTAGCATAAGTGAATTTCATTAGGGGCAAAAGCGTTTGGACTTTATTTTTGAAGAAATGAAGACATTTTGTCCACTGTATAAGTTATGTTCACCTTTTCACTGTATGACTCCCAAGACATAGGATTATTGTTTTAGATAACAGAAATGATTGTGTAGCACTGCTGTGTGTTTTTCTAGTTTTTTTTCATTTGTCTACATGGTCCCATAACTTTTTTTTTTTTTTTTTTACATTTGAGTGACATCGCTGCAGCACAAATCTTCTAATAGTCCAAGTTGTCCCCCAAAAAAAATGATGTTCATAGATTGACTGTGCACAACAGTGTTTATGTTTTACAAGCTTTTTTTTTTAGAAAATAAAACCAGGCGGACCATAAGTTGTCAGAAATACCCTAGGGCTTAATGTGTGTACACTTTAGCAAACATGCTAAGCTGATTGTCTTAGTCGTGTTTCCATTTTTTCTTTCTCTTTTGATTCACGTGAAACTGGAACCTTAGGTTAGACAAAAGGTGTATGCAAATACACTAAACCACTAAACCACTAAACCATACCGAACAGAATAGAAAGTGCTCATAAAAAAAAAATGACACCTGCTTTTATAATTGTAGGTGTAGGCCACAATATGTCTTATCTATTATGTGTGTGAACCGAAAGTGTGTTCATCACGGCGCCACAGACAGGAACTTAAAGTGTGAATCGTTTAGAGTGCAAGATTTTTGTGGGAGGAAGACGAAGCCCAGTAATAACCTCCTCTTTCTTTTCGACTGACTTGCTGCTGTGTCACACGTACCGTAAACAGGCGGCTGCCGGTGCTGGGAACACACTGCACAGGTGTTACATGAAGAAAGGCCCCCTTCTGTAAAACCACAACATGGGGCACTGTGACAAGGACTGTCCTGTCGGTAAACATCGTCACAGTTTTAGTCACTGCTGCTGCCACCAACACTACACTACTACTACTAATCTTTATGTAAAGTGTTGATGTGGTTACAGTGAAACATATGAAGACATATTTTTGACATTTACACACAGTTATCTATCAAGGACTTTGAATTAAAGTGAACTTAACCCTTCTGTTGTCCTCGGGTCAAATTTGAAGAAGCCAAGAAGAAATCAACAAAAACATTGGAAAAAGTGACAAAAATGTCAAAAAAAGTGACAAAAAAAAGACGACCACAAAGTTTTAATTTTAAATTTTGACCCAGAAAAACAAAACGTTGCATGGTCGACAGGAAGACAACACAAGGGTTAAACTATTACTTGCCTTTTACGTGGCACTGGTCCCTAGACATTCATCATTTGGCAAGAAGGTTAATGTTAAAAGCTGAAATAATTCACACAGTTCTGTCTGTCTGTCTGTCTGTCTGTCTGTATGACCAAGGGGTCACCATGGTCAGGGTTCTCTGTTTCAAGTACAAAGAGGCTTCATTTTTAGCATTTATAAGGGTAAAATGTTAGGTACCATCTTGGGTGTGGGACTCCAAAAACATGTGCAGAGCATTTTTTATATCAGCCACACAATAGGTTGTTGTGAAGAGAATTTTTCAAGTCTTATTGGTTTACCACTAGCTGCTGTCAGACACTAGTGACAGAAAATTTACTTTTGGTCAAACAAATGTGATCCAAACATAGTTATTTCAGGGCTTGGAAACCCTATATGTCAAAAAGTATGTAGATAGCCTACTTATTCTTTCTGGCCAAGAGTTAGATGAGAAGACCGATACTACTCTTATGTCTGTATGTAAATATAAAGCAATAACCCACAGGCGGTTATACTTAGCTTAGCATAAAGACTGGAAACAGGGGGAAACTAGTCTGGCTCTGGGGCACATGTAAAAAAGTATCTGTCTATACCAGCACCTCTAAAGATCACTAATTACCATGTTAGTGTGTGTTTGTTTAGTTTGTATAAAAATGTAAGTGTAAAAACGACCAGTTGTAATATCTTGGTCGCCTGGCAAGAGCCAAACTAACCGTTTCCCCCTTTTTTTCAGTCTTTCAGCCATAAACTCTTCTGGTTATAACTTAGCATACAGATCTTCACATCTAACTTTCAGGAAGAAAGTTAAGATATTTCTGAATTACCTGCAATTAAACTACAACTATAGCCTACAAATAAAATAGGCCTAAAACTAAAATGTAGCCTACACAAACCTAGACAGGATTGTAGCCTACTTTAAGCATAGCATAGGCCATCTTCTCAGTGAAACCACATTTTCTTAAAAGACACACATCAAATTAAATGCAGAAAAATGATGTAAGCTAAATATCCAGTTAAATCATGCAGGAATTTGCAAATAAAGACATCTGCGTTGGTCTCGGCACAGACATATCTCGTACATATGACAGATTAAAAAAACATCCTTATTGGGGAGGGACTATGTCTTTTATTTTTTACTTTAAAAGAAGTAAATTGCCCACTTAGTGAAGTGGGATATCCCACAATACTCCTTTGAAACCTTACCAACATCTGTTAAAACCAATGGCGGTGGAAGCTCCCACTTCAAAAAAAAAAAAAAAAAAAAAAAAAATCCCAAACCCCAAAAAAATGCAAGTGTGAAGGGGAATTCTGTATTTTAATTTGGGCATCAGTTTATTTTAATGTAAGTATCTAAAGTAAGAAAAAGAGTCTTGCATCTTTAAATGTGAAGAAATAAGAAATAACAAAGAACAAAAGAGCACCCACCCATGGGCCGACTCCCCTGCACTGGGTGCCGGTTACTGGAGGAGGAGCGCCGGCGTGTTTCCCCCTCTCTTTCTTTCCTGAAACAAGTCCGCTCTGACTCACACAGCAGATTGAGTAACATGATAAACCTGAGAGACGTGTGATTTTCCCACAATTCGCAGCACGTTAGTTTTCTTTTGTGTGTGTGTGTGTGTGTGTGTGTGTGTGTGTGTGTGTGTGTGTGTGTGTGTGTGTGTGTGTGTGTGTGTGTGTGTGTGTGTGTGTGTGTGTGTGTGTGTTCTGGGGACAGTTTCATCTCGACATTAATGTCTTTTAAAAAACGTTTTCCGGCTTCTGAGTGTGAGCAGTTCACCCATCCAGGAAGAAAACACGCTGAGCACGCTCACAGGCTGCGCACTGTAAAAAATGACGATCTTTCCAAACAAACAAAAGTACAGTAGCTTAATATCTCACTCTGGTATTTTATATATATTGTAAATCGTACCAACTTCCAGTAGCCTATTACTTGATTAAAAAAATATTTTTTATACTGACATAACAATGAAAATACTGTTTATTGAATTAAAATATTATTTAAATAATTAATAGAATAAAGTTAATAGTTAAATGTTTTTTTCATATCATTATTTGTATTTAAGTATTGGTTATTAATTATTTATTATAAATGTATTCATTAATATCCAATATATATGTAGACCCCTAGTAGTAATAGGAGAGTTAATCAAGTTCATTTTTGCTGGTTTTTTTTAGACCTATGGGTTATTTATTTTAATTTATTACAATTTGCGGTTATTCAAAATATTTTTATATAGCCAAAATTAAGGAGCCCATGTCGTGTCATTTCTTGCAGTGTAGTCAGGTATTTCTCTTAGTCATCGATCCGTAACCTCTATCGATAATTACCGCTCGAGCTGCTGATCAAGTACTTGTACTTTCCTTTCCTTCAACAAAGTCCGTCAGCGGCTCTGCCCTGTGATTACACCACGGCCACCACGGAATCCCGGCAGCTGATTGGACGATGCTGGTTTTATCACGTCACACGGAATGTTCAGCACTGCCAGTTTATAACGTGCGGAGAGAACGCTGCTTCTAATCACAGCTGTTGTGGGATCTGCGCATGTCGAGGACCCAAAACACATACGCTAATAATATGGTGAGATATTTTTATTTTATTTTATTGTTTAATGTGTCTGTGCATATTTTAGAAAGTTGAAGTTATTTCAAAGTTTGTATTATTACTAGGTTTAGAGAACTCTTCTTAATACAACAACGTGTAGGCATGTTTGGTCCCTACAGGACATGTAGGCTGCATTTTGTTTTCATTGTAAAATGAAGTGATATGAAGATATCCTAGAGCTTTAGGTGATTGCGTAACTGTGTGGAGATAATTCACACATCCTCTGTGTGGGTTTTGAGTCAGCTGTCTCCATGTGCCATTTTCAGCACGCACAGGCGCCTTGCATTACAGCACAGCATCTCCAAAATGCAGGCTACTGTACACAGTGGCAGGGCTTGCAACAATCCTTTTTTATCCTTTTGAATGAATCAATCTATTAGTATTGTGTGCCTATCACAAGTGCTGAGAGCTGAAGGTGACATCTTCATACTTCTATTGTATAGTAGGCTATAACATTTTTTTTAAAAGTTAAACCAGAACATGTTTGCCATAGACCACCAGGCCACGCCACCTGCTGTAATCGACAGAGAGAATTTGCTTATAATGTTAAAAATACGAATTTTTTTTAACATTAAAAATGGGGGTTTCAACTACAATGTACGTTTTAAAAGTCCCTACATTATTATTATTATTATTATTATTATTATTATTTTCATATGTTTAATTTCATTTATAGATTATAGACTTCCACTGGTTTACAACTGTATTCATTATTATTTATTTGTAATTGTTTTCGGCAGTTGTATTACATATTTGTTTATTCATTTAAATGAATATTTATTAATCTATTGTAGTGGCGGCTTAAAGTTTCTCTAACAATGAAAGAAAATCAAGGTGTTAGAAGGAGACAACTATGCAACATCAGTCCACCATGTATATTAAACATAGCATCAAATATTTTGCCAAGGTGCTCTTGAGCAAGGCACCGAACCCCCAACTGCTCGGGGCGCCTGTCTCTGGGCAGCCCCCTCACTGACAGCCCTCCATTAGTCCATGTATAGGTACTGAGCATGTGTGTCCCTGTGTGTAATGTGTATAATAATAACAACAACAGAGTTAAAACATTGCAATTTCCGTTGCGGGATTAATAAAGTATACATTATTATTATTATTATTATTATTATTATTATTATTATTATTATTATTATTATTATTATTATTATTATTATTATTAATAAAAACGTCCCAAAAATCAATTCAATTTGTGATCCCCGCAGGCAGATTTTTCTCTCATCGATTCGTATCATATGAATGTTAGAAGTAAGGATTTTAAAATGGCTGTTATGTATAATTGATGTCCTCGTGTGTGTTTTGACAGTCACTACATGAAAACACGATGGACAGACTGCCCGGGGAGAGATCGCAAAGCACAGACAACAGACAGAGCCACAGACTGTATCCATCACTGCCGAACATAGACAGGTATCCGATATTTGTACTTCATGCAGAGTTCTTCCTACGGTGTACTGGCTAAAGTAAAAGTCCTGAATCAAAATGGTAATCAAAATGTACAAAAGTGTTATCATCACTTAACATATCAAAAGTAAAGGTACTCATCAAGTACACGTAAGAGCATTTTAACATTGCAGTTTGTCCATGTGGAGCCAAGTTGAGATACTTTGTAATACTCTTGGGTAGATTAGTATTATAGTACAGCATCACATGATACTAGTATATGTTTTTTAAGTTAAAAAGTAACCGCTAACAATAGGTGTCAAATAAATGTATTGGAGTAAAAAGTACAATATGTGCATCTGAGATGTAGTAGAGTAGAAGTATAAAGTAGCATAAAATGTGGGTATATGAGTGAATGTGTGGTGAGTTACAGCCCACCACTCCTGACTTGATGCTATTAATAAAAGGCTAAATAATACCAAATGTTCATTATTTTGTTCATGTGATCAAATGTTTTCAGTTACGAGGTTTGTGTGGCGGACCCCTGCACTGGAGAAAAGCATCCCACAGCTGCAGTTTATCATCCCGACAGTCTGCTGGAAGTCACACAGGTAATATCACCAGTTGCAACATTGGAAGATACGTCTGATTCCCTGACCGCAAAGAAATGACCATGTTGTTCTTTGTGTTACTGGTAACACTACAATGCAAAACTTCCAAAAATGTGTAAGAGGAAGTTAGTGGATACAGTCATATTGCATAATTGCCCGTGCAGTCATAGAAGGACATACCGTGTGCGAGATTTGAATAGTTCCTCTTTTTGTCTCTTTTATGTGCTACAGTCGGAAGCTGCCAGCAGTGACGTCCGAATGAAAGCACAGATACGTATCTTGGAGGAGCAAAGGCAGGAGGTGAGTACATTTCAGAAGTGAGATTTATATTCATCCAAGAACACACATGTACCTTTTCAGTACATAAAATATTCATGTTCTTTCTTTTTTACTCAGCTTATTTGCATTAATGAGAGATGGGCAAAAGAGTACCGCACCATGTTACAGTACTACAAAGAAAAGGTAAATCCACAGTCCTGGTTTTTATTCAGCACACTGTCATCTTGTTTGCTCACAATGTCATTTCAGTGCTTTCATGCCATGTGTCATGTCTCCTTTTCTCTACCTCAGGTCCAAAGTTTAAAAGCATTACTGCAACATGATCACTCTGAAGAAGAGATGGGTGAAGGAGGAAAAAAGACTCCTTGTACAAGAAAGTCAAAAGATAAAGAGAGCACACAGGTAAATCCAGCGTGTATTTTTTATTCCAGCTACAATTCAAGGCATTTTAAAGGATTACATGTGGGAAAATATGTTTAATAATTGTGATTCTCGTGGGAAAATTCACACAGACTGTTGACGGGTTACAAAAAGCAGAAAAGGAGGCAAAAGAGCTGCGAGCAAAAAACGACAGTTTGACCCGAAGAGGGCAGCATCAGCATGAAGAGATCATACGACTAAACAAGGTAAGTCCTGAAATATGACATATCAGCCAGGGCATTATTTCCATTGGGGACAGGGGGCACAAGTCCCCCCCCCACTTTTCAAAATCCAGTTTGAAAAAAATCCCCCCACATTAGAGCTGTAATCGGGCCTTAAAAGTTAGGCTCGACAAGGCCCGAGCCCGAAAAGTACATTTTGATTGACGCCTTTTTAAAGACCGAACCTGTTTACAGCCCGACATTATTCAAATGTGCGCACGCACACAGCGCTTTTGCCTTATGAAAAGAATGAGTCAGTTATACACGTTTTAACATCATTTATTCAACGTAGGCTACAGGCCACTTGGAAGTTGGAACAAAGAAATAAAATAAGTCCTTCAGAGGCCAGCCTCCGTTTCACCTCCTCAGCCTCAATTTTCACGCTAATCGAAACGCATCAACTGACTGCTCATTTACCGCGCAACCCGGAGCGCAAAGCCCGAGCCCGGCCCGAGCCCGGCCTGAGCCCGTGTAAAATGATGAAACCCAGACCCGATGGGTATGGGCAAAGATCTTCAGCTCTACCCCACTTCTCAAACCAAAGTTACACCCTTGCACGTCAGAATGCGTTTTGTTCAGTGTTTGTCCCCTGCAACAACAGTGGTGTTATAACTGCTTTGATATGTTTGTACAGGCTCTAGATGAGGCACTTCAGACTACTCAACCTCTCGATGTGAGCAGTGAAACACTACAGGTCTGGAAACAGCAGGTGAGCTTTATATATCATATTTGTGCATTTTTATATAAACGCTTATTCGCTTTTATTCGAGTTGGGTGAGAAGATTGATACCAAGATTGGTATCACTCTTCTCTTCTTACTCTCTGCAAGAAAGTGAATATAGGTATTTCCCAAACTACTGGTGGACTATTCCTTTAATGCACTCCCCCGTTTTAATCCTCATATCATGTTTCCTTGTTGTCCATTTTTCAGGCCAAAGTCTACAAGGAAGACTTTCTGAAGGAGCGGAAAGACAGGGTGAAGCTTAAGGAGAAGTATCTGGAACAAGAGAAGAAGTTTCAGAAAGTTCACAATGAGCTACATGTCCTCAAATCTCAGGTACAACTCACCATCCGGAGTTCATGTGATTGTATTCTGCCATGTTCACTACAGTGAATATAGAATTAAGGCACGATGACTTTAATATTGTGTCTCTGTTTTTACAGTTGACTCGGACACCGCGGTCTGCACTTGAATGCACCTGCACAAATCGGGCGACAAAGTGGGAGGTCCACCAGATTAACCAGCACCTCATCCAGCTACAAAGACGTTAACAAAGAGTAAAATACAATGACATCCTTGCTCTTTGTGTGATAGTGTATGTCGCCTGTCTCAGATCACAGTTCATCATGAGCAGGGTGAGACTTTGCTAGTTTATCACGCAGGACGTCAAAGAAGTTAGCTCTGTTCTGTTCACGGGCGACTGTCTGCTGCAGGTTCAGGTGTAACGAAGCCAATCCACCAGCCTGGGCCCATTGGGAGACTTAGGAAGCAAAAACATAAAAAGACACTTAAACAACCTGTGAAAAAGAAATGCGACTTGTATAAACACGTCCTGAGAGGAGCAAAGCAGCAAAGAGTGAAATAAATAAATAACTCTACCTATTGTGTGCAAAGTTTGCAATGTAAGCCATTGTGAGCTTGCTCAGTTCCTCCCATTCTTGTGTCCGTAGACAGAGAGAGAGAGAGAGATATTATTGCACTGCCCATAACACTATTTACTTTATCAAAGGTGCAACATGAATGAGGGATTTTCTTCCTGTTTCAAGTACCTGTAACCGCGTGGCCGGTACAGAAGGGATACAGTCACAGTGCATCAGAGCCGAATGCTGAAACTCATAGACGTACACAGGCACACCGGCATCTGTCAGAAGGAATTCAAATGCGAGTCTGTAATTGATTCTGACTCACTATAAAGCACCTCTGTGGTATGCGGACACTTTAAGGACAGGAAGAACGAGCACCATGTATCTCTGTGGAACTTTGGAGAATCATCCTGTTGTAGGTATTCATTCAGTATTAGTTCAATTGCACTTGAGGCCTGTCAGAGGAAAAAAAGAGGTTGTGAGAAGGGGAATAAATGTATAGGAGCATTTTTGTTTTACTATATATGAATGTTTGAAGGAATTTGTTATTTGTTTTTCTGTTTCTTGTTGGCACAAGAATACTATACTATAACATTAAAAAATACTTTATTATCAAGGTGTGACTTATATACTCTTTGATGCATTGTAAGCTCTGATAATACACATTAAGTGGTCAAATGCATGCAAATGTTGAAGTACCACTGCCAGTTCTTGTAACTCAGTGTAGCGCAGGTTAGTACAAGACCATAAAAACATAGAGTCACGAGAGTTTACCTGTGGGAAAATCCATCCAAACTCATGATTGGTCACTCCTATCCAACTTAAAACTTCATTCTAAATCCTGTTCACATTTGTAATCACAGTATGTCTCTTCATATGAGTAGATAAGGACTGTAATTATTTGCAAAATAAATCTAATGTGTTGTTTATTCTATGTTAAAATTTTGGGGCGAACACAATTTCCCATAAGCCACACAGAGGCGAGTCCACTGAAGAGTCGAGGGGTGGGGTCTAATTCAGTCATTTTTTGTAATAACACAAACAGCAGAGGGTATAGCTGAACAATTGGGATCATTACTTCAGAAGAGCGCGCTGGTGAAATTTATGGTTATGGATGTAACCAAGTTACAATGACCTAAATAACTGCGCTGGTAAAATTTCATAGGAGCTGTCCTTTTTTTGTATGTTTAACTTTCCAGAAAATCAGAAATGTTTCAACTTCTTATAGCAGCTGCTGGAGTGGATGACAATTAGTCTTAGAACATGGAAAGTAAACTTCAGGAAAACGCTTAATTTAAAAAAGAATTAAAAAAATAAATGTTGAATGACAGATTGCTTTGAGTAACAGAAGGGGAACAGAGGCTAGCCTGCATGCAAAATTACTACTCAAAATGTTGATCTCATGATGGCGCTAGAGGAAATATTAATGGTTCACCAAAGTCATAATTCATCCTGAGGTGCACTCGGAATTATGGATTTCCTGAAAAACTATTGCTTTGGATTCTTTCATAAACTCATACATCCTCCTGTTATATACTTGCCTGCCTGAGCCAAGGAATGCTGCTGGACCACAGCCATCAAGAACAGGTTGGAGGAGAAGGTTTCCCATAGCTGACGCCTGATACAGAAATTGTGCCATTGTCTGTAAGTCATATATATATATTTCCTCAGGGGTGGACAGACAGGTGCAACGCTACTGTGTTAGGATACAAGCAGGTTTTATTCAGCCACTGGCCTGGAAGCAGAAAGCAATGCCCTTTGAGCCCACACACTTCAGTACTTAAAACATCCATATATGGTATTCTTGGATATTTCTCAGTTACCTTAATGACTCACAAACATGTGCAAGCTTAAATCCTATAAGGCTGTAATGAAGTTAAGTAAAACACTCAGTGGAGGTGGATTTTGAAGAATTTATTGGCACAGTTATAGCAGCAATGTGTTCTTTGTTTATTCTCAACAACAGTTTCTATTTGGCTGTAAAAAAAAACAACAACCTTGCTAATAGTTTAATTTACAGAAAATGAAAAACGATGACACTTTGAGCTCAGTTGAAGTGATTGTCAGCACAATTGCATAAAGTGCATATGCAACAAAGAAAGGGAAACAGAACATTTTGAATCAGATCTGCTGTAGTTGCTGTTTTATAGCTACATTCTTAATGGTTTAGTCTGAAGATACTATGTATGATAATGATTATGTTTCAGGGCCATAAAGGTGTTGAAATAAAAATATATTACAATGCTTTTAAATGGCAAAACAACTGTACCCAGTGCTTAGTGTTGTAGCAAGTAAAGTGGGATGTTGAAAGATGTTATATGCTGAAATACTGTACTTCTCTGCCTTTTTACAGATAAATATGTTAAATACAGTCTACGGAAGTATATTCAGCATTAACAGTCACAAAGCGGATTTAAAGAGACAAATTCTGGCTGGTATTGCAAACCAGTTTTCAACCAGTTCTGACACATCGGCCGCAGAACACTGCCAACTCCCTAGCAGGAATATTAGAACATCCATTTGTCAGAAGACCAGTCCAAGAACTCCCCGTCTCAGTAGAAAGCGGGGTTTGTGTGCTCGATGACACAGCGCCGACAGTGGCGTCTAACAAACCGCAGAGCCTCTGGCGACACCTCGCAGTCCTGCACGTTGAGAAGCTGCAGCTCGCAGCAGTTGGCTGCCAGAGCTTTGAGTCCTCGGCCTGTCACGCTCTCGCATGCTCTGAGACTCACTCGCCTCAGGCCTTGGCAGTACATAGCCAGCTGCTCCAACCCGCTGTCCGACACAAGTGGGCACTTACCCACATCCAGGGACTTGAGTTTTGGGCAGCTTCTGGCCAAGTGGCTCAGGCCGTGGTCCGTCAGCCCCTCGCAACCTCTTGCGTTTAAGTAGCGTAGTCTTGGGCAGTAGCGCGCCACGTAGCGCATGCCTACATCAGTTATGCGGGTGCAGTGGGCCACGCTCAGGTAGCGCAGGCAGCCCTCGAGGCGGGCGACTTCACGCAGGCCGAAGTCCCCCACCAAACGGCAGTCACTGAGACTAAGCTCCTTTATTGAAGGGCAGTGGAGAGCCAGGTGGCGCAAGGCTTCATCTGTCAGTCTGGTGCAGCGGCGCAAGTACAGATGTGTCAGGCGGGGGCAGTGGGAGGCGATAGTCCGCAAGCCCTCATCCTCGAGGGAAAAACAATCGGTCATGTCCAGGTAGTGGATGGAAATCTGCTGGCCGTGCAGAGGGGACAGCTGGAGGGAGGCCTCTTGGGTGAGGCTGATGCATGTTACCTTGGAGCAGCCTGGAGGAAGAGGAAGCAGAGGTTCAGAAACAAATGGTTGTCTTTGTTTATAGGGTTTTATATAGGACGATTACAATTCTTCCAGTCTGTCTTAAAACAATATGTGTGTTTCCATATGAACAATGAAATGATTTTAGAACAAAAAACAAAACCGAAGCCACTTATTTCTCTAATTCAGACTGCTAAATCCTGAGCTTCAGATAAAAAAAAAACATTTGTATTTTGTCCATCCATATTACATTAAAAGCACATTAGTGATCTCTTATGTGGGTATGAGGACTCTACTGCAAACACATATCTACCTCTGGGTACAAATAAAGTAACTTGAACTTGAACTTTAACTCTTATTGCCAGTATGAACATGAGGAATGATTACAACAAGCAAAACACTTCAAACTTTGAATGTACGTATGGGCATGTGAGTATTTGTAAGAAGAAAAAAGACCCTTTATTAGTGGCCACTTGAGGGTGCCAGAGTAAAACCTGCTGTATTTGGCTGCACGCCTGCAACTAGAAGCATTAAAATGTTTGAGTGCAAACAACTCCAAGAAAACCCAAATTGTGGTCACTTTTCAGGGGGGAAAAATAATCAAAGGCTGATGTCCTTACCAATATAACAAAAAAGAGAGATAATATAGTAGAGAATGATTTTCATTATATTGTGCTTTTCAAATAAAAGCCACTTTTTTTAAAGGCTATTTTTACAACAAAGGGCTTACTTCCTGGTCCTAATGGTGCAGCCATGGCTCCGTCCAGAGTCCTGTCCAAGTCAATGTTATTTGTGTCACTTCCATAATGAAAGCAGCAGACCGCTCTCCTTACTCACGTTGAGGTAAGTTCTGCTCTCAGCTAAAGAAAGCCTTTCTTCTCTCACATGGGACTTAAGGTTGGCAGAGCTTCTCGTGCTCCTCTAATGATTTTACCAGCTTTAGTAGAAATGACTGAGAGGGATCGAGGAGAGGGAATTCTTTGAGGTAAATCCACACATGTGCGTGATGTAGGGTAGCAGTAATAAAACTGAGAGAGCCTATTAGCCACCGATCACAGTAAGATGTCACAGAAGTACATTTCTTTTAGGGCTGCACGGGCTGGGCGATAGGGAGAAAATCAGATATCACGATATTCTTGACCAAATCCCAAAATATCGATTGCAGCGATATGCTAGGGTTGACAACTGGTGCTTTAACAAAATATCTTCACACTTAGATTTTAGATAAATAATCATCAGTAATGTGGGGAAAATGCAAATAATAGAACAGCTAGAACAGTCTGGTAAGTTAAAAAAAGTACAGCACTTTACTGTAAAGCAGCCTTTAAAACCAGGAAAAGACAACACTTATGTCATATCACGAAATTACGTTATCCAAAATCGAAGACCATGTCTAGTCTCATATCACGATATAATATCAATATATTGACCAGCCCTAGGCTGCACAATATATCGTTTTTTTATATCAAGTGGTGCATTAAACACATCGCGAAAGGCTACGGCATATTGCGACAGACACTCAGAGATTTTTTGTGTTAGTTGAAAGAAAATAGTAGAAAACTGCACTTTAAAATATAACTGTCGTTCTTTAATGTTCAATTTGTTCAATAAAATTATGTTGATATGATTTCCTTTCATTTGCTATAAATTCAACAAGCAATTGGTTTTATTTTAGCAGAATACTGACAGTAGCAGAATTGAGTACACTTTAATATCTGTTTATTTATTGCAAGTAATATCGTTATCGCAATATTAGTCTATATCAACGACGTTCCACTTGTGGGATTGCTCCGGTGCCGCTGGATGTCCCTCTTTTCGACAGGATGTCGGTTACCTTCCGCTTTCTTTGTGTTGTAATTTTAAACTCCGGTGGATTTCTGAGGACCATGATTAACTGCTCCTCAGATCTCTGCAGGGTAAATCCAGACAGCTAGCTAGACTATCTGTCCAATCTGAGTTTTCTGTTGCACGACTAAAACAACCTTTGAACATACACCAAAACAAGTTCCTTCCCGAGGTTATTTTGCAGCGGCACCGAGGCTCCGTCCGGCGCTTAGCCCTGCCCATGAAGATTGTGATTGGTTTAAAGAAATGGCAATAAACCAGAGCATGTTTTTCTCTCATACCGGAATGCTGAGTGGACTAGCCAGACCCTCCTCCGCAGCGCTGTGGAGGAAGGTCTGGCAATGCGCGACTATTGCGATATTGAACAACTTTATCACATATCGCATATATTTCTCGTATCTTCCTCAGACCTAATTTCATCAAATGTTTACCTGAGAGGTTCAGGTGCTCCAGGCCTGGGCAGCGGGACACCACCTCAAACACAGCATCATTGGAGATGTTATAACAGCCGGCGACCTCCAGGTGACGTAGTTCCGGGCAGCACTGAGCCACCACATGCAGTCCACGGTCGGTGAGCCTTTTGCAGCCATTCACCACCACCGTCTCTAGGGTGAGACACACGTTCGGGGTGTCCTGGCACAGCCGGTGGGTCAGGACCCGGATGGCACGGTCGGCGTGAAGCAGCTCTCCTGTTAGGCGGACGGTGCTCCACAGCCTCGGGTCCCACGCCAGGTTGTACCAGCGGCGGCATACGCGCGAGCAACGGCACAGCTGATTAGTGGGGAGATGGGAGAAGATCTGCAGGAGGGCGTGGTCGGGGAGGAGGTCAATGGGAGCGTGGTGGTGGCTTTTGGACTGGCGGGAGCGAGTGTGAGTGCCAGGTTGAGAGTGGACCACAGCGACGGTCTCGGCGGGGGCAGAGGAGGAGGAAGAGGAGTTGGTCTCATGGCCGTTACTGGAGAGGGCGGGCGAGGAGAGGGAGGAGGACTTGGATGGCAGGATAAGACCGGGGCTGGGGGTGCTCAGAGTCCGAGTGCTGGAGTCTACACCTGAAGAAGAGGAGGACAAGATTGATAAGAAGAGAGGAAAGGGAGGGACAGAATTAGTTCAAAATTCATTTTGTTTAAAAACCTTTTGTTTTTCAACTCTTAATTTTCAAGTGACCTGTAAAGCTAAGGAATGTTAACACGTGCCATGTCTCTCTGGAGAGGTACAACTTTGTAGATAAAGGTTTTGTTTTCTTATTTCCAATCTTGTTAATCAACCCATCAGATTAAAACTGCTTCCTCAAACCTCTTCTCATACAGAACACACATTCATTTTGTTGTTGTTGACAAGTTTACAGTAACTAGGTTTTGGATCAAGACTTGATCTAATGTGATTTGGATGGAAAAATGCACTGTAATCACCCTCTTAAATAAAATACAGGTTTCACAAACAAGACAGTGGGTTTTAAACATCATTTTTAAAGGCTTTTACTGTCACGTCTTAGCCTGGATGTCCGCCAAACTTAGTTGTGGAGCAACAGTTCTTGAACCAGAGCTGTTCGGACCAATCAAATTGTCAGGGCTTTATACAATGATGGACAGATGATCAACAGTAACGTAATCAACCACGTCACCGAAGAGCGCATGGGTTGAATTTGTTTACAACAAAGATGGCTGCCGCTGGACAACGTGTAGATTCCGCCATTGCGTCTGTTATAGAAAATATCGACAGCAGATTAATTTTAAAAGAGGAACAGAGAACCGCAATCACGTATGTGTACACATTGCCACACCGCCTCTGCCTTTGCTCTCTCGAAGCCTGCCTTTGACTTGCAGCTTCTGTCTCCGTTGCTCTGATTGGTCTATCCAGTTGAGTGCAGAGGCATTTATTTTCCTGGTTTGGTTGAAACACGCCCCATAATCACAGCCCAAAGGAGCAGTATCAGACTCATAGTCTGACGAGAATCTGAGTATGACGACGTCAGCCTAGTAAAGTCTACCACTTTTTTCACAATAAGTAGGGGCCCTTAACTTTTTGCTTAATGTCCGAATCACAAGCTGTGAATCAACCATCCTTCAATGTGCCATAGACTGTACCACCTTCTCTAAAAAAGAAAAAAGCCTCCTCAAGATTTTTTAATAGCATCAATGTTGACTGCAGTCCAGGAATAACTTTGCAATGAAAACTGTCATTTAGTTTTTTGCTGTACTTTCCTTAAATCTGACTCATGCACTTGTAATTTCCCAGAATGACTTTTGACAAGTAGAAACTCGAATGATTGTACTGTATACTCTGGGTTTTTAAAGAAGTGGCGAGAGAGCAGCTAATGGTGATCCTGTTAGTAAGACCTAGAAGAAAAAGAGTTTCAATGCAAGAAAAAGACTAGCCTAACATCTTGAAGGGGTACTCCAGTGATTTAGTATCACACTTTCATAAAGTTGGGGGACTCGCATGAGACAAGAGTGAAAAAAGAATGGTCAAAATTGAAGCAATAGAGGCGGAAATATTCAGACTTTTAGGCAAGGCGAGGCAATGTTATCTATATTGCACGGGGCAACTCAATGTGCTTTACATTAAAGTGCAAACAGCAACAAGTGACATGAGATTTTAATAAAATAATCTAGGCCATATAGGGTCACACTGCAAAAACATAGGATTCTACATTTCCCATAATGCAACCTACAGGAACCTTTCATTAGACCCTCCCTGCCTAAATAAATACCAACATCTTTCAAACTCCCTGTACCCAGTTAGTAATGCAGGCTTGTAGACTCCGAGCCCCGACTGAGATAACCCTTGGGTTATTTTCTCAAGACTCGTCAAAGCTCCCTTCAGAGCCACAGAAGACATTATACAGCTGTTTCCACAGGCTGAGTTGTACTCCCCTTGAAAGAATCCTTCACAGATTTAGCATTGCTTCTTTGTAACGTTGTCAGACTCACGATGGATAGTTAAAAGGATTAAAATCAATGTAGCAGAACCATCGTCTTTTTTATTCCATGTCAAAACCTGGCGCCTACATCACCCACAATGCAATTTGACCACCGTGATTTGTGTGTGTTATGCTAGTAGCTGCTAACATAGCCTCAAGCAGAGATGAGGAGTTGGCTGAAAAGGGATGGTGAGCTTACTTCTGTCTAACTCCCCCATCTCCAAAATTGTTTCAATTTTCAAATTTGACATCTTGAGTCCCAACCGAAGCTGACTCAAGTGACATCACAGAGTCAATTATTCAGATTTCACGAAAGGCTTTATACATCTTTTTTTTCCAACAGACAGAGTAAACAGACTTTGATGTGTGAAACCGGTGGAGCTCCCCAGTAAACCACTGAACTGATGTGTTAAATTGGTGGAATGCTCCTTGGCTGCATTGCATTCTGGACCTTTGAGGCCACTTCCTGTGGAGACACTGGTCTCCCGTCTTCTGTGATGAATTTTCTGCTGTATGACTCTTCAGTGTTTCATTCTGAAGGACGAACGCCACATCTTTACCGCTTGCTGTCTTAGATCAGGGAAATTCATGCATTGCATTAATCTTCACTGTATCTATGCTGGAAATGACACAGTGTCACGTTGTACTTGTCAGTTATTAAATGGGTCAAAGGATTCATCATGACAGTGCCATAGCCACACCAGCTTTTTTCATCAATGAAGAGGAGTGGATCTCGTTATGTTTTTGGATGTTTGGGAAAAAATGTGTCACATATATCTTCCCGGCATTCAGGCCGCAGTCACAGGGCCTTCTCATCAGATGAACTCTATTGGTTTAAAGCCACCAGCTCAGGAGCTTGGTGCTGGGGCTGACACTGTAGGTTAGAGCCTGTGTAAACACGGAGGCCCTCCTGACAGATGTGCGCTGATTGCCGCCACATCTGAAGACGCAGCTGTGAGAAGAGGTGGCTGGATCCCATCACCGTGGCGTGAGACGGCGGAGCCCTCCGTCTCCGTAAGCCGGGGCTCCGGCTCCCATCACCCCAGGACACTGAGTGCTCTTCTCTGATGGTATCTGTGTCTCCTCAACACCCCTCCAACTCGTCTTGTCCAATCTCGATGAGCTCAGTTGGATTGATAATCATCACTAAAAGCATTTCAAGTAGTCACGAGTATGATGTCACTAACAGCTGTCCAACTACGGCTCTGCAGGCTTTATGGGCCAGAAAAATTGGCATTATCATGTTTCAAAATAAAGATTATAATATTCTGAATGTTTTAAACCAATAGTTATGTGATCATAAGGGCGAGTCCAGAACTCTATTTTTCAATTTTCTCCAGTGAGTTGTCTTAACAAAACATTTACAAAGTGTTGAGTTAAGACTATTATTCCAAAAGGCAATATATCAGTTTTGCTCAAAAGGCTTATGTATTTAGTATATTTATAACCTTTTACTTAATTTTCCAAGAACCCAGGAACCTTTATAGGAACCCGGGAGCTTGCCAATTGTTCCATAGGGAAATATATCCTATACATTTTGGTCAAAATAACTTTTTGAGGAACCTTTTTAGTAACTAAAAATATGGTCAGAAAGTGATAACAGTTATTGAGGTAGGACTGTTGTTTCAAAAGGCAATATACGGAATCAACTTTGGTTAAAAGATTTCATTTAAATTCCTAGTATTACTAATCTCGCAAAAAGAATAACAAAAAGACCAAATGGCCCTTTTTCACCACAATCATTTTTCTAGGAACATCTCTAAAACTAATTTTTACAGCAGGAATGTAGTTCCAGTGGTGCCTGGTTTGTAGTTCCTACCCCCCCCCCCCTGCCCAGGAACTATTGAGGTTGAGTTACTGTAATAGTGCCTATCATTTCTGACTGTTAAAACAGAAGCTGCAGCTGTATAGAATGAATCCCTAATAATGCATGCAAGCACTTGTTGTTTCTGGGGCCAATATTAGGACTTTGGGTGCACATTTCTTGTAATGTTATTGAGGTTTAAAGTCTAAATAAGAGCAAGATAAAGAGAGAAAAAGCGAGAACACAGCTACATGTAGCTACACTGAATTTGCTAATTGTTTCAATGTGGTTATGCACAAAACAGAAACAAACCTCATCAGATTACTTTTCAGAGGCCACAATTACTCTGGTGTTGTTTCCACCTTTTGTTAATGGATGCTTCAGGACCAGGACAGTCAGCTGATTTTACGCTCCGTATGTCAACATCTTTATGACAAACGGGCCGCATCCTGCCTCTGTCATGTGGATTTGTGTGCAGGGACAGACAGCTGGGCAGTGACACCGTCCTTACGACTGTCCTGCAGATCTGTATTCCAGACCTCGGCTCGGTCCGCCTCCCGCCTCGCCTCTGATGACATCCGCAGACTCGTCCTCCCGGGAACATGTCCACCGATTCACAGCTACTTTAAAACCCCTCTTGTGTGCCCTTACAATTCTCACTAGCATCCAGATTTGAGCTAAACGACGAGTGCCGCAGTCCAAAATGCATCGCGTGATAAAAATATGCATCAAACCTCATTTCATTCAGCTAACAGGATGATTTAATGGTTCTTGTAGGTTACAGTTGACCACAGTTTGGGTTCATGCATCACATTCTTGGGTGGTCTACCTATGATTAGCTCAACAACTAAATTTGTGGGATTATTTCCTTGAGGTCATCTAGTTTATCTTGGCTGGTGTATTTGTAGTTTAATACAAAGGTTTTAATGGTCCGAGGTCATTGTAAACACCTCATCTATTTTAAATTTCACACACCTGTCCAAATATGTCATGACAATAGTGGTGCTGGGTTTTTATGTTTATTCAAGTACACTGCACATATTGCAAGATTCCTGAGTTAATACCTAGTGCTACCTAGTGGATTTATCAAACAGGGCTGGAAACCACACACTATGCAACACAGAGCTGTACAAACAAGTGGAAATCAGTCTGTTTTGGGTCCATGCAATTCATTTTTTGTAAAATTAAATAATGGCTACTGGCTACTCTACACATCATTCCGGGATAGGAGAAAAACGTGCTCTGGTTTATTGGCGTTTCTTTAAACCAATCACAATCGTCATGGAGACGCTGTAAAATAGTCGTGCGAGAGAAAACTCAGATTGGACAAATAGTCTAGCTAGCTGTCTCAATTTACCATGCAGAGATCTGAGGAGCAGTCAACAATAGTCCTCATTAATCCACTGGCATTTAAAATTCCAACACAAAGAAAGCGAAAGGAAACAGAAATACATGCATCCGGCGGAATTTCCTGCGGCACCGGAGCAATCCCGGAATTGGAACGTCAAGGATGTGGACTAAATGACATGCAACACTGTGCAACGAGCTTTGAGGTATGTTTTCTCTCGTTTGGTGGGCATGGCTCTCGTTTAGTGGCTGTGTCACACCCAGCGTAGTCTCGCATTGCTAGAACTTCTGAGGGTCTGGCGAGTCTACGCAGCATTCCGGGATGGGAGAAAACCGTGCTCTGGTTTATTGGCATTTCCTTAAACCAATCACAATCGTCTTGGGCGGTGCCAAGCGCTGCATGGAGCAACAGCGCCGCTGCAAAATAGCCTCGGGAAGGAACTTGTTTGGGTGGAACATCTGTATGTTCAAAGGTTGTTTTAGTCGTGTACCAGAAAGCTCAGATTGGACAGATAGTCTAGCTAGCTGTCTGCAGAGATCTGAGGAGTAGTTAACCAGAGTCCTCAGAAATCCACCGGAGTTTAAAACGCCAACACAAAGAAAGAGGAAGGTAACGGATGTCCGGCCCAAATGAAAGATATCCGGCGGAATTTCCGGCGGCACCTGAACAATCACGGAAGTGGAACGTCATGGATGTAGACTACACTCAATTATACCCAATCATGCAACATCATGTAAACTTGTGGTAATAAAAAAGCAGTGCACTTGCGCACACAGCAGGGTGTTCAATGCACCCGTTTCAGTTTAAATAAACGGTTTTCTATGTGTTGTTGGCACTGAACGTGGCCCCGACTTTTCACTGGCAGGTGTGACACCACATTGCTCAAGTCACTAGTTTTGATGGACGCATTTCTTTGTTGTCCAAGGCCAAGCTAATGCGATGGGATTCTGCACAAAGGAGACAAACTCATCTGACTGCCAAAGAAGCAACTCTCAAATTACGTAATTACATGTGTCACTGATCAGAAGAGAGCTCCAAGCGCAGAGAAACACAGTGCTAATTACACTACATCCACTCCCTTCCCTTCTCTCAGAGTTACACTTCCTCACAGCTGGTGGGAAAAGGTAAATGAAGACAGCCTTGCAGTTGTTTGGTTGCACTGGATTTGGGATAGATAGCACCCAGGGACGCCCAGGTGTTATCTATTTATGTTTTCTTGTTGAGAAAGGCATCTGTTTCACCAATCACCATTGATTATTGATGCTACACACACAATAAACGCTGTTAAAGGTGCAGAAAGAACCTGGATATGAAGTTCTTTTTGCATCTGGAGAACCTCTGCTAGTGTGTGCTGCTAGTTGCTGTCCGAGCCTTTTTTTTAAATGATGCATTTGCAATCAACAGACATTTTCAAGGACAAACACATTGTTGTAAAGCCAGCCATGCAGATAAAGGCTAAATAAAAAGCTGTGGAATTAAGACAGAGAAGGTTTGAATGCAATTCATAATGACAAAAAATCCAGATGAAGCATATTACTGCATGCAATAAAAAGCAAAGGCATTTCATCACCTGCAGAAAGTATATTATCATTTCTGAGAAATCTTCCTCAAATCTTTAGGATAAAATAAATCACCTGCATACACACCTTCTACATTAAAAACAGAAACACTACTCATATTATGTCTACTAATATAGTTTTACTGTCTTTAAAATAAAGTCAAAATAATTTTGTCTTACACATTCTGAATTATCAGCTTTTGAAAGTCACTCTTGACCTGCCCTTTTAAACAGTAGTTTGACAACTCAAGGTCTACTTACTGTTCTTGCTTTTACCAGAGCTTTCAACTGTATCACATGTAAGTGCCCCTTGAGTTGGTATTCTTAAGTCTAGTACTATTTTTAAGGTGAAGAATGAACTTCATGCTTAAGAAGTCCTAGAAGTGCTCGGGATGAAATCATTTTATATCAAAAGATCTATTTCCATGACAATGAAACAAACTTTATCCACTAATAACAATCATCTGAGACAACTAAAAGATCCAGATAAAGCTAGTAAGTGGACCTTATGTTAGGATTGTTGAGTTCATATACGTGCAGCTCCAAACTCTAAGCATGAAAGAATAAACTTCCTTGTAACCCTCCGATACTGCTGGACTCTGTATAAGTTAACCAGTGCGGTGTCGTGTTTTATATCTCTGTATCACTGCAAACCTATCATTAACAGAACAAATACCATGCAGCTGTTAAAATGATCTTGAAGGGACTGTAAGTGCAGATGGTGGAAGATTCAGTTGGGTTTAGGAAATCAGAGGAGAAACAGTGGAACATCTGGTCTTTACCCTGGACAAAGAACAACGGAACAGTGGTGAAATGAAAGAGAAACTCATGCATTTTGAATGTGCGTATAGCCACAGAAAGGCATCCTTGGCTGAAATCATTTGCCACTAATACCCAAATCTAAGCTGATCCACAGCAGTGCTGCAGCAGGATCCCATTAACATCAACTTACTTATGAGACACATCTGGATCGCGCTTTGATTCCAAAAGTTTAATGTAAATCAATGGGGGTGATCGCCGAAAAAGACATGATCCTCGCGTGATGAAGAGGCTGCAGCTGCGTGTTCGGAGTGATGTCGTCTTAATGGCAAAAACCTGATGAACTTATTGAAAAAAAAGTAACGCACAAAAACAGATTCAAGGGCGTCATTTCAGGGCCTCTTAAAGTAAATAGGGGGAAGAGGCAAAGAGAGAGGGAAGATAAATTGGCAAAAGAGTCTGCAGACTTTAGCAGAGACAGAGACAAGTGCACAGGCAGGGTCAATCCAGACTTTGACGCAGTCTGGTCATAAACTAAAGCTATAGGGATTCTTTTCAGGATCTTGCAGTGCTGCGAAGCTCTGCTAAGACCCTGTCTGGAGCATGTAGGATTATTACTGCTGCATCTGGCAGAACAGACCAATCCATTACCTCAATGCCATTAGCCCTGTGACATGTTCCTGCTCTGCAAGCTTCACTGTCCTCCCCTCCCTCCCTCCCTCCCGTACCAAGACTGTGACAGGGTGGCGTCGTGCATGAGAGGGAATCAGAGATGCTTATTTTCTAGTCAGAAGTCAGGAAATCAAATTAAAATCAACACGAGGGGTAAAAAGAAAAAAGTATCAGCTAATAAAAAACAACCAGGCAGCAGGGATTTGACTGAAAGAGAATTGATTTATCAGCACTAAACAGTTACTCGCTCCACTTTTTTTTAAAGGGAAACATCCGACTGAGAGAGAACTACTGGGATAAAAAACATCTGGGTCTGTCTTGGGTTTTATTGAATACATGGAAGTTGATATTACCGTACAGTGTGGCGGCTGGGCTATCAGCAAAGCCTTCACTACAGGAAGGTCTTGCGTCATAGGACAACCTAAAAGACAATAGGGCCTGCTGGTTCCTTTACACTTGGGCAGGAAACAGACTCCTTAGCTCCCCACAACCCCCAGAACTCCACTACTTCTGGACTGCAGCTATTCTCACACTCACTCAGCCTCGAGGATTCATTTTTTGAAGCTAGTGCAGCAACAGATTGGGCTACACATGCGCCAGGAACTATTACACTTTTTCCCCAACACGACTAATTTCCTTAAGGGAGTTTTCCGCCTCTTAAAGCCCTTCTGTCAGTTTAAAAGACACATACGTCTCCACACCCTGGCCTTGTCTCTTTATAAATCCACAACTGAGGAGGACAGCAGACGCATGGACATCTTAAAGCCAAATTTGAAAGCCTGATCTAGGCCTACTCAAATGAGCATTTGTGACTGTGCATTCATAACAGCACAACTTTTCCAGGATAGAGATGGCAGTTCAGACTCCAAAAGCAATTTGGCATCATGCTAAACTGATCTGGCTTTTTGCAAATTACTGAAATTCAAGATGACATAATTTTTCGTTCACAGGTTGTTAAATCAGGATCTCAAAGATGATATTTCTTTTGCAAGGAATCATGTGCATGAAATGCCTTTCTCTAGAGTTTATATTTTTTGGCAGTGGTGTGAGGGGGGTTAGAGTGTGGAGTGACAGTCGTGTTAAATGACTGAGTAGGGTAACGTTGACTACACACAGCAAACAGCAAGAAGAACTGCACTTCAGACAGGAATGGAAAAGCGAGCGCTGGCCTAAACGGTTGATTTGGTTGTGATGAGGAGCAAATGTAATGATCTCATGTGGTTGAAGCAACAGAACAAGGGAAGTGCTGGAACTTTTGCGGTTATAAACTCTTGAAGAAAATGGTTCACTTTAACTCCAGAAAGAGGCTGTTTTGTCTCAAAATGATAGAAAGGCCTTTTGAGAGAGAGACAAATCTTTATAAATTCTCAAGTTAACAGCTAAAAAGGTGTTTTTATACATGGTTGTGATTGGTCTTTCACTGTATATAGATTTTGTTTGTATACAGAATGAAGATGCCATTGTGCAGGATCATCATACTTGCAAAATATCATAGTACTGGGCAGCCACTACATGGAACACACTTTTGATGTAGAAAAAGCCTCGTCAGGCAAAGTTACAACAGAAACTAAATTAATTTGGATAGAGAAATCTTAATTTTAAGGAAATTTGATACTACTCTCATGTCTGTACAATAAATATGAAGCTAGAGCCAGCTGCTTCCCGTCCTATGCTAGCTTAGGTTAGCATAAGACGGGAAGCAGGGGGATACAGCTAGCCTGGCTCTGTCCAAAGTTTAAAAAACGCTTCATAAAATCAAAACTTGTTGTTTATGTTGTGTACGGTATGAGGCAAAGAAGGTAGTTTATAAATGTGGGAAATTTGGAGGTGCTGGTAGGCTGTTTGTTGTAACCTAGCAAGTTTAACTAGGCTAGCTGTTTCTCTCTGCTAACAGTCCTTATGCTAACTAACCGGCTGCTGGCTGTACCTTCATTTTTACCATACGGACATGCACATGGTATCAAACCTCTTTTCTAACTCCCAGAACGAAAACAAATTAGGTTGTTCACCAACTGGCCCTGTGAGTTTGTATTTGTATTTTATGTATTTTATGTAGGCCTATAGTCCTGGTCCTTGACAACCAAACCAAATGTCCTATTTCTACGAAAGATGAAGTCAAACTTTTGAGTAGTCTTTATCCTTCATATTAAAGAGGTGTTAAATACAACCACAATTTGGTATTAAAAAGCAAAAAAGCAAAAGTAATTTAGTTCTGGTTCAATTTACCCAACCAAGAGCCTCTTCAAGAACACTGTCTAGAGAGAAGTTTTCCCTTCATTTTTGGACTACTGCAGCTTCAGCCACAACTGACACTTTGCTGCTTACGTAATGAAACAAACCACAGAATCAAATTGAGGGGAGGGGAAGTTCAATGTGTCCGTTTCAGCTGGTCCACAACTGTGGTCATTGCCACATGAAAAGCCCAAAGACCCAGGTGTATCACAGTAAAAACATCACTTGTGAGCCAAAAATCTTACAGGAAGCAAGCGAAGCCAAGTGGAGTCTTTCCCAACTCCTGTCAAACCCGCTGCTGTAGTAGAACTAAAAGATGTGGCCCTGTTGGAGAAAATGTCATTCAAAACAGGGCCGGCGCTTCCTCCCTGAGACAGAGAATAAGAAGGCCGAGCAGTAATCAGAGAAGAGTTATGAGATCTGTTCACTGAACTGCCTTGCCTTCCCCTCCTCCTCCATCTCCTTCGCTAAACTGCTTTCACTTGTTTGATGTTTTTCTTTCGCCGCCTTGTTCTGTGCTTTTTCGCTCAGATTTCCTGGCTCTACAAGCGGTAGAAAAGAAAGGGGGAGGAGCGAGGACAACTGACGGAGAAAATCTGGGGCCTCTGCCTCTATTTTCTCTCTTTATGTAGACAATCTCCAATGAGGATTTGAAGAAAAGCATGATTTGAAGTAAGCATGATATTTCTCAATGCAATTGCTACAGGCTTGTTGAATACAAGTCTAACAATACCAATACTGCCGGCATTTAACAAACTTCTGCACAAAATGAGAACAATCTACAACTTCCTCTAATCCTCCATGAAACAGTCAATCACCTGCCAAACATTTCCCTCCAAAAAACTGATGCTTCTTCATCTAAACAAACTTCTCTTCACTGTGTGAGAACTTGCAACACAGCCGTATAGAGCTGCAGAACAAATGCAGCATTAAGTTTCACCAGTAGATATATTCGTCACACCAGTTCAAAGTTTGGCCAGAATTGTTTGGCTTAAAATATATAAAATATACTGCAGTAATGACTTCTGATGAACGATAGAAAGTTACAGTTTAAACATAAATGGAAGATAACAACTTAAAACTCCTCTCGGCGGTGAAAATGTCCCAACAGCAATGACACACACAAACACCTCGCTGCAGCCTCTTTCATACTTGGCACAGCAAAAATCAACAGTGAAACACTATATATCTGCTTAAGTAAACATCAGTAAATGAGTCGTCAGCGGTGAGGTTAGTTTGCAGATGAAGTGTGAGGGATTTGTTGCCTTTGGAAGGGCAAAAATATTAACATGGTGGAGACAGGAGCTTTGTGGAGGAACTGTTTAGACTGCACAGCTGACCCTCAAGTGGGAATACTGTGAACTAACATTGATCAATATTAGGACTGTGTATGGCTGTAACATTATTATATTAGAGTTTATGATTTCATCATCATCCAGCCAAATAACATTACGTTTCACCCGCGTGGGTGTGCAAAGTAATGCAAGTAAATTAAAATGACTATTTTCGCCAAGGTTAGAGGACCTTCGTGGTCACCGATACAATATAAACACATGATTACAGTTAGGGAAGGTGCTGTCGCTCTTTCAATGGGAGACATGTGGACACTCATCACAAATCTTAAAAGTTTTTCTTAGCTCATGAAAATGTGATGTTTTGGAGACTGTTTTAGTCATGGTTTTCACAGAGACCACGTGGCTACATGCTCACATTGATCAGAAGCGATACGTGTTGTCATTAAAAAACTAAATATTCAGTGCAAAGCAGCAACTGGCACGCCATGTTGCTAGATTCATTGGTAGCTTGTAATATGAGAGGGAAAACGAGGATAGGACCCATATGCAGACAGCTGGGAGACTGATACAGTTCAGGGGCTTCTTGACCAAATGAAGGTACACAAGCTTATGGGATCATAAGAGGTATTTGATATAATTAAATAAATCAAATCAAAATCATGAGGCTGCCCACACACGTAAACAAATCCAAAAGATATGGGCAGAGGTTCAAAACAGGCAAGTAACAAGT
The DNA here is from genome assembly GCA_023631565.1 of Gymnocephalus cernua. Classification (NCBI taxonomy): domain Eukaryota; kingdom Metazoa; phylum Chordata; class Actinopteri; order Perciformes; family Percidae; genus Gymnocephalus; species Gymnocephalus cernua. The sequence continues at coordinate 24,162,177 of CM042446.1, forward strand.
TTTAGATTCCAGATATCAGAATACAGAGGCTAGGAAGCAAAGGCAAGAAGCAGAGCAGCTGGAAAGGGCTGGTTATATATGTGCATGGCTGATGAGAGAAAGTGGGAACAGGTGAGCAGGGAAGGTCAGGTGACTGGGACTGGAGGGAAAAGTCTGTGGGCATGTGGTGGGCAACAGCAATGAATGGGTTTGAGGAAGTGGGAATGTTGCTTAAGAGGCATGAATGTGATGCCCTGATTTTATTTTTTTGTTGCCAAAACTCAAGAAAGCTTTCAATTTTAACGGAAACACAACGTGCCAGGTTAGGTGATCGTGGTGCCTTTAATTCCTTCTATGACTTGGCTCATAGACGTCTAAGACACACTGAACCCCAACCAATCGTTACTTGCGGTCTCTCATGACCTGCTTAACACGCAAAAGTAAAATCAGTTTATTTTTTTTAAATGGACAGTTTAAATCTTTCTTTCTTTTTTTTTTTTACATATATTCTCATTATTTATTTATGATTTTGGTCTTGTTTTTTATGTATACTATTGTTTTTCAGTATATTGTATTATTTGATATGTACTTAGGCCTCCCTTGAAAATGAGACTTACTTGATTAAATAAAGGTTACAATGGGCAGGATTTCTTCACCATGTTCACATTTGTGCACTGAGGACATGTTATATCTTCTAGACATTTAAAACTAAAGGAGGTGAAACATTTCTAATGTATTAATCTTTCTATCAGTGACTTGTGAAACATCCTAAATACATCATTTTCTTTCACTATAATATACATACATACATACATACATACATACATACATACATACATATATATAATGAGAAATTGATGTCCAAAACTCTCTGATTAGGGCCATAACTGGACCCGTAAAGAAGAAGAATCTAAATGTTAAACTGCTTTTGGAGAATGGACCTTTTTCACAGCAGACATTTAGACTTGTCATCGTACGAAAAGCACAGCTGAAATTGATAACCTTAACGATGGCTCAATTCCATCAAGTGTCCCAGTAAGATATTTCAGTGAGTCAGCATGCACAACACCAGGGCCTCTCCTAAGTGGAATGCAGCCATCATTAATGGTTTTGAATACACCGGTGCTTTTCCTACTATGACATGTCAACATGTCTGCCGTGAAAAAGGTCTATTGCACATAAATCATTACATGTTTACAGTGTAATCTTTGGAAGGACAGACTCAGCTTTCCCCCCGTCACTGTTATCACTGTTTCTGTGGTCCTTGGCAGACAGAGAGGAAGTCGGTGTGTTCATTGTTCCCACCATTCCCTGTTCCTCAGCTACCTTCCTGGTGCCATTATAAACGGGGGAAGGAGCTGACCCAAAAGCATGGCTGCTTTGACATGATCAACGCCCCTGTGAGTCTGTGTTACATCCAAAACTTGGCACCGCTGATATAGGAGGATGAAAACGGTGTTCGAGAGTTACGACACACAGGCCGAACATCTCCGGGTGTTGTCAGTTAAGCTCCCGCCATGTCTGAGCCACATTCCTAAGGTACCCTGAGTTGGGCTGTGCCAAAGCAAACCCTTGAGGCCCAGACAGGGTCACAGTGTAACCCCTGCTGGGAGATACTCAGTTTTCATCCCACAGGAAGGATTTACTGTCCAGAACTGTAGCTTTCAGTCTGCGGCTAATAAGTATCTGGGTCAGCCCCACCACAAGCCCGTCTAGATAATAAATAAAAACAGAGACATGTTGCAAAAACCTGCCAGATGACTGCTCGACTCTGTATATTTTCAGGAGCAGAATGAGTGTAACATCCTGATGTTGATTTTGTGGGAATACAATGGCCTACTTTCCATCTGTATGCTGATATTAGGGTTCAATATTATGGTTCATTGAATTTAAAGAGTTTTGAGATGATTATCAAATATTGCAGTTTCTTCTGGTGACATACGTTTTTGTTTGTAGAAAAACGTGGTGCAGTCTCCAGTCCTTCAGTCTCAGTGGCTCTGGTTTGGATCTTACATGCAGGGCTTTAAAGGGAGATTATGTGTCTTTTAAAAGCGGAAATAACAATTGTTCTCTTACAAATAAAAAGTTGAATCCATGAGCATTAAAGCCCACTCTTTCTCAATTTAATACACTGTGGGGTTTTGCAGATACAACCTTACTTGATCTGGTATGACCAGCAGCTTATATGGTGCATAATAGTATGGTTCAGTTGTACCAAAATAACATTTCATGCAAGCTGTAATTAAAAACAACTACAATTTGTTATTAAAAGGATTGATTTACAAGAGGGGAAAGTTGTATCTAATAATACATAAGAGGGATTGGTCATCGGGTTTGGCTACTCTACGTGTGATTTTGCATAACTGTTTCATTCCCTGAAGAAACTAAACAAAAATGTTGTGATATTAGTTTAAACTATATTGCCCTGCCCCTATCAGACAGAAAAAAGTATTCCTTTTATTTAGGCTGAATTACTCAAAACTGCATCCACTTTGGATTAACAATGTTGAAAGTGGGTGGAATGTCAGTCTGGATGAAGAAGGGCAGATTTGTTCAATGTGCCATCTCAATGACATAGAAAACAACTTTGCTTCCTTTTGTCACTTTTACTGGAAACCAAACAATATGTTGTCTTCCATCAGATGAAAACAGAAACAAAGTTCACGTACAAAACAGTTACATTAGCCTGTTATTTGGACAAAGCCTGGGAGACAAGGAAAAAAATCCTTCATGGGAATAAACCTTTGGCTTGTAGTATTTATTTTTTCCAAGTCTATAATGTTCCCAGAAAGTGTTGTGTCCTAACTAAATAACTAACCAACTAACTAACCAACTAACTAACCAACTAACCAACCAACTAACCAACCAACTAACCAACTAATTAACTACATTACTGCGGCATGAGGATACTGGACCTTAATATGAATACTCCCAGTGTGTGTGGTGGGGAGACAGACCAGACTGCTTCCTGATTAGTTTAGTGGACCACAGGACGAGGTGGGCAAGGACTGTACAATCTGCCACTGTGTGAGTGTGTGAACATGAGTATGCACGTGTGTGTGTGTGTGTGCGCGCATCATGTGTGTGTCTTTTTAAGGAGGGGGGATTTGACTGTGGCTGTGGTGGTTCCAGACCATGTAATTACTCCCACTTAGCATGGAGAAAAAAAATAACAATTTCAGTCATAACACAGGAGGTAAATTATGGTGGAGAAGCCACTGGTCATGGTCTATAATCTGTCTATATATTTCTATCTGCACAGGTTGTTCTCCAAGTAGACACAGTCAGGACAATTATCAATTTCCCCCCAAATACTCCGGCCACACTTCCAGCAGCTCCCCAAGTGAGTCAGCATTTCCAGCGAAGTCAAATGAGTAATCTGCCTCGTCTTAATGCACACCCACCGGAGGATGGCACATCTTTATATTTAGTGAGGTTAATCTGTGAATTAACCTCACTAAAACAGACTAATTGACACACATCTTGCGTGAAACCAAAAGCACGTCTGATGTCTCGTTGCTTTGTTCTCTCTGAGAAACACCTTGAAATCTTCAGCTGAGCAACAGTTCTAAACAAAGGCTGTAGCTGCTATTTGTTTTCTTGTGGGCAGCTCCAAAACCACACGAATACTACATTCATCATGCCAGAGCAAATTCAAGATTGGTGATGACAATGCATGAGAAGAACTGGGTGAGTGCGTGTGTGTGTGAGCGTGCAAAAGAGTCGATGAGTCACTGGTCAACTCAGACAAAGAGACCACAGCACAAAGGGAGAGAGACCATAATGTATCTACGGGGGGGTTTTGATCAGGATTTTTGTCAAAATCAATGACTCGGTGATTACTTCACTGGGTTCTGAGATTTAATTTTCATTGTCTGACTCATACTCTTTTGAAGATCCCTGCCCAGTGGAGGTTTAACACACTCCCAAAATCTGTAATGCACTATGACATATATTGCCATTTTACTGATATTAAGCTAATGAATATTAGCCTGCTATACTGAAATGCTTAAAGCTGTGCTAATCAATAATTTTACATTAACGATAGATCAAATGACAATGTGTAATGTGAAAGGAGTCACCACACAGAATTATCACCAGCAGTTTCTCTCAGCTCTACAGAACATTTTAGCCTTTTTCAGCTAATTGTTTTGGTTTTACAACTTTATCATTTGGATTCACTCTCACGGCTCTCATCAACCTTGCTTCCAGCAACAGCAGATAGTTGTTTTCAGTGAAAGATCTCTGATAAACCCACTGTACGCTACCTGCAAAGAACAGCAGACAGACAAAGTTAGCGATTGCTGATGAACACAGTGGAGCATTTAGTCACATGTTTACCTCAGGATCTGGTGGAGACCAAAACGGAGCTAAAAGGAGAGTGAATATTGGATTGCATTCAGAAGAGCCCAAGCTCAAATGCAAGGATTTACAAGACACTATGCTGTATACAGAATATAGCACCTGGCATCAGAAGCACCGGCAGGATTCTATTTCATAGTACGCACACACACAAACCGCCCGCCCACGTAAGCGTTGCGTAATGCAGCGTAGCGCAGCTATTTTTATTCCGCCCGCCATGTTATCCAATCTGTCCGTTCATACCGGGCACGTAGTGTCTGTGTTGGACAGAGTGCTGCAGCGATAGTTTCGGCATCTCCTCTATTTCTTGCACGAGACACACACAGACACACACACACACACACACACACACACACACACACACACACACACACTACAATTACCACAGTTTTCCTCACTTATCATGTCTCTTTCTATCACAGAGAGAGAGAAAGTGAGTGTGAGAGAGAGAGAGAGAGAGAGAGAGAGAGAGAGAGAGAGAGAGAGAGAGAGAGAGAGAGAGAGAGAGAGAGAGAGAGAGAGAGGAATTGCTTTGTGACTGGTGCGTAGAAATACGTGTCCGGTATGAACGGCCAGGAGCACGATCAGGCCCATATCTACGCTACGTGACACTTATGCGCCCGGTGTGTTCCAGCTATTAATCAACGTCCGTTACAGGGGTCGGGGTGGTGCGCGATCACCGAAGGCTTGTGTCATGTGAATGCAACGACAGTGTTGTTGTCATTACTTAGAATCAATTACTTAGAAAACAGTGCTCTCACTTGGGGACGTAGCACAAAATTCTGGGCCCTGTAGAAAGGCATTTTCTATGGGCCCCTCCCCGCATCCACAGCTAGTCATTTTAGCATCTTTTTGGGCTCTCCTCACATGAGGGCCCTGGGTACTCAGTCCCCTTTTTCACCCCAGTCCGACGCCCCTGCTCTCACTCAACAGCCCCGGTAACAACAACATCAACAACAACAACAACAACAACAACAACAGAGATTACGTCACAAGTGGGGCAGACCCACCAGCCAGCAGCACGCACACTGACCATGCATGTACCAAACTTTCACGTGATTGGCAGAGAGACGGGAGATGATAGACTGGCTCTGCTATTCTAGAACTTCCTTAATCCAGAAGTGTATCAAATGAATTTGAAAAAAAAATGTACGCACAGTGCATACAGGATTACAGCTGCCGGCGCCACTGCCTGGAATTGTGGTACTTTTAAGCTATGACTTTAGAGATATTTTGTTCTGTTCTTGTTTTCATTCAAAAATGATTGACAGATTGTTAAAAGTGTCTCAGACCTGCTGACAGGTTGGCTTCAAAAGGCATCTGTCAGCTGCAAAGTATTTTTGAACCATTACAGTGAGCAAATAGTTTACATTCGTAACACATACACTCCTGACAAAGAGGAGCGGTTTTCTACAGTCGGTGTGCCAGGGTTTGGAAGATTGCCTGGGCAGCCAGGAGGCGAGAAGGAGCCAGAGCGCTGTGTGGAGAGGAGTAACAACAGAAGGTGAAGCTCTCTTTTCCCATTTTCACTCCCCACACCTTCTCTAGCAAAAGCCCTCTCTCGAGCACACGTACCTCCCTCCATGGCAAGGCTTTGAGCCTCATACGACCACAGTTTAGATAAGCATTCTTCAACAATGAGAAGCCAGAAGTGGGGGATTTTTTTCCGACTTCTTCTCAAACAAAGCCCAAGAAATGCCTTTGGTTTCTGATGGGAGCTGTGAGTTTGTTTTCAGTTAAGGGTTATCCCAGGAACACGCAGGTTTCTCTCCAAAAATAGGCAGTACAGAGAGTGGATGAGGAGGAAAGAGAAGGGTGGGAGGAGGAGAAGAAGAAGAAGAAGGGAGGGGAGTTTGGTTAATGAGCACCAGATGCCCTACCTTCGGTGGTAGCCACATTCTTTGGAGCTTTGGTTGGTGTGTGATCCGTGCTCGAACTTATGTCAGAAGAGATGCTTGAGCTCCCTTTACCTGCAGGGGAAATGGGAAGAAAAACAAATCTGCTGGGACACAGTATAGCAACTTTAAGATGACAAACTGCAGTTATGATTTATTTTACCACACAGCCTTAGAAAATCTTTTCAGTTGAGAGAAAACACTTTTTATGCTTAATTCCTAAAGTGTGTCAGAGATAAGGTATTTCATGATGTATTTAAAATGGTAAGGAGGTATGAAGTGTAAGGAAATATAACGTCCATCACTCACTGCTTTTATGACCTTTATGCTCCTCACTTTTGGATGAATGGCTAGGCTTGGCACATGCACAAAGTCTCTGCTGGTTTGTTTAAGTAAGTGTCTGGTTTTTTTTTTATATTTGGAAGAAGAATAAAGTCTCCTGAAATCCCCCCTCAGCCTTCACTTCCATGGAGGACGAGTGAGGAAACACTCAAGATGCAAGCAACCACTCTCTTTAATGAATGATTACAATAAAATGTATCATCAGCCGCGTACTTCTTAGGTCATACAGTCTGTACAACTGCCACATATAAGTGCTTTCAATGAAGCTTAAACAAATTTACAACTCTTACTTTGGGAGCTGTCCTTGTGTTGTTGGATTTAGATTTCTATGCAGTCACACAAAAATGCTAAATTTCAAAGAGATATTCCTTGTGCAACAGGCTTGACTGCCATGGTGGCTGCAGGCTGCCTGTGGAGTAGTTGTTTATGGCATTTCATTCCTCTCTCAGATCATAAATGCAGCTTTGTGGCTTTCCTGAGACTAAGTATGTGCCTTTCACCCAGCACAAAGAGGTATTCCCAAACAGTCACACCCACATGCATCAAGCGAAGCCACCTAAACAGACAAGACAGTTCCCGAAATAATACATAAATATATATAGTAAGCTTGTGTAGGGAGGAAAAAGCAACCTGCGACTCCATATGGAAGACACACAATCACACCAATACATATAAAACGATTTTAAACCAATGCCGCTCATTATGACATGACATTTTGTGGTGACATCACTGAGCCGGCACATCTGCTACGGCTCCTTCAGTCCCCAGAAATGACTCAGAAATACACAAGTAGCTTGCAGATGTCCACTTTTCTAATAAGAAGAGTAAAAAGCATAAGGCTGGTTAAACACAAGTCAATATAATATTTGTCTGGTTACAGGATTCTTTTCCACTACATATGTGGACCTGTGCAAGGCTGATTGTTTTCTGTCTTTCATGGAAAAACAACTTTCAGAAAAGCTCCTGCTTCCTGTTTTATGCTTATATAATGTGTTGGTGGAGGGTTTCTGCATAGTTGTGACCAGTGTGTAATTAATTGTGGTATCACACTTGAAAACAGATGTGGACAGACAGACTGCAGAATTCTGCACTTGTAACTTATACACTATAAAGATGCTGATGCCACTATGCAGTATTTTCTTTTGTGAAATGACTATACTTTGAATACATGTATAATGTGAATATTAAACTTACAATCCTTGAGATTTTAATGAAGTCAATCAAATATTTGATACATTTAATGGTCAGCATTTTGTTAGCAATAGCAATTCAACTTATTTGCATTCTGTGATTACCTTTCTATATGGTAGTTTTAATTGTAAGTGGCGGAGTCCGCCATTCTCGACATATTCATACTTTTAGCTGAAAAGCATGAAATAAGTCATGGTTAGAAAAAAGTGAATTATTGACTGACTTCTTTATTAAAACAACTAGGCCTAAACCTGCGATGGTTAGTCAATTAGCCGACTAAAAACTAATTGTTGATATTTTGATAACGATTGCTAATGTTCTCTTGTTCCAGCTTCTCCAATTTCAAAATTTGCTGTTTTCCTTAGTCTTCTATGATTGTAAACTAATATATATTTGGGATTTGGAGTGGTGATTGGACAAAACAAAGACATTTGATTACATCACCTCGGGTTCTGACATTTTTCACAATTTTCTGAAATTGTATAGACAAAACGATTCATAACTTAATCGGCTGAATGATCGATAATGAAAATTTAGCAGCCCTAAAAACAACGGGGGGTGTTTACAGTGCAGCCAATCAAACTGTTGCTCTCCGGTGTGTTTCTGATCAAAGCTTAAATTAGCCACCAGGACTCACTGGCGTCACCAAATCAACTGAAATCAACCAGTTATGCTGAGTTTGGAGGGAGAATTAGGATCTTCACTAGAGGAGAATACAATCTGCATAGCCTACAACACATTGTCCCCACCTGACTAATGAGAGTTTAAAAAAAAAGGCTTAGTAAGTTGCAAATTCAGCTCATTGAAGACTCAAATCTGTGGTAGGATCTGTTGATGTACCTGAACAGGCTGGATTCCTGGGTGGAGCTGGTCCATTTGTTATTTTTATTATCATGACTCCCAATCTTTACTCTGCAGTTATTGACTTAGGAAGAGAACACACTGGAATGTTATTTATACAAACATCTCTGCTCTGGAGAGTCAAAATGTGTTCAGTGGAGTTGGAGCGCAGTTCTGAATAAGTAATGTTGAAGATTAGATAAAAAAGACAGTGTGTGTGTGTGGGGGGGGACTGACTGAATGAAGTCAATTTATAGCAGTAAAGGCGAGTTTGACTCTCCTGCTGAGCTCATTAATGCCATGTTTGAAGATTTTAATCTGTATTATGAGAGTCAAAAGATATGGATTTTGGTTAGGCCTATTATAATATCACAGTTGTTTTGTTTTCCCTGGTTTTAAAACTGCATCCCAGTTGGGTGAAACCATGTTTCTGAATATATGTGATAGCATATAGAGTGAGATTGGCGGTGAATATCTTGACCATTAGCTCTATAGTACAAATGCCTTTTGTTGGTCTTTATTTAATGTACATATTGAATTAAATAATACAGTTGAATATGTGGAAATACTTTTACGTGTATCCGCTATAAAAAAAAAAAAACATCTAGGAGGAGCTGTTTCCAACACATTTCTTGTCAACATTGCTGTTTTGTGTCTTTCCAGGGTGCCTTCTATATAGTTTTGTTGACATAAGGATCATATGACATTGACCAATATGCACAAAATGGCTGCCAAATCAAACAAGAAATGGGTTAAAGTGTCATGGACAAAAATCTCTGGAATTAGCCTTAGACGTATCAAGATGAGAGTGACTAATACGAGCCCACATGCCCAAACACTCTTTGACCCAACTCCACTAAGCCTGCAGGAATACACTTTTTCTTTTAAATAAATCCATAAATTAGGCTACTTGGGAGTTTTCTGATGAACTGGCTGCCCTGCCCTGTCAGCTGTTTTTGACTGATTATGTGTGGTGATATTTGATTTAAACTGACTATATGAATGGTCTAAAATATCTGTTCTGTTATAACTTAAATACTTGCATGTCAAATAATACCTAATGCAAGTTTAGGACATGTTACCTCTTACATGTATTGTAGCACTATGTAAAATGCATTTAACTACAGCTAAGCAGAAAATAAAAGTTCATTATCTGGAGAAAATGTGAGTAAAAAAATCTTGGGAAAAAAAAGTGCCTGGAAGTGTTTTTTTGTCTCAAATGTTACACATTTTTTAAATATGACCACCAGATGTCACTCTGTATCTTATAGGCTATGACGAACATTAACGTTGCACATCTTATATATATATATAAATATATATTTTAGGGAATTTAAAGTCAAACGTTGCTTTTAGCTCCATATCAGCACATATCCTCACAATCTGAAGATTTGTGTATGGAATATGGCATACCTTCATCTCTACACATACAGAGAAACCCCTCAGCCTCTCGCCTACTGTGGGGAAATGAAAGATAAAGAGGGAATAGTGCTGGTTTTAAGCTAGCTCTCTAATGCCCAATGACAAACTCAATAAAGCTAAAGAATGAGCAGCCATTTGTTTTCTGTTAGTTCATGAGAGAATACAGAGAGCGGTAACATACAGCCGTTGTTGAGTCGACTTGAATTAAAATACGTTCTTCTATGTGGAATTCAAATAAAACGTGTTTTAAAGTCGTAATTAGAGCACTTACCCTCGCTTCCATACTGTTTTCCATTGTTCGCACCCATTTTAAAGAATACATAATCTATGCGCAAAACTCGGTATATCAAAAGGAGTTAAATTCCAGAGAAAAAGGGCAGTCGTTTTTTACAAAAGATAGGCTAGACAGTCAAAGTTGTGTGTATGGCCGCTAGTTCTGACTCCAAATAGTTAATCCAGATGTTGAGCAGAAGACGCCTCAGCATTACGCAAACCTAGAGTCCAGACTCGAGCTTCCAGCGGTGCAGACTTTCTATATCTGAACATCCACAGACAAAGAGCGATGTACACACACACACACAGAAAAAAATCCCGATTCGAGGAGTTCGGAGAAAACTTTTGTGAAGTGCCCTAAATGGTAAGCAGCTGTTTATCAGGCTGAGTGCGGGCAATCATAGCGGGCAGGCAACTTTGTGAGGACTCGCAGCTCTCCTCCACTGGATTTAAAGAGACCGCAGACCAGGGAGGGAGATGTGGATATTTAAAGAAAGATAAGCCAAAGACAGACTGTGACTCAGAAAAAGTGGTGGAAGAAGTAGGCTACTCAGATCTGTTACTTAGGCTAAGTAAAAGTAGCAGTACAAAAGTAGCAGTACAAGTTAAAGTTGAATTCAATTTGTCCTACTTTTAAAAGTACGAATTATGCTTTAAAGCACCAAAAGGAAAAGTAGGCCTACTCATTATGCAGATCTGTGGCTCATTTTAGAATAATGCATATGATAGGATTATGATTATTGATATGTACATTACTTCAATGTTGCAACTGGTAATTATAATTACTATATATACTTCCAGGTGAATCCCCCCCGCCCCAGTTACCGATACAGTTTTATCTTAACCTATAACACATTGTCATCATGTATTTGCTCATCCGTTTTGTATTATTAATCTAAATCTTTAAAGTAACTAATTCAAGTTATCAAATAAATATGGAGTTAAAAGTACAATATATGCCTCTCAAGTGGAGTGGAAATACTCGAGTACCTCAAATATGTACTTAAGTACAGTACTTGTGAGTAAATGTACTTAGTTACTTGCCACTACTGAAATAACGCGATCATAGTCTATACATGACATATTGGAAGCAGTCACAATCCCATTAAGTTATTTCCCTTATATACCTCATTAATATGTAAGTATTATGTCATCACAGGTGTGACTTTAAGAGATTCAACCAATCAGAATTGAGGACACATAATCTCCTAAATATTCTGAGGATATAGTCCTGCTGACAGAAGAGAATGCTTTAACCACACATGTGGGAATGTGTCTATGAATAGCAGCAACACAGGTCATTGGATATGTAGAAGTAAAGTCGCTGGACAGACCCAGTTGTCTGCTGTTAACAGGTGACTTAATATTCTACATACATGTTGAAATTCCTTTCTAAATGCACACAGCCCACAGATCTAACGAGGATAACATGATATTTCTGTCTATGACTTACATTCTCTCATTAGATACACAGGTTAATATAGCTCTGTTTTTTACTACTACTTATCCTCTAATCAAAATCATAAGAGTCAAGAGAAACCTCTCTTATTATGGTACAATGTGAAATGCCTTAACTGAAGTTAAATACAATAAAAGTTAATTTTCTGGAGAAAATCTTTAAAATATGACCACTCTGTATGTTTTATTATTATTATTTATTTAACCTTTATTTAACCAGGAAGAGACTCATGGAGATTAAATATCTCTTTTTCAAGAGTGTCCTGACCAGCCATTTACGTCTTTAAAAAGTAGGAAATGTAAAGTCAAACGTTACTATGCGCTTCATATCCACACATACGCTCACAATTTGAAGATGTTTGAATGGAGTATGGAACAAGTTAAACTCTACACAAACAGAAAAAAAAATTACTGTAAGAAGATTGAAGATATACTGTAGAGGGAATGCTAGTTTTAAACTAGCTTGCTAATGTCAATGGCAAACTCAAGGAAGCTATAGACCCAAAAAACTGTTGTTTTTCAAGTGCAAACAGCTTTTTTTTTTATCATGGAGCTTTATGAAGGCATATTTAGCTTTTCTACATTACAGCAAAATAAGTCTGATACAGTATATGTGTGCTATATTGGTAGCTGTCCTGGCTGGCACCCAGAAAAATTAAGTTATAAGACTTGTGGAATGGAAACTCCACAAAAGGTATTGAACCCCTAAACTTTTCACACCAACTTTCAACTGCCATTTCTTTATTGTACAAGAAATATTTATGTTAAGGTGTTTTATAAAAGGGGAAAAAGTGTGGTCTGTAATATTTTATTCTTCACAATCGAGCCCTATCGTTATTATTTATGCATCCAGTAGAGCCATTTCTTATTTTAATGTTAAGTGTGTTGATCTACCTTACACTTACGAGCCGTAATAATGCACTTTAACGATGTTTGATTGGCTCACATGGTACCAATAAACTGTCTGGGAGAGGTCAAATGCCAAACCTCAAGCCTTTTACAGGCAACAATCTCTGCCACACTGGAATACATAGTAAGAAACACTTCAGCTTTCTGCAGGAGATGCATCTCTAGCTGACAGAAAATACAAGTTACACATATGTTAACCCTTGTCTTGCTTTGCCAGACCTTCCTCCACAGCGCTGCTAAGGAGGGTCTGGCTAGTCCACACAGCATTCCGGGATGGAGGAAAAACATGCTCTGGTTTATTGGCATTTCTTTAAACCAATCACAATCGTCGTGGGTGGCGCTAAGCACCGGGCAGAGCCACGGTGCCGCTGCAAAATAGCCTCGGGAATGAACTTGTTTGGGTGGAACGTACGTTCAGAGGATGTTTTAGTCGTGTGAGAGAAAACTCAGATTGAACAGATAGTCTAGCTAGCCGTCTGGATTTACCCTGCTGAGATCTGAGGAGCAGTTTACCATAGTCCTCATAAATCCACCAGAGTTTAAAATTCCAACACAAACAAAGCGGAAGGTAACGGACATCCGGCCGAAAAGAGTGAAATCCGGCGGAATTTCCGGCAGCACCGGAGCAATCCCGGAAGTAGAACGTCGTGGATATAGACTATGGTAAGCCAGATGTCAAGTGTGAATAAAAGTTGCTTTGACCAAAAATATTTATTCAAATCTAAAAAAATGACACATTATAAAAGGCTTAAACGTAAGATCACCACATGTAAACACACATACAGTTTCAGATCAGCTCTGACAGTTGGCCACTATTGGTCATCCAGTGTGAAAACACACCCACAGGATCGAACGGGTAAGGGTTGACAGCAGGACTTGTGTTTATTTCAGGAAGGAGCTCAGAGAGCTCAGACTTGTCTAAAGACATGGCATAGCTCGACGAACCAGAAACACTGAAGCTGACCTCTGGCACAGCTGCACTCTGGGACATCGTGGTCGCGGTGCCATTGGCGTCGGTCACAGCGGTGCTTGAGGGAGCCGAGTGGTCATTTTCGGCCTCTGTGGTGGCAGGGCGGCTGGGAGACAGTGGAGCAGAGGTGATCTTCTGTAGCTTGCTGTATAATGACCTCAATGTAACAGGAATGGACATGAACCTGAGACAGTGTTAGAAAAAGAGATCAAGCTAAAACCAGAATGCAAAGAAAAAGTTTTTAAATCTACTGATCTTATGTTGAAATCAATACATTTTATACTGCTGCAAATCAAAACAATATCAGATTTTCCTCATGATGCAAAATGTGGAGGAGGCCCGGAGCCATCATTCTCTCAACTGTAGAGAAATAAGGGGTAGATAGAAGTCATAAAGCCATACCTCTTCATGACAGTGGAAAGGTATTCATCCAAAGAAGCATCCCCTATTCCTGCCCCGAACAAAGTGCAGGTAATCTGATGCAAACCAGATACGTTCACCAGTACTGTGGCCAAAATAAAATAGTCATACAAGTCAGATTTCTATGTCATTATTTCCCATTACCTTAAAAGTATACACCCTATGGGTTAACGAAAAAAAACATAATCCAAAACTAATCAGATAAAAAGTAACGTTCTGTGCCAAATGCTCACAAACAGCGAGGGAGTCTGCGTCAGGTCGGTGGAAGGTAACAGAAAAGCTGGTCTCGGACTCCGGAAGGACTTCAAAGTGCAGGTCACACGCCGAATCTGATAGCAGAATCCATCAATAAACCATCACATAACTCATTAATGATTTTCTTTTGATTATTTCTGCCAACTTTGCATGGGCGACCTTGTCCAATTTAACCGGTTTTGTGACGTTAAACGCCTCCTACCTGTTCCGGCACACTGAGAAGTGATGCAGCTCCTCAGCAGGGTGTTGATGGCACACTGATGTCGAAGCAGGTCCAGCAGGGCCGGGACTCGGGCTGGGTGAGTGAAGGGAATACTGTCCACTACAGTCCCTCTCAGGGCAGGTACCTCCCATGCATCTCCAGGGAGGATATAACTGTGCATCACACCACCAGGAAGAGGCTGGACAGAAAAAGTATTGATTCATTTTATGTCATAAAACAGGGGTCTTCAACGTTTTTTAAGCCAAGGACCCTTTATTCTACATCTACGACGTTCCACTTCTGTGATTTTCCAGACATTCAGTCATTTCTGAGGACTATGGTTGACTGCTCCTCAGATCTCTGCAGGGTAAATCCAGACAGCTAGCTGGACTATCTGTCCAATCTTTCTGTTGCACGACTAAAACTTACAGATGTTCCACCCAAACAAGTTCCTTCCTGAGGCTATTTTGCAGAGGCCCCATTGCTCCATGATTGTGATTGGTTTAAAGAAATGTCAATGAACCCGAGCACGTTTCTCTCCCATCCCAGAATGCTGCGTAGACTCGCCAGACCCTCCTCTGCAGCTCTGTGGAGGAAGGTCTGGCAATGCAAGACTAAGTTAAGACCCCTTAACTAAAAGAGAGATGGAGCAGGGACCCCCTTCCTACATATATTGTATAAAATGAAGTTGCATATTAAAATGGGCCTGCAATAACTTGTACGGTGGCCTAAAGCCTTTATATCTACCTTTTATGCATAGAATACTAAGCTGTTAAAATAGCCTAAAAATTGTTGCCATGATTTTATGAATCATGTTTTAATGTTAAATACATACATGTGGCACATTGAATTTTTAGGTTTATCTGTGGATGGCTACCTTAATGACTACCTTACCTATAGGCCAGTAAGCCTCTCATCAGTCAGGATTTATATTTGCTAATAATATGTTGGATTCATGTTAAGAGTTTTTAATTTTTTGAAAAAAAAAAAAAAAAAAAAAAACTTTCAAAAATTAACAATAATTTGGAGGCCACCCTGCACTCCCTAGTGGCCCCAGACCCACTGTTGAAGATCCCGGTCATAAAGTACATCTAAAGCTTGCATAATAGTTTAAATTGAAATGAACCAAGTTACCTTTCACATTGAGCTTAACACAAGTGTGTTGATCCCACATACCACTGTATAAATAATATCCTGCTCATCTAATGTCTCCCCATGGCTGTTTGCACGTGATCGTCTCATGAGAAGCTTGGGTAAGGGCGCCCACTGCAGGTCAACATCTGGTATCGCCACATCTATGACATCACAGAGGGGGAACGAGAGCATGCGATGGAGTGATGCTTGTGGGCTATACGTTCAAATAGAGAATTAAAAAAAAAAAAAAGTATAACTTTTACACTGACCTGTAATGTGGCTGAGCTTTTTCACAAAAGACAACATCATTGGTATTGCGGGCTGCAGTGTGAGGAGAAAGCAGGCAGGCAGCGCCTCATGTGGCACCTCACTCAACGTCAGGAACACAGGATAACTGCCACAGGACACAATTTCACTATAATGACTAAGGATTGACCAATTATCGACCCTGGCCGATTATTGGGCAGTTTTTAGATTATCTGTATCAGCGTTTTATTTGCCCGATAACCAATAAAGTTAATTAATTAAAAAGTGTGCCACTCCGCTACAGCTCTGTGTCTGTCCCTCTGCTTCGGTTTCACTCACCACTGAGTCTGACTCAATGTCCCGCCCATAACACTATCTGACTCTTTTACTGGGTATTATGTTCAAAGTTTCTAATTTATTAAATATTTGCTTAAAGTGCACATATTATGCTCATTTTCAGGTTCATAATTGTATTTAGAGGTTATACCACAATAGGTTTACATGGTTTAATTTTCAAGAAACTCCATATTTTTGTTGTACTACACACTGCTGCAGATCCTCTTGGGAGTCACAGTACCTAGGTAAACACTGCTCAGAAGCAGAATATGAGGGCGTGCCACGCTAGCAGCTAGGCGAGCATTATAACGTGTTCCAAAGTGACCACGTTTGTCTCTGAAGTAAAGGCTGGACTACAACAGAGCTGTTTGGAGCAGTTTGTGAACATTGTTTTCTGTGGGAGATAAGTGCCTTTGGGGGGGGGGGGGGGGGACTTTGGGCTTTTTCACTTTGTAAACCTATAACATGCACAAAAAGATATATAACACTATAAAAAGGAAAACGCCAAACAGCATAATATGAGCACTTTAAATCATTTAAACAAAGTTTTGTGTTGGAGTTTGCAAAATTCCCAAATCTTAATTTTGACAAACATTTTCATATCGGTTGCAAATATTGGTTACATTAACTGCTAATAATCGGGATCAGCCTTGAAAAACGAGTCTCGGTAGATCCCTAATAATGACACCACCAGCAGTGTCATTCACATTCACTGTGGGATGTAAAATGAAAGTATCCTGTTGAGTGAGAGATTAAACAGAAACGTGTCACCCCTGGGCATCCAGCTGTGGAGGCTGTGGGATCACAGATGCCATCTGAAGCATGTGGGTCACATCACTGACACCGACAGTCACCTGGGCTGCCTGGACGACCGTCTGTGTATCTGTCATTTCTTCAACAACAAAAACAGACATCTTTTGAGGAAACGCTACAATTGTTGAGGCCCTTTAAAGACTTGATATGTCTTACGTAAATCTGAGGTCTTCATTCCATCAGCCGGGGTGATATAGAACTGGATCTTCATCGGGCTATCTAAAGTGATGAATTCAATATTAATGGAAGAGAAAGATGTATGCATAACATGTTTTTACTTATGTATTGTGTTATGTACCTTCTTTTCCAGCTATCAGACACCCAATCCTGCCATTGTTAATCACGTCAGCTTGGGGGTCAGAGTCCTTTGGCAACCTGGAAGCAGAACAACTGCGCTGATTCCAATTTGTATTATTGCTGTAACAAACAATTCATTTCTCGATAGTTTGACACGTAAAAAAAGTAGTACTGTATAAAAAGCCCATCACAACTTCCCAGAACTCTAAGTGATGTCATTGCCATTTTATCTGAATATCAGCCAAAATCTAATATATCTAATTTACTATCATATGATGAAAAAAAAAAAAAAAAAAAAGCAGTAAGTCCTCAAATTTGAGAGGCTGGAGCCAGTAAGTGTTTGGCATATTGCTTGAAGCAATTAATCAATGATCTAGAATAGATGCCGATAAATCAATTAATCGACTAATCATCGCAGGTCTTATTGCACAAGTTTTTGGGCATTCTTTTGCATCTCACCGTTAACGTTAAGATTTCTGGCATTATGTACATTTGTTTTTTTTTTGGAGCTTCTTGATAATCTTTTAACTTTACATTAAGTTTATTTGCACCCTTTCCTCTTTTATACTGTGCTGCTCACCAATTTCCTTTGGGATAAAGTTATATCTCATGTCACTCACCTTGGTAAATGTGATAGTTGCTGCAAGTCTTTCCCGAGGCATTGCAGAGATGCAAACAATTTAAATTTGCTTTCACTAAAACAAAACATAAAAAGACATAAAAGCTAAATGACTGCAAGAGGCCCAACATTTTAACAGTTTAATAACATTTCAAGAGTAGGTACTTGTCTCCAGGGATGTTGTACTGGGTGAAGAGGCCTGCCAACTTCCCAGAGAACTCAGCAAAATCTTTTGACCTGTGGAGAAACGGTACAATCAGCACCTAATGAAATGCATCTTTAAGTAATCATTTAAATACCACCATCATCTTGCAAGCAAAATGTCAACATTTAAAATTTAGCACCACTCTAATGCTTACCTCAGCGGCTGAAGAAGGGACTCACTGGGCTGCAAGACAATTTTATTTTATTATCAGGAGTAAAAGGGGAGTAATGTGAATGGCAGTGTAATCCACTTACAACAGGGAATCCTCCATGTGGAGCCACTTTCACCTCCTTCGCCCCGCCACACGGCAGCAACACCACCTCCAGGTAGAACAGATCGGCTGTCAGGTAGCATGTGGCCTCAGTAATGTGAAAGCCCATTCTAGGGAGGACAGAATGTGAATGTGGGAGGAAATTTGTGCCGCCACATTGCATTACAAGAGAAATTAAGCTCTGTTAAATAAAATAACATTAGAGCAATAAAAGAGATCTTGTAGGGCTTTGCAGTCAAACATCACAAGTCAACCATCTACCCTTGTTGTTTGGCAATCATTTCCAGGCGAGACCTCATGGTATTCATAGAGGACACTGAAACATACAGAGGCCGACTTACTTGCAGGTAAAGTGACCCAAATGTACTAAATATATATATACAAGAATCATTGGAATATGGTTTGTTTACCAGTTACCACTTCCTGGAGCCTTTCCAGAGATCTAACCAGTGGCTGACAGGGTTTGGATTCATCTTTGGGTTTGTCCTATTGGGGGAAGAAACAAACAACAATGGACCTGTTGTGTGGCAAAGTCCTTCTTGTGTAAACAGTCTTTGGTCCTCCCAGCCCATCCCATGACACCACGGCAAAGGGTAATGTTGACATGTGGACACTATATTGTTGTCTCTATTGTACAGTACGTGTCTATATTACTATTTGTCTACTGAATGTTTACTGCTACACATCTATTTGTTGAATGTATAGAGAGTTATCACCTACCAAAGTCAAATTCATTGTGTATGTAAGTATACTTGGGCAATAAAATTGATTCTGAAAAAAACTGATTCTTTGCACTTTGGGATGGGTATGTTTTTAAAAGACAGGGAGGTTGCCACACCTGGGTGTGTGTGAAAATATTGTGCATTGCACTCAGTGCTTCGTTCTTAAGAAGCCTGGATCTAAAAAAAAAAAATCTTCTTCAGTATCACTGCTGGCAGGAAACCATTTGACTAGCCCCAGCTGCCATATCCCCTTGGACCACACATCACTTCAGACCACCAAGTAATCAGCCAGACTCCAGAGACTGACCACTGCCAAGCTCCATTTTGTATTTATCCACAAGTATTATCTATCCTGCTGCTCCACCCATGGCAACTCTAAAGAAAACTAACACACCCTCTCATTGCCTCAGCATACACATTAGTATAGAAGTGCTAAAACACTTTAAGAGCAACTTTGCAGCCTTTTTTGTTGAGTGTAAAAGACATTGGAATATATGAAGCTTTGTATGTTTGGCCCTAAACCTGTAGCTGAATGATATACATCTGCAAGTGCATCTTATAATGAACAGAAAGTGATTGTCTTGCAAAGCAGGGCAGTTTAAACATATAGAAACAACAGAACCTTAAAAAAAAACAACTAGGTCTAACTGTCAATGCACAAACTGATCCAACAACAAAAGACTTGTGTGTTCCAGGATAGATGATCTCATTCTCAGTGCTTGACCACACCAGTTAGTGATTTGCAGCACATCATCACATTCACTGCAATGTGTTTTACCATGCATCTTCGGACAAGCTGAAAGGTTTCATTCCAGCTCTTCTCTGCAAATTTCAAGTGCAGCCCAGAGATTATGGACTTCATGACTAAAGCATACAGAAAGAAGAAAAACACAGACAGTTACAATATTAAAACGTCAGTAGGCTATATATCCAGAAGCTTAATTTGAAATTGTATTTTCTTCCATTTTCGGAAATTTTAAAATATATCTTCGGGTTACAAATATACGTTTGTGTTTGGAGTTAATGATAAAAACATGTATCTATTTAAAACAAGAAAAACAACTTTAAACCAACATAACGTTACCTGGTTCCTGAAAATCACTCTTGCTGATTTGACAAAGGGTCTCCACTTGAACAAACGTGCCAACATTTATGCGGATTATCCAATCAATTGCCTTGCATGTTTAATGCACTGCCCTTAATCTGTAATTTCATGTTCACCCACGAAGCGAAATAACATATTTAATAATAAATAAATAAATTGTATTATTATTTATACCTGTTAAGCGATGTTTTTATAAGTGAAAAAATGTATGCTACGTTCACACAAAAAGTAAAACTGAGTGTTGTCTGGTTGTCCCATGCGGGCGGGCGTTGTCAGACGGAGCCAAGCCCACAGGACGTGCAGTCAGTCTGCTGCTAAATCTCTGGAGGTAGCTTGTAGAGAGCTAGCCATGAGCTAACAAGTAGCTAGCTGAGTCTTCTCATCTTGCCACCATAATTCAGCCTTTGTCAGACGTCGTGCCAAGGTGAACACTATTTAATTTACAGGTAGGTGATACTATTCATTCAAATGCTGCTGTTGTAACGTTAACGCTAGCATGTTTGCTCTCTTCTTCTTTTTTTACGCTGCATAATGTAGCTAACGTTAGTTGTGATTAGCTGCTTGTTATCACTTGCTAGCCTTTTTGCCTGTGTGGCCAGCCTAGCTGTGGCTAGCGAGGATCGACCGAACATCTGTTGCTGGGTATCCGAGTTTAAAGATTTGTGTTTTAATGCGTTATCTGAGCCCTTACCTTCATGTTGAACTTCCTCAAATGTTAATTAACGTCCAGGTGACGTGAACTTGCTTGGGTTGGTTAGTTAGCTTGTTAGCCGCATCGCCCCACTGTAGTCAACCTGCTAGTTTACCTACTGTTGACATGTCACCAGCTAACTTGCTAATAAGTTAATATGATCATGAGAGCATGTTGCGTTGTTATTTGTGATTTCAGTCAGTCGTTGTAATAATAAAGGTAAAAGTGTCGCTTTCTGAACTAACAGCATGGACTTTATTGTATTGCCGTGCCAACAAACGGTTATGATGACACGCCTAATTACAGCTACACCTAATTATGAGGTCATCATTGAAACCTATACTTGGTGTTGTCATTGTAAACATGTCTTTAAGACCTTAACTTGCCTAACGTTACATGTACATGTTACATACTGTATGTATCGACATGGATTAACAGACTACAAACTACTTGGTAAGAAGAGAAGTATTTCCTTACTTATGGGGGTTTGAGGTAAAAGAACATTGCCTCCTGTACTAAATCGTAATATTGACTTTAAGTGCATACACCCCTTTGTTAATTTGTATAATGACCTATTGGCTGCACTCCCATCTTTATCCCTGATCCCCAGAGGGCTGTGTGGGGCTGTGATAGGGAAAGGGCATTAATACACACACCATGGTATTCCCATAGTCCTCTTGGACTGTCCACTATAGGAAACTGACCACTAAATGACTTGCACATATGTCAGATTTGATCCAGTCCTGTCAAAATTTTAAAATACTTTTAAAATAATACTGCCTGATGTTACCCAGAAGCTCTAAAAAAGTTCTATTTCTTTGCTAAATGGCTTTCACAGGTTCCTCTAAAGTTACTGGGCTTTGCATACCGTTTGCTTATCCATATGTCTTTAGTGTTTTCTCAAAGCATGCCACAAGCAGTCTTTTGCAAATTTATTTGTGGTGGTCTGATATCCAGCATGTGAAACTTGTCTGCAAAATAGCATTGCATTAAGCAAGATTCTTGACCTATTTCAGACCTTTTTTCTCATAGGCTTTCATGTTTGTGCAGATATTTGTTTTATTTTTATTTGGATCACCCAAATAATTTCTGCATATTGTACAGGGAAATACTGCAGAGTATTATTTTTCCAGTAATGAAATCTATTTCTATTGTGTTTTTGTTTTTGTCCTTGCAAAGAAAAAGTAAAGGGACTGTATTCACTACTAGCTACATTAAGGGACATATAATCTCTCTGCAGACACAGAGCTGCAAGGAGGAGTGATAATGAAAAATACTGATTATAAAGCAGTTTCTAATGTATCAATTTAGTGTCAGGGGTGATTAAGACATTTTATCTGGCTGTAGTCTTAACCAGGGACAGAATATTTCTCTGCACTACATTTATAGTGGAAAGGCAGTTTCTCCTGGTTTTATTTGATTGCTACAAGACACAGTGATGGCTTTGCAATCTAACTGCAGAAATGGAATCTAGAGCCTCGGAAATGATGATGAAACATCTTAGGATTTCTTCTCTCTTTTCTTTTTCTTTTTTCTCCCCAGGAGTTATCATTCGTCCAGCTGGATTTTACCGTCTTCATTTCACAATCCTTCCCTCCAGCTCCACCTTGAACTTTCTACCTTTCACGCTCGGATCTCCTGGTACACAGAGCCATGGCAGCTGCAAAGCCAAAAGGGCAGAACTCTCTAGCCCTTCACAAAGTGATAATGGTGGGCAGTGGAGGAGTGGGGAAATCAGCCCTGACGCTCCAGTTCATGTATGATGAGGTGAGCAACTTGCATCACAACAGTCAAGTTAAATTCCCAAGTTGTTGAGGAAAGTTTCTCTTGTTTGCATAATGGATAGTCTATAGCCACGATGTTCCACTTCCGGCATTGCTCCGGTGCTGCTGGAAATTCTGCCGGATCACGCTCTTTTTACCCGGATGTCTGTTACCTTCTGCTTTTTTTGTGTTGGAATTCTAAACTCTTGTTGGGCAACTTATGAGGACCATGATTAACTACTCCTCAGATCTCTGCAGGGTAAATACAGACAGCTAGCTAGACTATCTGTCCAATCTGAGTTTTCTGTTGCACGACTAAAACAACCTTTGAACATACACATGTTCCACCAAAACAAGTTCCTTCCCGAGGCTGTTTTGCAGCGGCACCGTGGCTCTGTCAGGCGCTTAGCGCCACCTAAGACGATTGTGATTGGTTTAAAGAAATGCCAATAAACCAGAGCATGTTTTTCTACTGTCCCGGAATGCTGTGTGAACTAGCCAGACCCTCTTGCGCAACGCTGTGGAGGAGGGTCTGACAAAGCGAGACTACATATTGGATGACTAAGTTGACCACAGTGGTTAACATGTTAAACATTTTTTTCCCCTCCATAGTTTGTTGAAGACTATGAGCCCACCAAAGCAGACAGCTACAGGAAGAAAGTGGTGCTGGACGGAGAGGAGGTACAGATCGACATCCTCGACACAGCTGGACAAGAGGACTATGCAGCCATCCGGGATAACTACTTCCGCAGCGGCGAGGGTTTTCTCTGTGTGTTCTCCATCACTGAGCTGGAATCATTTGCAGCAACAGTAGACTTCAGGTCCGCTGGCATAACGATATTTTAACGAGACAGTTTTTCATCCATTAGAATTTAACGACCGTGACTATTAGTTATCTTTCCCCTGCTAAAATGCATAGACAATGTATTCTGATTGGACATTTTGGAGCACCATTTAAGACAACTGTAATTTTACTTTTGTAAAAGTAACTAACTTTTACTACAAGTTTACCTCATTTACTTTAGCAAGTAGTGTGTTTATTTACACGATTCATGGCTAAATGACATTTCTTTTCTTTATTATTATTATTTTTTTTTTCAGAGAGCAGATTCTGCGAGTGAAGGAGGATGAGAACGTGCCCTTTCTCTTGGTTGGTAACAAGTCTGATTTGGACGACCGACGGCAGGTCAGTGCAGACGAGGCGAAGGCGCGCGCTGAGCAGTGGGGCGTGTGCTATGTGGAGACCTCTGCCAAAACCCGCGCCAATGTTGACAAGGTACACCGCACTGGCTAAGTTGACATTGTTAACATTGAGCGAACAGAGAAATGTGAACCCCTTACTGTTTGTTTCAACAGGTGTTCTTTGACCTGATGAGAGAGATCCGGGCGAGGAAAATGGAGGACAGCAAAGAGAAGAATGGCAAGAAGAAAAGCAAAAGTTTGGCCAAGAGAATTAGAGAGAGATGCTGCATTTTATAGTGGAAACGGCGAGCAGGATGGCTGCTTATGTACATATACATTTCTCTGACTTTTGCATTTATTTTGTGCCCATACCTGACCATGACATTTCTGTTCCTGTCTAACAGGACATCTGACCGTGTGTCAGGGAGTAGTAAGGTGGCACTCCATACACCATTTATAGCTCTAACTTTTTATGTGCTGACACTCCAAATAATTTATGTACTCTCTCTCTCTCTCTCTTACTCTGACCACATTACAGAGTTTAATAGATGGATGGTGTTAAAATCTAGGCCTAAGCTTTACAAGAGGCTAAGCCCTGAAATGTTACAAAACCTTTCATTGTAAAGTTTGATGTGTATAATATATTCAGACAACTGTGCAGTTTTAAAAGAAAAGCTTAAGTGTCAGAGCCAAGGTTTTAAAATTGGGCAAATTGTAACTGGAGCTTGGGTAGGAAATGTAAGTGAACAGACTCCGCGGTGTCGTGTCAACCCATTCATCAAGTGCCATCAAGAAAATGTACGTTGCACTGGTGAATCTATGAAGCATTTTAATTGAATAATTGTTCTTAAGAGCCGGGATTTTATGCCATTTCTCTTTGTTGTTTTACACCTCAATTTTGCCACCTGGAAAGGTTATGAACACTTATTATTTATCTGTGAAGTCAAACTTTTTCTTTCTTTTCTTGTCCTCTATCATATCCTTTAATGTAATTTAAGAAGAGCACTAATGTTTCCATTTTCTTTCCTCTTTGCGTCACTTTGAGTCCTCAAATGCACACACAGCATTAATCACTACCCTTAAATCTGTGAGGGATTTTACAACACTTGAACCTTTTTTTTTCAATTATAACATTTCCAAAGTTTTACCTCACTCGGCCACTGACTTTCATTGCCCTTTTTGTTGTTGTTGCGATAAAGGAATCCCAGGTGCTCTGATAAAAGGCGATTCCATAACCCTACATCCTTTACATGCTGTTTTTAAACACATCTTAAAGTTGATAAAATAAATTGCTTCCAATCATGTAAACATTTATTTTGCCAATTTTACTTTTCCTAACTCAGACTTTTAATCACCAACCTTGTAGTGCCCTAGTTTTGTCTTTTACTTAAATGTATATTTTAAAAGCGACTCAACTGGAAATAAAATAATGGATAGATGAATTTTAAGTCATTTAAAAAATCAAAAATGAATGCAGACTCCATAGAAGTACAGTGGTACCTGTCCAATAGCGTTGCTCTCAGTCACCAAAGAAAATTGCCAGCTAGTACAAACAAGTGCCCATTCATTAATGGAAGTAAATGATAACTTGTTATAGTGAGCATCAAAAGGAAGCACTGCAGTGTTGGTGTCAAATCTACCTTTTGTAAAACTAATGGAGGCAAAAGTTGGGGAACTTAAAGAATTTAATTGTGAATGGCCTGGGGAAATATTGCAAAGTTACGAGGTATATAGTAATTCATGTGCTGTGCATCACGTTGCCTCTCTTTGCATTGTGAATGTGAACCCTCCTCCCATACCCATCCTATTTGCCTGTAATCCTAGCCTGCAAATGATGTGCAGAGTCTAGAGGTCATTGACATTCTACTTTGTTTACCTTTGTTCCATTTTGTGCAAGGCTAAACCCGATCTTATAAAGAAGTAACATCTTAATGAACTACCTGATTAATGAATTTCCACTTGCTCCTTGTGCAGTCATTTTACAGGCAGGTGAGGATTGAAGCAGTGTAAACAAATTGGCAAAATGACCCAGCTATAAATGATTAACAGCTAAATTGCATAGACCAAAACACACTGTGAAATCTGACCCTCATTCTATTAGTTCCCTTTATGATTGAGCCACTCTTTTTTTCTTTTAACCTATTTTTTTTTTATTTATTTTTTAAGTCAGACCACCTTCCAGAGTCTGTTACCACGTTTCACTCTGATCCAGTTTAAAGAGTAAATGCACATGAACAGCAAAAGCTCACATTACATAAAATGATTTCCTCAACCAATAAGATGCCCGACACTGGTTTCTATGCAAAATAAAATGATTGTTGTAAATGCAAAGAGGAAAAGAATATGAAACTTGGGAACCGTGTCAGTGAGTGCACTGAACGCTTGAATTCAGAGATCTGAACCCAGCTCAGAAAACCCAACATCATTCAAACGTTGTGAACTGTTTTACTTAACATCGTCTCATTGAGTTAATACATGAACACTAAATAATCCCTGGCTTTGTTTGTCACGTATTTCAGTGTGTTAATTGTACAAAAAAAAACCCAGTAATGCAGTTAGTTTAAAGATATGTGAGGCAGACCCAAAATGGTTGGAAATCAAGGCATCAGAATGTTTAGAAAGTAGTTTTGGGTGAATATTTTTTTAAGGGCTAACCTCCAGTACACCGCACCATGACACACCTGAAAGGCACTTAAATCTTGTTATGGCATACCTTCCTCAGCTTACGGCCATTACATTAACTGCTGTGTGTCTTCATCGTTTAGGATTGCAGAAGCTACGACCACCATAGTGCTGGCTATGCTCTTAACATTGCCGTAACACAGGCTAATATTGTTTCAGTGCTTTTTTCAACAGAAAAAAATATTTCATAATTCTATTCTTTGTCTTCATGTTAATATACTTGATGACCCAGATATGTTCAGCAGGATTTAAGAGGTGATATTAAAACATATTTGTGGGAAAGCTAACTGTCCTCAAATGACTTGTTTTGCCTTTTATAGAAATACCCTTGGACTAAAGAACAGACATCTATGTCTTTGATTGGATGGTTGTATGTATGCCATCAATCAAATGTTCCCTTCATGTTTACTTACTTTGAACATGTACATAGCCACTAATGTAGCCTATCTGTTAGTGAATGCCAGAGGTGACGCTTACATTTCAATTCAGTTTTTTTTTTTTGTGTGTGTGTGTGAGTTATTTGGAAATGGCAAATAAAGTGGACATTACTAATAACATTTCCCAAATGTATTCAGATATTCTTCATGTGGAGATGTATGTCTTGACTTGAGTTATCACACTGAGCAGGCAGAAGGTTCCTCTGGGACTTTGGACATGTTGCTGCTCATATTTCTGTGAACACACTGAATTCCACCGCCTGCGGACCCTGACCTTTTTTATTGATCCGATGAAGAAGGAAGGAAGTGCATTGCATTACTAACACTATCCAAGCAATGAATTCTCAGATCTATCTTTTTACTCTATCATGTCATTTTCTTATGACTTCACCTCAAACTTGTCATGTTTGTAGGCAGGTTTTAAGGCAAAATTTGACAATTGTTGCACATTATAATATATGTGCAAGCACAGACAGCTCATGTGTTTGCACAATCACACTGATTCTTTGTGCTGCAAATATGTTTCTCCTAATGGTCAGTTATGCCAATGTCATGGAGGAAGACGGGGAATATTGATTTACCATAGTACAGAAATAGATTGTTTTGCAGTTGGTGTATGCTGTTTTATAACAGTGGAACTTATAACAGCATTTAGTGTACAATGCAGACTACAGATGACTTTTTTTTTTTCATTAGCGTGAAATCATTGTATACCTGGTAACATGAACATAGATTTATAACATATTTTCCAGATAATGTGGGAATCAATTACAGTTTTAGTATAGTTTTAGTATAATTTTAGTATTTTACCTGCAGTATAATAGTATTTTATCTAGCATGATGTTTATGGAATAACCACATCAAATAACTAATGTCTGGAAAGCCAGTTTTTGAACAATCTCATATGTGGTTCATGGTCAATAAGACGCTACCTTTTGTATAAATTGAAACATTGTTTTTGAAAATGTTTACCTTGTGTTGTATTTTGAAAGTAGGGCTTTTAGTAAAAGGGATACATTTCAACTCAATCTAAAAAGGAGTAGGTATGTTAAGAAGTCTAGGGGAACAAAATGGAAAGAGCAAGTAACAATAAGCATGCTGCTGCAGTAACTTTAACAGCACAAATCACATTATAGGGAATGATCCAACAGTTTTTTTGTGATTATTGCACTGTGTTTACAGTATATCCAACAACCCAGAATTATGAACCAATATAATCAAGCCAACAATGTGTTTGCAAAAATAACCCAGCACTTTTTTTGTGTGTACTGGAAACTGTAGAGCATATGCCTGTTAGTTGTAGGAAATGTGTATCAGAGAGAAAGGACATGTTGGAAGAAATTACACGATTTTGGATAACAGGAGTGGAAGATGTCAGTAATGCAATATTAAGGATGCAAGCTGCCGTTAAAACCCAAAGAAGTTTTTTGTTCTTTTACTGTACAGTATAATGTTTTACTTAATTGTTTAATATATATATATATATATATATATATATATATATATATATATATATATATATATATATTAGCACAAGTACTTCAATGGTATTTAATAAAACTGTCCATACCAGAAGTGCATATACAAAGAAAAAAAAAATTAACTGTACAAAAAAATGACATTTTTCAAAGAATGTCTTTCTCCTGAAATTGAATTTTTTTGCCCAGTTTCCTTCTTATCAAATTTTGAACATACATACATTTATATACGTGGGTAATACAAATGACAAAGAAGAAGAAAATGTAGGGGTATCCCTTGGCGTGACGTAACTGCTGAGCTTGATTACGCAAACGGGTATCATTGGTTGACACCGACGCACAAGGCCTGTAGTTTGAAAGCTGTCTGGGCCCTGGCGAGTTGGCGTTGTACCATTTAGCCACACTGCGAACAAAGTTACAATATTTTGAAATAAATTTAAGGAATTGTGGAGCCATTTTAGCCGGAAACACGTTTGCTACCTTTGGACCATGCGGTGGTAAGAGGGAGCAACATCCCGGAGGGATACGTGAAAGCGGACGTGCTTTTTAAAAGCATTGTTATATTGCATCTTGACTGAGTTTCATTGAACTCCACGCAAAGGAGAAAAGAAAGCTAGCTGGCTAATGCGATAGCGGCTAGCTGGCTAGCTGGCGGCGGCTATCCAACCAACGTGCTATTCACTTCCTTGTTGCACACTGGAGTGTGATGGAAGGCGAGAAGAAGTTTGTGAGGAGGAGACGGACTTTTTTTACTTCCACTTTAACACAATCTTGTTAATGGATTTACATGATTGCACGAACGGCAACCTTACAGAAGAACTGGATTTCAAATTTGGAGGGGCTTTGGGCCTGTGCTTTGACCATGAATGCGACTGTCTAGCTGGAAACAGTTAGCTAGCTATTAGAGGCTAACGTTAGCTGGCTAAACTGGCTGCCATTAGCTAGCTAGCTAGATACCACATATGGGAGATTTCCGTCCTGGAGTACAATGGTTGAGTGCCGAGTGACTCTATAAATAAACACCATATTGTGGATTTTATGCGACGGTATCTACAGGCACAAAGTCTCATAACAATAACTACTGTCGGGGGGGGGACTTGGGTGAACCTGAAACGAGCTAGCTTTGTAATGCTAATGTTAAGCTTGTGATTTAGCTATTTAGCTGGCTGTCTTAATTGTGGATTTGCTGTTGCTAACTAGCCTGTCACACAGCTAGCCCAATGTTTTGTTCCACGACACAACAAGGAACATAGGTAAAGTATATAAGGATTATTTTCAACGTAGGTATAGGGTTTATCCAGT
Organism: Gymnocephalus cernua; assembly: GCA_023631565.1. Taxonomy (NCBI): domain Eukaryota; kingdom Metazoa; phylum Chordata; class Actinopteri; order Perciformes; family Percidae; genus Gymnocephalus; species Gymnocephalus cernua. Next base: position 24,191,978 of record CM042446.1, read on the forward strand.
AGATAGATGCCTAATTCAGAGGTGCTTCGCGAGGGTCGGGGACGGAGCCCCTCTGCTCAGAGAAATGCTAACCGACAGGACAGGCGTAGTAAACCAGGGAGCGGTGCCCCTGCTCAGCGAGACAGACACCGTGAGAAGAGGCGCTCATCGGCTTCTAGGAGAAAGAAACGCAGACAGGCCAAGGGAAGAGACTTGTGCCATACCGGTACAACAGGAGACCCTGACAATGGCCGAAAAGGCACTTTTGATAAAGACGCAGAACTTCGGACATTGGTGGAGTATGATGACGTGAGCTCCCAGTCAGAGCGATTTTCTGGGAGCCCCTCTCCTAAACTTGACCCCCATGCTGACAGGCTCTCAGTGGACCGACTAAGCGATGTTGACTTTGGTGACTATAATGGACCAGCATCCCCAGACAGAAGTCACCCGAAAGACCGGGAGGCAGTGTGCCTCAGCAAGGATGAACAAACAAGGGGGCCATCTGAGAGAAGCAAGCAAGAGAAAGAGCCAGGCAGGAAAAAGGACCACCAGAGCCGTGAGAGAGACTCCTCAAAAGCAAGGAGTGGAGGCAGCCTGAGTGGCTCTAAAAACCACAAAGACACTACACGGAGCAATGACCGAAATGGTAAAAGGACATCTACATCTCAGTCCTTACAATCTGCAGATAAAAGGGATTCAAAAAGGCAAAGTAAAACAAGATCTGATAAAGAGCCCCCATCTGCCTACAGAGATGCTCCACAATCTTACAGAGATGACCGTGAAGACCTCAGGACATACAGGAGAAGTCCTGGTTTCAAAGCAGAAAGTCCCTATGGGACATCATATTCATATAACTACCAGTCTCCTGGTGGTTATAACCAGTTGGTATCTAGAAGAAGTCCAACTTATGGGAGCAAAAGACTCTCTCCCAGTTCCACATATTACAGCCGGGACGTAGATGGGTATGGGGCATACAGTATGCCAAAGTCACCCAGTTCATACTCCAGCAACAAAAGGAAGCGATCCCCAGCCAGCCCAGCAACCTGGCGCAGGTCCCCAAGTTATGGCCGACACAGTCCTTATGAACAAGGAGAGGTCAATTCAAGTCCTTATGGAAACCGCAAGAGATCACGAAGTCCATACAGAAAGTCCCTGAGCCCAAGTCCAGATGTCAGGTGAGCTTTTATAAAGCAGCTAATAGTATCATGTATTTCATTTGTTGGCTGTAGTGTAATTTTGGTGTATTTTTGTGATGTGTGTTCTTCAGACTTGATTGTTTAGGCTTATGTGGAATTTTGTTTGTTTGACTAGTTGGACATTGGCTCTCCACCACAGGGGTTGTAGATTTTTACAGTTTGAAATAATAGTGCAACCCAAGCAAGGACAGAGTTGTAACTTTTATTATTATTGAGGCCTTATGTTTAGTGTCAATATTTGCTGGATTACCTATGCCTTTCCAAAAAACCTTTGCCAGACTGTGAGTGAGAGAAGTCCTGCATGTAACATTAGTGTTATAACTCATTTTATGTCTCCAAATTTAGATATCCATTATGTTTCTATCTCATGCAAGTAAAATAACGGTCCCATGAAGTTTGTAATGTTAGAACAAAATCTAAAAAGGTGTCCTTGTTTTGTCCTTTTTTTCCAGACGATCTGCTCGGTCACGCAGCAGAAGTCCATATTCATCCACAAGGCATTCACGTTCTCACAGCCGTCATCGCCACTCTCGCTCCCGCAGTCGCCCCTCTAGCCTCTCACCAAGCACACTCACCTTCAAAACCAGTCTTGCTGCTGAACTCAGTAAGCAGAAAAAGGCTAAAGCCGCAGAAGCAGCTGCCAAGGCCAAGAACTCTAGCAACACATCTACTCCAACCAAGGGTTCCTTATCTGCTCATCAACCCAGCCCGAAGTCCAATCACACATCCAGAAAGGGCCGCCCTCCCTCTCCACCGCAACCAGAGAAAGGTCCCAGAACTCCCACATCGAGCCAGCCCCAGTCCCCCTCTGACAGGTCGTCCAAGAGGACCACTGAGCACCAGACCAGCAAGGACAGAGATGGAAAAAGGAAAGATGACTCTTTACACCGGGACAAAAGGAAAGCACCAGCATCTGGACCGAGCAAAGACAAGGAACGAACCACTGGTCCACTCATTTCTACTCTGCCATCCCTACCATTGCCCCAAACAGTTCTTGAGCACATGAATAAAGGGGAAAGGTATGGGTGTGTTGTTGTGCCAATTGACCTAGAATTCTTATCCACCTTTTTATTCTTGATTGTAAAGACTTACTCACTCTCTGTTTCTCCTGCATCTTTCTACTATCAGCTTGAAGGACAGCTTGCTCTCAGGGAAGAAAAAGTCAGAGAGAAAGGCCCGTCAGCTTCTTACCGACTTGCCTCTTCCCCCTGAACTTCCTGGTGGCACGTCTTCCCCGCGCAGCCCACCCGACGACAAAAAGTCCCATACAGTTCGCCGAAGACCTAAGTATGTTACCTGGCATTTAGTGCTATATCATCTTTTGCTATTGTTTGCTGTATATTCACTTTGCTTCCACTGAAATGTTTTTTTTTAATTTCCAGAATTTGTGGCCCAAGATACGGCGAGATTAAGGAAACGGAGATAGATTGGGGCAAACGCTGTGTGGACAAGTTTGAAATCATTGGAATCACAGGAGAAGGCACCTACGGTCAGGTGTACAAAGCTAAAGACAAAGACACTGGTGAGTGTTTTGAAGATATAGGTTCATTTGTAACTCCTCATCGACATTGATCCATTCTCAATGTTCTGTTGAGGTGAAGTAAAGGTCAACATTGATCCATTCTCAATGATCTGTTGAGGTGAAGTAAAGGTTGATGATGAAAGAATCTCTAATCTCGAATGTTCTGTGTGAAATGCAAGTGGTCATAGATTGGAATCAGTTTAGGGTGAGACCAGCTTGTGATGTCGTCTTGACACACTGTTCTTTCTGTGTCATAGCTGAAATGGTGGCTTTGAAGAAAGTTCGGCTGGACAATGAAAAGGAGGGTTTCCCAATCACAGCCATCAGAGAGATTAAGATTTTGCGACAACTCAACCACAAGAGCATCATAAACATGAAGGAGATCGTCACAGACAAGGAAGATGCTCTGGACTTCAAGAATGATAAAGGTACATTATGTTTTCACTCTGTAGTGGCTCTATGATCCTGCCACACAACATTGATCTGTTTAATACGTGGTCTTTTTTATGACTACATTTTTTTTTCTTCTTTTTCCTTCATCTCAGGTGCTTTCTATCTTGTATTTGAATACATGGACCACGACCTGATGGGTTTGCTCGAGTCTGGCCTGGTCCATTTCAACGAGAGCCACATCAAGTCTTTCATGCGACAGTTGCTGGAGGGCCTTGATTACTGCCACAAGAAGAACTTTCTGCACAGAGACATCAAGTGCTCCAATATTCTGCTCAATAACAAGTGGGTCCTCCTACATATTTTATGTTTCATTACGTGTTCACATGTTTTCCTGACTACATTTAATTAAGATTTCCCCCCTCCTATTCAGAGGTCAAATAAAGCTTGCAGACTTTGGTCTTGCGCGGCTGTATAACTCTGAAGAGAGGTGAGTCTCCTATGTTTTTGGTAAATATACACCACACCTGTTAAATTGTCTCACCCTCACAATTACTTTACCTATATCTTTATTTCCTTTTGAGGTGGTTAGATTTAATCAATAAGAACATAGGATAGGCATATATAAGCTTTTGACTCCTGAATCCTTTCAGTCACTGTTTACTGTTTGAGTTTACACTGTGATATGTATATAATTATTGTCTTTATGAAGGCTGAATACACTACTACTAGTATTTTCACGATAATGACATCTGTTGTCTTTTCTTCACATTTTCAGTCGTCCATACACCAATAAAGTGATTACACTATGGTACCGTCCTCCAGAGTTACTTCTGGGAGAAGAGAGGTACACGCCGGCTATAGATGTGTGGAGCTGCGGGTAAGAGCAGGACGAATATTGACTTGAGTCTAATTACTGTATGTCACTTGACTCTCTGCCCTGTCAGTATTGTTTTCTGTTACTTATAATGATGAATTGTATTTTGTTTTGACTCTCACAGATGCATTCTTGGAGAACTGTTCACAAAGAAACCAATTTTTCAAGCTAATCAGGAGCTTGCCCAGTTAGAGCTTATCAGGTAAGTTTAGGCTAAATCCCGTTAAATGTTAGTGTCTGACATTTAGATTTAGTTGTGAGCTCTAGAGTTGGTTCCCGCATAGTGCTGCACCCACTTGAGCCAGATACAAACTGGGAGTGGGTTTCAGCTATCTAAAACAGGAAGAGAAAGCTGTACTCATTATTTCCAGTGATCGTCTCAATCAACCATAAAGCTACGCAACCACATGATGTTTTGATTAACGGGCCTCACTTGTTTTGTTATGACTGCCCTTGTTGGAGGAACGGTGAAGGTAGTGATTAATCTAGTGGAGGCAGCCGCCTCTACTGGGGGAAACCCTGAAAGTTTGCAAAGATCTTTTTTGTTGTGAGCTATGCACGGCATAACATGGAAGAAACATCAGTTTCAGTTCTGTCATTTGCTTTAATCACTTTTTTTAATTACTTTGCAAGGTACAGCATTGGTGGTAGTGAGGGAGAAGTGAGAATTAGCTCCAGTGAAGGCAAATGTGATTTAAAGCAACAAGTCAGGCCAGTTCTCTGGGTGTTGTTGTCATGAAGTCATTTGGCGATATGTAGCAAGTCACCATTGCCTATTATGTCCACACATTGCTGAGTTCTGCTTAAACAAATTAATTTGTCTTTTAGCCGAATATGTGGCAGCCCCTGCCCTGCTGTCTGGCCAGATGTAATAAAACTTCCCTTCTTCAACACCATGAAGCCAAAGAAACAGTACAGGAGACGGCTACGAGAGGAGTATGCTTTGTAAGTTCATGTACATGGTGTGAAATTGAATATGTAACGATTGGACAGTGCATTGTACTGAAATCTTGTGCTTCTGTTGTTGTCGTCCAGCATCCCTCCGTCTGCCCTGGACTTGTTTGACCACATGTTAAACTTGGACCCCAGTAAACGCTGTACAGCTGAACAAGCGCTGGGCAGCGAGTTCCTCAAGGACGTGGACCCAGACAAGATGCCCCCGCCAGAGTATGTTTTGCATCATGTTGCATCAACATGTCTGGTCTGGTTTACCAGCATTTAAACGTCTAACTGTTTGCATCTCTCCAGTCTTCCACTGTGGCAGGACTGTCACGAGCTGTGGAGTAAGAAACGCCGGCGACAGAAGCAGATGCCGGAGGAAGTGGCCGCCCCGAAGGCGCCCCGTAAAGAGCTGGGCCTTGACGACAGCCGCAGTAACACTCCCCAGGGCTTCCCTGCTCCTGGAGGCATTAAAGCTCAGAATGTGGCTGCTTCCACACTGCTGGGTGAGTTTCACTACTGTTTGTATACTCTTTGTATTGGTGTCTTATTGTTAGCTTGTCAGTCACTGGTAAATAACTTTGAATTGCACTTAATGGTATTAGTGTGATGCAATGCATCCAAAACAAGTACAACACTTATGATATAGCACTTATTAATACCTAATAGGTCCGTCTTAAAGGTCATAAAAGCTTGACACTAATAATTAGTCCATAATACTCATTAATTCCTTTACTCCCTTAGTTCATCTGTCTTTCCCATATCTTCTGAAGGAAGTCTTTGGGGAATATGTTGCACAGACAACACACTAAACCAAGCTCATTTAGTCAGTACCCGCTTTCTACAATACTGAACTGTGTAGTGTTCTTCAGACCTTTGACTCTGTTGGTCCATGTTCTAGTGATGACCCGGCTTGGTCAGCTGGACCAGTAGTCTGACTGGTCTAACTTGTTTTCATGTATACATTCATGTCACGTGGGAGAGTTATTGTGTGATTTTTAAGAGTGAGTGCGTCCTTTTAATTGGCATGAAAAGCTCTTTAAAAACTTTTACGACTCATTGTGATCTACAGTACGGCTTTCAGTCAAACGCTCCAGAACAAAAAGTCAGAGAAATAAACCTTGACTTCAGATTCAAGTTTGTAATAACTTAGATGTGTGTAAAGCATTGTATTCCTCCTCAGTCTGGAATGTGGAGTACGTTGCAGAAAGACAGCCCGATAACACTTGGAGGAGCTTTTCTTGCTCATATCATTTTCCTATTTTTTGTAATCTATTAATAATATATTATGTAATAAATTAAACTTTGACCTTTTTATTGAGTGTACATTTATCAGGCTGGGTACATTTTAAAGGTCCCAGGGCATGAACATTTCACTTTATGAGGTTTTTTAACATTAATATGAGTTCCCCCAGCCTGCCTATGGCCCCCAATTGGCTTGAAATGGCGATAGGTGTAAACCGAGCCCTGGGTATCCTGCTCTGCCTTTGAGAAAAAGTAAGCTCAGATGAGCCGTTCTGGAATCTCCTCCTTATGAGGTCATAAGGAGGAAGGTTACCTCCCATTTCTCTGCTTTGCCCGCCCAGAGAATTTGGCCAACCCATGAGAGAGAGACATCATGGCTTTCAAACGAGCAAAGTGGCAGTTGGTCACCCTCCACCTTGCGCCCCCCCCCCCCTCTCTCCTCCTCAATAGCTACAGACACAGAAATGGCACGTCCTGAGTAAAGCTCATTGTGGGACTGGCTCTAGTGGCTGTAATTCTGCACCAAGGCTGAATTTTAGGAAAGAGACTTCAGATGCAGTATTAGAGGACCACTAAGGCCTATATAAAAGCATCCAAAGAGCACCATGTCATGGGACCTTTAAATCTCTACCTTAGCCTTTCTGTAATTGCTCCAGGGCAGACTAGTGTTAATGTTTTGCACTACTGACTGAAGTAGGCGGAAAGGAAATGCTCCAGAACAAAAAGTTAGAAAAATAAACCTTGACTTCAGAATATTTCATCCCAGCTGTGATTACCCATGGTTAGGAATGCATCTCTGAATGTTATCTTCTGTCTTCTTACAGACCCAAAGGGTCCAAACTCCCAGTTAACCCAGGAGCAGCTAGCGGTCCTCCTGAACTTCCTCGGCCAGCCCAAGAGTTCGGTCAACACGGCCCAGTTGGTCCAGTCCATGGGTACGAAGGTCAATCAGGAAACATTACAGCAGCTCTCTAAAGCCCTGGCTCCCACTGACCCAGCTGAGCCTCCCCCTCAACCCACACCTGCCAAGCCTCCCCAGCCTGCAGCTCCTGCAGGAGTGCCCCGTACACCCCCAATGCCCAAGCCTCCTTCGCCCCCCATGTCTGCAGCGTCAGGTATTCCAGAAGGGGAGGCCGCAGCTGCCACGCAGACAGCCATGACGATGCTGCTGGCCCAGCTCCTCCAGGCTCAGCAGGCCCAGAGGCAGGAGCTGAGTGATGGCGGGGAAGGGGCGGAGAGCACCAACCCAGCAGGAGGAGCACCAGGGGGGCAGCCGCTACCTCCCGAGGTCAAACAGCCTCCAGCGCCCAGCCCAGTCTCTCCAGGTAACCCCTCTTCTGTTTAATCTTTGCAGTGAAACAGCTGGACATAGAGTGGAATATTTATTTCTACTTGTGGCCCTGCAAGTCATTTTTGTTTTCAAAAGGTTTTCAACCACTTGCCGTTTACCAGATGGAATAATGTACAAAGAATACAGATTAGGCCAAGAGTGCATCCCTGGGAAAGTGCTCAACAGGTGGAGTACCAGTGAGAGGTACATTAGGATTAAAGTCCTGTGCAAAATAAGAAATTAACACTTTTCCCCAAAACCACGTATTAAGTCTTGGATAAGAAGTAAAGAAATTAACATTACAACAGCACAACATAGTCTTAATAAATAAATAAATCAAAACAATAAGAAATGCATTTAAGTACTTGTAGTACATTACATTACATGTCATTTAGCTGACGCTTTTATCCAAAGCGACTTACAATTGCTGTATATCAGAGGTCGCACGCCTCTGGAGCAACTAGTGGTTAAGTGTCTTGCTCAGGGACACATTGGTTGATGGATCATGGTGGGAATCGAACCCTGGTCTCCCACACCAAAGGTATGTGTTCCCACACCAAAGGTATGTTAGGTGGAGGTATGTGTTCTAACCACTGCGCCATCACCACCACATAGTACATTATATAGTAGTATATAATGTTGTAATGTCTTTCAGTGTCTGAAGTCGGAGTGTCCATCCTGCCCCCAGACCAGAGGCCGCCTGAGCCTCCAGAGCCACCTCCACATGCCGACCTGGACTACCGGCAGCCTCCACTTGAACCCAAGACTGGCCACGCTCCACCTATTGCGTCTGCAGGTGGAGGGGATGGAGGGAGACCCCCAGAGCCAGACTACCCACCTCTCCCTACCGCCGAGGGGCCTGGATACGGCGGTGACTACATCCATCCACCTCCTCCACCCTTCACTCCTGCAGGGTTTGGGGACGGTTACATGGGTCACATGTTAGGTGGAGGCCTGCCACCTCACGCTCTGAGAGAAGTGTTTGGTGGACCTGGCCAGGCTGCCAGCTCATCGTCTGCTGCAGGCGTTTTGGCCCCGGCACACTCAGACCCCTATCCTCCAGGCGCTGGAGCCACTGGACCCAGCAGTATGGTGTTCACTGGGGACAAGGACCACCGTTTTAAGTACAATCACAGCCCCCTACCCGTGGAGGGACAGCCTAACCCCAGTGCTATCCACCTGTACAACCACGCTATGGCTAGAAAGGATGGTGGACCTCCTCCCCCACCCATCCCAGCGCCAGGACAACCCTGGGGTTCCCCTTCCCAAGTTGGGGCTCCACCACTACCCCTCGGCTTTGTCCCACATGTGAACTCAACAGCAACACTCAGAGGACGAGGCCTACCTTTCTGAATGACTGGAAATAGGAAATGTTGGTTTGTGACAATGGACAAAATGCTAGAGGACTCAGTTTTGAGCCTGAAGCCTCTCAGGCCAGATCAGAGGGATCTGGAGATGCACACTCAAGTTTGTAATAACTTAAATCTGTGTAAAGCATTGTATTCCTCCTCAGTCTGGAATGTGGAGTACGTTGCAGAAGGACAGCCCGATAACTCTTGGAGGAGCTTTTCTTGCTCATACCATTTTCCTATTTTTTTGTAATCTATTCTGCTGTCTTTTAAATTAAACTTTTACCTTTTATTGAGTGTACATTTATCAGGCTGGGTAAATTTTAAATCTCTACCTTAGCCTGTCTGTAATTGCTCCAGGGCAGACTAGTATTAATGTTTTGCACTACTGACTGAAGTAGGCGGAAACTATTTTAGTGATGAAAGGAAATGGATGGTGTGCTTTATCTGCACAATTAGGAATATGACCAGTAATGTAGTGTCCTCTTTTTATTATGGCCATGATTATGTAAATGGTTCAGTTGATTGGGTTGATGGTGTAGGTATCAGCACAGAGAGCTATTTGAGGAAAAAGGACTGTTAGTTCCAGACAAAGTGGTAGCACTTGGATGACAAATCAGATCCGATTTCATTTCGACTTTAAATTCCACATGCCTTTTTGCCAATAGGTGTTCATAATCATGAGCAAAACAAAAACCCACATAACCCAAGTTCAAAATGTCTTTTTTTTGTACTAAAATGATTTTGTCCCCCGCCCTGCTCCTTTGGCAACTGTTTATTAAAGAAATGCCAAGAATGTATTGTCTGTTTAATTACTATGAGGATTGTTACAGAAATTCTCAGTGACATATTATGAATGACCACTGGTAGATGTGGTGACTGACTTCATAGTTCACACCACTGGATGGCAGTGTCCTGTCAAGTAACACCACTCACACATCTGCAGTGTGCACTCATTGCAACAGATGGACGTGGTTTCTGTGTTGCAGATAGACATCCAGTGCTGAGATTATAGGCCAGTGTACTCACTAGTAAGTCTCACTCAAAGCCAGTAGACCTTAGCTGGCAGCCATATCTTAACACTTCATACACCATTTATAAAATGACAACCTTCTTGAGTAAGTTAATATAATGCAAATAGACATATTTTGGCTGTATTTGTAGCATGAACCTTTTAATAAACTGCCAGGTTAGCACTGCTGAGACTTTATCAAGGGAGACATGGCTGAGGAGATGGCAGCACACATCTTTCAGACAGCTAATACACAACCTCGAATACAGATGCAGAGAAGTGCCTCTGTCAGGAATAAAGAAAATGTTCCAATAGCTGACAGCTCCCAGGGGACTTAATCTTTGAGCACGTAAACTCATTCTTTGAACTTAATGGAAATCAATTCCTCAGATCACAAACCAGTTCTGAATGCTCCCTCTTAATGCCAACTTTGATATGATTTTTTCTGGATTTCAGTAAACCTTTTATTGCCATTTTCACTTTTATCAAATAAAGTGTTTCTTTCAAATGAAATCAGCTTTTTTTAAAAACAGTTTCCTTGCACATCACGTTCAAATGAAATGATTTTTCCAATGTTTTGCTATAGAGAATATTAGAGATACAACTCGTGTTTATCATGCACCAAATTAAGAGTAAACTTAAGAATAAACAAAAAATATTTAAAAATGGAAATTGAAGTCCTTTCCTTTAAGGTTCAGTTAAATCACTATTTAAAAGCTCCACAACATTAAGACACTCCATTATGTTACACTCAGGTGGATCCAAGTGCAAGGACTTCTACTAGAACATATTCACATAATGGCAATATTGCCATTTAAATAGACATTAAAGGCTGCCTAACTGACCTTAAATGCTATAACACACTACATAGGGCAGTAGATTTATAAAAACAAATTTGATTCACAAACCACACTGGAGGCACAAACGGCAGACGCATGATATTCTACATGCAGCTGAAGAAAGAGACAGTCCTTTGTTTTACCCATCATATCCACATCTGAATTTGCCACACGTCACATTGCTGGTGATGAGAAAGTGATTATCTCAGAGGGGTTCCGTGCTGCAAAGCTAATTTGGAACGTGGATGGCAGCTAGTCTGTGATTAATACGGCGTGGATGATGAATTGCTGAAAATTTCAAAACAGTAGAGACTGGCAGCACCATGTTTTTTGTATGAGTGATAGAAAAAACAGTGTACATTTTAGAAAGAAGATGAGATGAAGGGACAGGGAGTTAGGCGGGAAAGGTATGTCAGACCATGGCTTTTGACCACAGCACCACTCTTAAATTTGGTTATAATCCAGCTTTTTAAATGACACAAATCTACTTTTTAATTATGTCAACATAATTCAGCCCAGTGTCACACATGTGACACTTGGCCTCCTATCTCAGTGCATCTATCGGCGTTTTTTCCATTACATGGTACCTGCTCGACTCGCCTCGACTCGCCTTTTTTGGTTTTCCATTACGAAAAACTTGGTACCTGCTAACAGGTAGTTTTTTTAGTACCACCTCCATCGAGGTTCCAAGCGAGCTGAGGCGATCCCAAAAGGTGACGTGAAAGCGACAGCTGGGGGAGTCCTGAACAAACCCGCCATTTTTAAATAGTTTAGCCAGTTCTGTTGTTGTTCTGGTGTTATTTTGTGTCTCTGGTGCTTCCACACGCATAGAAACTTGGAAAAAAAGGGTACGCTGACATTAATTTAAAATAAAAGTTATTGTATGTCAAATATTAAAAAGTGAAGGATTTGAAATGTTCTCACTTTGGCGCCCTACGGTGGTAGTACCAAGAATGATATTGCAGGCAGCAATGCGCTCAGCCCTTTAATTTGAAAAATACAGTAATCACTTAAAATTCTACACGTAGCAACTTTAATTATAACTTCTCTTTTATATAACTTTTACATATAAAAAGCAGGTCCATCATAGACCTTGCCATGTTCAACTATTTTACCATTATGTAAGGCATAATCCATGTTTAAATATACTGACCCTGTGGAGTGTAGGAAACACTGAAGGCTAACTACACAGGTTATCTTTAAATATACATTTGAATATTAATATATGATATATGGCGATAAGGCTTAATGCATCACAACTGCACTGTTATTTTAAAGTGCCCATATTATGAAAAAAATCACGTTTTCTAGGATTTGGGGTGTTATTTTGTGTCTCTGGTGCTTCCACACGCATACAAACTTGGAAAAAAAATACGTGTTTCTGAATGTGTCCTGCCTTCAGTCTCTGGGTGAGCTGTTCAAAATCTGCACGGCTTGTTACGTAACTAGCCGAAACAAGTTTGTATGCGTGTGGAAGCACCATGGATCCTTCTTTTGGAATATGGACTGGGAACCTGAAATGGGGCTTTTTATTCCTAAATTCTCGTTACACAAACGGCAAATGTCCTTTACCGGCATGTTGCTTGCTTGCTTGCTTGCTGAGCGAAGTGTTTGCCTAAAAAAAGTGTTTATGGAATTAACGGGAGTGACTCCTCTCCACCTCTCTCAGCCAAAAGACCAACTAAACTTCTATTAAAAAAAATTGCAAAATTTTTCACTGAGTAGTGTTACGTCAAACCTTTTGCCTCCCTTGTCCCTGTTACGCGAGGCATCACAGACTAATTTGTAAACACCGCTACACAGTGTGAGTTTCTATTCAATATTTCTGCATTGTTTAAGAGACACATTTTTACCCAAATACTGCTAGGCATGGGAATATTTAAAACAAACGTCTGTTGGTTTGAGAACTGCTTGGCTGTACCCGCCAGGGCTTAAGAGGTTAACTCGCATTTAGATGGAAGGAAATTCTAACTGGTATGGGAATAAAGCTGGTAGGAATGTTTCTGCTCTGTTTTTTCTGCTTCTAAAAAATAGGTAGGCTACTTAAGAAATGTAAGAGAGGATTAAAATAAGAAAGGCAGATAGGATGAGTATATGTTTGAGGTGGAGGGTAAATGTGTGGCAACACGCTGACAGGAAAATTGCCAAAAAAAACAAAAAGCAAAACAAAACACATTTGTAGCCTATCACTCTACTTGTGAAGGCCTTAAACTATAGATTAATTCACTATGTGCTTAACCTCAAGCCTCTCAAAAAACGTGAGGATCAGCAAAATGCCACACACACTTAACTTTAACACACATGCCATGTGCTGTGCAGTCCCCCCCCCCCCACACACACACACACACACACAATAACAACTGTACTAAACAGTTAAGGCACAGTGTGGTGCTAAAAGACTAAAAAGAAAACAAAAAGCATCTCAATTTATCAACTAGATTTCATAAAACTTGCAAAATTTTAAAAGTTATGACCAAGATACACTTTTCATCCTGAATCCAAAGCCCATAATATATATGGAAAAATGCCCATTAATAGTAATGTCTGACAAGTAGAGGTGACAAAGTGAATTCAATGCCTTCAATGCAAGAGGGAGCCGGCAGAGGGCTGAAGACTTTCTTTAACTTCTTTAGCTGCTGGTTTTTGTTGAAAACAAAATCAGAGACTAACCTGGACTCAAGCTTATTAACTCATTACTGTTCCAAGGTGGCTTGAGGACAGTAAGAGGCGCTACCTGTGCTAGCTGTTGACAGTGGAATCGGGGGAAGGAAAACTAATGAGGTTGATTTATTAAAGAACTAATGTGCTGACTTTGAATTAACCTTTGAGATTTTGCGGTTACTGAACCATAATGTGACCCACAGTGCATCACTGTCTGTGAAGAGGTGAGTCAGCTGAACTAATGGCTGTTTAATGGCCACTGGTCAAACATTGTTTTCTTTGTGTAAGTGTTTAAAGAGAGTGAAACAGGAAGAGAAAGAAAATGCACGCAGTTGACATTTTTAGATAATGTTTTTACAATTTTTGCCTTTTTCTATCCGAGTGATTTTCTCCTGGGGCTGCATTCAAAGTAGTTTTTAATTGTGTGATGTGTAATGTGATAATCTAAAAGTAGTGGCAGTGAAACAACAGTTGTGCAGTCTTCCGCATGCACAGCAAAAACTTTCATGGTGTCAGTAATTACGCCTGCATTATTATTATTATTATTATTATTTAAGCTTAGACCATACCAGTGTGACTATTACAGGGTGTTTATCTTAATGAGTGGTTTCTTTTTAAAAACTCTGCACAGTGTAATTTTAAACATTTACCTAATATTCTCTGAATGAGGAGAGTAATGGGTCATTTATGCCTGACGCGTTGGAGGTGGCGCGCGCATCAAAATGACGTAATTTCCAGCCGGCACGTCCGATTTTCAGCGCGCGAGCTGAGGGCGCACACCAGTCTATTTTTTTCAGCAGCGCCCGACAAACTGGAAACAGAAAGCCTGCGGCAGTCCCGTGACGTCACAATTTCCTCACGCACTTTTGGAAGCGCTAGTATAACTGACGCTTAATGGCCGTGATATACTAGACGCAGGGCGCGTGGCGCATCCAAATGTGACGTCATGGGATTGCTGTGAGTATTTATTCTCGCGCGTGGTGGCCGCGACACTAGTTGCAGTCTTCTCCTGAACAGCGGTGGCGCTAAGGAGCTTTTTCTTTCTAAGGACTAGAAGAAGAAGAAAAACATAAACACCGGCAGAACAGGCAGCAGCAGTGCCGTCAATGCTTCGATTTGATTCAGTGACCTACTCCGTCAGATCAAGCCTTTCATTCACAAAAAAAGAACTCATTTTAACCCAGTAAGTTTACAAGAGAGACTTGCAGTCACTCCGCGAGTCCTGGCATCCGGATACCAAGGAGCTCGTTCATACTTCCTGTTTCCGGTTTGTCGTGCGGTGCTGAAAAAAATAGACTGGTGCGCGCCCTGTGCTCGCGCGCTGAAAATCGGACGCGCCGGCCGGAAATTACGTCATTTTGATGTCACGATTGCATGCGCCACGCGCCCTGCGTCTAGTATATAACGGCCTTAAGCCTTCAGACCCGATCAATCACGATGGAGTGTTAAAGGGCAGCTTTTACATCCTGCTGCTGTGTGCCGGTTCTTAGTCTTCAGCAGCAAGGTGACACTCTGTCCAAAGGTTACGCCGCGCTGACCTTTATTGTGCTATTCTCACACATGGTGGCAGAGATGGCCAATCTCATTACAGATATGTCAAGTATTCAGTGGTTGAATGTTACATTAACTCAAGTACTATATTTAAGTACAGAGGTACTTGAGTCTTTTCTTTTCATGCCACTATCTACTTCTACTCCGCTACATTTCAGAGAGAAATATTGTACTTTTTACTTCAGTACATTAATCTGACAGCTTTAATTACTAGTTACTTTACAAATTCAGATTTTTGCACACACAAAAAGCATGTAGTTTATAAAATACTAGGTTTTATTATAAATTAAACTACCTAACAATATGCCTACATGTCCATCTGAAATGATTAGCCGGTTAAACACTTTGAACAGTTGATTGACATAATTGTTTTGATCGTTTCAAGTTTATAAACTGTGAAGATTTTTCTGCATTGAGTACATTTACTTTTAATACTTAAGTGCATTTTCCTAATTCTTACTCAAGTAACATTTGCAATGCAGGACTTTTACTTGTAACAGAGTATTTTGACAATGTGGTATTAGTTCTTTTACTTAAAGTGCTCATATTATGCTCATGTTCAGGTTCATAATTGTATTTAGAGGTTGTACCAAAATAGGTTTACATGGTTTAATTTTCAAAAAACACCATATTTTAGTTGTACTGCACATTGCTGCAGCTCCTCTTTTCACCCTGTGTATTGAGCTCTCTGTTTCAGCTACAGAGTGAGGCATCGCGCTTCTTCCATCTTTGCTGGGAGTCGCACATGTGCAGTAGCTAGGAAAGGACTACTAGCCAGTCAGAAGCAGAGTATGAGGGCGTGCCACGCTATAAGGCTGGACTACAACCGAGCTGTTTGGAGCAGTTTGTGAACAGTGTTTTCTGTTGGAGATGATAAGTCCCTTTGGGGTGGACTTTGGGCTTTTTCACTTCGGAAACCTATAACATGCACAAAAAAGATATATAACACAATAAAGGAAAGGGAAAAAGCCAAAAGGCATAATATCAGCATTTTAAGTAAAGGATCTGAATACTTATTACACCACTGCAAGTATTTGATCTCCACGACCTTCAATATGGCTATCAAAAGCCACGTATGATTTCACACACAAATGTTTTACTTGCCATATGCACATCTCTGTTTCCTCTCCTCCACTGTGGCCTCACCTTCTCCCTGACATCCCCATTTACTTCAACCATGTAGACAAAGGGCACTCCAATCATTTACAGCAGATATGACCCATAAATGTCATGCTCAGCTTCACTTCACACCTTACCTTTGACATGTAAGGTCAGGCTGGAGGAAGACATAATAAAAACTGGATCTGGCCCTGCCAATCTGCACCAACCGTCTTCACCCCCAGACTTGTTTTAGAAGGGCACATCAGGGCGAAGTTGTTAGAGAGCATTCATTCTAAAACTTTGGCTGTGTGAAGCTTAAACAGACAAACATTTATGCAGCTTGGACACAGTTGTTGTTTGTTTGCACTGACAGCTATAAAGAATATTATTGAACACGGAGGATGGTCTTGTTGAGCTATGAAAATCAGCTATTAAAAAAAACACGTGCTTGAATCCTAATCTTTGTTGTAGAATTAGCGTTCTGTTCATGTATGCTGTGTTGTTTTATTTGCCAGACTGAATATTTAAAGCGAGTGTATGTAATATGTAACTTTTACTAAACAGCGGCCCCAATTACAGGATAATGGCACATTGAATTTTCCTACATTTCCCAAGATTCTCTCGTGTCCGTTCCTTTAAAGCCATCATCAATAGGTTATTTGAATAAAATAAAACGTAGTGTAACAGTGGCACAGTAAGGACACTTGACCATGGTCATTTATACATCAGTAATATTTCAAATAAGCTAGCATTCAGTAACATTAGCCACAATATTGGTCATACCAGATCAAGGAAGCCTTAAACCTTATGTGGCCTTGGTCTGCTCTCCGAGTGCCATTCTAGTGGCTTATGAATTTAACTTCTCATTTGAAAGAGAAAATTGTGCTGTGTACTCCCCTTCACAAGTTACATATTCCAGCTTTAATTATTTCTGTTTGAACAGTAGTTCAAATTTTGAATAAAGTAACAGCCATGCTGCAAGTTATGCAAGGTGTCAGCTCAAGGAAAGAGCTGCACTATAAACATATTGCCATACTCTGTCATTTGATGTACCTTTTCTGTGTGGCATTTATTTCTCTCTTCTTACTTCTATACATCTGCCATTACCTCATCCTCTTCCTAACAAAATATTGAATTATGTTTGTTATAGCAGTTGTCAAGGAGCTGTGGCTCTGACTGCAGCAGCAATTCAATCAGGAGAGACTTGTTTGCAGATATGCAAAGATTTATTTTACGAGAATAAAAAATGTACATTGTTTTAGCGATTGGAGTCCATCGCAAATTTAATACATTTAAAGATGTATATAGGGTTAGGGAACCAGATATAACCCCCCCGATGGAATCCAGACACCGGTGGTGGCGAAGAAGGATTTGAAGACCAGGCCGAAGGAGGAACCAGAGCAACAGCCGGAAAACTCCTATGACAGGAGGTGGAAGGGGAGGAGGAGGGTCGAACGCCTTGTCTGCAGTGACAGCTGTTACACAGGGAGAGAACGGTTTTAAGCAGAAGTTGTAACGCTGTGATTGGCCTGAGGAATCCACGCCAATTCTGATTGGCTTATCGAATAGGTGCTGCCTCCAACATTTATTCAATTAGGGAGGGAACTGATTGTTAAGTCTTCCTGGTAGAATTTTCACTGAGCTTCATTTGGTTGTAGTATTGGTGATCTGCTACTATATTTACTGTATGGTGCTACGGATCAATACTATTCTGCTTAGAATGGAAAGAAGCATTGGCAGCAGCAGTGGCTGGAAAGTATGTGTATTCATTAATCACTGTGTAATGACATCTTTTTAAAAGGATTGTGGTAAATAATGTTTGCAGAGTGGACAGTGTAGTGCTGTTTTGTCGGTAAATCCCTTGCTTTAGGTCATGTAAAATCTCACATCTTCAAGGTGAAACAAAGCTAGATGATCTGTGACAAAGGGTACAACTGTTTTTATAAAGCAACTTCCCACACATTATGGCTGACCAAGCCGTAGCAAAAACAATCTCCAGATCCATTAAGGTAAATTGCGTAAGCAAACACAACTGCTTTTCCATAAACGTGGAGAGAAACATGAAATCAAGCGTGAAATGTGAGAGTTGCAATCCAGAGAACTATTGTGGCTCAAAAATGAAATGGTGGTGGTGGTGGTGGTGTGGGGGGGTGGGGGGTGGATACAAAACAGGCAACCACTTTGACGTGTGTAAAGGTTGATAATCCAATAAGAAATCTTGTTTATGATTCATTGCTCGCTCTGTAGATTAAGCCTTGCCCAAATACTGCACACTGTGCTCAGCAGCTCCGTTTGCAGTACTGAAAAAACCTTGACACTGCACTGGAAGGCGTAGCAGATACTTATGCAGTTCAGTAAGTGTACAGTACATCTTGTTCTGCAGCTTGTTTCTCCACAGGCTTCTACAGAAACATACTGTTCCTATGATTTAAGTGTTATTTCAAAGTGAATATGCTGCACATGAAGCGTTGACATCTTTCCGAACAAACATCCTGTCAGAGGAAATCATACCACCTCACACTCAGGAGGCATATTTACCTGGAGGGAAAACTCACCCCCACAGACTCTTGAACTCATCAGGATGAAGAAATAAAAAACAGTTTGCAGCTGGTTGTTTATGAAATTATGAAATACAACAACGATGATGATTGACACTGGGGAATATTACATCATGCTGTAAGGAGGAATCTAAATACTGACTGATGTTTTTTGATAATATATTTTTTACACATTCAACTGAAAAAAAGCACCGTGGTAGAAAATACAACTGTTCACAACTAAATATTTGTGTTAAGCATTTTTTATTATTTTCTTTGAGGTCTACCATGGATGATAAGTATTTTTGCATAACATTGTATAGCTATATGTCATTAGCAGCCTACATATAATATAGTAGCCTTTCTATTTGGTCTTTCTTTGAGATTCTTTCTCTGATTACATGTGCATTTGAGCTATTTTTAGGGGTATACATTCTCTCTACACAAAAATCCATGTGTTTTGATATGGCAAGCTTTTTTCATTTTTGAGGTTGGTACCCAATGATTTAGTATTGCACTTGGGTGACACATAAGAGACAGATTTTTTTTAAAAGAATCAAAAAAATATATAGACAGAAGATATTGTACAACTGTTTCAACATACTGTAGTATTCCTCATGACTCATGCATTGAGTTTGACATGTAAAATCAGTGAAGCGCTCCTTTGAGTAACACAATTCCCAGATATCCCAGTGGAAATGAGTCTCATCCCTTTTCCTGAGAGACAAGGATGAATCTTAAAGACTTATCCAATTAGGGCTCACACCTGCCGTTTTTGTAGTTGATATATTTATTTAGATAATTGGTGGTGGGTGGACAGATTGCATTTTCTACAGATCTGTCAAAGAGTAGAAACTTGAGGTTAAAAATGCAATCCAATCCACACACTTAGCTGATTATTCCTTAGACAAAAAAACTCTATCTAAAAAAAGTATTTGGATTCCATTCGGGGAGCTCCAACCTCATTATGTTAGCCTGTGAATCATGCAGCAATAATGGCTTATGAGTTTAGATGCAGGTAAATGAGTGCCCTTAGGATGGTCTTTAATTGTGGAGGCAGAATAATTAGAGAAAGAAGAAAATGAAGTCCCCAGTGTCCTTGTTCTTCGTAATCATATCCTAGAAGACACAGCTGTCCTGTTCTGTTTCACTTGGTTAAGTTTATTTTTTTTGTGCAACTTCTGACCTGATTTGACATTGGTATTTGAGTGTTTAACTACCTCAGGCATATTGGCAATGTATTTGAAGTTGTGGTGCATGCTGGCAGTCTGTTGACTGATGAACGTTCTTGTCTGAATCACAAATATCCTCCTCTGTCTTCAAAACCTTTGAACAATGTTGGTACCAGCGAGTCTAGAGGGATGAACATTATCTGGTCTTATCACTGAAGCTGATTTTTTTTTTTCTTCCATGAAACAAAATGTCCTCTTTTGCATTCTTTGTCACCTGTGGGTTCATTTATGGTACTCAAGGTTTAACTTTGGGTTAATACTTTGATTCAGTCTTTTTTAAGGATACCTGTAACAGCTTGTATAAAAACCACAACCAAAGGACATGCACTAATGTAGACGTAGAAAATCAAAAATACATTTTAGGTGTTAGTGTGCAAAAAGTTCATAAAAATGTAATAAAAATAAATGCATACATACACAATTAAGCAATAACTAGAGACCATCTTGCGGTGGGATCACACCAGCCTCACAAATCGGGCCAGGGGAAGAATTTTTCCGTTAGCATTGTAAATTGCATGGGCACCACTAGCATGGAAAGCTTGACAGGTGCAGCAGCAGTAGGCTAACTGAAGTGAGTGGGGCTACACAACAATATCAGCAGCATCCATTCAAGCTTATAGCTTTTGGAAATACTTTAAATATACGATTAAGTTGTGTATTGACGGTGAGACTTTTGTGGTGAGTCTTGGGCATCTGCTCAAACACTCTGATTCTTATTTACAACACTGTCAGGAGATTTGCTGCCCGTTACTGCGAGATACACTGGCTTTAGGCAGAGATGAAGATTGATAGCATCCAGATACACATTTCTTGAAAACAAGGAACATGCCATTCTGGGTGGGAACTTTTTGCTGGCTTGTAATGTAACGGTAATGTACACAGAATACATGTGCAGGAGCAACTATAAATGCTGTCCAATATTTAGTTTTTAATGGGAGTAAGATTTTACATAATTCCTGGGAAGTCTCTCTATTGGTAGTATTGGTAGGGTTACTATAACGAGTGCTAGGTTACCTGTAGCCCTTATGAGTCATGACCCTGTGTTGTTTTCTGCTGTATTAGCACTTTGTGTGGAGTGCTGAGATGAGGACAAACTGTATATTTAGTGTTCGCCCAGTCTCTCGCTGTGTGATTAATGAGCGAGCAGACAGACAACCTGGGTGCATTCTAATCACCCACAAGGACAAAGAGTGATAGAGGAAGGGAGCCATAGGGTGTGAAGAGAGCCTCCTTACTAATGGCTCCAACAGCCTGCAATCTACAGGAAATTTAACAGAATCTGTAAAGGAGAACCCCCACCCTGATGATCATAAAAACAACATTCCAATATAGTTTAGAAGAATAAGCCATAATGTGCTAACCTGTTCTCTTACAGGGCAATTCTAACATGATTGTAAGTTTACTTAATTGCCTACATTCCAGTGACTTACAGTGGTGTTACTGTTAGGCTATGGTAAACCCCAGCTCACAGAGAAAGGGAGTGAAAAAAAAAAATCTTTTAATTAGAGTTCAGTTCGTCTTAGTCAAAAACAACAGAAATAGTACAGAGTTGGTTTGTCGGCTCCGGACGGAAGAGAGGCTGAGGCAGGCAGGCAGCTGATTATCCACACAAGGTGATGGAAAACTGAGGTGGGTGAGCTGGAAACACGAAACTCCACGGCAGCAGGTTGGGAGGTAAGTCTGAACAGAAAACCAAGACGACACGTTAGCAAGAGCAAAAGAGCAGGGCTGAAGACTAAGACAACTCTACTTCACTAGGGATCCAAGTTACCGCTCTGGTTAGAACAACGATCAGGCGCCGGTGGAGAGCCATGCCCAGGAATTAGTACTGCCATGTAAGATGAGGGAATAGGATGCTGCTGCGCAGGCAGGAATCATTGGAAACACCCGCAGCTGCACAGGAGAGCCAGATCCTGAGCCACGCCCCCCGATCCACTCCCAGACACACACCGGCAGACAGCACCAACATTACGGGGACAAACACACATACAGATACCACAGACAAAGAGGGGACAAAACAAGGAGGAAGGGACACAGAAAAGGGAGAGACAAGCTGCCCACATAACAGGTACCTCTTCATACTGTTCATACTGTTGAGCTTGGAAATAGTAGTGTGACCCAAAAAAAACCAACCTAAATTGTCCACTTACTAGATTTTTTCCAGTGCTTTAAACTGCATTAGCAGATGTTGTTGTCACAAACCACTAATGAAGACCCTGAGATGAGTTTCAAAGCCTCTATAAAGCTAAAAAGTGGACGTTGAATTGAGATTTGGCTGTTTTTTTTTTTCGAAGATAACTCACTTTCTCTACATTTTAGCTACATTACATAACCACTGGTTCCTTGCACTTCCACACATGCTTTGCACCATCATTTGTATGTATGTATGTATATATACATAATATACATGTCATGTAAACATTTGCTGAAAGCTGCTAAAAATGCTCCCTAGAGCTGAGGGGAACTACATTTCACATGGTAATTACTCTGTATTGTTGAAAGATGATGAAGAAGAATTAAACAAATATCAATGAATACAGCTTTTAGCTGGTTTGTTTTTCTTTGTAAACCAAATATCTTGTGCACAAACATTTCCTTATTTTATCACATCTTATTTTTCATCGCTTTATCCTTAATTTTACCGATTTTTACATCCTGCCTCTGCATTATTTTCAAGTCCTGCCGTGGTAGTCATGGCTGCTTAATTTTCGGGCTCATTCGCTCTCAGAGGCTTCAACATGGCACAGTAAACAACAACAACTGCCATCAATAACATTTTGCAAAAGCTGCATCAGAGAGCCAATATCAGGCTATACATTTGAACATTTTGAAAAACTCAGTTTGAAATTAATGTGCACATTTGGGACACAGCGAGAGCCAAAGGCATCTTACTTCCAGTTTCTGCCTCCCTGATTTTCCAAATTGTTTGGCTCGGCAATAAATATTCAACTGCCAGTCACAACCCAGTGAAGCCAACTGACAAATCAAAAGCAAGATGCTTTCATTAGCTGTGATCTGCGCGCTAACTGTAAAATAAAGCATGATGGTAAAAAAATGGTACCCTCTTACTTACTGTGAGGAAGTCTACTGAATTGGAAAAAGCTGGAAAACAGCCAAAGGCAATACAAATCAGCATAAGGGTGCACCAAATGTGAACCCCTCCCCCAAAAGACCCTCCAGTCATGCTGGGAATGTCTTTAAACAAGGACAGAAATGAACACTTTGATGGTATCCTTGGCGACATGGCTACATTTACAACTGGGAAAAACGGGTAAAAGCTAAAGCTAAAACACAAACACAGTTTTAAAGAAAATATCCAAAGTTTTGCCTCTTAATGGTTGAAATTCACTTAAGATGTGTTTCCATTATTAAAAACTTTATTATTGCTTTTTGGTCACCATCTGTTTTTCAATGGTAAAATTTAGACAAATATAATGACAAATAGAGTCTATGATTTATTGTTAACAGGTATATTAGAAAGGATAACTTTGTTTATCTCCTTATTAAAAACTATTAACAATTAGAAATCAAAACCCTTTCTAGCCCAGAAGAGACTTCGTGTGTTTTCATCACTCCCTTTCCTCCCAATGAAAACCGAGTGTCCATGTGTGGGATGTATTGCCAAAAGTCACCATAGATTTAGGTGATGTATCTACTGTCACTTTGTGCATTAACGCTCTGACCTTTTCTTCCTATTTCAGAAGCAATGTGGCCCAAGCTGGTAAGAAAGATGGATACGTAGAGGATGAAATCTGTCACAGGGAGAGAAATTGAGCAGGCGGTCTCTCCACTGTGGCGGAAGCACATATAACCCACCGCAAATAACTCTGAAATGTGCCACATGTTATATACTGAAGTTGAAAATGGACTGGAAGTGCTGTGGAGGAAGAAGAGCAGAAAGAGGTAGGAAACATTAGGAAATGAGCAGGGACAGAAAGAAAGAGTGAAAGGAAGACGGGTCTCGCGGCGGAGGAGAGAACAACTTCTTCCTTCATTTGCCTTCTTTTGTCTGAGCTGTTACATAATAGCCAAAATGTGGATTGATTACGCTGTCACTGCAGTGTTATCCCCTTTTGAATTAATTTAATATTTGATTCAGTTTGTTATCCATTCTCTCGATTCTTTTGCGATGCCATTTGGCTTCACTGTCAGTGTCAATTCATCTTGTACGGCCCTCACTGTCGTTAGCTGAATGCGATATTGAAGAACTGGCTTTTAAGATTATTATTCAGTTTTATAATGTTTTCATTTTTTCCCCTTTTTTTGCATTGTCCTTATGTATTTTGATACTGAAGTCAATAAAATGTTTGGGCTTCTTTGTGATGTGAGTATTTACACATTTACTAAACTACTTCACATTAGTAAAGTTTTGAGGTACTTCTACTTTACTTGAGTATTTCCACTGGACTAAACCACCTGCAGTTACCTGTATGAAGTTAGACAAACTAGCTCCACCACAATGAACTACAAGAGTAAAGCTGCTTATACATTGATGCATCAGTATTAACAATTTAATAATGCCATATATAATAATATGTCAGTTATAGGGGTCTGTAGAACAAGTACTATTACTTTTGATACTTCTGTATTTGTACATATTAAGTAGGATTTGTAATACAGGAATCTGGGCACTTCTTCCACACCTGCTAAACACCTGCTTAGCAAATACTGTTACCTGTAACAACAGTAAGGCCGAAATCAACGTTCTTAGAGAAACAATCTTTGAAATGTCACCGACCTGATTTCACTAAATCCTTGAATATGTCTGATATTTTACAGCTGAACACTTTCTCTCTGCTGTATATCTACTGCAAGATCATCCTGCTCCGTACCTGTCCTCTCTCAGTATTATACCCCCCCATCATCATAGCCCTTCAACAGCAGGTATTTACTGCCCTCAGCACCAGACACAGAGCCACATCATGACACACAGTAGCTGAGTCAAGCACCATTGGCACCCAAAGAGAAGATTATTCATGTAAGGGCACTGTGAGGCCTTTGCACAGTTAAATAGTGAAATAAATCATTTACATTCATGAACATGTGGTGGAATCTAATTGGAAAGAGAAGATACACCAAGCGAATGCCAAATAGATTTTATATCTCAGACCTTGTGATCATGGCTTTAATGTTAAACTTTAAGTTTAATGTATGGGAAAATTCAAGCAGGGATGGGAAAACTCCACACAACAACACAAACAGATACATTCTTCAAATTTTGCCAGTGGACTGTGTCTGGCAGGAAAAGAAACCAAATCTTAAAACATCCTGTTGATGATGTTGATGCGCACACATCAGAGATATGGAATCTTTACTTTGTGATGAATAATGAATGTGTTTTGATCATTTCATGCTGTGGGCTTCTAATCCAAGAGAGGAGGGCTGAACTTGTTCTTTGCAGCAGCTTCTTGTGTTGTCTTCTTTCTGGTGGATGTCTACACTGAGCTGAAGGGACTTGGATATGTAAAGCCCCAAGGACTTGGATGTGTAAGAGATGGAAGCACATGCTGCGCTAGTCTCTTGGCACTTGAATTCCTCTGCATGAGCATATGTACATTGTAATAGATGCATGGCTCCAGCCCACTGAGAAGTGAACTGCATGCTGGGATAGCTGAGGGCTGAGAGGGTCTTGCCGGCTTGTGTAGCCATGGCAGCAGTTGGGAGGTAAGGGTGCTGTCTCTTCAGATGACCTCCATTTGCCAAAGCGCGGATGCCAGTCGTCGTCATGGTATCCGGTGGGAAAAACTTTTCCCAGTCAGTTAACAGCCAAGGGGGGGGGGAACAATTCAACAACATGGGCTGCAATGAGAGGCTGAGAGTAGCTGTGAACCATCCACCAAAACACACTGCATCAGGCTGCTTAAACAAGATATGACACATGCCTCATTCCCCTATGCCAGCCCCATGACAAGTGATCAGGCAATCTCATAACTCATGCAGCGCTGTGGTAGCTGATGCACACATTTAAATATATCTCCATATGCAGCTGTGCTTTATTATTTTCAGCATTTAAAACTGTGATTGCTTTCTTTGTCTCAGTCTACCTATACCTTTCCTGGACGTGAAGATACACATTTGTTAGATACTCCTAGTCGGCTCTGGAAATAAAACCTGGCGATGTTACCAAAAGTATTTGGGAATGCATGAGCTGTGACATGGAATTTCAAATGTGATCTTATAAACTGCAATTCATATTTGATGGGGATAATAGAACATTCATTTCTTACTCAGCAGAGAGAGAGAGAGAGAGAGAGAGAGAGAGAGAGAGAGAGAGAGAGAGAGAGAGAGAGGACGAAGATCCGTGTGGTTTGTATTCGTTTCACTCTGCATTTCACATTTGGATTTCAAGGCTCTGTAGCATGCAGAAAACAAACACACACACACACACACACACACACACACACACACACACACACACACACACACACACACACACACACACACACACACACACACACTGCGCTTCGGTGGCTGTCATGTTGAATGTAAACAAAAAGTTGCTTGTCGTCGCTGCGCTATCGTCATCGTGTAAAGCCCGCCTCAACGGTTGTGATTGGTGCCTCGATGTGGAAAAATTGGAAATGGGCCTGAATGGGCTCTTGGCCAGACTGACTTGCAGAGCAAATCTCAAATTTGCCAGAAGTTCGTCAGGGTTTTCCCAGGCTAAGGTTTTAGCTTTTATGTGCTGTACTTTTTATTGGTCGGGACCAATAACTTCCTAGGGGCCCTATTATATGGCATAGTCTTTTTAAACATAAGTATTTGTACAGATGAACCAAATGAGATATAATGAGGTCTAAAGGTGTTGGTAGGCTGACTTTGTTACCTTTGGACAGAGCTAGGTTAGCCGTTTCCTCACGTTTCTGGTCTTTATCCTAAGCTATGGCTGTAGCATAACATTCACCATATTTACCAGACATAGATAAGACTGGTATGCTCATTGAACTCTGGGCAAGGAAGTCAATGCGTATATGTCCCAAAATGTCAAACTATTCCTATACATCATACAATGTAGTGACCATATTAATCCTATTCTAACCATACAGTACCTTCCCTTGTGCATTACTTTGTGTGGTGATGTATCTTAAAGAAGTACAGGTCACTGAGGACAGAGCATTTGTTTTCAGACACAGGTCCATGAAGAGAAAATAGCCAAAGATTGTCTTCTACGAGGAAGCTGTGCCGAAGTGGTTTCATAAAAAGAAATATTTATACCCCACCTGGTTATCACCAAGCAAATGTCGAGAAGTATTAACATGTAACACCCTGCAGGACTCTCCAGGACACTTGCCATAGCTCCAAAGAGGGAGAGAGCCTGGTGTTATCGAGGCTTGGCAGTGTGACTTGGTGATGGTATCGGCCATGCTGACTGGATTTCATTAGGCAATGCCCACATCCATGTCTACTGAACATATTGGCTCACACTGCAGTGGATACACAGTGAGTGATAGGCCTGCAGTCATGACACATGAGCTATCATCTACCATCCAGGAAGGCCTATCAGCACATACACATTAGTTTACTGCGGACCTGATGCTGTGCTGCCTAGATTATAGGAAGTCTCTCTTTCAAATATAAATCATACTTTAGTGAAAAAGGCAGCATTTTGGATGATGGGAAAATTCTTTTTCCCCTTTTACACCCTGACTACTTCCCCAAGTGCCCAGATTTCTCAACACTAATAGGATGAGTCATTTGTTTTTTATCCTTGCCTTTGTACTGTATACACAGAGCTGCTGATTTAAGCAAGAGATTTGCATTGCCCAGACAGTTATAGAACATTTAAAAAAACAGAACAAGGGTATAATGAGACAGCTGGTAAAGTATAAGTAATGATAGGCAGTTCCCTGTTAAATGCAGTGGTCCTTAGAGGTCATAGATGCGACTTTGACGGCACTAAGTTTTGCATCTGCATCACACTGTTTTAATGACCCCCAGACCCACAAAGTCAACAACTATTAAATGAAAATCTATGGGTTTGGGTGCCTGGTGAGCTCACCTGATAGAGTGGGTGCCCATATGCTCCTTGACGCAGCGGACACAGGTTCGACTCCGAGCTGCGGCCCTTTGCTGCATGTCATTCCCCCTGTTACTCCCCTTTCAAGTCTAAGCTGTCCTGTACAAATAAAGGCCTAAAATGCCCAAAAAATAAGAAAAGACCGTTAGCCGGTTACCTTAGCATACAGACTGGAAACAGCTAGCCCGGCTCTATCCAAAGTTAATTTAATAATTTTAACTAAGATATAATGTGAGCTTTACATGTGCTGGTAGGTGGATTGTGTTACGTTTGGTCAAGGCTAGCCCAAATGTTCACAATGCAGAAACGGTTAACGTTATGGGGTAAATCCAAAATATACAGATGCCAAAAATGAAATAGTTACAATAAGGATCATAAAATAAACTACAGCTGCAGGACACATGCAGGGCTGACTTACCACGCAGACATTTTAACAGTGTCCGAAGTAATATCTCTGCTGTAGAAGGAAGCTGTGCTATGCGTCATCACCTGAACAACCACCTTTCTGCCTCTTGTTGTTTTCTCTTCCTGCCTCTCTCTCTTAAAGTCTGCTTTGCTGTGAATGTGGGTGTTCATTCATTTTCTTCTATGGCAGCTTACAGGCTCAGACTTGAGTTCACAGTTTTCCTATAGCTCAGACAAACACATTGTGTCGCCTTTTTAGGATTATCTACAGAGGCAACAAGCTTTTGGAGACACTGCCAAACAAAATCCTAAATTACGCAGAATGCACTGTGCTCTTCGAGCAACTGGTGTCTCCAAAATGTTCCTACAAATGGACTCAGTGAAGTGTTGTTACAACAGATATGAATCTTAGTGGAACATTTGATGGGTTTGAAAATGGCACAGGCTTACATAAGATAACTACAAATAATATGAAAAAAAATTGTTTGTCTATTAGCCCATTTTTGAAGTTTAGTTTCTGTTTGCTTTGTTTAACTAATGTGGGACCATAAAAACCACATTGAAACATTTAAACACCCACAGAATCCAAAGAAAAACCTCTGTTTGGGAGGTTGTGGCTTTTACAAATTCAGGCCTTTTAATTGCACAGTGAACTGTTAAACTGCTTGGACATTCAACAGTTTATAAATTTGATATAGAGAGAATGAAAGTGGGAAGTACTGTTGTAACAGCAATATAGGAATAGATAAGCTAAATATACATGTAGGTATAGTTTCAATGCTCTATATCTTAACATATTTTGTGGAAATTATTCATGAAACGGCTGAAATATTCTGGTATGATCAGAAACTGGATTGGCTGTTTAATTTTAAAGTTTAATTTGTTTCAAAAGCCTCAAGAAGAAGGCAAGATAGACTATTTAAATAGTATTTGTTCTGATTTGTTTTGTCGCAATTTATAAATTTGGTTGTAGACACAAAGATCTGAAAATCTGATTAATTCATGTAATTTAAATAATGTAAACCGACTGTGTAATGCTTATAAATGTGTACACAGCAGTCTGGTATTTATTCATTTGTGCTTCCTTCATTCAATCACTAATTTATTCATATATTAAATGTAATGTTCAATACACAAAGTACAACTTAAACATACCCTGTGGAACTTTAACCATAAGCAGCAATGTAAAGCAATGTATGATGTGCAGCTTTGTGCCTTTTGATGTACCAAGATACACAATTCTGCACAAAGCACAGGATAATGTGCTGTAAAAGGTGGCATTGCACTAATAAAAGAGGAAAGGAAGACTGAAGGTTTGCTCCGCACATGTAAAAAAACAACAACAAAAACCCTCTTCGCAAATGCTTTATGGGATATAAAAAGCATTCAACATCTTTGCTAGGCTGGATGCACACTCTGTGCTTCAGTGAGAAACTTTGAATATAAACAAAACCCTGTTTATTTAAAGTGATTAAGTAGTTTAAATGTAATGCAACTTCAGAATACCCTTTCTGAATGCATAAAAAGTAGATTTTTACAGCTGCTCTCTACCTCCTAGTGTGAGCCCTCTGTACCCGGGTGAGCACACAGACATGCCTCTTATGCTTTCTTATCTCTCATTAGGATGGTCTCACTCGTGTCCTCAGACAGTCAGGCAGCCAAGCACATCAGCCAGTGACAGGTCTGGGATCGCAAGGTAGCCTGATCGTCTGATACTGTCGAGGTATTCCCTTCAAGAGGAACAGGAGGCTGGTGTTGGACACGTTAGCCAACAGTGCGTTGCTGCAAGACATGGCGTGTCTTGCATGTCTTGCATTTCAAGTTGTGTTTGCCTTGTAGACTGCCAGTAAACATGGCATCTCTGAAGTCAGCCACTGGTTTGTAGAAATAGTGTTACTCACTCACTGCATTTTAAGAGTTTTAAACTCTCCAAAAACACAAATGCAAAGGTGTAAGGAATGGATTAAATGTACTGTACGCTAATTGTTAGCATGTCTGCCTAACTAGCGTACATAGCCAATCATTACTTCTACTAGGATCATTTCATGAACGTTTTAACGTACAGAGTACGTAAAAACAAAGCCCTGCTCATGACTAGCACATCCACTATGTATTTCCCCACTGTGAGGAAGCTGGTCCTGGATGCTAGCAGAGTTTATGCTAATGTTACCAGCTTGTTTACAAAGTGTGTGCGTAGTCCTATTCATTCTTAAAGCCACATAAGATGCACTGGTGTGGCTGTGAGCAGGAACAAATAATATCAATAATCGATTAATGTGACTCACCATTGACTGACTGGTGGAGTTTACCTTTCAGAAGTTGCTTGTTTTGTACATGGCTGAGGGGAGAAACTGTCCAGTCATCCAGGAAATAAGAGAGCAGCCATGTGATTTAGAGAGGAGAGTCTCTGTCAGGCATCCAGTCCACCTGAGACTGAAATCATTCTGGGTGTTCAGCAGCCCGTTGATGGATGGACACACTTCTTTTATTGCTTTTTCTCGCCTTTGATCATCCCATTGTGGACACACTATTTCACATTTTATCTGCACTGCAACACTATTTGCTATAATTTATATTGTATACCAAGAGACCTGTGGTTGCAAAAGGTAACTTCAAATAAGAGTTTGCTCCCCCACCCTTTCTTGTATCCGTGTGAGAGAATGTAAGTGTGTTTGTGTGAGAGGGAGAAATCATGCAACTCAAACCACCTCATGGCCTTGGTGTTTATTGGCAGGCACTTCAGAAAAATGCACTCACACACACACGCGCACACACACACACACACACACACACACACACACACACACACACACACACACACACACACACACACACACACACACACACACACACACACACACACACACACACACACACACACACAAACCTTACTAACACCCCCAATTCTATTGAGCTTTGCTTCATAATGAGCATCTAACAGTAATTTAAGGCCATAGCCCTGACACCCATATTGATTTGGTGGACAGGGCATGAACAACACCAACAAATCAGTGCAGAAGTGTTAAATTGCCTCTCTCGTCAGATAAATCAGCACTGTAGAATGGCCATAAGTTCATGTCCTCTCCATTGCATCTCAGCAATTTTCTATTTCATGTCATGTTTTAATACTGTGCCTCAAACGGATATCTTTAACCCTGTTTCCTGACAGTGACTGCTACATTTATTTACACTCTGCATAAACCTGTATGTCCCATTTTGGCACAGATAATAGGTAATTGTGACACATCTGAAATAAAGGTGTAACAGAATAATAATGCAGATAAAGATCTCCTTTTGCACTCAACATCCTGTTCTGATTAGGGTAATTTGTCTGTGCACAATCTATGTAACTGTGCGAGTAAAATTGTTTAGGGTGGGTTGTGATAATTTGAGTGGTTTCCAACAAGAAAAAGTTTGGCTATACTCTACAAAATTTATTACATGTGAACATTACATTATTTGCTGGCAAAATCTCCACAGGGTACTTTAAAGTGTTTGCCTAAAAAAAGTGTTTATGGAATTAACGGGAGTGACTCCTCTCCACCTCTCTCAGCCAAAAGACCAATTAAACTTCTATTAAAAAAAATTGCAAAATGTGTTTTCTTTTTAACTGAGTAGTGTTACGTCAAACCTTTTGCCTCCCTTGTCCCTGTTACGTGAGGCATCACAGACTAATTTGTAAACACCGCTACACAGTGTGAGTTTCCATCAATTCTGCATATTCCCATTTTGCAAACATCTTACTTCCTGCTACCATCTGGAGCTCCCAGTGTTCAAAGCTGCTTTGTGCAGATTTACAGGCAGTCATGAGTGGTAAACTGTCAACCAAATTATCAGAAAAGGTGGCTGCAGGTGAACCAACAAATGTAATGATATCTTACTTTTTAAAAAGAGAGTGGAGAGTAGTCATGCCAATATGCTAATTAAGATTATTTTCATAGTTCTTGAATGGACTTCATGTGCCATTTTCCACTATGGAAACCTTTTGACAGAATATAACGGTGGCTGAACTCAACTCTTAAAAAGGTACTAATTTTTCCACTGCAGGGTATGCTGACATTAATTTAAAATAAAAGTTATTGTATGTCAAATATTAAAAAGTGAAGGATTTGAAAGGTTCTCACTTTGGCGCCCTACGGTGGTAGTACCAAGAATGATATTGCAGGCAGCAATGCGCTCAGCCCTTTAATTTGAAAAATACAGTAATCACTTAAAATTCTACACGTAGCAACTTTAATTATAACTTCTCTTTTATATAACTTTTACATATAAAAAGCAGGTCCATCATAGACCTTGCCATGTTCAACTATTTTACCATTATGTAAGGCATAATCCATGTTTAAATATACTGACCCTGTGGAGTGTAGGAAACAGTGAAGGCTAACTACACAGGTTATCTTTAAATATACATTTGAATATTAATATATGATATATGGCGATAAGGCTTAATGCATCACAACTGCGCTGTTATCTTAAATTGAGACATATGCTCCAGCTAATCTGAATCATGACCATGATATAATCATCCCCTATTCTGACATGTAAATAATTTGCTGCATTGTGACAATGGTAAAAAACTTGTTATATGCAACTTTGTGCCCCTTCTTGTAACGGGCTGAATGTAAATTCTGTGACACATTACTGCGTCTGGTAGCATAAAATCTTCCAACACAGAGCTTCTATATTTCTCTGCAGGAGTTTTCTCTTCACCTGGAGCAAAGCTCATTTCACTGGAAAATTGGCTCTACAACTCAGCTCCTCACACCCCCATTCTCTCCGCCTGCCTCTCTAAATTCAGCCATTATTGTAGTGCCTTAAGCACTAATCCAATTAGCTATAGGAAGCAAATGGAGCTATCTCTCATTTTAGCTTGTCACTTGCTCAAGGGGGCAAGGGGAGGGGAAGCAACGTGTTTTATGGGGATTGCAACTTGAGGGAATAGATGATACCTAGCATGCAAATTTTGCAAGCCTGCAGACGAGGAGTTTTGACAATAAAGTTAACATTGAAAATGATTTGGCAGTTGTATTAGAGAGAGGGACTGTAGTAAAAAAGGGAAATCACATGGCTCCACTACCTCATTCCCCCCCCCAAATACTGCAAAAACATTTGCTCATGGCTTAAATTTTCTGCTCGCCCTTCAACACTTCACTGCTTAGTGATTAAACCTCAACATTTCACTCCGCTGACTTGTTTGACCCTCGTCTGTGGCCTCAGGTGGACGGTCAAATTCTTGGCCCTGTGCCGATCTATTAAACACTGTAAACATATCTTCAACTACAAAGAACTTGCCCCAGATCGCCCTTGGCAGTCAGACATCCACGCGGAAGCCATATTTCTCAGAGTGCTTCACTTAATGCCAGATGGTGTCAGTGCTCACAATGCCTGTAACCAGTGTGGGTGGTGAATTCAAAATGTACCTTAAGCGATGATTTAAAAATGAGTAAATGGATAGGCTGGCTACCACTTTCCAGTTTGGAGGTACACTAAAAAAACAACTACTTTAGGTCAATAAAGTGGTAGGGTTTATTAGAGCATAAATCAGCTTCTCCAATGCGACTTGTGACCACGTCATCAGGATGGAGAAGGTAATAAACAACATAAAGTTGTGGGTAATTTGATTTGTCACAATCTTTTTGGGTGTCACAATCTAGCACCCTATTTCAAATCTTGTGCATCTTTGAGGTTGCCAATGGCCAGGAGGCTGATGTCATCAAGTCCAAAACCTCCCACCAAAACAACAGTTTTTTCCCAACTGCAGCTGGCCTCATCAACAAGGCTTGGACCCCCACTGACTCTCATCCCACCCCATGAACACTACGCATCAAGCTCCCACTATCCCACTACTATTATCTCCGCACATTGCACATATTCTTTATGCTTTTGCACATCCCATCTTCTTTGATTCAAATACTGAACAGATACATTTGACAGTTGATATTTTATTGTAATTGTATTTATTTATGATTCTTGACTTTTGTAGGACTTTTTTTTTCTTATCTCTTCCTATGTTTATTGATATGCACCAAGATACCAAGGCAAATGTTGTGTATGTGTAAACCTACTTGGCAATAAACTAAAAGTGGATTCTGATTTTGTGATTTTGGGTGTCAAGAGTTGAACCATGCAGATTTCCTTCACCTCCATGAGCAATCCACCAATTGCAGTGATTTCACTGAAGAGGAAAATTGATTTGATATTAGTCCAAAAGAAACCCCGTCCCTTACAGCTGAGCTGTTCTTAAAACCACTTTCCATTTTTATGTTTGCAAATTCATAATTACTGACAACATTTCCAAATAAACCATAGCCTTGACTTTGATACTCATTTTCAAATTGATAGAAAATGGTTTTAAGTTAATATCACATGAAAACAAAATGGACTGGTTGCATCTTTATGCAGGCCACATTAAACAAACCTCAAAACACAAGTAAACAGCTTTCCATCTAAAAAATGTTGAACCAAGGCTGCCATATGTTCTTTGGGAAAAATTACTTTGGCCTTTTTTCCTTTGCAACACGTAAAAACACCTCAACTCTGCAGTGCCTGATAATGGATGGAGCACCATTGTGGGTGACCAAATAAATGTATTTCTGTCTAAAAACCTTCCCTAATGCAGGTTGGATGCTGCACATTTCCTCTCTGTTCTCTGGTATTTTTGCATGAAGGGCTGGTGAGACATTTGCAGCTTTGTCCTGTTCTGACTGTTGCCACAATCATCATGTAGCACTGGCAGACCTTGCCTGTAGTGCTGCCTGCCTCTTTGACGCCACAGTGCCCTGTCATGACAGTTCTGCCTTTTGTCCTCTGAGCTTTTCTAACCGTATAGCTTGTGGTGGATTGGAACATGACGAAATGGACGCACAGGGAGCAAATACCTGCTGGTGGTTTTAGCACTAGAGAGGTCAGGTGGGGCCGACTTCCTGCTAGCATTTTTTAAAGTTTATAACAGTATTCAGACACAAACACTACGGAAGTCTATTTTCCATTTGTTTGATATATGTTTGGTTGTCCCTCTATTATGAAAGGTAGAAAGAGCATTCAAATGTACTCTGGAACAAAACGCCTGTTGAAAAAACGTATGACAACAAAGCTTGGCATTGGCTTGTTGCCTTACCCAGACAAAGCATTAATGGGAACAGCAGAAACAAACACCAAAGACAAAAAGACAAATTGTCTTAAGTGACTAATCAAAAGCTGTCATCTATCAAACCTCTATCAGAGGCTGCTTTCACAGAAGGCAGCAGATGTTACTCCTGAGTCCATTCATGGCAATTTGCAGTTTGTTTGCAATTTACACATTTAACTGTAGTGCAATGGCAGACTTCAAAACAAATGCTTTCACTTTAAAGAAAGTGTTTGAATGCTTCTGGTTTAATTCAGTGACTTTTTTTTCCGGTTGTGTCTTGGAGAGGATGGGCCCACCAGCTGTATGCAGGACGAACGGCAATCTCCATGTCTCTGGAGGGAGAGGGGATGAAACAGAGAAGACTAATTGAGAGTAAGTCCACCCCCTGGCTGCGTGTGCTGCCACTCTCTTGGCTGAAGACACTTACTGTAGGTAATTACAGTGCTGGAGAGCACCAGTCTCTCAAGCTAATGTGCAATCACAGGTTTGAACCTGACATTAAAGAAAATCGTACCCTATTTGGTTCACATAAGCATTCTTGTAGATTTAACTATGTTCCTGCTGCCTCTTTGCAATCAGTTGTGCCCCTGCTGGAAATCTAACCACTTTCACACCACACAATTTATACTACAATCAAATCTGCAACATATTTTTCAAAGCAGGAACATCCAGAATGTCTAACATATTCTTAGTTTTATTGCACCAGCATGAAGGACACTGTATACACAAAGAGCTCTCAAAATTTGATAGCTGTCTCACAATGTATGAATCTTGCAGCAGAAGGTATACTGTCCACGTCAGCAACTGCTAAATTATTTAGAATGAGTTGAATGGTAGTGTGACAATGGTTTCAACAGATGGCTAAATCAGGTTGGAATAATAAGTGCCCCTGTCATGCAATGTACTTTTTGCACCATTAATTTTTTTAGTATATATTTGTGCCTTTAACACAGATTTCCCCCCCCTTATTCATAATGAAATGGGATTAAATGTTTATTTAGCAACCACACGCCAAATAGTCAAAGCTGTGATCACCTACGCAGCAGCCTCAAAGGACTAACAGCCTAAAAATGTTTATGGACATTTTGTATGCAGCGAGGCACAGCTCAGTGGGGGGATGTGGATCCCTTGAGCTCTCTAAACAGTCACTGGTGCTTTGTGGCATATTATTCTGGGATTTTCACTGATGCTTGTCCTATGTAAGGCAAGCTCACTAGCAGTACAGTCAATAACAACACAAATATAAGACATCAGGCAAAGCCCATGTGAGTCTAAATGTTTAAAATGTTTTTCCTCCAACTGCCGCTTTTGATTATATTGTCACCTGATGTCATAGACAAAGAAAACCATATATTCTTTTTCATTTTTCTTTGCATTTTTAACTTTAATTCCTTAAATATCTTGATGGACAAGAAGTGATAAACACCTATTTTGGCACATTAAATATGGATCTTTGAGTTTTACAAAGGTTGTACTTGTGAGGCAATTTACACCTAGTGACTACAGTCGGTACTGCAGATCACATGATTCACTGGCTGAAAAAAAACTTAATCGCCACATACAATCATTACAAATGGAACAGGTTTAAATCAAGTAAAACATTTATCTAAACATTACAAACACCGAAATTACTCTTTGTATAAGAATTTGATCCATGGTGTCCAATAAAATTAGAAAGTTGAGGAGTGCCGTCTCAGTCAATTATTTAATGTCCTTCATGTGTGCAGGATGTCAGGAAGTCAAAACACAAAAAACAAATGGAACACGGTAATCATTTATCTTAATACATCTGTGAATTTACAAAGGAATATAGATTCAAACATCTGTACTGAAAGTCAACAGCATAGTGGCATAAAATACTATGGGACCTAGAATTGAGCTTTGAGGTGCACCATATTAAATGAAGCAAAGCAAACATTGTCACTCGTGAGAAAATCAATTTGGCAGGTAAGATAACCATTTTAGATGAATTGTCGTCTGGTCAGTGGTTACAAGCAGAGTACTACCCCTGTGTTCAACAAGAGATTAAACATGACAAAAGTAGTATAATGCTGGTCTAAACATGCACTTTAGCAGCACGTTTTTAAAGATCCCAAATATATTTCACAATCCGGAGTTGTTTTAAAACCTTGATTTCACAGATGTTGTAAACTATGAAGAAATGACACATAAATAAACTCTGTACTATGTGATTGTGAATTTAGATTAGATTGTGGACAGTTGAGTTTTGTTTTCTGTGAGGGAAAATGGTTTCAAATAAATTAATCGCCTCAATTAGCAGCAGAACCACTGCTAAATTAAAATTAACACTGACAAATGGGAACTCATAATGACTGGCTTTTGTAAGATGTAAGACAATGGCTGCTAAGAATTACATTTTTGGTCTGTGCAGAAATAGGTACATTTTTGTCTCTCTGGATATACTGTAGAAAGACTGATTACATTGATTAATAGTAATGAGCCATGGCAAAAAGATAAATGAATGGTAGC
This sequence comes from Gymnocephalus cernua, assembly GCA_023631565.1. Classification (NCBI taxonomy): domain Eukaryota; kingdom Metazoa; phylum Chordata; class Actinopteri; order Perciformes; family Percidae; genus Gymnocephalus; species Gymnocephalus cernua. Next base: position 24,229,779 of record CM042446.1, read on the forward strand.
AGAAGGCTTTCATGAAGATACTGTAAAGTTCAACCTTAGAAGAAGTGCTGTGTGGACTTGCTGGCACGAGCAGCAGCCGATTCAGCAGCCAAGTTGCTGCAAAAACAAACAGTTTGAGGAAGTTGGAGCTGTTGGGCTCTCCGTGGTTCAAAACATTGCAGGCTCAGGGGGCTGACACACTTGGCTTTGGTGGTCAAAGTTTTGGGAAATTTGGTTAAAGATAATCCTCTGTTTGTCCATTTAAAAACAGCCAATATTTTGACCTGGTTCCCTCAAAGTTAGGCAACTTAAACTAATTGGTATTGTTTGGGGGTAGAAATACTAGGAGATGGGATAAAAACCACAATCACTGGTGCACCTTAAATACATAACTGTGCCACTGTATCATGCATTTAGCTCAGTCGTATGTCATTCTCTCTCTTCTCTCATCTAGTAACAAAACTCACACATATCTATAAGTAACCTTTAGTTTTAGAATTATATTTAAGACAAAAATGTGACTTGACTTTTGGTTTCAGAAATAGGTTTCAGAATGCCCTGCTTGAGCTCAGGCTGGCTTAATTTGCATCATCCTTTAAATCACTTCTCAAAATCCATTAAGTGCTAAAAGTCTTTTTCCATAGCAGGACCAGAGGCTCCAACTGCAGACACACACAGAGGCATAGGGATGGTCAAACGGTTTTATTGAAACTTAGCCTTATTGAATGTAACATAAAACCACTTGGCACAGAGTTAAACTCATTAACAAAAACTGAGGAAGCCTGGTCAGGCCAACATTTAAAATGCCAACATTTCATGGTGTAATGGAAAATCACATGTTTGTCTTTTAACATATCCTACTATTGACTTGTTTTTTTAGTTTTTAGCTGTGTGAACTTGTTACTCCTATTTGATGTATGGACCTAACTTACTTTATTAAGCCTAAAGTTATTCTTCTGTTTATGTAAAGTGCAGAGACTGGCTTTTCTCTATCTCCCATTTCGGTCCCAGATTTGGGAGGTCAGAGGTCAGATGGACTGATAATCAGTAGGGCTGTTAATTTTACACCCTCCCTCTTTCTGTCAGTTTGTTAGAGGGCTAATAAGCAATTGATTCTCCAAGACTTTGTTCATTCTCTCAGACTCTCATGATGAACTGAAATACTTAAAAGACTTGGTTGAATGAAGCTTTATTTCAGATCTCACCAAGGTATTAGAATTTCTACCACAATGGTGAAATCAATTGATGATAGACCAAAAGCAAGTCAGTCATGCCCTTTGATGAAACCAAAATGGAAGCCCAAAAGGGAAGCTATTATAGCTTTTAGTTTTGTTGCAGTATTCATTTTTATTTAACCTCCTCTGTCTGAGTATAACCACGAGTTATGAGACAGGAGTCAATGGTACAAATAAGCTACATCTTTTTAATAAACTGTGAACTTATTGTCCTGTTTGCAACAGAGCTAAGCCAAAGGAGTCACTTTTTAACCACTTATTTTTTAAGAAGACAGATTCATTTTGCTATTTGCAATTAAAGTTGCAACTCATTTTATTTTTTCATTTCCATGACCTTACTCATGTTGTCTCGCCACAATGTGCATTCTGTTTTATTTTGTATTCTTTAAAAGCTGTGAATAGGTGTTACTTTTCCTTTGTGCATTGTATTGTGGGAGAAACATTGTCCATCAACAACACAAAGTAAGGACATTCTGCATGCATTGTGACATCTTGGACTGAAATTAATTTTGTAATGTTTCCAATGTGCATGCAGAACTAGTTTCAGAATTGGGACACAGTTCAGGCACTGTACACATGCGCCAGTAAATGTGACTGGGAGCTCTACAGAGAGGTTGTGCCTTCTGGGAAGCAAACAGAGAAGGAGAGCATAGAGATGTTTAAATAGGCCAAACAGCAGGTTCACCAAATCATCAATAATGAGCCTCAATTACCAAAACCACCACTCCTGCTAGGAGGGCAGGACCCAAAGCGTCCACACACACACACGCACATGCACGCGCACACGCACACGCACACACAGAGTTTTAGCTGGGCTATTATTAGGCTCTGAGCTTTTAAATTTGACTCGATCTATCACAGCTGTGATGACTAAGAAAATAAAATGCCCACAAGCTTATAGATATGGCACGTTGTGTCAGTGTCTAGTGTTGGATCATTTGCTTAAAATGAGTTATTATTACGTTCAACATGACTAATTTAATTGAACATAAATTAGCGCGGCCCTCCTCAGGCATCAAACTCCATCTATGTTCGCTTATATTTATATCAAGCTAAATACTCCAATGTTTTAAGAAAGTAGATAGATAGATAGATCGATAGATAGATATCCTTTCTCATATTTAGGTTGGGGATTGTTTAAAATCAGATTCTTTCTGAATCTTAAATAAAAACATTTCACAGCAGACATTTTGCTGTCTTTGCAGTAAAAGCACAGGTGGAACTGTACTCACTTATCCCTAAGGAATAATGTATGAGTGAACAAAGGAGGGATGTCGGACACAGTCCTTTTCCTTGGCAGACATTTTCACCTCTCAAAACAGGTGAGCCACTTCCGGGGCTGAGCCATCGTTAAGGTGATTAGAGGTGATTAGTTACATCTGTGCTTTTGCTGCTATGACCGGTCAAAATGTGAAAATGTCTATTTGTAGAGCCTCACAGGATTTATTAACTGATGAAACCAAAAGGATTTAAAACTATCTCCAACCTAAATCTGTAATACTGTAATACTTCCTGTCTGTAACAGTTTTTTTAATATCTTTAACATGGTTTCTGGTGGGATCAAGATGTACACTACAGCAGTTGAAAATAACTCATTTTGGATAAACTACCAGAATCTTGCATTTACACAATACCATGCTAACAACAATTTATTCTAAAGCTTTATCACAACATATCTGCCCTCGCTATGATTATTGGTCTACAGAAATACATGCAGAAAGAGATGAAGATGTGGGTTGAAAGAGGTGAAATGAATGTCAGCTCCGGCGTTATACTGTATCAGCCATCTTAGTCCAAATGTCAGCCAGGCTTCTTTTCTGATAAAGAAACAGAGTTATCAAACTGCTTCCTATTGCTAATCAGAGGCAAGCGATAACGCTCAGAAATAGATGTTACTGGTGCATCCATGCATTGTTGTCGTGTTATGAAATTGTCTACACCTGGAGTCAACGTGGCTTTTCAAAATGTTGTTTCTGTATTTGTTAGAAAGAAATGAAAAGATTTCAATCTGAGTTTGTAATTTGTAAGAACACATTAGCCTTTTTGCAGCCAGTGTCTTTTGTCACTGTCATGTTTAAAGGCTTTACATTGTATATTGCACTTTGCATCTCTCTTCAAAAGCAACCTGTTTTTTCATGTCAACCAAATTGCATTTCTGAGTTTATCCAATGGGGTTTGAGAGGATTTCACAATATCCAGGAGTGGCAAAATGTCTAAACCCATAGTAGAGCATTTAATCTTTTGAGTGGAAAAACACACACACACACACACACACACACACACACACACACACACACACACACACACACACACACACACACACACACACACACACACACAAAATCAATGCCTTAATTCCCAGGTAGAATTAGAAATAAAGTACATAGAAAGAAAATATAATTGGAAAATTGTCACTGTTTCCTAATTTAACGTTTTTTTCTTGCAGTTTTCTTACAGATATACAGTAAAGGATGGACTTTACCTCCATCACACACTGATCATTGTTTTTAAAATTGCTCTCTTCCCCTCTTCCTGTTCAGTGATTCTACATATTTCACACTTTTATAATAACCTGGAATGATTCAATATTAGCAAATACTCCCCAATGATGCAATAACTGATGCTAATATTACACTATGCAGAGAATATCTTGCTATTTTATACTTTATATTCACAAGTTATCATTCAGAAATCTGCTAAATCCAAAGGCTTTCAGGCTTCACAGCTTGACAACCTTTACCTAAAGGTGTCATTATTAGTGCGTCCTTCACTATTTTCCCATAATTTGCATGATAATAAAACTCCCTTTTATGAATTATGTCTTTAAAGTTTTTACTTTTAACATTTAAGTCTTTCATGTGTGTTCTGCAGGATGGAGATTGCATCAAGATTACCTCTAAAATGCTGACAGTTTAATTAACTTTGCTAGGAAAGAGGCAAGTTAAACACTGATGATATAATCACACACGGATTTGCTGCAGTGGGTGAAATTTGAAATATTGGGACAAAAATGCCAGACACTCTAATCACAACACTGTTCCTATTTAAGTAATTGTGTTGGTTAAGAGCAGACAAACAACAAAGGCATTATTTCATGTAATGTATGTCCTCTTACTCCTTCACTGTTGTTGACTATTGTTGTTAATGTTAACAGTAACATACAAGCCCCCATAATCATACTTGTCAGTGCCAAATAACAAAGCTTACAGCGGCTCCCTGTACAGTTTTGACTGGAATTAGATATAAACATTGCCCTCATTCTTTCCTTTTCACTAAGTTATCTCTCCTGACAATTTATTTTAGCTTGAACCTACAACTTCAGCTGAGAAAACAAACATGTTAACATAAAGGGGAGAGCAGAGTTTGATGTATAACAGAGAGAAAAAGTGTGCAAAGTACAGCCTGAGGAAAAATACATATTGCTTAATGATTGTTGAAGGAATATCTTTGTGTGTGTGTCTCAGCTGGATAAGGCACAATGCTACATGTGATGTGTGTGGTTTGAATATAGCCTGGGACCATTGTCACATGGTGTCTGCATCTTTTCTCCACCCTTTTTTTGCGGTTAGTGTCGGCTCACCCAAATTACAGGAAAACTGATTTTCTCACTGATGTGTAGTGGTATCTAGACATGGAGAATATATTTTTGGTGCACACAGCATTGAAAAATGAAATTTGAATAAATGCAACAGGAACACTGTCCCAGTTGGAACTGCTTTCTATAAAAAAAATCACAGTGTGTTTGTCACTAGATCTTCATATGTAAATCACAAACTAGATTGTCAGTGTCTCCCAAAACACTTAGACAAACAAACAAAAAAACACCTGACTGTAACATGAGCCTTGTTATAATCTCTCTCATCTCTATGGTTATGGTCATGTGAACTAATGTTCACTGTTAGTATGAGGCCGTTAAAGACACATATGCTGACTAGACCTCTGCCTTAAGACATTTTGTAAGTATGAAGGGAGCGTATCTATCTATCTAATTTAGTGTACATCGTTTTCACGATGTTGCTGTTGAATTCTCAAAATCATCATTTAAGAGAAAATTTTATTCACCTTGACCTTAATTGTATTGCAGTGGTAGCAGCAATCTGAGATGGAACAGGCAACCAGACCCCTGTAAATCTGGAAAACGTGTGGTTTTCTATTACTGTCCTGTTCTCACACATATATACATTAGTCTATAAAACGGAGTGCTGCTGAGTTCATTGGGGCCTAATTTAAGCTTATTTATTCTGCATAAGTGCACATGAGGCATAATGATGGAGAAGGAAGCAGACCATGATGAAATCTTCCTCTCACTTAGTCATCGCTGCATATTCATTTCTCCTCTCAGCCAGCATGCTTTCATTGTTCTCAGATGCCTATAGACAGTTGAATCCTTCAGCCAGCTGCAATACATTTTGGAATGGATCACAGGTTTAAAAGCTGCGCTCTGAATCCTGGGGCATGAATTTAATGAGTAAATGCAGAATCTTTTGTTCGTGTCATATATTGATGCACTGCCATACCGCCCATTGATCTGATACATTGAGATCACATTAACAAACAGCAAACAAACATTTAACACAGCTCGCTCTCCAGCAACCTTGGTCCAGGGGTGATTTTAAATGCGTTCTGTGTCATGAGGGGAAAAAAAAGAAGAAAAAAGAAAACTAGGCCTTTTGTCTACACAGCATTTTCTCTCATGAATGGCAATCAAATATCCTAATCAAAGGCTCTTTTTTATCTTCAACAATAACATGACCTTGAAGAACCTCACATTTAAAAGACAGAAAATAATGAAAACATTTGTCAGGTTCCAGACTTGACTGTGGGATATGGCAAAGGTCAGCCGTTCATGTAGTTGATTTGTTCGGCCTTGTTAACAGGCTTTTGTCTGTCTTCCCGGATCAAAGGTGTGTGACTCCTGTCTCTGCGAGGACATTGTAAGAACACAGCATCCAGCAGACTAATCCAATTAAGTGTGTTTATTCAGGTTGTGATGCACCCGAGCCAAAACGGTGATGAAGGTCGTGCCGCCGCTCTGCAGCAGCAGGAGGATCCGGGGCTCTTAAGAGACTGATGTGACGTAGGTCCACACACGGCCAGAAAAAAAAACTGATCTCATGAGCATGTTTACAGTGAGCGCACAAGGCAACCAGCAGCTCAATTATTCAGCATGCGGAAGAGATGTAATGACTTTCTCCTGTTATTAATGACCCACGCCTAGGCTTATTTATGAAAGAATACTTGTGTGTATTAGGCAGAAGATGAAGGAGCTGGAGATTGAAGATGTTCGCCTTTACAGTGATTCAGGCTTAATCAAAAAGTTTTGTGAATCCAAACAAATAGATTGCTTCTTTACACTTCCTCCTACGTACATAAAAGCTATTTTTATTTCAATTTTAAATGCTAGATTGCCTAATTTAAAAACTTTATGAAATATATTACTTCCTTTGGAGTTTTCTTTTGCCATAAACTGACATTTGATCAGTCGATAATGACAGCTTCTACATTTGCTTGCATGCCAACACAACTAACTTTAAGAAATAAAAAAACTTATGTAGAACAGTGCCCTCCCTTTAAGTAACAAGGGCCAAAAGGAGTTAAACATGCTATATGCAAAAGTGATTCCTTCAAAATAAAATGCAACCTTGGATCCGAGGTGTCCTTGTGTTAAACCAGGGGGATGTTGAAAGATAGCATGATCAAAACTGCATTTGAGTGGTGTGATGAAAACAAAGACCCGAATCCCTGTGTGGCTCTAAAAATATTATTTCATTTCACAAAATTGTCTGGTTGCATTTGAATAACTCAGAACCCACATTAGTGGCTGCTTATAATTCCTGTCGGCAAAATAAACCTTTTCTCCTTTTTTTAATTTAAGGTGAAAGCATTCTAATAAGGTTGAAATGATAGTTCTCGCAGGACTTGTAGAGCTGGTTGGGATTTACTTTGTCTCTATTAAATGGTCACTAAACATCCCAGTGGAAATGTTCACTATGGAATCACATGGCTTTAGATATTGTGGGAACAAATCCGCACACACACGGGCTGCTCTCGAGAAAGAATCTGCTGAATCAGAAGATATGGGGCTGTAAGCTGAGGGCAGTGAATAAGGCTGATTTATCAATACTTATTGAGCTGTGGCCTAAACAGGATACATTGCTGAATAGTAAAGGATAATCAGCCTGCTTGATAAACATGTATGCATGTATGTAGCAGCTTCATATAATTAATGGTGTATGTTACCCATAGGTTAATATTTATTAAGCAAACATGGTGTCTGCATCGATGGTGCTGTGATCTGTATGTTTTCAAGGGTTTCAGAGTTTTGTAAAATCTATACAAAACGTGACTGATTTTTTTTCAATTTAAAATGTAAGCAATACAGCATCGAGCACATGCCTCTGCCAAGGCTGTCCATAGAAGGTGATGTTTAGACATTTTTAAAGGGCCACTTTACCGATTTTACACATTAATATCTACTTGTCATAAGGACTGCTACTTAGTCTGTGAACCATTGTAAAATGTCTTCTCTGGCTCTGGAGGGTCAGGGTTATTTCTGTTGGGCTTGGAGACTCATCTTTTTACTACAGTGACAATGCCTGATTTCAGGCCTGACTCACCACCCACATTTCTAATTGTTTCATTGTTCAGTGATTCAGATAATGACTGATTATTGAAGATGTAAATTTTGAAAGACGTGAGCATTTCACAAGCAGAGAGATTGTAATGAAAGACACTACACTCAGTTGCCGGTTTATTTGGTAAACCAAAAACCTACGCAGTCTAGTATAACAGTGAAGAAAGCACACAATAGATGAGATAATGTTATTAGGCTGAGGCTATTTGCACCCCTAGTACAATTAGCAGTGTATGCTATTCGTACCCTGGTGCAATTAGAAGTGCTATTTGTACCCCGGTGCAATTAGCAGTGTATGAGTGGAGGATGACTGTTTACTACATGGTGTCTTCAAGCCTTGGTTGCTAGGTAACTATACTGTATAGAAAAAGTAGGTATCCTACTAACTAACAAAGCAACGGTTGTATGCTTTCACTGAAGACACAAAGCACAACTGTAGTATCCATTTTCCCCTAGAAATTCAATTGTTATAAACTTTAGAGACAAAACTTTCTTAATATGCCAGTTTCTGCTGTCAAGGAAGATGAACGTCGGCCATGATTTCGGTGCACGCGAGCAATATGTTTTGGTTGTTACGCCATATGGTGTGAATAGCTCAGCTGTGTGGCCGAGGCTATTTGTACCGGGGGTGCAAATAGACACTCCAATGTTATTAATTCTGGGAAACTAGTTTAGTTACTCATGCACGTAGATACAAGTCAGACAATCATAGCAGAACAACATATCAAAGACATACTGCCACTGCAGTAGCAACACTTACACATTAGCTCAGAAGCATCCAATACATTGTAATGTATATTTAACAAAACCTTAAAGATTATGTCAAAAAATATAACCCATAATTCAGAAAACAAGCAAATATCACACAATTTGCTAAAAAGACCTTCTTAATCATTTGGTGGAGAACCTGAGTGTCCTTAAATGGTCACGCTTCACACTTATAGACTAACAAAAACATCATATCGGGGTGAATATGGTTTGACCTCTCCTTCTGGTTCTTTTCTCCAAACTGCTTTCTAGTAAACCAGTGATAAAACCAGCCTTTTTAATACAATTCCTGGCAGGGATGCTTTTCTTCAAACATACAGCAGCATAAAACAAGGCAACACCAACTCTGATAGAAAATATTTAAAAGCCTACTGACCACAAACGACTGGCTGTTTTCTGTGAGTCCAGGCTCACACAAAAATAGCAGAAACTGTAAAAAAACAAACATTTTAATCACTTTCCACTAAATATTATTGTAATCTGTTAAATTGTATTATTTGGTTGAAACGCAACTACTGAAACACGAAATGTCATTTTATGTCTTAAAGGCGGTTTTGCCAATTTTCAGTATTTTGGGGTTTCTACTAGAACATGTTGACATACTTTAATGTTAAAAAAACACATTTTTCTCACACTGTCTGTCTGAATAAATTTGTATTAACCCTCTGTCTGAAATGCTCTGTTTGGTTGTTTCTGATTGGTCAGCATTTCCAGGTCTTCCACATCTGCGCTCTCGGAGACTCTGCACCGTTGGTTCAGCCGAGGAATGACTGTTATGTTCTACCTAGTATAGTTGTGACATCATAACCGCACGGAAGTCCTGAAGGCTCGTTCAAAGGCACAGTTTCGGAAAATAAGGGCTGTTTGCATTTCTCTTTGCATTTTGAGCGTTTTCATGTTTTTACAGTATTTATGTAACACCTCAACCTGGGTTAGGGGTTAGGTTTAGGGAATCTCACTTTTTACAATTTGGGGCCTTTAAAGCCTCTATATGTAGAATTGTAGTTATAGCACCTTTGAAATAATTCTGACATCATACATATGTGTTTGTAGAAAAATAAAGTGTTGCAGACTGTGTTGCCTTTAGCTTGTTTGTCCCAACATCCCCAAGTTGGATCCATGGGGGGTAAGAGTTTATCAACGTGCTTTGCTGTCTATGACAATGCCTTTTTTTGAAGGGAGACATTTTCAAATCCCAGGGGCTTTAATAAGTGCTGCCTTGGCCTGACTAAATCAAAGCTAAATCTTCCAATTCTCTCAGGTGCTGTCCTACACTGTCTCCTACACGTCTCACTGTTCCCTCAGTCATATACAAATTGGAGCGGCTACACAGCTTGATGTGTGATTACCAGCACACAAAGGAGATTGCTGCAATCAAACATCTTGAGGGGACTTACTGCAGTGAACCCACTAGGTAACCGTTTCGGTCTGCGCATCAGACGGCCCAGTGAATAGCAAACGCTCACTTCTGCACCAAAAATGTGTGCTCCATAGAGCTAACCCCACCGGGTTGAGGCATCAAACCCTGCAAAGTCAATTTCTCTCTGCTTATTAAATCACCCACGGCATAATCATCAGCAGGGTGTTGGAAAATAAACATCCTGCTGATGGTGTGTGATAGAAAGTGTTAGCAGTTTCTTGGGGAAGGGATTTTCAGACTGAGGAAACACATGTTGGCTCTTTGCTGTAACAGGGAGAAAACCCTCGGTTTGAAGCGTGATCTTAAAAGTACGTAGGATTGGTTTTTGTTGTTTTTTGAACATTCAGAGGCCTGAAATGATTGACATGATGAATGCCAAAATCCCATCAAACCCATTCATATATCTCATACAAGCATTATCAGATTATTTACTTTCTCCAGACACAACAATCCTGTACAAAAGTTCTACATTTCATCAAAATGTTTTATTAATTAGTGACAATGTATGACAAATGCATATTTTGGATAATTGGGAAGCTATTGAGTAAACTTAGTAAAATTAGAATGCATAATCTCTCAATTAATTTTGCCACCACTTAGTATTCCTCTAAATGTTTCTAATAAAGTCGCCTCAAGTTGTGTGATTCCCTATAACATTTCTAGCATAAAACAACTAATATGTTGGTGCTGGTTCCATTATGGATCCTTCCTTGAGCCGGAAAGTCAATTAAGAAGCGATTTTCACATCAATTTTCTCTCAGAATGCTTCCTCAAGAAAATGCCACAGACAACTACTCTCGACGTAATAGCAATATATCTGTTTTCATGATTAATATGCATGAAAAAACCCCACATCTTTTCATTTCCCATGTTACCAGAGATTACGTTTTGATAGGTCAAATATCTAATAGGTTTTGTAAAAGCAATCAAGCTGAAGTCTTCATTTCCTTTTCTTGGCAATTTGTATGAGAGCAGACATTTTTGTCCCCAAACTCCCAAACATAGAAGAGATTGGACACAACTTTAAATGAATGGACCCTGCAACAGAAATAACTTGATGGCAAATGCCTTTAATAGCAATTATGTATGTTACTGCTTTGTTGAAATGAAAAATCAGTGTGGGTTCTAATAACTTGTATGTACAAATAACCCTATTCTGCACTATTTGTTAACTCATTTGTTTATAGACGGAGATAACATCAGGATTATTGCACATCGAGGGAAAGACAACTGCCAAACACAAGGATTATCTCATTAATTACACTGCAAATGATGTCACAATTACTGTAGAGTTATTTGATTCAAAATGTGTAGATGAGATATGACGAAGACGAGTGGAGGAGTGTGATCTGATTCTTTTCTGTATTCATAAATATTTGGTTATAAATCGATGACAATCAGCACTGGGTTCAGGCCTGGGTTAGTGTGTTAAGAGAATAAAACATTTTTGTAAAATCACTGAAATTAAAATAAAGATTGGTACATGTGGTTTACAATCTTGCATATTTGATATTGATTGAAAGCAACTTTATTGTTTTTATGGAGGTCTGTCATGTCATTATATAGCCCAATATCACAAATTTGCCTCAAGGGGCTTTACTAACTGTAAAGCATACAACACCCTCTGTCCTTAGACCCTCGATTCAGATACATGTTTTTAATGTATATAAGACATAGTTGAACATTAAATAACAATGAAAGGATAAATCTTTAAAAACAACAATATGATGCTGTGAACGTAGAAGTCTTTCTGTTTCAAGAGAGATGTTTATGATTTGTGACAATGCATCGGAGTTGTATGAAAATTGTGCTTGTGCTTCCATGGAGTTTGGTAAGAATGGGGTGTTGCTGTGGCATTTCAAAGAGGCCAAATCTCTCACCTGCCTCACAAAAAAAGACGTGATGCCAAACTGTGGGAGCAACATCCAGCAATCCTTACTAATGTGTTCTTTGAAGTCCGCCAGAATAGATCTTTTTCATAGGAGGTGAAGGTGTAAATAATACAAATAATGATTGCTGAATAAGCTGCTTGAGTTTCAGGGTCCTGGCACTTCAATCCATCTTGAATGCTTCTTAGATGCATTTACACAGAAGATAGCGGACTGATTCGCCCAAGACACAGTTACTACGTGTAATTATGTTGGCGTGACTTGTTAAAACAATACTTTAGATGGTAGATGCCCCCAAGTTTCCATCAGACTATGTAAAGACTACTAGTAAATCTACCTGGTGTACACTGGTTTTACGTTTTGTTATTATAAACCATACAGTGCATGCACAATAAAAATAATGAAAGTCTCAAAGTTAAATTTAAAACCCATTGATAAACAGTAGCATGGCTGCAAACTGTCAGCAGCATCTCAATAGATAAGAAGAGAGGTTCAATGATAGATGCTGATTAAGCTAACAGGCCTGAAACTAAGTCACAAAAGTGGACAGACTGTACTCACAGTATCCATAATGAATGAATCCACAACTACAGGCCATGAACAAAATGAATGAGTAGTTTAAGGGTAGACTCATTATTAAATAGCTATAACTTGAAACTAGACAATAAATAATTGATGATGACTTATTAAAAGGGGATTGATGCTGCAGTGACTTCCATTAACAGTCAAATGATTTAAAGGGTTACCCATAAACCAAAAATTGGGTTATAATTTGACAACCTTTGCAGATGGCCTAATAGTGTGCTTGCTCAAGTTCACCTGTTTGGATAAAATCTGTGACCCGAGAAGCTTCACCACCAGTTTTGTATTCTGTGTCATTATTCTGTGAATTTAAAATGTAAAACGTTCACCTTTCTTCTCCCCTTGCTGTAATTCTTTAGCTGTGGGCCAAATCAGGTTATCCTGGTGAAGCCTTGTTGATTTATTGTATGACCCACTCAACTTTCCTCAGCTTCAAAACCTCATTAGGAACCTCAGCTTCGTCTGTTTACAATAAAGCGTTTCTCTTGATGGGCTCAGTACACAGCACGAATCTCCTGGACAGACAAAGCCCCCTGGCACAGATTGAAGTGAGCGAGCAGTAGAGCCAGCGAAGCAGCAGACGGTGGCTAAGCCTCGCTGCTGAGTGAACAAAGTAGTTTCATTTAGTTCTGGTTCATGTGAAAAGGGAAAGACACAAACACAATGATACCTGCAGAATCAACCGCTTGGTGTCTTGTATCGCAGCAGAGTATCTTACATTGATTTTAATTCATATTCATGCATCATCTGTTTGCTTTTATGCCTCCACGTCAATAATACGCTAAAAAGTAAATATCACAGTTAAAAGGTTGTCCTGCAGTGTTTAACAATCATTTTCACAAATGTCACAAATACCTCTCGACCACCCAGTAATGTTGCACATTAAAGCAGACACTTTTCAATAATACACCTGCACCTTGTGCTCGATTATACATGACTATTACTTTGGGAGAAGTAATATCATTTGTTTTCACACAATGAATCTTCAACTCGGTACAGACATTTACAGTATGTTCCCCTCAAGATTCCTCTGACTTTTTATCATTTCAAATTTTTTTTTGTCCAATACTTTGGGAGCTGCAAAACTAATGACATCAGCTAGACTTAATGCTTGTTGTGCTAATTAGCAAATGTTATCATGCTAACATCAATTAAGATGGTGAACATGCTAAACTTGCTAAACATCAGTATTTTAGCATTTAGCCCAAAACACTGCTGTTCCTAAGTACAGCCTCCCAGAGCTGCATAACTGTAGATAGTTGCACAATTTATGTATGTGGTCGAATGTATTGTATAATGTATTGGACTTTTTATTAACATATTTCTAATTCAATGAAATGCTGTTCTTTTATTTAGTTAATCCAGTCACATTGTTTTTAATGTGTTTTCTTACCTCTTTGTCTGTCTCTATGAATTTACCCACTGGAAATCAATAACTCATGTTATCTCCTGTTATCTTTTTTGCATGGCTGCAGTGTTAATTCTGCATTTTCTTTCGTGCATTTTAAATTAATCAAGCCATTTTCAAAAGGTAAATATGTGCCTTATTTGTGTTTTAAGGATAAAATCACATTCAAGGGAGCTTTGCAATAAAATAATGCATGTCCTATATTTTACCCTGGCAGATGAACCCTGGTGCTGCAACATATTCACAAATGGACCACACAACTGAGCGCCAAACCAACAAATTTAATCAGTGTGAATTTAGACAGCTCCTGTGCTTTTGCATACTTCAGAGGGTCTACTCTATGGCTATGGTTTTTCCATAATAAGGTTACTCACACTTGGGAGCTGCCCAGCACAACCACAGTCTTCTGCGTGTCACCCAGTAGAGCAGCTCAAGTCCAAGATCTTGAGGGCACTTTGACTGTAACTCACTCAACCTCACCAATCAGATTCTCCCAATTGGTCAGCGAACTTGTTGGATTTGAACTCCTGACCATAAAGACACAAGCACACACCTCTTTAAGCTACAACTGTCCCTAATGTGCACCTTTTTTTTTTAACTAAAGTGATTAAAACAAATATTATTAGGGAGACCTCATTCACCTACTCACCATGTTATCCTTAGCTGACCAAAAGAACCTATATACATAGATCAAGTGCTCATTAAATGCTAACAAGCACAGCCAGAGGGCAAAAGACACACACGAAGAATTCACACATTGCATTTCTTGCTTTTTCGCTTCTATTTTTAATGTAATGTATGCAGGATGTGGCCCCATTACAAACATTCATCTGTCACATGAGGAGAATTCTCACATTAGCTGAAAGAAAGCTGCTCAGGAGGACACTGCAGTGGTAAAGGAATTTGAGGCGTGCTTATGTTTGAAAACAAACTGTAAACTAATCATAAATTATACTTGGTGTGTCAAATAGGCCTTGACATTTAAGTAAAATCCAACCAGAAAAAGAATATCACTGCAGAAAATGCATAGATTTCATTGGTTGTGGAAATTTCTTCATTCAAGTTTAGCATTTTTTCAGGTATCTTCCACATTCCTAAACTGTTATCCCAAATTAGTTGACTTTACTAGACATTTGCATGCAAACCCAATGACTTAAACTGTTTAAGTTTTTACAAAAGGTGAAACTTAAAAGGACAAGTTGTATTAACACAGACTGGTAAGTTGATGCAGTAGACAAATAAAGTTTACATTAGTAGTCAGTACTAATAGTGGTGGGCAGATCGATCCAAATATCGATAATATTGAAACCAATGTTGGTATTGATAAGAGTGTAATGAGATTGATACTTTAGTTTAAGTTTCTCTCCAGTATGCACCGCTGCGGTTTCATCAAAGAACATATAAAACATTACTACTACCTGTAATGTTTTATATGGTTTGTATGGTGGTATTGCCGATACGGTATCGTATCGGCAATACTGGCCCTGTATTTACTTGGTATCGGATCAATACCAGCAGTATTGCACATCACTAATTACTAAAAATCCTTAGGCTTTACTTATCAAAACTATAGAAAGACATAATTCTTATAAATATGTTTTTTTCTTTTATAGCTGTATCATTTTAAGAATAACGTATTTAATACATTAGTTTCAGTAAAACAAAAAGGATCACCATTCACACTGACTGTAATTTCCATTGTTCTCTGCATGGATGAGTGACCATTTTCGACCTCACTGCCCAGACCCCATCAGTCTGCACCCAGGTCTCTGTCATGGTGCAACAATAAATGAACACTAAATCACCCACACAAAACTAAAACCTACGTAACTTAAATGCACACCCAAATAAGTAACAGAACATCTTTAAAACACACTTTAACTAGGACAGAAACCGTTCAGAACATATATTTTTCCCATGACACAGCCTTTGCACGGCTTCAGCCAGAACAGTTCAAATGACCTCACCCCTCCCATACAGAAACTTAAAGCAACACCAAAGATCCTCATATTTACTGCTGAGAAAAACAATCTCGCCATAGCATCCATTAAGTAGTTGTTCTGGAGCTTTCAGTGATATCACATAACTTTCATCTGCAGATGTTGTTTGCCTTAAAGTTTGTACTGAATGTGCTTAAGAAATAAAATGGTTTATCACCTTGCACTTGATGGCTACATCCCTGTTTACATGCTAAACGACTGAAGCTAAAGCTCACCTCACCAGCTGATGATCCATGTAGAAAATATGGAATAAAGAATCAAGATGTTATAACATTATAATATCATATAATATAATTGTATTTTTCCCCTTGGGGAATTTAAAAAAAACAATTCTGTTATATCTTCTTGATTAACATGATGGGTCGCTGCAGCACAGCAGTTATGGGTTTGGTGCCTTGCTCAATGGCACCTCGGCAGTGCCCAGGAGCTGCCACCTTTCCAGCTACCAGTTCACACTCCGTACCTGGTCCGTCCAGGACTTTAACCAGCTACAGTCCCTACGGACTTAACTACTTCCGCCCCGGGTACTGCAGGTACTTAGCAAGTTAGCTGCATATGCTACTGAGTGTAGTTTAACTTTGAGCAGATAAACACATTTAATCAATTCCTTTAAATGTAAGTATCGCTCTTATAAAGCCTCATGCACACCACTCCGACATTGTGGATAAATCTACAACCTGGCCAGCCTGTGTACCTAGTAACGGTTGCTACTGTTAACTATGATTGGATAATCACAGTTTGGCAAAAGGATTAGAGAACTGTCACTTAAAGACTAAAGTTTACTAAGATCATTGAAAATGTTTTTAATTGATCTGATTCTTCTGACTCTTTATTTGAGCAGGAATACAAATTGGAATCAAGAGTGGAGCTTAGGAAAAAAGAAATGAGGTTAGATAATCCCAAAGAAAATCATAAATAGGGTTTAAGAGACTGATACTCTTCAGTGGAGTTGAGTTTTTATTGTTATGTTTTTGTAAGTCACATGCACTGGTCCACACTCTGGACTAAAAGAGAAAGAGCGACAGAGACAGAGGGGTCAGAAAGCTAAATGGTCCAGCCTCCGGTATTGGTCCATTAATGGAATATAATTGGAGAATAAATGGAGCAAGGCAGTTGTAGATGGAAGAGAAGAGAAGGAGAAATACAGGTTAGTGAAGTCATGTAAAGCTGTTGTTGGAGAGATGACAAAAAAGTAAGGTGCAATAGATAGAATGTTTGTTACAAGCCATATGTGATTATATGTCAGAACAGAAAAAGATGAGTATCAGCATGTAGTATCCTTGCAATACTTATTTTTCCCTACACCACACATATTTAGTATAATACAAAACATGACAAAGTAAAAGCCTTTTGTAAAGCAGCCAGCAGCCATTAAGCTGACAGCTCCCAGAAGAGACTTTAGCTTGAGAAAATGTGTCTTCTTTCCAGATGCTGTATTTGGCTCATATAAAGAGATTCCCAACTCCAAATTCATAGCACAACTTCAATCTG
Organism: Gymnocephalus cernua; assembly: GCA_023631565.1. Lineage (NCBI taxonomy): Eukaryota > Metazoa > Chordata > Actinopteri > Perciformes > Percidae > Gymnocephalus > Gymnocephalus cernua. The sequence continues at coordinate 24,247,185 of CM042446.1, forward strand.
AGATTTGTATTTCATTAGTTAGATGCTGTGTAGCTGCTGAACAGCTTTTTATCTGACAATGTGCAATTCACACTTTGCCCTTGAGAATCACTTCTATTTCTGCACCACAGGAAGGAACACTGCACGAGAGAAAACAATCCGATGGTCTCAATATATTTTATTTGAGTAAACATGGTTCCAGGTAAGATGTTCTACATGATATGAGGGGCTTTCAGTAACTGGCAAGGTATTTGTTGTGCCATGGGTCAAGCAGATAACATGAATATTTTTGGAGGAATGTTCTTCAAGAAATTGTTATTGTGCAGATTATTGAAGTACCAAACTTTGAGGACACAAACTTTGCCAGAAAGCATGTCTTTTTTTTGCTATAAAGCATCTATGATTACACATGCATTACATTAAAACAAGACTAAGAGTCTACAGTAATGCATGCAGCTCTGTGAGGCTGTACTAAGGTAGGCCCACAGTAGAGTTTTAAGCTAAATGCTAATGTCAGCTAACATGCTCATAATTACAAAATAACATCCATATGTTTAGCAGGTTATGTTTACAATGTTGACCATCTTAGTTTAGCATATTATGCTAAGATTAAAGCTATAGTGCGCAACTGTTTTATATTCAATGTCCGTTACATTTAAGCCATTACTAAATGAGTTGATACAAAGCTTATTAAGCCGATCAGATCCACAAAACTCTCTCTCTATTTCTCAGTATGGCTACGTTTACAAAATGGTGTAGGCGAGCGACTTTTGAATGCAGCAGCTTGAGTGATGCGTTTTACTTCACCGTTGAGAAAAGAAAAACAGCAGCGTTCAGCTTTGGAGACGAAGAGGATTGCGTGCAACAGGTAAGTGCCCCGGAAATGTTTCAGTCCCTGATTGAACTGGTAAGAACAGACCTACACGTTCATCAGAAGGACTACATTCCAAAAAAAGAAAGTGACCGACAGCGAAGACAAAAACAGTTAACCATTGGTGTGGCTTTTCCTAGTTGGAGAGCACTGAAAAAAAGGGAGAGAGATCAGACACGGATGTCACTTTACTGCTTTTGAACAGGTTAGTAATGGGTTTTGTAACATATCAGGAGCAGGTGTGCGATCACCGAAGGCTTGTGTCATGTGGATGCACTGACATTGTTGTTGTCAAAGTTGAAGCTGATGGGAATGTCATTAGTCTTTTCTTAACATCAGTCTTTGACCTGATGACGGCGCTACATGAGAAGTTAAAGGATCATCAAAATATTGCAATTCATCCTAAGGGAAAAATGAATGTCTGAACCAAATTTCATGGCAAAACATCTAAAAGTTGTTGAAACATTTCACTTAAACCCACAAATGTCAGTCTCATGGTGGCGCTAGAGGAAAAGTCAGGGGTTCACCAAAGTCATTAGGGTTCATTGCCTTAGAACCATGTATATTTGTACCCAATTTTGTGCCAATCCGTTTTGTAGCAGCTGAGATATTTTCTCAGGATGAATGACATGTTTGAACTGATAGTGGCACTAAACAAAAAGTCAGGCAATAACGCTAGTCATTAGGGTTTATCCTCTGGAAATCATGAATGTCTGAGCCAAATTTCATGGCAATCCATCCAAGCGACTTTGAGTCTATGAAAAGCGCTATATAAATTCAATTTATTATTATTATTATTATTATTATTATTATTATTATTATTATTATTATTATTATTATTATTATTATTATTATTATTATTAATAGTTGCTGAGATATTTCAGTCTGGACCAAAGTGGTGGACCAACTGACTGACTGGCATTGCTATCACTAGAACCATGCTGCTAGCTTGGCTAATTACAACCAATCATTAGACACACAAATAGAGGTTACATTTAAAAATACATTATGTAAAGCACTATTCAAATGCATAAGGCGAGTTTAAGCATTAAACCTTGTTTTACTGAATAACCTGGAGCCCAACTCAAAATGTGCGCTGGCTGCATTCTTATACGTTTTACATGAAGGACTTCAAAGTGGGTATCAGAGAAAGTGAGAGCTGATAGACAGAGCACTGATAAAGAGAATGGGAAGCAGAAGGCAATTTAACTATGAACTCACCCTGAAAGAACCTTCAGTCTGTCAATCAGCCGACCCACTGCCTTTAGAGAGCCTCTGCTGGCAACAGTGAAAGTGTAATGCTTAGCGTCCCACTCCAGACCTGTAATGAGATCTCTGGGCAATCTGATTGAATTATTCTGATGGTTTTCAGTAGGTTTGTGCCTCGGGCCCTGACACCTCTCACTGATAAAGCCTGGCTATGAAAGAAAATAAGCTCAAGTGATGGATGAACAAATACAATCTGAGGATGGTCTTTTTTTTACAGGATTGTGGGGGGTCCTCAACGAATGGCCAGACCAGTTGGGTTTCCCATATTAGGATTAACCTTGCAATGTGTTCTTTTCAACTTCTATTTTCTACATAGTACATTTCTTTGGATTTATTTAAAAAGTGTTACAGTAATATTCTCCATCTCTGCTGCCAGGTGTTCAACCTTTGAACTGCCTTTTATTGTAGCGTCTAACTAGCACTGATAATGAGTCTCTGAAGACCAGAGTGAAATACATAAAAGTTAGTGTTGCTTGATAAACACTGAATAGCAACCATCTGCTGGCTGCCTCTGGATGCTTTTTAGAGACTAAAAATTGTAAGGAGCTTCAAAAATGCAAATGAACAGAGGCTCACAAACAAACTTAATCAACAACTAATAACACAGCTGTTTCTTAAGATTGAATATGCAAGCCAGAAATAGGCTTTCACCTCTTTAATTGGAGCAAATTAATGATTTAGCTGAGCATTATCTGAATCTAGGCACTCATTGTGACTGATCTTTATCAAGCTATGCACTGATGGATGTGGAAATGGTAGTATATTAATGAATAGATGGAATATGTAGATGCATATTTAGAAGTGGGATGCATTTCCATGTTCAGTCTTGGCATGTCTTCTAGTAGTTTATAATTCCATTTGATCTATGGCTAAGGCAATGTGCTGTTTCCTGACTACTATATTAGGACCTCTGAGCTAATTTAAAGAGCTGTAAATTAATATTTGTTTGCAAAGCAGCAATTATGTCGACTAAGAGACTTCTCCCTGCTGCTATGGAAAACAAAATCAGATTTATCCTTGATTATTGTAGACCTTATATTTGACAAAATTCCAGTTATACTTTGAAATACAAAGCAGAACAACTATGTTTTGGAATGTCAATCAATCAGTGGGCCATTTAGCCTGCACAACACCTATAAGCCATGGAATTTGGTAACAGTATTCATGTTCCCAAAAGGTTGATTCTTGGTAAATTTTCTTGGAACCTTGTGTTGAGAACCACCATCATGTCCAATTCTTTTCTTGAGCAATACTTTGGCCAATGACAAAGTATCTCAAGCATCAATGGCTAAATGTCCATGATATCTGCTGTGAATAGCAATGGTCCTCAGAGGATGAACTCTGATGTTTTGGTGACTGCAGGAAGCTGCACTCTTGCATGCTTTCAAAATCCTTCTATTAAGGGCAACTTAAATGTTATCGACTCTTTTAATCGTGTACAATCTGTGACAGGCCCTACTCAAGAGCATGGTCACACACTTGATCTTGTTCTATAACTTTGTCTACCTGTTTTTAACTTTGAAATATGTGATGCATTCTTTTCCGATCACAGGCCTATTGTTTTTTTTAAATCTCTCTCCCCTGTCATGTCGCTAACCCTCCACTGCTGTACCGTTCACTGCTACATTTAAAAATGCTCCTGAGACTTACGCAGGTTTTAAAACCTGCCGAAGTGTCCTGGATACTGTCGCACCTTTTAAAATCATGCGTTCCAAACCTGAACCATGGTTGAATGAAAATACTTGTGCTGTCAGACGACAATGCAGGAGAGCTGGACGTAAGTGGAAAAGGGACAAACTGAAGGTCTCTATTGACATTTTAAGGGACATATGGTGCAAATATCAGAAATTGTCAAAGCTGAAAAGACTAAATATAATGTCACAAACCACGTGTCCTTTTTAATACTATAAACTATATTCTTAATACCCCGGAATCCATGTGTCCCGATGTTTCTTCAGAAAACCTTTTTGTGGACAAAACTGCGACCATTAGAGCTCATATCTCAGCCCCTTTATATGACCTATCCATCATGGCCCCCTGCTCTGCTGTTTTTAACCAGTTTGAGCCAGTGTCTTTCTCTTTTAAAATAAATTACTGGTCATATGAAAAAGAGAGAGAAAAATGGAGAGAGGTCTGTACTGCCTCCATGCTGTTGACATTTTTGATTTTTTAATTAAATGTTTCAACATTGCGATGGATTGCCATGCATTTTGGTTCAGACATTAATGGCTCCCAGAGGATGAATTGTAATTAACATTTGTGCTTCAGAGTGAAATTATCAGTGGATCAACATGCAATGTAGTGCAGACATTTATGATCTTTGTGACCTTTGGTGAACCCCTGAGATTTCTTGCCGCGGTTAATTTGATATATAATATATTACAACCCCAAATCAGAAAAAGTTGGGACAGTATGGAAAACACAAATAAAGAAAAGAAAGAAGTGATTTCTAAATGTACTTTGACTTGTATTCAATTGCAGACAATACAACAGCACATCATTTAATGTGTTCATCATGATATTTATTATTATTTTTTTTTTTCAAAAAAACAATGCCTATTTTGGTTCTTGCAACACATTTCAAAAAAAGTTGGAACAGTAAAGCATTTACCACTTTGTAATGTTGCCATTCCTTTTCACAACATTTAAAATATGTTTAGGGACTGAAGACACCAAGTGATGAAGTGTTTCAGGTGTAATTTTGTCCCATTCTTGCTGCAAACAAGTCTTAAGGTGGGCAACAGTACGGGGTCTTTGTTGTCGCATTTTGCACTTCAAAATGCGCCACACATTCTCTATTGGAGACAGGTCGGGACTGCAGGCAGGCCAGTCAAGTACCCGTATCCTCTTCCTCCACAGCCAGGACTTTGTGTGTGCAGAATGTGGTTTTGCATTATCTTGTTGAAATATGCATGGACGTCCCTGGAAAAGATGTCTTCTTGAAGGCAGGATATTGTGCTCCAAAATCTCTATGTACTTTTCAGCATTAATGGTGCCATCACAGAAGTGCAAGTTACCTTTGCCAAGGGCACTGACACAACCCCATACCATGACAGACCCTGGCTTTTGGACTTGTTGCTGGTAACAGTCTGGATGATCCTTTTCTTCTTTGGTCCGGAGCACACGGCGTCCATTTCTCCCAAAAAATACCTGAAATACTGATTCATCTGACCACAGTACACATTTCCACTGTGTGATGGTCCATCCCAGATGCATCCAAGCCCAGAGAAGTCGACGGCGCTTCTGGACGTTAACATAGGGCTTCCTTTTGGCACAGTACAGTTTTAACTGGCATTTGTGGATGTAACTACGTATTGTGGTACTTGACAAAGGTTTGCCAAAGTAGTCTTGAGCCCATGTGGTGATATCGCTTATAGATGAATGATGATTCTTGATGCAGTGCCGCCTGAGGGATCGGAGATCACGGTTGTTCAGCTTAGGCTTGCGCCCTTGTCCTTTACGCACTGAAATTCCTCCTCATTCCTTGAATCTTTTAATTATGTTATGCACTGTTGAAGGTGAAATAAGAAAATGTTTTCCTATCTTTCTTTGAGGAACATTGTTTTTAAACATTTCAATAATTTTCTCACGTATTTGTTGGCAAACTGGCAAAACTCCTAAAGGACTAGACCTTTCTTGGATGCTGCTTTTGTACCAAATCATAATTACAATCACCTGTTGACATCACCTGTTTCGAATCACATCATTATTTAACCAATTTACCTGATTACTAGCCCTAAATTGCTCCTGTCCCAACCTTTTTTGGAATGTGTTGCAGGTCTGAATGACAGGAAAGGATGTATATTTACAAATTAAATTAAGTTGACCAGACAAAACATGAAATATTTTGTGTTCACATTGTCTACAATGAAATACACACTACTTTCTTTTTTTGTTTGTGTTTTTCATACTGTCCCAACTTTTTCTGATTTGGGGTTGTATAATAAATATATCCATTTGTCGAATACTTTGTTTTTCTTAACAATGAGCATAGCAGCCTCACAGAACCCCTAGTAGGGCTGTAGACTCTTGTTAATCTCAGTAAGGGAAAGTTATTTATTTGACACATTTTCCTGAGCACATTCATGATCCCCACATGATCTGAAGTCACTGCTTTTGAGTCTTACATTTTTCAAGGCTGGGAGCAATGCATGTCAAATTTACACAATTTCTCCTTTGTATTTGGGTAGACGCAAAATTCAGATATATGAAAACCCCAAAACAAACTTTGGGTATTACTAAATACCACTAGTGGTAAGTGAGGACAAATGTTGTATGTTTTTAATTTGGGTGAACTGACCCTTTACAATCACCACAATATAGTAAACATTGGCTAAATAAACAACAAGAAGTTATTAACTTGTTATAACCTTTGGATTTTGAACTTGACATCAATTATTTTATCCATTACTGAGTAATTAATACAGCATGACATGTTGTATCACCCAGCCTATCTCCATTGATTGCCTCTCTATATGCTACCCTTCATAAAAGAGTGAATGTGTGAGCAATTTCATTCACCTTCAACATCAGTAGCTCCATTTAAAACTCCTTTGGATTTGGTTTCAGTGAGAGAAACTTCAGAGGCACAAATCCAGTGTTTGATCATATGCAGCCAGGGAGCATTACTTTGGTGATAATGGGATTGGATCGTGGGATTGGACACATTCCGAAGAATACATTTCATTCAAGGATTGGTAGCTGTAATATCTGTGCATTCATCCTTTACCTGCGATGCTGGAATTGATTAAATGTTGTGTAGTTTCAAAAGAGCAAACCTCCATTTTGGCGGAGGATTTAGACTTTTTCACGCGGTTATCAGTCGCTAACGAGCAAACTGGAGACTGTAATTGCTTTCCAAATTGCTTCTTTGAGCAGTGGCTGACCCAATTAGTTTTGGGATTGTGTTTGTTACAGTATCACTGTCTAACCGTTGCAACTCATCTGTATGAATATTTCAAACATACATTGGCAGTCAATTACATTTGTATTTGTAACGTGTCAGCCAGCATGATTAGTTAATTATGTTTGCACTTTCTAACGATGGCACTGCCAAGTGTCTCTCAGCTGATTCTCCAGCTCTCAAGTTGTACTTCTGGCACACACACACACACACACACACACACACACACACACACACACACACACACACACACACACACACACACACACACACACACACACAGTAAAAATGATTTACATGTGGACTGTGGTTTACTGCAAGATGTCAACAATTGTAGAGGATAATCAAATGAAAGGAAAAGAACAGTATATTTACAAAGAGATGGATGCTGCTGGATAAAGCACAACAAAACAAGCTGTCTTTTAATACAGTTTGTTACAATCACTTTACTACTAATTTCAGAACCTTGATGTCATTTTTCAAAACTCTACAGACACAAAATTCAAAATGATCATCACTTGTAACACAGGCTGTCCAATGTTCAAAACATTGCATTGTGCATTCATATCTTTAAATAAATCATTGGTTCAAAAAACAAATTTATTGTGAAATACTATTGAAACATTACTTTAGATCACCCACGCACAAGCTACCCATAGTTTCACTGGGTCATCGTTCGTACAATCATTAAATAGTGTAGTACAAAATAGGTGATACATGTTTCATTATGGTACTAGATGTAAATACATCCCTGTAAAAGTACTGCAGTAAGTAGAGAGAATACTACAGACACAGTGGAATCATTGAACAAAACCTGAAATGTATTGATGAAAAACAATACAGTACGATCACAACATAGGTTTATTAGAATCAAAGCAAAATAATTAGCTAAGAAAAGAAAAGACAGTATTGTAAAACATCAAATGCAGTGTTCCATAACTTGCTTGTACTGTAAAACGCAAAACAAAGAAGTGATTACTGTACTTCTACATATTCATCAACTCTGTCTTGTGGATTTAGCCGCAGGTTCTCATCTACATTGCAATTAGCCAAACATCTTGGAAAAAACCTTCGGGTATGGCGAACAATATGGTACAAGTATATATATATATATATATATATATATATATATATATATATATATATATATATATATATATATATATATATATATCTCAATCATCAGTAAGGAGTTGGCAGAATTGGACAAGCAATTCCATGGGCCTGCATGCATACATGTATTGACAGTACTGTCAATACTGTAAATAGTCTCAAAGGTAGTACATGAGACCATAGAAACAGTGTCTGATAAACAGTAGTACATTACAGTAAAGGTGGTACATGGGACCATAGAAACAGTGTGTGATAAACAGTAGTACATTACAGTAAAGAATGATGATGAAATATTACATCCATAGATAATGTAGTCTAATTGGTTCATGCTCCACACTAATTGGTGACAATGAATCTTGTTATCTTGAAACTTTCATGATCTAAACATGGGATATTGTTTGTGTGTTTCCATACAACTATGCATTAAGAGTAATGCAACAGTTACTTATCATTTTGAGTAGTTGTATTGATTGATAGTTAGATCATTGTAATGAAATGAATAGACAATCATCTGAAATGTAATGTGTGAATTGCTTTTCAAATAATAGTACTTTGATGTTAAGTTGTGTCATATTGAACAGATGATCTTTGGTTTATGTGTATTGTATCCAAGCAATTGAAAAAAGTGAGAAAATGTGTAATTTGATCATTGGTTGTGAGTTTTGTGTCTAGAGTTTTGAAAAATGACATCAGGGTTCTGAAATTAGTGCCAAAGTGATTGTAAAAAAAACTGTAAATACATGTAGGATAACAAGGAGTATGATATAAAATATTAAGATCATAATGAAGGTGAGCTACAGGTAAGTAAAAGTATAACATACGATTATGTGTTCTATGCCTTTCCCTATTTTAAAATAAATGTGCTCTGAGGAAAATATTTCTCTATTGGTAATGATAACCTTGTAGCCTACATAAAGTTTTTTAAACAGCATTAATAATGAACACAACTAACCATGGGGTAAAGTTGTTAAAAGCTATTATTATCCTTTATATAATATATATATATATATATATATATATATATATATATATATATATATATATATATAGAGAGAGAGAGAGAGAGAGAGAGAGAATTTTTGATCATTGGGTATTCAGAGTTGGATGTCCACATCACTGTTGCAGTTGAAGGAATAGTTAGACATTTTGGGAAATTCGCTTTCTTTCTGTGTGATTCCACACCTGTTAAAGCTGGAAACCAGAAGGGTACCAAATAGTACTAATCTGACTATTTTAGATTTATTTTGTGGCTGGATCATTTTAAGACCAAAGCATTTTCTTATACACCAGCAAACTCAACTATGACTATTACAAATAATATGACAGATGGTGCTGATGATGACGTGGTGCCTCTGTTAGATTATAGAAAATAAAATATTGGTATATTGGTCATAATTAGGACTATAAGCCTCTGGCCTTCATAATTTTGGAAGTTTCATTGATATGCAAATTGACCCCCATAAGCGTAATCATCACTCCCTCAGTGTGCAGGCAGTCATGTTCCAATTATCTCACTACATGAGTCAGAAATGAAAGGTTTCCAATCAGCAGCCAATACTCTCTCAGTTAGAATGTCAGTGTATGAGTGTGTCAATGTAATTCTTGCATATAAACGCATATAATCATTGAGGAAGAGTTCCTATACTCTTTAACATGAACATTTTAAGTTAGCTAAGGCAAAAATACTTGAATGAAATAAAAATAAATTTGTAAAAAAATAACAATATGAAAACACCAACGTCTTTATTTATTTATATATATATATATATATATATATATATATATATATATATATATATATATATATATATATATATATATATATATATATATGTTAAAAACACATCATTGAATACCACTATTGCACTGTTGACATGTTCCAACTTTATGTTGATCATGGACAATGCAGTTATTGTGTCATAAGTACTTGCAAGTGCACCAAATGTGTATTAACTGGTGTCTGCAAATAGTCACCCCAAAATTTCTTCTGTGTCCGTAATGTTCTAAAAATATAAACTGTATACATAATCTGAGACCCCCTTTAAAGATTAACATCTTCAGTGGGAACAAATCGGCTTTGTGCCACAGACAGTATAAAAAAGTTATAAATTATTTAGAGACGGCCCTACACATTTTTGATTGTGATCCTTTCATTGGATGTGTCGATATTTAAATACATCTACTTTATTTTTGTTTTAACAAAATTGCAAATATGGCCATAACTTACAGCTTACATGTCAAACTACGTCATCACAGTGTGCAATGAAGCTATATGAAGTGGTTTAAATTGACAGAAATAACCTTATCAAAGTCTGAGTATTCAGTAAAATCAAGCGACGTTTGCTGAAGCTAGTTGAAAATCTTTTCAAATGAGTAACACGACTGGTGTATTCAGTTGCATGGTGTTCTTGTAAGGATAACACAAACATGGGAGTGTAGAGCCTGATGCAACACTTGGCTGACTCCATGCTAACTTATTGCTATGTCAACAAGAAACCAAGCAAGACAATGGCCGCCACACAGTTTGACTGACAACATAAGAGCTGCAGAACAGAGACATGAAAAACATGAATCTAGCATGTTAACCATTGAGATTTTTTTGATGCAAGAGTGGGTACATTATATTACAGGCATAACCGTTTCTCTAATGGACATCTTTAAATGTAACATTTAATTTAACTACACAATGATGTTTTCAAACCTCTGTGTTTCAGGACAGATGAGACCTAAGACCATCAGGACAACAATGGGAACAGCTGATCCCTGCAGAACCAGCTTGGAGCTGACCCAGATGAGACGCTCCACTGTAATCAGGCCCTGGAGGTAATCTAGGCAGGACATCATCTCCTTCGCTGCTTCTCTGCAGCATCTGGACGCCTCTGCCACCTGCTCAGGAAGGCCTCACGCCCAGGGCCGCCTTAACCTAATGTTAGGCCCCGGGGCTGAGAGGTTTTGTAGGCCCCCCATCCCCTCGATTTACAGAGTCTCATTTTAAAAAAGTGTAATATCTAGGTAATCTACATCACAAAATGCATTAGTTTCTTTCGAGGCATACAACAGTGAGTTTTCCCTCTTTGAGCCAGACATCACCATAATATTGTTATTAACATATCACTGAGTCCACCTGAGCATAAACACAAGATACTTTATGTAACAACCACACACAGCAACTTATGGTGATGATAAAACCAAAATGTGTGAAAGTATGATTTCAAACGATATTATGAAAAACATCACCAACCATCACCTGTCTGCACAAACATTGATAATAACTGATAACAGCATTAGCAAAGAACAGCAACAGATCAAAGAGCCTCTTCTCTGACCTCAGCAAGCCCTGTGAACCAATCACATGCACCTGCTGGCAGCAGCTGGAGTTTATATTTTTTAAATGATTACTAATTCGCTGTGTTATTTATATTTTTGTATATCAAATAATGAGGCAAATAGCAAAAAAGGGTTATGAATAGGTTCTAAAATATAGCCGACTAAAAATTAACCGTTATAACTGATAGAGGTGACAGTGAAAGTGCATTCCCACTGGCCTAGGAGGGGTAAGGGGAGTGATGCAAGCACGGCAACGGTCTTTATAGCATTAAAATCAGAAGAGAAATACGGCAAAAAAAAAAAATATATATATATATATATATATATATATATATACTAAATCTAATGTAGCCTATGTCATAATTTAAACAAGTCTCCCGAAAGTATCTCTCAGCAGCCATGTAACCTGCGATTAGAGTGATTGACAGAAAACCTGACAAGTTAAAAAACTATATGACCTTTTTAGCTCATCACTAACGTGAATATGGGAGGCCCCTGAACTTGTGAGGCCCCTGGGCTTCAGCCCAGGTAAGCCCGTGCATTAAAGCGGCCTTGCTCACGCCTCTCCTCTGCTTCATTTTCACATTGTTTGTTTTCCTTTTCGACCTGATTTGCTAAACATTAAATTTAGCCGTGTCAGATGTGTTCTCAAGAATCATGGATCAATTTTGTAGATTATTTTTGTGGCATTTTCTGCATCCCACGTACCATTTCTTGGACCACAAATCTATTTTTTTGCAAGATATTTTTGCCTTGACATTGTTGAGGTGATTTATCAGTGCCATTGTAGATTCAGAGATTTATTGAAGACCATTGTCAGAATAAATGCAGAATATTGCAACCAAGTATGTTTTACTTCAGTAATTACCTGCTGTTTCAGCAACACACACATGAAAACAGGCCTTTGCCTCAATAAGGATTTAAAAAAACTATTGATTTCAGTTACTTTTATAGGCTTAACTGCAAAAAACAACAGACTATGAATAACTAACAAATAACTGCTCAGAAGAATGTTCAAAAGAAGAACCTCTGATGAGGTTTTCAGGAAAAAATAAATAATGAACCAACAACAAAAAGACAACATTATTTATGAACTACTATATAGAGTATAGAATGTAACAATATTTGATCTTGACAATTTGATCACTCCAAGGACCTGACTTACAGTTTAATAACAACAGTTCTTAGTTGAACTTTTCTGTAGAGTTGTTTCATCAATCGAGTGTTCTGCCAAAGCATATTTTTTAACACCCAGATTAGCAGAGCGGCCTATTGAGGCACGACACTGACAGTAAAGTTAAAGGCTAAAAGCTAATTATAATTAAAAGCTAATTAGCATCATTAGTCATGTCAGTGAAGTAATCAATGTTTTCTTCTAAATCAATCCTTGTTTGTCTGATGCTAATTTAAGCTCACAGTTTCTACTGTGTTTGTGAAAATAATTGCACGAAGATGAAACCGAACAGTCACCTTGTAGTTTTTGCAAACTTTCATGTTGTTAAAATAATAAAACTATATAAACCTGCTGAACAAATGACTGCAGGAATTGTTTTCAATGTTTTAAGTCTTGAAAACAGTGTCACTGTCATTTGATATTTCCCCTACCTGATGCCTCCAATCATCTACATGAAAGATGAAAATTATTATTTGAGAGTATTAGCTTTCTATAAAATATACACCGTGTTTTAACATACAACATAGCTCAATACCAGCAAGGCTATGACGTTGTGAGTCTAAGTTCCCTCGAACACCTGACCCATAGGGGCATTTAATAAATTAGCTCCCTTAGCAACACATTCTCACTCCCAACGCTTGATCAGGTGGGTGGGGTTACAAAATGTATGTTTCAGTGATATGCAGGACGAGAACAGGGCACAAACCCAGGTCTCCCTGGGTGAAAGTCCTGCGTTGTTTGACCCATCCACTACCCCCACCAACCTCCTTACGTGGATTTTGGGTCTTTCATACTACTCGCTACCGTCTCTCTTAATACTACGTCATCTTACAGCGCCGCGGCTGAGCTGCTGCTCTGCCCGGTGCGTTCCATACAGATGCTAAAGGGTGATTTTTGCGTCGGTATCTGACATATAAAAAAAAAAAAAAATTGACATTTACTGTTATTTTTAAAAAGGACACAAACCCCACTCTCCTGGTTGAAAGTGCTGTGTTTGTTCAGGCTGTTATCATGAACCAATCGTACATATAGCTATGAAAAGTAATACACTGTAATTGGTATGTATTTCACGTATTTATTGCTTTATGCACCACATTGACTGCTACTGTATGTAAACTATTACTGTACAGTAATGCTATCAGCTGCTAATGTCAGCATGCTGACATGCTCACAATGGCAATGTTGACATGCTGATGTTTAGCAGTAAACTCAGTGCCGGCAATGGTAGCTGTGGCCCCATATATCCCTGAATGTACTACTGTACTTTAAACTAACAATTAGCTCCAGTTTCATAACGTTGCACCCTTCAGTTGAACAGGCTCCAGCCATCTTGGATAAATATGACGTAAACATATTTGCCAAGTTATTAATAAATAAGACATTTTAGAGAAAGCCAAGCAATGACATGTCGCTGCCGTGTCACTATTGCTTCTGCTGAACACCGAGTGCACTTGCAACCTGTCGGCTGACACAACGTCAGCATGCACACAGACAGGGCGCAGTCACTGTCAGCCCAGGAATCTGTCAAAACAACAACCATCTTCAAAACAAGTCAGTCATACTTACGGATAACTTGGGAAAAGAATAAACAGCCATGATTGTTAGTTCCTGAAATATGTATAGCCGTGCAGCTCGAGCAGTGAGTTCTGCAGTGCTTCCTGACAGATCCTTACTATTTCCACATCTGTCAACACTACAGAGTGTGAAAAGAGTCTGCTGCTGTCATCTGCATCAATGCCAGCCCGCTCTCCCGTGAGACCCAATGCAAGCCTTTCACGCTAATAAAGATTTTCCGAGGGCAAATATGATAAACTGAGGATGTAGGTACAGTACACGGGAAAATGCTTGCGCACTCCGAGCGGGACAAATCATTCCCCAAAATGACATTCAGACTGATCTTGCAGGGGATGCTGCTGTAATACACTGTGAAATTGATTCCATGAAGTGAATCATGATCTAATCTTGTCTACCAAAACAAGGCGGCTTGTTCCACAGATAAAACACCTAGACAGGAGCCAACCCCAAAATGTGCCATCCCTTTTCTGCTACTGTTACAAATCTTTTAAGATATCAAGGAAAGAGTTACCTGCACTGTTTTTAAATGACCAAAGTTTGACAGTTTTTTTTCTCCAGATGTATAATGCCGCAATTATTCCAAAAATCTCTTTTGAAATTTAAACATAACTGTTCTTTGTTAGTTTTTGAGTGATTTATGAGTCACAACCCTTCAAAAAGTCATTAAAGACGTGTCTTTTTATTAAGGGGCGGTTGTAAGCACAACATGCCGTTTATTTTTTGAATAGCACCGACTGAATGACTAAAACTCGCATCATGAATGTCTAATCAAAATCAGTCAGTGACATGCCCGTAGTGTATTTTCTCCTCCTGAGCTGTGATCACACAAGTGACTGCACTCAAAAACGTGAAAGAAATAAGACAACTCACTGTGAGACATTTTGAGGAGTATTTGAGAGTCCAAATATATAGCGATAAACAATATTTTGATAGTTTGTGGACTTGAAACTTCACATCAGTTCAGGGGAAACATTCATCACTATTACATGAGACCCGGCTGACCCAGCTGTCAGGAGGCGATGACGTTTGACTGATCTCTGTGCACTGTTGGCTCTGCTGCCTGTGTTTATCCAGCTGTTCAATAGCCTCATAGTTCTTCATTTGTCATATTGGGACAGGGGGAAAGGGGTGTTGGTGT
This sequence comes from Gymnocephalus cernua, assembly GCA_023631565.1. Taxonomy (NCBI): domain Eukaryota; kingdom Metazoa; phylum Chordata; class Actinopteri; order Perciformes; family Percidae; genus Gymnocephalus; species Gymnocephalus cernua. Next base: position 24,262,534 of record CM042446.1, read on the forward strand.
TGGGTTTGGACTCAGGTCAGTTAGGTCGATGTGCCCACGAGCCTATACCTGCTGCCTAACTAAATTAATTCAGGCAAGGTAATGGAGAAGTCTTTTTGTTTTTACAACCTGGATCCTTACTTATTTTTCAGCTCCTACTAGGTGAACACCGTCTCTGTGTGTAACAGAGTTTTTCTTGCATGCTTTTTTGACGTGTAATGTTAAATTTCCCCCTAAGGTATTGAAATTTGGTATTTAATGACGAAGCATTTTTCAATACTCGATACTAAGGAGGCAATTCAGTCGGTCGGTGCCTAAAAGTGTCAAATTCGGGGAAATTTGGAAATAGAGGTCTTGCTGATATCTGAGACCCAATCTGAATTTGGTTTGTTTCAAATGAGCATATGTTTGGTCTAATAGGATTTGGTTACATTTTATTGCTGCAGATTTTGGGACTGTGTGTCAGTGGGTCCACTACCTGAGGGGATCCAAGCAGACTGGCTATCACCTCTGATCATGTGATGCGTCGCAATCACGGCTTTAAATTAACTTTTTTGATCACCAACCAACTCGGCCAGTCAAGTTTTAACGTTAACAGACAATCAGACTTTTCACCAGCCACATATATGTTTGATTTTGTGTTGCTCCTCTGATTTGTTTGGCGCCGTTCCGTTCCGCTCGGTTTCAGCGTAACTCGTCATCGATACCACATGCTAGGCACATATCCACGTGTATTCCCTGGTTCAACACAGCCCTGTCTCAAAGTCTGCGTAGGGAGGAGGACATGTTGTAAACAAAACTCCAATTTCACCATACTGATTTAGAAGAGAAAACAAGTAAATAGGTGTTATCATAAAAATCATGTGTTACACTAGCTTATGAAATGTCTCACAGTGAGTTGTCTTATGAGTGGTTGGTTTACATGGGTTATAGCAGCAGTCACATTGAGAGATTTTGATTTAAATTTGTGAATTTGTTATCGTTAACCTGAGATTTCATCATGTTTCTCTCACAATTGTGATTGGTAGTCTGTGACAGCCCAAAAATGCAATGTGTGCTCACTTTCATATAATCTGACACAGAAGCAGACCACTCACTTTTTTGCCCTCTTGGTTCCTTTGTATCCATGTCACCAAATTCTCAGATATCAGTAATTAACGTGGGGAGTCAAATTGTATCATAACTTATAGACATGATAACCAAAACCAATGTGTTGAAAAATGAATTACCCTTTTAAAATAATGTGAAAAAAACCTCAGTTAATTTACAGTTTTGCATTCACATCAGTGATAGAGTCTGTTCCTCGATGTTTAAATCAAAATGAATAAAACCATGTCAACGTTTCAGCGATGGCTCTCTGACAACAATGGCTCATTTCAACAGAATATTAGACATTGAGACAAACTGTTCCACATAATTGGCACTAAAAAGCCCTCCAGACAGCCCTATTCTTCAGATATGGGTTTAATTGTCCAGAATATGATTGCTTTGTGAAAGATCCCCTCACTTATCAAATTAAGGGCTTTGAAAAGTGGGACAGTGGAGTACTTAGTGCTTATTAAAGTGGAATGGGTCATGCCAAAGGTAAGCTGTTTATCTCTGGAAGGAGAGCATAGTGCAGAGAGCATAGCGCAGAGGAACGAAATAAAAATAGTTTTTCCTCCACAATCCAACCTCTCATTAAGATATGATTGGAGAGACGAAGAGTGCCATTATAATACAAAATGGGAGTTTGATGCCAAAATAATTTAAAATGTCTGTGTCAAGGAGAAGTCATAAACACAAAAACACACATATACATGGAATTGGGTAGACCCATGCACATTTTTTGCACAAACAGTCCATACTTCCTCATGTTTTATTCATAACAGTAAAGGTAGTGCATGGTCACATATGAGCTATCACATTTCTCAGTGCTCATTTATAGCCCTCCTGTGTGAGCCTGGCTGGGCCCAGATAACAGTGAAACCGCCTGGAGGGCAAACACAACACCCCAAAGAGTAATACAGGCCGTCATAACACCCAGCAAGAAACATGGTAATGCAGGTTAACTCAAAACTCTTATCAAAATGCCATACACCTTTCAACACGGTGAGTGAGTGGTTTGGACTGGCTGCCAGCTGGACTGATAACGGCCGAGGCATCTCAGGTCCAAGTGTGCTGGTTTTAGCAATACTGGTAAGAAAAAATGAAGATATTTGTGCCTTTTAGTGCATTGATTTTCAATAAAAATGACAGCAACCTGAGGTTGTTATTTTGAAAAATATTACCCCATTGGCTCTTGATCTTGTAGTTTAAATGACTGGTCTTAACCCAGGCCATAACTTTTGCCCCAAATGCTACATTATGCTTAAGTCTACAAAATACAATCTTTACCTGAAGTTCATACTGTAAATATTCTAAAAATGAGAGGATTTATTATTAATACTTTGTTTATACAGAAGACCAAACAACACTTTTTCCTACGTTATAATGGTTATCAAATATTAAACTTTGTATGAAATAGCAATGTTACAAGTTCACAATATTATCTTTCTAGCAACAAAGACAGACTCACAACAAAATAGCCAATATAGGTTGTCATTTTAGTTACAAAAACTTGACCATGAGATGTAGTTGGAAAAACAGAAAAAAATCTAGTAAAAGGAAATTGAGTTAAAATAGCTATAATCAATATTTGTACATAAACGATGTAATATAATGACTGTCAAATGTGAAAAGGGGTCGCTAGTAGTGACACCTCAGCTTTCTGGAGTGTTTTAGCGTCTTTCAGTTTGTTTTGGTTTTCAAACCCAAACCTTTACTGTTTTGATTCAGTCTCAAAGCTCTCAGCAGCGTCATTTAGCAGGTATACAAAAAAAAGCTTGAAAACCCACTGTAAGCTGTCTTTCCAGCACCAAACAGCAGACAAAGTTAGCAACTGGCTGGTGAACATAGTTGAGCATTTCGCTAGTATACAGCCAGATATTTTCCTCAGGAGTGGGTGGCGAACAAAACAAAGCTAAACAAGATTAAATATTGGACTTAAATTCATCAGGTGGACAGAAACGTGACTCCAAACGGCTAAATTGCTCCTCTCTGCTGGATAAGTAAATTAGCAACTGTTATCTTACAAATTTCCCATATCAACTTTAAAGGTGATAATACGTCTTGTTTCTGCTGCCCCAAAGTGATGATGTGTTGTTGGTTTGAGATTATTTTTGTTAAACTATTTTTTTTTTTTTTTACTTTAACCCTTACATTACATTGATGACCTTCTATATAAAAAACTGAATTGCATCATGAAAATGCTACATAGAGTTTGGTAAGAGAAAAGTGTGCCAACCAAAGTGGGACATATTTGATACCACATCCATGTACAATGGTGTGCAAAGAAAAACCAGGAGTGGGGTAAAAAAGGCAGACAACTCTCGTATGCAGGGTGAATGTGATTGTTCATTTTGCCTTTGGGTCACACTAGAGGTGCACTTGAGTTGACCAGAGGGTCTTTTGTACCAACCAGAAGGGCACTAATGGTGACCAGAGTAGCCATTAGGCCGCCCACATGCCTTTATGGTGAGACATGTGGGCGAAAATGAGGTCTCTAAAAATGGGACACTTAGAGACTTTTTCAGACCCCTGAAGGTAATCATAGATCGAAATGCTCTGGCACTGTGTGCAGGACTCCTATTTAACCTTGAGAAGCAAATATAGCATTCCTTGTAATACATTTGCATTCTCTCACCCTCATGCCCTGACAATGGTTCAAGGCCACTAATATCTTTCTACCAAGTTGGGCAGATCAGTCTTCTCTGTTAGAGCCACAAATTATTGGAACTCAGTATAAAGTGAGATCAGAGAATGTAACAACTTTGTTGGTTTTAAATTAAAGATGAAATCATGGCTGGAATCAACCCAATCATGCTCACATCAATCATTTTGAGAATTTTATGTTGTGTTGTTGTAGTGGGCGAGTTTTAGTACTGTGAAATTTGATTGTTATCTTTTACTACTGTTAGAATTTGTATTCTACAGTGTTAGATTATCCTTTTGACAGAGATGATATTGTCTGTTTCCTGCCCAGGGACTACAGATTAATATGATCTTATAGCTAACTCTGGCACTGCTACGGAGCTGTGCATTGTCCCTGACAAATAAATAAATTAAGAGTGGTAACTGTTTGGCAGGCTGGCCATTTGGAATCTGTAACACTCAGGGCACATTTTGCCCACTGGGTTGTCATAGTGTCAATTATTTTAGAAGGATTCTGCCTCTGAAGTTGCTTGCAGACCCCTCATTGTCACAACTTTAATGCATGCAAGGATTTGGTTTGGTCTTGATTAGTCCTATTTGGGTGCAAAGCATCAACAGTGAAGCAGAGAGTGTAATGTAAACCAGACAGCGAGAGTTTTCCTCTCCCTGTAGTGATGCAGCAAGAGGAACCAAACCAGACCAATCTTTTTCTCGATTTCCTCTGTTTTTCTTACTTCACTCATACATGATAAAAATGCTTCATGCAACTGTGGCTGAATAACTAAAATCAGTATCTAAACACAAATGTGTAGTTATTCACTTAAACCCAGTCAATTAATTTATTAAATGAATTGTTTTGGTACTTGATGTTAGATAAGGTAATATTAAATGTACATTTATTCACACTTAGACGTACTTTACTTAAGTATTTCCATGTAACTTTATACTTCTACTTTCTGGGGGAAGTAAAAGTGTCTGAAGCTGAGGATGGAGACAGGGCAGGTGCCACCATGTCACCTTCTATGTTTCAGGCCATTTAAATCCAAAACCATTTTGGTATGTTTCCAAAAAAAAAAAAAAGTAATTATTATGGAAATCAGTATTTTAATGCTCTCCAAATATGTAGCCCCTGTGTTTGTATGGTTAGACACAGCACAGAAAAGCATGTGGCATTAGAAGCATAAGCACCTCATTGTCACACATTTGCTGAAAGCTTTTAATTCATGACGGTTTTGCTGCAGCAGAATCACTCTGTATGGATATGACTTTGCAGGCCACCAATATGAGTAAGATAAAAAGACAGAGGTAACGCGATTATCTAAGCAGCCGCTCACAGGTTCAGAAAAAAAATCTATTATCTGAGTGAACAGGGAAATGAACCCAGCAGTATCTCCTCATATATATTTTTTGCTGCTCCTTTCAGGTGCATGTAAGGGCATCTGGTTCGTAGCTGTCCCTCAGCATTTTGTCAAACTGACTGTACAGGGATTGAGTGCGTCCATCGCATATTGGAAAGATTCATTTAGCAGAAGTATTCTCCCATTCACAGCACTTTCACCAATGAGGTTTCCAACAAACACGTAGAAAGAAGCTCTTGTCTCAATTTTATTGGGAATAATTTTAGGAAAGTCATCACTCCGGATTGATGCTTCTTCCTTAGATTATGTCTGACAATCAGCTTTTAAGAGGACACATTCAGTGGGAGGAAAAAAAAAGGATGGAGACGGATGTATTATATTCATAGTGTAGCGGAGGATGGAACAATGTCACACTACGATAACAAAGGCAAAAAACAAATCTGACATGCTAGTTTGCTTTGGGGTGTCTCGAGATGTCCCAGATGCGTCATTGATTGACACAGTACGCTGGATAAAATAACCAACTGTCATTTTGTACACTCATTGTCTCATGTCTGTTGCATTTGGGCCATTATAAGGATTGTATTGTTCAGTGTTATCATAGCACACAAAGGCCACTGTGTTTTGGAAATTATGTGTTAAAAGAAAAGAGAAACCTTCCATGTTTTGCAGATTTCCAGATCATCCTAATGAAGCTCAGCGCAAATTGTTTCAGGAAGACGTCATTAACCCAATCATTACTCTTTCTCCATAAATCAAATCAGCTGTTTAGAAGCGATACTTTCACTTAAACCAATCAGACATGACCACGAAATTCAAGGACCAATCACAGCATTACAGCTCTGCTTAAATATGTTCTCCTTTGCTGTTCAGTTTTCGTTCCAGGCAAAGCGCTCAACCCTCCACCTCCCCTGCTGCCTCCAGTCTTCATGATTCTCCCGGCTGGCCATTCCGTTGCCTCGTCGGTCTGGTCCCCGGTCTCTTCTCCGCCGCCACCAGTGTCTAGACTCCATCGGGGGATATGTTTCCTATTCTCTACCCCTTTAAAAATATTAATTCGATGGAGTCTAATCTCCAAAAGACTCATACATTTTCCCATGCAGTTGTATAATAAATATTTTTCTTTTGCATATCTGCAAACAAAGTCTATCCTGATTGAAATGTAATTTGATTTGGGCAACAGTGTACATTGTGTTGATGTCAAGTTGTTCCAAGAAAAGAGCGACAATACTGATTCAGGAGTGCACACAACCCCTAATATCAGTGCATAAAAAAGAATATCGGCATCAGTCACGTAGTTATGTTTCCAATAGCAATCTTTCATATATCCATACATCAGAAAAAAGTAGTTCATAGAAATAATGTATTATTTAAATTTTTCATAATGTGGAGTATATATTTATCTTTGAATAACATGGAGATAAAAAAAATCACACAAACTCTCAACTATCTGCCTGCGAATTCTGCCTCCTGGCTATATAAACCCATTAGTTGTTGAGAGAGAACACTGAATCAAAGAACTTAAAGAAAAATTAGGACAGATGTACACAAGGTAAATGAGTTAAAGTGAATATATTTCGATATATTGTGATTTTGTTCAAATGGAAGTCTATTCACAATTTACAATCCACTGGCAAAGGTCACCTCCAACAGCTTTTCAATCACAGGTGACTTTCCGTCTATCTTTATTTTAGTGCAACTCTAATCTGAGCTGCCATCAGTTTAGGAAGGTGAGCAGGAAACTGCATTGCAGCAGCTCACAAGTTTTATTTTGTTGTCACACGGCTCACTGCCAGCATTAAATTACACCTCCACACTTTCAGATCTCAACAGCTGGTCCCTACTGTTTAGATGTTTTGCCTCCATCTGACCGTTTACTGTGGAGACGCGAAAGAGGAGGCAGAGTGGCTGGGGAAGATGTGACAGATTCACACCCAGTATGTCGACTATATCGCCTGGCAGAAAGTTGATGGAAAAGTGTGTCTCTAGAGGTGGCAGTGATGGTCATCCAACTCTTTTTTCCAGACCGAAATATCTGAATTGTCGGATGGATTATCATTATATGTTTTTTAAATAATTTATGGTCCCCAGCAGATGAAGCCTACTGACGTTGGTGTTCCCCTCACCTTTAAGTGCTAAATTGTCCAATGGGAATGAGACTGGGATCAGTATGTTACAGTGAAATGTGATCTGCCAGATCAAATAGCATGTTCCTTATGCTTTTACATCTAGCATTAACATACATTTTCTATCCAGATATGATAACCAGATACTGATTGCATATGTATACCAGGTGTATATAGGATCTCACATTTCTCTTATCCACATTCACGGCTTTAACTTTTTGAACTACATGTGTGTCACATTAATGAGCAAATTTAGATTTTTCTTCCTATAACTAAGGTGGCTCTCCTTGGGGAAGAAAGTGTTTACCTAACTAAGTGTCCATGCCACTTAAAATAAAAAAGTTTGCTCCGGGAAAAGCATCAGATAGGCCCTGAGGGAAGTCAACCAGGAGCCAATGAGGGAGTGTCTCAATGTCTGCAGTTCCAATTGAGCTGGCATGACTTTTAAGACAACCTTCTGAAAATATCCATGAGACAGCAGAGCTGCCCATCAAAATCATACTGGAGAGGGAAATCAAAATCAACTCTTGGCCTAAGCTTGTCTCTCATTAGGTTGAATAGCATCACGGCTGACCGAGGACGTGCTGTCAGCATCATATTCACAACTACAGTATGCACTCGGAAAATGTATATCTGGGGTATACCCGTCATCTGAGACAAGCAAATAACTGTGAAGAAATTATTTTTAATTGCATTTGTTACTTAAATCTTTTGTTTTTAGTAAATGACTAACAACAAGCTAACAGGGATGTGGATGAGTAGTGTAACACTTTTTTTAAAGGAGTAATTACTGCGTGCAGACAATGTACAATTAAGTGGTGTCCAACAAATGGGAGTGTGTCTATGTTCTCTCAACCCAATGTTCCCTCAGCCCTCTGTTCAGCCCTAACCCAAACGTACCCCTAACCCCCACTGAACTGCAATATCGAACCCATGTGTGTTATTGGATGGCCCTGGTCTCACTGCTTTGATGGAGCTGCATGAGAAGGGCAGAGTCTCGCCGAGAGTTCAACACTGACAGAGACAAGATTCACTGGACTCCGGCAACAGCCCTGACCTTTTCAAATTATTGGTGTGAATAATTAAACTAGGATTCCCCAAAAGCCTGTGTACATACAGGAGTGGAATAACAGTAACAAAAATCTCATTGTCTTAGCTGAAAATGTCACGCTCACACAGGCACAATTTTCTTTCCTTAGCAGAGGTCTTAATTTTATACCAACTCGAGGTAGTAATAGACAGATTATGGAACAGAGTAGGTGGGATCTTCAGGTTTATCACAAATAAACTGGCTGTTCATTTTGAAAATAGCCCTCATTCTAAACTGCCGCCCTTTACTCTTAACTCTGACTGGACACCTTCTGCAGGACACATCCCTGAAATGATTAATGACCTAATCAAGCAGATATTGCATATTTTAATCACTTTTTCGCATTGTTCCTCTTAAATGCAACCTCCTTCCCTGTGAAGTTGAGACACTCTTGGGAGCAACACACAAGGCCGCTTTAATGCACGGGCTTACCTGGGCTGAAGCCCAGGGGCCTCCCAAGTTCAGGGTCCTCCCATATTCACGTTAATGATGAGCTGAAGAGGTGATATTGTTTTCTAACTTGTCAGGTTTTCTGTCAATCACTCTAATCGCAGGTTACATGGCTGCTGATTGATTCAAATTAGGAGTGACCCACGTGGCCCCATCGCCTATGGCCCGTGAGCTTACCTATCAAAATGTCTATAGTTAGTTTTGGGGTGTGTCCCTCTATGACTGAGTGATGTCTTCTGTACTGGTTTGCGCTTGAGAGCAACAGCGAGAAATGATCTGTTTAGATTTCGCATATAGGCAGTCATCCGAAAATCGTTGCCGAATTGACAATTTGCTTCAAAGTTTTCGGAGTTGAGAAGCTCAGCTGGCGGCGGCCCCATGGATGCATTAAGAGAACGGTGAGAGAGAGAGAGGGAGAGAGAGAGAGAGAGATACCTTCGGGAGACTTGTTTAAATTATGACATAGGCTACATTAGATTTAGTATATAGTTCATACTTTTTTTTGGCGTATTTCTTTTCTGATTTTAATGCTATAAAGACCGTTGCCGTGCTTGCATCACTCCCCTTACTCCTCCTAGGCCGGTGGGAATGCAAATGGAAAAAAGGATTTTGGGGGAGAGTAGTTCTTAGAATTGCTTAGAAGTGTACTTTTCCTCTAAAAAGTACAAGTACTATCCGGTAGAAAACCCTCGGCTTCCTCAGTCATTGTATATTTTATCCTCATGCCCTCTCGGCTGCTGCTTGGTAACGTTATTTCAGACTCTGGCTCTACAGCTGATCAACAGTTTGCCTCGGCGGTGGACGAGGAAACATCAACTGTAACATCTACAGATAAAATCTTTCTAAATTTAGCCGCATTACTATTACGTAAGAAAAACTCTTGTATCCTTTTCTGCAACATACGCTTCTCTACAGCTAACGTTCAGTCAACTAGTCTCAGCCTGCTCGCTTTTCAGCGAGTCACGTCACTTTACTCACTTTCACTTTCACCTCTATCAGCTATAACGGTTCATTTTTAGTAGGCTATATTTTAGAACCTATCCATAACCCTTTTTTGCTATTTGCCTCATTATTTGATATACAAAAATATAAATAATGTCACACAGCGAATTAGTAATCATTTAAAAAATATAAAATCCAGCTCCTGCCAGCAGGTGCATGTGATTGGTTCACAGGGCTTGCTGAGGCCAGAGAAGAGGCTCTTTAATCTGTTGCTGTTCTTTGCTAATGCTGTTATCAGTTATTATCAATGTTTGTGCAGACAGGTGATGGTTGGTGAGGTTTTTCATAATATTGTTTGAAATCATACTTTCACACATTTTGGTTTTATCATCACGATAAGTTGCTGTGTGTGGTTGTTACATAAAGTATGTTGTGTTTATGCTCAGGTGGACTCAGTGATATGTTAATAACAATATTATGGTGATGTCTGGCTCAAAGAGGGAAGACTCACTGTTGTATGCCTCGAAAGAAACTAATGCATTTTGTGATATAGATTACCTAGATATTACACTTTTTTAAAATGAGACTCTGTAAATCGAGGGGATGGGGGGCCTACAAAACCTCTCAGCCCCGGGGCCTAACATTAGGTTAAGGCGGCCCTGGCAACACACATATTGTGATTAAACCTGCTGATAAGGGCAGCTCCATAGTTATTGTGAACTGTTCATAATACTTGTGGGAAGGGTATCGGCAGCTTAGTGATGCAAATTATTATACCAAAGTAGATAAACCATTTTATTTGGATACAGTCCCTTTAGTGACCAATATTTTACAGTTACTATTGGTAAACACATTTATTAACTTGAAACTATAAAAGTATTTACTTGGTAAATCTTCTCTGAGGGCTAGAATTCTTTACATGCTGCCCAAGATCCACAAAGCACCCAGTAGTTGGTCTGTGCCGCACCTTATCCCACCAGGAAGACCGATTGTGTCTGATTGTAACAGTGAAACTTATTACACAGCTGAGTTCTTAGACTATTATCTGACTCCTCTCTCTACCATTTCAACTACGTATTCGTTTGACATGTGGGGAGGTCACGGGGATCCAAACTACCCCTACCCCTAACCCCTAACCCCTTGTGTCCGTGCCCCTCGCAGCGCCCATCATTGCATCAGCATTGCATTTTAAATTTTTTTGATTTTGTGTACACAAAATCAGAAGAGGGCAAATATGTTCATGCAAATTCTATAGATAGAAAAGAAGAAAAAAGAAGCCACTGAGGCTGTCATTTTTGATCTGGCATACTACTGTTGTAAATTGTGATTATTTTTTCAGCTGCAAGCAATGTTATAGAAAATATACCACATTGGAAGATTCAGAGTTACATCTATATTTCTATCTCTGAAATGGGAATGATTAGTCTGGATGGAGATGCAGTTTTCACCAGAATCAGAAATGGGTTTATTGCCAAAGTAATTTATACTTATGAGGAATGTGCATTGGTGGTTGGTGCATACTACATAAACAAACATATTGGACATTTATATGAAATAAACAATACATACAGAAAGAAAATACAGTATATACATAGAATGTGCAATGTCCAGGTGTATAAATGATTTCCAAAGTTCACAATAGCACATGGTTATAAAACATTCACACTATTCAGATTATACTCTTAACTGTAGTGTCCAAGGATCTTTAGTTTCTTTCACATACGCCTGCATATCTGATCCTTCAACGTCACCCAGCACCATTCAGTAGCAGTTTCATAAATCTCATTGTGTGTCGAAGAAATCCATCGCAACCTTCACTGGAACACGTGCAACTCAATAATAATGTTTCAGAGGGGACTGAGCATGAGCTACAGAACATTGTTTCTTGGAAAGGTTTTTGCCAAAATTAATTCTGGCCAAATAATCAGGGATTCACACACCTGGTGGGAATGCACACATATGACCGTCTATTAGTCTAGTCATGTGACTGTAACTAGTGACCATTAAATTTAACGTAACGGGTGCAGTTTTAAACATGTCAATGTTGTGAAACTGAACTAGTAAAGGCAGCAAAGAATGCTATTGACTAGCTTATACAGCAGGGCTTAGAGGTGGAAAATGATGGCCTTTGTCCTATAAGGATAATTTTTTCTTGAAAGAAATCATGAGGTTAAGAAGGAGTTGGGATTAGTCAAACACTGCACATGCCAAGGGAATTCAAATTAACTTTCATAAGATGAAATAAATGTTGGCCTTTATTGGTGAAAACACATCACAAAAGACCAGATCTAAGGCACTATATTATAAATATTGCCTATTTAAGTGGAATTAAACAATAAGTAAGGAAGTTGTGCTACATTAGAGCTTAAAAAAGATCGTACACAAAACACTAGAGGTCAACATTTGATATTTACGTAAAACCTTACCCGGCCATGATTGCACCGTTCTAGTGGTAATCAGACCTGTAATGTTGGTGATGGAGGTACAAATGAACAGATGTACAAACTAATATAGCACAGCCAGGAATAACTGCTGCAAAAGCTGCTTTGATTAAAGGAACAAACAAACAAGTTACAAACAAACTAAATAAATAAAGAGCTTTTGATAGCGTTGGACAATTTGGTGATGAAAGCTGAAATTCATTGGGGTATTTAAATGTCATATTCCATCAGTGGTGTACAAGGTTGTTGTTTTTTATCTGAACGGATGCGTTAGATATCTTTTTTAAAATTTCATTTTATTTGATAAATGAAAGGGAATGAGTTACTAAACTGTCAAAAATCTCCACAGACAGGGAACAGTACGTATGTATCAATGTTTTATGGTCTCCTAGCATTTGCAGTTACTCAGACATAAATAGAAGGACATGTCCTTCTGTGGGGAGCGCCCGTCCCTTCAGGGAGCAGCCAGGTAAGAGTATAGAACATGACAGCCAATCACATGATGACAGACCTGAACATAAATCTCTTGAAGCCCTTCACTCCTTTATATTTATATCTGACCTATAAAACCAGTGGCAGTCTCTCCTGAGAACTTAACTTGACGTTTTCTACAGTTTATATTGAATATTTCTCATGACACAGAACAGTATTTTATTTTAAAAGATTGCATGGACTTTTTTTAAACTTAGGCTACTAATCAGCTAATAATCAAAGGTGATCAGCATTATCCAACAACATAGAAGGCCCTATCTTGCACCCAGCGCAACTGACTTTGTACATGCATGTATCATTCCTATTTTGCACCCAACTCACAGCGGACTTTTCCCTCCACAGACGCACGTCGGTAAATTAGGGAATGAACTTGCGCTCCCGGGGGCGGTTCAGCGAAAAGAGGAGGCGTGTTCAGGTGCAAGCGTTCACTGGTGCTATTTTGCTGTTTCAGACAACAATTCCGCCACTGACCAGGAAATTCATAGTCTAAAGTCAGTGGCGTTAGTCTAAAGTCAGTGGCGCGTTATTCAGATGCTATTTTAGCTTGTTGTGTTTTACACATTTCCATGAATCATGGATGTGTTGATGACATAAATGAGGAAATATTAGAGGACTTAAGGAGACGTGATGTTGAACTACGGATTGGACACTTGAGGGTCCAGGAGTGGCAATGCGCGATGTGCTCCTGGTGGAGTGGGTGGACGGAGATGGAGTGGGGGGAGGAGGAAGGGGCACAACATGAGCAAGTGGTGCGTTTGGAGGCCCACGCTCCATGGCTGCAGCAATCCTTTCCAGACTTGAGGAGATGCGCCCTAGAGGCCGCAGCAACATCGCCACCCGATCAAGACGGCATTTATTACTTTGCTGCATCCCGGACAGCTCCCGCTCCAGCCCTGACGAGAACGTCTCCTCGGCTGTGAACCGCTCCTGGCCTGCGCCGGGCAAAACTGCCGTCATAATAGCAATCCGCCATGGAACAAGCGCGCCTGCTCTTAAAGGGAATGTGAGATGACGCTCTGATTGGTTTATTGCACGTTATGCCCAAACCACACCTAGCTACTTCAGACCAACCCATTTTAGATTTGCATCGGGCGCAAGACTCATTTATCTCACCGGTATAATAGCAACAGCGCCCGAGATCCGCCCACAAAGCTACTTGCGTTTCGCGTTTGATACTTGCGTTTCAGATCGTTAAAATAGGGCCCAGACAGTCCTTTTACTAATACAAATATGGTATGAGACTTTTTTCAGGTGCCTTCAGTGAGGTCCATTAGAAATAAACAGCACATATAGCATATAGCAGTGCTTAACTTTGCTCACTTCAAGTGCAAGTTATACTCAAAGTCTTACACAGAGACACTGTATATTAGCTACTCAGCAGCAAACACAAAGTACAGCTGAGGCTAATGGATATGTTGTTAATTTTGCAGGGATTTTGTCATAAATCAAAGTATCGGGCAGATCAAAAGGGGACATGAATGTTTGTATGAAATTTGTATTATCTTATAGTTCTTGACATATTTCACTGAAAACCACAAACGTCAACCTCATGGTGGCGGTAGAAGAAATGTCAGGGTATCACTGAATCATTCATTTTCTGGGGACCATTAATGTTTGTACAAAATTTCAAGGCAGTCCATCTGAAAGTTGTTGAGATATTTCAGTCTGGCAGCTGACACCGACATCTCTAGAGCCGTGCTGCTAGCATGCTTAAAAACTACAGCGCCCTGCGGCTTTAGGAAAGTTTGCTTTAAAATAAAAAACATGAGTATCTTGTGACCCATTTTTTAGGATTCAAAGCTTTAGAAGGAAGTAATTGGCTTGAGATTGAATGCCACAGACAGACTGGAGAAGTCGGGAAATGGTGAGAGACGTACAATATTGATTATGACAGAAAAGCACCCTTTAAGATACTGGTACAACATGTTATGCTAAAGCATCAGCGTTCCCAGTGGAGTCATCTTTTGGACTCCTGGATGATTTTGGTGCAAATCCTCTTGTCACATATTGGGCCACATTTCTCTACAATCAATGTGGTTTATTTACCAATGCTGCTCATAATCTGCAATGAATTAATATCTTATACCTAATACTGCATTTAAACACATTTTGGTTTACATCATTCTGCCAGACACACAATGACTGAAACACATTAACGGTAGATAAAGGCTCAGTATAATGATATGATAATTAATCTGCCAAGAGCTTATACTTGAATTTCCTTAATTTCTAGCAATAATAGATAAACCCTCCTTTGTCAGTTACTAGTAATTTATCACACCGTATCATTTGTAATTTCACGGAACCACTTTCACCTGTTTGATTTAGTGTGTACATACCATAATGTAAGCATTTTATCAGTCATTTAATTGGTTTATTTTGACAGCACCGAGGCCACTTTTACAGTACTTTGGTCGCCTAATAAGTAACCTCTTACTGTCGATTCTGAAAAGCCTTGAGATTTAACTGCAGAGGCTCTGTTTAATTTAAGAACCACGAGTTGCTGTGAATGCTTGTTCACAGCAGAAAAATGGAAGTAAGCCATTTGCAGCTTAAAAAGATTTACATCATCAGCTGTTATCTGCTTCAAACTCTTTGGTTTTATGTGCTCACCTTTAGCAAAATAAAATGAGCATAGGCTGAGTGAGACACCCGGTGACGTGTGACACGAGAAGGTGCTTCGCTTTGGTCTCAGAAGCTTTGATTTTTGCTCCACAGAGACACTTTTTAGATGTACACTTCTAGACTGTAACCTTCAGTGAGCGCAGTAAAGCGTAGTGATGTATCGTCTTTTCTCCAAACCACACTCATTACTGTCAGGCTCCCTTTGACTTCTGTTAAATATAAAGACAGGTATTTATTGTCATTGTTGTGTGTACTTTTTTGCCTTAAAGTATCTAATCAAAACTATGATTTCTCTTAATCTTTAAAATAATATACATTTGCTTCATGGTGTGGAGACTTTGTAAAGGTCTGGTCTACTGTTAGCAGACTGATATTTGTTTAAAATGCATTTCATATTTTTTTTAAAATTGTAACACCATTGAGGTCAAATTGCAGCACATATTCAGGTGATGAAAACCATTACTTTTTTTAAACTTACACTGTCATAAAAAACACTAAGTGGGTACTCAATCACAGGGCTCATTTTATACCTGCTCAACTGATGAATTCACACAAATGACTGCCAACACACACATATACTATTTATGGATCCTGTGGGAATCTTTATTTTATGATGAGTCATTTAGGGCAATTATATTGACAAAAGTGCATTAATAGCTTTAATGTTGGGGTATGTGATCTTTATTGCATTCCACCCATTTGCTGGCTGCTTATCCAGTGCAAAAAGAGGAAACCAGTTCTTTTCCAGCTCCTTGTGTTTGTGTCCGTGTTTTCAGGCCAGCTGGGAGATGTGGTGTCCTAGGTCTGTCCTGGGGTTTAATTCCAGTCAGCCATGACCCCTCAGGGGAATCCTTACACGATGCAGAGGAGCAGCATTTGGACTCAAAAGCCCTTCTGGGTCATTGAGCTCCTCACACATTTATGAAGTAGTCAAGCTGCCATATGGATAAACCTCACTTTTCCCTTTTGTATTACCTGTCTAATTCTTTTCATTTCTGCTCAAACCTTGTGTTGAAAAACAACCTATGCTTTGTGAATCTTGAATGATTACAGCCACTGCACCCAATGTCATAGTTATTTTTTTTTAACATGATTCATGATACATATAATGAAATGTATTCATATTGTATTCATACCATGTGTCAGTCTGTGGATCTCAGCAGGGCTTTAATATCCTGTTGGGGTTCTTGACAAAGAAGGAAGGGAACAAAGCACATTCCTGTCAGAGTATAACTGCGAACTTAAAGGATAACTACTGTTTTTTTTCAACCTGGACCCTATTTTCCTATGTTGTTGTGTCTAAGTGACTGATGGGAACAACAATCTTTGACATTGGTCCAGTATTAAGCAAGATCACTGCAGTCAGCAGCAGTGAAGCAAGCTACAATGTAAGTTAATAGGGCAATTCTGCAGCTTGTATTTACCTTAAAAAGTGCTCGATTTGCCACTGACAGGCTCAGATTAATATTCTAAGCATTATGAAAAGGATCCCTTCAGAGACAGACATTTAAAACCTCTTTGAGACTTTTCTGTTTAACCAGAAACATCTCTGAAGTCACTAGCTCTAAACCCACCAGACTCCATTTAAAAAAGCTATAATTTTAGCGTGTATAAAGCCAACATATTTTCATGTAAATCGGTAAACTATGTGTATATTTTAAATAAAACTAGAGTTGTAATGGTTGGAAAAGTAGAAAGACGACCCAAAACAGCTTTTCATATTATTTTGCTTCTGTCGACTTTAAATGAAGTGTATTTTACGATGCTAAAATTATTGTTTATTTACATGGAGTCTGGTGGGTTTAGCGAACGCAATTTCAAGGATGTTTTTATGTTTAAAAAAAGGATCTTACTCTTTAACAGAAATGTCGACCTCCTTAGAAATCCATCCCATAATGTTGTCAGACACTTAGAACATTAATCTGAGTCTGTCAGTGGCAAAACAAGCACTTTTGTGAAGGTAAATACAAGCTGTAGAATTGCCCTATTAACTTACATTGTAGCTTGTTTCATCGCTGCAGACTGCAGCAACCTCCCTTAATACTGGACCAATGTCAAAGATTGTTGTTCCCATCAGTCAGTTAGAAACAAAAACAGGAAAATAGGGGCCAGGTTGCTTTCTTGTCAAAAGTTAGATGATAAGATCGACACCGCTATTCTAGGTGTACAGTAACTATAAAGATAGAGCCAACAGTCAGTTAGCTTAGCATAGAGACGGGAAACGGGGGGAAACGGCTCGCCTAGTTCTGTTCACATGTTAAAAAAACGGATTAAACAATGTAACATTTGAATGACCTTTGGACGAAGCCAAGATAGCTGCTTCCTAGCCATGCTAACCTAACCATCTCCTGACTCTAGGTTCATATTTAGTATACAGACATGAGAGTGGTACCATTTTCCTCATCTAAAATTTAAAAAGACAGTGAATTATCACATTTCTAAAACTAAACTTGTTACCATCTTTGCTGCAGATTAGCAAATATAATTAAACACACATAACTAAAAGATAGTTAAAACCACCATGTCTCAAGAATTTGAAAATAGCTCTTACTCTGAGTATTAAATGGCTTGCAAAGGTGAGTCTAGAACCCTGTATTCACACGGAAAACCTGGTAATACTATTTTAGCTCATTTCCCAAACCACACAGCACATATATTGACAGGATTAACAAACTCTCATGACCCTTATTTTATCTCTTAAAGTCTGGTCTATTCTTCCATGACCAGGACAAAATAAAAATAAATATTCATCCCGAATTTGTGGCTTTGCCATCAGGCAGATTCTCCTCTCGGGAAACACAGGCGTTCCCAGGACACAGAGCAGCGTAATCCCTTAACAACTCTAATGGATAGCAGAAGAGATATGAATGATAGTCAGGTGAAATGATGAAATTAATTTTACTGCTGATTGTTATCAAAAGGTTGTCACATCAGAAATGCAGATAGCTTTTAGTTTTAGTTATATATCTTAATTAGTTTGACAGTCACATATAGTTTGACAGTCTGACAGAGACATGTAAATTGGATTATTAGGCCATCCAGTTGGATGTTTTAGCAGTCTGTGGTCAATTTTTTCATCTGTTGACTCCTCTTTAGAAAGTTACTGTGGACTTACATCATCAGTCAATACACTTGAGTGTAAATGCTGAGAACAACTTTCTTCTCAACATACTGCATCTCCTGCCACCCACTCAGAAACTGGATAAATGACGAAACTACCAAGCCAAAGAAACATGGGTTTATGTAACCCTAAACCTGAATCTTAAACTGTTCCCCGTTTGAATACATGATGTAAGCAAAGTAGCCGCAAAGGAAGGTCTTGTTTGTCATGGGTAAGTTGTTGTTGTAGTAAAAACACTGGAGCATCACACCAGACTGAGAGAATATCTGTATCCACACAGTAAAACAAACTGATATTGTTGCTGTTGGTGCAGACAAAGGACTTCCTGTTTGTGTTGGAAAAACAGCAACTTAATCTGTCAAAAAAAGCTGTCAACAAAACTTCTATCTTCTCTCTTTTTTTCTGCACTTCTTTGCTGGTTTTGATTTATTTTTTTTCCTAAGGCACAGCTGATGCAATTGCAAGGAACATTTGCTTTAAGGCATCAGGCAATATTTATTTAAAAACAAATGCTGTAGCCTCGCATTGTTTGTGGCTACAGCTTCACGATTAGAATAACTTTTAAAACAACACTGTGTGTGTGTGTGTGTGTGTGTGTGTGTGTGTGTGTGTGTGTGTGTGTGTGTGTGTGTGTGTGTGTGTGTGTGTAAGGTTTGTCATTAAGTACATTTATTTAAGTTTGACATGATGAAAATGTATTTAATATTAATTGAATGTTGCTGTGGGAGCCACTGGCTGTAAGATGGCCTCAGGCATTTCCAGTTTTTGCCAACACAAAGATTACTATAATGCTTTATTTTCTAATCAGACACACAGAAAAAAACACACACACACAACGAGGTGGTTGGGAAATCTGCACAACTGGACTCACAATTGGAGGCAATCCGATCTCGTACCTTTTAACCTACAAGCCTACAAATCTCTTAATTGGCAGCCTTCACACAGAGTTGATTGAAAAGGTGCTTCTAATTGTTCTCCAAATCACTTCACAGTCCAGTTACATCGATGACCTCCTCACAGTTTATGTCCCTAATGAATCACTGTGTTCACCTGAACTCTCGCTCTTCCTCGCTGCAGTGCTAAAGCTTTTGGTGATGCTGCATTTACTTCATTTTCCCCCAGACTCTGAAACAGCCTCCCTGTAGATTTGAGGGTGTGCTCTTCTCTTTCAACTTTTAAAGGAATAACTTTTTTGTCCACCTTTCTTTCACCCAGGAAATTCTACTTTCTTTTTAAAATATATGTTTTTGTAAGTCTAGTCTCATATTTTCTAACGCCTTACAACTGCACAGATCAATATTATTATATTGACAATGGATCAGATGACACTGTAATGAAGTGACAAACTCACAGAAGATGAAGACAACTCTGCACTTTCTCTCAATGTTAGAGAGTTTTTTAACGTCTTTCAGCTCATTGTTTTGGTTTTACGGCCTGCAGCTTTACTGTTTTGGTTCACTCTCAACACTCTCATCAGTTTTCAGCCCTATAGGAGGCTCTGATAAACCCACTTAGCTACCTGCCTAGCACCACACGAAAAACACAGTTAGCGACTAGCTGGTGAACATGGAGTTGGTGGAGACCAAAAACAAAGCTAAAAGGAAAGTAAATACTGGACTTACATTTACCAGGTGGACAGAAACATGACCCCTAATGAATGATGTTGCTCCATTGGTTGGATGTGTACATGGGTAACAATTTGCTTACACATTTGCCATGTCAGCTGATAATATGTCAATGTCAACACATTCTTACTATTGTGCGTCAAAAAGCAACGCTTGGTCAGGTGCCATTGGTTGGTTTACTTACTGACACAAACATTCTCCTTTAGCATCTAGCCGTTTGGCGGCATTTTTAGACACTCTGGGTCGAGACTGTTGGCGTCACTTTCAACTGACATGCAGCACAAGAACGGGACAGTTTTAGGGAAAAAATTGTGGAATGGGTTACAAAATGTACGTTTCAGTGACACGCGGGACAAGGACACAAACCCCGGTCTCCTGGGTGAAAGTCCTGTACTGTTTGACCCATCCACCACCCCAACCAACGTCCTTATGCAGATTTTCATTCTTTCATACTACTCGCTAGCGGTGTTGCTCTTAATGCTATGTAATCTTACAGCGCCACGGTCAAGCTACTGCTATGCCCGGGGCATTTCATACAGACCGCTAAAGGGTGATTTCTGTGTCGGTATCTGACGCTGAGAGCCACTGACCAAGCGTCAGTATTTTACTAGTTGGGAGTGAGAACGGGTTGTCAATGTCAACAGCCTCTAAGTTAAAAACAACAACAAAAAAAAAACAGTTAATACAGGATTAAATATTAGACCTTGCCTTATTTTGCTCCTTTTTGTAATCCTTTACTGAAACCTTAATTACAACTGAACTAAAAATGTCCTTACTTATTACACTTACCATTTAATCTTTCTGGACTAAATGTTAAATGTGAGTATATTGACCCTGCTTCAATGAGATGTTTGCTATTTTTTGCATGATTGTATTAGTTTAATTATGTAAACTGTATGTCTTTCAGGGTTTATTCAGTTTTTTTGTGTCCTTTTGTCTTACTTTTTTTCTTTACTTTGTTCAAATTTCTAAAATTGTAAAAATATCACAGTTGTGTTCTGAACTCTTAAAAATAACAGCCTCTTGATGTACAGGATTTCATCAGAGACATTCTCTCGCCTTCCGTTCCCTGATGTCACACTCTGAAGATGACTTCAGCACGCGCAGCACTAACCTCTGTCTTCCCCAGCTGATACCCCTCCTGGGTGTCAAAGCCATGTTCTCCCCCTGTACCTTAAGCAGCCATCTCTTCCCCTCCCCCTCCTTTACAATACGATATTCACTGGCCTTTAGGTTACCATGGTAACAGGCAGAGGAGCTAATATGAGGGCGGTCATTGATTTGATTTGCTGAAGATTAATATAGACATAGCATTAACTCCACAGGGGATATAAGGGGAGGGGGGGACCTGATATGAAGTAGCTGAGATTATGGAGGTGGAGCTGACTGACTTAACTTCCTCATTGTCACCAAAAAGACAAATATTGTCTTATAATTCAATAAATTACTGAGCAGCATTTGTTCTATATTTGACAGTATGAAATTATACTTCATGTTTAATGCGAGGAGATAAGGGAGGAGGTGTAGCTGTTCATACACTGGGTTTAATTAGGAAGCTTTAAAGTTTCTCAGTTTAATAAAAATGTTCTTGTTACATTTAATAAATGCTGCACATTAATACAATAGTTTGTTAGCAAGCATTGTGAGTTAGAAAACTTAACATGTAGCTAAAGTTCCACTGTGTGGGTTGATACCATGGATGTATTAAGAGTTGATACCAAAAGGTCCTTTTCACAAAAGGCATTTTGAAAAATCACAGTAGGAAAAACACAGGCGTAAATAATAATAATAATAAATTATGGCTGAATTTAATTTAGCTGCCTCAGTTTCAGAGTTGTGGTGTTGTGCGTACTGTTGTGCATGCTGTTATCAGTCACACCTGTGTTTTTCGGTTGGGTTGCAAAACATTCTCACTCTGAACTTGTCACAAGTTTGAGGAGGCATATGTCCTCTTAATTAAATGAGCATTATGCTATTGAACACATTAAACACATTCAGTAATGCATAATGCAATACAGAAACTCTGCAAGTTGTTACAACAAAACAGAAGTTTCAACAGGGGTGGGGGGGACACTAAAAACTGATGAACAATAATTAGTAAATGGCTAACGCTAGATGTAAAGCCATTATCTCCAGTAGTATTGGGATCACGCAATCCGAGTGGTACATTTTAAAAAAAAAAACAGTAACACCATTGGCAAAAAGTCGACTAACAAATCTCCCATTCGGGCATATTCATTAGTTTAAAATATTAGAAAACCTTGACCTTATGTTAAAGATTTTTCAAGATATTTGTGCAAAAGCCTGGATTATGTTCAATGCCAAAACAATTTAATAAATTGTAACATTTTGGTTAATGTTACTGCAGTGTGGATAGGGTTAGGGAAATATTATGTTAATGGTAATATATTATCTATAAGGTATGGTCAGTGTAAGATAAGGGAGAGATTGTGGTTGCGTCTCTTGAATTAAACATGCTACATGTGCATTCATCACTTCGATGTCCACACTTGTAGTCCCTGCATCGCTGCAATATGGAGACTGTCCTTGAGACGTTGGGCTGGAAAAATATGCTGCTGAATCTGTTGCTGTATGAATGGATCTATGAAGATGAACTTCAGAACAAAACAAAGGCAAAAACAAAAATTTTGATCTGAATTAGACTCAGTGTTTCTAAAGCACCTTTTGATTACATAAATTGTGCTGCCTACAGGGTGATGTGACCCTTCTCAAATCTAGCTTCAAAGAGCTCAAACCCAAAACTTCCCAAAAGCTTTAAATTACCATAGAAATGACAAATCATCTCTGAAATCTCCTGCAGCTTTTTCACCCAACAGTCCTAAGCGCATGAAGTGAATGTTAGAGTGATTTAGCCTACAGTCACAGTCTGATCATGCCTGTGAGGCAGCCGTCTTCAAAGGAAATCGCAGCTGAAGTTTAGGTAATTAGAAAGAGGAGCTATCTGCAGCAGGCATCATCATACAGCCTGCATTGTCTCATCTCCTCTCTCCTTCTCCTCTCAGTAACATATCAAAGGGAATTTCAAAGGTGATTAAAAGTTAAACTGGATCCTTAAAGGGGAGTGCCAGTGCTCTTCAGCTTCATGTGTTAAGTGTGCCCCTATGCCCTATGTTTGGTTCATTAGTGCACGATGTGCAATGGCCTCAGATAGCCAGAGATAAGAGAGAATACACACATAACTCTACATGTGATGTAAGCTAACAGTTATTCAACGTTAACGCACTCTTCCATTAGTAATGCATTGGAAAAAAAAAAATTGAAGGACCCAGGATGATTCTGCTTTTTTAAATAATTCTACGATTTGTTGGCAGTCGTGGAAGTACATTTACTCAAGTATTGTACTTTATACTTCTACTGCACTACATTTGTTGAGATAGCTTTAGTTACTATATTGTAGATTTTGATTGATATGATTCTGAAATGGGCCCTTTTGCATAATTAGTACTTTTACTCTCGGTACTTATATTTGGGTGCAAATACTTCTGTACTTTTACTTAAAGATACAATCTCAAAGATCTCTGTTTAGTTCTCTTTGGCGGCACCTATGGTGATAAACGATAATTGCAGTTGTGTTTTTGGATCTCACTTTCACTTGTTTTTGTAGTTTCATCGTCCTTAAGGGGTTTTTATGGTCGTGCGTAGAATCGACACAACCGTAAAAAGGCCTTTAGTCATCGTTCTTTTCTTTGTTTGTTCGGCCATAGTCACGTTTACTCACAACACTAGTAGAGACTGAAAAGCGAAACGCAAGTGAGTTCAAAAGTGAGCCTGTTGTGCTAGCTCTGCTTACCATCTCTGGTGGACCAACCACAGCTGGGTGATGGAAAACGTGTCACTAACTGTGCGCTGTTTTTGATTTTTCCCAGGCCATCGCCACATACAATGGAGGAATTGATTGCAACTTCTCTGCTGGACGTCCTGCTAGCCAGTGTGCAGACGTCCGACAGTGAGCTGGGTGGCCTCTGCACCTGCGGCGGTTTCCAGCGGGATGTCGGGAACTGTGGTGTCCTTTAGCCGAGACTTGGCTGGATCCTGGAGTGCTGGTGTCATTCAACCGGGTGACTCTTTTTCTGTGTGCCTATCTGATGGCCACATTCTACTTTGTACCTCATATAATTTCTTGTAACAAAAAAAAAGTATTGATTGATTGATATACACCAATTAAAAGATAGAATATGAATATTACAATCCCTTTCTGCCAATAGATCCCCCTAAATCCTACACACTGGCCCTTTTAAGTAAAATGTCTCAATTCCCTCTTCCACCACTGATTGTTGAAGAAAAAAGTGGAATAAATCCACAAACTTGATTGTCAGTGGGACAGCCTCTACTTATTCATGGGCGTGAAAACACAATCGTCTTGGTTTACAAGTTTCTTTACTGCTGTTATTTCGTACTCATTTGCGAACCACCAAAACTTTGCCCTTCAATTTCACTGCTGGGCAGATCACTCAAAAATGCTTCTGTTTCCATCAGTAAAGTGCACTCAATACCAAATTCTGGAGGTAATTTCCCCAAGGATGTGACTCTTTCCCTCTTCCCCTCGCTCTCAAATACACACACACACACACACACACACACACACACACACACACACACACACACACACACACACACACACACACACACACACATGCATAAACTCTCTACATGCATGCATGCATACTTATGTGCTTTATTTATCTTTGTGCTGAGCAAACACCCCGCTGTGTCTCACTTGTTTCTGTTTCTTGTGTCATGATGATGAAAGGCACCTGCTGTTCTCAGCAGAAACCCCTCTCTACACTATGTTACTGACATCCTGCCTATATATTCACAAGGCAAGTGGTAATTCAGTCACTTCTTGAGGAGTCTCAACTTTCATGACATGGGCTGAAGGGAAATGCAGGACAGCCAAGTGGATCCTCTACCCTCATGTGACCTTTCAAGGAGAGGAAATAGGGCAATAATGTGGATGACTTTCTTACCACTTTATGTTCCCCTTGTAGAATGTAACAATTACTCTCCTCCTGCTGTCTGAGATAACCCTTTTTAAGACTATTAAATGTTTTTCCAATAATTTTATTAGGCGCCCTGTAACTTAATTACTTTGTTGTGATGCAGTGCAGGTAATGCAACACAGAACATAGACTCATCAATTTTAATGCAAGATTCACTGTGGGCTGTTTATTTTTGTCAGAATCTGTTGTGGAAAGAAAGTGCAGAGGTGCTTCTGAAGCCTCTACAAAGCATCTCACTTCTAAATCAGTATTTAATGAACTTGTTTTTATGTATCAAGCAATGTAATATGTAATTATCTGGTCTTATGTGGTTGCTCCTGTGACCGTAGTTACTGTACCTATAATCTTTTGGCCCTGAAAACACATTTCCATCCATCGTCTAACTATGAGTTATGGGTTCCTACAACATTATTTGCCAAAGACACAACAGTTTTGTATTTCTGTCTGTGATCTTCTCACTGGTTTAAAGTGCATGGGGCTCATGGATCATGTATTTAAGATAGATTATTAAAGTTGTGTGGTTGTTACCTTATTCTTACAACAAAATCCAATTAATCCACACCGGTTAGCAGATTAGCTGAGTTTTTAAACTCCTAAACTCCTACCCCCTAACCCCCTTCTTTCCTGAACTGTATCTTTAATTGTTGTATTTAGTGTTGTAAGTACTCAAGACTCATGCATTTCTCAACTTGTTTTGTGTACCTAAACTACATAATACACTGTGGTACAGAACATTTTCTCTCGTTACTGTAACAAGGTTGTTTTTGTTTATATATGAATAATTGTACTTTAGTCAAGTATTGCATGCAATGCAATACAATTAAAGCCCCAGTGTGTAACATTTGTAGTTGTTCATTATCAAAATCTGTATTGCCCTTCACAAACTTGTCCTTTTTTATGAATATTGACCACCACCATCAATTCCAAGTATTCCTATTGGCTTCAAATTTTACATTTGCGCTTACATGAACTGGGGTAGACGCTCCATAGCCATGCGCCATCTTGAAATACGGTAGCCCGTAAGGGACATACAGGCTATACTGCTCCGCATTTCGCGCTTTTCACTCAGTGGTACTGACTGTGACGTATGCCAGGGAGGGAGGGGGGAGAAGATTACTTGTGACTCACTGCCGGCAGATTTGAAAGCCTGTTGCGTCTATTATCGAGGACATGTAACTGAGTCGCCAAGGAAATTAAAACGATGGTACCAAAATAACGTCAAACTATTATTACACTGGAAGGGACACTCACGGACGGTTGTCACTAATGTCGGGTTCGGCCACTATAGGAGTAATAACCAGTCCCTCCAGAAAAACGCGATTATGCGATCGCAGAATTCAATGCATAATCAGCCAAAGTCCGCATATTAATGCGGGGGCCGCATTTTTTCAAATACGCCGCACTTTCGCCGCATAAATTGCCGATTTCCGCGCAAAATATGCGGGGCTTGCATGATTTCATAATCCCCGCATTTTCGTTGCAAAAAAGTCACATATATCTCAGCAGAAAGTTGAAAAATGTTGCGTTTACTTAACACAAGAACAGCCATTTTCCCCTGTTGCCATGGGAACGTTATGAAGTGACGTAATTTCACCTACTGAGAACACGGTGTTGGGGGAATCACTTCTTTTCTCTTTTTCATCAAACCGCAGTTTTTGCAAGTTCCCGCAATTTTTGCAAGTTCCCGCATTTTCATCGCATAAAATGGCATAAATATCCCGCATATTCCATCGCATTTTTTAAGAAAACGTGCCGCATAATCAAGGATTTTTGCCCGCAACAATCACAAAAAAACTCCGCGTTTTTCTGGAGGGACTGAATAACGCACTTGAGGTTAGCATTATTTTACCTCGGCAAAGTTTAAAAAAGGTTGCATCTACCTTAATTAATCACGTGGCGAGAATCCCAAGGGACCAAATCAACGTTGTGGCTATAGCTAACAAGCATACATGCCAAAATGCTTACGGTGGATCCACCAGTGGTGACTTTTGTGTTCACTGAGGACATTTTACCTTCAGTGAGGTGAGGACTCTGCTGTTTGTGAAGGAGTGCAGTGGAGCAGAGAGGCTGAGTGGACTGGTTAATATTTTGCAAGTACTCTTTCCATGTGATAGTGACACTTTTAAAGTGCCCATATTATGAAAAAAAAACACTTTTTCTGGGATTTGGGGTGTTATTTTGTGTCTCTGGTGCTTCCACATCTGGTGCATACAAACGCAAAAAAACCCATCCATGCTGTTCTGAGTGAGATACAGGTTTCTGAATGTATCCTGCCTTCAGTTTCCGGGTGAGCTGTTCAAAATCGGCAGGGCTTTTTACGTCAGTAGCCGAAACGAGGTAGCGCTAGCATGCTAGTGGTTAGCCCCCTCGTTCTCAATGGCAAAACACTGCTACAACACACCATAATCACCATAATCTACAAAAGAACTACTTACATGTCCCTGTTCTGCAGGTATTCCTCGCAAAGTTGGAAGTGCACCTTGTTTAGAAGAAGTCTCCCAGCTAATCCTGCCTTGAAGTTAGAGAAAAAAGCTAGCTAGCTGATGTGATCTTACCTAGCTACTGCGCATGTGTGAATCCCTGCAAAGATGGTATAGAGGTGAGATGTCTCACTATGTTGCTAAAATAGAGAGCTGAACAGAGCTGCAAAGAGGAGCTGCAGCAATGTGCAGTACAACAAAAATATGGTGTTTTTTGAGAATTAAACCATGTAAACATATTCTGGTACAACCTCAAAATACAATTATGAACCTGCAAATCAGCATAATATGGCCACTTTAATTATTGTTGATGTGTTACCTTGTTTATTAATTCTGCCACTCTGCAGGGTGATTTTAATTCCTATCTGTTAAACAGTATGTAACAGAGGAGTCTGGTGTGAAGCCAGATTGAGTGAATTTGGATGTGTTTCTCTTGGCCTTGACTAAAAAAAGAGAAACATATAACCCACAGCCCAGAGTGACTGGAGTATGTAACTTTCAGGGTTATACTGATGTAACAAATCATAATTGCCAATGGTAAGAAAACATATAGAGAGTAAGTGAACATATAGATATATGCAGTTGTTTTGTTCAACCCTTTTCAACGGCACAAATATGAACTTTGTTATTAAGACTACATATTTGATTGTGTTTGTACAATTGCAACACAATGGCAAAGTGCTCTCTCCAAAACCAATTTTATTTTTAAAACTTTACAATGAGGATTTATTACTTTTTGATTTGATTGTTTTTATTCCCAGTGTTTTCCTGCTGTGTGTAGTTGTAGTGTGCGTTGCATTGTGGAAAGGTACGCTCACAAGCCAAGTGATTTTAGTGTGGTTCTGACATTTTGTAATATATTGATTATTATTAATATCTAATAGTGAATATATTTACTATTTTGTCATTTTGTTCACAGGAATGCACCACCAATCCCTCAAACTACATATCCAACGTTATATTAGTATGTAATTGGGGCACAGTTGAAGAGTGCTCCGCCTGTCTTCCAGGTTTGTTTGATTGATAGCAAACCAGGAAGACAAATCATTCAGTTATGATTTGAATACCCATTCAAAAGACAGAAATAAGAAATCAGTTCTTTAAATTCACTCTGTACGAGGCTGTACAGTTGAATGGGGATTGAAACAGACTCTTTTGTCTCACACTGTGAATGCTAAGTGACAGACTGATGTAGCAACAGAGCATAGCAAAGAAATAGTGTAAAACTAATGTGAGATGTTCCTCTTCAACATTTAAATAAGGTGTCAAGGACTGAAGAGAGGTTCATCTGTCCTTCTGTCATCCGGGAGTCGGGAGTCTTTCCGGGCTAATAATAGCCTTCACTCTTCTACCTGTTCTTCTGCAGTCAAATTCGTGCATCACTGTCATGTGTTCACCACTTGAAAACAAACTTATACAAGAATATGTCCTTGCAAATCAAGAGCCTTACACAACCGATGTTGTGCAAACATCTCCACCTTGTTTCGTGCCTTGAACCAAAAAAGATTTGATAGTGCTTAGAATTATGTGTGTCAAATACATCTAAAACAGCAAATTAGCCTAATTGTTTCCCTAGTTGACATGCAGCTTACGGTGCATAAGAAGTGAGTGGTTTTTGATTTGCACTGATGCTGTACGTCCATGTTACCACTTATTGTCATAACAGTGATGATGCATACAGCCTAATTTGTTTTTCTTTTGTATTTGATGAGATTCTCAGCAGGCTGCAAAAAGACTCCCACCACCTCCGCATCTACCTTCACTCACTGCTATGCTTTTTTCTCACAAAAAATGGCTTAAAGGCATGCACCAGCAGACACAGTTTGCCACTAGTGGAAATGCAGGAGTGGAGATGAGAAAACAGCTAATATGTAATTCTGTCCTCTGAGGCTTGCCTTAGGGAAGAAACAATATCAGACTTCACCGTCAAAACAATTCCATGTTAATGTCATGTCTGTCTGTCTGATTAGATATAATTTAGATATAAATTTGATAGAAAATGTATACACTCAGTGTAAAGGAGCCACTGTTCCCTTCATTAAAGTGATACACCACTCTAAATCTATCAAATACGCCCCCTTGCAGACTTAAAATATGGCTGTGAAAAGTTAGTAGTTTTGTCTTTTACACTGCATGGCCAGCTGTTGTCCAGAACTCACACTGATTACTATGGATTCTAACATTACTGTGGGAAAAAAAAAATATTGTATGTCAACAGAAAACAAACTACTACAGCAGTAAAAACCCACATCTCTCCACTTTATTTGTAACTATCGAAGTAATAGTGAACTCCTAATAATGAAATCCTTTTCTGTTTAATACACTGGTTCACTCAGTGTATTAAACAAAAAAGGGTATGAGTAATGCTAGAATAAGCATCAAATACATGTAGTTGTTTCTTTACAGATATTTAAAGTTGTGGGACTGCAGTGTGAATGCTGCTGGTTTGGATTGCAAGCCAGCATTGTTAGAGCAAATATCACAGCAGCCAGGAGACGCCTGCTCCATGTACAGGGGATGGAGTCACTAAGTTGTTCTCATCAATGCTCCCCTTTAAGAAGAAATTTGCATGCAGCGTGGGAATTATAACTGCGTGTTGAAAGCATGTGCTTCAATCGCTTTTTGAGTTCGGCAGTTGGAGCGTACTACGGGCAAGCAGCACACACAAAAAAGTGTAAAATAACCAGAATTTTCCTTGAATACCCAAGCCAAGTAGTAATGCTAAGTCTAACATTTCTGAGGAGAGTCAGTGGTGAAATTACTGAATATTTATAACAAGTAGGAGCAGGTGGAGGATATGTGACATTTTTGTGACATTAACTTAAAGCTGAAATCTGCAATTATATCTTCTTTTTTAAGTCAATTATGCCAATCTGTATGCAGTGTGGTGAGGCAGTAAAAACTGAATTTACTGTGGTTGGAGATGCTCTCCTTGGTGCTGAGATCAGGTTTGTCAGGTCCCACCTTTCTGGTTGACATTATCACTGCTGTCTAACCTCATCACCTCAATATGGACTAAATATTATAGTTCACATTACCTAGTTGCTCACTCAAAGTAATGATTTATTAAAAGATTCAGTTTCACTTTAGCGCATGCAATGAATACTACTAAACAGGTAAAAGACGTATATTGACTTATGATAATATAAAAACGTGCTAAACAGAAAGCATATATTGGTCTAGTAAGCACGTGCAATACAATAAATATAGGTATCATGTTATGACGATGAGTTAAGTGCCATTATGCATGTATTAAGAAAAACATGAAGGCATCAGCCCTAACTGAAACATTAATTGACTGATCTTCACTAGAAAATATTAAAATGAGACTATGTAATTTATGAAACAAGAAATAACACATTTCTTCTTGTAGATATGGTTGAATTGTGCTGCTACAGTTTTTACACTACAGTACAGTTTTGTACAGTAGTTTATGGTGGCCTATGTTATGTAACGTTAACTGATGTTACTGAGTCAGTTAGCTGACTTTATGACCCTTTTATTCTGTAACTTTCACTGGCTCGAACTAAGGCTGCATCCACACCAAATCAGGTGTTGCGGTGAAAACGCCAGTTTTCCCCATTCATCTGAACGTGGGTAGTGCTTGTAGGCTGCGGCAAGTGGAGACCGCAGTGGATGTGGTGTGGGGTGGTCAATCACGTAACCCACGACAATCAGACAAAACCCAATGGAGTGGGGAACACAATGGAACACAAATGGGCCATTTAAGTGACACTCCCACACTTCCGTACAACCCTGCGCTAATCGCCACAATGCAATTAAATTTGTCCTCCAGAGTGCTGTTGTTCAGCACTTGTACATGTAGGAGGTAGTCTATACCCTCAATGTTCCACTTCCGGGATTGCTCTGGTACCTCAGGAAACTCCGTCAGATGCATGTATTTTCGCCGATTTCCGTTTCCTTCCGCTTTCTTTATGTTGGAATTTTAAACTCCGGTGGATTTCTGAGGACTCTGGTTAACTGCTCCTCAGATCTCTGCAGGGTAAATCCAGACAGCTAGCTAGAACATCTGTCCAATCTGAGTTCTCTGTTGCATGACTAAAACAACTTTTAAATGTACACGTTCCACAAAAAACAAGTTTCTTACCGAGGCTATTTTGCAGCGGCTCCGTGCGGAGATTAGCGTCATCCACAATGACGATTGTGATTGGTTTAAGGAAATGTCAATAAACCAGAGCACGGTTTTCTCCCATTCCGGAATGCTGTCTGGACAAGCCAGACCCTCCTCCGCACTGTGGACTCATATCCTACAAGCGAGACTATGTATGATATGATGGTTGGGCTTTGTGGTATTTGTCCCACCACTCCTCTGCTGTGATTGGACAGCTGGGTAAACAGTGACAGTGATGAGCACAATGTTTTACCCAAAATTGAAAAATGTTCAACTCTCTGCGACCAGAAAAATACACAAACATGCAGCACTCAGCGCAGAATAGATGCTCAGCGCCTTGTCA
This sequence comes from Gymnocephalus cernua, assembly GCA_023631565.1. Lineage (NCBI taxonomy): Eukaryota > Metazoa > Chordata > Actinopteri > Perciformes > Percidae > Gymnocephalus > Gymnocephalus cernua. The sequence continues at coordinate 24,294,491 of CM042446.1, forward strand.
TGCTGCTGGCGTTGAGGTAAGTGAGGTGAAGTAACAACATCTGTGGCCGTGGCCACAAATGACAATAACAAGATTATGTTAATGCTTAAACAAAGTGCAGCTTGCACAAGCAGAGAAATGTATGAAAGTCAGCAAATTATCCATTTAAAATACCTACCTAAAGTTTGCTAGCATAAGCTAACATCCACCATAAGCTAGTCTCATTTTAAAAGCAGGCTAAGGGGAAATGTCACTGAATGTAATGTTAGCTAACAATAGGAATGTATACTCCATGAAACCAAGTGCATGATTATAGTATATATTATATAGTATTAAACAAGTGTGTGTGGGTTCTTTCCAAACTGGTATTATTTCCCACGTCAGGCAATGCAGTGGTAGAGATTTCAGTCCCCCTGCACACATTTATCCTCTCACAACCTACTTTAATGATGCTGTCAATTCATTCTTGGGCCAAACCAGTATGTTGCAACACAAAACTCGACTATCACTCAGCTGACTAGTTACCCGACAATTCATAAAGCTGAAAAGATTTCTCTCTCTGAGTTCCTCTCAGGGGTAGAGTCAAAAGGGCATGGAGATAGTTCAGTGAGATTGTATTAAAAGCGGAACTTTACAATGGTCTCATCTGTATGTAGCCATGTATCATTTGTTCACACCTATTGCAATTGAATCACACTGCTAAAGTGACTCTCTGTGGTGCCTTGTTGCAGTAGCACTTCCCCATCTGACTTGCAGAGAATGAGCAACGTTTTTGCCTGGCCTAGTTCCTCCAGAGGCATGCTAATGAAAGTATTTGGCAGCTTGCCTTCGAAGGCAGGAGGGATGGACTTGTTTCACTTGATGTCAGTGTGGGGATCTGGAGGAGAGAAGAGAATTACAGGTTGGCATTGCTTCAATTGGCAGGAAGGGAGCAAAAGAAAAAGACACCATGCAATGTTGTTCGACCACTAGACACAGAGCCGAGCGCAGATTATTTTGGGGATTGTTTCAGTTCAATTATATTTGGTGGCTTAAGGTTATGCCACCGTGCAGGACCTGTGAAATTAATTCCCCTTGACCAAAAAGACCTCAATTTAACTCCACCATCTGTTACTGGTGAGCCAGGAGTGTATATATTCACCTGTCCCATCCCAATGTAGAAACACAGCTGATTTGTACAGTAATTAAAACATTGAGCACTAATGGGTCACACATATGGTGCAGGCCTGTTCTCAGTGCCACTTGGTGTCTTCTCTGGAGCAAACAGCTGTGGATGCTGATTACTAGGAATGGCCTTGAAATGTCTTGCCAGGACTTTTAATTTTTTCCCACTCTGTGGCTGCCACCTTATTGCTTGGTTGTCACCATGTTGCCCTGTGGATTTTCTTTCACCAGCTACTTTTCATTCCTGTCTTAATTCCAAAAATGTCAAAAAACAGAATTTGCAATGCCCTCCAGATTATCACGTCCTAAATGAGCCAAGACTAATGCCCGTTCATAAGACTATTGCTGGACACAAGAGTATTATGTTGGCTGAGTGGTGAGACCTGCATGACTATGACTGGCTATGACAACCATGATGTGAATATTAATACATCAGACGTCTGTCTTCCCTACAGCACTAGCACATCTTTCTGAATTTAGCTCCATGTATTTTCATTTAAAGTGCACCTTCTTGGTGTGTGTTTCCAAGTACTATTTTCAATGGTACAAGCTTGTAATGACATTATAATCTCTGAGAATACTGTTGCTCCAATAGCTCTCCTCTTCGGCGTATCCCAGGGCTGCAAGCATGAGACTGGTGTGAGCTGAGCACTGACGCTTGGCAGTCCTAGATGCCTGCAGCTCAACCATCTATCAGCTCAGCTTGCTTTCCACTGGTCAGCACTGTGGCGAAGGCACAGGCTGACACAAACTGCCCTGACGGGAAATTCAGGGACATATTACTCTTGTACATGTTAAGTTTTATTACCCAACAGGAAGCATTGTCCTGAAATGTCCTGATATTTCTCTTGGAGAAGCGACATGGTGAATGTTTGAACACTGCAATATCTGTCGGCACACTTGTGAATACAATTGCCATCCTTTGTGAAATGACAGTGCTGCAGAACTGCTTGTGATTCTGGCCATTATTTTTGAAGAGGGTTAACACAATTTGTGTGAAATTCAGAGTGATGTAGTGTCATATCATCAAAACGGACATTTCCTTTTAATGTTTTGACAATCAGTCCTAACTCTGACTGTCGGTGTGCTTGAGTAAAAATGCCAAGTTCATTACTAGCAGCTGCCACAGCCTGAAGAAAATTAAGCCTTGATATCAGAGGGAGCCAAGATAAGAGCGGAGGATTACTAGCCTGTCGACATGCTGAGAAGAAATCAGACGGCCTAGTGAAGCTGTCTGTGGCATCAAAGGTCATCCTTATTAAAGATTATTATGAAAAGACTTGAAGATACTGTCAGATGAGTGGATTACTGTGAAAATATAGTAAAAAAATGGCAAACAGGAGACAGAAAGGTGCACAGAGGTCAGGTTGGCTGGCTGTTCCATCAGGGGAAGAGGGTTTCATCTCGGGTGCACACAGTGCTTCTGTCAAAGGTGCCCCAAAGGTGCTCCTATGCATATTTGTCACTGAAGATTAGGAAAGGGCAGTATATAGAGTGGGGTTTATGAATGCCAATACTGACTGCTTAAGGTGCTTCATCACTGTTTACTTAGAATCCAATTCATCATCGACCGGCAAGAGGAAAGTCAGCAAAATTGTCCACTTACACAGAAAGTGCTGCATCAGAGAAAGTTTAAATGGCCGCACTAATGCCTGCAGCCAGAAAATGGCTTGATCATCGCGGATTGATCAAGATGGACTAAATATAGAGAACATTGTAGCGTAAGTAACATTGCTCAAATCTAAGGCTACTTCAGCAACATAAGATCAAACTGCAAAAGATATACAGTATTATCCCTTTGTGAGTTCTGAAATTCCTCTTCCCATTTGCAGGATTTCCATAAAGATCTGGCAGCAAAAGAACAAGTTTTTATCTGATCATTCCAGTTAGAAGATTTCCTGCAGCTAAGTGAAAGGAAGAACAGAGCAGAGTTAATCTGTTATGATGTTAGCCGTTTGAACAAACCATTGATTCAAATCAAAAATCTAACGCTATTTTCCACTCTACCTCCTCAGGATGCTTCCAAAATGCAAAAGAGGACTGGAAGAGTGTTGTATGGCGGCTTTCTAGAGATTATCTGGGCTGTAAAAGGTGATAGAGGATATTTTCCCCCTCTTCTTCCTCTATAGTGCTGTGCTGCAGTTACAAATTGGAGCCTCTGTAATGGGATGCAGAACAGGGACAAATGGCTTCTTTTACAGTATATAGGCTCATCCCTCTGACTTTGCTCTGCCCTTGACATTTACTGTTGGAGACAAATGTTCACTACCGTTTGACTTGTAATGACAGGGTGTTAAAACACTTAGGCTTTTTCCCTGGACGTCTAAACATCTTCATCAGGAGTGTGCTGACATTCTGCAATTGAGTCAGGTCTCTCTCTCCTATAACTTCCTCTTTGGCATCACTACCATGGCATCACTGACATGGCTGCCTGTCTCTGTCACAGCCTCTCTTTAACCTTTTCCTTGTTAGATGCACTGAACATGTGATTGCCAGTGTCTTCATTTGATTACAATCAAATGTGTTGTTACACCTGCTATTAAATATGCAGTCTGTATCTGGATCTATCTGGATCTGATTACTGGATTGTCTTTGCATTTACATATTTACTGATATTAATATGATTTTTTCTTATCTTGATTATGCCAGCATTGTGATCATATCTCAACATGAAAATTAGGGAGGCACACCTGTTAACAACATACAAACAACACTTTTTGTAGCCTTTCATCAGGTAGCTTGAGATAGCAGGAAGATGCGGAGTTTGGTGACATTCAACTTGTTGGGTGTATTTTTTCCAACCTATACAAGTCTATTCATTTTATTCCAAGCAATCGTGAAGTTCATAACTTAGGTACGAGAGCAGGGCCATGCCTCAACGACACCTCTGATCACCTGTCAAGCCTATCTGGTCAACCCATCCTGCATTGTTTGTCTAAGAAGCTTCCTTACTACCTCATCCCTTCCCACTTCTCTACATTCTCCCTTCGCTTCTCCATTCATTCTTACCTTTTCAATCTGGTGTATACCTCTCTGTCTCATTCTGGGTACCGTCTGGGGGGGTTGGCGGGGGGGGGGGGGGGGGGGGGGTTGTACGTAATCAGCTCAGGTGGGAACACACCTGAGATGGAATCCACCACACTGAGTCTCCCTCCGCACGGTCTTCAGTAGGCTACGTCCTGCCAGACCAGCCTAACAGACCTTAATCTTGACCTATCCCCTCTACATCCATTCATCTTCCTCAACATCCAATACTTCCTGAACTTCAATTAAACCTTAAAAAGTACATATTGTTGTGGCATGGTACTTGCTAGTGAAAGTCTCTTTAGGGTAAAGGAATGTAATCTGTTGAATACTGCTGCTGATGGATGTTGAAATGTAATATTTATTGTAGTAGTATATCTCTAAATTAATGAATACTGGAGATTATAAACTATTCATAAGCAATATTGTAACCATTGATGTGACTGTTTTATACTGTGCAATATGATTTACATATACACATATTGGTTTAATTTTTTTTTTTACAGTTTTTTTCTTGGTAATTGTTGGTGGGATGGAGCAATGTTAACTCCTGTTGTATAGATTAGTGTCTATGGCATGTTTTCTTTATATTTTCCCCTTGCTGTGCCTAAGAGGGCCTATAAAAATACCCTTCTGTACAGATTGTGTTTTATGCATGTTTGAACCATAGACAGTTAAAGCAATGGACCAACAGATCCCGTTGCTCTGGACGGAGACCAGTGAAGTCTATTAGAAGCACTTTTCCGATGAGTGCTGAGCGTTACTGCGCAGCTGCAAACTGAGCTTGCCGACGTAGATGTGACGTGAGCAATGTGTCTGAACGTTGTAAGTCTTCTGGTAGCTGTGCCAAGAGAAATCTTAATCATTCCCAATCTTTCAGAGACGGAGAGCGTAGGTATATGTATGGAGATAACAATGACACAGGCTAATTATTGCTAACTAAAATGCTAGTTAACATTAGTAATTCAACTTAGACAGCTAATGTAAGTCAAAACTGCCTGCGAGCTTCTCCTGTACTATACGGTAATTCCTCTACTATGAGACAGTAAGTCGCGTGGTTATGACACAATCGTTAGCCTATTTTTATAAAAACGTCTGCTACAGAGCCATAACGTGAGGTACAAGGTAACGGAGCCTTTATACCTTATCGTGTTTCTTTAGAAATAAACAATGGACAAATAGAGTCTTTAAACGCTTCAGATGTAAAGTTATTGACTGCCAAAGTGACGCCAAAATGGCAGTCAATGGAATGCTAACGGGGGGTGATGGCTTGTTAGCATCAAAATGGCGCCATGGTGGCTTCGCTCTGTGGAGGCAGGCATACCCCCTTGGTTTGAACAAGAAAAAATAAGCAATATCCGAATCCCAAAATTGAAAAACCAACCCTAACCCTAACCCTAACAACCAACAAACGAATATCCAAATAGTAGAATATCTGGGTCCAGCGCTAATTTAATTAGCCCTGATTTAGTGGAGATCTGACCACAATACAAGCAAGCTGATAGCATCGTGATTGCAATGTGCAATGTGTTTTTTTCTATACAGATAACATATCCTAACACAGTGCATGTTAATACAAGGTGTAAGTCAAGATATACTCCCTACTGAAACTGTCATGTAGACATGTAAAATATACACTTTAACCAGGTCATCTTGATTGCATTAAGGTCCTAATTGGAGTGAGTTAAAAATGATTAATGGAGCCAATGTACTGATGACTTTAGCATGTGTACAGTTCAGTCTGGTGTCTTTTGGTGTTTTGATTCTGTGCCACAAAGATTCAATTTTCCTCTTCTATTGTTATTCTCACAACACATCTACAAACTCCCTTGATTATTAGGCTACTCATGAGTTAATTGCAGAGTTGAGGTTCCTGTGAACCACATTCATGCTTTAATCAAGCTGTTACCTTCATTGGGGAACAGTAATGCTGGCATGCACAGTACACTGTAATAAAGTAATGTTCTCCTAAAGGAGCATAGAACTGGCTCTCCTACTTGCCCCTTGCTACACAACTACAAGGAGGATAAGCACTTTTTGACCAACTCTCTGCAGCACTTTACAGTATTTGCACATTATTCAACTGTTGAAACGAATGATTTTTGCGATACCCTGGGATGGCCCTGCAGTCAGGTGTCCATGTATTCTGTACATTAAAGAGCGGTTTCTTTTAATTATCTCTTTCCCCAGGCTAAGTTTGGCCATTTGGCTGACCCACAGGGTTGTAGAGTCCTTGTTTCAGTGCAGACAGGGATGGTCTCCATATGTCGTGAAGTGGAGCACTTTTACTTTTATGAAGAACAAAATGAAGATTTTTTCACATTTGTGAAGGTCCACGTACAATTTAATTAGAAAGCATTACATACCAACAGGAACAAGTACCATGTTTCCTTAATTTACAGTACAAGTTTGGATATTCAACAAACCGTACTAGTAGGTTTATGACATCTCAATTTTATAAAGATTTCTATACAACCTGTGATTAACAGCGTGTCAAGGTTGCTAACAAGAACAAACAATGCAGTTGATGACTGGCTTTCATTATTTACATCCTGCAGTGGAACTTGCATTGATCTGCTTTATGAGATATATTTATTTACCAGTTACTGATGATGATACCAGCTAAATATAAAGCAGTCAAATGATCCTTTCTGACCTTACGAGCTGACGAGGATCTTCTTAACATTTATTCTCTCCTTCCAACAACTGACCACACAGTGAATTATGAGATACTGAAACCTGCACAAGATATGACCACTGGGGTCCCCATGGAGGACTTGTTGGGACAAAGTGTTATATTGTCAGTGCAATGTTTATTTTAACCCTAACACGACCACGTCTATACACAACCATCATGAATTGTCTGACTTGAAGTCTTAAGCATGGGAATCTCTCCCATCAATACCATCCATCACATGAGACATGCATGTGGCATCATCTTTAGAATGATACTGACTTCAGTACATTATCTGTTTGCTCTGTATGCCTGAATAGCATCAACAACTGAGTGTGTATGAAGAAAATGGAGTGTGCTGAAAATTGTGCTTTGTTAACTTTGTAGTTTTAAAATTGGTCTTTAAATTGTCTGTATTACAGGGCAACTTGTATCAGACCAAACTACAGTCCATCTTTGTGAAAGAAGTCTGTGAACTGCAAAGCAATCAAGGAACTGACTGCTGGACATTACCATCCTTCTAGGGTCCCACGCTCTGGCTAACAGGCCTAAAAAGTATCTCACTTCTAGATGGTTTGAATATTAGTCGTTAGTTGTACTTTCTCTATTCTGCTGTTCATCTTCAGCTATCCTTGTGTGATTCATCAAGTCACGTTCCCACAGTGGATTCAACAACCAGCAGGGCTTGAAAATCTTCACTTTCTGTCCTCTCTCTCCCTCCCTCCATCTCCATATCTTTGCCTCTTTTTTTTTCTCGTCTTCCCTCGGTTTGGAAGAATTTATTCCCATGGCAGCTTCTGCTGCTTCAAATGCGCTGACTTCAGCATCTGATCTGAGAACAACTCTTGTGATCAGGCAGGATTCTTACTCGTCAGATCGCCTACTGCTTCAGTACCCCTTTCTTTCTACCCACTCTTATTTTTTATCACATTCTCTTTCTTCTCTCCCTCAGCATAATTTCCCTTTTATTCTCAAGCTGCTCGCCTGCAGTCTGTTCAATCTGCCTCTTCTTCTTTTGTCTTATTATTACTTCTGAGCTGTATGACATCAGCTTTGTAACTTTTCATGACGGTCCAGTCTTATGAAAAATGATCCAGCTTGAATTTTCTCCTAGGCTAAACAGAATATATGTACAAGTCATTCTACAGTGAGAGTCTTTCATTGTAACTTTATGTACAGGAAAATAAATGGTCATGTTTTGTTCTGTCAATGGTTTGGGGCCAACTATCTTTAAGCTAATCCATTATAATAATATCCACATTTCCAATAACTTGAGCTAAAGAAAAGTTGTGTCACTCCATGTGTTGTAAACCAGAGTAAGAGTTCATACAGCAGTCAGATGCAGATATTAAAAGAATGATGAACGAAGCCACAGAGGATAAATTGTAAAACATCATGCCGTGTAAGCCAGATCTATTTGGGCATCACAGTGGCTAAGTGGTAGGACTGTCACCTTGCATAAAGAAGGACTAGTGTTTGTCGCCACGGTGATTTCTGTTTGGAGATAACATATTCTCCATGTCGCCCCAGTTTCCTCCCAGACTCTGCAGATATGGAATTCAGGGTAACTGGATATCCTAAATGACTTATAGTTAATAATGGGACTGCTTGTCTGTTCATGTTGGTTTCCCAGGATAGGAACATGAAGAACGAAGAAATTAGTTAGCTTCAGTACACCACAAGGCTAAACAGTGCATGATGAAACTACCTCCATTTAAATGTTCTCATAGCAGCCGTGACACAGCATTGTTGAGAAGATGGTGTTTGTGCGGGCAAAGACAGGGGTGGGTCCTTGATTAAACCTTATCTTTAAATAATATTTATATTCTCCTAATTTACAACAGTAAATGCATTTTTAGAGTAATGTAATGTCACCAGAAATCTACCAAATTACAAAATGTATACAGAACAGATCCAATGTATTTCATTTGTTAGATTAGATAGACTTTATTGATCCCAAATTGGGAAGATTCAGTGCTACAGCAGCAAAATAAAAGACACACAGCACACATACAGAATACAAGAAAATAAGAAATAAGATAGAATACAAGAACAACTATTATATTACTATAAAAGATTTATTGTACAAGACAAAATATGAAACGTGCAAAGTCTCTGGAGATTAGACTCCATCAAATCCATATGTTATGAAGGGGGATTGAAACGCAGACATATCCCCCGATGGAGTCTAGACACTGGTGGTGGTGATGAAGGTGCACAGGAACCAATCGAGAGTGTCAAGAGGTAGTTAGTTGACATTACCCAAAGTACTTGGGAGCAACGACCGGTGGTTAAAGGGGAGGAGGCGGGATGCACTGTATTCCTGAAACGACAACTAAAACCACATAGGAGAGAGCAAATTTAAAACAGGATGTCATGCTGTGATTTGCTTGCGATACATGGCTGGCTCCGATTGGTTTAACTGACAGTGAAACAGCAGAACCTGACTGACTACTGACAAGTGAATGCCTAGGAACAGCTGATCAATTTTTTTTAAAGTGATGTTTAAAGTGATGTAAAAAGGAATTTGAAGTCTTCCTGAAAGAACTTAGGCTGAGCTCCATTCCTTCAATATCCATTCTTGCAATACAATATCCAATTAACATAGTAACTACAGCATTATTATGCTCATGTTTAGTCACTCAAACCACTTGTTTAAGGTTAGGGGAAGATTGTGGTCTTAGTTAAATAAAAATAAATAAATAAATGACTTATAGCACGAGACATGATGCGTTTACCTTTTATCAAATTTAACCAAAACCACAATCTTTTCCTAACAAACCATTGGGATTTTTGTCACCTGAACCTATCCACCCGCTGGTGTCAAAGTCCTGCACTTTGTACACCAGCCACCTACCCCGACCACCTCTCTAGATGCCACGCAAATTTGTATTGCTTTCTTCTGTCGAAGAAAAATTGCAGCTGAACATAATCCAAGCAGCAGTTACAGTATGTTTAGAATAGGGCTGTCAGTTTAACCGGAAACAAAACAGGCACACGCCGCGGCCGCACACACTTGTTTGTGCTTGCGAGCCGTGTAGCTAATGTAGGCTCGTCACGGCGATTAGCTTTGGAGCGAGTAGTGACTCTACAGTCAGTGAGAGAAACAAAGTGTCTCCCCTGTTCTTTCTGACCACGATGGGAAACCTGGTGCAGGAAAAGTTAACTCTCTACTTGATTTTATGTTGTTTATGGAGAAGGACAACCAGGAAATGGGTTGGGGGAAACCATAGTCGCTATGACGACCAGCCACGCTCGCCTCAGGCATGAGGCAGTACTGCAATGGAAAATCGAGGTAATAGTGTTACATTATGTGACAGATTATTAGCTCCAAGTGTGAATGTTAGTGTGAAATTGAACACTACGTATATGCCAATGTTGTTTTCAATAAAAAAACATTTGCACAAAGCAAGCCGATCCACTTTTCCATGTTGATAAGAGCATTAAAATGAGAAAATATAATGGGACAAAACGAAATAAAGGGACATTTAGAATAGATAAAAATGTGCGATTAATTGCGATTAATTGTGAGTTAACTATGACATTAATGCGATTAATCGCGATTAAATATTTTAATCGTTTGACAGCACTAGTTTAGACATATGAACGGAGTGCTGCAGCATCACTTTCTGCTCCCTATACAAACCCTCAATCACTCCACTCTGGGTTTTCCTTAACTGACTCTCTTTACTTATGCGTGAGAGAAAACTTTTGTGTTCACTCCACCGACCAACATCTGTGTTCACCCTCTGAGTTGTTATTATTTTAATTAACATTTGCAGTTTAGATTTGTCTTGGTCATAAGGTTTAACTGCAGCTGAAGGTTAAAAGGTGAAGTGCAGTGAATGCTGTCTGACATGCAGTGTCATTGTGGGTTGTTTTTTGGGTTGTTTTTATCAAGTGCTATCAGAGCAATCCTAAAACGGTTTCTGTCTCAATTTGTAAAGGTCCGTTCCTAGCTTGAGGCAAAAATTATACACACTTTGATAACAACAACAGATATGGTTAAACAAACATGCTGCCTAGCAAATATACCAACCAAGAGAAAGACATAATACTAACAGGCATTACAGGTATACCAGAATCAGATCAGGATTTGGGTTTGAATCTTTCATTAAGGTAACCTGCACTTCTTTCCACAGGGACAAAATCACACTTCTAATTAATGGATGATTTTACACTTCCATTTTATCCAGAACATGAATATAACGAATAATATACTCAACCTTTTGTCAAGTCCATTGCCAAGCTGCTTGTACTCTGATCTTCCAGATGGAGGGCGGCTCTTACTGTGCTGAATAAGTTCTGAGAAATCAATCAATTACCTAATGGTATCTGCAGAATTAAAATTACTGTTGCAAGTTATAATTTAAATAGAACTTTTAGTGAGTTTTTGGAAAACTTTGGATCCATCCCTTCTACACACATCCTACAAATGATTATCTTTTAAAAATAATAATAATGTGGTTGTCCCCAATATAGCTCTGAATCTGACTCACAAACCAAAAAGCCACACATAATAGCTAATGTTTTTATTCTGCAGTTCAAACATGTCCTCCCTCAGGTTGTTTCCTGTGACCAGACTGGATTCATAGGAGGCCACTACTCATTTTCCAATATCTGTAGGCTGTAGAACATTATCAATGCCGCAGAGTCCCTTCTCCCTCCAGGAGTTGCCATCTGCTTGGAAGCAGACTAAACATTTGTCTCGATAAAAAGGCAATAATAGTGTTTTTTGTATATAAAGCAACAGATTCACAAAACACAGTCAAAAAGTAAAATAAATTATACTAAGATTTATAATAAAACAACAATACAAAACAAAATGATAGGAGTAATGGTCTAATGTTTAAGACACAGTACCATATAACCTTAATGTTTATGGTTCTGTTACAACAATGGACTTTTATTCATGGGCAGCAGGTAATATAGGCTTAAGCCTACCCAAATATTCCTTCCTAAAAGATGCAGACAGACTACCATCCTTCGTATTATATTGTGACAAGCTGCATGGAAAATGCCCAAACTACCTAATAAACACTGATCACATCCTCGCTGCCCAGAAGCCATCAATCCCCACCTGGGTCTCGGTTACACCAATACATGTAGATAGACGTGAACACTAAATCAACCACGCAACACTAAAACCCAGATAACAAAAATGCACACCCAAAACAGTAACAGAACATCATTAAAACATAACTTCAATGAAGACAGAAACAGTTTAGAACACAGTCCCATGAGCCTTTCCACTGCTTCAGCACAGAGCACAACAGTGGAGATTTGGGAAGCGAGAGGGCTATGCCACGCATGTCATAGCACTCTCTCTTCCCAAAGTTACCATCTATTTACACTGTAAGTGTTACGACCCTGAAAAATGGGATAAATCATCACAAGAGTGATACGATTATGTTTCCTCACTGAGAACTTTAGTGTAATGAGGAAAATCCTGTTTTAGTGTATAACAGGCTATGAGTATTTCCTTTAACCTGTCAAATAAGCTGTTCAATAAAAGGTACAAAAGAGCCCCCAGTTCCTGTGTCAGGTAATCCTCCATGGGGAAAACTATCAATGAACCCCCACATCTTCTCAGTCCTAGGTTATATCGGATATTTTGGTCTAATGACAAGCACATCGTTTTTTCATGCACTGGTCAACAAAATACCATAACTTACATGAAGTAACGGGTTCTCATTATCCACTTACATTTAAGTTTAAATAAGCCAATGTTGACTTTTGGTTTCACACAGGGCACAGACAGTGGTCTCCTGGGTAAAAGTCCTGTGTTTGTTTGACCCATCCATCCACTCCGATTTCTTTCTTATGCAGACTGTGTCACTGTTTATTATTATCCTACCTTTTTACTACGTCATCTCACTGCGCCACAGTCGAGCAGCTGAAAGCCCGAGCAATTTATGTTTTTATCACTGAGTGGATTCAGTCCCCTCAATAAATAAAAGAGATTGAATGAATGCATCTGCAAAATGCCTTGGCAGTAAACATTTTGCAATCAGTCCTACCGTAAATGTTTAAAATCTTTATTTCTAATATGTTTATATTTGGTATTTAGGCTGCTTTAAAGCGGAACTTTTTGATATTAATGAACGTCCATTACATTCAAGCCATTGCCAAATGAGTTTCTACAAAGCTAATTAAGACTATCAGCTCCACAAAACTCTCTCTGTATTTCTCAGTATGGCTATGTTCAGAAGATTGTCGTCCGGTGACTTTTCCATGCAGAAGCTCGAGTGAAGATAATGACCTCTTCAGAAGTGTCCTCCTTGGCTACTAGCAATTGTGCGGAGGAGGGGTGGGGGTGCGTACGCGATCACGGAATGCGGTATCATGTGGACGCGCCGACAGTGTTGTTGTCATTACTTAGAATAACTCATGGGGCGACAGAAAATACGCACTAATATATATATATATATATATATAAATATTAACAGTTATAACTTTAATGGTAAGCTCATCTCACCTTTACCAATCAAACATAAATTGATGTCTCTCTTTACCTGATAGGCCATCATTTTTAATGTCTATAAATGATCCCTCCCTGTGTCCTTCCCTGCCCTAACATCCTGTGTAATGAGGAGTCACTGTGCATCAATTTAACGAAACTACATGCTCTCAAAATGTCATCGCACTGGGTCTCTAACACATAAAATTAGAGTATCAGCAGGACTTGAAAATGGGTTGGGTAGCAACGGAGTACCATGGTGAAGGTAAAACACCACAGGGGACAGCGTTTGAAAGCAAACCACAAGCTTTCTAAGTTTCCTTCTGAGACTACTTTTTTTTTTAAATGGATGTTTCTTGATTGAAACTAGCTGCCAAAAGCACATTGATGTTTGTAAAGATATTAAACATTGTAATATTAAAGGGTTAATTGTATGTGAAAATTACTTTTTGTTGTGACTTGGCATGTCCTCACACTTGTGTAAATGTGCAATTAAGTGAAGCATAACAGAATAGGAGATAAGACAGCAGGGATAACATTGCAATCTGGTCCCAGTTAATACAAATGTAGAGACTAAATAGGAAATTATGGTGAAGGTGACTCAGACGGAGAGCACTCATTGATCATTTTACAGGATGCGTGTGCATTACAAGTGCAGAACTAAAGGCTGTTATGTAAAACAAGCTCATTTGTGCATAAAACCTGAACCATCCTATGCATCCACAACATTTCTCTTCAATTCATACAGTTAATTTCCGGCGCATGTCCAGACTGAAGAGTTTATGTTTAAAAACTGAGAATATAGTTACTGTGCCAATTGTTGGTGGAAGAAGGATGACATTATTTTGGCTTGTGCCTTGTGCCATAAAATACATTCAATTATCTGTGAATAATCTGTGAATGTACTTTACTCTGCAGCATGATGTTTGAATTAACTGCATTGGGTGCATAACAGGATATGTTTTTAGCATGAATTAAATTGGAGACTTGATCAATATCTCTTTTTCTATATCACAAACAGCCACACAGACCACGCTTTTTCCCAATGTTTTGGTCATTTTTTCAGTGTTTTGGGTGCTTATTTTTGATGCCTTTTTTGTGGTTTTGACCGTTTCTTTCATCGTTTTTTTTTTGTTGTTGCTTTAACGTTTTGTCATTTTTTTTTTTTTTACATTTTCAGCGCTTTATCGACGTCCCATATTTTTTGATATAAAAAAACCCGTCAAATTTGACCCAAGGACAACATGAGGGTTAATTTACCTAATTAACCCTGATGTTGCTGCTTTCATGGCTGTACTAATATTGCAGCTGGAGCGCGCTGGGTTTTACGTGTTTACAGGTATATCTGGCAACCCGGCCTGGCTGTCAAACTGGGCAGTTGATAACAACACATAGACCAAAACTCAAACAGAAATTCCGTCACGGAAAGGAAATTTCAAAAGAAGAAAATACTGGCATTAGCATTGTTGTCAGAAAAAATAGTGTTTCAACTTAGCATGTTTACTCAATATCTGACGATGCATTGGGGTAATTTTTGGATTTATTACAGTAAATATATTACATATTAGACCTTTAAGGACTATTTGTCTGGCTGCTGTTTCACGTAGGCTCTTATCGTTGCATCATGTGTTTTCTTTTGCTATTGCACAGCTATCCTCTCATTTGTAACTCGCCAGCCTAGAACAAAAAATACAGATTACTCGCTGCTGATTAATGAAACAATGGAGAACATTTCTTACACAACGTGAGACAGTTCTGCATTGTGCTCTATTCCCAATAAACAACAAAGACATGGTTAAAGCACAAAAGGCTGTCTATGGGGGAAAGAACATGCAACTGTATTTCCTCCCCACAGGCTGTTCAATACAATGTGTAATGGAAGATCAGTGTCTCTGGCCTACCGGGAGCTTACTGCAACCTCTGGCTGAACCACGCACAAACAAATGCAATGGAACAGTTTTTTAAAAGACAAAATCCATGTGGATCAGACATGTATAATTGTGCCCTTTAATTATTTCATTCCTAAATGTAACAAAGATAGAGACTTTATAGCTTCAAGCATTGTTGCATTTCTGAAAACTGACACCCAGGTATTTTTCACGAGTTAAAGAAAAGTGTCTTTTTGAGTTTTAGTAACATCCAAGCGTATCTTCTCCTTTAATCTGCCTCAGATTCACTGGATGCTGTTAACCTCCAATTGTACATTAACACACACCAATTACCTTAAGAGAGCACAGGAGTATCTTAAAAAGATTGATTCCATTATGTGCATTTTAAAACAAAAACAAATATCTATCTATTATCAACTCCTCCACCTCATGAACCATAAAAACAAGATTTCTCACCAAAAGATACAGAAGTATGGAAACATTAGGCTTTTTAAAAGGGCTAATTAGCATTGGAATGCCAGTGTGAGAAA
Source organism: Gymnocephalus cernua (assembly GCA_023631565.1). Classification (NCBI taxonomy): domain Eukaryota; kingdom Metazoa; phylum Chordata; class Actinopteri; order Perciformes; family Percidae; genus Gymnocephalus; species Gymnocephalus cernua. The sequence continues at coordinate 24,310,211 of CM042446.1, forward strand.
TCAAGACTGACACAAACAAATACTTGGGGTGCAGATCCACAAATTGCGAGGAAACGTTTGTTTACAGAGGAAACCGTTTAGGGGAGAATGTTGTTTTTGAGTTTGAAGGAATACATGATTTATGTAAAGCAACAATCTCCATGCATTGTAGAGTGCCAAATCCTCGACCCAGTGTGGATGTGAACATTCATACTAATTCAGAGCTATTCATTATAGAAAAAAACAACTTGCATCTTAGCAAGACAGACTGTGATTTCCATAAGCAACACTTAATCATTAATCATTTAATTGTGATTGGAGTATTCCTCATCGGTGGGAATAAATAAAGGCTCTTATGAAGCCCGGCAAAGTCAAGAGAATTCCTTTGCATAATTAAATATGCAAATTAGAAGAAAAATGGAATTAATCTGCAGCCGTAGACCAAGCGCTAGATTAGTGCAGGAAAACAATAGGGTGCAAGATGTCAAAGTGTGCCATTGTATGGTTGCCGCTTATTGACACAAGCCGTTTTTGTTCTTTATGCAAATGTTTGCATCTGAAAACTGGAGTCGTTCAACACAAACCTGTATTTGCATTATGTTATTTATCATGTTCCTATAGCAGGTCGGTGTAATTTACATCAAGCGGAAAACAGGACTGTTTATTTGTTCTAACTGACTTTCTGTTCTTACTTTAACATTACCTTAAGATTTTATCAACTTTCTTTACGTAGAAAGTAAGTGCTGCATATCTTGATATTTAGATGTGATGATTTGGCAGAAATTAACCATAATCTATTCTTTAAACATTTTTAACTATTCAGTGTGAAGCCTAGGAAAAACAAGCTGCATTTATGTGTATTGCGGGCTAGTTTGTTAGTTATTTTAAATATATGTTATTGTTCCAATTACATTCATAATTTGCAGTCTGCAACATTACACGTGTAAGGCAGTGTTGTAGGCATTGTAAAACAATGTGATAGGGTAGGGCTGACTTGGATATGTCACACAGCTGAGAAAAAAAATCTAAAACTATTTTTACATTGTATGGCTTAGGCCACACAAGTTGCTTGCCATTTCTGATTCTCAGCACAGATGGCCTACTGGTAAAAATCAGATTTAAGCTATTTATTTATAAATTGGCATAATACTTTGCATAATAACCCAAACAGCTAAGTCACCAATTATACAACTGGTTTCAGATACTATGCACCTTTTAAAAGATGGAACTACAAACTGCCCTTAAGATGGTTTCTTTTATCCTGGTTAGGGTTAGGTTTTTTCATGATTCTTGTAATCGTTTTTATGAACTCTATTTGTTGCTTAATTACTGGTTGTGTGGTCGTCTGACGATGAATCTTTCCTGTTCTCAAGTCTGTCATGAAAAAGAGATCTCAATGAGACAAACTGAAAAACCTTTAAAAAAAAGTTTACATATAATTTGCCTATATACAGAAAAAGTTTTTCAGCATTTTTAATTTCGCACCTGTTTAGTACTCCAAACTGCAACATGCAATAAAACTACAATATGCTGTAGACCTCAAAAAAACAACACCATAGGTAGTTTGAACGTGCAGGGTATTACAACCAATATTTACTTTTATTGTGGCAGCGACCTCTAGTGGGTGTAGTAATTATGACCGGTCATAATTACTACACCCACTAGAAGTCGGGGATAAAGAGCGACAAAGTCAGCGTAGGTAGGAGGTTGGGGTGGTGACGGGTCAAACAAACACAGGATTTTGACCAAGAAGATCACTGTTAGTGTCACGTGTGAAACCAAAGTTCCTCGTTGACTTAAGTTACATCACGTTCTACATCACCCAATCAAAAAGATTTGTGCCTGAACGTAACCAAACTGCAACGGTTTCACATTGTTTATGACGTGTCTAAAACCACCGTTTTGATCTGCTGCCACTGGTAAGGGCACTACTTTAGGAAATGCGTCTGTCGATCATATTAGAGGGTAGGAACATATGACCCATTTCTGTATGGGTTGGAGAACATGTTGGTATGTTCAGATAGGAGTGTCTTTATGGTTAACTTTGAACATGATTCCTGATTCCCAGTGATCTTAGATACTTGATAAATACAGGCCTGGAATTCCCAAAATTATAGAAAGTTACACTATTTAAAACAGTTCAACATTTGTGGGAACGCATTAAGTGTATGCAAAACACTTTAATATAGCACACCCTCTGCTCATCTAAGAGTGTAAAAAAATATTAGCAAACACTCTTATGAAAAAGCCCTTACACACACACACACACACACACAATTAAAGAGACAGACAATGCAGAGAGGTCAAATTAATAGTCATTCAAACTGCCAAAGGGCCCTTCCTTTTTCTTCTCCAAAAGCTGTTTTTTATTCATGCACACAGTGTTGGAGCCATCTCTGTGATTTCTTATCAACATGCACAAGTTCCTCGACCTTTGAATACAGAAAATAACCCAAATACCCAAAGAGAATAATGATGATTAACTGCAGGCATTTCTGTAATTAATGAAAATTACCAGAGAATCCATAATGAATGTGGAAGAGCAAGACAAAGTCATTGCCAGTTCTTGATATGCGATTAGAACTACGAAAGAGGCACTTGTCTGTGGATAAATGAACTTCTTGAGAAAATGTATCTCAATCAGTGGGATTCTATTAAAACAGAAAAAGGTCTTTTTAGATACATCACTTTTATACAGTTCCACATAAGAATATTAAGGTCATGAGTCTATTTTGATACATTTACACTGAATTATTCTGCAGCTGTAATTCACCTGATTAAACGATTAACTTACAGCACTCCAGTAAGACAAGACGCTATTCTAAAGACAAAAAAAAAAAAAAAAAAAACTCTCACATGGGCAGGGGTCAATGGGATTTCTAAGAGCCCTTGACAAAAGAAAAGACTGGCATTGTAATGACTTGGTGATTGTGTGTGACTCTCCCTTTTCATTTGACTTGACACAGGTCTGTTTTTACCTTCTCCCCATCGACAGATCTGTTTCCACTCCACACTCCTGTTTGAGGAGCTCCCAAGCAATCAGGGAAAACGACAGCTAAAATCACAGTGAGGTGAAGAGGCTGAGGCCAGCAGAACTTTGATTTAATATAGTTTCTTCTCAGAATGTGAACACTTGGTTGCAGGGACTGTCAGGAATACAAGGTAAGAAAAAAAAATGCTCTGAGGAACCAGTTCAGTAAATTAAATGAATTTACGTAGAGCAGGGAGGCCTCGCAGAATAATTTTCAATAAGAATGAGATGGATGAATATGGTGAATGGCAAACGGCTGCCGGATCCATTTGTTTTGAATCCTTTCTGTGAAATTAAATCCTCAACTGATTATGAGAGAATGGTATTACATGGATGAGGAGGCAGGAATAGAAATATGAAACAATTCCAAATTTAGAGGAGTGTTTTCTCTTACCCACTGGAAATAATGCTCCATACTGATGCCACTACCCTATGCAGAATTGGCTCGCTGATAGAAACCATCCAAGAAATGGCTTTCATGATTGCAGCTAATGTTTGCATTCAGCTGTTTGCCAGTTTGGATATAATCTCTGCTGCTCATTTATGCATTTCTTGAGTCAAGATTAAATTCCGGGGAGATATCATGCACCTGCATTCTGGAGACTTGTAATGTTGACCGTGACATTAATTGAACATTTAAAAGGTTGTGTAATTGCTTTCTTATCACCAAACTCTGGTGTTATTTTGATAAAGCTGCCAATAGATTTGCAATTTTCGGTCAGTGTTCTTGCTTCTTCTTCTGCGGCGAGGCTGGCAGTATCTCAGAGCTCCAAATCCTGGCCAGGAGGCCAGTGTGTACATAGACGGTATTCAGAGCTAATCTGATTAGGGTGAGGAGATAGGGATGCCTGGACTATATGTCATCTGAGTACAGCATCACCGCTATTGATTAACTGAGCAAACATCAGATGGAGACACCAAACATTTACACAGAAATGTACACGCACACACACAACCTGCTATTCTGGGCTATTGCAGATGGTAGTCAGATAAACTCCAATACAGTATATGGGTTCATTTTAAAGGACATTTTCTTGCATATTTCCCATTGACTATAAAATAGGTATTATCTGCCAAACTAGTCTGTCCACTCTACCAACCGGCTGCTGGGATAATACATTGGAATTGAGACAGATGTCTCTCATCAAACAACCAACTCATTCATAATGGGGTGAAAATTATAACCCTAGATGACTGTAACAAGCAATGATTGCGATGGCAAGTGTTTCAAATCCAAACCAAACCATAAACCTGTCAGCGGCCTGACAATAGCTGATCAAATTTTGATCAATGATTGCCAGATTTTGGAGGCATCCTGCCATCACACCTCATTGATCATGTCAACTGGTTTTTTGATTAAAACCGCCTAACTTCGCAGAGAAGAAGCATCCATCTGTTGTGCTGCGAGGAGCCATGTGTGTTTGGACAAAGTGTGCATAAACACTGTATGCTTATTTGTCCATGTGAGGGGCGACTGGGATTACAGAAGATAATAGACAAATAGGGAGTAATCTGTCAGGGGGGAAACAAATTCCTGCCCGTGGGCCAAATGTCTTGACTGTGTATGCTTTATCTGTGTAACAATTAGGATTCATATCCCCTTGTAATTACCAAAAATGTTCACTCTCAGACATCACATGGCTTCAAAGCTGTTCCAGATGATGAGCAATGTTCGCACTGGTACTGACAAAACTGAAAGATATCTTGCAGTTCTCAATTTCTTTTTATGGCTTTATGGATGGAAGTGACAGACGGTTAGTCGGACCACCAAATGGTGTAGAATGCAATGTTTTTTATAACGATGTATTGCTATTAAATCTTGTACAGATTTTAAGGACCCCCAGAGGATGAAACCTGCTGAATTTGGTGATCCCCTGACTTTTAGTCTTGCACCACAATGACGTTGTGGTTGACATTTGTGGTTTTGATTGAAATGTGTCGACAGCTGTTGGAGTGATTGCAATGAAATTTGGTCGATACATCCATATTCTACAGAGGACAAATCTTAATGACTTTGGTGGCGCCCTGACTTTTCATCAAGTACCACCTGGAGGTCATCTACTAGTTGGATTCACACGAAAAATGTCATGGTCCCAAGAAGATGCATCCTAATAACTTTAATAACTAACTTTTACTCCTGCTCCACCATGAGGTTGACATTTGTGGTTTTGAGTGAAATGTGTAGACAACTATTGGATGGATTGCCATAAAATTTGGTACATGCAATCACAGTCCCGAGAGGATGGACCTTAATGACGTTGGCGATCCTCTGACCTTTCACGTAGAATCTTCAGACTGTCAACATTTTTAGCAATCCAGTAAAATATCTCAACAATGCTTTTTGTTATTGACCAAAGCTGTAATTTAGGGTAAGTTAGGGATAATTAGCAACTACTAACTACTAACTACTAACATATGCTAACACACTAAGGTGAACACAGTAGACATTGTATCAGATAAACATTAGTTTATCAAAGTTTAGCATTTGCATTGGGAACATGTTAGCATGCTGAGGTTAGCTTCTAGTTCAAAGCATCACTGTGCCAAAGTATAGCCTCACAGAGCTGCTAGCATATCTTGTTGAATTCAATGTTAGATCTTTTCCACCTGTCTGCAATCATCATTTTAATTGGTGGTAAGTATTGGCCCTCAATCTTCAGCCTCTTTCATGCCATCTATTCCCATTCCATTTGTTACTTCATATTTTCAAGGTTTGTTTATACTTGATGTTAATATTCAGTAGTTGGGGTATTTGAGTAAGGCAAGGAATTTCAATTGATGTGCTAACTTGATGTGTTGGAAGCTGCCCGTGGGAATATTGTCAGGGTTATGGCGTGGCAAAGATAAACTCGGGAATGAAGAATAAAGGTTAGAGTGCAAGGAGATTGAGACTCCTCAGACTCTGCAGGTAATACTGATCTCATGTGAGCATTTAAAACCCTTATGTAAAGGGAAATGTAAAGCAATTTTAAAGCCTACATCTGCCTTGAGTACATGTACATGGACAGTTTAGTCTGGTTTCCATGTTTTGCTGAGTTTGTGACAAAAAATTAAAATATCAAATTAAGTTTTAATGAATCCTGCATTTCTGAGTCAGCTAGGATGGATGCACTGTAAATAAAGAAGTGGTGGAAAGAGCCAGGGCTGAATGGAAGAGTGACTATAAGATAGAGATTCACTTTCTCCTCTAAGGGAGGGGAAGTGGCCATTAGTCAAGGAAGTAATCTAATCATTGTTGTTGTGCACAACAGTGCAGACAGCCGCAACGCATCACTGGACACTATTATTCTTAGTCATGTTCTCATTGAGGGAGAAAACACTGGCTTCCGACCACCCAAATCTCCTTCCTCCATGTGTGCAGGTCCTGCAGTGAGAGGCTGCTTACATGCCGCGCTACACATAGGAAAGAGGGAGGAAGGAGACTCCTCTGGACCAGAGACTGACTGTTAATATCATAGCCCATTAATGCATTTGAAACGGTAATATCAATGTAGCAGGTAGCAGTATATTATCAGCATCTACTCTTGTACTCAACCTTTATTTTCCTGCTGTGCTGGTTTATGTTCTGGTGCCCCTTGCATGTGGCGATAATCTCAGGGTTGCAGGAGATACAGGTGAGAGATGAAAGAGGAGAGTAGAGAGCAGTGCTTTTATGGCCAACTGCCACAAGTTCCGCCAAAGTCACACTGCATCGTACTACACTTCATAGACTTTTGGGGCTACAAAGCCACAGGGAGTACAAGGATTAGACAATACCGTTTAGTGGCAAAAGGTGCAAATAGTTCATCTATATTCATATATTTAATGGCATACATCATTAGTTTTTTACAGTCTCTTCATTTTACATCATCCTGCCTTGATTTTATGTTGCTGTCACAGTTATATGAATGAGAGAAAAATTGAGAAAGAAAAAGAAAATATTTAAAATATATTAGTTGTAGCATATTATGTTAAAATTGAACAGTACCCAAAATAATTGATCCAGACATTGCTTCCGTCGAACAAGGTTAAAGAAGCAAAAAACTTCAGGTATCAGGTATTAATATTTAACACATTTCATCTCTATGTTTTCAATTTTATGGATGCTTTGATGGATGCCTCTCATCACCTGCTCACACTGGTCCGGTCTTTATCACAACTCAAACCCTCTCAGGTTTAAATTATTTTTTTGATAGACAATTCATTTCGAATATATGCACTTAATTCGTTTGAGTCGTTAAATCATGTGGGGATCTATCATGAAAGCATATATATCCAATTGATCTGGAGCTGTAGAGCCTGGCCCGTGTTAATGGTAAACCAATTTCTTGCTCTTCGTTGAAACCCTGTTCTGATGAGAAGGTCAACCTCGGCATCCTAAGCAGTGATGTGACATGTGAATGACAGTAGCTTAAGGAAGGTCGAAACTTTTGAAAGGTAGCCTATGGATGTGATTAAAAAAATGGAAAATTTGGAAAAGGGAAATTGCCATTTTGGAAAATATGGCTATTTACGTTCTTTTTTTCTTTTCTTTTTTTCTTGTGGAACAATAGATGAGGAAATCTATACCACTCTCATATTTGTCCATTAACAGGAAGCTACAACAAGGAAATGGTTAGCTTAGCTTAGCATAGAGACTGTAAGCAGTGGGAAACAGCTGGCTTGTGGGTTTTTTCCTTAGTTTTTTTGTATGGATTCAACAAAAGAGATATAATTAGTGAGCTTTAGAGGTGCTGATAGGGTGATTTTGTTACCTTTAGACAGAGTCATCTAGTTTTCAGCAAGAAAGTGAATACGTTTTTTTCACAAACTGTAGAAATATTATTTAACTGTAAACCTTGTAAAGAGCACCTATAACTAATGATATGGTTACCCAGTTAGTCCAAGAAAAAGGAGTGAGTGAAATAAGCTTGCAACAAAACACAACACTTGCATAATGGTAGAGAGGTCAAAGATCAAAGATTCACAGGGATGAAAACTAAAGTAATTATTCCATTTATCCACAACTTTGACCAACACTGATGCATTTTTAAAATGACACTGACTTTTCAAGCCATCTAGCTCTGAACACTGTGAGGGCTCTGAATTTCTGAACATCACCTCAGTCTGTGCTGCACTTGGAGTTTTCATTTCCAAACAGGCTTTAGAAACCAGAATGTAGAGTCTGACCTGGAAAACAAAAAAAACATACCAGTACCACAACAATGAAGCAAACAGAGGACAGATAGATTAGAGGTTTTTTCTTTAGACAGCACAAGAGGACGTCTGGCTGAATGACACTTGCTTTTAAGGCAATAGGCTTAAATGGAATACATGCCTGTGCTCATGTCCTGTAGGGCCTTTTCAGTCCATTTTTATACAGAATTACACTGAGATCTAAAGACAGAAAGTAACAGCTGAAAAACAGCCAATGTATCGCTAGAAGAGCTACTATTCTTGGGCTACAAAGTAAAGTTGAAAGCTCCCTCAAAAGGGAATCTGATCGTGGCTAATGCCCCTCATGGTGCTCAGTGATGCAATGAGCTTATTCACAACGCTGCCATTGACAGAGGTGATTAAATCATTTTCTTGACTAATGGCCACTTCCCCTCCCCAAGGAGAAAGCAGATATGTGGCTGATGCATGTCGTTCCCATCGCCAGGGATGTAACTTTGATCTGATTAATTTATTCAAACAGGGCAACTGTCTGGGACAATCACCACATTAAAAGCCTTGGAACTAATATCCATCTTTCTAATCAGTGTGATGAAAATGTTCTATTCACGGAAACAATCGTCTGAAAAGATGACTTTGACAGAAAAATCAGATACATGTCAATATTTACCATTTCAATGTATAACTTGACATTTTTTATTCTTTTCTATGTATTCTAAAAAGAAACAGTTACAAAGGGTTGATGAATTTCTTCATAGAGAAAAGAAATTCATTAATTTCATTCCCGGAGTGACTTCAGAATGTAAGTTTGAACATCATAAGTGGATCATACAAATCAATTGCTGCCTTATCACATATAAAGCTAGAGCATGTTGGCTCTCTGCACTGGTGTGCCACTTGAGGATTCCTGAACAGCCGCTTTACCGTTCACCCAGGAATAGAAGTGGTAATTGTTCTTCCACTGTCTCTGGACAATTACTCTGAGTCACTGGTTTATGTTGAAATTGTTCTGATGAAGTTGGATTTATAATGACAGTAAATGGGGGACAGCAAAAAACGAGTGTATTTTTTGCAGTTATTTTCTGAGAGAAAGGCAGGTTACCTTACGTTTCACATATCCTGCTTTGATTGCTTAGAAGCTTGAATTAATGCTGCAGTACTTTCATGATCATGACAAAGGCTGCTTATGTGTTATTAAGATGGAAGTAGGAGTTGCTAAGAGCCGTTAAATTAAACTGGCAATAATGGATTGGCCACTTGTGTGAACAGTGTCACAGCTCTTTGTGAATCAGATGTATTGGTCTTTTTAATACCCACAACACTGCCATATTATTATCTTTTAGGTTGTGAATTTATTAGAAAACAGTTGAATATTTTCACATCCAGCAGAATCAAAGCAACATTAGCATTTGTCGTGTTTCTGCCCACATTGTCAGTAGGCTATAAGTTCAATGTTTACTCTTCTTTTGGCTCTGATTTGGTCTCCACCAACTCCAGGGGGAAAATGTGGTTCTTTAGCTGCTAAATGTGCCACTACCTTCACCAGCTATTCGCTAATCTCTATAAACAGATATGGACATATGAATGCAGAATCTGTAGAAAGGATTTCCAAGCATGGTTTCCGTTTGTAGTCCGAGTAGTATTGACCAAGCAGGTTTGAGTGGGCATTGGTTGCATGCAGGTAAACAATCTGTGTGGACCTTAAACACCTACAAAATCTATTGACTCGGACTGTAAACAATGGCCGACGCACGGAAGAGGAAGTCTTGGCCCGGATATCCACTGGCTACACTGGAACCCTGAAATTATTGCTCCAAGAGTCTAAATCGCCGTCAGGCTGATAGCCGATGGGTTCCGAGATTGGTTAGTCGCCAAGTTTCACTGTCTGCTGTTTGGTGCTGAACTACTTCATGCTGTGGCTGAAACAACGCTGATGAGAGCAGTGAGAGTGAACCAAAACAGTAGAGTTGCGGGCTGAAAAACCAATAAGATAAAAGATGCTAATATGCTCTGTAGAGCTGAGGAGAACAGCAGTTGGAATATAATTGTTTATTCCTACAAGGAATCCTTTTCACATACAGTACAAGTAATCACATGATCCATTGTCAATATAAATGAAGTTTGTTTATCATATGTTTTGGAAGAAATTTGCCACTTTTAGAAGGTTCTATTTCTGTAAGTTGAGTTACAACAACCTGTATAGCTGTGCCAGTCTTATCCCAGTTTGTCTGCACTTTCGTGGCCATTTTCTTTTGACTATTTTCTAGCCCTGTCACATAAAATATAATGTCTGCATGCTCATGAGATTGACTCAGTTACTTTTACCACTGGGGAATTAGCTGTCAATGAGCACGACATCAGAGATATTTAAATAACTGAAAAAAAATCTTAGATGTGGACGACAATTCAGAGATCTGGGTCAAGAATATTAAAACTTGTTTGTTGATGATCAAGGATTTATGATATTTGATTTTCTGCCATAAAACACTCAAATGTTCCACATTATTTAGGCTTGTTATGAAAAACAAACAGTTGTGCTTTGTTCCGCTGCAGCCTGAGTTAAAAACAGCCTGAAGCTCAAATCTCTCTCCCAAAACGTTGTTGTATACGTCAATATAAATATTGTATGAGCTGTGGTGTTTATCCTCCAGGTAATCTGGAGGTAGCTAACAGTAATGTTGAGAAATTTTAGACAACAGCCTTCCCATTGATTTTCCTCACCACATTTAATGTTTAGAAGGGCGAGGCCTTGCTTTGACCTCCAATCCCTTGAATTTACTAATTGGAGGTAAAATCAGCTGAACGTTTTTATAGTACTTGACTCTACTCTTGTAACTTTTACTCTGCTTATATTCCAGATGCAGCAGCACATGTTTTCACATCCAAGCTCCTCATTCTCTCAAAACCCACCAAAATAACATATAATTACGGTATTCTTTGTCTTTTTTCACCTTTCTGCCACTATTGTTTAATAAGTCTGACAACTATTGGAAAGTTAGAGTGTGTGTAAAACATCGACTTTTTGATCAGGTTTAGATCTCAGAGTGAATGCTGAGCCTATACGCTTTAGGGTGATAAGAAAGTAAGGAACACCAGATTAAATGGCCTCAGGGTTCAGCCGGAGGGTGCAGTGGTGATCATTGGTCACTGTCATCCACTAAGTCTTCTTTTTCCTAGCTGCCTTTTGTTTAGTGCAGCTGGCCTCTAGTCTCTCCGGCACAGAGAATAATTTTGAAACAGTGTGATTAATGTGATGCCACATGATCTGATCTTTTAAGATGTTTTTCCTCAAACCCTTTTTTATTCGCTGTGATTAGCAGGCCAATCGATTGCATACAAGAAAATAACACAACCCGAATGCAGCAAGGAAAGTTTGATTCCCTGCGTGACATTTCATTTCATCATCTAGAATAAAGGATCTAACATTGGCAAAAACTGGGAGGCTCTTCAAATGCGAAAAACAACAATCTGGAGACTTTCAGTGAAACGGCTAATCAGGAGGCAGGTGCTTAGAGGAGCAAGGTGTTTTCAATTAGCTCGTCAACAACTACTTGGGTGCGGTGAAAAGTCCTCAGGTATCTGAAAAGATATATAGACAATACAGGTATATGCACATGTATGCATCCACCAACAGGTACATATCTGCATACACACATGTATAAGCATACAAAAAAAGAATAGAGAGAAAAAAAAATTGGTCTAGTTTATGTAAATTGCCCAGACATGGCTCACATAATGGGAAAAATATAATTACTCTCATTAAGACCCTCTGGAAAAGAAATCTATTTACATTCTCAATGAAGTACTCCAACAGCAACCACTTCTATGTGGTTTACTAGTCTGTTGGATGGCACAAAATAAGAATAATGAGACTGCATGTATTGGGACTTACAGTATGACTTTATATCACAGGTCTGCTTGTTTTACCAATATGGCCAAAGCAGATGCACATTGGCTTTTTTCATAGCAGACATTTTGACTTGTCATAGAAGAAAAAGCACAGGTGTTACCAATGACAGTTCATGTGTTGATGACAGTGAGGGTGATAGTGAGCCAGCATGCACAATATCGGTAACCTGAAATCGATGTGGCTAAACGGAATTCAGTCATCGTTCATTTAATTATTTACAAGTCAAATTACATCTGTTAAAAAAAAGCCTATTATCTGACTGGCTAAATGTTTTGACTGTAGCGCTGCAATTCTCACATGACCTACTGTTGCAAAAGAAAGTTGTGTTATTTTGATGATGATGATTTTTCCTGTATTTTCAGTGTGCTTCCACATTCAGCCCTGTCTCCAAAAATGATGTTTCTATACAGCTAATTTGCAACATCAAAGTTTTGAAAGAAATGCATGCCTCTCAGATTCAGTGTTTTATCAACATAATTATAATGGGGTCATATTTTAAACTAATATATCTGTAAAGACGCAAAATATACTGAACATATCTGCAAAACATTTTCTGACAACATATTGTATTCAATTTGTTTACCCTACAATACCTGGTCATAGCAACGAAAGCATGACATGAAACGTTTTTATGGTTTCATGTAGGGTCTAACAACAAAATCATGGTCTTGATTAAAGGGGCTGCCCATTAATATAGCAACAAAACATTACTATGTAAAGATATGGTGGAGGAATGGTATCCAAGGGCATGCACTACGAAGCATGATTTGGCATTAATGAGGTAACTTCAGGTTCAACCCAGGGTTTTCTGTATCACGATGGTGGGTCAGTTACCGGGTTCAATCGCCGTGGTAACTTATGCTGAACACCTAACCTGGTCGGGAGCAGGTTATGTTGGAGATTAGATATCAATCGTTGTAAAAGCACCGCCTACTGACCAATCAATACTCGATTGATAACCTGCGCCACCGTTCTTAGAAGATCAGGTGGAGCCATAGACTGAATGGGTGGAGCTCGGTGAGTTACACAAAAAAAAAAATGCATGGAGAGAGAGAGAGGTGCGCTCAGAAAAGTTAAAACATTTAGAGACCGATAACCCCATTAACATTCCCTGAAGGGTATTTTTATGAAAGATTTAGGTTTTCAGCAGAGGGAATTATCAGGCTATTTATTGGTTTGTTGAGCCGTGTGTTGCCAATGCACACCTCAGTTTGAATTATGTTTTTATATTTTTTTATTTGCTCTCACGATGGCTTACCACTGCCAGGGTTGCAACTGAAATAATAGGCTAAAGCAACGGCAGTTTATGGAAAACACAAGTGTAATTATTGTCAGATCTTGTGCCTGACTGATGGGGAAGTAATATTAATAAGCGTTGTGATTTACACATAACAGTGTTGGCTATTTTTGTTGCCAGCTTTCCTTCCTGTTTTAGGAAGCAGTGACTGTTTTGCGTTTTGTGTGTCTGTGTTCTTCATATTTATGTAGAATTATAGTTTGCTCTTCTTATGTAAAATATGTGGCTCTGGTAGATGTTTGCGACTGGTCGTGCTGTGCAAACACCGCGCTTTTATGTGAGCGCGCCACCGGATTGGGAAACCCTGGGTTGATTTAACTAGTTGTGAACCACCATCGTGACACAGCTTATGCGGGACCTGGTCTCAAACGCTAGTTTCAAGTCTTCTTCAATAGAGTATTAAGTTTATTCTGTAAATTATGGTCCCATTTATTTATTTCTGTTTAGCTTTCGGTAGCATCTTGCCAACTACGGCTGGCCAGCTACCTAGCACTAGCGTTAGCTGATAACTTAAGGGAAACTTTGCCAATTTCTTTTGTGCTGCCTTACATGCAGATAATTGGAACTACCACAGGGATGTCTTTGTTAACCCGCCGGTAAAACTCTGCTGGATGACTCGATTCAGAAGGTTGAAAATCTGCAACTTTCTCTCTTTAGCATTAAGCTTAGCGCAGGGCCATTGCAACTATAAACAACACTGGCTTGGCCGCGTCATCCTCCCACCCGCTTGTCCAAAAATCCAAAAATTATGGTGATAGCCAAATTGCCAAACCAAGGCTTCTAAACAGTCCACAAACCAACGGGTGATGTCACTGATGCTACATGCATTATTTTCACAGTCTATGATCCCAGCCTGCTGTTACAGCCCCTTTTAAATATTAAAAATGTCAACATTGTATGTTTACTTGTTCAGTATTTAACCAAATCTTGAATTCTCCCTAACCCTACCAAAGTGTTTTAGTGGCGTATGAGCCTAGAACTTTTTATATTGCAAAAATCCACCCCAACCATCTACCTATGACTTCTGTGGTATTCAACACTTGCTGGACTAGATAAAAAATGAGACCATAATCATAGTTATGGGTCGCCCTAAATCTGTTTTTATTTTATTATCATAGACACTCAAAGCACTTCAGGGGGGGGGGGGGGGGGGGAGGACTGCTCTCTAACACCACCAATGTGTAGCACCCACCTGGGTGATGCATGGCAGCCATACAACACACAATTTAGTGGCGGGGGAAACCTGAGCACCCGGAGAAAACCCACGCAGACATGGGGAGAACATGCAAACTCCACACAGAAAGGCCTGGATTCAAACCCAGAACCTTCTTGCGGTGAGGCCACAGCGCTAACCACTGGGCCACCGCACTGCAAAACCATTAAGTGTTAAAAACATTTATTGTGTTAAAGTTTTTTGAAGAGACAGGTTTGCTGATTCAAAAGGACTCACCCATAAGAATGTGTCTGTTTATCTCGGTTAGCCCCCTTATGTACTCACAACCTGTCCAGGGTATTTCCCTGACTTCAGCCCAGTACATACTGGGACAGACTCCAGCCCCACAGCACCATGAAAAGGATTAGAGAAAATAAATGCGCTGTGTGTGTGCATGTGCGGGGTTTGAAAGATCAAAGAGTGACATCAAATTCATTAAGTTGCTTTTCTGTCAGGCTCTAAACAGTCCTCTCTCTCAGCATCCCACAGTGTTATTAGACGCATCCAGAAAGAAGAAAGCCCTATAACTCAAATTGCCACCCAGAGAATGCATCTCAGACCGAACGTGATCAGATAGAGGGAGGACATTACCATTTCTATTACAGCTATTTTGCCTACAGCAATGCAGTCCATCGTCTGTCTCCGTGGAAATAATCTTTTTTTCTCCAACAGGAAAAAAAGGGCGTTTTTTTCATTGATTTGAAAAAAAAAAAATCTGGAGTGCATTTTAATTCATAGAAAATGTGGGATTTTCAAGAACTTGTTTGTATGCGTGTTCGTTTCTCCCTCTCTGTGTGTCTCTATGCAGCCAAGAATAGCATTTGAGTCAGAGGCAGTGGTGGAGCCAACAGTGAATGGGAGGTCCACCTCAGTCTTATGCTCCATTAGCAGTCAGTGTGTAATAGCACGGGTGGACATGTGTTCAGTACAGATAACAGAGAAGTGGCTGAGACTGTGACAGAGAGAGACAGCCCTAACAGACTGGCCCTGATGTTCCAGCACCAATGACATGTCTGCCTTGTTGTCTCCCAATGTCTCCCCCTCCCTTTGAGAGTCAGTCTATTTCAAATACCTGTAGGTATGACCAAGATGGAGAAAGGGCAGAGAAAGCTCTTTGGGCTGGATATTATCTGGTTATATTGCAATTATTAGGCCAGGCTCTGACTAATTGATTTAACAGCTCTATGCATTTTTTTCCCTCATTCATCCCAGGCAGCTTCTGGGACTACTGGATTATGCAGTCTGCACTGAGGCCTTGCTGTTGCTTTATTCACAACGAAGCTTATTCATATTAGATTTCTGTTATGCCACTGCTTTTGACAACATGCCCTCATGGATCCACTCACACTAATGTTGGGCTTAAATATTTATTGTGAGGGTATTAAATCGGGAAAATCATAACAGTAAAAGAAAGGTTTTTTGAAAAGTCTTCATAAACAAACAGGGCGCACTTGGGTAAAATCGCAGATTGCCTGCCACATGAGTGAGAAGAGACAAGTTGCGCTTTCAATATGCGTTCGTGGGAGGGTCATGGGGAAAGTGGGAGTTCCACCCAAAAAGGTGGGAGGATACGCGTAAAGTGCACCTAATTATATATTCCATAGTATTTACAAAGACTGCCAGTAAGAGCGTGCCTCTATTCTGCGGGTGAAATTCTCCGCCTCTTAAAAGCAGGTCTAAACCAGCCTACAGTAAATGCCGCTGGTGAAATGGCAGCAGTAATCCGAGCAAGACGAAGACATAGGCCAGGCTGAAAATATTTTTAACACAAGGATCACACTTTGTCCGTGGAGTGAACACGAAATCATTACGCGTTACAGATTAAGCAGCCATGTAATATAGAGAGAGTTACTGGAAGAAATCAAAGATGACATTGAATCTCCGACTCAGCGTTCACATTCCATTCCAGCAGTTGTTAAACTCCTCGCTACGTTACAAATTTTGGCATCAGGATCATTTCAACCAGTCATAGCATCAGTAGTGGGAATATGGCAGTCTGCACTCAGCCGTATCATAGCACCAGTACTGCTTTGCTACAGCGCAAGTTACGGTCTAGTGCAGGGGTCTTCAACGTTTATTAGGCCAAGGACCCCTTAGTTGAAGGAGAGACGGAGTAGGGACCACCTACTACTACTACTACTATATATATATATATATATATATATATATATATATATATATATATATATTCTCATTGAAAATATTATTTATACATCATGTTTTCATGTTAAACATACATGTGGAAGGCACAGTGAATCCTTAAGCTTACCTCTGTGTGCTACCATAGTGGCTTATAGTATGCTTATCTTCAATGTCAAAATTGAGTTTTTTCACAAAAAGGCCAAATTATCTTTCCTAATAATTGTATATTTTCAGAAATATTTGAATTGAATTTGAAAACTTTCAAAAACATTTTAGACAGGATTTGGCGACCCCCTGCACTTACTCTGAGGACCCCCTAGGGGTCACGGACCCCCTGTTGAATAACTCTGGTCTAGTGGGCGGAGAAAGACGCTGATTGCCTGATGAGTGTCAGGTTTGATAAATACTACGCAAAATGTGGAAACAGTGTATGCTATTACCGAACTCGCATAAACAGATGCAGCGTAAACTGCGCTAGTGTTAGTAGATGAGGCCCTTAGTCTTGTTTTTCAGGAGTTTCATAGTAGTATATATATTGTACTGACTAGTTCAAACATCAACCAAATGCCAAATATTTTGCAGTATTAAACGCTGACAGCTGTCACAAAGCATTGACAGCACTTCTGTGACTAAAACTGTGTTCAGCGTGAATGTGAAGTGAAATTTGACCTTGTGTTACAGTGTCCATTTTAAACTTGCACTGATGTGTCTTGGCCCTAATTCATGCCGCATAGTGCAAATGTGTTTCTATATATGCCTTCATTCTGTTGACTTTGTATGCAACCATACTACGTCAAAAATTCAACAAAAATCAGAGCATTAACGTTCATAGTATTAACGTTCATATATAGAGATTACATTTAAATGCACATAGTCCTTGTGTTTTACAAACACGGGACAAACATTTCCATAAACCACACTATGATGTTCCTACAGTGTTTGATGTGTTGGTTTCTTGGTAAAAAATGAACAAATAGTAATGCTGTTTAGTTGCCCTTAGCATTCTCTGGAAGTGTTTTATCCATTTCCAGAAACTATTTCAATCAGGAGAGACTTCCTTGCAAATATGAAAAGATGTATTGTACAAGACAAAATATGCAATGTGCAAAGTCTCTGGAGATTAGACTCCATCAAATCCATAAATGTAGGGGGGGGGGGGGGGGGGTGTAACCCATACATATCCCCCAAAATGACGACTAGTAAAGACAAGTCGGCACATACATACCACGATTTTAGTTATTCACAATATAAGTAATTTAACACCAACAGAAAATATTATGGCTCAAAGCCCAAGAAATAAAAAAATTGACTGTTGTGTCAGATGTAGCGTTGTAGATGATGTGTATATGAAGAAAGTCGCAGATGCTGCTTGGTTATATTCAAGATTTATTATAAAGTTGATTCAGCACCTTAACAAGCCTGCAGAGCTTGGAGACCCACGCTAATCCAAATCGTAGTCTAAGGTCCTTTCCTTAGTTTCAGTCACTCACAATATCTGAGTTTACTGGCTTTAAAATGAAATACAATGAAATACATATAATGTGAGTATTATGATAATAGTAATAGTTTTATATGAAAATACACCACACGACTACCAGCCGAAGCAAAAATGAAATCTCGGCAACAGCCGGAGCAAAACAAAACCTCGGCATACAACTGGCGCACAATAAGAAAGGCAAAATAATAATTCGGTGCCCACCGAATGCAAAAACAAACCTCAACGTATGACCAGAGCAAAATAAACAATGAGCTTTTGGCCATCAGCCATAGCCATCATGATAAATAAGATTAAAAAAAATAAGAAAGGCAAAATATAACATCGGCGTCACGCGAAAGCCGGAAAAACAAAACCTCTGCAACTGCCGGAGCAAACCAAACCTCGGCTGACAAGCCAGATGCAAAATACAAAGGCAAATGAATAGCTGCCACAGGAACATTGGCGAAATAAAATGCAAAATAAGAAAGGCAAATTTGGTACAATTACATCTCAATGATCGGTGCAAGTAAAACTAGGTATGAGTGATCATCATGACCAACAATATACCATGCGTGCATACCCACCATTATGGTTTCAGGGATCTCTGATTCTCGAGAATGTTATCGACATCCAGACGAATGTAGGATGCGTAGGCGGAGCCGTTCCGCAGCGGTTACGCAGCCTGTGTAAATCCCCAGTGAGGACGACCATCGACCCAGCTGTTGCAGAGAAGTACTTTATATGCCCTGACTAGCAGCAGTAGTAGCAGCCCCTATCCTAATGAATGTCCCGAATAATGCTGAGGTAACATATTAGCCTTGAGGACTAATTTTAAATGCTGATTAAACCAACACCCGTGCATAGGAAACAAGCCAGGAATAAAAAATAAAGGTGGTAGTGAATTAGTGCGTGGCCTTAATGACAAATATCCAATCATTGATTTAAATGGACAGTACTGTGAGTCTGCCTGGGCCACGACTATAGAATAGGCGCCTCCTTGTTAAGTTTCAAGCAATAATGACTAGAGTGAAATACCAGATTAGAAAAGGTGACATCTCTACTGTAGTTGAACGATTTTGAATGTGTAATAAATTCCTAACTCAGACTCCGACATAGTAGCCACGAAAAGCAACAAAAACAGAGAGGACACGAATGCCATACAGTTGTTTAGGTAAGATACGCACTGTATTCCTGAAACGACAACTGACAACCGGATAGAAGAGAGCAGATTTAAAACAGGATGTCATGCTGTGATTGGCTTGCAATACATGGCTGTCTCTGATTGGTTTAACTGAAACAGCTGAACCTGATTGACTACTGACAAGTGAATGCCTAGGAACAGCTGATCACTTAGGAGTGATGTATAAAGGAGTTTGAAGTCTTCCTGAAATAACTTATGATGAGCTCCATTACGTAAAAGTTAACCTTGGGCATTGAAAAGCTACCAAAATTAGTCCAAAATACTTTTTTTGTCTGATTTATCTGCTTCCATGTGTCCCTGCTCTTGTGTCAGATATTTTCTAAGATATTGACCCATGAGGACAATGAACTAATCTTCCCATTTCCATCTGCAAGTGTGCACAAAGCAAAGTTTACCTAAACTGCAAACACAAGCAGCCAGCACATTGCACAATACCAATGAAGACAGTTTTTACAATGATGGAACACCCAAGCAGGTCCAACTAGAAGACTCACAAGAATGGTTTGGATGGATTTACTTTACTGTTTTAGACCTACAAAGCTTAAAATTGATTAATTAACACAGTGTAGATGGGCTGCATTGTAGTTTATCGAAAGAGACAAACAGAATGAGTTGAGGAGAACACTTAATTGCTCCAGTATGGTCCTTAAATGGGAGCGAACAAAATGACATGTCTGTTTGCCAGAGGACATGGTAATTAGTGAGTGAAATTTACATTTGCTGTACATGAATTTACATTTACATATTTACATGTAACTATCCTTAAAGGGAGTAGCTTATACATAACTATAACTTATATGGATATACTGTAATACAACAAATGCATTTGTTTTGCTGGTTTGATCGAAGTGGCTACTTTTAAGGACCAGCACACTCAAATTTGTTTAAAACTGGTCATATTCTTGTAGAGCAGAGAGAAGTCTGAGTCTGAGTCTGTTCTGAGGCGTCACAGTTCAGGAGTTAGGTCCAGGTCACATTAATTAGCAGTGACAGAAACAATTTATTCCAAAAGGATATGGGTCAAGAATACACATCAGGACATATTGTAGGGTTGAGGGGGTGAAGGAGCTTGTTGGTTAATTGGCAATGTCTTTTAAAATTGTGATTATAATTGGCGTCAAGTGACATTTTTTGGGGGGAGTTTGAGTGGACATTTCCACAATCCACACTGACATTTGCTACTAACACAACACAACAAGCAAAGTGTTCCTTTTTAACTCATTGAAAAAGTACAGATTTGATAAAGTATGTCATGGAGACGGTTGATGTGGTGCTGCAGGTTAACTGTTCCCAGAGAGGTTTCTTCCTGTGGTATACAACATACATTACATAATGAAACATGTCAGTTTAATCAAAGGCTGTTGAACTCTTCTGTGTGTATCAGCACTTTAAATTTAGCCATCTCAAAGGAAACTTAATATATTTAAGTAAAAGCTGTCTCAGCTACCCCATGTAAGATTTGTTTATTTGCAGCTTTATTGTAGGACAACCAGTGCACTTTCTTCTATAAGTATATATATATATATATATATATATATATATATATATATATATATATATATATATATATATATATATATGTGTGTGTGTGTGTATAGAGTTATATATGTAACTCTCCACATCTACTGAAAGACAGTGTTGATATTATTAGATGCATACATAATTGGAACTATACTCTCTTCCATTCAGTAAATGGGTGAAAATGATTAAAATCAATGTTTTTGTTAATAATATATGCTTCTTCCATACATTTGCTCAAAAAGATTTTTTTAATTCCACACCAGCCTTATTTAAAGTTTGTAATGTTTATTTGTCATTTAAATCATCAAATTATGAACATGCAAATATTGCAGTCTTAGTGACTGCTGCTTTGTTACAGTAACGTTAAAGTAGGGTAATCTGATTACAATATCAGATACTATAGGCTACTCTTACACATAATGTTCTCAAATGTAAATGTTTTGTAACAGCTAAAAATGTAGTGATGTCAATATCTTCTGCAGTATCAAATGTAAAATGATCTTGCTGTGTGGAATAATGTAGCTGAGTGGTGCAGTGTTGCCCACAGTAAATACTATGTACTGTATATACGGACAAAAGTACCTTGGGATTACTTTACTTCATTAACTGCAGAGCTTTACAAATAATTAAACTCATATAGTTTTGTAGAGAATATATTGCTCTGGCGCAATTCCACTGTGCATTTGTTGATGAAAAGTGCACTACAGTATGTGCTACAACCTGTAATTCTTACCATCTCTAATTGTAATGCATGTGACGGGATTACATTTTATTAGATTTTTTACACTTTCCTTGTTTTAACTGGTCACGGGGGAGGGGGAGGGGGGGTGGATAGAACTGTAAAAACTTAAAAATGAATGCATTGGACAAACTCTAGTTAAAAATAAACTTTTAGTTATAATAAATAGAACTGTCTGTGTTAATATAAGTAGTGTCATTGTGAAGAATCATTCATTCATTCAACTTGCCAGTGCATTACCAGGACTTGATGAGGCGTTATCGGTCGGCTTTGCCAAACTCGGTGCTGCCGTCAGTTGTTGTAGGCATCCATTGTACACTCAGTAATTGTAGATGCTTTAAAAATAAGCCAGCTCCATCTGGTTTTCTTAGAAATAAGAAGCAAAGTGTATAAATGTTACAGCTTTTTAAAATATCATTTTCAGAAAACTGAAAAAGAACCCCTGCTCCCACAGCAAACAGAAACAGCTTTTCACTTTGTAATTCAAAGTATCGGCCACCCTGTGTGCTCCATACATCCCTCCAGCTAACTCAGATGTCTAGTCTGATGCGTCAGCAAAGGCAGAGAGCAGGGCGCATGGCACAGCAGAGAGACAAAATAATGGGCTTTTAACTGGCTGAGAAACACATACCTGTCAAGTATCCCGTTTTGGCCTGGAAAGTCCCTTATTTTACCCTTCTTTCCCGCCGTCCTCCCGTATTAGTATTTTCCCGTAAATCTCCCGTATTTTAACCCGTATCATAGTTGAATATCATAGATGCTGTCCCTAGGCTGCCTGCACTCGCAGCCCACTCTTTGTATTTACAGTATTTATTTTTTCTACTAGTCCAGTGTGCTGCTATCAACCTAACAACCATAACTCCAGTTTGGGCAGGTAGCGTTGCTCATTGACTGAATATTATAATAATTAATAAGAGTGTGGTGTAGCCCTGCTGCCAGATGATTCGGCACTACCATAATGAAACTGACTTGACTTGATCAGAAACCTTTGTAAAAGGGGGAGATTTGTGCTGAGAATTATGACAATTTATAAAATGTGATTTAGTGTCAGAAGCAGAGCCAGTAGTGTGCATTAGGGATAACTGCTGTCAGTCTAAGGCACATCTACTGTCAGCTGGTGTATCACAGTGTGTGAACAAGCAAACATGATCAGATTAGTTACAGTATAATCACTTTTTATGCCCAAATATTACTTGTGACCCATTATGCCTTTATCCTCAAAATTAGGATAGTAAATATACAAAGCCCACGACTGAAAGGGAAGAGAAAGTTATATGAAATATTATTCAAAGGAAAAACATTATTATGGTGTCATTAGAAAGTGCAATACAAGTTATCTTGTTCTTTATTTAATTTCACGTTTTTGGATATCTGTGATTACTTATTTGCACAGAAAATAGATTCTGATATTGTTGAACATCATTGGGTTGTTGTAAAGATGTTAACTTTTCTAATAAATCGACATTGTGAAGCAACACTTGGAAATAGTGATATTTTACAAAAATACACTCAATTGCAAGGCTGTATAGAGTAGGGTGCTATTGCAGACTTATATACTCAAGTTTTGATTACATTTTTTTGTGAAGTGGGCCGGTCTAAGGTATGAAACTCCAGGGCTGAAAATGAGTCCCACTCCGGCCCTGAATGAAAATAAAATGTAAATGTAAAGACAAGCAATGTTATAAATTGTAAATGTTTTCAGCATTCTGCATCAAGTGGTGATTTTAGCTTTCTTGTACACCTGTCTTAAAATGTAAGGGATACTGGAGCTTTGTTGGGGTGGTGGGACTGCTCGCGGTGGGTGCCGGAAAATTTCCCTTATTTTCAAATCCAAAACTTGACAGGTATGGAGAAACAAGACCTCAACGTTTTGTTCCTCGGACTAATCATTTACATGTTTATATCCTTTCATTAAATTCTTTATAAACCCTTTTCATTTTTTTTTTATATCTTGGAATATTTTATCTGTTCTGGGTGGAAACATTACAACTGTAATTGTAAAAGGGCATTTTTGAACTTAACTTTTTTCAGTGTTGTACAAACCAGTGTTTTCACAACCTTCTACCCATGAAAGTGCCCTGGAACGGCAGTCAAACCTATAACTTACTACCCGTGAACTTGTACCAGATCGTTGTACTCCCAATTACAGTTTTTGACGTCACACACACATAAACAACAACGGCGACCCCTGTTGATGCTGTACAGACGCCAGTGATTAACGGTGAGAAACAAAAATAAATACACGAATAGGCAATGTAAAGTATTTCCGCACATTTTAATCAAAACAATACACATACGATTGTGTACTACTTTGGGTTATGTTTATTAAATAAAGCCCAAAATATGTTGCCGACTAGAAATCGCTAGTATCAGCTAGCGCTAGCTAACGTCAACATTGGGTAGCCGCTAGCTAACTCTAGCTAGAAGGGTTTGTCGTGACTTTGCCTGGAACGCTACCAAGTTGTGAGTTGTGACATGAAGTCGTAAGATTAAAAATTGTGTCTGGAACGCAGCATTAAGCACACTGAGCTCTCTCTCACTGAGTGCCTAGTCCACCCACACCTGAACCTTATTCAATTGTCAATGGAGCTGTCTGTCAACCCCCAGAACCAATGTTTTTGATAGTACCGATACAACTCTGTTCATTTAGTCATGGTAACTTGTAGGGGTTCTCTGCCATTTATCCCTTGTTGTCTTCACGTCGACCATGAAGATTAACCTTTCTTGGCGCTTTTTTTTAATGTTTTTGTCATCTTATTTTTTAGGCTTTTTTAAAACATTTTTTTATTTATTTTTATTCATGGTACAATGCAATTATAATTAT
This sequence comes from Gymnocephalus cernua, assembly GCA_023631565.1. Taxonomy (NCBI): domain Eukaryota; kingdom Metazoa; phylum Chordata; class Actinopteri; order Perciformes; family Percidae; genus Gymnocephalus; species Gymnocephalus cernua. The sequence continues at coordinate 24,334,678 of CM042446.1, forward strand.
AATTAAAAAAATCTATACATATTTTGACTAATAGTTAAGATCGGAGGATGTTGACTGAATCACAGACTGGTTTATCTCAAAGTTTAGTCAGGATACTGTTTTGAAACCATTTTCAACACCGAGGACAACACAAGGGTTATTCTGCATCCCCTTTTTCTCCTGTTTTGTGGTCAGTTTGGGAGTATTGTCTGTTCTGTTTGATTAGACCAATGAATGTGGGCTTTTTGTTTATTATTTTAGCCTTGAAGACCCTGACACCTTATTTGCTATGCAGTGTTAGTTGTATCTCTTTCAATCATTGTCCTGTAAATGAATGTCATTCATTGTTACACTTATATGTTTCTGCAGTGTTTTCTTGTCATTTTGGTCCCATTCAAAGGTTTTTGAGTAAATGTATTATAACTTGTTAATATATTACTCCCTGTATTCCCCTAGACGTAACACATCTCATACAATGTATTCAGAAGTAGAAGTGAAGTTTTGAGCTCAGCAGTTATAAGTGGGTAATTAAATAAGATACAAAAGGGCAAAGTCCATACAATAAATAAATAAAAGAAGATATGCTTTATCTGGCAATTGTAATTCACCTGATTCTGTGTTGTCCTTTAACGTTCAGGCCCAATGGCACTTTGTCCAATCCAAATCCAGTATTGAACCTGCATATTACATTTTGAATCCTCTGTTGTACTTAAATAAACATACAACAACATAACAACCAGTGAAAAAGGGCGGGCAGCGTTGACTTTAAACGGCAATCATGCTAACATTACCTAAACGTTTTCTACTGCAATGTGAAAGTAGCGAGGTTAGATACATGGTTAGATAAAGGTTTTGCATGAGAGCTGGCATTTAAATGGAGCTGGCATTCAGAAACTAACTCTAATTCTTTTTTTTTAAAGATAATTTTTTTGGGCTTTTCTGCCTTTAATTGACAGGACAGATAGCTGGGAAAAGGTTGAGAGAGGGGGAAGACATGCAGGAAATTGTCACAGATCGGATTCAAACCCTGAACCTCTGCATCAAGGCGTAAACCTCTCAGTATATGTGCCCCTGCTCTACCCACTGAGCCAACCCAGCCACGCAATTTTTTTAATCAGGCCTTTACATTTTCCTGAATTGGTTACAAATAAATACCCCAGACAAACAAAAAATGCAAACAATATCACTATTCAGCCATTTTCAAAATCATATACACAAGGGAACTTCTAAAGGGCTTGCAAGATGTTAAAGCTTAGTCAAATGGTGCACCAGTGTATCCACTTTTGAACACAAACCAGCTTGCAGAGTGTTAAGATGCTGGATGCCTGTCCTCACAACTGGCATAAATCACTATGCACATGCCTCGTCCAGATGGAAGGATTTAATCACATGGGAAAGGAATGAAACAAAATAAGGGGGAAGTCAGTCTTGTCAGTCTTGGAGGAGGGTGATAGGATATGATTTCTGGACGAAGAACGCTAGCACAAATGTGAGTAATAAACAGGTGTAGGGAAGATAGAACACAAAAATGGAATAGGTCATTTCCATCCAGATGCAAGCTGTCAGAGGGTTTGTCTTTTCTGGTACATGGAGGGACTAATAATGTGGTTGGGTCCACTTCCTGTCTTCATCAAAAACTCCTCTCACACAATGTTCTTTCTTTCCAGCATTAGGTGGTAAAATTGCTTCAAATAGGCGGTCAGGACTACAGTGTGCATGAAGTGTATTAGCATGCAGCGTGGCACACGAGGCAGTCTCATCAGCTTGTCAAACAAAATTACAGGTGCGGAATACACAGTGAATCATTCATCACCTCACAATGTCCTCCCTGGTCTCCAACTGCTTCCTTTTTGTTTAGCCGTGGTGCTCTATTGGAGATTCACCCAATCAATGTAATTGCGGGTGATTGCTTGATTCAATCCAGTGCCTCCTTACAATCGCTGCTACGATCAATGGCCAATGCTCCCACTTTCCTGCTGTCACAGTAAAGGATTATCCAGGCATGCTACAAGAAGAGAAATTATTTTAAGTGAAGATTTATCTGATTATTTCTGAAGGATTGAGCACTTTTATACCTGTGGTACAGTGCTTTTGTTACCTCTTATGTTAGGCATTATGAATTGGCTACATTATTTAACAAGCCATACATAAAGAAAATCTGATTAATATTGGAACTCAAGACTTCTTCCTCTTTAATTGCCTCCGCTGTCTTTTCACGTTCAGTATGTATTGGTCACAGAGAATGAAGTCTTTGTCTTTGTATTTAATACTACATTTGTGTCTGTGGTTTTACTGCTTTTGAGAAATTCTCCTCATCAAGTATTTCACATGAGATTACATAGTGTTAGCTTTTAGAGTTCAGAGAGGATTTGACTGTTCAGCATTACACTGGAATATATGTGGGATATGTGTAGCCTTTTTTATGATGAGCTTTGTAATAACTGTGTGACATTGATCGCCAGGGGTTGTGCTATTTATGGACCAGCGATTATCGTCAATGAAACTTTGAACTTGTCTTAAATTATGAAAATAGATTTAAGAAAGTGGTGATCGAGCTAAATAAAACTTTGTATCTGCTACATTGATCATATGTGATTTATTCAAGTCAGTATTTGGAAATCCTCTCATTAGATTTTTTTAATAAAGATGAACTTTGATGCCACAGACAGCTGTGCGGGGCTCTGTCTGAATTCTCCTGCAGCGTGCTGACAGGCTGCTAATCCTCCCTTCTCATATCAGCTTCTTCTGAAATCACGGCTTAGTTTTCATCAAGCCGGGCCGGTTGATGGTAATGAGCTTGGCATTTTCAGAGCCACACTGATACGGGTTGTAGTACATAACACTGAAGAACTTGTTTCCCTAAATATCCGTCACATAGGTTGATGTATTTATACATCAAATTTTCTATTTTAAATTACTGGAATCTTCAGTCAAACCTCTTCTCTGAAACTGCTAACGGACTGAGCAACCAGCAATAAAAGCATGTTTTAATCTTAGGGGAGATAAGTAATTGCAGCTATTTTTGGAGCATATTGAAATGTCGACTGGCTGCGTCTGTGCCTCCTTTTTCTACTCTTAGATAATAAACAGTGTATTAACACAGCAACATCGTATATCAACATGTATTGTATAAGTGCGATTTGTCTCTGTATTTGCAGCCAGGGCAGTGTGTGTCAGCCACAGTGCTGAGCAGTAGCGATGGCCTAAGCTGTGCTGATGGATGGCTTGGCTGCAGGCTGCCAGGCGCTGGTGCTCGCCTCGGCTCCCACCGACGCAACGCGACCCTTTAGCCCAGGGGTATGGCTTAGAATGCAGCTATTAGAGCAGTCCGGAAGATTTCCAGAGCTCATTATAGTCAAGTGTAAAACGTGTACACACACACACACACACACACACACACACACACACACACACACACACACACACACACACACACACACACACACACACAGGCAGCTCCATGTATGTGCGCACAAACACAGGGGCCACTTAGGATGCAGGTCCATGAGCACTGAGGGCAGAATTCACTGGAGCTTCACAAAAAATAAGAGGTGAAAACCACAGTCACCATGGTGTGTTCGGAAACATTTACAGAAAATTGCTCGCATTTTACACAAAACTGAGACAATGACACAATTTTACAATTTTAGAACGGAGGCATCATTGTTGAGGAAGCAGATCTGCAGCAGATTTTCTCCTTAGGCAGGATGGGTTTTTAGGACTATAACAGGTGCACAGTCAGATTTTGTGCCCGTTAATTATGTTTGCTTGCGTAAGTAGAGCTTGTAATTTTGTTTGCTTCTTCCAAAGACATTCACAGCTTATTTTGCATTCACTGGAGTTATGTAAAGGAATAGATAATGTCAGTGCTGAAAGGCTGAGAGTATTGCTTAAATGGGTTTGTAATGACAGACGCTGCTTATAATGGCACCATTTAAAATCATGGCTGTAGAGTTTTCCTAATTCACTCAAATCCATTTTAAGTCAAGGATAAATGTTACTATATTAACAATTATCATACTACAATAAACTGGTGTATAGTATTTTCTCTGCCAATATCTCAAAAGAACATACAATGCATTAGTTCATATGCTTATGAATTTCACCAGAGAGTCATACAGGAACCACAGAGCCACAGAACAAATAAGGGTTTAGTGTCTTGCTCAAGAAGACATTCAGAGAAGTTGACACTTGCTGATAAACTGGAGACCACCTGTCCCAGTTATATATGCACAATTAATCACAATTTTATCGGAATCGCAATATGGATTAGTGCAACATCCAAATCGCAGGGGGGCAGAAATATTTGAATATGTGTCAAACCATTCTGAATTAAGAATTATAGTGCAAAATAAATCACATATATAATCATTATAATCATATTCACACTATACACTATTTTAAAATTGATAGTTTTCAATAAAAATGAGGATATTGATACAAAAAAGTTCATACCCTCCAATATCGTGAATCATATCGCAATAGTAATATCAGTCAAAATAATCGCAATTAGATATTTTTCTTCATATCGTGCAGCCCTGCCCAGCTACGAGCATAACTGAGGAAAAGCCAAGACACTGCAGTGATACTGTATAGTACTGAATGTCAATTCATATAGTTCCATTTTTTACTACTATAATTCTTTCTCATGCTGCCTTCCAAAAATATTTTACACATAAAATGAATTAGCACCAGCAAATAGATTTTGCATGGAATATACTGTAATGCCACCTGCATGATGTTTTATTATCAGCAGAATGAGGCAACATTTATTAATGTTCACTTTTAACAGTTTTCATTTATTTTCCCAACAATGGAAACCAAAGCATGATTAACATTGTATATATATATATATATATGTATGAAACTCACAGCAGCTGGTTAAAGTGACTTTAATCAATATTTTTGAAATAACATTGCAACAATGTGAAAGGGGTCGTTGGTGGCGATGAATCTACAGAGAATTATCAGACAATCTGAAGCTCCCCCTTTATACTGACTTCCAGCTCATTGATCAACTGTCCGGCTGCAACTTACTCACTGCTCTCATAGTGTTGTTTTAGGCCGCAGCAGGCAGCCGTTTTCAGCACAGAGGCTCTATAAACCCACTGTACACTATATAACGTTGGTAACTCGCTGGTGAACATAGTGGAGCATTTAGCATTTCTGTGATTAAGCTGCTTTTTTTCTCCACTGGTGGCTGCAGAATTAGTCAAAGCACAGGACTGTTGGCTCGAGCACTTACGGTTCCTGCAGTGGTCCTGTTGTGGACAGTAAATCCAAAACACATTTCAGTCCACAGACAAATCAAAGGGAAGTGTTGATGCATTGTGGGAAAACAGGTAAAGTAAGAATCTGCAGGAAAGTTGCTTACAATGTCCAATGTGTGTAGATTATTCCCTGGCTCCTCTCCAAACTGTCACTCAGCTCTTTGTTGACTTACCCAGCTGTAATGAGAAACACTCAGCCATGGCCACCCCAAGAGTCCAGTTAGCTTTTTGATTTATTGAAATCCACTGCTGGCCTGTGCTGAGTCACCAGCTCTGTGGTGAAAGCCAGACTGATACTTCACAGTTCCTGTCCCTGCTTTGACTCTACTTAGTATCATCATACTGTCAGATATTTTTCTTTGCCTCCATGCACTGTATAGTAGCAAAGGGTGCACTCATTTATCCAGCAAAGCCACAATCGACAGGGGACACTTGAGTTGGACAGCTGATGCATACATATTCATTATTATGCTTATACAAATAGAAAACGCTTTTTCAAAGTTTAAAGAATATATACATCAACAAACCATATATTTATGTATTCCCCATCCAATTATTTTTGAAGCGAGTGTGAATGCCAAGTTATTTTCCACCAATATACTTAATGTACCACAGTTTAGTCATTTCTAATCATAAAGCATTGGATGACATTAGTCCAGCTGGCTTTGGTCCTTCCACAAAACATATCACGCAGCATTAATTCAGGCTTTCTGGAGCCTTTTGAAAAATCATTCTGAGCCTTTATTTTTTTTTAAATATTGTGCAAATAACACGGAGATATAACTAAAAATACACATAGCGCAGATTAAAGAAGACCTGCAGAGCCCTGTCTCATATCATTTTCATTCATTTGCAAATTTGCAACAGTGATTTACTGGCAACATTTAGTCCCAATGCAGGAAGAGTGTGATGTGCATGTGCTGAGTGCTGGGAAATGTAAAGGTGATGGGTGTCGTAGTACTTGAACTCAGTGTGGACTTTCATGACCATAATGTTTCCCTAATCTTAGACCATCCACACACTGCGGAGCGGAGGAAGGTCTGGCTGGTCCACACAGCATTCCCGGATGGGAGAAAAACGTGCTCTGGTTTATTGGCATTTCTTTAAACCAATCACAATCGTCATGGGCGGCGCTAAGATACGCACCGAACCGCTGTAAAATAGTTGTGCGAAAGAAAACTCAGATTGGACAGATCTGTCTCAATTTGCCATGCAGAGATCTGAGGAGCAGTTAACCATAGTCCTCATAAATTCCAACACAAAGAAAGCGGGAGGAAACAGACATTGGCGACAATACAGGCATCTGGTGGAATTTCCTGCAGCACCGGAGCAATCCCGGAAGTGGAACATCAAGGATATAGACTACCCTTATCTTAACCAAGTTTCAGGTTTTTTTATTTGATTAGGACAATGCACATTAATCAACATTTCTGTAAATGCACCAGTGTTAGCCAGATGGCTAATTTTCAACTGTAGTCCTAGTTAACTTTAGTTATCTAAATGTAACTACAGATATATTATACAGGCAGAACAAGAAAACAAGTGGAACACAATGAGTGGAAACACTTGGCAAATACATTATGTTCAGTATGAACATTGTGCATAAGGTGTGTATATGAACAAATGTACCTGTAAATGTAGATTTTGATCTAAAATGTGATCTGAAAAGAGGCATTACGCATTCTCCTAAAGGTATTCACCTGAAATGGCTGCATGTGAATGTACAAGTATTAACAATGATTAACAATGATGAGACATTTATCCAAGCAATAAACTGATTGCCATGCGTCTCTCATAAGAATCTGTTTCCACAAGTATAAATTGTAGTATAAGTGACTATTCATGACTATATGACTATTCAAAATGATATACACTCTTTTGATGTGATATAGGAATAATGTAAGTCCACGCTATCAACAATGATTTAGAATATATGATATACAGTTTACAACACATGCTGGACTCATTTTATCATTATTTAACTAATTATCCATTTTTGTGCAAGGTTATGTCCAGAAAATCTGACTACTTAATTGTTATATTCACTCACTTCACTGTTTTAACGCACCCAACAATTGCATAATCTTTCTAGATAATTAAATAGTAAAAATCATACATTGTCACCACTGTAGCTGCCATAAGATATTGGTCTAATAATATAATATAAAAAATAGGTGCTTCTGGTGGCTGCAGATGTGCTTAAAGGTATTAAAAGATCAAACCTGAAGGACAGTTGTTTAGAAATGGTATGTACTTCGTCATTATCAACCTACTTTTCAAATATCTTCAATAGTTAAGATTAATAAACATATTAGTTAAATCTAATTAGAGCTTGAAAACACCACAGTTACTCTATCCGGCTTAATTCAAAGCCAACACTTTGTTGGGACTTTAATTTGCGTGGTGTTTTAAGTGTTAATAGCTGCAATGTTAAGATTGATGCTTCTATTATGTTATGGCTGAAAGAATAAAAGCATGATTATTTTATAGCTTATCTTTTCTTGTCTGTTATGATTCCATTTCCACCACAGTGCAAGTCCTGGCAAAGACATATGTGTAGAAGCCTTATCAGAGCTTCCTTTCAGCCCTAGGCCTTTGTAGAAAAATCTCTCTCTGCACTTGCTTCTTCCACTCACTCCATCTTCTTTTAGCCAGCATCTCTGGAACATTGATGATAATCGCTAAAACCTTAGACATATGCCAACACCGTCACAATCTCCGGACATCCTGTTTTTCCATGTTGACCACATAAACATCTCTCCTCTGTCCCGATGCTTACACAAGTTGTCAAGTAGTTATTAATCGCTTTCAGACGAGATACTTCAAAGTCCTCATTTGTTAACCTTCATTTGTCAGAGACTCCCCAAGTTAATCCGAGGCAATTACTCATTGTTGGAGATGGGAAGATGAGCAGTCCATAATCAAGCAGCTCAGAGTTAAGAAACTCTTTGTGATTGATAGTGAGTTGTCATTAAGGGCAAAATAATAAAGGTGCAGCGTACCACAGGGATGCCTGACAGGCAGTGGAATTGAGAAAAGATGAATTAATTACACATTTTCTCATTGAAACAGTCTACAGACCGCATTGCCTCTACTCACTCATTTTAAGTGGTTGCTTTATGTCCTTGAGAAAGTTTCTTTTTCAAACTGTGCTGCCTGCGGGGAATCAGGCCTCACAGAAGATACAGTTTGACACATTCAGAAATCGTGTTTGGGCTTCTTTTTAACCAAGTCAAGTAGATTCTGTAAGCATGACACCCAAAGACAAGTCAGGGAAAATGCTGAATAAATGAGGTTTTGAAATGATGATTGGAATTTTCCTTTTTTTCCATGTGTATTAAGTTTAATCAAGACTAATGATTTATTTGTCAGTCAACAAATGGTATCCAGTATACTACTACAAACAGCTCTACTCTGAATCTTTAAACTTTTTCTTTTAAGATGACAATGAAAGAAAGGAATTAGGGAACAATATGAGGACATTTTCCCCAAAGAAATCCACTGCCACACATAACACTGTGAAGACTGCTGCCTCAAAAATACCACACAGTTATCTTTTTAATTTCTTATGATAACTTTGCAAAAGTGTTTTTTGGGGAAAGAATGGCATCAACAAGATTTCTGCACCATGCTGCCTTAACTGTCGGTGTTGTGATTTTCTCAGGAGGAGGTGTTAGGAGAAACAGTTCATTAAAATCTAAGCGCACGCTGAAACACAAAAGAGATATCACCTTATGTTCTTCAGCTTGACAATCAATGAGCACCAAACTAGTGCCCTGGAGGGCTGCAATGCATGGATGTCAAAACATGTAAAATCAGGCTGTGGATTTTTGCCAAAATATACCACAATATCTCAAAATGCTAAGCAGCAAATTCTCTCTTCTCTTACTGATATGTTTTACTTGAAAGTAGAAGTCCCAACTTGAAAAGGCACTCAGTTTGTTGGCCAACCTGAAAACCTTATCATGCTCATTTTTAGGTTCATACTTGTATTTTGGTTTTCTACTAGAACATGTTTACATGCTTTAATGTTAGAAAAAAGACATTATTTGTTTAATACTGTCTGAAATGTTCTGTTTTAGCACCTGTCTCTTTAAGTCCCCCCTCCCAAAAAAAAAAGCTAATTCTGCTCTGATTGGTCAGTTTTCCCGGGTCTTTCGCATCTGTGCTTTTGGCACCAGTCATTGCAGCAGGAAATGATTGTAACGGCACTTTCTACCCAGTTGTGACATCACAACTGTACAGAAGTCCACAGAATGCTCGTTTAGAGGCACAGGTTCTGAATACGGGCCTGTGTGCATTTGATGGTCTGTCAAGGTCAGATGTTGGAGGACACATTTTCATTCTGATTACAGTTCATCACTCTCCATCATTATCCTCCAAGTGAAAAAAAAGCAACTGCTTATAATACAAAACAAAGCATTAACACATTGCAGAATTATGTTTCATTGTTGGCGGATAGATGAATGAATCTGCTGTCTTACCAGAGACCAACTAATAAGTTGTTGAGGTTCCAAAAAATCAGAGAATTTCTACAAAGAAAAAAAAGTCAATGGAAAAGACAGCGGGTTTGCATGGAGTTCAGCATGTCTTTCATTGTTGCATGACAACAACTGAGGCACAGCAGGGGGCAAAGCAAATAATAATGTGTATGCCAGGAGGAAGAGCAACGTGGAATACAAACTAGGATGAGAGCGAAGCCTGTAAAAGGAAAGAGGTTGAGGGAAATCTGTTTCAATTACGTTGAGAAAGGTCAACTGTTGTGATGACAGATTGTTAGACATGCAATGAGAGTGCACATTATTAATAATCCATACATCTATATAATGAAGAGTCATGAATAATAATTGGTGAAATAAAACACACTGTATATGGCTTCATTTGGAATGCATCCCCTCTACCTCATGCTCTTTTTTCACGTTTTCTACTTGGTGATTTCTGTACTATGATACTGTAAAGCTCTTTGACTCTAACAGTCACAAAGAGACACACCAATTATTTTTGACTTGACATGTAGGTCACACATCTAGTCTCAAAAAAGTACTGCACTTGGTGTTGAATGATGGAAGAAATTAATGATGTGGAGAGTTTGGAAATAAATGGAGCCTCTTAAAGTTAAATGTGATTGTTGTATATTAGGTTACATGTGCTGCTTATTTATTAATGTCTCTACGATGCTATGCCTTTTTTTCTCTTTCTACTGCTTCACCCGCGGTGTGTGAAGGAAAGATACGGCAGGTCCTTCCTTCCTGTCCAACTTTACAATCAATAACTACAAGTAGATTACACATACCAAAACTGACAACTCACTCATGTGCAATATCAATGTATAGCAAACTGTTCAATATCAATATTTCCTATGTGCAATAATATGAATTTAACAGTTCAGTCTGTCTACTTAATATATTTAGCTTTTAAAACATATGCTACTCGTTATTTCACTATCCCATTTGCTGCTGTAACACTGCAAATGTTCCAGCTGTGGGACTAATTAAGGGTTATCTCATCTTATTTTTTCTCCCTTTGCCCCCTGTCGTTCTCACCTTTCTTTTCATTATTTTATCTTATTTCATTTAAACATGTTTTAGTAATAAAAAAAAATTGTCTTCTTGCAACTTTAAAAGTGCAGTTGTTTTGCCATCTATTGCATGATGTGTCCTTTAAAAAGAGAGCTCACGTCTGTCGTGTATGATGAAGGCTCATGCTGACTTAAGGTCGTGACACACTAACCTGATAATCGGCCGTCGGACAGTCTGGCGAGGTCAGGAACTTGAGTCAGTTCGGTGTGTTCCGTGCCATCGTCCGTCGGAGGGGCCGTCAGCCTTCATTTTGGCCGATTTGACATGTTGAATCGGAAGGCGGGCACTGCCAGCAGTCGGACTCAAATGACCAATCTGATTGGTAGAGTGCTAGGAGAGGAGCGGGATGAGCGTGACTAGAGTCTCTCAAAGTTTAAACTGACCTTTGTCAATCTGACATGAAGACAGATTCAGCAACTGCATGGCCTATTTCTCGCTTAAAATGTTTTCAGAAAGACGTTTCGGTGAACTATTTTAGTAAAATGTGAGATTGTATTCTGAACAAGCTGCGACGACAGTCTGGCTTTGAATTTGTGACGCGTCCGTCCAATCAGCTGGCGGTTTTCATTTTTGGGCAACAATACAGATTAGCACCGCCTGCTGTTATGGAGACGTATTACTCAGTCTCATTGCTTCGGTGTGTTCTGAGGCACTTTTTTGACCAACTCGGGGAGACTGATCAGTCCAACTGCCTTTTCTGCCGAGGGTCGGCCGTCTGGTTGGTGTGTCAGGGGCTTAACATCACCCAGCACATGAAGGGTTTGAACTCCTCCCCTCAGGGAAGAGATACAAATCCATCGGAGCACAGACCACAAGACTGATGAACAGTTTTTATCCAAAAGCCATTACTACAATGAACTCTGCACTGAAATCACACACCTTATAAACACAACTGTGCATTATGCCAAATTACTACATTTATTTATTTATTATTCCAACTGTTGCAATACATAAAACTCTTTTACTCTAACTTTTCAACATGCATATGTAGATAATTGTGTATGTGAGTTGCATGTGTGTGAATGTTAGATGTTAAATAAATATGAATAAAAATAAATGCATTTTGAGCACCATTTCCAGTTAATCTCATTGTATCTATCATGCAATGACATTAAACGAATCTTATCTTATTTGCATCAATGTTTCGGCCATTAAGTAGTAACTATCTCAGCAAGAGGTATTTGTTCTGCTTTTCTAAGCACTGAATCTGAATTGCATTGGTGTTTATCTTACAGTTAATCGCCAGGTAACGTAAGGTATCAGGGTACCCCCAGGATCCTCCAACTTAAATTCAAGGCTTTTTAAGACCTTTTTAATACCATTTCAAATTAAATTCAATAAAACTTCGTACCCATTCCGTAAAATCTGGATACATTTTTCAACCCTAGAAAATAAGTAAGCTACTTGAATTAAATAAAACATTTTATTTAAATTATCAGTCATATTTAATACAATTTATTAGATTATAATATAATATAATCCAATAAAATAAGATATATTACACTGCATAAGCACTTTTACTTTTGGTACTTAAGTATATTTTGATAATACTTTCGTACTTTAACTTAAAGGAGAACTCCGGCCAATATTTAGCGTTTTGCTCTGCTACAGTAGCAGATAACCGTTAACGTTACCTGCCGGTCACCTCGTCTCTAACAGTCCGCTCACAGTGACGTCCTGCACGGATCAACAGATGTTAGAGTCTGACGGCTGCTGGCTCTGTTTGTTATAAGACGCACACCGAGCAGATTACGCGTTAAACGCGTCTTCGTATGGATGGCCTCTTAATGCGCTCACAGATCCAATCTTTGCAGATGTTACCGCTCTGTGTTTGGCTAGCTAATAAGCCGTTAGCCTGTTAGCTTGAGGTTTGTCTGAAGGCGCCGAGCGGCCAGCCAGGCTCCGTCACACACAGAGACATTCGGTACATCCTTCGCTCAGTTTAACCGCTAACCCCCCCAGTACCGGTCAGAGAGGCGTTTACTTTGTGTCTCGGTCCTCTGGTGTGTCCAGCGACGGGCTCCGCTCAGTTTTTAATTAGCCTACATTAGTAACAGTTAATTTTGTTACGGTATGAACTTAATCATAGGAAAGGCAAAAAAATATAAAACCTTTGTAACGAAATCCAAGACTTTGTATAACAAATTCAAGGCTTTTAAGGCCTTAATTTGAGGTTATCAAAATGAAGACTTTTTCAATGCGGGTACCCTGGGTATAGTCTATAACCATGACGTTCCACTTCCGGGATTGCTCGGAAGCGGAAATTCTGAAATTCCGCAGGATGTCACTTTTTTCGGCCGGATGTCAGGTACCTTCCACTTTCTTTGTGTTGTAATTTTAAACTTGGGTGGATTTCTGAGGACTATGGTTAACTGCTCCTCAGATCTCTGCAGGGTAAATCCAAAATAAATAAATTTTGCTTAGAGGCTACAGTAACTGGTAAACATATTAAATACATCACTGGACCAAGCATCTTTAAAATACATATTGTTTTCTGTATTCACATAAAGAAAATACAATCCCAGTTAGTGAATATGTCATCAGCTCTTTCCGCCTGTATAATGTTGCACAGAAGCTAGTTTTCTAAGATGTAACATGCAACCAAGGTTTCAAATTTAGCTTTCCTTTAAGGTTTCCTTTACTTCTCTCTCATCTGCTTTCATTGCCATATTTAATTTTAAAACAAATGTGAATAAAATCTGACTCTTTTCAAATGGCTTGAGAATTAGGCTGCAACCCATAATTAGTTGCAGGCTAAGCCCCTTGTGTGATAGTTTGAAAGCATAATTAATATTCATGTTCTTAGTGTGTAAGCTACAAATCCCTGTTGAGTAAGTGCAGCATTCTTGTCACAACCGGCTGTTTATGTGGAGAAAACAATAGGAGAAAGAGCCACAGTCAGCATCTGCCACTTAATTCTAGTGCTTACAATACAAAACTCAAATCATGAGCAGCTAGTTATCTGTAAACAAAGTGAGAGTAGGTAGGAAATTGTCCCTCAGAAGATTTCAGATTACTGTTTTCTAATGCGGCCAATCAGCACTAAGAAAAACAAAAGAAGCACATACTGCACCTGTTGAAAACATTGTTGTTCTCTGTTGAAATGATCATGTCTTTATGTGAAAATTACAACTTACACAAAGAGTAGTGGAAGAATAGCGGCTGAAAAACATTCATCTGGTCTTGAGATTTTCAGTAGATATTTAAAAGTGCAGGTATTTTAACATTGCCTGTAAAGATGCTTTACTAAACTGTTTCTACAGAATGGCCAGTCAAATAAATTAGCATTTTTTTTCAATTAATAATTAATAATTAAAAGTTACATAAAAATGTGTTTTTGTTTCATCTACCGGTAAACTCTTTTCTTAAGTGAGTTAATGGAAGAGCCTGAGGTAACATTGCTATGATTATTAGCCTACATATTTGATGAATGTTATGAATGTGTAATTCATTAAATTAAATTTAGAGGAATTGTTCCAACAAATTGCAAAATAATGAAATGTATCCACAAAGAAGTTGTTTATTGATTGCATGATAGTATTCAGGTAGAAGACACACTTATAAGCTTAGCTCTTAAAATGTTTGTACAGTATGTGAAATATACAGTTTTCCAAATCTCAAATTTTAACCTATGGTATTTATCCAGAAAATGTTTATTATTTTTAGATGTTTTATTAGTATAAATGAAAATTAATGATACAACAAAGTTCAAACAAACTTCCAGATTATTTTCTACCTAAAACAACAAAACACAAAAAACACAAAACCCTCACTTCTTCCATCAGTTTCATGAAATCCATTCACCAAGTACCCCATGCTTTCCAAACTCTGGAATAGAGCTAGTTTATTTTCTATCTACTAATTTTCAAATAATCTATCCAAACAGTTTTCAGAAAGTTATTTTTTAAGTCTCCCTGTCTTTTCTCACTTTAACAGAGCCATGCGATAGTGCAGGGTAGTATCTCCAAAGTCTGCAGGTGAAATTTAAAACATGTCAGTACAACCTTATCCTGAAAGTCCAAGTGGCCTTGCAGAAGCGTGTTGAGCAGCCAAGAGGCATGTGGCACACAGCAGGGGCTGGAAGCTAGTCAGCTAGCTGCAAGCCTCAGATGCCAAAAGCACCATAAAAAGCCATTCACACTCACTGCAAGGTTCAATGCGAATGAACAATAGCAGGCAAGCTCCCTTAGACTCTTTCTTGCTTTCAGGAAGACTTATATAAGGAAGATCTGCATGGCTGCCAAAGTACTACTGGCCTTTTTTTCACTTTCAGCTCCTGCAGGATCTGATTAGGAAGAATGTCCACGGCTTCTGCCACGACCGCTGGGAGGCCTCCTTCCAGAAGCACCTATGCTTACAAACTGAAAAAACCTTCCAGTTTGGCTGAAGCAAGAAAACATGTAAGCCTTGCTTGGAGATGAGCCTGGACACACACCCAAACACACTCACCACATTCACCCCTTTTGTATTGGTCCACTATTTAAATGCCCAACATGATCCTAAGTTCTTAATGCTAAGCTGTATCAAAACTAGCATTTACTTTACATTAAGGGTTTCAAGAAATTAAACACAGCACAACATCTATCTAGTACAATCCAAAGACATACTGACAAGGGCTGTTTTTGGCATCATGTATAACAGGTTTGCATAATTGATTAGCTTACCCTTACATTTCACCTTGACTTAGTGAGTCTAAAGAATGATCTCATTATGACTCCGTACCTTCAGGCTTGTTTTTCTAATATATGTAAACTGTTAAACATTGTGCTAGTGCTTTCCCTCAGCAACTATACAGCCAGCAACAATACAGCCACTAATAATATAGTACAGCATACATTACTCTCTGTGTTGTTCATCATGTGGGTGGCAAAAATCCATAACAAAAAACATAAATGTAAGAAAAAGAAGGATATTCTGGATATTGTTTTTTATGCCTGGTACTTCATAAGAAGTAGGAAGTATGATGACTGGACCGAAGTGGCAGAATTAGAATAAAAGTACAAATGTATTGATTAGCAATACTAAATTGAGCAAAGCTTTTAAATTGAAAGTGTTGAATATGAATACTAAATCAGGAAGGCGTTGGGAAACCATGAGGAACCCAACATGAAAACAAACATTCAGTAGCCACCATGTTTATTATTTTATACAGCGTAGATACTGAGCAAGAAAGATGTACTAAAAATGGATTCTTCAACAAAAAAATTACTCGCTTCAGTGAAGCTTCACTCGGCTGTGAAATTAAGAGCAATCAGTCTAATGAAGTATTGTGTTTCCAAATTTAGAGTATATACACCGCAGTGTCCAGTCTTGTCTGTAAGCTTTAGTCTTTATTCATCAACAACGTGGCTTTGTTTAATTAAACAAACAGCAGGCCTACAGTATGTTTTTGCAAGCTAGTTAATTAACCATCAGGCTGTTGTTAATATTTTACTAGCTAGCATCGACTGCACATGCTAGCTTGTGTGCTAATCAGATGACACAGTATTGAGTAGCTTTTGGCTAAAAAACTGTCATTAGCCCTAAAAGAAATTGGTCATCCAAATATATGTCTCCATCAAAGATATTAAACACATTGAAAAGAAAGAAATAGCCAAGAGCTGAAGACAATATTATGTTGAACAAAAGGTGTGTTTGGTTACTAAACACTAAACTAAAAATTGTTCATAGTGGATTTAAATAATACACCACCTTCACATTTAATACAAATTAAAGCATTGCAAAATGGAATACAAACACAGCTGATGCTACATAGTTATCGATCAAATACACCATAACTTGTTACTGTATACTTTGTAAAAAAAAAAAAAAAGTGTGGAGCCCTGTGGCTAAAACAGCAAGTGTGTAGTTTCACAGTGAAATGGTGGACAGGCTTTGGCCTTTAACTCTGACTACTGGGGCACAATTCCTAACTCTAGTTAATTTTTCATTTTCAGCAACACAGAAGCATGAGAGATAGCAAATCAGAGGTGACAAAAACGTATGCAGAGGTATATCGAAATCAAAGAGATCCCAGTTGGGGTTTTTCCACACACTTACAGGTAGACATAGAAAAGAAAAACATACAGAATAATGATTCTCAGTACATTTCATAAATGGCCTTGAAAATCCTGAAGACAAATTGACCATTTTAGGTAATTTCCCCCACCCCACTGCTGACAAATAATGACACTGCTGTAGCCATTACATAATCTCACTTTGTGCAGTATGTTCAGTTGTAGCAGCTCCTCTGCTATTATGGGCACTCAGAAAAGAGCAATGTAGGAGACCATGTCCATCTACGGTATACAATGTGGTTTGAACCTTTTAATGTGTCTCTATGACATTAAAGATTTATGAATTAATAAGCTCTCTTGTAAAATAACCCAAACTGATACAACTTTGGCAGAACGATCTTGTGTTCATGTAGGACCCCATTTCTGATAATAAGAAGCTGATCTTTAAGATTTGAAAAAAAGCTTTAGCATTTTGAGTATCAATACTGTATTCTGGTGGAACATTTCAAATCAACCATGCACAAAGTGACATATGCTACAAGTAAAACGTTTTTTAACAAACACATTAAAAAACACTTAACTGATAGTTTTAGCCTCACACAATTTAGTCCCAACAGTCTCAGTTGGACCAATTTCATGCTTCTGTGATCGAACAATGTACTTAAATGGATTAGCATCTGCAAAAAAGTCCAAAAGATACTTGCAATGTTGCTGCTACTACTGTGCAATGCAGGGATGCCATAAAGCAAGGGCATGGCACAGAAGAACAATAGCGCTGCATGCAAACAAATTAACTGTCATGTACTTATGTTAGTTAATTATGAAAAGGGCTTATGCAACACATGCCACAATCACAGTCCCACAATGCTCCTGGTTGTGTAGTGGCCAGGAGAGTCCTGCTACTTTGTGCTGAAAAGGTCATCCTGCCTCAGCCTCTGTGGGGGCCTGTGGCAGTCGCACAGAAATGGAAATGTCCCCATGTGATGTGACAATTAATTTGACTGCTGTTAACAAGGTAAGTACATCAGATGTGGGCTCATCTGTTCAGAGGGACCTTGCTTCTTCCTCTGCTTCCTCTCTTTTTGTCTTTCAGTTGAGATGGAGCTGTTACAGTGTTTACCCCCCTTTTCAAAGCCAATTATTTTGTTCATCAGAATGTAACAATGTGAGCTATTTTTTTCCAGCTCCTTGTCACCGACTGAGCACAATTAATTTAATGCAGAGGCGAACGTTTTCCTCAAGACTCCTCTTTCTCTAAACTTAATTGGAAGCGTAAATGTTTTGTAAGATGGTGCTGTCATTGAAAGTTAAGCGTGCGTCCGTGTGTGTGTTCATGTCTGTCTGGCCGACTATTTGAATGTCTGTGTGCGTCTAAACATTTGACCTGTCTCATACGTTTGTTTACCTCTCTTGACAGGACATCAAAATGAGTATTACTTGGAGGGAAAGGAAAACACAGTGTGAATGAATACAGAACGCCTGTAATTGGGTCTTATTTCACAGCCAGACAACACAGAGAAGAGCGACTTGGTTTGCATGAGAATTACAACAACCGTTGACTGTTATTTTGATGAGAACGACTTTGACTATTCAACTCTTTTATAGCAAACAACCAAATGCACTCCACAGGGGCCTCTCAAAAGGAATATTAATCTGTGTTTGGGATATTTGTGGCATCTCTAGCATGCCGACATCTTAACTCAAGAAGTGAAGCAGTGACAACTAAATGTGAAGATGAATAAATGGAGACATTTTTCAACCTGGGTCTTATTCTTGTCTGCTGTGTTATACTAGTATCGGCTAATGTCACCACTAGGCTCAAGCAGAGAAGAGAAGCAGGCTACAGAGGTCTGGTACACACTTCTTTCTCCACAGATCCAGATTCGTTTTACATTTTGAAACTTGTAGTCCCCAGCCTTAAGTGACATCACTTGAGGCAAGTTATCAGATTTTACGTAGCTCCCTCTGGAGCCAACAAAGGCTTCTTACAACATGTTTCACATATGCAGTCATACTCCCCAAAACCTGTAAACAGACATTAATGTGCAAAATCAGTGGACAAATAAAACAGATCAAAATAAAACACTTGCAAATGCTGTATTTTGAAGATGACATATGTTTTGACAATACGTTTTTACAAATATGTCCACTATTAAACCCCCTATTCCCTCTCACAGATATCAGCCCAATTATCCTAAAGTAAGTGTTCTTTGGATAAAGTAATTTAAACATTAGGTATATTAAACATATTAAAATGAAAACTGAGAAGTGTGACCTTCTGAATGTCAGGTTCAATGGATCATTAAAATGATCTTGCACATTCGTGGTATAATACAAATCTAAAACTGAAACTATGTCCCTGGAGATCTTTATTAATCAACATGATATAATATTACCACTGCCAAGTTTCACATAACAGGCTTTACTCTATTTGCCTGACTTGAGGAAAAGATTATGGATTAATGGAGTTAGGAGCTTATGTTCCATATCTCCAAATGCTCATACATCTATCTCAGTTTGTGACTTTGATGACACTGTCTTTTTGACTTCCATGCGTACATCTGAAAGATAGTTTATCTCATTTAAACCCTGTAGTAGTTCTAACATCTGCTTTATTGCTATTAGATCCCATTTCAACGTATAAATAAAAGCTATAAATGTACAGAAACATGCCGTACAGCTGCAGCACAACCACAGTATCTTGTTATAATAAGAACATCCTCTTGTTATAATAAGCCGCTTTTTCACAAGACTGTAAGCTCTGGATCTCACAAGCCTCATCTGAAGGTTAGACAGAGGAACAAAGATAGCGGAACATGCTCTCCCGTAAATAATAATGCAGCTCTCAAATTTCACTTTGCTTTTCTCTCTCTGATAGAGAAGACAAAGTCCTTTGTAGTATCTGCATACTAATGACAATCCCAATAAATAGTATACTGCTTAGCGAGAGTACACTCCCACTGTGTGTTAACTCTGAAAGGAGAAAAAGTTGACTGGTTCATTAGCAGAGGAATTGGCATGCATTGCATTTTCTGTGACTGCTTCACAATAAAAGCCACCCTGTGTTTTAGCAGTAGGAAAGGTAGTAGGTAATGTTGAGTTTGGATAATTTGATGCAGCTCTGACACAGTGTAAAGAGAGTGAACAGTAACCGACAAGGCTGTTTTCAATGAGAAGAATTAAAAACAGTAAAACGCTGTATTACATGTATGCATCGTTTCCTATGAATCCCCTTTGTATGTGAAGGCAATTTAAATCTTGTTCATAAATGGCGGACTCCGCCAGTAACAATGACAACTACTATATAGACTCTAGATAGTAGCTTTCATATCTCCAGGGCTTAAAGTGAAAACAAATCCTGAGCATGAAATTTTATTTTGGAACAGACAGCTTTGTCAAGGTAGTTTGGGCTTCAGATAGCTTTTACACAGTGGCCATCGTTAATGACAAGTCGTGTTTTGCTATGAACGTGCACACATGTATTGTTTGTATCACAAGCACAGTCGGTCAGTGAAGGCGCAGTCGCAGCGGTAGCGGTCGTTGCCGGTAATGTACTCGTATGAAAGAGTGCACGGACCGAAGCTTTGTGACTAGCATCTAATGACTAGCAAGCACTTTCTTACCGCTGCTGCCGTACAGTCTCTTCCTTCAACACACGCTGCAGAAGCAAGCACCCGGCTCCCTCAACTTGAGGCACCAAGTGCTAAACGGCTAGATATATGTCTATGGCTGTATCTACATGCTCCAAGTTTGACAAACTTTTCCTCCATTTTTTTAGCCGCGTTACCATGGAGGCGGTCTCTGGGAGACCACACCGCACTTTCGCTTTTTGGTAAAGACCTGCCCTACTTTGCATCTGATTGGTTGGAAGTTCGATGATTGGTTAAACCCAGCGCATCAAAAACAAATCCCACATGGACTTTTTAATTATTATTTCTTTTTTAAATAGTCATAGGCTACCCCCAGAAATCCGGCACCAGGCCCGAGTACTTTAAGCCCAGGGTCAGTTAGAGTTGCGTTCCTCTCATGATTGGTAGGTGAAATCAACTGACTCGAAAATATTAAACCGCATGCAAGTTCCCAAATATATAGATGTATTTTCTTTTCCTCACTGCCTCACGCCGGAGATCCGGCACGGTGCTGGAATACTTTAATGCCCCAGTGTGTAAGAATTTCTCCCATCTAGCAGTGAAATTGTATATGACAACTAACTGAATTTCACTTTGTAGCCCCCCCATTCCCCCCAATAATAGTGTAATAATAGTATTTTGGTACCATTTCATTGCTAACATCAGCTATCAGGTTCCCAAACATATGCAAGGTAATGTTAGTAAAGTATCAGTGCTATCGTTATTCTGTATATTGTACCAGAGTAATAGTGTAAGGCGATGTTTACAGCGTAGGAGAGAAGCAACGGAGGTTTGTGTTTTTAATATATTTCTCCAAGCAGCATGAACAATGTCAAAGAAACTGAAATGATCTCTTAGTGTCTCCATCGTTTACACGCTGCTGTTCTAGCTGTAGCTAGTCTGTGTTACAACTCCATGACGTGAGTTGTCTGCCAGGGAAATCACGGCACATATGATTACGTTTATGTTGCAAGGTAGACAATCCTTTTTCATCATTGACGCGAGGAAAAGTATCAGTCACCTCCTGATGTTTCTGGTTGGACTTGGACCTCTGTTGACGTGTCTGGCTCTGGCACACGCGTTCTTTTAGTACCTTTCTGAAGCCAGGCGGCTAACATAACGACTTACAAACTCGACACTTATTTTTAGTTTCTAGGTTTTCAGCAGTGAAAAATCTGTTACGGACGGTCAGGCTGACAGCTTTTTCAAACTATGAATGAATGAATTTTTTTTCTTAACATGAATCCAACATATTAGCAAATATAAATCAGCTTATTTGTGGAAAAAATAGACAATATTGATACTAGCCTATATGTAAATTAGTCGCTTAGGCCATCCATAGATAGTTAAAAAGGATTCACTGTGCCACATGTATGTTTAAAATGAAAACATGATTTTTTTAATAGGTTATGCACTAAAGTTATGTAAACTTGTTTAAATGAATCCATACATTTATATTTTTAATAAATGACAATAAATTGTTGTTATACCAGCAATATCTCCAAGTTTTGTTTTTCACTATAGAAATCTCAAATGTCATAATGATCTGCCAATGCAAGAGAGTACCGGCACCTTTTTTTCCCACTTCAAGCACTGCAGTTGTGAAATTGTCCAAGTATTGATTGCCTGCTTGGAAGAAGTTATGATTAATCATCTGTCCACTAAATCGGATGTAACACTGTGGAGTTATGAGCGAGGTTCAATGTCTTTTGGATTGCATTGAACACTATTAGAATGTTATATGTGAAAACATTAGTTTAACACCTTGCATATTATTTTATATTATTCTCATTATATATCATTATGTTCATTGGTTTGTTAAATACATTGTGTACTTTTAAATTTCAAAAACTCAAATGCATGCAGTGAAATGTGACGTGAAAAACTCCTTGAAAATGCATGTTTGAAAAAAATGAAGTTCAACGATTTTTGTTCATGCCTAAAGAACAATAAAAACACTTGGGGAAAAAATCCTGACTGAGGTTTTCATAATTCATGCATGAAAGGGTTGATTTATCTAACTGACCCAGCCCACACAAGCACATGTCCAACCTTTAAAACAGGTAAGATAGTGAAAACAAATCCTTCCCTGCAATGATTTTACAAAACCCGTATATTCATTGCTGATATTAGCAAACACGGGCAACGCAAAAAAGGCTTTGAAGTACATTGTCATTTAGAATTATTTGATATAATCCTTCCACCTCAAGCTTTAGATTTGTAAATGTAACCCATTTATTGTAATGAGCATAAAATCCCTTTACAGTTATGTGTGCACACTCCATTTATTTTTGATTAAAACATCCTTCACGATTTCTGCAGACTCCTTGACAAAATGGTAATTAAAGAATACAAATCCTCTCATTGCTTTCATAAAGGCAATTGATTCGGTCGATAGTCTTTTTTTGTATTACCACCAGATCCTGTGAACTACCAAACTGAAGTGTGGCCTTCAATCCTATCACTACATGACAAAATATCAACAAAAAAAGGATATTATGTTATATATTGTTCTTTAAATTACTATTTTCCTTAAGAGGGATATCATTTATTAGTATCACCAGAAGTAGATGTATAATAGAATCACAATGACAATCATTATTTTGTAAGGTTTTGCTTTCTTTTCTACATTGCTGTAGCTGCATGTTGCACTTGATTTCAGCCAATAAATAATGTACTAAGAAATATTGATTAATGCTCCTCGAGAGGAAACTCGTTGGATGTGTGGAAAGGACCAAAGGCCCACATGTTTTGAGCTCTGCCTCTGATTGGCTCTTTATGGCCAAAGGCAATGAGTGGTCCTTGCACATTAATATACTAATAGGGATACTCGTTCTAGGCAATGAATTATGATTCTGTTTAGCTTTATACCTTATTTAATTTTTAAAACTACCAATGGAAATTACACCGAGATTCAGCTTAGTACAGGAATGGAAAAATGTGTTTTTCATTGTGTGTTTGGCCGTGCTGGGGCTGCTGATGTCAAAGGGTTGATATGATTGATATTTCTTATTTCAGATGTTCATAAAGGGCATTCCTTTAACCTTGCGAGTCTCTTTCTGATGCACCGGCATGGCTGATAAAAAGCACAGAGTGTGTATTGCAGTGAACCAGACAGCATCTCCCGTGTTTATGGTCACATATTTATAAATTATGTCGGGTCAGACTTACATTCTTTATGTACCAGCATATCTTCCACAATATCCATTAAAAGTCATACAGCATTTAAGTGGAAAGGTTGATTTTATACCAAATGACTGTTTGTCAATAACGATGTCAGGCATTAGTCATAGTTTATTATGGAGTGTGGTATTGGATTACAAGGAATTGTGCTGGCTGTGGTTTAATTGCATTTTACTCAACCCTGCTCTGCCCATGTGTTGGCACCAATCTCTATCTATTTACTAACCAAGTCTTAAGTTAGACCTCTGCAGCTTTCTGAATCACCTCACTGACAGTGAGTTAGGTCTTGTACACCCCCAGGCATTGATAATTAAGGCCTGAAATGTCCTGCACGGCAACATGCTGACCGTCAAGCTTTGTTTATAGGCACAGATGCCAATGTGGTATGACACTGTTGACATGTAACGTTAAATGATATGGGGAAAACAGTGCTGTACAGTATGTTTACCAAAGCCACTTAAAAAGATGTGTTGGCTAAATGAAAGAAGATTTAAACACACTCTGTGATAAGGTGCTATATTTTGCTTCAAGGAGAGTTTGATCGCTGTTCTTGCGACACTCAATGTATTCTTTAGAGAGTGTAAAGCATTTTACCTTGTGCCTCCCAAATGCTTGGATGTGATCTAAAAAGTAAATTAAATTAGACAGTGCTTAAGGTGGAAACAGTGCACCAACCACGGTTATGATGAATGAATGGTGACAGCGCTGAATTGTCTCCAGCGTGTGTTACATGGACTTGTACTGAATTCTGTCCGACAACTGCAGTCAGACGCTAATGCATCAATAACACATTACTACTTTCCTGTCTGGGACAATCAGCCATAACCTACATTTCTGAGGTGTATTTATTTAAGAAATGAGAGAGAGAGAGAGAGAGAGAGAGAGAGAGAGAGAGAGAGAGAGAGAGAGAGAGAGAGAGGTTGTTTTAGCAGGAAGTCATTTAGGTGCTATGAATCCAAAATGCAGCTAAAACCTACCACGACTTTGGGCCATAAATATACACATGAAGTGTCTCTCTATGTTAATGCCTGAAGAGGGTTCAGGCACAGTGAGTGTAGGGGGAAAGCTACCCAGTTTCAGCACCATGGACAGAGCTGGACAACATTAAGAATGTGATACTGTTATTTTGTTCTAAATAATGCTACACATTCTTTTAGTTCCAGCAACATGGATGGGGCTAATACTGTTTTTGTGCCCCTACATGTGCTAAATTATCTTAATTTCAGCACCATGGACAGGGCATAGTGATTTTAAACCAGTGTGATACTGGGCATTTGTCCTAAATTCCTTAATTTAAAGTACTACAATCCTTAAACCTTATTATAATTAGTAAGCAACATGTAATCGATACACAGCTATTGATACTAGTTTGTTCTAAAATGAACCACACTCCCTAAGTTTCAGCACCATTGACAGGGCTGGATGTTATTACTAATATGGTGATATGATTACGTTTTACTGTTTACTTAACCTCAATGTACATTCTCAGTACAGTTTCAGCACCATGGACAGAGATACCGTTGCTACAGTCCCATGGACGTCAGTGCTAGCATCGTATATCATACAGATATGATTCTGTTTGTTTTTCCTGGATGTGCTACATATGTGTTGACCAAACACAACGCCTGTCGCTTCATTCCTCATAAGAGAGCAGAAACACGCAGTGCATTACCAATGCGTGCTTCTACTGAATGGAATGAAAGCACACCGGATCGCGGACGTGGCGCTGACACCGAGTGAGCTCTGCATCTTTAAAACAGGAAGAAGAAAAAAAGAAGCCAAAGAAAAACACATAACCAGCTCAGTCATAACTGTGGGATGATAAGGACTACCTCTTTTTTACTTTTGGAGAGAGCCAAGCCGTTAGGAGAGCATTCAGCATCAGCTGTTCAACACTGGTCTCTCATTGCTGGACGTCGGGGCTGAATCAGTCACATGACAGAACTGGAGGCAGAGATCTAGAGAAAAGGCACAGCATTTCGGCTTGCACCGCCATACTGTATTTTGAGCCATATCACATTTTTATTGCAACATTTTACTCCCGCTCGGTGAGTACATTTTCAATGGCTTTTTTGTAAGCATTTTTTGTCTTTTTAATTGCCCCCTTTTTTTAATTTTTCTCTCTTTTGCTGGTGTTTGAATTGAGCATTGACATGGTGGTTTTGAGCGTTTTTCACATCCAGGCTTCAAGTTTTTAGCATGCAGTTATTCAGATCCAGAGTGCCAAGAGGGTAATCGGTGCGTTATCGGTCTTGAGAAAGCCTTTACTTGCTTGCAGTTTTGTTTCGAGGGTCGAAACCAAGCAGCTTTTGTCAGTATTGAGATTTTTCAAACAATTTATTGGTGGTTTTGAAACATTTTTATTTTTTTGTTTCTGTCGACTTTTGCTGTTGCTATGCTTTGGTTTGCATTTTGCAGTGTTGTTTGTTGCCTTCGAGTTTTGTGATTTTGGTGTGTCGGTCGGTACCGATCAACCCCTTTGCTTTTACTTTTCTTTATGAAAAAGGAGTCATTTTTAAAGCCCGATGACGTTTTAACGTGATACTTTTCTTGCAGCTGAGCTCTCAGGTTTGTTGTTTTTGTGTTTCTCTCTTTTTTCGATTTCATTATACTTTTGCTGGTGGCAGTGTCAAGTATTTTTGGATGTTATCGTTTTTCGACTAGATGATGCTGGGTGGACGAGGGGAGTTTTGATTCTTGGGGGAGTTCAATGCGTTTTTGTTTTCGGTATCAACGAGGATGAACAGACATTTCCCTTTTGCAGGTATATAATATGAGTGCATAAGTGACACGTTTCTGTAATTTACAATAAAGAATAAGGTGACAGAAATATGCACCTGTGGCTTACGTGTTCTTTTGTAAGGCTGGCCAAATTGCTCATTAGAGAAGGCATTATTTATCAATGTTATCTGAAGGTTACCTGATCTGATCGATGTGTCCGTAAAAAAAAATAATAATAAAAAAAAAAGTGACGCGATCAACAACTCAAGAACAAGGACTGGAAATCACACGCAGGTCGTTTTGATCACAATGTGTTCTTTGTTTTGAGTTCAACAATCTTCAAGCCGTCGCAGCTGAGGAGTAAATGTAAGTAGCTACATGCAGGTCCCTCGGAAGGATGCACTGTAAGGACGGTAACGATCTCCCACAGATAAAGTCAAAACTCCATCCATACGTCGACTTGACAGGGGCATAAATAACAATTTCCTTTGCTGCAGCGGGCTGGAAGCTGCAGTAGGCTATGCTACCAAGTTGGGAAAATAATTAGGATAACCACAATTTGCACTACAGTATGTCAAGTGTAATGCTTCACTTAAGTGCCCTCCTTATTGCTGGACAAACTCAAATCTGCTTTTGTAAGCCTGGATTCATAAATACTTTTGGATTTGTCAAATCTGATTTTGCAAGAAATGAATAAAGCCACTGACACAACTAGAAGAGGATTTAAGAGTAAATTAATCCTCCAAGAGGCAGGTTTAACTTCAGATTATTGGTGTGCTGCAGGATATGCAAACATGAGTAAACCGTTGTCATGTAGTCTTAGAAAAGGGCATGGGTTGTATTATTTTTCTGTGTTTTGTAGGCCACAATATACTGCTGTGTGTATTTTCTGGGAGTAGATGTGAGCTACTGCAACATCGCTGTGGGTCCATGAACCTTCTCTAAGTTTAGTCACCAAGGCCAATGGGTCAAAACGTACTGCTCCACAAACCTTATCTGATTTTTTTCTGGATTATTCCAGGACTAATCTCAGTCTCTGTTACCTTTAATGCTGTCTATAGTATTGGCTTTTTTATTGTAAGAAATGATTTCAGCTTGTGAATGAAAGCTCATGGATTTGCTTTATTTTGATCCATATGTATTCACTTAAACTGAACAGAGGTTTTGTGAGTGCAATATTGTAGGCCGATAAAATATATGAGAGTGGACCATTAAGTCTGGGTATAGACCATTGAGTCCCAGTGTCATTAAACAAGCTGACGTGGTAGATCAGAATCAGTGCAGCTTAATGTGGTGAAATGATAAATATTGAGTACAGAAACTATAGTTAAACTTTTAATAAAGCAAAGTGATTAGAGGCAATTAAGATAATATGTTTTTTATCATGTATTGAAAAGCTGTTATCATGTATTGATTTCCCTGTCTCCGGTCAAAACTAGTCAGCTCATAAAGCAGATAAAGAGCTCCACAGAGGCTTTTAATGGTTTTCAAGTTGTGAGACAATTTAGAAACAGTATGTATACTTCTCTTATATTCTTTGCATTCAGTGTTGATTGTATCACAGAGCTGTCATCCATCAGGTTCAAGATGTGAATTTATCATCGTTAATTATTGAGAGGTGAGGTGTAACAATCCAATAGTTTGATTCTGCTGCAGTGATTCAAACCGTTGTCATTATTTTGCCCATGATTAGATTTAATTAAGTCTGCAAAACAAAGCTCTACAAATTTAAAAAAGTTAAATGTATTCAGTCGTCAATAATTAAACAGATATAAGCCTTCCACTGAGTCACAAGTTGAAAGAATTACTTTAATTTCCAAGGCCTTTATTTTTAGCCTCAAACCACAGCGTCTTATTGTGTCTATATTTCCAACAGCTTCTTCAAAGCAACACACTTTCCTCTTGTTCATCCCAGCAGAAAAAAATCATCTGCTCAATTCAATCAAACCGAGCCTTATACAATACATGTTTTTAGCTTTGTAACGTTCTCTATAAATGGATTCAAACATGTCAAATCTTGCCTTTCAAAGCTCAAATCGTTGCATCACGACACATCGACATTTCTTCACGCCCCTAGTCAAGAGGTGTTTCTGCCACTCCGCCACAGCAAGGGGCTCCTGGACATCTCTCCTGCTAAGCATTATGATAGCTTCTATTACGTCCTGCGGTGTTGTGTCTCCCCTCCAGGCAGGTTTCCTGTTATCTAGGCCAAGCCAGACCTGCACAGGAGACTTACAGAGAGGTATGATAGCTCATAAATGGATATACCTCTGCCTTGTATACACTAAGCATGTGCTTAACTATCGGAGTGTATCTGCGTCTGCATGTCTGTTGGTCTGAATGTGAGTGAAATGACAGTTTAGCTCTCAGCATGACAGGGTTGGACAAATGGAACACATAATTGATATTGCATCTTCCATACACATGGTGGGTGTAATTATTATGAGATGCTGGATTCAGTGAACACTCTAACCCATATAGATAATTGTTAGAAGCCTAGATGCATCTTCTGTTATATTTTAAACAGGCTTCACCTCAGCCCGGCATGTTTGGTGTCTGTTTTAGTACACATGCATACTTTACACTCTAAATGTCAACTGTTCAGTCTGAAGAAAACGATGAAACGAGCCTAACTTTAAGATGACAGATAAGATGTATGTTTGTTTATTTAGGATCCTCATCCTGCATTGCAGTCGCAAAGTAAGACTGTCATGTTTCACTCTCTCAATGGGGCTTTTTTCTTCCTGCTCCCCCCTTTAACAGATAAACAGCTTACCTTTGGCATGACTCATTCTACTGAAACGAGTGTTAAGTACTTTACTGTCCTTTTCTGAGCTGTTAATTTGATAAGTGAGGGGATCTTACACATCATATTGTGAGCAATTAAACCGGTATCTGAAAAATAGGGTCAGGCTGAATGACTTTCCAGTATCTATTATGGGAACCATTTGAGTTATAGTGCGTCACTTTAATGAGCCTTCTGCACAGACATGCTGAGGCCTGATTGTTCTATTCAGAATTCCAGATGAAAGTTTTGTGTTTGTTATATTTCATTAACATTCGGCCTTGAGTGCGCCATTCTTTGTAACTTGATAAGATTAGACATTGGGGGGAAGTTTGAAAGCAGTGATTCTTTTAATTCGACCTTTGATTAAAATGTAGAAAACAAGAGTGAGAATTAGTGAGTGTGCATGTGTTTGTGTAAGGGGAGTAACTCACTAAATGCCGTTTAAAAAGGAGGCAATTAAGCCTCAATCACTTCCATTTCTCCTTATCTGGAGCTCACAGAGGAATCACTTCTTCTATTTTTAGAAGGAATTAGGGTTCATTGATAAGAAGTAAAACCTAAACTCACAAAGATAAAAGAAAGATGGATGTTAGATGTTCCAAATGTTACAGTGAGGAAGCAGAGTTGGTGCTGTTTCACTACTTTGTGTGCAGATATCGATCCAGCCAACCCTGATAGCTTCCAGGCTACATCTGTTTCAGGTTGAGTTACCATATTCAATACAATTTTCTAATCACACTGTTCCTCAAATTACATTCATACATGCAGCTTCACATGGGAACTAAACATCCAGAACTAGTTTTCAGATTGCATATACTATAGATTCTGATGTTTTGTTGCCCCTGATACATATGTGTATTGTTTTACTTTACTTCAAAAGTAAAACTACTCAATAAACCAATTTCTAGAAAATGGTGAGTCTCCCTGTTTGCACATAAGTTTGTTTCAACACACTTTTGGCATTTTTTTAAATCCATCAGTGGAGCGGCATCATAATTACAGTTTAACCCTCAGGCAGGAAGATGACCGTACTAAAGATGACTTGCCTGTTTTCTTTCTTTTTCTGAAAATAATAGAAAGTCTCAGCTCGGGTATATACAGAATTATGGAAATGTGGATGAAATCTTTTGGCAGATCCCAACAATATGGCTCCATAAAACCTTATGAATAAAATACATACACAAACTCACCTATACTGTTTATAGATTAAAAAATCATCAAACCAGGAACAGGAGAACGAAATAGAGGCAAATCAACTTCCAGAAGCAGATTGAATACTAAGATTGTTTTTGAGTTGTGTGTGCGCTGTATTTTAAACCCAGTGGTAAGAAAACATCATCATAGTTTCCTGATACCTGGTAGCATCAGATTATGTTCATGAAATGCTTTTAAGGTCTCCACGAAATAGCGAGAGCTTGCAATATCTTCTTCAATACTCCTAAAATAACTTTACTGTACTAACCTTACAGAATGAAACATTAAAAAAAGCACCAAACATAAAACATAGGAGTGCAAATAATAGTAGAAGAGGCCCATCACACAAACGCTACTTTAAAATGCTAAAAGATAATTAATACAATAGATAAAAGATAAAACATCAGAGCAGGTCAATGTGTAGAGTTTAAAATTGCACTTGGAACACAAGACTCAAAACATTCTTGATTGCCAAAGGCAACCCATAAGGTATACTTAGCCTAATTAATTTAACATTAAGATGCAAAAGCGAGTAGCACTTGCAATTTAGAAATGACCCGGGCATGAATATAAATGAATATAATAAGTGTAGAAACATGCATGGGGGACATTTAATTAGGGAGATCATTTTTGTTTGTTACTAGATAAGCAGTCGAGCATTCCTCGTGGCAATTAGGGCAGAAGAGTCTTAGTGTGACTCATGTATCGGGAAGATTAGGACCCTGTGGCTTCAGTGCGGAGACAAAGGTCAAGACAAACAGACATGACGAGGAGATCCATACTTCTCAGGCACACATCTGTAAGTGGCTGTGTGGTGTTCGCTGAGTCTGGGAGAAAAAAAGTAAACAAACAAACCTGAAATAAAAAAGAGGCAGAGGAGCGGCGTGAGGCCTTCCAGAGCAGGTGGCAGAGCCCTCCAGATGCTGCAGAGAAGCAGCGAAGCAGATAATGTCCTGCCTAGATTACCTCAGGGACCCCGATTACAGTGGAGCGTCCTCATCTGGGTCAGCTCCAGGCTGGTTCTGCAGGGATCAGCTGTTCTCGCTGTCGTTCTGCTGGCCTCAGCTGTCTCTCACCTGCTTGGGACCAGTTGTGGAGGCGTTGACACACTGAAACCCAGTCTCAACAGACATGGTATACAGTGCTGTACCTCATGTGTAGTGACAGCCATATTTGCACAATTATGGACAGTTTGGATATTATTTTGATTACATCTGCATGAAGATACTTTACGTGGAAGGGTTATTGAGCAGGCCTCCTGGTTCCCCTGACCCAAGAGCCTCTGCTGTGAAGTGACTGTTAGCATTGGGGTGCCTGGATAGCTCACCTGGTAGAGCGTGCGCCCCATGTACAAAGGCTCAGTCCTTAGCGCAGCATCTGCAGATTCGACTCCGACCTGTGGCCCTTTGCTGCATGTCAATCCCCTTCTCTCTCTCCCCTTTCACATCTTCAGCTGTCCTATACAATAAAGGCCTAAAATGCCCAAAACATAATCTTAAAAAAAACGACTACAAAGAGACACAAGATGACTGCAAAAGACTTCAACTGACCACAAAGCCACACAAAATAATCAGAAAACACCACAAAATATCAAAATTGCAAATAAAGGAAAACAAAGCAACCACAAATAATTAGATGCAAAATATATGACTGCAAAAAGACGCTAACTGATTACCAAGAATCAAAACAACTGCAAACAGACCACAGAGATGCAAATCAACTATGAGACCAGAGACAACCGCAAAAAGACACAGACTTACTACAGAGATGCAAAACAACCACAAAGACATGAACAATTACCACAAAGTGACTACAAAGAAATGAAAAAAGACACAAAATATCCGCATAAAGACACAAAACCATAAAGCCTTTTTCAGTCAGTCTGGCATTTGTAGTTTTGCGTCTCTTTCAATCTGGGTGTCTTGCCCCCTATGTAGGAGGGGTGTGGGGGCTTTTTACATGTCTGTTCCCAGATGCCCATTGTCATTATCCGTCCATGTTCATAAGGTAGTTTTTTATTGTTGATTCGCTTGTTGTTTCGCTTTGTCTGGACAGTGTGCTCGCTTGTTACTACTGCTGTTAAGGAGATAGTGTGAAGTTTCAATTTGTCTTCTTCTGTCGGTAGGAATGAAACTACACCAAACCTTAAGTTAGAGATTTCAAACTGAGGGTGAGATGGTTCTCTTTAATGCTGCAGATGATTTAAGCGGATAGATCAGGTGTCTTTCCACTAAACTAAAAGGAAATTGCAGTGGCTTCGGAAAGTATTCAGAGCCCTATTCCCTTTTGCACACTGTATTTTGTTATATACTTAATTCAAAATGCATTATACTTTTACACTTCTACACACAATAAAATGTGTTTTCATCTTTTATTTTTAATGAATGCACACTCATTAAAAATATAAAAATGACTTCTCTCATTTACATAAGTGTGCAAACTCTTTGCTGCAGCACTCCCAAGTGAGCTCAGGGGCATCCCATTTGTCATCAGTGTAAAATAGTAGATATAAATAGCCTGTTAATACACACACACATATATATACAGTGGGGAGAACAAGTATTTGATACACTGCATATTTTGCAGGTTTTCCTGCTTACAAAGCATGTACAGGTCTGTACGTTTTATCATAGGTACTCTTAAAATGTTAGTGACGGAATCTAAAACAAAAATCCATAAAATCACATTGTATGATTTTTAAATAATTAATTTGCATTTTATCACATGACATAAGTATTTGATCACCTACCAACCAGTAAGAATTCCGTCTCTCACAGACCTGGTAGTTTTTCTTTAAGAAGCCCTCCTGTTCTCCACTCATTACCTGTATTAACTGCACCTGTTTAAACTTGTTACCTGAATAAAAGACACCTGTCCACACACTCAATCAAACAGACTCCAACCTCTCCACAATGGCCAAAACCAGAGAGCTGTGTAAGGACATACGGGATAAAATTGTAGACCTGCACAAGGCTGGGATGGGCTACAGGGCAATAGGCAAGCAGCTTGGTGAGAAGACCACAACTGTTGGTGCAATTATTAGAAAATGGAAGAAGTTCAAGATGACAGTCAATCTCCCTCGGTCTGGGGCTCCATGCAAGATCTCACCTCGTGGAGCATCAATGATCATGAGGAAGGTGAGGGATCAGCCCAGAACTACACGGCAGGACCTGGTCAATGACCTGAAGAGAGCTGGGACCATGGTCTCAAAGAAAACCATTAGTAACACACTACGCCGTCATGGATTAAAATGCTGCAGCGCATGCAAGGTCCCCCTGCTCAAGCCAGCGCATGTCCAAGCCCGTCTGAAGTTTGCCAATGACCATCTGGATGATCCAGAGGAGGAATGGGAGAAGGTCATGTGGTCTGATGAGACAAAAATAGAGCTTTTTGGTCTAAACTCCACTCGCCGTGTTTGGAGGAAGAAGAAGGATGAGTACAACCCCAAGAACACCATCCCAACCGTGAAGCATGGAGGTGGAAACATCATTCTTTGGGGATGCTTTTCTGCAAAAGGGACAGGACGACTGCACCGTATTGAGGGGAGGATGGATGGGCCATGTATCGCCAGATCTTGGCCAACAACCTCCTTCCCTCAGTAAGAGCATTGAAGATGGGTCGTGGCTGGGTCTTCCAGCATGACAACGACCCGAAGCACACAGCCAGGGCAACTAAGGAGTGGCTCCATAAGAAGCATCTCAAGGTCCTGGAGTGGCCTAGCCAGTCTCCAGACCTGAACCCAATAGAAAATCTTTGGAGGGAGCTGAAAGTCCGTATTGTGCAGTGACAGCCCCGAAACCTGAAGGATCTGGAGAAGGTCTGTATGGAGGAGTGGGCCAAAATCCCTGCTGCAGTGTGTGCAAACCTGGTTAAGAACTACAGGAAACGTTTGATCTCTGTAATTGCCAACAAAGGTTTCTGTACCAAACATTAAGTTCTGCTTTTCTGATGTATCAAATACTTACGTCATGCAATGAAATGCAAATTAATTACTTAAAAATCATACAATGGGATTTTCTGGATTTTTGTTTTAGATTCCGACACTCACAGTTTTAGAGTACCTATGATAAAAAGTACAGACCTGTACATGCTTTGTAAGCAGGAAAACCTGCAAAATATGCAGTGTATCAAATACTTGTTCTCCCCACTGTATATATATATATATATATATAATTGCTGATAGATGCAATACTGCAGTATTGAATATACATTATACAGAAGATTGTGCAAAAAGAGCTGCAAATTCACATAAAGAAAACACTCTTTATAATTTGTGTTTAAAGGAAGAAGTTCTATATGTAGAAATATCCAGTAGACACTTCAAGCCGATGTACCAGACACAAAGAAAAAAAGAAGATATTTCAACACAGAGGCCTTTTGACTCACATACTTACAAGGATCATGACCTCAATTTTCAGTGTCTGCCACTAAGAAAGCACAGGTGCACTCAAGGAGAGACGGCTAGCGAGGGTGCTAGCTATTGAGTTTGTGTACCCCTGAGGGCAAAAACATGTTCACCGAGCAAACCCTTTATGCTTCTCTCAACAAACAGTTCACTCAGGGGTAGCGAGAGACTGTGGGTGATGGCGAAAATGTATTCAGCTCCACATTCAAACGTTGGTACACCCTGACAGGGAATCCTTAACTGACTAGCATATGGACAGAGTTAGGTCTTTTCATTCGGAGAGGTTCACATAGTCATTTAAATGTTGTCTGCCTTTGTTGAGTTGCTTTGTTCTGCAGAACCTTCATTACAGTCTCCTCAGCTCTTGGCGTATCATTATGGACAGGGTGCAATTTGTGAAAAAAGCAGAGGTGGGGGACTTATTAATTAATTAAATCCCCCTTTCAATACCATAGATATAGTGACTCGACCAGCCATGCCAAAACACATACAGTGCTAAGCATAAGTGAATACACGCATGCTAAAGTTGACTAAAAAGAGGAATAAAAAAATCATCTTTTGGAAATTGATCTTAATGCCTTAATTAAAAAAATCTAACCTTTAAGGACACCAATTTTCTTTGTGAATGAATAATGTATCGTAAATAAATACATGGTCTTCCTTAAAATACAGGGGGCATAAGTCAGTACACTCCTATGTTAAATTCCCATAGAGGCAGCTGATTTTTATTTTTAGAGGCCAGTTATTTCATGGATCCAGGACACTATGCATCCTGATGAAGTTCCCTTGGCCTTTGGAATCAAAATGCATACATCATCACATACCCTTCACCATACATAGAGATTGGCATGGGGTACTTTCCATAAGATCACCTCTCAAACCAGCTATTAGGCTAACCATGCCAATCTCTAGGCATTAAGATCAATTTCCAAAACTTGATTCTTCATTCCTCTTTTTAGTCAACTTTAGCATGGGTGTATTCACTTATGCTTAGCACTGTATTTGTGAACTTCAATATTCAATGGAAAATAATCTCATATGAAATAGCACAACGTTGTGTCAACATAAAACACAACACTTTCAAGCCGGAGAGCAGAGTTCACTTCGCGGCGGAAAAAAAATACTTTCACCCAGGAAACGCTTGTTTGTTCCTCAGGAGTGTTTTAATCCAAACCACCATCTTTTTCCTAAACTTAACGAGTCATTTTGGTACCTTAACTTAACTGTCATCGCCATGACCCCTGAAAGGAGCGTCATCTGGCAGTGCCTGTAGCCGGGTCACAGTCACCTATTGGCGGGAAATAACCGCCGCTGGCAGCCGGCGTCCCGGAGCTCTGTAGCGGCTAAATACAACCAGCAACTGCAGCTCAGATTGTATTGTTCTATGGCACTATAAACTGTTCACGTTACAGAGCTTCACTTAGTTTAAAATACTTCTATTTTAGGTATATGATGTTCCATTGGTGAAGTAGCATTGATCACTTTGAGGGGGGGATACATTTTGTCCCCACCGGAGATAAAAAAATGTTCAGCAGAGGCATGGATATGTTGACCAGAAAGGGGGAAATCCCACGCATTGCCCCCGGCAAGTTGCACCGTGACTATGGGACACAAAGCAAACCCAACCCTTACTTGGTTATCCGAATTGTGTGTTTTGTGTGCATGTACACATTCCTGCAATTACGCATCCTGAACAGGATTGCACGTTCGCTGGATTGAGATTAAGAATGGCAAATGTCTCTCTGATTACACTCTACAGGTCTACTGAGGCCCTCTAAGCTAAATCTGACTTGGAAAAAAAACATCTG
Organism: Gymnocephalus cernua; assembly: GCA_023631565.1. Lineage (NCBI taxonomy): Eukaryota > Metazoa > Chordata > Actinopteri > Perciformes > Percidae > Gymnocephalus > Gymnocephalus cernua. The sequence goes on from CM042446.1 coordinate 24,371,230, forward strand.
TTACGCTAAAATGTAGCCCTATACTCACCAGTGTGTTTATGTGTAAAAATAGAACTCCCATCATTTAATTCCCCACTTAGCCTCAAAAAGCAATCTTCTCCTGAAACATTAAGAGCTTGTTGACATCTTGCAGTGAGCCACAGTCAATCAGATGGAGTGTGTAAATAAGGCTTCATTCTTCATATTGATTTTTCCTCCAGGTTTTGACATCAGAGGAAATCATGGAGCTCATTGCCGTGTGTTTTCGCAGATATTGGTGGCTATTACAGCCTTAACTTCTGTTTCCATCCACTTTCTCTATTAAACATTATGAGCCTGCAGTCGCTGTGCAGATACATGGTCTGGATTTTTGCCTTGTTTATTGGGGGAAAAAGATTCTTCCGTTTATTACAAATCACCTGTATCACTTAGGCAGCCTGGTCTGGCACTATTAGAGTATATCGATTTTACTGACTTGTGAATTCCCCTGCCTCTTAATAGTAATATGTTTTTCCGGATTATGTTTATTACTCATTTTGGTGCCCACATAGTGTCCACAGTAGGCTACATTGCAGCTTCCAGACATGTGAATAAACAGAGAGTAGCACATAACACACCAGGTTTGCAATCACTGCCATAAACACACAGACACATTTGTATTCCCTTTCACTATTCATCAGCAACACAGGACAGACCCAATAGTGGGACCTGGGTGCCCCATTCAGCCCCATGTGTTCCCCATATTATTTTGGCTAAAATTGATTAATAATATGATAACATGTATGAACAGCACATAATTAACTAAAACTAGACTATAAGTCCTCTCTACAGGACAGGGCCTCAAGATTTAAGGCCCTGTCCTGTAGCTATCAAAACATGTGTAAATCAATCCTTTGGGTCATAATATTATAGCAGGAGGGGCAATTTTAGTAGGCTATTCTAAAACTGGTACGTGGCATTGGTTTAACTGGGCTGAGGGCCGTGAATGTGCGCGTGTAGATCAAAGATGTATAATAAAACCATGTATAATAGATTCAAACCACTTCATAAACCAGTCACGTGCTGTGGACGGGCAGCGAGGCTTCGGATGTCATCAATGACATAATTTGTCTAAAACGATACAAGCCTCGATACGCGCTTCACGGAAAACTTTTTTCTCAACACACGCTTCGAAGCCTCGGCACAGAACGTAACATCAATGCAGAAAAGCACATATCTGTACTGTACTGTTTTAGGGAGGTGGCCGAGGTGGATGGTGGGCAAACAAAAGGCATCTTGTCAGTGAATGTTTCACTGATGTGTTTTGTATCAAAATTTTTAGCAACTTGCCATATGCGTTATAAACCACATTTCCTCATTATGTTAATAGGAATGATTCTTACGATTCTTTGAAACCATATTTTGTTGTATATATAGTTGTTTATAAATGCAGTCATTTTTAGAAGACAAGAATGATTAAATATCTAGCTATAGAGCCATTAGCTGGTTTACTTAGCTTAGCACAAAGACTGGAAGCAGGTAGCCTGGCTGTCTCTGTCCCACAAAAAAATTCACAAAGTCCTAAAGCTCACTATTTAAGATGTAATAATATTTTCATCTGTACAAAATCCCAAATGCAAAAACAGCTTTTCTAGGTTTTATGTTCATGGGGGTTATGTCATGTGCCTCTATGCTAGACTAGAGTTGTATTAAACTTCTCATCTAACTCTTGTCAGTAAAGCAAATAAGCGTGTTTTGAGCTCTTCTTTTAAGAGCATATATCTCAGACTGGAAGAGGAAAGGCTTACTGCAATCACTTCCAATTCAACGTAAAACTTGTGAGTAATGTGAGTTCATTTTAGTTCAACATTTCTCCAAAGAGATCCTGCAAAAATTGAGCAGTAATGTACCACCTCTATTTTTTAGTGTACTTCGTCCCAAGTCTTTGACACGACAACAGTCCCAACGTGTGACCAGATAACTCAAAAAGAAGAAAGATTCGTTGTTTATATTATTTTATTTTTCAGAGCCACAGGGAACTAACAGCAAGGGAAATCCATTTCTGTCATTTAGTGACAAGTCAGTGGATGACACTGAATATATTTGTCAGGGGAAAGTGTAAAGTCATTGCGAGCCACAGGAGCTCGACAAATCTGTTATGCAGGCGGAGCCGCAGTTTGTGTATGCGCTACGACATTCGTACGAGGTGACTGAACTAGGACATCTGCTTAGGTCTCTTCTTATTTTACTATAAGTACTCTAAAAGCACCTGTCAGTGGCATCATCAGGGAGTACAAACATAATTAAGTAATCAAGCAGACACATTACATATGTAAATGCCATTAATTGCAGACATGGGTTTGAAATATTCATTTAAATTAGTCACATCATTTAGGCAGGGATCTCTTCCCAGTGAGTGTAATCATTGAACTAATTAGGTCAGTCAATGCAAGTTGAAACAATTTGAAAAGCAATTTCAGTATCCAATTAATTCTTGACTAAGAGAATGGAAGTGATATAGGATGCAAATGTGTGAAGCAACAGTAAGAAAATCAACACAGGAGCAGACTGACAGAAGCATACGGAAAGACTTAGATAAACCACATCATCTTAAAACCTGAACTTCAGCAGTTATTATTTGTCAAGATCCATTGGCTCAGGTTGTGTGTTTGTGCCAAGGTGACTGTATTGGAAGTATCTCAGTGACATTATTCAGTGCTGTAGTGTCAGATGAAAACCAAACACTCTTTCACATTTCTGATACAAAACAAACCACATATGAGAATTCATAACCACCTAAAGAGTGCATGCCACGTTCAGAAACACACAAAACAAACACTTTCATGATACTGGGGCACAGTTTGATATTATGATTACAGTTTTTGGCTAAATCAAAAGCGAGACAATAATGACAATATATATGACATTGGCAAACACATAGTTCAGTCAGACAACTCACGTTTGAAATGTTTATTATAACAGCAGAACATTGTGTTTGGCGGCCAGACTCCGACCTCATCACTCCCCGCAGTATGGGTTTACATGACATATTGGGGAGTGATGATAAAGTAGCTTCACCCTGGCCGGAGCCTGCAGGTGGATGCTAGGGTGGGGGTGGGGCTAACAGCGTGCAGCGATACATGTGCAGGGCAGCAGCAGCATTGACAAGGCAGATATGGGGAAATTGTGCAGCTTAAATAGGCTGAGGGAGTGTGTTTGGTAAATGATTCGGGGAGTGAGGCATGTCACGTGTGTGTACGCAGTGCAGTTCGAGTTGGCTGCCTGAACTAGCTCGCAGGCGTCAGCCCAGTTCTGGGATGGTGAAAGCTGAATTCCTAACTTTTTTTACACCTTTAAAATGTCAATTCATATTACATTCATCAATAACAGGACTTAAAAAAGTAAGATTGTCTTCTTCATTTTCAGACAAACAAACAATGTGCGCTACCAAAATGAAAACATTTATGTATATGAGCGGATAATGACCTCTGAATGGATATTAACAACATCCATATCTTTGCAGGCAGTCCCCTCTGATTTACACACACATGACACCACTTCTTCTCAGAGTTACATTGCAGGCAAATTGAAACTTCAGGATCCTCTCATTGAAGATAAAAGTCCATAAATAAACAAAATGTATGCTCCATATAACTTCAGATCTTGGCTCGTAATCATTAGATCAATACTTTTTACTTTAGTATCCAAAGTAATCCAGGTGTTTTTTGTCTATAAAGTGCAGATAGGAGCTGTTAATTCTCAAAGCAGTATGGCTTTTCATAAAGCAGATTTGCCAAACAAATAGGCTTTAGGCTTAAAACAAGGAAACATGCATAGTTTTAAGTTCAATATTCAGACAGTTTGTAAGGTTTATCCTCAATGACTTTTCTTCAGTTTTCAGCAGCTTTTTCTTTTTCATGCCTTTATAGGACAGCTCCAGTCAATGTGACAGGTAACCAGGGAGACAGTGTGGCAATAATGCTACATTCATTTTTGATGCAATAATGGTCCCGGTCTGAATCAAACCAGGGATGATGCAGTTCATAGTCGGTGCCTCAAGCCCCAAGCTACGGGGGAGTCCCACTTTCTCATTTTTTAATCCTAGACACTTAAAACCAAGGATCAGCAGGATCTTTATTAGAAACCTGCAGACCACCTTTACAATAATCTGGTACTTCTATTATATAGAAAACCTCCAGTTTTTAGAGAAAAATAATGCAATATGATAAAAATGCAATTGTGACCTGTTCTATTTTCACTTTCAACACATAAAAAGCTTTTTTTAGATTCAATTTAGATGCACCTTCTAGGATTCTAATACAAATCATGTTTTCTTATTTGATTAATTTAGGTACATGGTTAAACTATATATAATAAAATGTATGTGTTATTTTCTATATTTATTTTGCAGATAAACATATACACACAGTGTAAATGGCAGTATAAAACAATTCAACACATAAAATGACATAATGTAGGTAACTTATTACAACTTCCAGCCTAGGCCTTACACACTTCCAGTATTTACATATTTACAGAAAGGGGCGGGTAGTTTTGTGCAGATTGTAACATTTTTGGAAAAGCATTTTTTGTCTTTCTTTTGCTAGATCACCCAAATCAGATTTACAATAGTATACTAGTGCGCTGATGGGACTTTGGAAGGAGACTCTTCACCTTTTACATTACCTCCATTCTCAGTTTCCGCCTTCCCATAGTGCTGTCCATCTCTCCATCCTCAGAGATCCCACTGGAAGCCTCCAGACAGACCGATGCTTTGTCCATTCATTCAGTAATTACATTCCCCTGCCAGGTCTTTGCAGGCTGATTATTTAGCTGTCTGTCTCCTTCTCTTTATCTATTGGCAAGCCACTTCTTCCGTGTTAGCTCTGATTCAGGCACATTCACAGATAAGACTCACATCCAGTAACATCATCCTGACTGAGTTAAACAATGAAAAGAGTTGAAAGGGATTAACCTGCCAGATTTAAATTGATTTTAGCTCCCATTCACGGAGGCAAAAAAATAATAATCGCTTTATCACAACTGACAAACAAATCCAAAGTGTTAAACTGCATTGGACATAATGAATTTATTAAAGCGATAAAATATGGGAATAATCCAAACAGTAACATATGGAGGGTGATATTGGTGAGCTGAAGCAATTAATCAATTTATGCAGCCTTTTACAATCACAATACAGCATGTGTACTGTGAAAACATGACGTTAGTTTATTCGAAAAATGGGAACAAATGCCTTTTGGGCTTTATTTCTCCCCTTTCTTTTTTGTGTTTAAATCACAGCATCACCAGCTGTTATTGCAGATGGGCAAAGCAGCAATTTAACTATATTCAATTATATGCAAGCACACAAGAAATTGTCTCTTCTGTCGCTGTCGGTCTCACTCTCTAGCTTCAGCTGTCTTACCCTGAGCAGACCTTCCCCTTTTTTCTGTGAAGGACCTGGTCTCGCCACTCTTTGATTTTGACAGATTTGCCACCATCATCCTTCAAGTGAGATTGTTAGCATTAAAGGAGAACTCCGACCAATTGTTACGGTAATCTTGCTAAATATAACTATGTGAGACCTGTCTATAGAAAAAAAAATGAGCCAAATCGGTGTTAGCAACACGGAGCTGCTGCAGCTAATGCCCACAGTTATGGGGCATGAGATAAATAGTGCCTTTGTGTATCTTAACAGACACAAAATGCAATTAAAATGTCTGTGTAACATGAACAGGGCCCTTACACGACAACAAGATGCGTTTTCAACATTCACCTACCCTGTTAGCTGCTAGCTAGCTGTCCTCTGGGATGACTGAGTGTGTTCAGTCGGGCTTCAGTAATAATCATCATGCAGCAGTCCTGTGTGTATTTGTAGCATATATATGGATATATATGATATATATCCATTTTGTGTGCGATCCATCTGGCGTTGGAGAGTAGGAGTCTTGGCTGAGGGGATCGGTGTGGTAGTTTCCGACCAGCGGCCTTGCTTCTTCTTCCTCCCCGCCCTCCTCGCTTGCCGCGGCCGACAAAAATCCCACGGGCGCCCACTGGTCTGGTGGATGTCCTCCGGAGGACCGGTCATGCCTTCGCGGCGACATTTTTTTGTTTAATCCACCTCAAAAATAGGTAATTCTCCTCTGACCTACACACTGTTATTTATCATTTTCTTGCTACAACTGAATTCCCACGGGACTTCAGCACGAGACTGCCGCTAGCCGTCTGTAACGCTATTTTACTGAACAAGGCACCGGCATAATTCTGCCCGTTTCCATGTAGTTACATAGTCACTAATATGCTCATAACCACTACAGCGCTCAATTACCTATTTTTGAGGTGGAAATAAACTAAAATGTTTTGCTGTGAAGGCATGACCGGTCCTCCGGAGGACATCCACCAGACCAGTGGGCGCCTGTGGGATTTTTGGCGGCCGCGGCAAGCGAGGAGGGCGGGGAGGAAGAAGAAGCAAGGCCACTGGTCGGAAACTACCACACCGATCCCCTCAGCCAAGACTCCTACTCTCCAACCCCAGATGGATCGCACACAAAATGGATATATATCATATATATCCATATATATGCTACAAATACACACAGGACTGCTGCATGATGATTATTACTGAAGCCTGACTGAACACTCTCTCGTCCCAGACGACAGCTAGCTAGCTAGCAGCTAACAGGGTAGGTGAATGTTGAAAAAGCATCTTGTTGTCGTGTAAGGGCCCTGTTCATGTTACACAGACATTTTAATTGCATTTTGTGTCTGTTAAGATACACAAAGGCACTATTTATCTCATGCCCCCATAACTGCCGTTTTAGCTAAGTGGGAGCTGTGGGCATTAGCTGCAGCATCTCCGTGTTGCTAACACCGATTTGGCTCGGGGGGGTTTTCTCGCATAGTTATATTTAGCAAGATTACCGTAACAATTGGCCGGAGTTCTCCTTTAAGTGGCAAAAAGTGTGGGGTGTTATAGGAGGTGTGTAAGAGGTTGAAAGTGGCTCGAGATGCTGTTGAAGCAAGGTGTAGCGACAGTTAGTTGATGGCAGGGAGGAAAAGGTGACACTGCTGTGATTCACACATTGCCCAGATCAATGTTTAAAGAACACATGGTGTAATTAGCGGGAGTCTATTGTGCTTCTCTTTTTTGACTCTTATGTATATTCTAGTGTTAAACATCCAATTGCCCAAGCAATAACTTAACAAACAGCTGCACTATATCACTATATCAGACAGCTAGAGCATTAACCTGTCTTGTTACTAACTGTTTAAATGTGAAGCAGTGTGGGCACCAGCATAGACATGGAAACTCCACATGCATAAAGGAAAAAAAGGACAAGGCAAGAAATATATATATATATATATATATATATATATATATATATATATATATATATATATATAGTCAAGCATAATGTGTTGCCATAGTGTTATTGCTTTCCTGCTGCTGCTATTGGTGGCATCTTATAGGTCCTGGCTGGCACGTGTCCCCTTCCAGCTACTTGGCGTAAAGTGCACGAGTGGGGGGGAAGCTGAGAAGGTCACTTTAATAAAATATTTGGACTGACTACCGCCTGCAAGTGCAAAAAAAACAAAAACCGAACAACTGACAGAGTTGTTTTCAATTCAGAGGCAATACAGGACATCTCCATGCTGGCAGCTGATGGAAGGCCATTGCTTTGGCTTTGGATAAGGAGCAGAAAGAGTGACCATGAGGACTGCAGTGGTGTAGGCTGCAGTACATACAGTAACTCCTACAATGTGTGATGACAACATTCTTGTTTTTGTCCACTCAAGGCAAACATATATCTTCTTCAGAGTTTAAAAGGGAAACATGATTGACATACCTATGTAATAAATGTGTGCCTGTAAAAGCTGTTGAGATACTTCATACTTACAAAATGAATGTTATAGGCTACTTCAAGTAAGTGAATATGAGTTTCAGATTAAACCTGGTCTCAGTACTGCACTGCAGCTTGGTCCACTCTGAGAGCTGGAACTAAGGCTAGCATTAAGGTTAGCGTAATGTAGCCTAGCTTAGGCTAAAGACTGGAAACAAGGGGAAACAGGTGTCCTGGTCCTGTCCAAAGGTAAAATAATCGGCTTTCTTTTTGATACTTTAAACCGTGCCAGGCTGGCTGTTTCTGTGCTTCAAGTATACGTGAAGTGTATTTGCCAAAGTGTCAAACTATTCCTCTAGATGCTGGATATTCAGAGACAAAGTGTGGGATTGTGTCCTCACAGACCGATCTTCAACTGGTTAAATACCAACCCTTTGTCACGGCCCTCTGCGTCAGACACCGACGCAAAAGGCACGCAGGTGCACTCACAGCCAGACTGGCTATCACAACAAATAACAGAGAAGCTCAGATTACACCACACACAGAGGGAGTGTGACTTCATTCTCTGCTCATGACGCCATTACTTAACTATATCTTTACATAGAAAATATTTGTTTGCGGCTATAATAATGTGCTGAATATCGAGTACAGGCTTTAACAGCTTTAACTCTGCAGCGATGATGACAAGACCCGTTCACCACACAACTTACTATATAATAGTTCTGCTAATAAATCATACTGCCCTGACATGTTATGAAAAGTATAAGAGAAGTTTCTTCTTGCTGTGGAATGCAGTGAATTGAAACAACAGTAATACACATGAGATAGGACAAGGTTAAAAAAGTGATTCTTCTCTGGTTTTCTTTTGTGACCAATTCCATTATGACGTGGTCATAAAAATCAGCTGAAAAGCTCTCCAATGTAGGGGGGTTTAAGGCTGGAGACTGCAAAGGAATAATTCAGATCAACTGGAGGGTCATTCGGTTTCTGAGTGATGTGTAGAAACTAAATAGGCAGTCATTTTACCCAGGGCAGTGTTATATAGCCAAGAGCAGGTCCAGAAATGTGCCAGAGGGGTTGCTGGGATTGACCCTGCCTTCCATATATCTAAACTTCTCAGTCTCAAATATTGAAATTGAATCAAATAAATGTTGTATTTGGACTTCATACCATAGTATTTATTCTTTTACCTAAATATGTTATTTATTAAAGTAATTAGTTGACCACTACAAAAGATAAAAGTTAAAGGTGTATTGTATATTGTATAAGCTCTTTTATGTATTATATAATTTGACTGTTCTGTATTTAAGACCTGTAGACAAATAGTTTTTCTCCAAAGAAACCAGTATAGAATAGGCGAATTAAACTCAGGGAGGGTTTCAAGTCTGTCCCAACTCGACTTTTTGATCCGTTTGAACGTTTCATTCTGTTCTTGTTACCGACACTGCAAACATGATTTTGTCACACTAAAGGGCTGTGGCCAGCATTTAAAAAACAATAAGGTTCACGTGTCACCTCAACACAACCATAAAGAATAAAAAAATAAGGTCTCTGTTTTTGTACTTCGATTATTCATATTTGATCTACTCTGTATATAGTCTTGCTTTGCCAGACCTTCCTCCACGGCGCTGCAGAGGAGGGTCAAAAGTTGTTTTAGTCGTGCAACAGAAAACTCAGATTGGACAGATAGTCTAGCTAGCTGTCTGGATTTACCCTGCAGAGATCTGAGGAGCAGTTAACCATAGTCCTCATACTGTAAATCCAACACAAAGGAAGTGTTAGGTAACGGAAAATAAGGACTTCCGGCTGAGTCTAGAAACGCTGGAATCACAAAGTAGCTATCACTGAGGACCTGGTGACCTCAATACACCCCTGCTCACACCCACTTGTGCTTACATTTGGTTCACTCCATGACATAGATTATTTGATTAGAAGATGAGTCAGCTTGCTGCACAAATGTGCATACATTAGGACGAAGCGTGGGACATTGTGTAGCTTGTACACTTCACAGGGTAGCATTTAATTCTGCTTCATTGATTCATGATAGCCAGTCCACAAACTGATCCAAACTCAAATGCAGAAGCATACATCTAGACACTGTATGTCAGGACGTACATTATTATACAGATGTCCCATTAAGACAGGATAATGTTGAATGACGTTCAAAATCCATTGCTCAAAGCAAAGCTATAGCAGTGAAATGACTCTTTTTTGAAAACAGGACATGCTTGCCAATAATCTTTAAAGAGCTTTTGTTGCAGGTGAGGACATTACAGGGATATCAGGAGTTAATAAGGAATGATGTCCTCTATATCTTGCACTGACATATGGTGGACAAAAGAAAATGTAAAAGTCTCTCCCTTGTTCGATCTATAACCAGACCTACAAACCATGTTTGTGCTCTACGCAAAAAGCGTATACAACAGCCACTTACCGGAGACACATATATAGTGTCATTGTACATGTAGGGATGCATATTTTACAGTTTGGATCAGAGTTGGCAATCCTACAGCCCACATTTTAATCTAAAGCAGTAGCTCGACAAACTGTCTCCGAAGCGAGGTAAAAATGCAAAAGATAGTCATGCAGTGCTGAATCATGCTTTCTCATATGGAAAATCAGCACATTAAAAGCAACAGAAATACTCTATGTAAACTCTCAAGATGCTTTTTCATGGCCTTGATGTGCTTTCAAGGCTCTTCTCCCACTTTGGATCTGTGCCAGTGTCATAGTAATATGTCAGGATGTGTCATCGTCACACTTTTCTGAGGAATCTGTTAAAGGCTCCCTGTTTGTGCAGAATTGACTTGAGTTCTGCACACACAGCATCAGGAGAATGTTTCATTTTAGACAGCCCAACGCTGATTGTATTTTGAGTGATTTAATAAGTGTCTGAAAATGTGGAGAATCCTGGCAGAGTTTAAGACATCACCCAGGAAAGGTCAGCAGAAATTAGCAGAGTGGGAATGAAACTTAACCTTTCCCTGGGTTGACTGACAGTAAGACAGAAGTGGCTTGATTGCAGCCATTGTGTACACTTGTGTTTGATGATAATTACACATCCTGTTGTTTGTCTGGCTTCATAAATATTTCATGAGCTTCGTTTCATGGATGTAGAAAGACTAAAAGATAATATAGATAGAGATAGAAAATTACTAAAATATATTGGCAATGGGGTGTTGCTATGATTGTTTAGCAATACTATTGAATTCTTCTGGGGCCCGCACTTGTGATTTTTTGCCCTCACTATTGCCAGTCATGGAAACTTCTGTAGCTGTTGTTGCATGTTCTTTGCTGCACATGGAGCCTGTTTAAAGTAAAATTTTACAAAACAACTTCTCCAAGTGATTGCTAATGTGAATCAAAACTCCAGTTATACCAGCCCTGTATCGTAAACTGCATTCTTACGTTTAGAGGGCAACATATTTTGTCCCAGATTGTTTTTGACACAAATATGTTTAGAATCAAAGTCTGTGTAGGGTGGATGTCGGGGAGGATTTTTGGCTCCAACTAACACAGAATTTTACCCAGAAGACCTGTGTGAAACCAAAAGTCAATGTGGAATTGTTTTAACATATGTATGTAAACTTAAGTAACATACTTACCTTGTGTCACATGCAAAACGTATTAACTTACTTGCGTACATAACAATATTTTCCTCAACCTAACCTAAAACTAATTCACTTAAAATTAACTAATTCACGTGTTACCTCCCATCGCGTAAAATACCGACGCTTGGTCATGTTTGTTATTCACACTAAAAGTCTCCTTTAGCGCCCGGACTCTTGCCATTCTTTGGCATTTGTTATTGATAATAAAAGTGCGTCCTTTGGCAATTGTTATTCACGCTAAAAGTCTCCTTTAGCGTCGGGACTCTTGACGTCACTTTTGACGCTCTTGGTCGGGATGTACTGACTAACATGTGACACAAGAACGGGACAGTTAGGTTTAGGGAAAAGATCGTGGGTGGGGTTATAAAATGTATGTTTCTGTGACAAGCAGGACAAGAAGGCGACACAAACCCCGGACTCCTGGGTGTAAGTCCTGCGTTGTTTGATCCATCCACCACCCCAACCATCCTCCTTACGCGGCATTTCAGCCTTTTATACTACTTGCTACCGTTGTCGCTCTTACTACTACGTCATCTTACAGCACCACGGTGGCGCTGCTGCTCTGCCCGGTGCATTCCATACATACGCTGAAGGGTGCTTTATGCATCGTGTCTGACGCTGAGAGCCACTGCCCAAGTATGCGTATTTTACGAGTTGGGAGTGAGAACAGGTTGCGCAGGTACAAGGACGTGTTAAAACAAACATGATCTGGTTTAGTTTTATGGGAACATACTTTTTAGGAGACAGGGTCAAGAGTTCAGAAGATCAACTCCACTCTTTCATCTGTGTGACCTATTGAGCTAGAGATGGGATTTGATTAGCCAAGCTGAGCATAAAGACTGGATACATGGGGAAACAGCTAGCATAACTCAATCAAAATAAAAAATAAAAATACACCTATTGTACCTACCAGCACCTCTAAACCTGTTCATTGGCATTCTCTACCTGTCGACCATATGTCCTCAGGCTTTCCCACCTGCTCCAGATAAGATAAGACGCCTAACTCCCTCATCAACCTCCTCACCTGTTTCCACTTTCCCTCATCAGCCGTGCAATCACCCCATTTCCCTGCTGTCCCAGTTACCAGACCTTCCCCGCCCACTCACCTGCTTCCCATTTCTACTAATCAGCCCAGTAGTACATCTAGCAGTTAATTTCCCTTGTATTCAGCCAGATAGTTGGAGTTGTTCATGCCTTTGTGTGCTAGACTCTGAAATCTGTTACCTGAGACTTGTTACTTTCCTATTTTTGAAACTTTTGGACTTTCTGCCTGTCCTCTTTGGATTTGTTTGTCCCTTTGGACTGCCTTCCCAGTTTTGACCCTTGCCTGGCTCTTGCTTCCTTAAGCTTTTGTACCTTCATTCGGTCAATAAATCCCTGAACTTTACAAGTCTGTCTGCATTTGGATCTTATCATCTCGCATTCACCAGCTGTGTGTGATTTCGTGGGGACCAGTGGCTAGAATCTCACTGTGATAACAAGACTCCAGGAAGTCACAAGAAATAGTTGCAGCATGTAACTCCCCATGAAACTAGAAAATGTTGTGTTTCCCCCTGCTTCCAGTCTTCATGGCAAGCTAAGCTAATCAACTACTAGCTCTCGCTTCACAGTTAATGCACAGGCATCGGAGTGGTGTCGATCTTGTCATGTAACTGAATATGCATATTTTCCAAATTACCACGGTATTCCTTTAAAACCAAACAAACTTAAGATAATTTCTGTAACACCACAAAGAAAACTCTAAAGTCCAAGGGCACTTTTCTTGCATGTTAACATCCCAATCATCCTTTTAATACCTTAACACTTTAAAGAAAGTCTGACCCTTCTGAATTGACATTGAATAACAATGTAAAATAAAAGAATAAAACTGATTATATGCATGAGCCAAGAAACAGAAAGTAAAACAGTTTAAAACACTTTGACCTTAGCGTTTTTAAGCAAGCCTGGGCCACAATGTTTCATATGAGACAAATATATGTTTTATAATCAAGTTGTGAAAAATGTGATACTAAAAATCCAAATTGCAAACACTGAAAACCAAATGATTGCAGTGTTATTTTACTTTCTGTGGTGTCAACATAACCTGTATTTATATTTCCATAGCATTGTCATACTCAAAAACTTACCAACACACTAAACTGCAGAACGGTAGCAGCAGCATCAGTTTCTGCCTGCTCTGTATTATTCAAAGAGAATTCTTTACGCCAGCAACTAGAGACTTGTCTCTACTATATGCACTGCATAGTAAACATGACCCAACGGCACAAACCAGCAGACTTCAGCACTCATATTGATTACCGGCAGAGGGGTAAAGAATGTAGCATCTGGAGACACAGTTGGGTTTTGATAAACATACCCCCTTTGGACACTGGCTGGTAAATTCAGCTGAACATTAAGATTCTCGCCTTTTCTGAAGCACTGTACAAGCACAATAGTGGCATCTTTTGAAAACATCCCTAGGGAAGTGCTTGTTTTATTGTCATCCATTTTCAATTAAACCCATTAATACTACTAGTGAAATGGTTAAAGTGTTCCGTACCAACATTGTTTTTCACTGAAGAAAACCTGGGATAATGCCCATTTATTAGACACAGGGGGGGTTAGTGATGAATCTTTGGGGCATAGCCTTCCATATACTTACTGTGTAATGACAAGTATGAGCCTAAATGTTTGCACTGACCTATGCAATTGTTTTGTAATCATATAATGTCCTTGTAAGGGAAGTAAATTAGTTTAATTTGCACCAAAGAGTACATTATTGAGCCATGACTGGATCTGTACAGTCTCAGAACTGCTGCTACATCATTTATTTTTACTGTGAATACTCAAACAAGCAATATTTTTCTACTGGTTTTCACACAGTGTTACTGGCCTTTCTACATTTACTGACAACATATGATATATATACATTTAGTATTAGCGTTTATTAGTGCATTAAACTACATATAGTCGGAGAATGTGCTTATTGTACTTCCATGATATATCTTTAAATATGTGTATTCCTGGTTTTCACAAACACAGGGTATGATGTTGACATGAAATATAGAGTAACCTGTTTCTTAATCTGCCTGTATTGGTTATCATGTTCTAAGACATGACTACACATTTCGTTTTTTGGAACCTTGCCATTGAGGTATCTAGAAAACTCACACACAGATACCTCAGAGAGTCTCCCCATCCTGTTTGAACACAAACTGGGTATAAAACAAAATCTAAAACCAAGAACAGAAGCACACCAAAAGCAGTTAACTGCCTCGGTCACAAACAAGGTCGACAAAAAAAAAGCACACCCGAAATACATCTGAATATCACACAAAAGCAAAATCACACTTGTTTAATTCCTATCCCTAATTGGCTGGAGTTTTGTTGAAAAGTATAAGGTAAGTCAGGGTATTGAGATGCTATATACGTACTATATAACTGAACACCAGAAAAACAACATATTCTTTGTTGTGAATATTTGTGCAAACATTTCACTGTAGAGAGGAGTACAATATATTACATCCAGACTTGGTGGGCCCATTTAAAGGATGACAAACACATTTTTAAGAATTACATTGAAAACATAAAAAGTGCTAAAGAGGCTATATGTTAGGCTGGAGGCTGAATGGGTGCTGCAACAATAGTCTGCTACTTACAACTCTGTTACAACTCTAACAACTGCCATAAAATCAATAGCTTGGCATTTTTCCAACTCGCTCCACTTTACTAGTCCGAGGAATTGGGACACGACCTGGAAATGTGACATCACATGCAGAAGGTGACGAATGTGAGCAGGTGTCCTCCAACACGTCCTCATCCAGCGGCAGTCGTGGGTTATTAATACAGTGGATTTACCATCTGATGTCACATGAAGCCATTTAGTAGATAATGTTTTCTACTCCACACATGAATGTATTGCTTCTGTTGATTTATGATGTATTTCTACCTGGATGACTGAGATGATTCAACTTGATGATTCAGCTTATTTGACTGACTAGTTTCTCCAAATGAGAAGCACCCCCTGCTAATGTTTTTGTACTTTACTGAATGCATTGGGAATAAAACTTACTGTAAATGTGTCTTTTGAAAAAAAAAGTTACCTTAAACCCATGTATTTCTGTGAGCCTTGAAGATTTTTGTCTGGAGAAATCTGCTTGTTTGAGTATCTACAGTGAACACATTACATGTCCTTCACCAGCAATTCAGTTTCAGAGGTTCAGTTTGCATGCATAGAAAACTCTCCAGGTCTTTGTATAAAACTCAAACTTCTTTTAGAAGATTATGGCATAGCATTGGACACAGACAGACTGAAAGAAAATGTTTATATGTGGATGAATCTTTAGGCTGTAAGGTGTTTTACTCATGTTTAAAAAGCATATTTGTATTGTTAGCCACTCTAGCAGCTAAGGGATTGCAATGTCAGTCCGTCAGTTGGAATTGCCATAAGTTAACAGGATAAACTAAGATGTAAGCATTGTCATTGTGACTATATTAGCATGTTAGCATGAGATTTAAATGGGTTTTCAGACAGCAAGTGATGCAGATGTCGGCCTTGCGTAACTCACGCTAATTAAAAACATTGAGTCTTAGGTTTAGTTACTTCACTCAGTTTAAACTCATTTAGCTCCAACAAAGAGCTGGAACAAGCAGATACAGAATATATGATATATGATACTGTCAGACAGTGTGGAATAAGATGATTTAAGGAAACCCATTTTATGGACATACATCATCAGTCTCACAATGCTTTGGGTACAAAATTATTGAATACATCATTGGGAACATTTAAGCTATTAATTGTGACTGTATTAAGGAAAGCAACAGCCCAAAGTATCATCACTGGTAAATGGTGGTACATTTTCTTTCAGGTTTTCGTCAGTGTGAGAAAAATGACACAGGCATACAGATTCTAAACCAAAGTGGGCAAACTTTAATATTAATGGAAAAAGAAAACACTTATTTTCTGTTATTTTATTCATGTTGTTCTCAAAGTGACATTCAATTTCAGTTTTCATCATATTCTTTTTCATCTCCCGTCTATTACACCCAAATACACTTTCATCATGTGAGTCATTAGAAGGAGGGAAAGTCACTACACGTCTTTTGCATAGTGAATAATGGAAATGTTCATAACCAAGACGTGCCATAACCAAATGGATTCAGCAGCATACTTCAGACTCTCAGTGAAAACATTTCACTCGTTGCTCTGTTGGATTCTGTTGCTTCATAACCAAAGGAGAGACATTTAAATTGATCGATGTTATTAGCTGTGAGGTTTGGAGACTTCCATGCCAAAATTGCAAATTGCTGCTCATATCTGAGTTTTTTGAATGAACATCTGAAGTGATAGCGATGTCAAAAAGACACATATTAACAACACTTGTTTTTGTAGCTTCTCTCACTTGTTTTGGACAATCTTAATATCTGCCTTCAAGTTTTAACTCCATCTACCCAAGACCCAATCATTCTGTTGTTCTGACAAAATGTCGCCACTATCTGTGGTCAGCAGGAATGAAATTTTCTTATAGTCGCTGTTGACAAAGTCAGATTTGTTGTACTGGGCATGCATATGGTAGACTATCAGAATTTAAGAAAGAAGTGCAGTTCACACTTCTTTTCTCCTTTTTCATCGCACTCATTAGCATCATATGTTTGTTGGAGAAGAGGAAAAATCTCTTAGGTTAAATTTGTGTGTGCCGTGACTGTGAACACTGTGCTGCTGTCATGAGTGATAGACTTGAAAATGTATGTCATGTAGCCAAGGACTTCTGATGACTAACTTGGAATACAGACACCAACCAAAACACTTTCAAAGCCAGGGAGCAAGGGGAGATGTGCTGCAGTTCTATACTATTATTTATTATTTTTCTTTATCTGCTCAGCCGACTTTACGTGGGTTTGATAGTATACAATACTGCTTCTACAAAACCTATGGAATGAACAATTAACCTAAACATCATCCCATGTTTATGGGTGATTTTTGGTCAACTTTTGTATATGATTTTTAGCTGACAAGTCTTGACTTTCCTTGTAAACTGAGAAATTCTTTGGCCAGTGCCATTTCGTCTTTGTTGTGAAATGTTAGATTTATGATCCATATATAAACAAAAGGGTTGCCCCACAAGTGCTGCATAAAAAGCACTGTCAACACCAATTACTGTACAGATATAGAGCTTATGAAACTACATTGTGTATAACCATGATTTACAACTGGGGCTCTGAAAACCTTTGAGTAATGCATATTTCCTGAAACGCCATTCCTTCAAAATCTTGTCCATAAGAAATCATCATAGAATTAGGAAAAGTTTCAATGTATGAAGCTGATAAAATAATGTTAAGTATGTTTTTTGAGTCATTAAAGAGGGGGTATGGGTATCCAGGAACATAAGTTTATATGGTCAAAAATTGAGTGGCCAGTGTCACCATGTATCACCAAATTTTGTGATTTAGAATTTTTTAATTGAAGGATTTCATGTTCATTTATGGACTGACAAAATACAATTGCTATTTAAGTTACATAAACCATTTTAATAACTGTCACAAAGCTGAAAACATGTCTGTTTTTATTAGCTCATGGAAAGGTGACATTTTGGATATACATGGTTTTCACAGGCCAGAAACAACAAGCTTTTTAAGCAACATGCTTGTAGCAAACACATTCTTCACTGGGGACCAAATTGTGTGTGTTGGTGAAGGCACTATGTGGATTACACACTATGTGAGGCAATTGAAAATAGCTGCAGTCAGATGGAGCCGTTGGTGTACGTACAGCCATAACGTGGAGGCTGAAGGACGGGTGCAGTGCAGTAGATGTGTAAGTAGTAGATTTAGTGTGAGGAGATACAGAGGTGATGGAGAGAAAAACACCAGGCATGTCCACGCAGTACGTCCGAGCTCCTCAGAGGGATGTGAGGCAGTTAACAGTAAGCCGCCTGCAGCTCTGTCTCACATATTATTGGGTTAGCTATGAAGGGAACCCAGGCTTAATCCTCTCCAGCTCTGCAAGTCAAAGGAAGGAATCAGCACGCAATGATTATCACATGACAGTGTTTATAGTTTCTATTAAAGTAATTGTAACAACAGCACGTGATATGCTGGAATTAGATTTTTTTTTAGGTGATTCATTTTTACGGTGATCTCAGGATTGTGTCATAAAAAAGAGACTCCACAAGGGAGGCTTATTGTTGTGTAATACTTGCTATTACTTCACCAGCATGACAATTAACAGGATTCACTCTTCCATGAGAAAGCTGTTTATGTATTTAAAACTCTCTGGGTTTGCTGTGGCGAGGAGAGAAAAAACCGCCCCATCTGTCATCTATCTCCTCACAATTCTTTGATCATTTTGTGACCTCTCTGCACCCTTCCTCCGCCCTCCTACGCTGCGGTGGTTTATTCACATGACGACTCATCCGGCACTCCATCAGCATTAATAATGCAATCTGACAGATATTGTATAAGGCTGAGTATGAGGTGTCACTCACAGCAACAAACAAGTGAGGAAATGGATGATGTGATAAGGCTTGAGAGGGAGACGGAGAGAGGAGGATCAAAGGTTTAGCAGTTCACTTCACCTGAAGTTATTTTAGTATTTGACAGATATAGAGCCCAAAATCGTCGTGGATAAGACTTCATGTGTCACCGTTTTTTTACCAGATTTTTATTTTTTTATTATACAGATATTTTTGGGACGAGTCATTTTAAGTAATTGTTATTCAGAATGTGGGACATTGAGAGGGATTTCATTTTGGAAATGAGAAATATTTGTCAGACCGACAGGCTGTCTGAAAAACAACCCCAATGGTTATTCCATTTAAAGGTGGCCCGTCACTCTCAAAGCATCATTCCCCTCATAAGAACTTTTGCCTTTTGAGTTCATATATTGCTCCTATGAGGATGTGAGCATTCATGCACAGCTAGTATGTCATCATGTGTTCTGGCTTTAAGGCTTACATGTCAGTATGGTGCTTAGAGGAAATGAAGGGTTTTAGTCATTTCAAGTGCTAGAAATCCTTTTTGATATTCAGTTATTACCTCTAACAGACATGGTTCCTTGCTCAGATATAAATACCTTCTCAGATATGATGTGTAAAAGCTTTTTAAGTAACCTCTGAGCCTTGTTTTTGTGACAGCAATCATTCGGAAGGGAGAGTGTGTGTCATTTTTTTCTCCAAATGATTGATGTGTTATTTTGAAAAGAAACCCCTTCAAATGGATATGATAATGCCGCTTTCTGAACCCCAGCACTGAGCTAGTATTTTTCTAATGTCTATTTTTATATTGTGTTTGTTTTGTCTTCATACAAGTGAAGTTTCTCAAGCTTGAGTAGTGTTATGCATAAAGCCATATGTTATTACTCTAAGAGGAGAAGTGTCGAGGGCAGCAGACAGACTCCATAAGCCTCTTCTGCTACACCAAAGGGAGCGTGCACTGTCAAACTGTCAAAACTTCTACTTCAAGGATTGTGATTGGTCCGCCGTGTGAGGTTCTCCATCACTTTTTGTCTGCGGTGTTCTATGTGAGTGCCTGTGCATCAGCTTGTGTGTGCTTCCACATCTGTGTATGCACATATCGTTGTGTTTGTGTATTTCACCACATTTGAGCGTGTATCCATGTTTGTGTGTGTATATTCAATGTCCGCTTATTTCCAAAAAACATTGGACTCCATCTTACTAAAGTCTGCTGCTCTAATTCTGCACGTCAGTAGACCTGATAAATGGAAATATGCCAAGGCAAGAAAAAGAAAAAAATACTGCTAGACTTCATGAAGCGCAATGACGGCTTCATTGCCCAGAGAGGCCCTTAAGGGTTCCCTTGGGCTCCAACTACCAAACACTTTAAAAAATCTGCAACTGTGCCTTGCAATTACTGCTTGGAGGAAGTGATCTGAGGTTTATCTAATTTAGAATAGGTACAATTAGAGCAATTACAACCTGCTGCATTTTTGTTTGCATATTAAGGGACCAAAAAAATGGGGTATCAGCCCCTTCATCAAGCTTCTCTTATTGTCTCAAACATTTAGATTGTTCTAATTGTTCTTTACTGTTAAATTACAAACGCTGTGCAATTAAAGGGAAATGAAAGGGGGGGGGGGGGTGATTAATTGTCTATATACAGAAAGAGAGAGTGGGAGCCATTTTTAATGGAGACACCACATGCAACCAGCTAATTAAATGAAGCTGTTGAACATTCAATTTCCCTCTCTAAGACATTATTTATTTCTTCACGCTCTTTTGCGTGACACTAAATTCACACCATGTATTGGTGAGAATATGAGATGTGTCATATTCTTAGTAAGTGTTTTGGCTCTTCTGGGACTTGTGGGTTATTGAGATTCAGCCCTTAGATGCAGGTCCTGCTAAGTCTCCTTTGATTTTTTGGAACCATGCCCTTAACAACAAGAGGCTGCTTTGATATGCACATTTTAAATTTAAATCAAATGAAATGAACAGCTCTGCTATTATCTCGAATCCCTCCATGCTTGCAAGAAAATATTTGATTTTACACCTGTTTGTATAAAACTAAAGTCCCTACTGGACAACCAAAGACGTATCATGCGCACGATTCACAAAATGCAGAAGACAACTCCACTCATACAAACAGATTTATTTTTGTCATTTAAGATAATTTGTCACATTCACATTTCTTCTTGTATTTAGAATTCCCTCTTAAGTATGAACGTCATGCACAGAAAGTCTGCCTTTCTCCACAGAGGAAATACACTTTTGGGTGTGAATTATGAGTTTAAATGCCAAATGAATTTGAAAAGAAATACTAACTGAACTTCTGGTGAAACTGACCATGACTGTTATCTTAAGGAATATATCTTAACAGTATTTGCATTAACCAGTAACTCACCATTTTGTTACCATTCACTATTAACACAGACAGTCACAGAGAAGATTTGATTTGCTCTACCACTGTACTACTGCAGGGATAAAGAGCCATTAAAAGTCCTAATAGTCCTTTTTAGTCCTTTTGGTCAAAGGATGCATCCGATGTCAGTTAGCGGGGGAATATTGATTGAACAGGTGCAGAAAGAGAAACTGTAGAAAGTGATTTAGTCTGTAACAAGTATTTCTCTCAAGGTGTAACATTTTTCCCCAGCTAATTTCTTGAGATTACTGTGATGCACAAGGCAGCAAAGAGGTAAAATAGATCTACAGTAAGCTCCACAATGATTGGGATAAACCTCCAGGATCACCAATAATTCCCTAAAATACCTTAATGTGTGGTTACAACCTCTAATGACGTATTCATTTGACTGATTGGTTCTCTGGCAGTTGTAATTACCAAATGTCTTCAGCCAGGGGCTTTGTATTTCACACAGGCAAGGGACAGACTTTGTCTCAATTAGCTTTCGGTTTTATCTTCTCTCCCTTTCTCTACACCTCACACCTCAGTGGCGCTGACAGGGATGTTTGTACCCGCTGTACACAGCGGCAATATCGGTTCAATCCTTGGCATGACTTTGAAGATTAGTCACCGAACCATGAAGAAGCTTTTGAAGTGTTGGGGATTATTTGAAGTTGGTTTTCTTTTCCTTGTCAATGCGTTACACCAAGTTTCTGCTACCTTTGAACATTTAGCCAGGCAATAACAAACATAACATGATGGAGATTTGTATCATCAAAGTTAATCTGAGGGATGTTTCAAACCGATGTCTCCGGCATACGTATCCTACAGGTCCCTTCACACAGAACTGTCAATGCTGTTTTCTGTGATTAACATATTCTTCTTTGGGAGTTAACAGGAAAGGAAACTATGTGAATTCTTTCCTATTTTATATTTACACATTTCCACATATTGTAGTCTTTAAGTTGCCCAACAAGTGGTTTGAGAAACTCTAATTGTGTAAAATGAATTACCCATGGGTCTGAATACTAATAGTTCTGAGATGTTTATTCCTGTCTTGTGGGAAGCGATGACTGACTAGGATAAAGTTATCCTCCATTTTGCACTTGGCAGGCAAAGTGGTTATGAATAGAAATGAAAGTGACATTGGAAACAGCAAAGAAGGAAAACCTGCCCATCGAAGCCTGATGGCCACATAAAACAGAGCTTTGGCCAACATTTCTTGGCCAACATAGGCATGTGTAGGCTGACTTTCCCTGGCTGCTTACCTCAATATGAAATGAATGAATTTCCGGTGACTTGATTGATTGTGTTGCTAGAGGTGTGAACGTGTGGTCGGGGCAGCTGCACTTCACAGCAGACGTGGTGCTACACCAGCAGCAGAAATGTGTACACAAACCCGAGGAGGGTGATGGGAGAGCGTCTTCTCGTCAAAAAGTTTTAGCGGCAGGCGGGGCTACGGGCAAGGGAAGCTGCTGCTAGACGACACATACTGTAGGTCATGGCAAGGCTACAGATGGCCGACTAGCCCCTCTGTGTAACACCACCATACAGGGGCAATGCCAAAAATATCGTGTCTATAACCTCTTTGAAATTGACTCAAAACAAAATATGCATAGTCCACAATATGAGCAAAGTGCATAAACCTTGAAAAAAAAGCTTTTTTTTTATTACACTATGCAGATAATATTCCTGCTCTTCTGCATAATAACTCCATAAACGAAACCTGTGAATGTTAAGGTCATTTAAATTCCACTGAGCTGTTGCCAAGCCTTTGAAGCCAAAAAAATTGCCTGCCATCCTCTTACAATACAGGCTATTGAGCACAGCGTGGCTCACTGGGGTGCCGATAAATAAGAAATATCCTTCTTCTTTTAATTGTGTGAGCTGAGAACACAATTAAAAGCAATGTCTCCTTCTCTGACAAAACGCACTGCTGTTTGACTCCATGACTGTTTCAAATACAGAAGCTTGGGCTGCAGTTTGTGTTTTCAGTAAGGTCAAACACTTTTTAAAGTGTATATTAATACTCCTAATGAAGAGTTGGAACTTTGTCTTACCTCTCCTGCAGAGTAGATGTTAATAAATGCTAATGTGCCCCCATTAAAAATTTGTCCCAGCTGCAGCTGCAACTTGGAGCGCTAATGATGACACATCAAGATTTAATGAGGAGAGCAGAACAGTCAACGGCCAAATACATTAGACCCACCAAATCAAAGCATGTCTCTATAATATTTTTGCATGTTTAAACACTTTGGTTTCAGTTATGTCATTTTACATTTTTCATCACTTTCTCCATATACATTTTTAATGTAGTTTACTGATCAGTATTGGTTATAATGTAATTGCACCAGATAGGATATTCATTTGCAGAATGGCCATAGTAACAAGAGGCAACAAGTGACAACAATCAGAACAGCGGGGCACTGCATGACTAATTATTTTGTCCTGTTAACATTTAGTGAAATGTTTTCATTGTGCTTCTACAGTATGTCAACAAAGGACCATATGATCTGTTATGCTTGCTATCATTTCAATATTATTTGATTTATAGCGGCTATAATCACTATTTAGGGCATTAGGGTTAGGGTTAGGGTTCATGTGTCATGTCACTCTTATGTAGATACCTTCAAGTAAAGTGTTACCAAAAGAAACATATGCCTGATGTGCTCATAAGCACTCTGATTGTGTTTGGTAGCTCAGACACACATATTATCTATTGGTCTGATTGCCTATTTTGAGAAGATGGGGATATTCCGCTGCACTGTGCAGAGAAAGCCTTTAAGCATCCCATGGAGCTAAGTTCTATAGTAGAGAGGAAGCTTTCAAAACAATCATGCAGAGTGGGTTTATGTCATAAAACACCCCGGTGCTATCCTTACCGATCAAATTGGATTAGGAGCAGACAGAGATTGATCTATTTTGCACTCAACAGCTCACTGTGTTTGACCAGATTAGTTTAAACTCTGTGCACCTGTATACTGCCATGGGAAGAAATGAAATCTTGTCCTTGCAGTTGAGGTGTTCCCCTGTCCATCACAAACAGCCAACTCCCCCTGGACAATAACAAATTCCACTCGTATATCATCTTCTGTGCCCCGGCACACAGGAGTTTCTCCCACCTCATTTTACCCAGTTTCCCCTCTGCAGGTGAATGAGGGCCAACTCAGAAATGTCTCCATTTGCATCTTAGCTAATTGTATCATTGCTGTAGGTTTTTTTTTTTATAGTTAACTTATTTTCTGGGAGCAGAGTTTGGAAGGAAGAAAAAAAGGTTGGAGCTGCAAAGCACATAGACACTATTTGTAGTGAAATCAGGTTTGCTGCAGGTAAGAGAAGGCTGAGAAAGGCTGTGATAAAATGTATGAGGTACATATGTTATATGGTCCAGAGACCATAAATATACGGTAAACCACACAAGTAAAACGTATTCTTAATAAGTATGTCAAAAACAGTTAGTAAGAGATAAGATAAAACGTTATTGTCCATTTGCGCGGAAACGTGTCTTTCTTCACATTCTCCAAACAATCTATAAAATAAACAGTTTCTAAAAAACATCTGTAAGATCACCCTCCAGCAGATCCGTAGTATCCTAGCTTTCAGTTGGAGTTTTTCCTCACTGGCACCAAATGACCTGAGCTTCCTTAACAAATAAATCCACATAGTAGGTCCAGTTTTTGAATGAAGTTATGTTATTAAGCTGTAACATATAGCCCAAGCTCAATCTTATTCCCACTGCCATCAACGCTAGTAACGTAGATCAGTAAAGTTAAAAAGAACTTACTGTTTACTTTTATTTTCAAACAGGACATAAACCTTGGTCTCCTGGGTGAAAGTAATGTGTTTGTTTGACCCATCCACCTTACTTCCTGCTCTGCTCCCATCATATTTACTGCAGCCACTAGAGGACACCGCCACTAAAAACGTAAAAATGGATCATAATTTTGTTATGATACCAATGTTCACTCCCTTTTAGCTCTGATTTGGTCTCTACCATCTTGTGAGACACATATATCTTTTCTGTTGTTTTTTTAGCTGCTAAATGCTCTAATATGTCAGTAAGCTAGTCACTAACTTTGTCAGGCTTGGTGCTGGATAGGGAGTATACAGTGCGTTTATCTGAGCTTTCATGCTGAAAGACCTGCCTGCTGCTAGCCTGGGAAAACCCTGACGAACTTCTGGCAAATTAGAATTTTGCTCTGCAAGTCAGTCTGGCCAAGAGCCCATTCAAGCCCATTTCCAATTTTTCCAAATCGAGGCACCAATCAAAACCGTTGAGGTGGGCTTTACACGATGACGATAACGCAAGCAGCTTCTTATTTACATTCAACATGATGGCCACCGAAGAGTAGGTTCTCTTAATACATCCATGGCAGCAACCCGTTGATGCCGCTGTCGCGGCTACATCACCCGGATCGTTGGTCTGATTGGTTGAAGGACTATCCAATTGCACCCAGAGGCATTTGAGCGGTGTCCGTTGGTGACGCGCCTTTGGAAATGGGCTGTGAATGAAGCTTAACCAGACCCACTCTCAGTTACAACTGAGAAGGGTCTGGTGTCAACCAGGCTAGCCTGCTGTAGAAGAGGACATTTATTTGGCAGAGGTGCATGAATGAGTAAATATAGTACAAAAGGTAACAATACAGAAAATGCATACATTTAAGCAATAAAGTCAACCAATTCAAGGAATGATACCAGAAAAAATTTATATGTGGTCGTCTCACTGTTATTTATTCTTTTAAATCGAGCATGGAAGAAGATTATTAAAGACCTTTCAGACTATAACAACTTGGGTTCTATGGTTGAGTATAGTATACAAAATCACACAACTCTTGTCGTCCCTTCACACCATTATAGGTTTAAAAAACTCCAAGTCAAGAGATGTTGTCTTTCTCTATACAAGTGTTCTCTATACAATGTGGGAAAAACTAGGTTTTTAGCTCTCTATCGTGAAGACTTAACACATTTTTCAAGGGACAGGTTAATCTGTGGATATGGCATTTAAGACCACTATCCTGTTTATATTCAATTACATTTATTTTTCTTTCAAATCAGACTAAATGTTGTGACTGCAGTTTGTCTTTGTGCAGTAGAATAACTTTGCCTTCTGACCACGCTTCACAAAAGTGCATAAATGTACAGCTGGATGCAGCACAGAAATGCTCTGCAGCCTACAATACAAACAGCGGCATTGATTTACAAATGAGTGTAGTGAGAGTGAATATATTTCCCGTTTTTGCCGTTGCTTTCACCAGCAGAGAGACATGTTTTAAGACAAGATATAAACGGATGGAATCCATGAAGCAATTATTCCACCTCTGCAGAACATGGCAGCAACACCATTGGAAAAGGTGTATCAGGGTAACTTTCTCTGTTCTGTCTCACTGAGCAGCTTCTTCAGCCTTTTCTCAGCCCGTCAAGCTGCCTTGGCAACATTCAGAGCAGAGTGGCTGAGGCATGGCGGAGAGAAATGTACAGTGGTGGAGTGGTAGGAAATTACAAAAGGAATCAATTCAATGAGTTCCCTCCCTCCATGAAAAAAATGTCTATAAATCAGCCAGGTGGCCAGACCCAAACAACAACCTTTTAAGAGCCTGTCTACCAAGGCACAATGCATTACAGAGCAAGGTACAACTCAGTAATATGGCTACTATTCTACTAAATCCTTTCTTCTTTTTTCCACTCAACCACTTTCCCAACCCAGCAGCGCTGTCAACCACACAAGCTTGGTGCTTTTCCTGCTGACCTTATCCATATTTCTTTATCATTGGCATGAGATCGGGATGCTTTTTTTATGATGTATTAGGGGCAAAGGCATGCCAGAATGTTCTGTAATGCCACAAGAGCAAAGTGTTTCATTCTAAAAGGAGACATCAACCTTTTGAAAAATGTGACACCTATTCTGACACAATCACAATAGCATGAAAGCGAATATGAAGACGTTTTGCTCTTTACCTACAAAAAAAAAGGCAGTACTTTAGAAGCTGTAATCATTTTTAAAGAGTGGGCTTTTGAACACCAGGTCATAATTTTTTCCTTTAAAAAAGCCATTTGTAGAATGTATTTCTGGGATGAAGCTCTTCTTTATGTTTTTTTATAACAAATGTCAAGTCGGAACAATTATTTTGCCAATTACACTCCCAGTGCCTATCACTTCCTGTGTGTTTCCCCATGTTTCTCCTCATGACGCTATCACCTCATGGGATGAGAAGCTTAATGGAGGTTGTAAATAAACTAAATGGCAAGGTCAGCAGGAAAACCACTGATGGAATAAATTAGTGTCGTGCTCTAAAGAAAACAACAGAGGAGACAACATGAAATATAACAGTAAGGAGCAGTAAAAGGGCTGCGTGACCGTTACCCACTCCTGATTTATCTGACGAGAGAGGCAATCTAAAGCTCCTCCACTGATTTGTCATGTTCCCTGTGACCTGTCCACGGACATCAATATGGGATGGGTGTCAGATTGTGGGCTTATACTACCGTTAGATGGCTATTGTGGGGCTCATTTGAGTTAGCACATGTATGTGTGTGTGCTGGCGCCACATTCATTTCCAGTGTCTGCTGCTGATAAATGTCAAGGCCATTTGAGAGATGGTGAGCAGCATTTATTCACACACACCCACACGCAGAAACAAACACAAGCCAATGCAGCACCGTAAACAGCGAGTTGTCACACACGCACACCCGTAGCGGATGTTATAGTGTATGTGATGTAATGCTAAAAACATGTGCTGCCAAGTGAAATAATATGTTTATGCATGAATGAGCAGCTGAATGTCTAGCATGATCTCAGTTTCAGGTGTAATGGATGCCTGAGAGAGAATTCCTCTCTCTGTAAATCACTTGGCTGCTCACGCATTTCCTGGATGACTGGTCAGTTTCCTCATCATCTACTGTAGGTACAGAGCGAGCGGCTATAATGGAATGTAAGCATCACTCAGTTTGTGAATTACATCATATAGTCTTTTTTCAACAAAATCTCCTGCCCTGCTAAAATTAGCTAAATGAACCCATTTTACTGTAGCATTTCACAATAAAACTACTTTGTGTAATTGTGGAGATACTGAGGCCACACACTGTCAAGTCAGGGAGGCTGAGCTGTAAGGATCCACAGCCTCTTGCAATCGGGAAATTAAGTTGGATCAAGGAAAAAGAGTGCCTGTGACAAAATGTGCGTGCGTGCGTGCGTGCGTGCGTGCGTGCGTGCGTGCGTGCGTGCGTGCGTGCGTGCGTGTGTGTGTGTGTCAACATCAGTGTTACCTTGGTTACTAATCCTATTTACTGAGGATTGGATCCATTATTTAGGTTCTTCGTCTCAAAGCTGAGTAGTTGTTATCACCGTGTGTCAGGGACAGAGACTCAGAAGAGACAAATATTGAATATTCAATGTTTTCTTTCACAGTATTTAATGCACAAGGTGTAATCCATTTTGGAATATAAACTATAATCAAAACTGGGATGTAAAAACGAAACGTGTGTGCATAAAAAAAGAAATTCTAGGGGAAAAGCAAATAGAAAATTGTGGGATATATCTACATAGTTATCTACTTTATGCCTACTGTGATCAAATATAGACTTAGAAATAGTGCATCCTTTCCTTGGGATATACATATATTTCTCTGATCCTGCAGCCAGTCGTCTTGTATAAAAACATTCGGGTGATGAAAAGGTCATTTAGAAATAATTGCAGGGGAGGCCTACAAAAGCGGAGGGTAATGTACACTGATAACTTGACAGCACAAAAAAAGTCTGAATAAAACTGTAACATGAATTACAGCCTCCGCATTCTGTGAAATGACACACAAAGCATTAGGGATGCAACAATATGGGTATTGAGATAGCAAAGCTGTCCTTCCACTGGCAGCTACTGTATGTGGTTTCTCACAAAGCAGAGGAAACTGCTGTGCCATTCACATATTGTTGCTCCTTCTAATTCTCTCACTCAGCCATAGAGTGGTAATATTTCAGCCATGCGAAAATGTGGCTTATGTAAGCAGTTGACTGGCCGATGACCTTGTACATAAATGAGATAAGGTAAACCTTCATCAACAAAAGCCTTCATCAACAATAAAGTGTAAATTGATTTAGATTCAATCAGAAAATCCAAGTACATATATTGTTTTGTATGGAGCCCTAAAGTGTTCAGTATAAAAGAAAATATATAAGACATTGTGAAATAAACAAAACAACATTTAAGAAATTATTAAAACGTTTGTTTTATTATCATTCTTATTTTCATTTTTTACATAATTCACTTTAATTATAGGCTATAATTACTATGTCAAAATTACCTTTTCAAGTCTGTTTTTATTTATTAATGTCACTTTTACTAGTGACAGTTTTTTTCATAATGTCACTTTTCATGACAGTAGAGTTGCCAGTCACATGCTCTCAGTAGGCTCAGCAACTGCCAGCTAGCCAACTAGCTAGCTCCTGTTGGCTAACCTACAGAGTCACTACCTGCTCCGTACACCAAACCCAATCAGTTCAGGGGCCTATCCCCTGACCAATGTGCTATCCTGACTTTCACCATCAATGCCTAACCTCAAGCCTCAAACATCTATGCACAATGAACAAATTGGGTTTCCAGTATGGAACAGGCAGTCACAGACAGCACAGAGAAAGACTGTCTTTGCTCTTCAGAGTTGTGTGATTTCTTTGAGAAACATCTTTGAAATCACACCACTGCTCACAACAGAGTCTGAATTAACCAGTTAACCCAAGCTTACAAACCAGCTTAGCTAGTTAGCTAGCTTGGTAGGTAGCATGTAAAGCCTTATAAAGTTAATAAAAAGATAAGTTAGTTGTTATTATATTGTGTTTATTTACAGCAGCAACTAGTTGGCTCATGTATGATTACTTTGACATTGTTGTTGCTCTAGCTAACGGGAGCTATCATGCTAAATGTGGTACGGTGGCAGTTGTTGCTTTCTGTTGGCTACATGCTACCTAACGTTACCTCCCCATCTAACTAGCTTAAAGTGAGTTCAAAGTGAAGAGCCAATGTTAATGGAAAAAATTAAATGGTTAATTAAACATTTTCTTGGCAGTAAATCACATAACTCTGAAGAGCAGAACAAGTCTTCTCTGTGGTTTCTCTAGCCAACAGGAGTTAGCTACGTTAGTGAGCTACAGGGCGGTTGGTGGGCCTCCTGGGACGCTGACGGTATGTAATATGAAAATGAGAATGATAAAATTACACTTGTTTTTTTTGTTGAATAGTTTAGTGGTTCATTTACTGTATATCTATTTTTTCTACATGATTATTTCAATGTCTTAATTGTTGATTTAATATCTTCAATTTGGAGTTCCATAGTGTTTAGCAGATTCATCTGGAGTTAGCCTGCCCCAAACCTCTAAAGCTGTGTCCTCCCCTCCCCCTCTGTATGTGTCCCAGGAGGGCAACTGGAGGAGAATGACTGGTAAACTCCAGACCAGCAACGTGACCAACAAGAATGACCCACGCTCCCTAAACTCCAGAGTCTTTATCGGCAACCTCAACACAGCCATCGTCAAGAAGACCGACATAGAGGTCATCTTCGCCAAGTACGGCAAGATAGTGGGTTGCTCTGTGCACAAAGGTTACGCCTTCGTACAGTATTTAAACGAGAGGAACGCCCGAGCAGCTGTGGCGGGAGAAAACGCCCGTATCATCGCTGGACAGCCCCTTGGTGAGTCTTTTTTGCTTTTTCTTTTTCTCTCTTTAGTGAGAACTTTTCTGTATTGCTTGCATTGCATATTCCATCAGAAATTCATGAAGGGCAAGTAAGATACAGTCTAAACGTCACTTTACAAAGAATATCCCATTGAAATACAGAATGTTTCGTTAAAGCTTGTTCTTTGCTAGAGGAATGGATGATCTCTCTCGGGAACACAAAATGCCTCAAGCATCTCTCAGACTTTTAGTTTAGAACTTCCCTAGGCTCCTAAATGCTGAAGTGTTTTGTGTTTGTTGTCACACTTTTTTGGAGAAAATCCCTGCTGAATCCTTTAACTGATCCGCTACTGAATGTAAGCACAGTTTGATTTTAACATCTACCAGGCAGCAACTTGCAAAAAGTATGTCAAAGTTCCTGAGACACACTACTTAGAGCAATATATGTTAAGTGGCATTGGGTGGTCTACAGTATGCTGTGCAAGCATTGGTTTTTCTACTGTGCATGCACTTTGTAACGGGTTGCTTTTGTTTGTGGATGTTGACTATGAAAGGTTTTTTATTTTGTTTTGCTCAATCAGAATAAGTTTTGACTGTGAGGAGCATCGTCTTGAGCTTTATCTTGTTAAAACATTTTCGTGAAGCCTGGGGATGCATTGCAAAGATGCAGCAAGCTCATTCCTAGACACTACTGCTTTAAAACATGATGTTAAAATAATCACGACTGGATAATACTGCATGCAGGCAACAGACCTTTGATTAAAGCATTTGAAACATGGTTGGTGTTTTAACTAGGGAACCTGCGGGCCAGAGTGGAAAGAGTGCAAATATCAGTTACACAGTTAAAAATATCAGCATGAGATATTAAGGTAGCAATACATGATGAAAGTTAAGTGTGGGACTGGAATGGATTATTATGCACATGTGGAATATGTACAGGGTTGATATTTGGCATTTAGGCTCTGACCTTGTCACTCTCCACAGTGATACACCAATCTGATCTGATCTTACCCAGCTGAGATTGGGGAGTGATAACTTTGACCCAAAGGGAAAATAGATTTGAAACCTACAAGGGGACCCTAAGGTGGACATGGAGGTGTGGCAGAGAGCAACATCTTTGGTGTTTCAACCGGGTAATGTGTTCCAGGGAGTAAAGAGTGCAAAGGTGTCAGCATATTACAAATGAAAATGTATATAGTATGAGTTGATCAAAGAGAGTAGTACAACAAGATGGAAGTTTAGTTAGGAACTGAAGAAGATGATTAATGGATGTATAAAGAGAACTGGATACAGAGTTTGTGGCAGAGGCGGTTTTGCGCCCGCTAACTTAAATTGGGAGTAAAAGATTTAATCTTGCGGCTCTTCTAGACTTTCCAAATGTTATTGTGCCGAATGAATGAAATTCTGAGTGAGTTCTCTAGTGAAACGAGTCATCGTTTTGCGTTGGTTGTGACGCTCAAAAAAATACATCCACTGATTTACAGACGTCTCTTTCACCATCTAAGTCTATTGGAAAAAGTGTTTTTTGGTCTTAATGGCATCACAACATGCACACATAAGTTGTTATTCCACTGTTCGCCCACTATGTCAAATTGGCTTCAAAACCCAGTGCACTTCCTGGGGGTCTGGGATTATTATGTGAAGTAGTTGATATTTGGCATTTAGGCCCATTGGGGAGTGATGATAATAAATTCCCCTCTACAGGTGGACACGAGGGTTGAGGTGCAGGTGAGGTGCAGCAGACTTTTGTTGACAGAACTAGCTTGCGGGCTTCACGTCATTATAAGGTGTAACTTAATTGATGGTGTTTGTCCGATCTTAGGGAAGCAAGAGTGTTGGTTCAGCCATGGTCTTGGTATAAAGACAGTGTCTTCATGGACATTCATGTTTGTCATCTGTTGTCGTGTGGCTTGAGGATGATCCTTCTAAGAGCTCATACACTCTGCCACTCTAACAACCCCAAATCAGAAAACGTTGGGACAGTATGAAAAACACAAATAAAAAAAGAAAGTAGTGATTTCTAAATGTACTTTGACTTGTATTTCATTGCAGAGAATGTGAACACAAAATATTTCATGTTTTGTCTGGTCAACTTAATTTCATTTGTAAATATACATCCTTTCCTGTCATTCAGACCTGCAACACATTCCAAAAAAGGTTGGGACAGGAGCAATTAAGGTCTAGTAATCAGGTAAATTGGTTAAATAATGATGTGATTTGAAACAGGTGATGTCAACAGGTGATTGTAATTATGATTTGGTACAAAAGCAGCATCCAAGAAAGGTCTAGTCCTTTAGGAGCAAAGATTGGCCGAGGATCGCCAGTTTGCCAACAAATACGTGAGAAAATTATTGAAATTTCCAGGGACATCCATGCATATTTCAACAAGATAATGCAAAATCACATTCTGCACACATTACAAAGTCCTGGCTGCGGAGGAAGAGGATACGGGTACTTGTTTGGCCTGCCTGCAGTCCCGACCTGTCTCCAATAGAGAATGTGTGGCGCATTTTGAAGCGCAAAATGCGACAACAAAGACCCCGTACTGTTGCCCACCTTAAGACTTGTTTGCAGCAAGAATGGGACAAAATTACACCTGAAACACTTCATCACTTGGTGTCTTCAGTCCCTAAAGGTCTTTTAAGTGTTGTGAAAAGGAATGGCAACATTACAAAGTGGTAAATGCTTTACTGTTCCAACTTTTTTTGAAATGTGTTGCAAGAACCAAAATAGGAATTTTGTTTATTTGAAAAAAACAATAAAAATCATGAGGAACACATTAAATTATGTGCTGTTGTATTGTCTGCAATGAAATACAAGTCAAAGTACATTTAGAAATCACTACTTTCTTTTTTTATTTGTGTTTTCCATACTATCCCAACTTTTGTATATTCCAAGGTGAATTATAAGGCCAAGGCAAGAAGGGTGAGATTTGCTAACATTAGTCAACACATTAATAAAAAATACACATTGGAATAGTAATTTCAGCATTTGATTAGTGTTGATTATTTTTATTTTTTTACTATTCAAATTATACTAGTACAGTGGCTGTTGAAAATGTGCCTGGAACGGGCTGATTGCTTGGCCTGTGGTATTGTTGCTTTTAGAATTCTTCAAAATCAAATCGGACACACACGCATACATATACATACATACAGATATGTCTCATTTTATTAGATAGATTTGACTTGTTCCAACAGCCCTAGTGTTTAATGTTACATTTTCACACTTAACATATCAGATGTTTACTCTAAAAAACACCGAATATATAGCATCAATGATTAATGAAACATGTAATGCATCTCAATCTAGGGTTCTGATGCTAAAGACAGACATAGTGATGAGCTCCTGATTAATGTCGGCTAATGTGTTTTTGCTCTTTAAATCTTTCATTAGTTTTGTATTTGGCATTATGGATGTTGTAATCAGTGCATAAGCAGAAAAACACATCCGTTATTAAAACCTAGTCGCAAGCAGGACCATCGCCAGTCGGAGCCAAAACCATCAGTGAACACTCTACCATATCCATAATAATGGTGTTAGTGATTTATTTGTTACGTGTCTGCAAATCATTTGACTCTCTTCACGTATGATTGCTTGTTTTTGGTTGAGAAAGCAGACATAATCAAAAATATTTTCATTACTCAAGAGTTCAATTCAAAAACATCGCAGCAAGGCAACCCTGCCCACGTTGTTATCACTCAATCTACAATTCATGTGGCGGCAGTATGACTGAGAGATGCTTCCTTAATTGACAATTAAGGACACCCTCCGTCTCATCCTCTTAAGCTGATGCTCTTTATATTAACATGACGGAAGAATGAATCAGCCACATAATGATTTGGAGTTGAGGTATGACCTCCGCAAAGGATTTGTTGATGTTTCATTACATTTTGCTGTGTTGCTACATGCGTTGGTGTTTTTACCATTATCGGCTACTGAGATCATCCACAGCCCCCATAAAAAGAAGCAGAACGTTGTTGTGGAGGGAAAGGTACATTTGAAAATCATGGTTTTCTGCTGGCAGTGGTGGCTGGAAAAGAAGGACAGTGGGATAATCACATCATACTGCGACTGCACAGATCCACTTCAGCTGCTCCGATGTACTGGTGATGACTAATCTGTGCACTCAATGATACGCAAGTGTCAAAGGTCATAGCCTGCCGCCACCGCAGAAGATAAGACTGTTACTCTGTGTGTGTCTGTGTCTGTGTGTGTGCGCATGGATGAAAAGCAGCTGATGACCGAATGCAAAAAGTCTATAATAGCACAGCTGGCAGCACCTTCCTCCCCCCGCCGCTCAGTGAAAAAAAGTGGATGCTCCATTACCCTATCAAATGTGAATAGGAGTTCACGAGATCACATCTAGGATTGTGAGCACGGCAATCATTGCTAAATAGCAGTGCATGCAATGCTATTCTGAATGCTGTAAGTGCAGTGTCTCTTTGCAGTTCAGAGGTACACGCATAAAGACATTTCAATCAGGAGAGACTTTGTTTGCAGATATGCAAAAGAAAAATATTTATTATACAACTGCATGGGAAAATGTATGAGTCTTTTGGAGATTAGACTTCATCGAATTAATATTTTTAAAGGGGTAGAGAATAGGAAACATATCCCCCGATGGAGTCTAGACACTGGTGGCGGCGGAGAAGAGACCGGGGACCAGACCGACGAGGCAACGGAATGGCCAGCCGGGAGAAACATGAAGACTGGAGGCAGCAGGGGAGGTGGAGGGTTGAGCGCTTTGCCTGGAACGAAAGCTGAACAGCAAAGGAGAACATATTTAAGCAGAGCTGTAATGCTGTGATTGGTCCTTGAATTTCGTAGTCATGTCTGATTGGTTTAAGTGAAAGTATCGCTTCTAAACAGCTGGTTTGATTTACGGAGAAAGAGTAATGATTGGGTTAATGACGTCTTCCTGAAAGAATTTGCGCTGAGCTTCATTTCTCTAAAAGCACTCCAGATCAACACAGATGTTGAATACTGAGTCTTGCAGGGCAGACGTGAGAAATGTTTCCTCTGTTGTCTAACTCTCCATGTGGCTGAAAACCCCGACGGTATCCCAGTTAATATTAGAAAGTATACAAATCTGCATGGTATAATGTTTTGGCAGTAGTTATACAAGAAATGAATCCATACTAGGGATGGGGTCGTTAGGATGTTATCAATACTACTCCTTATCGGAAAAACCTAGCAAAAATCAAGCATACATACTTTCTTTTAATTTTGTTGCCATCTTTTCTCTCTCCATGGTGCTGAAACATTAAAACACAGGCTGTGTTCCAGTTAATTCTATAGGGTATCCAAATATGCATAGTCTTGGGAGTAAGTATACAGGAAATAAAAAACACTTTACTGGAAATGATACCAAGCATGCAAACATCAATCAAACAATTTTGGAGCACTACCAATTTCATGTCTGCACAATGTTTACACCTAGATTTAATATGACATTACATGTCCAAAACGACTTACAATTGCTATATCTATGTCAGAGGTCGCACGCCTCTGGAGGGTTAAGTGTCTTGCATTGCAGTGGGATTTGAACCCAGATTTGAACCCACACCAAAGGCATGTGTCATATCCACTGTGCCATCACCACCACGCATACTTTGGATACTCTAGATTTTGTACTTTTAATGCTCTTTTCTTTGCAGTTTTACACTGCAAACCCACATAGGTGTTTTCAGTTATTCTGGCTGGTTAGACCTCTGTTCAGGTGGGTGGAGTTCAGAATAAAATCACTTACAGTCGGTATCATAACCATCTGAGGTCAACTGCTCAGTTGTGGCATAAGTAAGTAGAAATAGCTCTACCTCTCAATTGTTGTTGATGCTGTGTGTTCCCTTCCCTCTGGCTAAAAGCTGACTGGGGGGAATTCTTCGTGACACAATGACATGATGATTGCTGGCATCCATGAACCTTAAATGCATCTGAGCAGTTTTCCTTCTTCACCCACTGAGATCTGTCTGCTGTATCTCTGTGGTCTCGCTCTTCAGTGGACTCAGTGGGCTGTCATAGAGTCAAAGAGTGACAGATTATTCTTGCCCTCAGCTGTCCTAGCATGCACTAAACCATGATCATTTTCCAGTCTCCAAAGCTACATGTATGCAAGTACAGCTGACAGTAACCCGAATGCTATCTGAACATCCACTGCTGTATGTTGCAGCAAGCTAAAATCAAACAGTTGTTTGAAATTTTTCTGAGATTCTGTATAGAGTTATGATTGTAAGACTCATTGATGTATTTGGATCAAATACTGAGATGCATACCACTCTTTCCCTTTATGTGGTGAGATGAAGATCTCGCTTGTATTTTTTTTCTCATCTACAGAGGTGGTTGTTTCAACTATGTCCTGATGTGGCACCGTGTGCTTGTGTGTGTCTGCCTGTAGGCAGCAGATGCGTGTGATTGGCAGGTGGTGATTGAAGCGCTGATGTAAAAGGACAATGAAAGAATAGCATCCCACATTTGTCTAAGCGAGGCCATGTATGGAGATATAGGCTGCTGTGCAACATGTGAGCAGGGGGAGGGGAGAGGTTAATAGCAGAGAGAGGGTGAACTAACAACCTCTCTGGGGAGTCCTTCTGGTAGCAAGCACACCTGATAATCTTCCCTCTGTTGACTCCTGTTTGAGTAGCCTGACCCCCCAAGAAGAGATCTGCATTCCCTTCCACCTGGAAGTTTCATGGTGAAGGTCCATTCATACAATATTAATGACCACAGTGAAGGATAATGTGTGATGGATCACCAATCATACTGCCTCCAAATGGCATTGGCAAGAGTTAGGCACATAAATAATAAAGTGATTTAGATGCAAAATCCATCCTAAGCGGATTACAAAGGCAGTGGCACTGCAATCAATCGTCATTTTGGGCCAACATGATGCATAGCAAGGAGCACAGGACACAGAAACTGAAGCATACTGGGAAGAAGGAGAAGACGGTGCAGGGACAGGTAGAGGGAGAGTGTGCAGGGAGTATTGCTTTCAGTGTGTAGTGTGGAGTGTCTTGTTCCAAACTGGCCAAAGACAGTTACTGTAATGCCATTTTGGAATATTTAAAGTGCTCATATTATGCTGTTTGGCTTTTTCCTTTTTCCTTTATAGTGTTATATATTTTTTGTTTGCATGTTATAGGTTTACAAAGTGAAAAAGCCCAAAGTCCCCCCCAAAGAGACTTACCATCTCCAACAGAAAACACTGTTCACAAACTGCTCCAAACAGCTCTGTTGTAGTCCAGCCTTTTCTTCCGTGATGAACGTGCATCACTTTGTAACACATGTTATAATGCTCGCCTAGCTGCTAGCATGGCACGCCCTCATACTCTGCTTCTGATTAGCTAGCAGTACTTACTGCGCATATGCGACTCTTAACAAAGATGGAACAGAAGTGAGATGCCTCACTCTGTAGCTATAACAGAGAGCTCAACACACAGGGTGAAAAGAGGAGCTGCAACATTGTGCAGTACAACAAAAATATGGTGTTTTTTGAAAATTAAACGTACATTCCACGTACATGGAAACCTATTCTGGTACAACCTCTAAATACAATTATGAACTTGAAAATGAGCATAATATGAGCACTTTAAGGGCACTCCTACAGTGGACTTTGATGGCATCAATGTTTTCAATTCTCTTGAAGACCCTTTACACAAATTTCCAAATGGGACAGGGCATAATCACACAAATGTAAGCGATATGTGGTGAAAACCTTGGAAAATATAGTCTTAGGTTAACGGTTTATCACTATATTGTTTTCCTTCTGCTGGTATGACGCCATGTATGCAGGTCTTTTGCCATGTGTGGACTATGTCTTTGGTTGTTTTTATTGTGTGACTTTCTACCACTGAAAACCAATTTCCCTTTGGGATAATTAAGTTAATCAATCAAAGCAACCTATCAAAATACAACAAGAAATAACCCAGAATACGCTGGCGAGCAGGGTTAATTCTGAGCCTAAAAAAACAGAAAAAGACTTACATTCAGCATTTCACGTTGTCCTACCTTTGCTGACCACGATAAGCTTCACACTCTCATCGATCTCTTTTTTTCTGTTTCCATTTTTTTTTAATTTCCATTTTAATTTTAGTAATATGATTCAGCAGGAAATCCTGGCTTCATCTGACATTCCATAATGTATCATACAGTCTGACACAGATTGCGACCATAGACCCTTCTCATCGCACAGTGTGGCATACAATGAACATGTAAGATTGTTGTTATCGCATTATAGGTGCCTGGAAACAACAGTTTGATTTATTGTTGATTGTTAGATTGTGAGAGAAGACTGATATCACTGCCATACCTGTACGGTAAGTATGAAGCCACAGCCAGCGCTTGGTTAGCTTAGCTAAGCTCAAAGACTGGTATGGAAAATAGATAACATCGCTCAGTCTGAAGGTTATACAATCCTGCAACCAGCCCCTCAAAAGCTCATTAATTAACACAAATTTATATTGGCTTTGGGACACACACACACACACACACACACACACACACACACACACACACACACACACACACACACACACACACACACACACACACACACACACACACACACACACACACACAGGTCTGATCAACCTGTGGTGGGCCTGCCCTGATGAGAGTGTATTGTGAGTGCGAAGGCTTTTGGCTGGACTCATCATTTTCCAGATCCAAAAGCATTCTGGTAAAAAAAAATGAAATGTGTAACTCACATAGACTAAGATGAGGGTGTAATGTAAATTGCAATACTTCCTCACAAAATACATGCAACTCCTTAAATGCTGTGAATATCACAGGCTTAACAATATAAGTGAATACCCAAAGGGTATTTTTCTTTAATGTCTATCCAAAGCAATCCTCCTGCATTTTCTCCACCTGGCTGCTGTAATTCTCTCTATCATTCACCATTAGTATTCACAGGCTCACTTTCACTTTGAAATTTGCATAGATAATTCCAACTATGTCTACAATAACTGCACAGCTCAGTAACTTTATTTTTGAGAGCCAGGTTCAGAGGCATGAACAGTCATGAGCGAGAGGCCTTCTGGGTATTGCAGTATGCAACTAGATCGTCCAATTCTTCCTGATCCATTGGACTAAGCCTTGCCAAAGCTAACCCCATAAGGCCCCCTCTATATTTTTTTTCATGTCCCTGTATTTGCTTCTGAGGCTGTGAGAGTATTCTGTGTGTGTGTGTGTGTGTGTGTGTGTGTGTGTGTGTGTGTGGGGGGGGGGGGGGGGGGGGGGGTCGATGTGTGCTTGCAGATGGAAAATGTTGAGTTGGGAATTCAGGTTTGTGCACAGAATAGGAACCAGAGTGAGGACACTTCACACAAACTGTAGTATCAAAACAGTATCTCTTTCTTTCTCTTTGCTCTCCTATTCTCTTTCTTCTGATATCTCTCCTTGTCCTTGTGGGTGATTAGAATGCACCCTGGTTGTCCGTCTCCTCCGTCATTAATCACGCTCTGAGCGAATGGGCCGGACGTTGAATGCACAGTTGGCCTGACCCAGCACTTGACAAAAGCATCCATAACAGCAGGTACAGAGCAGCGTGCAGGCTCGCAGTCATACAATAACATCAACAGTATAGCCGAGCCGAGGATTTATCTGAGCTGTAATGTATTCAGAATATAAGAACGTGTTTCTTTTGTGGAAACAGTACTGACAAAATTAAAGATTGTCATTGTGCACTTTATAGGCTTTAATAAAGCCACCAGGAAAGCACATTTCCCCAGCTGCCAGGGTATCTTATTGTCTCTCTGTCTGTCTTTTTCTCTCTTTCTCCATCCCTTTCTCTCTTTCAGCCATACTGACAAATGCTTTAGTGGGGCATGAGCCACTGTGTGGACAAAGTGAGATGGATTACTGTGTGGATTTTGGCAGGGGAAACTGAAGCTAATTCTCTGATTAGAAATCTGGGTTCAGAAGGCAGAGAAACACTGAGCTGTGCTTCAGAGTTGCAGCTCAGGACTTAGTGGGCTCCAGAAACGTGTGTGTGTGTGTGTGTGTGTGTGTGTGTGTGTGTGTGTGTGTGTGTGTGTGTGTGTGTGTGTGTGTGTGTGTGTGTGTGTGTGTGTGTGTGTGTGTGTGTGTGTGTGTGTGTGTGTGTGTGTGTGTGTGTGTGTGTGTGTGTGTGTGTGTGCACAATTCAACATTAAAAGTTTCACTTGCCATCACTTCTGCCACAGAGCAACAGGCCATTTTATATTATGTTATATAAAAAAATCACTATTGTGGTGCAGGGTGGTGTGCTGGTTGTGTGGCAGGTTGCAATGTGGATTCTCATACAAAAGCAAAAGTGGTTGTTTTTTTTACTATACATACTGGTATGTATACATATATTTTACTTTTCTATTTTTTTAAAGCCCTTTGTTGGGCAGTTGATGAATGTCATAATATACGTGGATAAACAAGAATACCATGTTTGTATACTTGTGTTAAAATGATCCATGTTCAGTATTACAGATGTATATAGAGGCTGATGGTGTGCTGTTATTCTCCATCTAAACTCCAGTATTGAAAAATAAACATTTGATAACAAAAAATGTATGTGCCAAAGTACAGATGTATACCAAGAAAAAGAAAAGATGATCGATTTCAAATTGATTAACAGGTGTTCTCATGCAAAGTTTGTATTTTTTATGGCTGTAATAACAATCAGATTTTTTTTCAATGATCAAGTGAGAAATATGCAAAAGTTAAAGATGCCGACTTTCTGTTTATAACTCAGTCCTTATAGTCCTTTCATAGCTAAACGGGAAAAAGACATAGCTGAGGCTTTTAAAGGGATACGCCACCGTATCACGGTCTCCCCTAGTTGTAGATAGGTGGGCCAACGCATTTTGTTGTCTCAGTGCATGTAATTACGTTGTTTTTTTGTCTTTTGTTGGCTCACTTTTACTCACAACATGCTAACCGGCAACATAGGATTCCATTCACTACGCGTTGGCCCACCTATCGACAGCTAGGGGAGACCGTGATAAGCCCTATTTTCAACGGTGGTGTATCCCTTTAAGAGTAACGAGTTAGCAATGCATTTCGGTACTCAGATTACATGGTAGCTCATGTAACTCCATTGATTTTATTTTGATTTGTTTATTTCAATTAAAATGGTGTAACTTTAGAAGTTAGCATAAATTAAATAAAAACAGCAGCAAAAACAGAAAAAGCTAATTTTATCTGGCACAGATGAAAGGCTGATAATAAGAAACACAATCAAAGTCTGCGTGATACAAACAAGACTGCTGTTGCTTCTGAAGCAGGGCCACAATCTTGCATCACATTTATGAAAAAAAAAAAAAAAGTACTTAAACCCTAATGTTTTATTTTGGAGATCTCTTGGCCCTCTTCAATGCTTTTATCGTAATCTCTGTATTTTGTCACCTTCAGCAAAGGTGCAAGCAAAGTGTGTGCCAATTACTTATTACTTCAGTATTTGGGGTTTTAATAAGGTCAGACAGAAGAAAAAAAAGAATATGTTTTTTTTTCACATGCAGCAGTGGGGTCTGTGAGAGAGTATATACACACACATTTATTTTGGAGAAACACTGCAACTTGTTAGTTTTTAAGGAGATTACTTTCCCTACCATTGGTCATGACATGATCCGAAATATAACATTGATGCCGACATGAGTCAGTAAGTATAGAGGACACATCCATCTTCATTTCTGTCTTCATATCTTCCATCTGACCGACCAGGCACCTCAGAGTCTCAAGCTGCATTTCTTTCCTTTGTCTGACCGAGGATCCCTGAAGCTGCTGTCCCTTCTTGTAACTTTTTAGCAGTTAGTAAATAAGCTGATGGGAGCCCAGTCCAAGGTGAACAGTGGGGACAGTGAGAAATGGGATTAGCCTGAAACCTAACAAGCATCCTGGCTGAGATGTGTTCATTAATATTACATCCATCTACAGAGAGAGAGAGAGAGAGAGAGAGAGAGAGAGAGAGAGAGAGAGAGAGAGAGAGAGAGAGAGAGAGAGAGGCACAGGCAGCAAGCGGAAGTGGCTGTGGACCACTGAAGAAGAACAGAGTTGAATAATTGTTCCCCATGCATAATCAAAGATGCCAGTTTAGCTTAGGTTCACATTTAGGGCATGCTTGATACAGACAGGATGGGTTTGAACGAATGGGTCATTGTTTGAAATGTGAGATTAGGGCTTTTTTTATTGTCCAAAAATGTACACCAGATATGCATGTTTATGATTAGACAACATATTTGGAATAATGACATCAACTAAAGAGGCTCGGCTTTACACATCGCAGCGATGTGTATCAAGAGTAATGAGCCTTTTGTGTAGGATTAGTGTTCTTACAGATGCTCTACTGCGTGCTGACAGATAATACTTCTGTAACAAAGCTGTGTGTTTGTGCCAGGTGCGCAGCCTTGCTATGACATAGACCACTGCAGTGCGACCTTTACACGGAGCATCAGCTAAACAGACAGACCTTCATAACACAGATCCCCCCACCTCCCCACCCCCCACCCCACCCCTGCCCAGAATGGAAAATATGCCCTTTAACACTCCATAATTATTGATTCAGTCAGT
This sequence comes from Gymnocephalus cernua, assembly GCA_023631565.1. Classification (NCBI taxonomy): domain Eukaryota; kingdom Metazoa; phylum Chordata; class Actinopteri; order Perciformes; family Percidae; genus Gymnocephalus; species Gymnocephalus cernua. Next base: position 24,414,675 of record CM042446.1, read on the forward strand.
CATGTCTGTCTCTTAATTCACACCGTAATCGTTGATATGCACCTCAGGCTGAATGACAAAAGAGAAATCCAGGCGATTAAAGGGTGACGTATTGTGCGAGTAATGGTTTGTGACTTGTGATTACACATGCAGTGATAATTACTGTGACCCCGGAGGGTTTCTGCGGACCCCTGCTCACAAGGCTCTGCAGCGTAACCCCTTAGTGTGTGAATTAAGAATCACTGTGACAGACTCACAGGGGAGTTCCCCCCCCCCCCCCCCCCCCCTGAATGAAACCGGACAGTATAAATAAAACAACATTAAAAACAGCCCATAACCTCGCCCGGAGCAATCTCTTGCTCTCTCAAGTGTTTTCTTTTCCCTCTAACATTTCCTCATTTGACTCCGCATTTATTCTCCCTCCGTCTCCTCGCTCTCTCACGCTACTTTGCTTCCACCATTGCTTCCTCATTCCCGTCATCCTCTTACTCACAAAGCCTCCTTGCCAATTACGCTAAAATTCGGACTGCTTGTGAATCATTGCATCCAGCTGTTAGCATGGAATACTGACTCACAGCTGGAGGAAGGGAGCCAGCCACGGGCTCCACTGTCCGGTAAAAGGTCACGCTGAGCATTATGGCGGTTAACTACCTCAAGTTTATTGTAGTCAACACTTTGCATTAGCTGCAGCCAGGAGTAAACTCTCTGACAACATGCAGACACAGTTTACAGTCAGGCCATAACCATCCCTAGGTACTGGGAGCACTGTTTAGAGCACTGGTGCATGACAAAACTGGCCACTTGGCCTTCTTAGACCTCAAGCCTGTGCTATTTCAGGGAGTGCAACTAGAAGGAGAATTCCTCCACTGTCTGAGAGGGCACAGATTTGTTCCTGGCATAAGATCCACATGCAAACATATGTCTAATTGAATATAGAGTGATTAAACAAAGCATCTGGTACATTGTCCTGATATTTTTGCAGCCCTTTTTCGAACAATCTCGTCTATCTCAAAGCTCAAAACTCTTTTCTTAAACTCAGCTTCCTTTCATTTTATCTGTGTCTCCTCCTGTGTGACTGGTATAGATTTAATTAGGGAAATCAGAACGGCATAATGATTTCTACCTGAATTGACCTCTTCATTAAAAAATGAATATTTTTGCATATTCTGTGAAGATTTGATTAAAACACTGAACTGCCTGCTCGCTCTGAGAAATTTAATTGGATAAGAGTTAAAGGATAACTACTGTTTTTTTCAACCTGGACCCTATTTTCCTAGGTTGTTGTGTCTAAGTGACTGATGGGAACAACAATCTTTGACATTGGTCCAGTATTAAGCAAGATCACTGCAGTCGGCAACAAGCTACAATGTAAGTCAATAGGGCAATTGTCCAGCTTGTATTTCCCTTCACAAAAGTGCTCGTTTTGCCACTGACAGACTCAGATTAATATTCTTAGTGTCTGAAAACATTATTGAAGGGATTTCCAAGGAGATCGACCTATCTGTTAAAGAGTAAGATCCTTAATTTAAACATATAAACATCCGCGAAATTAAGTTCGCCAAACCAACCAGACTCCATGTAAATAAAGAGTAATTTTAGCATTGTAAAATAAACTTCATTCAAAGTCGACAGAAATAAAATAAAAATATTAAAGGCCATTTTTCGGTCGTCTTTCCACTATTCCAACCATCACAACTCTAGTTTTGGTTTAAATAAACACATAGTTTATCAATTTACATGTGAAAATATGTTGGGTATACAGTATACACGCTAAAATGATAGCTTTTTTAAATGGAGTCTGGTAGGTTTAGAGCTAGCGACTTCAGAGATGTTTCTGGTTAAACAGAAAGGTCTGAAAGAGGTTTTAAAGGTCTATCTCTGAAGGGATCCTTTTCATAATGTTCTCAGACACTTAGAGTATTAATCTGAGCCTGTCAGTGGCAAAACAAGCACTTTTTTAAGGTAAGTACAAGCTGGACAATTGCCCTATTAACTTACATTGCAGCTTGTTTCACCGCTGCCGACTGCAGCAATCTTGCTTAATATTGGACCAATGTCAAAGACTGTTGTTCCTATCAGTCACTTTGACACAAAAAAATAGGAAAATAGGATTGACAAAAACGGTAGTTACCCTTTAAGTTGCTGGAGCCGAAGAGATGGAAAGGTGCACACTGTACTGAGCTGGCAGGATGACCAAAACGTCTATGGCAGCTGTTGAGGGAGAAGAAGCCTAACACACAGCTGTCTGCTCCGTGTCTCCAAGGACTAATTGACAAACGCAAGCTTAATACGCGCAGGGAGGGGTTGTCTTCAATAGATAGCAGCTGGCTTGAAGTGCATACCTGACCTTGACAACGCCTTGTGGCTTGTTTACACATCCTCATTAGCCTGTAGCCTTGGTGGAGAAGTAGGAAGTGGTAAACAAGTTGCCAAACTAATGACTGTAAAAGGAGGAACATTTATTGGTAAATGCCAGTGTTGTAGTACTCGAGATTAGACTAATGGCGTTTTTCCATTACATGGTACCTGCTCGACTCGCCTCGGTTCTACTCACCTTTTTTGGTTTTCCATTACTAAAAGAAGTCCCTGGTACCTGCTAACAGGTACTTTTTTTAGTACCACCTTCATTGAGGTTCCAAGCGAGCTGAACATCCTGAACAAACCCGCCATTTTTAAATAGTTTAGCCAGCTGTGTTTTTGTGCTGCCTCCAGATTCATTTGAAACAAAATGTGTCTTCTGGCTGTGGCAACAACAACACACCTTCGATGTTCTGTGTGTGTGTTGCGTTAGGTCACGGCAGTTTCCTGCGGCGGTGCTATGACGACCAGCCACGCTCGCCTCACGCATGAGGCGGTATTAAATCTGCAATGGAAAAAGGAGGACGAGGCAACGTGACTGAATCAAGTCAAGCCGATCTGAGCTGAGTAGAGCTGGTACTAGCAGTGGAAAAACGCCTTAAGTCTCAAGACCACTTTTTGAATATTATTCAGTCTTCGGTCTCTGATAAAGAGGACTCTGGATTTTACTTCAAGATCAGTCAAGACCACAACTGCAGGGATATTACTAAACTGCCTGTGCATTGTTTGATTTAAGTGTTAACATCATTGCTGTAATTGGATGTAAAACGTCCTGCTTCAAATGCAACCAATAACTTGAATGACATTTATTTATTTTTTGTTACTGTTAACCCCCTCTCCCCATTTCCTTAACACACTTTCATGAAAGTGAATGAAAAGGGAGACAGGAGAAGAAGCTCTGGCTGTCTGGCACTGGTCTGGTCTGGACTCGGTCTTGCCTTGGCCTTGGTCTTTGTCTTTACTTGGTCTCAACCCCTCAAAGTCTTGGTGTTGTCTTGCTCTCGATACACTCTGGTCTTGGTGATGGCTTGGTCTCGGTTTGGGTGGTCTTGACACACTAGTAAATACAAGGTGCTTATGACAAGATGACAACAATTTAAATGTAACACACGAAAGATGGATAACTCAAAGCATGGTTCTTAATAGTCCCATGTGATGTAAAGTCTGTACCAAAGTCTTAAGCATCTTACTTTTCAGGGTACACTATGTGAACATACCTAAGTGGGGCTGTGCAGCTTCTGGGACTCAGAGTGCTTGAGCTGTAAAGTATGTCACCTTTTTTTCCTGTAGCCTACCTGTGTGACAGAGTTATTAATGAGCTGTGTCTGTATTTATGCACCTCATCTAACAGGGGAAGATGGGCTGCCTTCATTACTTTGAGTTGTGGGAGCCGTCCTGTCAAATGAAATTTGAGCCTCGGCCAAGACGAGCGCTTCTTATAACAAGAGGGGAAATTCATCAAGTGTTCATTTGGTTTGACGGGTCATGACGGTGTCAGTCTCGTCTCCTCTCTCTCGTCTCATACTTGGAGTAAATGAAGATCATGGAGTCAGAAGTGTGTGTGTAAAACGGCATTTTTCCACTGTGTGGTCACTGAGCGCCACACTGTGGTTCACAGCAGTTATTACCACTTGTGACAACCAATACAGTATGCTTTAAGTTGCAATCATGCCTCACAGATTTATGTACAAGTAACAGTTTTTTATATTTTTTAATGACTGGCCAACTAGATGGGTAGTTGATTTCAGTTTGTTTTTGTTGTTGAGAGGAAATGGTCATGTCTTAATGTGCTTATGTGCGACTTTCTAAAAACCGTGGACAAGTTTGGATTTTGATGCGGTTGGATTTGACACACATCATATTGAAGGTAGAGGGGCATAACATTGCGTTATATCAATTGAAATGTCTTAAAGGTTAATTGACTCTTGTACGTCTATCCTCTCATTTGCAAAATCTAATTTAGTGCACATAGTTTGTTCTTCAGAATCTAAAAAATGTGCAGTATACAGTATATATAGGGTGTTATAGAGATGTTTTATGCATGTGTCTATGTTAATGACAATATTAGTAGCATTATTATATGTACTATTGTCATCATTATCAATCAGTACAGTAATATCTATTTGTATTGTACTTCTTTAAAAGGCTGTTTTGAGGCTTAATACTTATATGTTTAAAGTTAGGATTAGGCATTAGTTGCAGTGAGACTATGTCAGAAAAAACACATTATTTCTATTACAAATGAAATATTGAATATATATGCAATAAAATTCACCAATAAATCAATTCAATACTCTCAGTGGTTTGCTCATACAGCCTTGCTTGGTCTTAGAACTGAGCATTTAATAATATCCTGTAATTGTCACTTGTGGAAAAAGTCGAACTTTAAGGTTAGAGTTAATGGAATGGATTATGTCAGTATGGGGTCCTCAAATGTGTGCAGCGGGAAATACTTATTTTCAAAGCTCATCACAGTCATTTTATCTTCTTACATTATCACAGATTGTTGCAAAGATAAGATAAAATAATCCTTTATTAGTCCCACAGCGGGGAAATTTGCAGTGAGGATCATCTGTGAGCACCAAAACGTGAATAGTTCTTTCCAATGTTTAGACAGAAATACATGTTTTAAAAGGATTATCCCTCAAGCTGAAGCGCTGCCAACAAGTGTTTTTCTAAAGGGGAATTTCTACTTTGCAAATGTTTTCATAATCTATTTGAAATCTTATAGGTAGAGGAACCATAACTGATTTTCATCTCAACTGACTGCCTGCAGTCAGTTTCATCACAGTTTATGAAAAGGGGACATCTTTGGCCCTTCAGGACACAAGAGGAGATGTTTTACAAATCGGCTAAAGATTGCTGTAAAAAGGGACAGACTTGCAGAGGGATTATTTCCTTAGACAGAGAATACAGTAGGTGTGACGCTGATGTGGCCAAATTAGTTAATTATATAAACTGTGAAAAAAGCACTTTTAAGTTGTGTTTTGTTATATTACAGTGTGAGAATTCTTCATTGTATTACTTTTTTAGGCCTATGTGTAATTGCTGTATGCTGCATATGACTTATGATGTATGATGGTACACTCTGAGCCCCCCATGACATAGAAATATGAATCATCTGTATTGTTGCCATTTGTTAGTGTCTTAATTTGCAAAACTGTACTTGATAGAAAAAGACTTTAGTCCTGGTGTCTTAGTAGATTGATATGTTTTTGATGTATGTATTATGTAAATAAATGTAAATGTAAAGTTTGTGGTTAGAACAAGTTAGCAAAAGTAAAAAAAAAGAAAAGAAAAAGAAAGTACGTGGCGTTTGTGTCTGTTTCCTCATCCGGATTTGACTCTTTGCAGCCAAATATCAAAGTGCAATCAGTCCACTCTGATACCATTGCACCTTTCTGCATTTGTTTTCCACAACGCTCCTTTCCTTTGTATTTTTTGTAGTATGTCTGTGTGCCTATCTGTACGTATGATGTGTATATGCTATTGGACACCTTAATTTCCTTCGGGATAAATAAAGTATCTCTATCTCTATCTATCTATCTAAGAAGTTTGTAAAAGTGTTTATGAGTTCTGTGCCATCAATATAAAGTATAGAAACATTGGAATAAGTGATCACAGAAGTAATATTTAGGATTAGTAGTGAGAGCAGAAGTGTTACCATTCAGTCCTCTGAACAGTTACAGATGTAGAGGATGACAACGTGTCCGACATGTCTCGTGTCTCGTAAAGGTTTTCACTTAAGCTGCCATTTGTCATCCTTGGTGCATTAATCACTCTATTCTTTACGAGTGTTACTTTCTAAATCATGGAAAAGAAATCGCAGCCTTGTTAATCTCAGATGCAGTAGGTAGAATCAAAAATGAAGTAAAAAATCCACCTGCTTTGGTGCCTCTTTTCTTCTGCGGTATGGGCAATGGCTCAGTCATTTGTGGCTCTATTACATTCAGGAGACATTATTGTCTATGTATCAGGTTTCTTCAAACTGCCGCCTCCCTGTGTGGTTTGTATTATCTCTGGGTGAAAGACCATGGCACTGATAGCGTCTGAGCTGAATTAGATTTGGCAGCCTTTATGAATAGCAATTGTGACTCGTTCAACATTTGAATACTTCTTAATGTGATTCTTTGCACTCTGCTGACCCTGCCAGATGGAGAGAGAGAGAGCATGAGGCAGAAAGAGAGGCAAAACAGTGAGTGAGTAAGAGGAGGAGGGAGGAAAAAGAAGGGAAAGCAAGTAAGCAGGAGGGAGGGATAATGCAGATTAGGGCCTATAAGAAATAAATGAGTTCTTACTTGAGAGGATGTAGGCTGGATAAATGTAATTCCAGTGATGTGTATGAAAAAGATGAATGATTAAATGAAGACGATTAGAAGGTAGATACAAATTGTTTCATTTTCCTGCCCAGCTTTTTAGAAAATAATTGCTCAATTTAATAAAAAATGAAGTGTTTGCTTGTGTATTTGCTTATTTACTTATTTACTGAGGATCTGTTGATTTTAGAGGCTTGGTCAAGTTTATTTACATGTTCTTCCGTTAATTACTCTAGTTTTTATCCCAAAGTCCAAAGACGTGTCTTACCTGGAGACTCCGACTAACTTTCAGTGTGAAAGTGTGTTTTTGTTTTTATGTGTTTTCTATCTGTATTTGATGCTCTGTAACAGACTGTAAGCCAGCTGGTTCTCTGCCTTTGGCTCAAAACATGCTAAAATACACTATCGTCCTCATATGATGGGAAACAAATGGATGAATGATCAGCATTTATACATGTTAATAAAGTAAGTAATTTTGAATAAAGCTAAATCCACCCTACTACAGACTTTACAGTGCTTTCAGACAATAAAACCATAATGTACAAACACAGAAAATTATGTTTTTAAACTAACAAATTAGAGCAAAACATGAGGTGACAGATTGCTTCTGTTGGCCCACTGACAGTGATTACTTAAAGACGCAGTATCCAAGGGAGCTAGGGCTTAATCAGCTGAATAGGAAAATGCACTCAGGCATGTAGTCACCAGGGCCACTTTTATCTCTACATCTGTCTCTCTGATGTTCAGCTTATAAAGAAAATCTATAAACTAAGCCGGCAATGTAGAAATAACAAGTAAATTCTACTTTTAGAGTAGAGGTTCCCTTTAAATCTCTCAGTTGGAAGCGGGCATTGCTGTCATGCTGATTGTACACCACTAGAGTGTGCAATTTTCCTTCCCAGGTTTGGGTTGCAATCAACACTTGAACCACAAGCATGCTGGTTTTGGAAAAACCTATTGAGAGGTTTCCTGCAGTTTTTGCTTTTAGAGGAGGTAACTCAGAAACTGGTAGTAACGTGTGTATGAAACCTGTATGTATGTGTGTGTGTGTGTGTGTGTGTGTGTGTGTGTGTGTGTGTGTGTGTGTGTGTGTGTGTGTGTGTGTGTGCGTGCGTGTGTGTGTGCGTGCGTGTGTGTGTGTGTGTGTGTGTGCGTGTGTGTGTGTGTGTGTGTGTGTGTTTCTCCTTAATAATGTTATTTTAGAAAAACTCTCCCAGGGCATTGTTCTTCTTCTTCCCAGTATAATGAGCACTGCCCCTTGGAGTAGTTGAGGCTTATCTGCATGCATAAACTTGAAGAGAAGTGAAGTGAGGTCACAAAATGTACACGAAAACACTGCTAACAGGGCAATAATTTGATACTGTTTTATAATAGTGTGCATCGGAGATTATCTGGGCAGAGTTTTCATTGTGAATGCTGAGAATTTAAATGAACAGAATGTGCAGTTTTACAACAACAAACAAATCCTTGGAGTCTGAGAGTTTGTTTGAGGGGTTTTTTTTGTATTTTTTCACACCTTGATCTGTCAAATGGACGGAATCCAAACAAATGAGTCATTCAAACTTTATAAGCTTAGTATTAGCAAAGAGAGGCGATTTGCTGTCACAGACTGCTAAGCAGTTGCAGGAGTTGACACTAGATACGTTTGCAATTACTCAACGCCAAAAGCAGTGCCTGCCTAATGAGCTAAGAGAGGCTGTAAGTCGTAGGCCAATGATACGTGATGGCTTGAGTAGATTTATATCCATCATGTAGAAAATCTTCCCTGTGGGCATCTGCAGCATCCCTCCTTCTCGGCTATAAATGAGGGTCATTTGTTAACAGGCAGCGTGTTTCAAATGCCAGCCGAGATTGTCTGAGAATGCAGAGCACTTTGATCCGGTTGATGCATGTACTTCTTCTAGGAAGCTCTTAGTATCTTAAAAAAGGTAATGATGTGCTTAGTTCTTTGAAGACTTATCGAAGTTCCTAGAAACAGGGTGTATTCTTCCATGTCACCATGTCCAAGTTGACCGGTAATTTCTCTTCATCTTCCCTTCTCGCTAAAGAAACCTCAGCACCCGGGTCTTTAATTCAAGTCAGTTTAACTGGATTTAACCAGCCCTGTGGTGCAGTCTAGCAAGAGAAATAACAGTGGCTGCTTAAGAGAGGCGTTAATATATTGCGAGCATTCGGGGCGGCCTCTAGCTCACCCAGTAAGAGCGTGCGCCCCATGTAGGCTGCGTCCCCCATCTATCTCCCCCTTTCCTGTCTATCCACTGTCACTATTTAATAAAGGGAAAAGCCCCAAAAAATAATAAAAAATATATATATTTTGCTAGCAGTCCTTTGGGAAGATGTGTATGTTCACGTTTTTACACTTTCTCCCCCATAAATATTGGGGATTTAAATTATATAATATATGGAACCAAAGTAAGAGTTTAAACCTTTATTTTTTTTGGTCATCAGGGGGCAATGCAAACAAGCTGTGGACATTGATATATGATATATTTATACTTTTATATTACATTATTATATGGGGCGTCTGGTAAGCTCACGTGGTTGAGCGCGCGCCCCATGTGAGGCTCAGTCCTTGTCGCAGCAGCCGTGAATCGGTTCTGACCTGCAGCCCTTTGCTGCATGTCACCCCCCTCTCTCTCCCACTTCCCTGACTTAATATGTCCTATCAATGAAGGCAATAAAAGAAGCCAAAAATTATCTTAAAAAATATGTTAATAAGGCAAACTCTTTTCTGGTCACCTATATCCAATATTTACCCTCCTTTTTAACCCTGTGTTTGGTCTCCACCAACTCCAGGGGGAGGTATATGGCTGTTTAGCTGCTACAGTCACTAACATCTGTCTGTCTGCCATTTGGAAATGACAGGTAGTGTACAGTGGGTTTTAAAAACACTTTCACTGTGAACAGCTATCTGCTGTAGTGACTCGGACATCAGTGAGAGTGAACCAAAGCGTTCAAGTTGCAGGTCAGAAAACCAAAAACAATGAGCTGAAAGATGCTAAGAAAAAGCTCTGTATAACTCATGCCTATGAGTACGTTTCACATTACTCATTTGATTCAGTGTTAATATACAGATATTGATTATACCTGCTTTAATAGCCTCATGGAGATGACAGAAGTGTTGTTCAAGTAAATCTATCTTAAAGCGACTGAAAAGGTTTCGACGGTCAGATTTGATCCTCTGTAGTTTTGAGAAATTCACCACAAAACTTGAGGATCTTCGCATCTAACTGGAAACATCAGCACTATTCAGATGAAAGGAAGTGCTGCCTTTTCCACTAACAAGGGTTGCTAAACCCTGCGTTTCATTTTATAATATTTTTCTAAATGTAAAAGAATTCTAATGGGGAGTCCAGCATTGCTCAGAGATTTGTTTCTGTCTGATGCTCATTAATAAAGCCATTGAGTCAGGTGGGAGTATTAAACAGTGCTGGCATTGTGTAAAGTCATTCCTGAATTTCACATTTTTGAGAGAGAAGTCACAAAATGAAACACATGAATAGTATTAATTATGAGTGATTCAAATGTCCTCATTTTGCCGTGAACCATGTTGACTACATGCCTTTTGTTGTATTATCGGCGTCAGCTGTTGTATTAATCCTTCATGGACACCAGATGTCCCTGCTATACTCTAAAAAAGATTTTTCTCATTACTTGGTGCTGATGTTTGTAACATGTTTATACATGTTTATTCCTTCTTTTTTGCTTCCCTTATCCAAAGAAAAATGTTTAAATGTGAAGAAAACCTGTGATAATAAAAAGCCATTTTACAACTAATGACTTAGACAGTGAACCAGTAATCATATCCTCTCTGTTGATTTATTTAATTTTCACAAAATTTGAGGGATTTAATCTTTTCTAAGTTTCAAAGTAAAAGCATAAAGAAGGCCATTTGTCATTCTGGAGCATGTTAGAGCAGCAGCCGCAGTTTCAGAGGAGAGTAATGATGATTGAATTCCAGCTACTTCCATGGAGTTGGCTTTCAGGGTTATTTGTTTCCAATGCACAATTCATCTCAGGCCAAAAATTATTATTATTCAACCCACACAACAATAATGTAATATAGTGAAATGGATGGCACAAAATCAACATCCAGGCCACTTCCTTATCCTCGTCTCCGTAGCAACACAATCCCCATTGCAAGTAAGATGAGATGCACCTTTTCTCAAGTGTGCCCAGAGGCTGTGGAGAGAGTGGAATATTATTTGTATTCCAATGTCACTGTATGCACATGTGAAGTAAGATAATATTAATGACAGTATTACAACTGAGTGGGTTGCTGCCGAATGCCAACTCCTTCTTGTCTAAATACAGAAATGAGCTATCACTGATACAGTGGCACCTTTAAACTCACAGACGGTACTTGATTTCTGAGTTTGGTCATCTTTTAAAGGTCCCATGGCATGAAGATTTCGCTTTATGAGGTTTTTTAGCAATATGGATGACGAGGACAGTAAGCCTGAAATATCTCAACAACTAATGGACACAACACATGCATGATGAATTCTAATATTGTTGGTGATCCTCCGATTTCCTCTAGCGGCGTCATCAGGTCAAAATCTTCAACCAAATACCTTAGTGCAGCCTCACAGAGCCACTAGCACGGCTGTAGACTCCTCTTCTTTACTGTAACATATATATCTTTAGGGACGTAAAATAAATATATAAAATAATAATAATTATATTAAATTCAATAATATTAAATTTCTGACAGTGAGAAATGATACTCACATCAGTGATTTGCAACTCTGCATGTATAATACGTCCTCCGAAAAAAGAAAAATACTATCAACCTATAGTTTAGTGTAATGCTTTAGTATCGCTCCTTACATTATCATAAGATGACACCTTTTTATTAAGGGATAATTCATCATTTTTCAATTGATAGTCAAGACTAATTTTACCAATCAACTTTATTGCAAACATAAGTATACAAGAAGTAACCAACAATATAACATGTTCAACGTATGTGTATAAAAGAAAAAGATACAAATGGAATCCCTATAAATTATATTGGTAGCTCAAGATGGAACATTTTCTTTGACTCAGATAATCAGCTCATACATGTTGATTTATGACAATAAAATGTGGTCAACATAACAAGTATATTAATCTTGAGAGGAAGAACTCCTGATGGTGAATCCAAACAGATTTGTCTAAAGAAGAGATCTTCAACAGGGGGTCTGGGACCCCTATGCGGTCCTCAGAGTTACTGCATAGGGGCCACCAAATTATTGTAATTTTGTTGGAAGTTTTTTTCAAAAACTAAACTTTAACATGAATCCAACATATAAGCAAATATAAATCAGCCTATTTGTGAAGAAAAACCACATATTTATGGCCTATAGGTAAGGTAGTCACTAAGGTAGACATCCACAGACACAGTTAATCCTGAGGATTCCTTGTGCCACATGTAGCCTATGTTTAACATTAAAACATGATTTATTAAATCATGCCCACAATTATTATTGTAATAGCTTAGTATCCTATGCACAAAAGGGTATGTATAAAGGCTTTAGGCCGCCCACACGTTATTGTATTGTAAATGTAATGTGCAACTTCATTTTATACAATATATGTAGTAGGGGGTCCCTAATCCGTGTCTCTCAGTTAAGGGATCCTTGGCTCAAAAAAACGTTGAAGACCCCTGTCTAAGGTAATATATATATATATATATATATATATATATATATATATATATATATATATATATATATATATATATATATATATATATATATATATATATATATATATATTAAGGGTAGATGTGACCAAAATGTATTCTGCCAGATTACTCTAGTTGTTATGCAAAGCTATTTATTCCTGTCATTTTCAGATTTTTGCTCCCTATTTGTGCTGATATGTTCCAACACTCCACACAAGTGTGTGTGTGTGTGGATGAGAGTAACTGTGGTCCGCCCCCCTACCCCGTCTCACATGGTATGATCCTCGCTCAAGCAGCGCATCCAATCCCCCGTCTGAAGGGCTGAAATGTATTTCTGGTCAGAAAGTATCGCAGCTCGCCGAAGTCTCGACGCTCTGTGTCTCTGTAGCACCTGGAACTGAAAGAGGATCTGAAAGAGCGCAAAGGTGGACCCGTACACAATGCCCATGTACAAGGGGAAGCGTCGCAATAACCGATGTAAGTTTTGCACAGCACCATTAGAGCTACATGATACACGCGAGGACATTTTCTTTATGCTGATGTCGCTCGATACAAGTTGCAAATAATGAGCCGTGATGCATGTATTTCAACATGCATCCGGTTCACTTTAAACTGGATGCGGGCCTTTTGTTTTAAATTGTTGTAGGCTGATTGGAATGAAACGCAGTTCCAGCCAAAGTTAAAGGTAAACCCACCGCTATCTGTCGGGCTGGACGCTTTTGCCTTTGTCCGTTTCAGTTTTTTCAGTGTTTTTTTTATTTTTTTTTATTTTGTAATTATTAGGCTAAATCTCCCAGTGGTTAACACGTTAGTAGCACATTGCTTGATTAGTGTTTGCATCAAGCTGTTAGTTTGGAAAGCCACCCTTGCAGCTGCTCTGTTGTCTGTTGTAATATATTCATTCTGCTCAAGTTGCCATTCATTATCATGAGAAGTGTCGATTCATCAAGGTTATGAGGTCGCTGTTAATAATGAAAAGACTCATTTAAGGTTCAGTTCAGTTAGAATCCACCACCGTGTTAAAATGTGAATTCTGATAAACAGTAATTGCTGTTACATGTAAAACGTGTCCTGGTGGTGCTTTGCACACACACACACACACACACACACACACACACACACACACACACACATATATATATATATATATATATATATATATATATATATATATATATATATATATATATATTCTGTAGTGATAACACAGTTTAGTCACCATTAATGACTTCACTCTTATGGTGAGGATGTACCATGTGAAGTCTAAAACCATGGAGTAATGATGGTAATGCAAGCAGCTTAATTGAAGAACGATTAATTAACTAATCAGGTTGATTTTTTTGTTGTTGCAAAAACGTCAATTACCTAGTTCAAGCTTCTAGATTGTGAGGATTTGCTACTTGTGTTTGTCTGTGATTATAAACTGACCATCTTCAGGTTATGGACTGTGAGTCCGATATCATCTTAAAAAACTTTTAAGATTTTCTGACATTTTATGAACTAAATTGTGATATGATTAATCAATGAATTAAGAAAATAATCAGCAGATTAACCGAAAATGAAAATAATTGTTAGATGCGGCCCTATAACTGTATAATTGGGGTGGTATTATACATTCAGGATCTAATACAAACCTGTTGTGCATGTTTTGATCTATAAAGCATATAGATAGTGGTTCACTAATTACCAGTTGGTTAAATTGTTGTTGGCACAGTTTTCTGCACACACACACTACAGTCAGGTGGCACAGGATTTGGAGAGCTGGTTTGTGGTCTAGATGTTTTAGAAAAGACAACTTGATTTTCTTGTCAGCAGAGGAAATGCAAACCTACATTGTGCACTGCATAGGCTACAAATAGGCTGCACTGCATAACTTTCTGGATGTACAGCTTGCTACATAGACAAAGGTGGGTGGAAATCCCAATTTGGACACCAACCACAGAAAAGCCAGTGTCAAGAGACCGTGTGGGTGAAGAAATCCAGGAGCTCCTAAGCCAAAGAGCAGGAAGACGGCAACAAAAGCCAATTAATGTGCATATGGGCTCAAATTGGTGAAGATGTTTTGGACTTTATATGTCAGCTATCAGGCCAGAAAGACCGCAAGAGATAGACTGCAAGTCCAAGCCGCTGCTGTATGTTTAAGAAATGAACACACTTGCTGGTGCTTGTAATGTGTACAGGATGCGACATTTAGTGTGATGCTGTGGAGTCTGATGTATATGGATCACAGACAGTAAACCTGTTGATTAGGGCTGCAACTAACGATTATTTTCATTGTCAATTTTAATATGTTGACTATTTTCTCGATTAATCGATTTAGTTGTTTGGTCTAAAATGTTGATCAGTGTTTCCTAAAGCCCAAGATTACGTCTTAAAATGTCCTGTTTTGTCCACAACTCAAAGATATTCAGTTTACTGTCGAAGAGGAGTGAAGAAAGTTTTTTTTTTTACTCAAACCTATTCATTGATTATCAAAATAGTTGGCATTTAATTTAATAGTCGACAGCTAATGGATTTATCGATTCATCTTTGCAGCTCTACTGTTAATGAGTTCATATTGTAAACTGATGGGTTTCTAACATGAGAAAACTACAGTTAGTGGTGTTGTGTGTCATTAGGTCCACTTTTACAAACCCCCTTAATTCAACAGCTAGCTAGTTCGTGTTTCTTTTTCAGCAGCAAAATATGTGTAACTATTGTGACGAGTTAGACCAGGGCTCAGCAACCTTTTTAATATGAAGTGCCATTTTAAAATGTACTTGTTAATCAGTGTGCCATATCAGCATTAAGCCAGCCATCATCTACCGAGCCCGCTCAGGGCAGTGCTATTTTTTTTACTTTGTGCCACATTTTGTGAAGAAGGCAATGAGTACTAGCCAATCGGAGCCAGATTATAGGGCGGGTCTTTGGGCAGTGAAGATGATATAAAAGTCAAACTACCATAAATAACCATAGACAGTTAAATAAATGGACCAACAGATCCCGTTGCTCTGGACGGAGACCAGTGAAGTCTATTAGAAGCACTTTTCCGGTGAGTGCTGATTGTTACTATGCAGCTGCAAACTGAGCTTGCCGACGTAGATGTGACGTGAGCAACATGTCTGAACGTTGTAAGTCTTCTGGTAGCTGTGCCAAGACAAATCTCAATAATTCCCGATCTTGCAGAGACGGAGAGCGTAGGTATATGTAAGGAGATAACATAGGCACAGGCTAATTATTGCTAACTAAAATGCTACTTAACATTAATAATTAAACTTAAACAGCTAATGTAAGTCCAAACTGCCTGTGAGCTTCTCCTGTACTATACGGTAATTCCTCTACTATGAGACAGTAAGTCACGTGGTTATGACACAATCGTTAGCCTATTTATATAAAAACGTCTGCTACGGAGCCATAACGTGAGGTACAAGGTAATGGAGACTTTTATAGATTGCTGTGTTTCTTTAGAAATAAACAATGGACAAATAAAGTCTTAAAACGCTTCAGATGTAAAGTTATTGGCTGTCAGAGTGACGCCAAAATGAATGGCAGTCAATGGGATGCTAACGGGGGGTGAGTGCTTCGTAGCATTAAAATGGCGCCATAGCGGCTTCACTCTGTGGAGAGAAGCTTGCCCCCTTGTAAATAACAGGCTTTGCTCCTGCCAATAGCTGTGAAAGAGGTCATTTAGCATTCGGATTGGAACCTTTCCAAAAAACTCTCGTGCACACGTATTGCTAGTGTACCATTTGTTGAGCTGCCATATGCCAATGGTGGCACGCTTGCCTAAGGTTGCTGACCCCTGAGTTAGAATATATTTATTTATTGCACCAGCAGCTCTTATTTTGAAATGTGCTCTAACAGTGGGGCATATGCAACACATGCAAAGCATTTTACAAATAGCAATTGTTCCTTTCTATTAGAAAGTAATAATTTAGTAGGCTATCTCTTATGTTATAAATGTGCTGCGTAAAATATTGTGCACTTACTGTAATACCCATTGGGACATTCATCTTTTGTGCTGTTCGCTTTGTTCTTTATCAAAAGGTGAACTCTTTGCCTGTGAGCATGTTTATGGTGTTGGCTATTGTGATAAATTAAATTAGGAAAATAAAACCTCTCAGTCTCTTTCTTGTGTGCCTGAGAATGAGCTCGAGTATGAGAGTTGAAGTCCATAAATATTTAAGATTTTGCAGCTCAGGAGTCTTTGGAGATCAAATGGGGGTTCCAGCTCTCTGCACCACCAGGATTTGTTCCCTGTTCATGTGTGTCTGTGTTATACATTAATCTGTGTAGTATGGTATGTGGTTGTGTGATTTCATCTTCAAGCATAGTAAGACTTTGAAGCCTGATACGTGCAAATGAAAATTGATAATACAAAGAAACTTTCTTTTAGACAAAGACACTCTTTTGACTTTTCTCTGCAGCCTGTATTTTTTTTTTGCATCTTTTTGTTTCAGTTGCAATTTCTGTCGTAACGGAACGCTGAAATGCATGACAAAGGTGTGTGTGTGTGTGTGCGTGTGTGTTTGTGTGTGTGTGTCTCTGCCTTCCAGACTAGACTTCTTTTCAGCTTAGCTCCATTTTGCCCAAAATCTCAGTTTGCATGTCCATGGAAAGGAATACAAATCATGCCCAACATCATCGTTGGTGGAGCTGTTGGGGTCTGCTGCTCTGCTTCTTTTGAATAAATCACAAGCAATTACAGAGTATAATCCATTCCAGATACTTTAGTTGCCACAAAAGATGCAGTTGCTACGGTTTCAAAAATACACCAGCTGTGCTTCCACACTTGTTTTTTTTCTTCTGCGACCTGGACAAGCACCCACATCACACTCCACTCTGTCCTGGAAATATGATTTTTACCTGTCAGAAAGGACCTAATGAGACTCCTCGAGTGATTGTCGATGAAATAATGTGACAGAGTTGTCACAAGATGTCCCTGCCCCCCCCGCCCCCTCCTTAGAGTCCTCGTCTCTCCCATCAGCAGCTCCATTCGCGTTTAGTGGAGCAAAAGATGTTTGGGACTGTTGCCAGGAGAAGCACCAATCAGTGTGACATAAGCATTCAGTGACACGCATACACACTGACATCTGCACGCATACAGACGTTGATGTATGGAGAAAACACCAGCACTGACACCTTATCATCCATTTTACTTTGTGCAATAAGCTTTTGGAGGAACACATGTTGCAAAATGGCTGATTTGTTTCTGTCTTATCGTGAAGAAGCAGAATATTTATAGCAACAGGCTTTGGTGAATGGCCTGTATTAATATTGGATCTAATGTGCACAGTCTACAGCTACGACTGCAGCAGTGTTGCAGTTTGAGTATGGTGGAATTATGTCAAGTGTCATGGCAAGCACAATGAAATAATTTAAGAACATCTCACTCTGTTGTCTCTCGCTTCCTATCACGGAGCTCGTCACTCATATGCACACCTATGCAGGGATGTGTAACGTGGTAATGAAAAGGCAGCAATATAATAGGCCAGCAATATGCCGTTCTAATTTCTCTCAATCAGCAATTCCCTTTATTTCCTGGTTTAAATAAAATGTCTGAAGCAGCATGTCAGAACAGCTCAAAATATTTCTGTTGTAGGTTCAACGCTAAAGACTCAAAAGGGCCAATTATTAGCAGTAAGGAAAGTCGATGGCGATATCCTGATTATCAGCGTGGTTGTGTCTCAGAGGACACACTGATTGCTTATGTGACAGCGTGACTGACTGCGAGGTGTTTGTTTTGATGCCTCACTCCCCACCCCTAAGCTTCCCCACCGTGCCATGTTCGGACACCCGCATTGTTCCCTTTCTGAAGTGCGTCATTGTTGACTCGCGTGAGACCGCTTGCTGGGTTTTACAGGTCACACATAGGGATGTGATCTCAAACCAATGCCATGCCTTTATCTGTTCTGCTGGTGCCTGAAGGGCCGGGGGATTATGAGCTGATCCCCTCAGACTTTGACCCGTGCAGCCTCAGAGAGGCGCCGAGGCAGGGCAGCAGACTGAAAGTCACACTTGAGTGTTTACCGAGGGAGAGATGCTCCAGTTTTGTAATGGGATGTTCACTGAGATTTGTAGTCGTATAGCCTATAATAAAATGGCTGTTCAGCGAACTCTGGTCTGTATTATAGAGTGGAAGGTGGATGGGATTTTTGAGGCACTGGTTATCTTTGTTAAACCTGAAGAGGATGAGTTTGGAAATGCTTACACATAGCAGTAGAAATTAAATTAATCAGCCACTATTTTGATAGTCGATTATTTTTTTTTCATTTTTTTTTTTTTTTAAAGAATAAATCAGTATTTCCAGCCTCTAAAATGGTACCATTGCTTGTTTTCACCTAAATATTGGACTTTGGAACGTTGGTTGGATAAAACATCCGATTGGAATATGTCAACTTGAGTGTTTATCAAATGTTTACCAAATGAATAATTTGTAAATAATGGGCAGATGACAATAAAAAATAATCATTGGTTGAAGCCCTACATACACGATAAAATAATTTTCTCAGGTTTCTTACTTTTTAGTTTGAAAACAATTAGTGAATTAATCAATTAGTCAAATGATAGAAATTTCCCAATGACAGTTTGGATAATTACCAAGCAAAACACACAGATATTTGCTGGTTCTGTTTAAAGGTCAAATATGAGGCTTTTGTCTGTTTTATATTATTGTAAATTGAACCTCCTCTCTGTGTTTTGGACTGATGGTTGGACAAAACAAGCTATTTTGAAGACTTTACCTTGGGCTTTGAGAACTTGTGATTGGTATGTGTGAGACGTTCCCTCTCTTTCTTGTAGTCTTTCATAGATTAAACCTTTGAATTTATTGTCTGAGAATGAAGGGAATGAAGTGTGAGGCATTGGGCAGGAAGGCTGTTGTGAACGTCAATATGGATCCACTATGAATGGCATATTTGCGTTTAATTCACTAAGATTTCAGGGAAATCTTGCATTCTATATCTGCAATGTGACCTTTATCAGAAATGTATCGGAGACACAAAGATGAAAGGCATATCTCTGGAGTTTTATGAGGCTCACACCTGCCAGTGCCTCGCCTGCAGGTCATGATGTAGAATGTTGTGTATGAGATGCAGCAAATTCTTAATTTCAGACCACCTACCTTCCTCACAGACCGGTCCAGCTTCACAATTCTCTGAGGAGTTTTTGACAACCAAGCTGAAGCTAAAGCTGAGACAAATTTCTTACATCCCTACCTGAGTATCCATCACCTGCTTGATTCAGCTCCTTCACTACCTTCTTGTCTCTTTGCTTACGTCTCGCCTGCTGAGGAGTAATTTGCATGATTAGATACTTTGTTCATTTAATTAAGACATTGGGGAAATGTCACCATGTGAGGAGATGATCGACAGCTCCCTGTTTTCCGCTTTCTCATTCTTTCGCTGTCCCTGCCTTTTTAGTTTTTATCTCATGAAATAGACAGTTGGCCTTTCTGAGGAGAGAAGAATGAAATAAAACATTTGCTGGTTCTGAGTTCGAGGATTCGCAGCTCTTCTCTGTTTTATATAATTGTGAATTGAACCTCATCTCTGGCATGATGGTCGGACAAAACAAGCTATTTTGAAGACTCCCCCTTTGGGAACTTGTCTTTTTTGCAGTCTTTTATGGATTACACATTTAAATAAATCATTTTTTTACAGATAAATCAATAAAGAAAATAAGGTGTGGAGTTTACAGCTGATATTGGATGCTTGTGCTGTGAAGCCTACGGTCTATTTTCTGCATTTAGTAGAGCAATCCACTGTGAAATATGTGTGTATTATCCATTGCGAGCTTGTTTCAGATTCTCCAAATAATCAAATCTAGCTACTGAGACCCAGCCTTGTTATATTACTTGAAAAAGGATATTTGCAGCTCAACAAAAATGCACCAGTGTGTTGAAGCTTGTGTGACCTTGAAAGTTATTTTATATGGCAGCAGGAATGAAAGGCTCCAAATCTTAATTGTGTACTTCTTATTGCGATACATTACTAAGTGTAACCCTTGATTGACAAAATGAACTGACAACGTTATGATATCATTTTTCATGTCATTGTGCCTTTAATACATTAGAGTAGGGGGTGGATGATATAGGTAAAATCCTCACATCACAGTTCATGTAATATATGGCTGCAACTAACGATTAAGCAAACAGTTCATCGTTTTGGCTATAAAATGTCAGGTAATAGTGGCAAAACGCAGAGCCCAATGTGACATCTTTAAATTGCTTGTTTAATCTGACCAACAGCCCAGAAGTAAAATATATTCCATATACTGTCAAAGCATGAAAAAGTAGAGCACCATATCCTCATATTTGAGAAGCTGCAACCAGCAAACGTTTCTCGCTCTGAAAACTAACTGAAGTGATTAATAGATTATTAAAATAACTGCAGATTAATTTTCTGTTGATGTTGACCAACTGATAAATGGACCATTCGTTTCCGCCCTAACGTAATTTCATATCAGAACATTGACTTATATTGTGATACATTTGTTGATGGATGAAATAGCAAGACAAGAACTTCTGTTTTTGTCAAACCCAACAAATTATGCACCTGAAAAATCAAAGTAACTTTATCACGTTGATGCCAAAATCACATGAAAATCAAATATAGCAAGAAAGCAGTTCATTGTTGCTCGTTGATTTGTAACATTGCTCACTCTGGCCTAACACCTGTACAACCAGAGATAATGAAGAGATGTATCATTTCACGGTATGAAATCATAACTTAGTCATTTAAATAAAATGGCCCATTTCAAAATTGTGCCCCAACTTAATGTAAAATAATTTGATGTGCAAACTACAATTTATAACCAAACTGAAAAAATGTAGAGAGCCACCTCACTTCACCTTGAACTTTGTTTCCCGGCTCACCTAAATAGCCCCGTTTGATGTTTAATCTTCAAAGGTTCCAAGAAGAGTACCTTTGATATGCAGAAAGCCCCTCTGTCTCCTTGCCACTCCTTTTCCATGTAATTAGACAACAGCCATCCACAGCATTGGCCTGCTGCGGCTCTCCTGTCGTTAAGAGGTGTCCGTAAACAAACTGTTTTCCTGCAGGTGTTGAGAGGGGAAAAGGTAAATGGCTATTTCAGTTTGAAGGACCCGCAGTGCCTTGTTACCTTGATTGAGGGCTCCGTAGCCCCAGAAAAGTAAAAACAAGGCTAATGTCTGAGAGTGAAGTGAAAGAAATGTGAGGTCTGATTCAGTATGGAGCAGGACGATCCATTGTAAATAGCATATTTGATTGTTATTCACTCTGAGATTTTGGGGGATATCAAAGTTGTCAGCCTATACCTGCCAAATAGCCTTATCAGAAATATATCCGAGAAGCAAAGATGAAAGGCGTATCTGGAGTTTTTTATGATGCCCACACCAGCCAGGGCCTCGCCTGCAGGTCACGACAGTGGTGTGTGATGCTGCAAATCCTTAATCTCAAACCACCTGCCTTCCTCACAGACCGGTCTGGCTTCACAATTCAGCGAGGAGTTTGTACAAAGACCTCAGACGAATTTCCCACATCCCTACGTGTCCCTTCTGCATGTCCATCACCTGCTTGATTCAGCTCCTTCACTCCCTTCTTGTCTCTTTACTTGCGTCCGTCCTGCCGAGAAGCAATTTGCATGATTAGATACTTTGTTTAATTAATTAAGACATTGGGGAGATTGTCGCCAGAGTTTCTCGTTCCATGAGGAGATGATCGACAGCTCCCTCTGCATGACGCTCTTTCTTTCTCTTTCTCTGCCTTTAATGTTTATCTCATCAAATAGACAGTTGCTGTTTGCGAGGGGAAGAGAATGAAATGAAAGAACATGCAAAGTGAAAAAGTGACAAATGTGTTGCAGAGCAGTCAGCTCTGGTCTGTGGGGAATTTCCCCCTGTTTTTGGAAAAGAAAAGAACAGATTACTCATTCCTTGAAAGTCCTCGCTGATACGTCTGAAAGGGAGTTTATTGCAGTCAATCACCCGGTCGCTGTGCTGCACGTCTGCGATGTGACTTATAGGCGACACCAAAGCTTTTTAGGTAATCAGGAGGGGGAGAAAAAATACTTTTGTACCTTGATGGCGACAGGGTGTTTAAGGTTAGCAAGCCTTATGAATTTAATATCACACGTTTCATACCTTTGGCATAGCTGCATGGCTAATGCTTCTGAACATAGAAACACATGGGGCTTCTGGATAATCTAATGATACTATTGGTTTTTGTCATGGCCATCAGTTTTATATATAGTAATTATTTCATATTTTGTTTCTGAGAAATCATGTTTTGTTCCATTAGTTTATCATCTCTAAATACTTCAATACCCATGAGCTTTAGCCACTGTTGGCTTGGCCACTGCTACAGGGAAGAAGCCAGTCAGAGGTGCTAGTGAATTCAGAACCTTTCAATGCAGCAATTGGGCCCAAAAATTTGAGCTAATAATACAAAATGAATGTAAGCTACATATTGTATTCGTCGACACAGTCGGCATTAATTCGTGGGAGAAATGACTGCAATAGTCAAGGGGATTTATGGTCTCCAGCCCTGATTGGCATTGATGGAAGCATGACACCTTGGTGGACACGCTAATGTTTGACTCTTTTCGGTCAAGATACGTTCCTGTACCTGTTTTTGTCCCCTAAGCCACTAATTCCGTCTCTGTGCAAGCAGCACTCGAACATTGTTCCAAAATTAGTCGGTCTAGTTTGAAAGTGTGACTGAATAAGTAACAGATATAAAAACAAAGTAACCACTGTAACATTTTCACTGGACTTGAATACATATAATCTCGTTATAAAAATCAACCACCTCCGAAATGGCTAGTAAATGGCATGTTTGTCCTAAAGCAAAAGCCTGAATTCTGACCTGTTTACTTTCAGTCTCTGTATGAGGCCCCAGACATATTTAAGGTGATAATGGACTCAGATCATTTTGTTTTGCCAATTATAGCTTGTGTGCTGCACCACAGCAGGTGTCCAAGCAGAAACCAACTAAAAACAGCTGGGTTTTCCTTGCTGGGTTTTAGTGTGCAAATGATTTGCAAATATTGGTGCGTTTTCAGCCCTGCAGTTGGTGTAATTTGGTGCAGCTTTGGTCTAAAGCGCTTGCACCAAATTTCTGCCCTAGATGCAAATGGTATTGAGCCTGTATTTATTAATGAGCAATGCAGTTTGAATGTTTTATCTTGATGACTGACTACATTGATGGACGTGGCTTGCCATATGTTAGGACAACAATCTTTATCACCATACATTTTAAAGAAAAGCCTCTGCAAAACGAGCTATTGAAAGCCAAGTCATTGAATTTTCATTATTCCAATAGCACAGAGTTATAGCTGATGAGAACAATGTCTAGCAGAAATACATTTTCAGGAATCTTCCCTTTTGGCCTTCCTCCATCACTCTCTCCACTAGGGCTGGTCCGAATACCATTTTTTGAGCTTCGAAGCTTCAGTAGTAATGAGCATCGAATATTCGAAGCTTCGGAGAGAGGGGGCTGACCATATTATTATCTCTAATAAAGGCAGGAATCTCTATGTGTCTGTCTGTCCGTTTGCATTCTGATTATTTTGAGAACCTTTCATCAAACGACTTCACAATGTCAAAGCAACGCAGCTTAACCCAAAATACAAGCTCAGGCATGCACTTCTGTCCATGCAAACTGCGCTGTTCTGCGCTCTAGTCAGAGAATATTGCCGTTGCAGGAACACTTTAGTAGTCCAAGAA
Organism: Gymnocephalus cernua; assembly: GCA_023631565.1. Classification (NCBI taxonomy): domain Eukaryota; kingdom Metazoa; phylum Chordata; class Actinopteri; order Perciformes; family Percidae; genus Gymnocephalus; species Gymnocephalus cernua. Next base: position 24,438,682 of record CM042446.1, read on the forward strand.
GAAGCAAATATATGTATTAAGTATAACGAGGTTGGGTTGTCCATCCTATTAAAATGGCTAGGCTATATAAAAAAAATTGTAAAAGAGTATTATATTTTGAATATATTCAAGTGCGAATGAGAACCGTTTGGAGGGGGATGCCAGGTTGTGCAAAAAACAAAAACAAAACAAAAACAAATGTTCGAATGTCAAATTTTCAAATCGAATACCAACCCACCGAACGAATATTCGGGTCCAGCCCTACTCTCCACACTAATACAAAGAGGGTCTATGGCTGACATACAATCTATCCGTCTCTCCTTTCCTCTGACCTTGTGGCCACCCCTGCTACCTGTGATTGTTAGCTTACTACAGCCTGAAGCCTCGGGCTATTAGCTGCCCCTCCCCACCCCCCTCTCAGTTTGTAAGAGGAAGAGAAAAGGTAGACTGTAGAAACGGAGAGCGAGAGAGACTGAAAGATTATGGTCTGATTTGTTGTGGCTTCAGCAGGAGCAGCAGGTTTTGTGGCTGCTCCAGTATTTCATTCATATTCCTTCCAGGAATATAAGGTGTCCTCCTGTTCCCTGCATTCTCACAATGACTCACCCTCTCCTTATGTTTTTGGGTCCTGTTGATTTTCACAGGAGTACTTTCGCATCCCAGTGATTCCCCTGCAATATGTTGCCATATGGCTGAGTTCATAGCCCTGATTTATTCAAAGCCTTGACTTATGTTGCTCGGCTGTTATTCATCCCTTGCTAATGAAATGAGGGGAGAAATAAGACTTGCAAAGTTGGCGGGAGGTGTTGAAAAGAAAAAGTCGTTTTGGCGGGAGGTGTCGAAAAGAAAAAGCCCCACAGGTGATGCTCGGCACTGAAATGTCTCATGATGAGCTTCCTCCGTGCACACAGGAAGAAGTATGAAACGTGAGAGGGAGTGACGGTGGGCGAGGTGGGGTTAGATGCGGTCTTGTGTGAGCAAAGGGCAGGTGAGGAAAGTGAGAGGAATGAAGACAGATAAAGAGATGCTGAAGAATCGGGTGAGGCCAGGGGCAGAACGGGAAGCATGAGCAAGAATAGTCTGAGGGAGACGGAGATGTATGGCAACAAATGAGACCAATAAAACACATGGACATGTTGCTTCGGGGAGTCACGGATCCTTGTTTTCTTGACAGAGGAACACCGGTCTGTCCTCAGTGATTACTTACGCTCTGTGCCTTTGTCTATTCTCTGCAATTTACCTCCAGAACCTTTTCTCCCCAGATTCCTCAGCCAATAACAGTGTCGCCTTAAATATTTATTCTGTGTTGTTTGTTTCAGTATCTATAGGCAGGCAGACAGACACCCTCCCTCTCTCAGAGATAGAAAAGTCAAGCTTGGAGTTGAGCTCAAACACATCTATGAATAATTTCACGGCTGCAAGATTCAAATTGCATCATGTGTATGTTCACGCAGCTGCAAGGTCGAGCCCTTTTGTTTTATTCGCTGCCCAGTCAGAGCAGTGCAACAGACCTTAAAAAACCCTCTTCGTTCAGCACCACAGACAGCTCCGCCCCATCCCTGTCTGACCGAGCTGCAGATTGAGCAAGCAGAAAAAACCAATGGGAAACAGGAGAGTAACTGAATAAAGCACACAGATTTGGTCCATGACCCAGGGTACATCTCATTCACACCAATCTTAGTCCTTAGTGCTGCACTGATACAAAGTGTTCTGCTAAAAGCTGCATCAGAGATAATCTTTAACAGCTCCTCGTAGGTTCTTTTGCCACCCCTGCTCATAGAATCCCATCTAAAGTAGAGTGCGAATAAGGACAATCGGGTGCTTTTGTACCAAAGCTGCTGGTAGCCGTTATTATATGCAACTATGCCTTTTGGTTTTTACAAACCAACCAATTAAAAGTGTTTCTGTATGCTTTTGTCTGAGAAAAACATATGAGTAAAATTATTCTGCTGCAACAATGAATACCAACAGTGTGGATGGATTCATTGTTTAAGTCATTTATCTTTGTAAATGATGTTTTTGACAAACATAACCACCACACATATCACATAGTTTTTTTCTTTGTCAAGCAAAAATTCTAAACACTTGCTGGTTATAACATGATGATTTGCTGCTTTTCTATGTTTTGAAAATTTAATATATTTTGTATTTTGGTCACATATTTGGTTAGGGACTTGTGTTGGGCGTTTTTCAATTATGAAACAATTATTGGAAAAAGTAACTGACTGCTTAATTAGTAATGAATAGTCTTAAGGTGAAGTCATGATTGAAGTCTAAACTGATTTTAATTATTGTAGGAGCATCTGTTGTCTAAAGCACTGCCTGCATTAAGACAGGGCTTTCCACTTTTTTGGAGGCTGAAATCCATCATATATGAATTAACCATTTATGAACCATACAGTAACACTATATGTGGTCAGAAAAGAAGATCTATGGTCAGGGGATTTTTAGATTGCTCGAGGTTTTGGATGCCAATTGTATTTAGCAGGATTGATGTGGGCTAATCAAAGGGTTGGTCTTCCTCTCTAAGTGAACCTTCAGGTTAATGAGCACAATCATAATAATATGTCCTAATATCTCCTAAATCAGCATCACGGTCAATCCCAACATGCACACAAAAACACACCCATAAACACACTTATACACTAATTTGGTCATGCAGCTCTGTGTATAAAGTCTGTGTTTTAGCTGGTCTAAGTAGGTAGTATACAAACAGACCAGGGTTTAATCCAATTTCTCATGAGAGCAGCCACTGGGAGAAGGAGGCAAGAGTTTGCCTGAAGCTTATTTTCACCCCTCTGCAGTTCCCAGGGATTGGGGCACTTCCACGTGAAGGTGGGGACAGGGCGGACGCATAAGTTATTTAGGCAAATGTTTATTGCTGGAAGGGACAAAATGATAGTGAGAACATAGCTGCATGCAAAAAATAAAATAAAAAATTGGTTAGAAAGTGCCTTTTTAAGTGAGGCACTTAGCCGAGGGGTTTGGGTTTTGGGTTGTCAAGGGCAACCTCTTGAATTGGTTTATTGTTCTCTCGGTTTTTATATATATATATATATATATATATATATGACCCAATATGCTGAGGAAATAAATTCAAAAGGGTATTTTACAACAACTACGAATGCACCGCGAGGCTGTAGATTTCCAGCTTCATTGAACGCACCGTCTCTCGTCCGTGTTCCGACAATGGAAGAAACACAGTCAAACTTTAGCGTTAGCCGTCAGCTTTTTGACCGTGTTTAATCCAGCTACTAGCTAGCAGAAGGCTAACGTTACCTGCTGTTGAGTTGTTAAGCTGTTAACTAGTCAGCAATGTTTCTGTTCTGCGCACTCTGTTCTCTTAATAGGCTACATCCATGGTCTCAGAACAGCTCCGGGTGAAAGGTCAACATGGAATGGATTAATTGCGATTCATTTTTTTAACGCACTAATTTTTCTCAGATTAATTAATCGAAATGAACGTGTTATTTCTATATATATATATATATATATATATATATATATATATATATATATATACATACATACATACATACATACATACATACATACATACAGAGACTCAGTTACAAGTGTTCTTCTCCTGCACCATTCTCTACTTGACTTCATGTATATATCCTCATGTCCGCATCCATAAGGTTTCTGGAGTCTTATTCTCACCTTTTGAGTGTTTTACTTTGAACCGGGTGCTTGTTATGATCCACTGGCTCCTCTCCCGGAAGCCAGGCTCTTAACAAAATACAAGGATCCTTGCAACACCCTTGGCAATGCACAGAATTGCAGCAATTGAAAAATTCTGCATCAATGACTGGCCTGGTCACAAAACTATTCACCTGATGGTCACAGTTTTTATTTCATTTTTTAGACAAAGAACAAACAACCGGCTATAAATCAAAGCTCCCCAAAAATCCAGCTTTTGATGGGATGAGTTTTCTTTTGTATGGTTGTTCTTTTTCATTGTTTTTATGTGTTCAAGGATTCTCTCTTGCCTTGCAACAAGAATTTCATTATGTAATCTTTCCAGTGCAAGGTGGCAACGTCTCCAGTCTTGACTCGGACGCTTGGCTCACACAGTGCACCTCTACAGTGAATGTGTCCTAAAGTTCTGCAGCTTTGTGTGTTGCTTATTCAAATGTCTCATGAAAAGTTCAGTTTTACAATAGAAATAGCACAGAGCTTCCAGAGAGCTTGAACTGATATTTTACTCTCTTTTATTATTAAGTAGTACTTTTATTACTTTTATGCTCCCTTGTGCTCAGGCACTGCTGTGAGCTATAATGCAGTACCATCACTACCATCATGAGCCGTCGCTCTGTTTGAAGAAAGTTTGGTTGCACTGCAGCGTAGGACACATTGGTGTTGATAGGAATTAAAATTGAAATCTTATAATGCCACTAATACTCATGGCATGTCCAGTAAAGACTATTCATGAATTCATATACATATAGTAACACTTTACTTACACCTCCCTCACCTACCTTATTTACCATTAATAAGCAGAAAACATAAAAAAATTGTTTATTAAAGTATATGTCAACACTTTTCCTATAAATCATCTGTTACACCAGAGCTGTTATTGTATTTAATTATGTGATTAAAGACATTAATAAATTCTCACAGTGCGTAATAAAACATTCACTTACTGCTTATAAATGTGTTCAGAACATATTAAACTTGGAAGGCTCATTCTTGACAGAAGAATTCTTAACTCAGTGTCACTAACTAGATTTCTACTGTGGCTTTCAGCTGCACCTCATGGCCTTCATCAGCACATGGAGAGTATATGGAATGTATTTATAAATTTAAATTGCAATTTTCTTTTTTTTGTTTTTTCTTTTTTTTGGGGAGGAGGGGGGTTAACAGATTGAATGATGAAATGTTACCATAAAAATTTTATTTATGCATGAAATATGTATAGTTCACTCTAGTGCAAGAATGACAAGAGATGTGTCTGTGTTTGTGTTTTTGCAGACATAAACATGGCAGGCGAACCCAAGCCATACAGGCCCAAAGCCGGCTCCAAACGGCCGCTGTCAGCTGTTTATAGGTAAGATTTGCTCTCCCTGCAACATACCCCTTCACATGCAAGGCTTTCCTGCTGCGTCTCCCGCTGATGTAAATGTGGAGTAATATTTTGCATGTGAGGATTCCTATTATGTTCTCTTTTTTCTTCTTCTTTTGAACCTTGAATTTCTAATTGAGTTTTTAACGCAACATTTCTTAGCCTTGATTGGAGTTTGATCAGCACGGGCCTGTAAAGCTCAGAGAAGATGCTGTTGTATAAGCTTCATTAAGCATGACCCTGATTTTCTGCCCCGTACACATCTCTGGTCACAAACAGATCAAAGCAGTGCTTGTTTACTGCAATTTGTGACAGGGACAGACATGTTTTTTTGTATGTTCTCTGATAGTTTGTCCATTCACAGTCTAAGTCTATGTTCCCACCAATTTATTTCTGAATTGTGGATTGCATGGCAGGTCTTATTTTACAAATGTATTAGTTTGTGCATTGTGTTATTATAAACCCTCATTTGCATTGTAGAGCTGTCCATGAAAACAGGCAGGATGTAATATGGTAATTATGGAACAGGAACCAGAGAGGCGAAAACCAATACGACACCACTCTAAATTAAAATAGTAATATATTAATACTAATTAAAATTCCTCTGAGAATAGCAGCATTTCAAAACAGCTCCTTCTTTGCTCCTCTTCTCTTTATTTTTCTCTCCCTGAATTATAAATTAGTTGCCATCCCGAGCGTGTACACGAGTTACATTGATTTTCCTCTCAAGGGTCTAAGGGGAAAAAAAGTTCTTTGACTGTATTTTCCCTCTGAAACTTTATTTTTTTTTCCTTGTTGAGCTCTGGTCTTTGCATGCTTTTAGGCAGTGAGCTTTAGGGCCTTAAGTGTGTCCGTTCCAGTCAAAACAACTTGAGTTTGATTTGCTTATTTTTGACAGATCCAAAATGGCTGGTCTTAATAAAACTCATCTCTTTCTGTATCTTTCTCCCTGTCTCTCTGCGCCCTCCTTACCATCTATCTCTCTGTGTCTCTCTCATAGCGGTTATGAATTTGATTACGAGTACTACAGGGATGATTTTTACACCAGGTATGTATCATTTACATCATTATTATTATCAAATTTGAGATTGAACAAGGAAACAACTGACCGTTAGCTAAGCCCCATCCGCTTTACTTACAGTTGCTATGCCTCAAGCTTTCTGTTCTCACATTGCACATATATTTTATAATGCTAAGTATTTACCACTCAAAATTTATAATATTTTTTCTAAAAAATCGTTTTTTGGTTTCAGACAGAGGTAGACAAAAGCAGGCTTCTCATATCTGTCAACTAATTTAACTCGCTAGCACATTTTATAAGCTATAGCTAGCTAATTAAGCTAACGTTAACTTGCTAACAGACTTGGTTGATTTTGAAGATTTCCAGCTGACTTCAACACTCTTAAAAAAGGGGTCTTACTGTAAATATGCACTTAATAGCTATATAAATGTTTGTGCTGAAAGACTGCAGGTCAAGTTAAGGCAGATAAACAAATTTGTTTCTCTAGTGTTTTAAGTTTTAGAAAGGCTAGAAGAACTCTATGTAACACGGAGAAATCCAAAGCCTGACAGACCTGGCATGACTAGTTATGATTGCTAAGCTATGATGGGACTGTTCAGGGAAGAGGGTTTAGCTAATGATCAATAGGTCTTCTCTCTAGATTTGAGTCAACTTGTCATGCATGCAACTCAAACGTGCTGATGAAGGAGCAGTCTTGTTTTCTCTCTGATTTATCTTTCAGTGATCTGACTGCTTATCTGTGGAGACATTTTCTGAATGTCAAACTTGTTGAGAGCATTGACAGATATCTGCTGTCACCGAGAACAGTCAAAGCTGACACCTTCATTTGACATTTAGCACCCTCTTCTTTCATCCTCTTCACTTTCAAAAGATATGTGAAGAGATTATTTGCATGCACGTAATGGCCTGGGTAGTCGTACAGAAAGAGGGTAGATTTCAATTGTAATGTCTGTCTTTTGTTTTATGTGTGCCGTTTGAGGGAAAGAACCCAAGAGAAATCCATGGAAAATCTATCTTGAAATACAATACTGGGAACAGATCATAGGCTTTAGAACGAGGTGATGGAGAAATAAATGAAAAAACATTCAGCTCTAGTAGATGGGTACTTTCTGAATGCTTTAGGGCCTCTTATAAAAGACAGTGACTTATAGAAAAAGTGTAAGAAGTGTAATAGTTTTTTTTTTCTTTTCTTGAGGCTTTTTGACTACCATGGCAGAGTGCCCCCCCCACCAAGAGCCGTGATCCCTGTCAAACGCTCCAGGGTACTCGCTCCCTCCTCCCGCCGCGGGAAGACCTCCTTCCCCATCAAAACATCCTCCTCTTCCTCCTCTTCATCCTCCAGACCTCCCTCATCCGGGCTCAAACGTACGTACAATAAGGTGCTTTTTACTTATCTTGTGTTTACGCTTTGGTACTCAGATGCTCCTTTATTTCATTTTTATTTTTCAAAAGGACACCTAATTACGCTAATGGCATTCTGTCCTTTTCAAGGCTTAATGCAAATCTCAAAACCACGGCTCTGAGTAAGGAGAAAACAGTGGCATGATTCAGCTGTGCTACTTACGCCACGCTACTGTAAAAAAAAGCTTTTTAATTCACTCCAGCAGCTCAGAACAAGCCACACTGCAATGTAGAGCAAAACACTAAAGCGCAAACATAAATATAATCCGAGCTTTGCGAGCAGCACCCATTCAGCAAACAGTGCTATTCCTGTCACCCAGGATCCATATGGATCTCATTTGCTCTTCTGATTAACTGGTGATGCATTAAAAACGTCCTAAATGTAATTAATGTGAGATTGGGGCCATCTCTGTGGAGCTGCGGTCAGCTGTGTTTTCCTAAACATTAGTCTCTATCTGTAGCCTGTGTAATTGGTTACAGTGTTTATCCCATTGTTGTCTGTCTAGGCCAGTGTTATCAGCACGAGCAGCTTGGTAAGGTCTGTGAGGAGGACCCAGTTGCAGTTAGTATTATAGAGAAGGGGGGGGGGGGGGGCATCTCCCATCCTCTTTTTGGACAGAGTCAATTCTCTCCTCTGTGCAGTGTTTGGGAGACTAATTTGCCCCATCCGGTACTGTGAAAAGTCACTGTTTGTATTGACTTTGGCCTAAATAAATTGGACAGCAAATCCAGGTTGGCTTGTCTAAACTGCAGGGTGGGTTAGTGTGTGCAGTATTAAAACAACTTGGGCTGAACAAGTAATAATTAACTCGGGGGGGGGGGGGAAATGCAGGTATCACGAGGATGGATAGATTTGTGTTTTCCACATTAAACCCTCTTTGATGCAGTTTATGAATACAGGATTTGGCTTATTTTGTCTATTAAAGAAAGACTGAATGATGGATTCATCTTTAAGCAGTGCTCTATTTTGTAAAGTCGCAGCTGGCATTGAGAATGGGACCCAATCGTATTAAATACTGTTTTTCCAAAGAGTTTGTAGTATTCGGTGTGTGTTTTCTGAATAGTTCTCACATTCTGTTGTGGGTTTTTTTGTGGATTATGTTCCCCTCTGAAAGGGAGTTCACTATCAAAAAGTCTGAATTGTTCTTAAGTGGTACTGAACTGGAGCTGCAATGATTAGTCAAATAATCAATTAGCTGATCAACAGAAACTAAATTGAATCATCTTTTTTTATAATTTAAGTAATTGTGTATTAAAAGTCACTGGTTTTAAATGCAGTTTTTTTCTGTTTTTCTCACTCTTCTACAATACTAAACTGAATTTGATTGGGTTTAGGACAATTAATCGGACTATTAAAGAAATTTGAAAGCATCACCATTTTTTTCCTTACAATTTTCTGACATCGTATACACCAAACTAAACACATGTATTTACAGAGGCACAGAAGTGGTGAAGATGTAAGGTTTCTTCTCACTTTTTGATTGGTTTTGTAATAACTCCTGTGACAAAATAAGCAAGTTTTTCCACAGTGATGTTAAGATCTCAAATTGGTTTACTGGATAGAATGATGAGGCGTCCTTGTCCTTTCAGACGATTCATAGTTTGTCAAAGTTAAATAAAAATTCACCAGTATGTCATCCTAAATAATGTAACAAACCCCCCTACTTGCTCGTACTCAGGTTGCTGCTTGTTAAAAGTATTCAGATATTGAAATAAAACAAAAATATATAATGTCCACGTGTGTTTTGCATTTCGTTTAGTAGGTGTATAGTACATCAGTGCATGGAAAAAGTAATAAAGAGTGTTTTAAAAATCAGGTTTTCTTCTATAATGTCTTTAAACTTAGGCTCCCAGAATCATCCTAATGTTCATCTGCCAAAGCTGGTAACTTTTTAACAACTATTTAGAGTCTGAATTACCTCATCACTAGCCCCAAAACTCTTTGTCTGCTTTAATTATCATCTAAGACTACAGTTTCTCACCATTCCCAAACTACAAAAATGTCAGCTCATCATGAACATACCTTTATCCAGTAATGCTTATTAAATCACGATGGCGTTTTTGTCTTCCTTTTCTTTAACACAAGCTATTTAAAGGTGCTGTGGTGATGAAATGATGTTGGATTAGGATGTGTATGTCTCTCTGCAGCTTATGTGACTGATAGCACACAAGGGGGGAAAAAAAACCTGGAGGCAGCGATAAATTAAAAACTGTTCCACACTTTCTTATCTAAGCTGCCCAAAGCGAGCTCCGATAACGTTGGAATAAGGGAGAAAGTGTCCATGTGTGTGCATTCATGGATGTTGGTGTGTCCACATGGAAGCAGGTGATACTGAGAAGGAGAGTGAGACACTCCAGTGTGTCCTACCATCAAGATATCATTGTATATTCACTATTTTCTCCTTTTTTGCTCCTCCAGAAAGGTTTATTTTCTGCTTCTCTGTAGGTTTAGGGTTGATGGCTGCTTAACATAACAATGAGATTCATTCTTATGATTTCCAAACACATATAACCTGTGTATTGCCTTCAGTGTGGCATTATATACCCCTTTTCTCACTCTCTCATGCACACATTAATCATCCTGCTCCATTCGAAAGAAGTAACATTTTGGCAAATACTATACAGTATGCATTGGATCTTACCTCGGCAATGTTGTTTCAGCATGAATTCTTGTGAAAGATTAAAATGTCCTTTCAGGGAAGCGAGTTTACAGCAAGCTAATATGTCAGAAATTTGTATCACACACTGACGTCTTCTCTAACCGTAGATGTTCATGTTTTATGCATTGGTTTAACTCATACATGTATAATGGTGCACATACTGTACATAGAAGGGAATCTGCATTGTGATGTGTTGTGGTGTAAATATACATCAAAGAAACTAACTTAAAGAGCTGAATGCAGACATGATACCAGACAAGTAATGTTTTGATTCTGTGTATGTCTCCCCGCCTCTGATTATCCAGCCGCAGCTTTACAGGAACTTGTGGGTTTGTTTACCAAGCGCTCATCCATCCTCTTTACAGCCCTGACAGAATCTGAAAGGTGTCAAAGAGAATTTTATGATTTCTTCTCAACTTCTGGTGTCTGTTTTTCCCTTCCTCTCAAAGGATGACTCATTTCAGCTGCTGAGGGTTAAGGAATAAGATTATCTTATTTTTTATGGTCTAAATTCTTTAATCTGCTCAGTTCAAGCTGCTAAGGACTACACACTTTTAGTATCCGTGAGACAGGCCAGATTGAATTAATGGTAACATCCTTCAGATACATTTTTTTTTTTATTAGCATATAAACTTTGGCATGATACAGTTATTGATTTACCAAAAGCTGATATATCTATTGTAGACTGTGCACTGAGTGTAAGACAAAGCAGAAAGAAGATAGTAATTATTCATAAGGCAGTAAACAGAAGCTGTGGGAGGGAGAATCTGCCCGCGGTTTCTCATGCGGTACCGTTAGTGAGGCAATGATCAGAGATAGTTTCAGTGAGTGTATGAAATTAAAAAAAAATGCAAGTGAAACATGGTATGTGTTTTTAATCCAGTTTAGTGTCCTGAACACAAGCGCAGAGAGAGAGAGAGAGAGAGAGAGAGACTATAGTGTAAACAATCTCCACGTTTTATGTAATCACCTAATGCCAACTGAAAGGTTGCATGCAGTTTGTTCAGATTGGCATTATTAAGCAAAACTTAAGCAACACTGCACAGCATGGTGGGCGTAAGCTGTACACTAATCTTCAAATTGAAAGCAGCAAGTCCACATTTTCAGCAGGGAAACTTTGTAGTCGCCCAGATGGAGATGTTCATCCCTGAGGAGGAACGTGTGACTCAGAGTGATGACATGATATCCAAAACTAAGAGCATTAACAGATGACAGCATGCCGTCTGAGATAAAACTTTATGAAGCAGCGTTATTAAAATGAGTGCACAGAGAAAATTAGGCCAAAATCAACTTAAAGTAACTATAAATCTGTTTCTGTCCCTCAGCAGTGAAGACGGACCAGCTTCAGACTATTAAACGGGAGCTCACTCAGATCAAGTTGAAGATCGACTCTTTGCTGGGACGCCTGGAGAAGATCGAGAAGCAGCAGAGAGTCGAGTCCGGTAAGAAGCAGACAGACAAATCAGAGCTAGCTGGGAGAGAAAGGGAAAGGACACCAACCACAGAGGGAGGGAAATTAAGAGCACACGCTGGCCATACGTCTTCGTGACATTGTGCGAGATAAGAGCAGTAGAGCTCTCTGTCATAACAGCAGACAGGTGTCAACGCCACGCTGGCTCAGTTTATATTGGAGCTCTTTAAAGATGCCCTACACTGAAGGACAGCCAGAGTGCAGCTCACTGTGACAGTCATTTAGACTCCCATATTTAGATGATTTTAGATTTAGATGCCATGTTGTGCATGTAATTTGGTTAGAAAAACACCAGGCATGGTTGCAATGGTTTGTTCAAACTGTGGAGCTTTTTCTCTTTTGTCTGTGATTTGTTCCAAGTGAGAATAAAAACGAACTAGTGACTAGAACAAACTATGACAACGCCAATGTTTTCTGGTTAGAAGGAAATGGTTGTTTGTATCGAGCAGCTAGAGGCATGCAAACATGTTCAAAAGGCCGTACATTGCTAAAAGAGCCAGTTGCCGTGGTCATGTACCATACCAATGTCTTTTTAATTGCTGTAAAATCTTTATTGCTTGACGTATTTGATTTCTCCCATCTGTATTTGAAGATCACTTGGGGCTGTGATTTTGTAATCAATTAGAAAAATACTGGGTAGCCAGTGCAGGGAGGAAATGTGGTCTTCTTTCTTTGGCTCAGTAAAAACGGGAGCTTTGGATTTGCCATAGATAGATAGATAGATAGATAGATAGATAGATAGATAGATTAAAGCATTGAACCATAGATTTCATGTGTTTATCTACACAAGCTTAAGCTGCAAAGATGATTGATGATTTCCTTAGGAAAATGCAGTATGCATTCTTGCAACTTTATGTGGTATGTTTTGCCCACAGCAATAACTTTCAGCTCCTTTTTACGCATTTAATCAAATTTAGCCTTTAACTGCCTGTTTGCTTTTAATTAAAGAACAAAAATGCCATGATAATGGTGTAATTTATTATGGCTATTTATGTATTTACTGTGTTCAGACAAACTAAAAGGGAATTTGTAGGTGATTGAATACAAAGTCAATGGAAAGAGGAGAATTTGCCCATTGCGCAAATTTACACAAAGACACATCCGTGCAAAAAAAAGGTTCCAACTTGAGCAAAAAATTCACACGTATTCCCGAGCTCTATGAATCTGCGTCATTAACGTACAGATGAATAAAAAGAGAGAGTTCTGAACAAATACTGAAACCTTTCCACAGACATGGTTGGTGTGTTAGTTGCTTACAGCAAATAAATAAACTGTCAAATTAATATGAATGACACAACATGAAAATGTGCTTTGCTTTCTGTCAGAACACACCTAGTAACAGTTTCTTTCTAAGTGCACTTTTAGCCCCCAAAATTGAAGCATTTAGTGGAATTCCAAGAATTTGGGCATTTCTTAGCATTGAGCGCTAACACCTTGTCTATACAGCAAAAGGAGCAGAAGCAACCGCAGTCCTTCGTCCATGTCTACACTTTAATCGATCATGTATGCGTAAGTGGAAACCTAAAAATGTATCCTTTTGATTGCAGTTGTGCTCGTATAGCTTGTGTGAAATTCAAGAATTCAGCTGGAGTAGACAGCTGCATTGGTTAAATAAGTGTCTGTTGAGGTCGAACCACTTCTGTTCAGCTGAGGGTATGAAGCAGCACAGCCTCTAGGGATCGCTAGTGGGGGCACAGAATTTTAAAACCGAAAAAAGGCCGCCAAGTAGCTTTTCTACTGCTGTGTGAACTACTGCTGTGTGAACTACTGCTGTGTGCCCTTCTTTCTCACTCAGAAGCTCAGAGAAAGTACGAGGACAACTGCGATTCCCTGCATGAGGAGTCTGTGTCCGAGACGGCCGAAAACTCGGTGGAGGAGGTGGGCGAGGGGGTGCTGGACGTGGAGGCAGGAGAGATGACCGATGGCGGCGAGGACGACTACGATGAGGAGGGCAGCCACCATCTGGTAAGAGAAACGTCTTGACAGGCCTGACAGGGGAGGGAGGGAACAGGGCACTTTGGGAGATCTCAAGTGGGCAGACAGTCTTTGCTCTCCGAAAGTTAATTTTCCAGAATTATTCATGGCCACAGATCTGAGAGAGCGCAGCTTCACATGAGTGAATGGTGAGAGTGCGTGGACTGACAGTTCCTCCCTGTCGACCCCTGCTCAAACTGTGCCGGCAAGGCTCTTCACAGGCCCTCACTCAGCCCAGACACACACACACACACACACACACACACACACACACACACACACACACACACTCTTACTTACAGGCTATCATTAAAGCAGATGGCTCAAGAGACAAATTGCAGTATTTTTAAGATCAAATCTGCATGGACTGGTATGATCCAAATCTTCTTCAAAACTTGCCATTTTGCTCGACGTTTGTTGTTGTTTCCCGAACAGAACGGAGTTAGACAGCTGCAACACACATCGCCGGAAATTAATTGTCATCAATCCAGACTAACAAATATTCCATCCAAAGCTGCAATTAACTTTGAGACACCTACAAAAATGATGTTTCCCATGGAACAAATGGGCTGAAATATGTTTGAGTTGAACTAAATGAACCTGTCTGATGAAGGCCGTTTTTCTTTGAAAAGAATGTGGTTTTCTTCCATTTTGTGCTTTGAATAATAAAACTGTCACTGAAGCGTTCATATTATACAGAGAGTTTAAACATTATTTCCCTTTTTGTTCCCAGAAAGTAAACCATACGGCCACTCCGTTTTATTTCAGTCCACACAGTTTTTCAAATTGAAGCATCGAGATTAAATTATTATTCTTGCATTCATCTAGGTTCAGTTGTGCAGGGTGGTCATGCTTTTGACCATGCTTTCTCTATTATGCTATATTTAATAGCCATTAGGCCGGTGGACATGGCGAGGCTAACCTTGATGAAAGCTTGGTGCCCACGCTAATGGAAGACATAATTTTTCAGAGACACCGTACAGGAGATTTATTTGTTTCCTGAAGGTCACATTGATCACAGATGATCACAGATGGTGATAATGTACCACAAAGACTGTTCTCGCAGGTTGCCGTGGCTGCTCATGTTATCAGCAATGACCTTTTAGAAAATATGAAATGCAACCTGTGTGCTCAGTTTAAAACGCTACATTGTATCCGTGATTTTAACTTCCTCTCTCTCCTTTTCAGATAGAGAACCATGTATCAGACGTTGACAACTGAGATCAGGTAAGGTGTAATCCGTTACATCTGTGCGGTTGCTGTAAAAGACTGCTAAAGATCCTGGTCTTTATTAAAGGACTTACAGTGGTCCTCATTAAAAGCTGTAACCACTGAACTGTGTCTTGAGCATCTCTAAACATTCGTTAATCATCTCCTAAGTCATAAGCTCGATGACATTTAGAAGACAAGTTCCACTGAAGGGCAGCTAATGCCGAATTCAACAGAGGGAGCAATAATGGCATTACAATGTGCCAGAACTGCCCATAAACAACACTGATTTAATTGAATTGTGTGGAAGGGGGTATGAATGGCGAGGCCTAAGGTAAAGAGTTCCCTGCCTCTCAGGGTGTGGGTAATGATGCAGCCACATCATCAGTCGGCTCGCTGCTGGCTGGCTCGCCATAACGCGGGTGCTTAGCTGTGTTTATGAGTCGCACACTGTTGATGTAACGTAGAGTTAAGCTGTCTTCTTTTCTGATTTAATGTGAGTGTTTGGACAAATGTGTTTATTTTAAATATTCTTAGTTGTATTCTACCTTTTAGTCAGCAAAAACTGAAGACATTTTAGTCTAGTTTTTACCAGTGAAAGTTGAGTCTTATTCATGCATTTGTAACGTTTATGGTTTTTAAACTGTCACACCATCTTTAAACTGCACAGTTGCCATGGTTACAGGTCTTGTTCTAGTCTATTGAATTTGGCAAAAAAGGGTACTGTGCACCTGTTTAAACCAGACTGAAATAGTTCACAGAAAAGTGGTAATGGACTCATTCCCCCAAACTTCACATTGATTCCTAAACTCTGGCAGCTTGAACATAGATGGTTATTTTACTGCCATTCTTGCTCACTTGGCATGTTTGCAGCTACCTGCTTATTCATTTACTTGTTCACTAATATATTATTCTCTGTTCAGGTTTATCTTGAGCAGATAGTTTGACATTTCTGGAAATACACTTATTTGCTTTCCTGCCGACAGTTAGATGAGAAGATCAATACCACTGTCAAGTCTGTTCACTAAATATGAAGCTAGAGCCAGCAGGTAATTAGCTTAGCATAAATATGAAGCAGAGGGAAACGGATACCCTGACTCTATCCAAAGAAGTCTGCTGTTTGATCATGTATGTCTTATCCAAACGAAAACCAATGTGTAAAAACTGAAAGCTCTGATTTTATGGAGGACTACAAGCTAAAACTATTTCTTCTTCTCTAACTCTCTGACAGAAAGCCAATAGGCATATTTCCCCAAATGTCAAATTATTCTTCAAAGTGGCTATATATAACTTGCAGTTTGTGTTGATTCTAGCGGCCGCTTTGGACAAAAGCAGTAGTGCTTTCACCACACCTGCTGTCATAAAGCTCTTTTCTTTACGGTGCTTTATTGCCCACTGTAGATTACTGAGTTAATGTTACCGAGAAGTCATATAGTCGCAACGAATGTTTTGCTCAGACAGAAAATAATTAATTTACAAGAGAATAAGTTACAGATGCGTCGTTGCATTTCAAGTGTTTTATATGGTAACTGTATCAAGAGCCAACGCATTAAGAGATTGTTGTAGCAACCAACGTAGTAATAATTTATATTGCACATCTCGTGAAACCCAAGGATGCTTTACACAAGTATAGAGGTAGGATAAAAGGAAAAGAAAATAGTAGGTCAACACAAACACTGACTAAAAGGAATAAAACGTCTGTGCATAATGGAAGGGGGACGTAATTTAATCTAGGCTACTGGTGTACAACCACATCGCCCATTGTAAAGTAATTTTATGAATGAAATACATATTACATACATCAGGGCCAATTCGGGGACGATATTGAATCTTTCGTAATTGTCTCCATCTGTTAAAAGCCCCACCGAGATTGACTTGGTTTCGCCTGTTGTCTTTCACTTTCCCTTTTAGCTTTAAGTTGTTCTTCGTTTAATTTCCCATTGTCAGCCATAACTACAGCAGAGAACTTCTAAAATAAAATAAAAACACAATTAGGCCTATATAAAGAAATCTCATGCTACCTTTTACCTGACTGGACACAATAACACAGCCTTTTCCGGTGTTACACAAAAGTCTGTGACCCTTCAGAATGTGTGCTGTGTAGCGCCGTTTACCTGCCGTAAATCATTATGTGACTTTGCGAGGGGAAATCGGAAAAAAATGACAGTTTCAGAAACATTGAAAAGTTACATATAGGAACTTTAAAGACAAAATTCACAGCTAACCCCACTCCTTTTTCCCCATCTGCCTGTGCAGGCGTATGGTGGTCCATAGAAGTGAGAAGAACCTCAATAAGTCATGTCCAGAAGGATTAGAGAGGCAGCTTTGGCTACCAGCAAATATTTCTGCACTTCCCAAGATATTTCTGAGGCCATTCAAAATGGACAAGCTTTAAAACTCAGCCTAATCCTCATCAGATTTACAGCATTATAAATAGCCAGCATGTTTGAAAAGGAGACATAGTCCTATAATGTGCTTTCATCAGTCTTCTCCTTTATCACTTCAGGATGAGGCAGCAGACACCCCCGGTCGGTGGTATTAGAATTCATCATCACCTTCAAGAGACAGAAAAGGATCAAGACTTTCATTCTGGACTGTAAGTTGTGTTCAAGTGATGCTGAATCACATTTAGATGCCCAACTGTGAAGCACAAACCAAATGTGATGTGCTCTTTAAAGAAAATGTATTCAAGACCCATTCTAATTCGTTGGCCTGAGTTCACCTCATGGATATTCTGTGCAACGTATTTATTCATTGCAAGAGGCTAACCACATCATGCGCTAATCCTGTTCCTGAAAAAAATTAACAAGAGAAGGGAATGAAATGAAGGCTTTTTATTCATTACATACATGGAAAGAAGGGAACATGACATTGTTGGTCAAAGATGCTGCTTTTTTACACGTGTTTGCAATGTACAATTTACAATGTTTTTCAATTCAATTTCTGTTGTTGCTCAAAAATGAAATGACTAAAAAACAGTCAGAACAATCTGCGATCGCAGTATGATATTAACAAAATGAAACATCGGTGCCGTCTGGTTCGGATTTGACTCATGCATAAGCCAGTAGCTGTGAGCACAACTTTATCCAGCTTTATCCATTTATCACACAAATGCCCTGTGGGGCCGTTCCATCATATATTCCAACACCTGCCAAGTTTCAGAAGCAGAAAGGGCTTCCTGTGGTAGAGAGCCAACATTGGCACAGGCCTCCTGCCAGGGAGCAGCGCTCCAACGTCTCTACTCCCTGCTCAGCCTGTGTATCCCAACATGCAATGCTGCTGTTCAGGAGCCAACGCCCTTTCTCTTTCTCCTCTATCTGCTTATGGATTCTGCATTGATTCTGTCTTATGTAGGCGAGCAAGGCAAGGTTTTTGTTAAATTATATATTGAGATGCCTTGATTTTATCTAAGGATGTGATTCAGATTGCTTACATTTCTAAATAAATATGGAATAATCTGACATGACACAATGGCTAATGCTGCCTTAACACATACAACCTAAATAAGTGGTGAGACATTACAAAACTGTATCCCATTACTCTTTTAATTAATTACCCATAACAGTCATTATTAAAGTGAAGTGCAAACTGTGGTCAGAAGAAGCTGAACTAGCCAGCCTTGGATTTTTAATTAACCTGATTATAAATACATTGCAAAGTGAATCAACCATTGACTGGATGTCAGCATGTTCTACTGTTAATTATTCACTTCATGTTTGCCCATTTTCCCCCGAATATGTAACGGAATAAATTCACTCCAAACAATGACACATGCATGTTTGTTGTCTCAAGCTTTTAATCTTCCTTTAAAGCCAATCCTCAGAAAGAGATAGGTGTTGGGAACTGCAGTTAATATGCAACATATGTGTCTGCTGATTGGTCCGTTGCAACAATTGGGTTGACGTGTATATCAGCTGGCACAGCTGGTATGTATTAACTGTAGATCACGATGGTCTGTATAAACTGCAGGAGCTAGCAAGGCTAGTGGGCTAACAACAACATTCATTAAAGCTGTAAATTACACAGCGTCTTATCAAACACTTTATTAGGCTCATTAACCTGTAGCGTTGTCCTTGCACTCACTGCAGCCAAGCAGCATCTCTCGTCTCTGCTGCTTGTATAACTTCACTACTGTGATGAGCTCTCTTTTGCCTCAATTCACACTCGGAAGCATGATCATGACCACACCTTAAATCCTCCTGAGGGTGTTTTAAAGTATGAAAGCAGACAGGCCTCTTGTCATTGGAATACCTTTTATACTTACTGAATATCAGTAAAAGTCCTGAGTTGATGTAAAAGTTGAATCATGTGATTCAGTGCTGTTATTAGTTTGAGTTTTACCCAAATAAAAAACTAGTCAAGAAGTTAGTTGTGGTTTTATTTGCACAGGTTTTGAGATATGGGCTCTTAAGAATTGCAGCCCAGTACAATCAAGGTGCTGAAAGCATTAAAACAAATCATCTGAAGAATTCAGTTCAATGTCACAATTACTCTGGGAAATCCACACATGGCTTGTTAGACATTTTAAAGCTGGGGTAGGCAGTTTTCTGGAAAAAGGCACAAAAAAACCACCAGCCCCTCCCTTCATGCAGTAAACTGTACGAATTTGAGTCTTTCATTTCAACCCACCCTTATCCTGATTGTGATCCCGATGCCATTATATAGCGGCAATGCTATGAGAATTGCGTCCTGTTTTCTTTTAAAGTCCTTTGAGATGACATACTGTGATTCGAGGCTCTACATAAACATTAACTTGAATTAGCTGCAGCTGTGAGCCTTTGGCTACGGTTAGCAGAAGGCTAAGCCATTTATCAACACCTCTTCATCTCTGAAACGCTTTGTTGATATTGACTTGTGTTTTATTGCGTTTAATGTCAGACTCTTAATGCGTTTAATGTCAGACTCTCATTTAGACTATCTTTTTGAGAAGTCCCGTCCGTTTCCCCGTCTGTTCCTTTTTTGGGTTGCTTTGCAGTGTAGGCAGCTGTTGCCAATGCTGGAATAGCAAGATTTCTTTTTTCTGCAGGATTTTCCACCGTTGAATCTGGCTTTTACCATCTGAAGGGATATGCACGCGCACCTGCATTTGTAGAACAGCCAATAAGAATGCACTCTCTCTGTAATGACCTGTGATTGGCTAACACTGTCACGAGCTAGATTTTCTGAATTCTGATTTTCTAAAGCCTGAAAATGGAGCCAAGAGAGAATGTACAAAAGTCTTGTTTTCTCTCAGACCAATTATATATTATGGAAATTTTGTTAAATGATGTCAACAAAAAACTGCCTACCCCATCTTTAATTAATTTTTGCTAATTTTGCAATGTTTTCAACACCATAAACCAAACTCGTTTCACCCCTATTGAATTTTATTAGCACAAAACCTGAGAAAATAAAACCAAACCTCCAGGGTAAGTAAGAACATATTGATTGATTTGATTGAACTAACCCTTTAAACAGAGAATTACAATTAAATGTGAAAGAAAGGTCGCACAATTTCATGAACGCAACGGTCAAACTTGGCAGTGATGCCTGAATAAAAATACATTAGAAAAATGTCTGTCCTGCAGCTCATTCAAAATATGTGTCTGTTGAATGATGATGACGTGTAATCTTTAGCACTATTTTTGTATCCAAAAACCTGTGTAAGGGAAATGGCTTTGCTACATGTTTATCTTTTTTGCTGTTATAGCCTGTTATTTAATGAGCAGTATGGTGATGTGTCAAATATTTTGCTAAAGTACTAAAAAAACTCATTGCTTTTAACTGTTGTAATTTATATGGGTCACTTGTCTGGCTCAACACTCACTTTTAGTTTGCACTGTAAATAGTTCTTTTGTTTATTTCAAATACCAAAAGACTGAAAGAGACATTTTATTAAGTTTAAAATAATGCTGAAACAATATACTGACAGTTTGTTGGAGTCGTTGCAGGTCTTAACCAGAATCGTGGGCCTTGTAGAGATAGTGTAACTGACAACTGTTGTATAGAAATGTACATGTTTTTGTAAAGATATTTTTATCAAAAGGCATGTTTACTGTAACTTTGTATTTTCAGTTAATGTATAAAAAAAACAGTATATTCCAACTGGTGTAAGGCTAGAAAACTCATCGTCATTGTACATAACTACTTGTGTTCTTATCAGTCAATAAAATGTTTGTGTCATGTTTAACTGGTCAGCTGTTTCAGTTATCAACATTTGGGCTTTATTGTAAAGTGCTGTACATAAACAGACATGATAATTACTTACAGAAGGTTTACAGACATAAGTAAATATTTGTTGCATCTTTAAGGTGTGCCACTTAAAAAAAAAAGAAATCGATTCTCCGTTCATTACCGTGCATCTTCCTTCAGTGCAGGCTGCTCATTTAATCATGATTTATATAGTTGATTATGCAGCGTGTGTGCCACAGTTGCCATCAAAATGACACTTTAACAAGTTATACAGCACAGTGTTTGAATACATGTCAAATTTACGTCAGTCAGCAGAAAAGCGGACACCATAACAGCAGCTTGTCATCTTGTATTTTACTAATAGCACCAGTCTCGCTGGCTGCCAGCTGATATCACTAAGCCTTCAACTGTGGCTGGTTTTCCTAATACGATCTGACCACAGCAGCATGTCCACCTGTGGCAGGTTACTCTACACCTTCTGTCATTGATTTGAAGCGGGTGGGGCTGGAAAAAGGGGCTATCACGTACTTTGCACCAATCAGGATTTAGAATCTGATGACAGTTGGAAGGTTATTTTGTCACTGTCGTGTATGATCAAATCACACACACGTGCATTCCTGATGAAGCAGATTAGTAACGCTTGACATAAATAATACCTATAAGACGATTTTTAGGGGCCGAGCAGCGTAGCTGCGTGGACCCTATTGTTTTTGCCGGTATTATTATTCTGCTTCCTAAGAAATGCATGTTCCCATGCATGAAAACTCACCAAACTTTGCACACAAGTCCAGTTCTATGCCAAACATAATCAGTGTGATTTGTGTGCTAATTGTCCTGATGGTGGCGCTACAACAGCCATCTAAAATTCTAAACTTTAAAAACTCATAACTAATCAACCGTACATGCTACGCAACCTACGTCAAACTGTAGTCCCTGTAACTGTAGAAGAAACTGTTCTCTGCTTTTACCCAGTAGCAATTTTAAATTCTGTCACTCTACTTTTTGCAAAAACTGCAAAACGTCTTCTCCCACATTGTGAACTTCATCTCCAGACTGTGTCCAGACAAATTTAGTATTCAGATTTTTTATATATCAAATATTGAGCCCATAGTTTACTGCATACGGTAGTGTAAACACATTCTGCAATTTCTTCCAAACTAAATTTTTGATGTTCATGGAAAAAAATCTAAACATTCAAAAATCACTGTAGATTGTGTACAAAAGTTCAGAATTTTATCTCAAAAAGTGAATTTAATTTTTTAACCTGCATATTTTAAATGTGTCTGCATTAACACACCTGATTCAGATTGACAATCATTCCGGTTCCAGTTTAGGAAAGTCATGTTATTGACTAGACAAAGAACAAATTCCAAGAATTTACTAGTGATTTATTAATGTTTGACAGTATTTTAAAATCCTGCATTTGGATTGCAATTCTATTGACCCCGGATTGACTTAATAAAATAAATCATAGACCTTACTAGACAAAGTACACAAATTCTCAGAATTCTTATAATTAATACATTTCTGACCATCTTAGCTAAAAGTGTCATTGCCTGGCCAATAGCTCGCTGAGATCAGCACTTGCCTTCAGACCCAAAGGTTGTGAGTTACAAGGTGACCATCTTATACCTAATCAGCCATTGTTCTTTGGACACCTTCCCTGCATGTTTTAGATGTTTCTGAGCATCAACACACCTGTCTGAAATGATCAGCTTGTTAGTTTATGTCCTAGGTTAACATGCCACTGTGTACTCTGGCATTATGCTGTGGGAATTAGAGGCACAGGTTTCTTAGAGGAGCTGTAGCTCAACAAGCTTGATACTAGTTCTCAGAGATGCATGTTCTTCACAGGACAACAATTTGCAAACATTACACTAAGATCTGTATTTGTGTTTTTCTCCTAAAAGTCAGTTATGGCTTAAAACATATGGTGTAAATATGTAAATGGCAAATATATATATAACTATTCCTTGACACACAACCCTCAGTTTTTTACAGCTAATCTATCATGCGGAAGGACTCGAGAGGTGAAGAGGTTTATTGATCTGTGTGGAGAAATATTACTTTTGGTTGCTGCCTTTCCAAGAAAGTCAGAGTTCAGGACACATGGGATTTGTATTTGTGCCGTCTCCAAACTCAGAGCACTTGCCCTCGGTCACATTAACAAACCGCCCAGTTCCTGTGCTTCACTTGGGAACCCACAACGTGATTTAAAGGCTGATTATCACCCTGATTCACCTTGTTTTTAAAGACTGAAGAGTCCGCACCTGGCTGTGCCAAGGGCAGCAGAGCAGCATGGACTGTGAATGTTCCAGCTGGGATGGACCATTTTTTCTGTAATTTGAGCTGTTAAATAGCAACGTCAATCTCTGTTGTGCGAGTCAGTTCAAGGTGTGACACACAGCCTTTTCACAGTTGGATAGGTATTTAGTCCATATGGACTGTTCTGTTTTGATCGCGTCCACTCCAGAAAATCATTTCTTCACCACTGTCGGTCTAAAAAAAATTTAATAAAAAGAACTTAATTAATGCTGAAGTTTTTTGAACAGAGGATCTAAAAACACAAAATCATCAAATCAACAGCTGCTGCAATAACAGCAAGAATTAAAAGACAGGATGCCAAAAGCGACAAAAAAAGCTCCTGAGATTAAAAGCAAATCCTTTCATAAATGCCGTTTATAGTGACTTTAAAAATGGCTCAACCTGCTCTGCAGGGTGTTTTGTGTGTTATCAGAGACTACAACATTAATGTCCTTGAAAGGTTTCAGTATATAACTTCCACTCTGTTAGCGACTCTGTAAAGGTATCTGGGCGGCAACAGATGGTCGATTTAAAGCCCCACCATTTATCCACAGTAAAAGGTAATGCAGTAAGGTTAATGAGAGCCAACTACAATGCCACACACAATTAGCCCGCTGTATCGAGTCCACAGCACCAGTGACTGGCATGATTGCACACAGCTGTTCCCGTTTAACCTATGTGAGAACACGTTTCACCCCCTTGCTTAATGCACTGGAGTTTATTCATATATAGTGAAATGACTGAAGCTTCTGAAGTGAAGATATTCAGCCCTGATATTGAGCCTCAGGATGGAAATGACAATATGATTTTAATTCCACTGGAGCTGTTAAGCTTCTGCAATATTGAATTTTCACTTTCACAGCTGTGGAAATAAAAACTAGATTCAAATTGCTGCTGGCCAGTTGGTCGTCTCTGGAAGTGTGTGTGTGTGTGTGTGTGTGTGTGTGTGTGTGTGTGTGTGTGTGTGTGTATATTTTTTATTTTATTTTTTATTTAAACTAATCAGTCTGGCTCACAACCATTAACTCGCACGTGTTTATATCAGCCAACTGATTCCGTTTATTCATTTTTGCTTGACTCTCCATGTGGGAAATAAATCATGTCTTCAGTAAGCGGTTACATAAAGATTTGCATCTTTAACAACAATGAATTACTGTGATGGAAAATAAAGCCAAATCTAAAGCATATTTAGAAGCAAGATTTAGGCGATAACCCAAGATCTCTTAACTTTTGATTTTAATTTGTAAATTGAAAAAATATATATGAGCAGTATAATAAAAAACCCTAATACTGTATTCCATTGCTAAAGCTGGAGAGCATTTGCTTTATTGCAAATATTCTTTTTCCCAGCTCGCTGCACAAATCTTAATTAACATTTATATTATATTAGCTCAGGGGGGCTTGATGAGCATATTTTCCACATCTGATTTGAAAAGTATTTAAATTAATCCACGTGTTGCCAATAATCTGAGTGTCAAATTGCAAAATTAGGATGAAGAGTCTCGAATTTCATCTCTGCAGAGGCTTTAATGAAATCAGTAGAATTTATGACTGCAGTGAAGGATGATGTGTTGCAAAGTCATTGAGTTCTGTTAGAGGCCAGAATATCAGCCTTGTTAGATAGTGTGACATATACAGTTGATTTATCAGTGTCAGATTAATGTTTTTTGGGGGATCTCAAAGTCAAATAGTCATAACAATTTTGCTAAATGCTAACCTTACATGAACAGACATTTACATGCAGTATGTACATGCAGTATATTTGAATGCTACACTACATCTTCCCAAATTGTTATATTGCCATTGCAATTGTAAGCCTATTTGATGATATTGAAATTGATTCAGGAGCGGGGAAGAACAATCACTCCTCCTGTCCCCGAGCTGCGAAAGTCATCAGTTTTTTTTTTTAAATGATATCCATCATGGGGTAATTTGGGATTGAAAACACGTCACAGTGATGTATAGGACGTATAAGAAGTTGGAGCGGAGAGCAGGATGATCGTGAAGGTTAATCCTGTTAAATCTAAGTCAGAAATAGACAGCCAGACTGTGTGTGTGGTTTGGATTTGCCGTTTCGGCAGAAAATGAAATGTCACAAAATTGAAAATCAAAAAGAAAAGACAAAAAGCTGAAAGGTCATTGATCCTAAAGCAGCAATTGGAAGAGTAAAAGGATGGGAAGTTAGAAACCTCTATTTTACTGTTTTAGACTTCAATACAGAGGAGTATGAATTAGTAGTTAAAGGTACTCTATTTACTTGTACACTAGAGGTCCAAAACTCCACAGGATACCTTTAATACAGCTTGTTATAGTTTTTTGTGTATAATTAGTTTTTGGTGCTAATAAAATTATCATTTTTGATGCTGTAGTTTTGTAAAGCATATGTGCTTAGAAGGTGCCCTGTGGAGTCTTCTTTTAAACAAACATTGTATTCACATTCAGTGTCATTCACTAAAATGCATTGTGTGTAACCTTAAGGGTCGAACAAACGTGTTGATTTCCTTCCTAATAAAACATTTGTAATGCCATTTCTTTCAGATATATCAAACCATGCATTGTTTGTGATATTTACTTGCTAGCCTCGTTCTTCCCTAGCTTTGTTGGTGCATTGCTACGTTTGTACATAGATCAGCGGAATAGCATTAACAGCAGGATGGGAGTCAGAAAAAAAAAAAACAGAAAACATTACATTGCAGTAGCACTAGTGGTAAAAACTTCACAGGGTAGCTTTAAGTTTGCTAATGTTTTGGGTTGTGCATTGTCATTTGTGCAATACGTAGCCTATTGGGTTTGTGCAATATGTCAGTTGTGCAATTCGTAAGGCTATTGGGGTTGTGCAATATGTTAGTTGTGCAATACGTAGGCTATTTGGGTTGTGCAGTGCATTGTATCATTTTGTGCAATACATACAGGGTTGTTCAATTAAAAACTGCCACTGAAAGAAGGAGTTAATGCGCTTACTATATAGGTACCTGTCTAATGAAGCTCAGTGTAAATTCTTTCATGGAGACTTCAATAACTTTATCACATCTCTCCTAAACTGATCAGCTGTTTTACAGGCATTCACTTTTCAGTTAAACCAATCAGAATCGGCCACGTAGTTCACAAGCCAATCACAGCATGACGTCCCTGCTTTAAAACTGTTCTCTCCTCTGCGGTTGTCAGTTGTCATTTCAGGCAAAGAGTGCGACCCTCCTCCTCCTCCTCCTTTTCCACCTCCAGCAGCTTCACCCACAGCAACCTGGGTTTTCTTCCGGCTGACCGCTCCCATCGACTCCTTCCATCCGGTCTTCATGCTCCTTCACCCCCACCACCGGTGTCTAGACTCCATTGGGGGATATGTCTGGGTTTCTCTACCCCTTTGAAACATTTGTATTTTATACGATGGAGTCTAATCTACAAAGACTTTGTACATTTTCATATTTTGCATATGTAGCTTACAAATAAATCTTTGCATATCTGCAACAAAGTCTCTCCTGATTGAAATGTATATGAGAGCATGTTGCATGAGAGTATGTTGCATGAGAGATGCTTAGTTTCTGTATTTCGTGTTGTCTTTGTAAAGCTGCGGAACGGACAGAGTCCAAAACAAATTTCCCTTCAGGGACAATAAAATATATCTTATCTTATGTTATCTATCGTATCATAATGTAGTTTACCAGTGTTAATTTGAGACTTTTCTTCATGCAACACTACAAAATTCTGTCTGTGACTGCTGCACCAGCAGTTGTAGCTTAGACTATGATCTCTCTGTAACTCTGGAAGTTGATCTTGTTGCCTTAAAAACGTTCTTAGAAAAAGGTGATTGTCAGACCAGTATTAAAGCTGACACAAACTGCTAATTGGTATTCAACCTAATAGGACACACTTGTATCTTTGCAGCCTTTCTAATTTCTTTTTTTCTTTTTTTGTTGTTGGTGTCTATCTTGTGAGCATTGCAAGATTATGCAGTGTAGCATTGAGACATTCTTAACAACATGATGAACGCTGCCAAAAGGAACGCACAAAAATTAAACTAATGCCTGAAAAATCATATTTAATGAATGTCTTAGAGAAGATGAAAAAAATTAAAAGTTTACTGCCACTATTAAAACACTCATTATTACTCACTATTAAAAGACATTCGTTCATTCATTTTGCTTTAAACAAAGTGTATTCTGCTTTAAAAATGATTTATGTTTACAGTAGTCTATAGTGAAATTATTCAAATACATGCATGTAAAACTAAACATATATGAGCTTTGAGATTAGGAGACGTTGAGAATTTATCCCATTTGTCTGTTCAAAATCCAGAAATGTGTACTGGTGTACTGATGACGACAAAACAGAGTGCTTATTTCAATTTGATGTATAGAAGATGGCGACGTTTGTCTCAAAGCATGGGAAAAACAACAAATATGTTTTAATACATGTAACTCATATTGCAATTCTGGTATCTGATCCTTTGTTGTAAATAATGGTGTATTGTGAACGTGTTTGGGCTGGGCATATTTTGTCAATGCATGGCACAATAATAAAAAGTATTCATTCATTCATGAAAATTAAAAACTTAAAGAGGAGAAAGTCAAATACAATGGCAATCATTACCTACAGTATGCAGCTGTGTGGGCCGATTTATCCCTTCAGTTCTGCACTAATTGCTCCAAATCAATAAAAGTGTTTAATCCAAAGGAAGAGTTCGTTCTCAGTCACATTCAGGGCATCATGACCTGTGTTATGTGCTTTCCAGAGCAACACATTTAGGACTCACTGACTTGAGAGAGAGAGGCAGACACAACGAGATAAAGGGAGAGGATACATTTTGAGTGATCTCTTTTGAAGCAGCATGGTTTTGCTACATGCCTCAAGGTGTAACTTCATAATTGAATCCCTTCCTTTGTGCTGCTGTGAGGCCGAGGAGGCACGAGGACGGCCTGGGGACGGCGACGGGAGCATCTGCACGTTTCCCCCCGCTGATAACACTGA
Source organism: Gymnocephalus cernua (assembly GCA_023631565.1). Taxonomy (NCBI): domain Eukaryota; kingdom Metazoa; phylum Chordata; class Actinopteri; order Perciformes; family Percidae; genus Gymnocephalus; species Gymnocephalus cernua. The sequence goes on from CM042446.1 coordinate 24,466,902, forward strand.
GCAGTATCACCACCTGATAACTCTCCATGGAGACAGACTCCTAATGGGAGTAAAAAAAAAACGTATTATGCATCTCAATGGGGAAATGATAACATAGTACAGAGTCACATTATAATTATGAAGAGCAAATGGGTAGAAAAGAATCCCTTCAGGTTTCGTGACTGAATCCGCTCCTGCTCCAATTACGTTCTCAAGAGGCCGCTGTCCATTCATGCACAGCCACAAATTATTGTCATTTTAGTCCCAACTGTCATAATTGTCATTCACAACGTGACGAAACTTTAAAATGGGGTTGGAAAGCTAATATGGTGTTTAGGGTTAGGTTTGGGTTAAAACGCAGAGGGTTAGGGTTAGGGTTAGGCAGACATGGGGGACTCGAGTCACATGACTTGACTCGAGTCGCAAATTTTAGGACTTGAGACTTGCTTGATAAACATTCATAAAAGACTCGACTTGACTTTGACTTGATATTCATGACTTGAGACTTGACTTAGACTTGAGTCAAATTACTTGAAATGACTTGACTTTCTGTTTAATAAATATATATTTTTTCCTCTCTGATATTGAGGAGGAGTTAACGTTAGGATTTTAGTGCTGTTGCATGCGTGGGAACTTGTTGATATGATGACGCGCCACACGGCGGCAGACCTGCAGTAAACGAGACTGGCTACGGCTGTTATTTAACGTCATGGATTCCTCTGCACCGAAAATAATAAAGTTTGGCTATAAGGTACACATCTGACCAGGGCAAAGAAGAAACGAACGGCAGTTTGCAAGGTCTGCAGTACAAAATATTCCGATGTCAACCACGTCGAATTTCATCAGACACTTAAAATCGGGAGAGATTCAGGTTCCAGTCCCCTCATTCAGCTGAACCACTATTTGGATGCTTGTGATGAACAGAACTCCCTTCAGTTTTGGGCCATGAATAAGCACACCCTCCCCCCTTTGTTCAAGGTGGCGGTAAGAACGAATACAACTAGGCACACTCTCTCTCTCTCTCTCTCTCTCTCTCTCTCTCTCTCTCTCTCTCTCTCTCTCTCTCTCTCTCTCTCTCTCTCTCACACACACATGCAGACACACACACACACTTGCGCAGATTAAATATGTGAATAAAGCTAGGCACACATACACACACAACACACTGCACTCTCACACACACACCACATGCACACATTCACTCACCAATATTAATAACTTCATTCACTCTCTCTCTCAAACACGCACACATTCACTCACAAATACACTGACAAATAAATATTAATACTATTCAATCTCTCCAAACTATGCAAAGGTGGTGGGATTCAGCTACTCTTTTTTTTAATCTTCATACATTTAAACTGTTCAGATATATGTGGCTTGGACGCAATGTCTTTTGAATATTGAGTAGCAGAAAATGCAAATAAAACTCCAGCAGTTCATAACCACTGTCTTTAGCCTGTTTAAAAATGGAAACTTGTGTATGACTTGACTTGACTTGCTTGACCAAAGCTATGACTTGACTTGACTTGCTTGATTGTCACACAAAATGACTTAGACTTGCTTGAGACTTGTAGGTTAAGACTTGAGACTTGCTTGTGACTTGCCCATGTGTGACTTACTCCCATCTCTGGGGTTAGGGTTCAAATGGAGGAACGGCTGTGAATTCAGCGCTCATCATGTGTTACTGGGGATATTTTAGTAAGTAACTAAATAAATTAAGTAGAACAAGTATTATGAGCAAAATGTATTCAAAGTGGCAACATTTAATGAAGTATACAATACAGTGTGCAGAAAAATGGCCCCTCAAATGGCCCCCTGTGAGTGATGTATAATTATATATGTTTTTTTTTTTTTAAAGATTATTTTTTGGGGTTTTTCCCTTTATTTGAAAGCAGACAGATATGAAAGGGGGAGAGAGATGGGGGATGACACGCAGCAAAGGGCAGCAGGTCGGATTCGAACTCTGCGCTAGGACTCAACCAACATGGGGCGCACGCTCTTACTAGGTGAGCTAGAGGCCGCCCCATAATTATATATGTTTAGAATGTAACTGTTACTGTACCAGAGTGAGGATTTTTAACTACTTTTTACACAGTTACTGAAGTTAAGTTCCAAACCCTATAGGGGTCGGGTCCCTTCCAAAGGGTCACACGATAAATTGCGGTGGGGAGGGCTGTGTCTGACTATTTCTGTAACTTTCCAAAACTAACAGTCAGACATTCACACCCGCTACATGCAGTCACTGACCAGAAAGCAAGCAAGGTTTGATCTTCTCTTTTTCTTCATTAGAAACTTTAAGCTGAAAAGTAACTATAGCTGTCAGATAGATGTAGTGGAGTAAATGGTACAATATCTCCCACTGAAATGCAGTGGAGTAGAAGTATAAAGAATCAAATGGAAATACTCAAGTAAAGTACAAGTAGCCTATCTGTTGTTGCAGTCTTATCTGCACTGCCAAGGTTATACTGCGGATGAACGATTCACTTCTTTACTGTACTAGTCGGTAGAATTCATCATACTTTTCCTGACTTCTCCAGGCTTTTCTTGATCCATTCCAACCTCATTGCAAGGCCAAATTGGCTATTGATCACCGTCTCTTTGTCTATTAAGGGAGAGTCTTCCATGCCAAAAAGCGGTCTCCGCCGTGATGGTTGCCCATATCTCAGTGCTGATTGATTCTGTGCAAGCTGTGGTCGGCCGGGCCAAACCAAGGTTGATGGGAGAGGGGCTGAGGATGATTGTCTGAGGTTGCTGTCAGCCTGGCAGTCGATGCACACGATCAGTTGAGCAGGGATCCACATGAGCCGATCCTTCTGCCCCGTTTCCTTGGCTCAACGCTACTCCACACCCTCTGTGTACTGCCATCAGTTGAAAAGGAAATGGATAGGTTATTCCTTTCATCCGTTTGGAGGGGCTTGATGTAATCAATACTGGCAGTGTGGAATGATGGAGCAGTGGTTAAGGCAGTGCATAGACTTACTGTGTATTGTATAAGGAAGCAGAAGAAAGCAAAATCCCCCTACTGTGACCCAGTGAGAGAACAACAGTTGCCCTGATTGCTCTTTTCTATGAAAAGCTTTTCAACTGCTCCTTGTGGCTTTCACTGAATGAGGGTTGATTGATTTTCCAAAAAAAACTCTGAACTTAAACGTATTTTCCCTCCTGTTCAAACCCAACTATCAGACAAGTTTGGACAAATGATTGCAAGAACAGAGATTTTCCAAAATAGTTTTTTTTTTTAACACCACACATTGATTTTTAAAAGTAGCTTGCCTCCTGGTAATTTAAGGAGAGGCGACAGTCTTAGCAGCACTCCTCCAGCATTTGGGCTCAAGTTACAATGACAAAACTCTGATTCATGGTTTTAATGGTGAAGAAATCTAATCTCATCCAGAGATGTGGTTTGTATTATATTCATTTCCCAGATCCAGAACCATGAAATGGAATAAGCTTGTGTGTTTATTTGATACACCAAATGATATTGGATATTAAAATCAAACTTCAATTTTATCTCACCATTCTGATGTTTTTTATCTGGCTGGTTAATGCAACATTGTTCTTTTAAAAAGGTCCTGTGAGGAAACACATTAATGTTCCAAAAATAATACTCCTCATAATCTATAATATAACAGCGGCATTCTTCTGTATAATGAGTTTCACTTTTGATACTTTAAGAACAGTTAAGTGTATTTTCTTAAACCTGCATTACCTGATTTCTTTTTGTCCACTTGGGGCCAGCGTATAACGAGCCTTAAACACAACACTGACTTCATCACTTTTTAGTTGTATGAGGAACTGTCAGCAAACAGCAGCCTATTTACACATGCAGCAGACACATAGCAACAGCATTAGCATCCATTTATAGTTATATTTCTGGCCATCTGATGAATGTAAGCCTAATATTCACTATTCTTAAGTTGAGCAGGTAGTGTACAATCTTGTGACGTTTGTGGTTTGGGGGTTCAATGTTTGTGGTTTGCGGGTTCAGATTAACGCATATTTTTGCGGGTTGGATGGTGCGGGTTGGCTTTGATAATGGGTTGGTTGGGTGCGGGTATTAAAAAAAACCTGACCCTCCACTAGTACAGTGGATTCAGACATCTGTAAACAATGTCCGTGAGAGCCTTGAGAGTGAATCAAAATGATAAAATGAAAACCTTAAAACCAAAATAATGAGTTCAAAGACGCTAAACGCTTTGCAGAGCTGAGGGGAACTGCAGAGTCTTGTGGTAATTATCTGTACATCCATCGCTTACAGATGTATTCACATTAAGCATAGTCATTCTTTTTTTATATTTTTTAGTGCAGCTTTAATTCATTGCTATTGTGTTACGTTTTTCTGAAGCTCTCAAAGTTATGATCAGATCTTATCCACGTTTCATATTTTATGTTGAGCTATTATGACGGAACATGCATATTTTGTGAAATATTTCTCTTCATTTAAAAGATGATTTATTTATTTATTTTTTACATTTATTGAAACAAGATCCTTGACAAAGCGTCTCACACAACATGGTACAAAAACAGATAGTATTGACATGCACTTATATACACAAAAATCAACATGCTACTCAAAAGATGATTTTTTCTCTCTCTCTATCTAGGCTCTACATACGCTGTTGTGCAATGTAGCGTTATTCACGAAACACTAAGCATTCAAGGTGGTAAGAAAGTGCTAATTGAGTATTGAGGGGAAACCTTGAGATTAATATTTTTCAATTACCTACAGTATCTAGTTAATTCTTGAACTATGGTATTTCAACATTAAAAACATTCATCACCAACAATACTTTCAAAGACCCTGAAACACTCTCAAAAGGTTTCTCTTGTTCCAGGTTTTGCAGCACGTCAAAGAAAGAGGTTTTGTCATTCAGTGATGTCAAAGCAAATGGGCTGTTTCTGAAATGTCAAACGAAACGGTGCAACCTTTCGAAAGGTTAGGCATAACCAGGGAAGCCCTACTGTACAAACCCCACCACCTGACAATCAGTGTGGCCCCAACACAAGATTAACCTCCCTCCAAACTGACGGAAAGATAATAAAGACATCAAAATGGGAGCCGGGATAAATTGAGTCAGATGAATCTTAATCTTAACGACAATATTAATGTCTGCTCCAGAGTATCAATAAATCATGAGTTACACTGAGGGTGGCTGCTGAATTTAAATTTGATCTCTATGCATAATTTGATTTTCCCAAACAGCTGCTCAGGGTAATGCGGAGGACTTTATGGGAAGGTGATGGAGTGAGCTACGCAGAATCCAACGAGGGAGGAGGGATCCAAAGTGATGGCCTAGAGTACAGCTCGATGAGAATGTCTGGATGGAGGACTGGCCTGATTTAATTACTTTTTAAATTAAAGGATGTGATTGATTCGAGGCCATCTATACGAGTGAAGTGGCTGCTGTTTTAATTGAGATGGGATTAAACCGGTGTAGTTGGAATTACTGAATACTGCAGGTCAAATACTCACATTACCTCTTCTAATTTAAAAACAAACACAGCTGCAATCACTTTGTGGGATCACGGGGGGGTTATGAGGTTTGTTTTCAACCTCAACACTGTGGTGCCATGTTTGCAAAGCACCTTGTGGAAAAAAAAATCTATTGATTGAGTTTGGTTCTAAAATGAGATATTTAGGATTTGTGAATGTGTGCTCGTACAGAGTGAGAGTAGGCTAAAACGTAAATGATTTTTTGTCACTTATCAACTACTTTGAAGCTGTACTAATCAATAGCTTCATATTAGCAGTATGTGAAATGATGTGTAATGTGGAAGGAGTCTCTCTGAACCGTCAGATAACCCTAACCCTAATCCCCCCCCCCCAACCCTTATCACCCAGCTCTGCAGTTCCCCTCCGCCCTGCAGAGCATCTGAGCGTCTTTCAGCTTATTGTTTTGGTTGTATGGCCCACAACTGCATGTTTTGATTCACTCTAACCTTGATTCCAGCAAAATGCATTATTCCAGCAGAACATTTTGTTTTTCCTACCAGACACTTGGTTCTCTGAACTGTGGAAAATGAATAACATTTGATAGTAAAACAATAATTTCTTTATGCAAGGAAATGTTAATAAGAACAAACACTTTTACACACTGGATCCTCCATATATTGATGAAACTGACTTATGTATATCTGTTTATGAATATTGCTATTTGAAATCTATTTGATTTCAGAACTATCTCATTGTTTTTCAAATAGCTCATTGTTTTGGAAAGTGGCTTCTAAATGTCTTGTTTATGAAGACATCACACCACGGTCAACTTTATTCCAAATCCAATCATGAGATTCCACGTCAATGAGTTGTGTGCTGTGTGAAAAGATGTTACATTGTGAATCACGTTGCATACAAATGTGTCTGTGCGACATCATTAATAGCATCGCAGAGATGTGCCAAATTGAAAATGGAACACAGATGAGTTTTTGCACAGTTCATTACTTAGATTGCTTTGTGAGAACACAATTGTGGAAATACAGTGTGTGCACATTGGTGAGTCATGCGCTGTATGGGCAAAAACAACTGTCTGCTGTAGCTCTGAAAACCATAGCTGTGAAGCAGAGAGACTGCGCTGCTGCCTGTAGTGTAACATCAAGGAGTTGTTGCATGTCCACTGAAGTATTTACACAGTAAATAATGACTCATCTGTGCTGTGGAGTCTGTAGATTTCGTATCAGATGTCCTGTTGATCCTTACATTTTAATTGGAGTGTTGATCGATATCTACAGGCCGCTGAAGAACATCATGGAGAATGTAAATCAAAAATGCCTTATTAATTCAACATCAATGTTTCACTTAATGAATTAAAAATGAAAAATGCAGTTATTTTATTTCAAATAGAAGATGTCAGTGTTTCACAAGGTTTACAAGATCGCTCTACTTGCACTGACCCTCACATTTAACATGGAGAAGAGAAAGGTCTGATTAAAAAGGTCTCGAATAGATATACAAAGTATTCAGACCACTTTTTTCAACATTTTATGATGTTGCAGCCTTGTGCTATAGATGATTTAAATAGATTTTCCCCTCATCAAACTTCACTCAATACCCCATAACGACAAAGTGAAAACAGGATTTTAGAATGTATTAAAAAAGAAAAAAGAAATATCACATTGATATCAGTATTTAGACACTTCAAGTTTAGCTCAGGTGCCTCCCATTTGTCTTGATCAGATGTTTCTACACCTTGATTGGAGTCCACCTGTAGTGAATTCAATTGATTGGACTTGGAAAGGCACACACACCTGTACATGTAAGTGTGAGTGATATGAGTGGAGAAACATTTATTTAAATGATTACAACATAACATCTGAAAAAAGTGAATACTTTCTGAATTCACTGTATATTTGACCTTTAAAAACTTTTCATTACCAAACTATTCTGAATGACGTCAGCTTCAATTTAGAGAATACAAAGACATTTAAATTCATCACAAAACAGTGTGCTGTGGGTAAAAGGTTTAAATGTTCATGTTCAAAGTTAATGCATAAGAGAAAAGGTCAATCTGATACACACAGCGAGGTAAACACAAAAGTCTGGTCATTTCAATGAAGTAGACAGTAGACCTCTCGCTTTAATGTCGTTATGTAATGCAATTTTAGGAAAGCGTACAGCTTTCAAAGTTGTATAGTAATGTATCCAAATAAAATTTTGGTCCAATGCAAGTCTACGAGAAGGGGGGTGATGACAATCATTTTTAAACTAAAAAACTGCTTTCAGTCCCACAGTTTTCACTCTTCATACACTTTATTAGACATCAAAAAGTTCCCACAAGCCTCCTTTTCCCCAACATGTAGAAATCTAACCCATAGCAGTTACAGCTTTGGATCTTTGACTCTAAATTGATATTAAATAGCACTGAAAATAAATAGCACTGAAAATATAGCTAAATCCTTTTTTACTTTACCCTTTTGTCGCTCAAAGATTCTTCCTTAATTTTAACAGGGTGTACATGTATTATATATAATTATGTTTAACTACACCAGCTGTCAGTCAGTGTAAAAATCAAAGAGATACAAGTTATATTTTGAGGGGATGAGCTGCTATTTTTCAGGCTTATCATTCTTTTCAGTAAATCAAACTTCTCCTCAAGAAACTGTAGGCTCGTGCAACAGGTCCTGGCTCTAGATAACAAGTGTGTTAGTTGACAAAGATCCTCCTACATGAACCACTTCACCTTACTTTGGAGCTGATTGAATAGGGACTTTCAGGTTCTCTGAGCTAAAGCGAGCACCGTTTTAGCTGAAGGACACTACTTCAGTGCATGTCAATGTTTCTATTCAATACATTGCTGATTCAGACATTGCCTAAACAATAGCTTCATCCAGGGAACATTCATTTAACTTTAAGCTGTAGAATAAGTGCTAAATGTACAGAACAATGCAATTGTACTTAAAGCCCCAGTGTGTAACATTTGTAGTTGTTTATTATCAAAATCTGTATTGCCCTTCACAAACTTGTCCTTTTTTATGAATATTGACCACAACCATCAATTCCAAGTATTCTTGCTTGAAATTTTACATTTGCGCTTACATGAACTGGGGTAGACGCTCCATAGTCATGAGCCATCTTGAACTACGGTAGCCTGTAAGGACATACAGGCTATACTGCTCCGCATTTTGCGCTTTTCACTCAGTGGCACTGACTGTGTCAAATGCCAGGGGAGGGAGGGGGAGAAGATTACTTGTAACTCACTGCCGGCAGATTTGAAAGCCTGTTGCGTCTATTATCGAGGACATGTAACTGAGTCGCCAAGGAAATTAAAACGACAACGCGACAGGCAAAGCAACAAGACCAAAGTTAATATTGTTGTGGCTTTTCCAAGATGGAAAGAGCTGATGAGGAGCAAGGATTTTAAAAGGGACGCCGAAGTTGCTGCTTTCTTCTCAACAGGTAATTCTGCCTATTTGTGTAAAAGTTTTATAGTGTCTACTTGCTTGGCTAACTATAGCATGGTTGTGTATAACGCTAGAACGACGTCTAGGATACTTTTCCTCGCGTCAATGATGAAAAAGGATTGTCTACCTTGTAACATAAACGTAATCATATGTGCCGTGATTTCCCTGGCAGACAACTCACGTCATGGATCTGTAACACAGACTAGCTACAGCTAGAACAGCAGCGTGTAAACAATGGAGACACTAACAGATCATTTCAGTTTTCATGCTGCTCAGAGAAATATATTAAAAACACAAACCTCCGTTGCTTCTCTCCTCCGCTGTAAACATCGCCATACACTATTAATCTGGTACAATATACAGAATAACGATAGCACTGATACTTCACTAACATTAGCTTGCATATGTTTGGGAACCTGATAGCTAATGTTAGCAATGAAATGGTACCAAAATAACGTCAAACTATTATTACACTGGAAGGGACACTCACGGACGGCTGTTGCTAATGTCGGGTTCGGCCACTATAGGAGTAATAACGCACTTTCTAAACGTAAACTGTGTTAAGCTTTTTTAAGTCATGAAGACCAGACAGATTAAAGATTGGAGACTGAAGGATTTGTAATTTTAGATATAGCTGTGAGCCTAAATATGTATCTCCTCCTGTCTCTATTGGTGTGTCTGGTCTTCCTTTTCTTCCTGATCAATCTGAAATCGGAATCTGAAAAATTGTTTTGAAACTTCTTCCTATCTGCTCTATGTTGTGTACTTGTGTGCACCTTCACTTTCCTCCATTAAACCCATCTCAGTGCACAGCCGCGCTGCTGAAATCCATTTCTTCACAACACCTCTGGGCTCCTCACCTCCCTGGGGTGAGGTGAGCCCTGCTGTCATCATCTATTCTCTGCTTGTATGTAGGTGGAAAATGTCCCTCTCTTATCTGCAGAGTCTGAAGAGGCTAAAACACAAGGAAAAAAACAGGATTTGAAACCTCGCTCATTGAGGCAAACATCATCCACCAGACCTGTCCACTCATTGTACAAGTGTACACTACATCTGGCACGCCTGTGAAACACTAATAGCAACACAAATGCTAAACATCATTTTTAGATGTTTGCCATAAACCCTTTAAAGAGAGGAAATTCCTGTTTTTAAAATGTATTTTGGTGACATCCTGGTTGCAAAGCAGCCAAGCAATCAATTCCCAAGTATCACCTGTCAATCAAATGCTGTGTGCAATATTGTGCAATCTCCCCACAGTTTTTCTGTTGATGCTTCAACTGCTTCTGCTACTCTTCTATTTATTCCACACAAACAATGCTGCTGCTTCTGGTAACATAAAAAGTAACATATCCTATGCATCAGAGGACTTTTCCCAGGAAAGATCCACCCAACAGCAAGTATACAAGCTTCCATGGGCTGACACAAACAGCAGGCACATACTAGCCTGGTATTTATTAAAAAGATTGATAGTCATTTTGTTTCAATTTGTCTTCATAAATTGACATGTTTTTTATAGTGCTGTCAGTTTAAAGGAACACGCCGACTTATTGGGACATTAGCTTATTCACCGTAACCCCGACACCACCTTCTCATCTCCGTGCATGTCGTAACTCTGTCTGACGGCTCCACCATTAGCAGATCCTGGAGGTAACCGGCTCCAACTAGCCTACTGCTCCGAATAAGTGACAAAATAATGGCAACATGTTCCTATTTACATGTTGTGATTTGTATAGTCACAGCGTGTACAAATAACAACGTCACTTGAGACACAGCCATCTTCTAACCGTATATAAACTGGGAACTATATTCTCAGAAAGGGAAGCAGTGCTACTTGGGCGGAGTGATACCCTGCAGCTCTGAGCAGAGCTGCAAGCATATCACTCCGCCCAAGTAGCGCTCAGCAGAGCTGCAAGCATATCACTCCGCCCAAGTAGCGCTCAGCAGAGCTGCAAGCGTATTACTCCGCCCAAGTAGCGCTGCTTTCCTTTCTGAGAATATAGTTCCCAGTTTATATACGGTTAGAAGATGGCTGTGTCTCATGTGACCTTGTTATTTATACATGCTGTGACTATACAAATCACAACATGTAAATAGGAACATGTTGCCATTATTTTGTCACTTATTCGGAGCAGTAGGCTAGTTGGAGCCGGTTACCTCCAGGATCTGCTAATCAGTCTGCTACTTCAGCTCCATGGACAGCACCATGGATTTATCAAAACAGCACAGTTAGGCTACTGATACAGTATTTCAGAGCCATGGTAGGGGCCATAGATTCTAACTTGCACAAACCTTAGTCGGATAAAGGATCAATGAGTAAGACAGACTAGGTGATGGAGAGGACGGCAGGTTAACAAAAGGCATGCATTTTGGACACTTTGCATCCCCCCTCTAAGTATTTGTTGACATCTATATCTGACTATCTGGTAAGTATATTGGTTGTAAACAAGCCAACAGTTTTGCCTACCACTAGTAAGTGCACCCCAATATAATTCCTCACTTTCGGCCTATAGTGGTGAAGATGCATACCATATACAGTGATCGCAATATCCCCGTTTTAATTTGAGTCATTCTCCCCTCTCTCCCCTTATTTTCTTTAACCGATATACACAAATAAAGGCAAAAAAGCCTCATTACTCAGAAAAACCAACTGTGGCAAGTACATTGAGTCTAAAGTTCAACGTGAAGGCAGGCAGGAAGCAATCATTTTATTTTTTGCCTTTGTGTTCTTTTCCAAATATCTTTGTCCAACCTGAGGATTTGTTTTTAATCACTAATTGTTGCCCCATTTGACTCATTTTGTTCCGAGATCCCAGCAATTACTTTGGTGAGTATGATGTTTTTGATGAAAACCAGTTACAAAAAATGAAAACCCCAGTTGTAAATTTAAATCCTTAAATGTCCGCAGTAAATAAAAACAATAAACACTTCCAAACTCTCTGCCAGCAAAAGAGTTAAAATTCGTTCATCTTCATCGTACAGGTTTTACATGTTTCAAGATAATGGAACATGACTAACAATGCAGCATAATACTATCTACAGAATGTCCAATCCTGGTGCTGGAATTCCTGGTTACTAAGGGAGCTGCACCAGCTCCCCTTTAGTCTACAATCCAGTCACCACGTTGTCTTCCTGCCCGGATCCTCACCCTCCCTGCAGCAACATCCCCACTGCTCTTGAAGAGCCTCAGCTCCTCCGCCTCCTGGATCCCTGATGTTCCGCTGACCTGCTCACCCCGTTCGGGACAGCAGAGTTTCCTTCTCTTCCACTGAGACTTCCTCTCATCAACAAGGACTTCACGTCGCTCCCTTTCTCTCCTGAATAACAGACCGCTCTCTTTTTGCTCTCCTCTGCTAACATTGAAAATGTCCCTGTGTTGTTAGAGAAATGTACAGATCTTCCATTGTCACAATCCTTTGTACAACTTCTATCGTCTCTAAACTATCTGGTCGCTTGTTATCATGCCATTGACGAAATATGCTTGAAATGCCTTGCAAAGCAAGATACTGTGCCGAATAATACAAACAAGGCTTTTATGGCTAAATATCAAGCTGCAGACCCAGAACAGAGTCATAGCGTCTGTATGGTTAGAACAAATTGGTGGTGAGAGATAAGGAGCATCATTTATTTTTATTTTTATACATTCAGGGAGGTTTTGCTGAGCATGCATATTCTTATTCAGCACCTTCACAGGCTTATTTACATTTGTACACTCCCTGAAGCACTATTATCCACCACCTGCCATTGCAAAGATCCAACAACTGGGACTCGCTTTGCTCAAGGGAACTTCCACAACAGCTGTAAAAAGAACATCACAACTAAGTTTCTTGGCTATAGGTTATTTGAGGGGAATCTTGGAATTTAACAGTGACCCCCAAGCCCATCATTGTTCAGCAGTATAGCACCAACAGAAACTCTGCTGAATACAACAACCTTGGACCAAAACAGTGAATAGCAGTTATGCAAGGTGACTGGCAAAAAACTATGAGATTAAAAATAAAAAGCTCTGGTCTAAGTTTGCAGCACCAGTCTGCCAAAACACACCATAACCAACTTTAAAATTCAAACGATGAAACAACTTCCCCCTGTGCATAAAGAAAGCTGTGTAAGAAAACACCAATAAGCAAGCCAAGCTATGTATTTAGTCTTAAGATTTTGTTTTTTGCCAGCAAGAAAAAATACTTCCATGTTTGTACTTTCAAGTGTTGACATCTTAAAAATCAAAAACTTACTTTAAAGCCCCTAAAAATGTGTTTTTAAATATCTCTCTATAAAGAGACTAAATAGCAACAATTACAGTTAAGGTTTGGGAGGGGAAAAACAGCCTGCTTACAACACAAGCAAACAACCCCACAACTGTCATCACCAATGTAACTAAACTCTGATTAGTGCAGGGTAGCATCACATTTTTCCAACTGAGCTACACCCGTTTTCAAACCAGCGAGAAAAGCGAGGACAAAAACACAGAAGTCTCTCATTGAAAATAAAAACTGATAACTGTTCTTACTTAGGCAGAAAATTGTGTCCTCATGTCCCGTACTGATAGTGAGGGAAATTATTGACAATATAGTTTCAAGACCTTAAAAAGAAATACATTTGTTGAGATTATTTTTTTTAAATATCACCAAATGCAACACAGACCCAATGCGTGAAAAAACATGTTGACATTTACAGTATATTACTGTATATTTTATATACAGATATTAATTCACACTGAATTGCTGAAGATAAAGATGATGATGAAGTTGATGCATCAGCCAATCTGTTACATATTTTCTCACAAAATCTATACTTTTTTTTGCATATACTTTCAAGCCCAAACATTAGGCAGTGATTTAAAAGGAACAATCTCTTGTCAACCTTGCATATGACACATTTTGAACACTTTCACTTTTGCTACAGACATGCATTTTGTGTAAATACAGAAAGAGGACAAGGCCTTCTGACGACTGGACAAATTATATAATGCTGTAAACAGAGTATATTTGCATTGCGGTATATGTTGCCCCGCTTTCTTGTGTATTTCTGCTCATATGTGTGTGAAACAGAAAGAGACAGTGACACAGGGGCAGGCAGAAATAAGTGTGCTGTGTTTTTAGACTGTGGCATCTGACGAAGGAGGAGGGGATGAACAGATGTACTTTGTTCATGCGTCTGACAGGTGTACCAGAGAGCTCTCTACCCTCTCCACTTCCCTGACAAGCAAGCAGACGCTCCCCTCCAGATCTCCTCTGAGCCGTACACCTCTCTCCTCCCTTTCTTGTCCCTCAGCTACAAACCGGCCCACATACCCGCAGGTGGGACCTCACCGGCGACTCGAGCAACGTGCCGGGGATCCCATTAAAAAGGCAACTCTGTGTGCTGTGTTCTCTCAAGTGTAAAACCTATTTCATTCCCTACGAGCCAAACAGCTTGCAGTGGCTTGACGCTCGGGTGGTTTGTTGCAGATGGAAAGAGCTGCAGAGGCTTGGGTTTGTTTGTTTTGGCATTTGGTTGTGATCCAGATACAGTTTGTGGCATGGAGTTTTTGACTCTGCTAAGAATCATGACTATAAATTCTACTAGTCAGTCCCAAGCATTGCCCTGTATACCAAGTTTGAGATTGTTGCATGTTAAAGTGCTCATATTATGCTAATTTTCAGCTTCATAATTGTATTTAGAGGTTATATCAGAATAGGTTTACATGGTTTAATTTTCAAAAAACACCATATTTTTGTTGTACTGCACATTTGCTGCAGCTCCTCTTTTCACCCTGTGTGTTGAGCTCTCCGTTTTAGCTACCAAGTGAGGCATCTCACTTCTATTCCATCTTTGTTCGGAGTCACACATGCGCAGTACCTAGGTAAGGTCTACCACCCAGCCAGAAGCATAATATGAGGGCCAAACCTCAACCATATAGAGGTGGAATGTCCTTTTGAATTGCATTGACAAATGACAAATGAATCATTGTGATGCTTGGGTATGAGGACTGAAGATGAGTTACGATGTTGGCAAATCACCCACAAGAACCCACTTACTGATTTTGTTTTCAAATGGCTTTTGTTGAAGTTAAAACTCAATAAATGATGAGCTTTTGGGAGAGTCTCAAAGTAAGCCTGGTCTTGATGATTTGCAGGAGATGAGTGGGTAAAGCTTGATTAAGTTGGATTGAAGAGTGGATTTTTTTTTTAATCTCTGTTACGTAGGAAAATTGTTTGATACTTTAAAACTAACTTTTTGTTATATTTGCTGAAACTGACCCTATGTTCGAGTAGAACTACATGAAGCAGGTAATATAAAAAAAAATCCAGCTCATCTGGCACCACATACAGCCTGTAGTGCAATTTGCAAAAATCCACAGCTCCCTGTTCAGATGCACAAATCAGGGCCAGGGGGGTGTCTAACTGTGTGTAAATCACTGCTCATGCACACGCATTCATTCTCCCTTGTGGGAGGAGGGGCTTAGGAGACCGGGCTTTAGCGGAAAGGGAAGAGGGACTGAGAAGTTGTCGATGTTCAATTTTTTGGGCTAAGTCCTGGATCTTCGCAATCCTACCTACAGCACCTATAACACGTAGCAGATACTTGTCCAAATACTCAAAACATCTGCAAACGCCTCCATTTTCTACTATTTTCCCAGGCAAAGATTTAGCAAACACTGGGGTTTGGATCTGTATAGTCTTTAAAATTCTGTTTCTTCCTGACCTTGATGCAAAGATATTTCTGAAGCAAGGAGTGGCAGAATGCCAAACCTCCTGTGTTTCTAAGGATAAAAGAGACAGGGAAAAAACTGTTAATCAGCTTTCCTCGCTGGCATTAAGAGAATTCAGACTTATTTTAATTGTGGCTGGCACTTAAATACTTTAACTCAGTGAGAAGCCATCTTAATCAAGACTTTTTACTTTTACCTCAGATGCTAAGAACAACAACTGTAAAAGCTTTAATGAAATAATAACATGCTTAATCACCACTATTATAAAAACACTTCTGCAAAAACACCAGTCCTTGTGAAATGCTAAATTTATTCAAAATGTATTAAATTAATGTTTTCAGAATTAGTGTTGTTTTCTTGGTCAAGTTCCAAGATGGTAAACGGATTGGGAAGACTTGTTGTAGATGTCCTTTTCTTTTCTCCTGCTCAATGTTTTCAGATTAAACATGAATTCAAATTTAAATGCTAGCTCGATGCCAGCCTCATCATGTCAGTCAGTGATGTTATTGGTGTTTCTGTGGAAAAATATCACAAGCGCGTGCCGTGCATGGGTGTGATCTTTAGAGGGATAGACTCTCAATCAAACAGCAAATCACACTGAGGGCACAGTAGCAGCCAGAAATCCCTGACTATAACACTGAAGATTATAGCAAAACGTACAGATTCACACGAGATAAGTCCGCAGGCGTGAGAGTGTGAGGAGAATTTTAGGACATTGCTCCACTGGACTCTGGTCTGAATAGCAAACTTTAATCATAATTTGAATCTTGGCTGTCTCACTTGTTGGCAAAATGCCTTTAAAGACATTAAAAAGGGAGATTCGAAAGACTACTGTAGGAAAAGGGCTCCATTTTTTATGACAAAATGTCTTTCAGTAAAGAGAATTTTATGAGTAAATTTACATTAACATATATAACATATATATATATATATATATACATTTATCAGACTTTTATCCTATGCTGCAGAGTGAAACATTATTTTGTTTAATAGCCATGCCAAGATACAATTTCACATTTCATCAATTATAATTTACTTTGAATGGCATTTTGACCTTCTCAAATATCATAATTTCACATGGCTTTCTTTCAAAGTCAGGGTTGATGTGCTTTGAATAGTTCACCATGTTCTCTTTTTACAAAGCAAAGCTGTCATAAAAGCATTCATCATTTAAGAGCATATTCCATTAATACATTAAAGCTGACAATATGCCCTCGCCCCCTACGGCATTCGTAAAAAGTGGAATGGGAAGAAGATCAGAGACATGTATATCACCATCAAGGCTTTAAAAAAAAAAACACTGACGTCTGGCTTGTGACAACTGCTGTGATCTGAAATGGCTGTGGAAAGCAAATCTGCATAGGCAAACACAAGCAGACAACACACACACACGCACTTGCTGTGTCTGTCTGTGTCTCTTGCACCGACAAACACAGTGATTCTTATTTCTGTCACAGGGAGAAGTGCAGGTGCTGTAACCTTTTGCTGCTAGTCCTGTCAGAGTGAAAAACCCAGCTGTGTGGTGGGAATGACATACTGCAAATAGGCCTTCAGCTTCTTATTAGCATTCAGGGAGCCTAACACTTTACTTGCACGCACGCACGCACACACGTACGTACACACACACACACACACACACACACACATATACACACACACACACACACACACACACACACACACACACACACACACACACACACACACACACACACACACACACACACACACACACACACACACACACACACACACACACACACACACACACACACACACACACACACCTCCTCGCTTGTCACCCTGCATATTGATAAGCCCCATCCAGAGCACCATCTTGTGGACATTTCCAACTCTGGTGGTTGTCTAAAATGTCACTTTTGATTACATCCAATTAAGCAACTGACTAATGAAGTTCAATCAAAAGTGCCTGTTTTTTTTTTTTTTGTCTTAAGATGAAATTTTAATTAAGAATCTAATTAATGAAAATCAATTATCTATATGGCGTCATTAGCATTGTCTTTCTCTGTCTCTCCTTGGAACTTGGCTCAGTGAGACATACTGGGCCAAGTTTTTATATAATATATGGTTTTCAAGTTGGATCAAAGTTATAAGTTTAAAAGCAACAAGCAGAACTGCAGTTATTTTTTTCTTTATTTTTTGCATGACTAACAGCAACAAAAATGACTCTTTGTCAGAGGAGTACTCTTTGGCTGAGAAACACACAAACACACCCTCTTCCCCTGCACAGATCCAACTACCCCCTACCAGCTCATGAAGATTACATTCAAAATGCAATGTGTGCATGTGATGGCATGATATGTGTCTCCCCAGGGTGTGTAGCGGTGATACCTGTGATGTGGTGCATCCATCTGGATCACAGTGGGGAGCACCTGACACCTTAACACTGCATCTGCTACTCTACTCACCAATAGTTTCCAACTGAAAACCTTTTCCTCTCTATTAGAAATAAATGTTTTAGCCCTAAAGGTGTTTATCTAATGCATTTCATACCAAATCTTTTCATATTTGTTGATTTCCTGTGATTCTGCTGTCGTTTCTTAGAACTTTTATTGATGCTACAGGGGTTAGATGGCCTTTTTCAGCAGCTTCCTGCCTCAACCATTTACACATTTATATCTTTAAAGCTCAATATTTTTATATTAACAAAAGATCAAATGCCTAATTTTAAATGTGAAAGGGGTTGTTCATAGTGACAAAGCGTTTTAATTTAATATTTTGGTTCACTCTCACCTTTCTCATCAGCGTTGATTTCATGCACAGCATGGTAGCTGTTTTCATAGTGTAGCATTTAGCAGCTAAAGAGCCAGATACAAGGTACCCTCGACTTTTAAAGACCTTTTTAACACCATTTAGAATAAAATTGAATACCAACTTCATGAACATACTGGCAAATGTATGTGGGATATAATGGAATATCAGAAACGATTGTATGCTATAAAAATAATTGTTTAACAATTACTTAAATTGAATGCATTTTATTGTAGTACTCTAGCTTTGTGACAAAATAATGAAGGAGTTATTTCATCTTATGAAAGGACAATACAAACGTTAGACCTTTGTGAACGAAATGTAAGACTTTTAAGGCCTTATTTTTCAAAATTATATTGAAGACATTTTTAAGACCCCGCAGGTACTCTGCAGGTGGTAGAGACCAAAAACAGAGCTAAAGAGAGTGAACATTGGACATTGGAGTGTATTAATCAGGTGGACACAAACATGTCTCCAAATGAATGACAATGTTGGTCCTTGACTGCTGAATGCGCAAGTAAGCAACTGTTTTCTAACAAATCATATCGACTCTAATAGTGATATTAATGTCAGTGATGTGTTGCTGCAAAGTAGTCAAAAATAATTAGTTATTGCAGGTTAAAGCTTTTCAGTACAACTACCTCCAAGTCATCTCCAATATCTCCACCTTGAAAATCTTCTTTGCTTATTTATGTCAACATGCGTTGGTTTGTTTACCAGCCTGACTCATGCCTTCACCTTGCTCCAGACTTATTGACTAACTTGCTCAGCCAGAGGTCGCCATGAAGACAAGCAATCAGCTGGGCAGGGTACACCCATGCCCTCTGATGTCAAGTTTCTACAACAGGATGCAGCTGCAGCATACTGATAACTGCCCGCAAGTGGAGCCCAAAAAAATCTATACTTCATCTTCAGGTGCAGTCCTAATAGAAAGGACAGTGTGAAGCCTGTGCAATAGAGCTTGTACTTACAGCAGTGGACGGAATATTAGAAACACCTGACACTATGATTCAGTCCAGTACAGAAAGATTACAAACTACAGCCTCAAAATGAGTTTGATTAGTGCCTCTCTGAAATGAACATAACACTATTCAATGATGCTACATGAGTTTGAGCTTGTTATGTGAACTTCTACATGCAATTTTTTAATTATTTCCAGAAGGACAAATCTCTTCGGAATAACACACTTTCATCATTACAAACAGCAGTCACGACGATCTCCTTTGTGACTTCATTTACACTAAATCAGAGGCAGGAAAAGCATGGGGGGGGGAGGTGCAAAAACCTTGAACTGGTTTGCAAAATAAAACTCAAAGAGAGTAGGATACAGTGCACACGAAGACGCGGCCACATCAACAGTTTAGTCAGTAAACAGTGTACTGTCAAATCAACAAAAAATGAATTAGCTACTACTGTGTTTATTGATTGTGAAGTATTTGCTGATATTCTTTTTTACATATGATAGTTAACAGAATATGCTTTTTTGTTAGGGACTGTTGGTTCTTTGTTATGCTGGATATGTTTCACTAGTCTACAATTAATCAAGGAAATAACCAGCAGCTTAATTAATAAGGAAAATCATCATTTGTTGCAGCCTGGAGAAAGCAAACATTTCTACACAAAAGAATATTCATTAATAAAAATAAAAGAATCTCCTTTGTTCCTAAAACAATATCACAGAGCACACATTTGTCTTTCTTTGCATTGCATATACAGAATGCTTAGAATACACACACACACACACACACACACACACACACACACACACACACACACACACACACACACACACACACACACACACACACACACACGGTTTTCCTATCATGCAGTAACCTCCTTTTCATTTTCATCTGGTCTGCAGTCCTCCTTTTGGCATGCAATGTCAAAATGCATTGGAAGTAAACTGACTGACATGTCCAACACGGAGAGACATACAGTTTAGTTGGTCACTGTGTTTGTCCTCAGACTTTATGACAGTCCCACTGTCATGGTTCATTATAGCTGAGAGAAGAGTTGAGCCGCATTGTCAACGTTTACAGATTCCTTTGGTGGCTCTCTGACAACCTAAAAAAAAAGACAAAACATAATTAGCATTAATTATATCAAAAGTAATTAAAATGCTGGATGATAAACATGAGTTTTAAATGTCAACAAGTTACACCTCTACCTGCGTTTGTTTCTTTGGTTCGGGAGCAACAGACTTTGAAATGCTCCTAACATCCCTCTGGACTTCTGTGAAGATTTGATTGAGGTTCTCCACCTTCTCATTTTTCACTGCATTGATCTGTGAAGCCACAAATGAAAGTCCGCTAGAGCAGGTGCAACATACAAAAGAGAAGAAAATATATGCAAAAAGAAAATAGACCTTACATGTTTGAGCGTTGTCGTGACAGGTTTTGCTTTGTTCTTGGGCTTCAAGTGCTTGTTTGCAACTTGAAAGACGTTCTTCTGCTTTTTCCCCTTTTGTTTATTCTTCCCCATGATACCTGCGGAGACAACACCAGTCAGCTTGGCTAGGTGCATGGGATGATACTTCATTTCAATACCATAGCCTCGGTTTTATCCTTTGTTTGTTTTTTTCCTGTACTGGTTTGCCCTAAAGTAATAGTTCCCACATTGATCACACAGGCTCACTACTCTAAAAATGACAGATGTTGAGTTTTTTTCCAGGCTCTCTACATACCTCCTACACTAAGTAGGAACCTGATTAGTAACACTTCTGTTTACACCAAAAGCTCACTCCTTAAGACAGTGAGTCATAAAACGTGAACAGGGTCAAGAGGTTCAGATGATATAAATGAATACATTTGTATAAATAAATAAATAAATCCTTCTAAATGTGGCATAAATTGAGGCCAAACACACTATGTTTTCTGTTAAATTCACAACATTTGTCACAGGTGACCTTCTTGCAATTTCATGCAGTGTCTAGTCTGTTGACCAAGAGTTGCACCATAAACAAAACAAAGCCTGATCCCAGTTGTCTGACTGGTTATTTGTAGTGTTGGTGGAAGACATACATAAACTGAGTTTTAGAAAAGCACCAAATGAATAGCCTACAATGCACAAGCACTAATTGTAGTAGTATGATAATAGACTACTAGCCTATATAGAACCTATTATACAGTAAATATAAATACAATCTAATGTGCTTTCATTAAAGGAAATTGGCCGACCAAATATATAAAAGAAAAAGAAAACAAAATTGTATTATTAACTAATCCTACAGTCAAATGCAGGTAGTTAAGTACAACTTTGAGGTACTTGTACTTTATGTGAGAATTAATGCTACTTTATACTTCTACTCCACTATATTTTGGAAACCAATATTGCACTTTTTACTCCACTACATTTACACTATTTGACATTTGACCGTTTTAGATTATTAATACAGAATATAAAAATACAAATACATTCTGATGTATGGATTACAGATGCACTTCTTACAGATGAATGTATCGCTATTTATAATCCAGTGATATCTTAAAAGGGCCATTCTGCGTAATGAGTACTTTTACTTTTGGTACTTTAAGTAACGTTACGTTACGTTATAACGTTAGCTAGTTAAAAATGCTAATACGTGTATATGTTTACATGAGTAAGATTTTGAATGCAGGACTTGTAACAGAGTATTTTATTATATGTTTACACTATGTACAAGATCTGATACTTCTTCTACCACTGGTTACGTGTGAAGGCAACTAGGCAGCCTTTTAGTGATAAACCAGCTAGCTAACGTTATCCTTACATGTGAGGCTACAGTTATTTTCATCACCATGGCGAAAATGGCGTTTCCGTTCACAAAAGAGATCGAAAACATTGCGTTTACAGTGTAAGGACTTAACAATAAAAACGTATAAACACACCGTAATTCAGGAACTGATGTTTGGTGTTGATATCCTCATGTGCTCGCTAGTACTTAATGGGTGCCCTTTCTGTTACGTCATCAGTTTGCGACGACTGTTGACACCGTTCTCTTTGACCGTTCTCTTCATGCCGTTTTCCCATAGACATCTCACTCACACCTCTGATTGGCTTAGCCTGACATTCTTACCCTAACCCTAACCAATCTCACGCCTCTTGCCTAATCCTAACCAACCAGAGCAGTGAGTGCTAGCAAATCAGAGGGAGGTAGGGCGGGTCATGCCTTCGCCATCCTAAGCGGGAGAAAAAACTCCGTTGTTGATGTTGTCAAATGTCTAGCCAACCAGTTTTTTCGTCTTAAAAAATGGCGACCAGAATACTAAAGCGAACCGGCGTTTCACATGACATGTGTGAGCAACTCAAACGACATCAAATCGAAAGTTGCAAGGACCTGTTGTCTCTGTCTGCTGTTGAAGTTATGCATGTCGCAGGGCTGAGCTACCAGAAGGCCTTAATGCTGCTGCAGTCAGTGAGCAAAGCCGTTGCACCGCCAGTCACGACGGCTCTGGACCTGTGGAAGCAACAGTCCTGTTTCTCCACGTCGTTGCCTGCTCTGGATAAACTTCTGAGAGGAGGCCTGCCCCGTGGGACCATCACAGAGGTCGCAGGGCCCTCTGGCTGTGGGAAGACTCAGATGTGTTTGATGCTGAGTGTTTTGGCCACTCTGCCAAAGAGTGAGGGAGGCCTGGAGAGCAGTGTGATCTACATCGACACAGAGTCAGCTTTCTCTGCTGAGAGGCTGGTAGAGATCGCTCAGAGCCGGTTCCCAGACTACTTCAGCAGTAAGGAGAGAGTCCTGCAGATGGCCGGGCGGGTGCACCTCTTCAGGGAGCTCACCTGTCAAGATGTCCTCAACAGGCTGGATAGATTAGAAGAGGACATCATCTCAACCAGAGCGGGTCTCATCATCCTGGACTCTGTGGCCTCAGTGGTGAGAAAGGAGTTTGACACAACGCTGCCTGGCAACCTGATGCACCGCAGCAACCTGCTGGGTCACGAGGCCTCCACCCTGAAATACCTGGCCCACCAGTTCAACATACCTGTGGTACTCACCAACCAGATCACAACTCATGTGGGATCTGTGGTGGATTCTGGGTTTGTGACAGCGGCTCTGGGTAACACCTGGAGTCACAGTGTCAACACACGTCTTATTGTCCAGTATGTGGACGCACACCAGAAACAGATACTGATAGCCAAGTCACCGGTGGCCCCGTTTGCTGTGCTGAACTACACCATTGAGAAGCAGGGCATCTGTATAGATGGAGATGATAGTCGGGAGAGTTTGTATGAGGGCACAGATCCAGGCCTCCAGCCAATCAGGGTACAGACTGGATTCAACTACAACTTGAACACATCTACAGACTGCACTGACTAAACACAGCTCACCTATATATGTGTGTGTGTGTGTGTGTGTGTGTGTGTGTGTGTGTGACAGCTATTATTTTATTAAAGCCAATACATATTTCACCTCACCTGTTGTGTCTTTACTCTCAGTTAAAAGTGATCTAACATAAAACACCATCATTTTGAAGGACAACTTCTTCCTTCATTCTAGTCTTAACTTTTATTTTTTTTTAAATACAACCATAACATTTTTTATGTTCAATTTATTGTCACAAACCCCAAAAATATGACCCTGAATATTTGATTTCCAAGTGAATAAAAGCAGAAAACACTTAGAAAACTTTTGTATTGGATGTGGAGCCTTCAAAACACAAGCACAGAATTTTAAATCTGTTGCAAATAATGATTTTCTAACATTATCTAATCAATGCCACACACTGTTTGGCACCCTGTTTCTCGCCAAACACTCGCCATACTAATGAAAGAAATTCATGGTATAGTAGGTCTATGATTTGACATTTTAGAAGTTATCTTTGGAGAAATTACAGCATGACGTTTGAATTACTGTATTGCAATGTTAGTTTAATTGGATTAAGATTGAATTAATATGAATGTATTTTCTGTTGGTTATGTTTATTTGCCTCAAACCTGCATGGAGAGAATACAAAAAAGACGCACCAAAAGCCTTGTAGTCCCAGTGACCAACAGCAGGTGGCACCATAACACCATCACAGCTGTGTTCAACTCTCAGCATGTTTGGTTTTCTGATCGGCTGAGCTATCATTGAACAGTGAACACTGAGCTGTTTTGGCCTCAAGGATGGTGATCGTCAATAGAAGGATGGAAGCACGAGCTCCAAGACAATTTATTCTCAATTGTTTTGTTTTTAATACTTGTCATGCAAATTATGGCACGCTTCTTGGCACAGGTTACTAATATGTGATTATAATGTGTTGGTCGTGTGGGTCAGTTGTTTATTAGTAAACACGGAGTCAGCCTGCTTGCAGCCTATCACTGATAAATCATGTGCCTTCAGTTTTTCTCATCTGTTTTTGCGGAGCAAGAACCAGCCAGAACTCTCCTGTCGAACATGCTCTTATTCCAAAGACACTAGTTGTGTTTTTGATTTCAAGTGTGTTTTATTTGCCTATAGGAGATAACAATTACTTTTTTTTAGTTTGGAGATCCAACTGAAATTCTGCAAATAACATAACGCATGATTCCGTGCAGTAGCGGACTCCAAATGCCTTTTTTGGATCAAAATAGTGTTAAAGCCAAACAGCCATTGTTACAATTGATGTTACACTGTATTGATTATTACATTGTCATCAAACTTATAGTCTGTTTTACTCGTAATTAGTAGTGATCCAACAAGTAGGCTACCAATTGTGCGTATTGCTATTTTATACTAACTGTTTTATAATTATTTGAGGCCCTCCTACCTTGGAGTTTTACGTTTTAGCGCTAGTCTTATTATATATTCCCAAAGCAATTCTTTCTATAATGCCACACAGCTGTTAGTTTGAAGGTGGCACTTGTAGGCCTATAATACATTCGCGTAATTCACTGAGGTGACAAGTTAAACCTGTTGAATGAAAGGTGAGAATGTGGGAACTTTTTTTGAGGAATATTATCTTGCGCGTCTGTCGTCAGAGAGAGAGAGCGAGAGAGAGAGAGAGCGAGAGAGAGAGAGAGAGAGAGAGAGAGAGAGAGAGAGAGAGAGAGATCCTGATTGATCCAAAGGGTTGCAACGTTGCGGCGCATCCAGCCTCCTCCCGGTCATTGCGGACATCATGTGGCTAACACCAGCCCGACCCTCACCGCTCACAGGGGACCCTATATAAGCTCTGCAGCTGTCAGGTGGAGGACACTGGCTGCTTTGCGCTGAGGGACGACTCGGTTTAGAGAATTACAGCTCTACATACTCATAGATCCAAAACTGTTGCCATGTCTTGGGGATACGCACAGAACAACGGTGAGGCAAAAGTGCACGCTATAATGCAGAGGTGACATTAATGAAAAGGAAAGTTAAAACCAGTCATTCCGTCAGGCAGTGAATGAATGGAAGGACAGAGAAGGCACCGGTCAATGCATGCAGACATTTTTAATTCTGCACATTTGGGGGGGCTTTTCTGACGCGCGTATGAATATGAATTTGTTTCATTAAAAAACTCAAAACTAATATTCCTATGATCATAATTTATTATCATACTCTTTTTAGGACCCGACAAATGGGCTGATAACTTCCCTATTGCCAATGGACCCCGCCAGTCTCCCATTGACATCGTCTCTGGTGCATCATCATACGACAAGGAGCTGAAGCCGCTCAGCCTGAAGTACGACCCGTCCACCTGCCTCGAAATCCTCAACAACGGACATTCCTTCCAAGTGACCTTCGCAGATGACACCGACAGATCAAGTTAGTGTGACATTAATATTGTATGAACAGAGGCGCTCAGTGGAGAGCCTACACGGCTTGGTATCAACGCTCCAGAATCCGATTATGTGCATTGTAATACATCGCCATAACCTTGATAAAACACAATATCTTCTTATATTTGAAATTATCATTCCAATAGTTCTAGATATACTAAGAGGAGCTGAAAGAGTATTGGACCTAGGCTATTTTTTTTGGTTTGGTTGCTAACAAAGACAATCAAGGTCCTGGTGATGATTCATAGGATGCAGTAACCTGCTAAATGCGGCATTCAGGTTTAATGCATGGCTGCTGTGTGTTAACAGCAGCTCTCCCAATCTCCCCCTTAAAGACTATAGAACTCAAGCATGTTAACATTATGTTAATATTTATATGGATGCATGGGTAATTGCGCCCCAGTTTCCAGTAGCGCCAACAGGGATTTGACAAGAATGATCCAACAGACAAATATTGATTTTTGTTTTATTTTATTAGATCATTTTATTTATTTATTAATTTGTGTACATGCATTTCCTTAATACAAATACATTTTGGTAAATAGGCTGCACGGGCTTCATTAAATGCCAAGCACAAAGCATGCAGACACTGATTGAATTGGTAATGTAACCCCGTGGTAAACCTTTCCCACGCCAGCTCTTTTCTGCTGCTAGTGAGGTCAAAAGCGCAACAAAAAAACGAAGGTTAGGCTCTCAGTCAAACAAACCCTGGCTCGGTTCACTATCAGTGGCCAAATGTGCGTGGGAGTTAGATACTATAACAATGAAGTACAGTTTGTTGTCCTCTTTTGTTTAATTGCATTTATTCATATAAGATTGTAAAAAAAAAAATTTTCATTAAGAGACCAGAAAAAGGATTTAGGATTTGAAGGATTTTGGATTGGTTGTTCTGATAAAGGATAATAAAGAATATGGTTATATAACCAACATAATGATGGAATATTTCTGGTGGACATTTATCAAGATGAAAAACACTTCTGCTTAGAATGAGCTAGATGAGTTAGACCATCTTAATCTTTCCTTGGTATTTCACTTGTTTTCCACCCCCTTCTAAATAAAGGACAATCTGACTCGTCATGCATCATGTGTGTGTGTGTGTGTGTGTGTGTGTGTGTGTGTGTGTGTGTGTGTGTGTGTGTGTGTGTGTGTGTGTGTGTGTGTGTGTGTGTGTGTGTGTGTGTGTGTGTGTGCGCGCGCGCGCAGTGGAAAAGATGAATACCACACAGCCTCTTTATTTTTGTATTTTTCAGTAATGCCTTTAACTCCCACACACCTCTCAAATTCTTCAAGATCAGTTCTGCACATTTTTAATCTTGACTACTGAGAAACAAATATCCTGTGTGTGTGTATGTGTGCGTGTGTGTGTGTGTGTGTGTGTGTGTGTGTGTGTGTGTGTGTGTGTGTGTGTGTGTGTGTGTGTGTGTGTGTGTGTGTGTGTGTGTTCAGCATTCCCTAACATTGCACCAGAAATAGAATCATCTGCTACAGATTGAGCTACTTTGTATTCTTCAAATAGATACATTATGTAACACTGGAAGACACTTGGATGTTAACAATACCTTGACATAATTTCGGACTGAGTGTAACCCTCAGTTTGACTAGAGCTTACGCAACAGGAACTGATTCTGCTTCCATTAAATAGGAAGTCTACCACAGTGACACAAGTGTGTACGTATAGTGTGTATATTCTGATCTTATTCATCTTGTTATCCTGTCCTTTGTGTATTCTGATCAGAAAAATATTATCTTTCAAGTAGGTTGTTTAAAAGTTGGCCATGAATCACTGTTATCTTTTTTATAACAAGGTGTCATCATTGCTGACTGCAGCACTACCCACGACTGGTGTGGGATGAACTGATGGGAGATTTGTGTTTTTTCTGCAGCTCTGAAAGACGGCCCCATTTCAGGGATCTACAGGCTCAAGCAGTTTCATTTCCACTGGGGAGCTTCTGATGACAAGGGCTCCGAGCATACTGTGAATGGGACCAAGTATCCTGCTGAGGTACAGATGCTCTGAGCCATTATGCTGATGGTCGTACTCAGAAAGCTTTAGTTTCTAACAGATTGAGGTTGACATATAATAAGTGTCTCTGCTGTCTCTGTTAATTCTGTTTGTATAAGTAAACCTCAATCTGTGAGCAAATTAATGTGGTTGTTTTCCTTAAATAAATTCAATTTTCTTACATTCTTTAAAAAGAAGTTTCCAAAATGTTGAGAAAAGAAAAGTTATTGCCTTACAGCATTTTGTTTTTATTGTGTTGTGTTGATCAAATAGCATTTGTATAGCAAAATAAACTTTTTAAAAAATCCATCCATCCCATCTGCTTTTCAGTTCAATATCTACCGTTAGATTTAAAAAAAAAAAAAAACAAGTGTATCTACGTAAATGAATTGCATGAAAGGTCCAGTTACCAGATCAGAAATTACTTCTTTCCACGGTTCTGAAAATGGATCATAAAAAAAAGATTACTTCTGAAGGGCTTTGTTTTTTATTTATTTGTTTCATATATTCCCAGCTCCATCTGGTGCACTGGAACACCAAATATGCAAGTTTTGGTGAGGCTGCTAGCAAGCCTGATGGGCTTGCTGTTGTTGGAGTATTCCTGAAGGTCAGTAGCAACGATTAAAGTATGTTGTTCAGTATTGGTGCAATCAGCATAACACACTTGTACTGCAATGGATGGTACTGTTTGCTGATGATGATATAATTAACCTTCAACATTATTATATTTCAGATTGGTGGTCAAAATGCCAGTCTTCAGAAAATTATTGACACCTTTAAAGCTATCAAGGCCAAAGTATGTTTCTATAAAAAACACATTCTCTTGCATTTAATGATTTATGATAAGGTATTTCACTGACCTTCTCTTTCTGTTTATTTCTTTATTGTTTTCAGGGCCAGCAGACCACTTTTGCTGGCTTTGACCCTTCTACCTTGCTCCCTGGTTGCCTAGACTACTGGACATATGATGGCTCCCTGACCACACCTCCTCTGTTGGAGAGCGTTACCTGGATTGTCTGCAAAGAGCCAATCAGTCTCAGCGCTGACCAGGTATGACTAGCTCACAGCGTCCATTCAGCGGTAGCGAGAGGGTTGGCTCAGAGCCCACAGTCTAGAATAGCCCTGTCGGAAAACCCTCTCTCACACTACGATCGAAATCAAGGGCTTGATTGTTCAGTGATCAGCTGCACGGCTGAACTGAGAAGAAGAAAAAACGTTGTTATGTGAAGAAAGGCAATACAGGAGCCTATTTCACTTTCAAGATGAAAAAAAGACACAGAGAGAATGGGGGCAAACGAGGGTTCACACAGATGCCGTTACTTTACCACAGTATTTCTGTTTCAGTATGTTGTGAGTAAGCAGGAAATGCCCACTCCAGACATGCACCACATTCTGTAGTAAGAGATGTAGTTGCAGTCAGTGTGTGATTTCATCCATAACTGAGTAAATACAGTAGACATCAGACCTGCATTCGCTAAGTATTTACTCTCACAATTACCCCTTATCCTACCACTGCAGTACCAAAGTGGATATTTCACTTCTAACCACTCATTAATCTGAGCTAACAGCCCCTCTAGACCAGTTGGAGTCTTTAGGCCTGCTCAAATGTTTATTTAATGGTGGCAAGTAGGTGTTTCAAAGGTAAACATGTGAGATGTGTTGACATAACCTTCAGACTTGGTGCCATATAAGGCCAGCAGATAATGGCATAGAAGTCATTGATTAATAGTTTCTAATCAGGTAAGAAGCTGAATCATTTTGTCCTAGTAGAGAATAGTTACCCAATCTATACATTATACTCATGTGGCTGAAGAAGTGTGAATATCTTAGACCAATTCATTAACCAGAGTTAATGATAAATCTCTTTAATAGGTTATCTGACACCATACTGTAGCAGCTGACCTGTCTTTCTTGCCATGCCTGACTGAGATATTTTGACTCTTTGGGAAATACGCTTATGCTTTCTTGCCGAGAGTTAAGTGAGAAGGTATTTTTGTTATTTAGAACTGTCATGTTTGTACGGTAAATATGGAGCTAACGCCAGCAGCCGGTTATCTTAACTTAGGATAAAGACTAGAAACAGCTGAAAATGGCTACAAAACAAGTTCAGCTTATGAAATATGATGCATCATCATAGATTATGTAAAATTCAGAATGCAAGACTTTGACATTTAATGAACTATATGTGACACTGTAGTGTTGCTACTTTTACTTAAATGAGTAATTTTGGGAAATACGCTTATTCACAGATTTAGACGGATGATCGATACCACTCTTGTCTTTATGCTAAATATGACGCTACAGCCAGGAGGCAACTAGCTTAATCTTAGCATAAAGACTGGAATGGTAAATAACCACAATTTGTAGTTTTTTACACTTCAGTTTTTTTAAACTAAGGAGATATAACATTTTAATTGGTGAGCTTTAGATGTGCTGGTAGGCTAAATTAGTTACCTTTGGACAGAGACATGCTAGCTGTTCCTTCCTGTTTACACTCTTTATGCTAAGCTAAGCTAACCGACTGCTAGCTGTAGCTTTACATTAAGTGTAAAGACATGAGTGGTATCGATCTTCTCATATAAACCTCGGCAAGGAAGTGCATGAGCTTAGTTCCCAAAATGTCAAACTATTCCTTTAAGCATCAACAACTCAACCGCTAGTACAAGACTCTTGAATTGAAATAAATTGAAGTCAGTGACTCAGCAGTGAGACTAGTGATGTGTTTGCTGAGTGACAGTCACAGGAGGTCAGCAGCAATGACTAACGCAAGTGTCTTCTCCCTTTCCACAGATGGCCAAATTCCGCAGCCTGCTCTTCTCCGCTAAGGGTGAGGCCGAGTGCTGCATGGTGGACAACTACCGCCCTCCCCAGCCTCTCAAGGATCGCTCTGTCCGTGCTTCCTTCCAGTAATACCCTTCAGCCCTGTTGACCTCTCCCCCTCCCCCTCCCCCTCCCTTTAGTCAGATTTACCTCTCTTTGCAGTGAGCCACAAAGCACACATATCTCTCTCCATCCAATTTTTAAAAGAAATGAAATTCCTGTGTTTTAACACTGGCCAGTCTATAAATGAGAGAGAAGCACTTGCAGGATTCACTTCTCTGTTTCTATGTGTGTAATAAGCCAGCAAAGATGCCCTGTCATAATTTATTCTAAAAAACAAGCTGCATCTGGTGCCAATGTGTTTAGAGACGTTACACGGGTGTGTGTAGGTCTTCTTTGTGTCAAAATGGTGCTTTCGAGCCAGCAGAATGCAGAAACCACAAGCTAGTTACAATAGGCAGGGGGGAGGAAACTACATCACCATCTGTGAGGAGGGTAACATGCAGATAAAAAGATGCACACACAGACAAACAGGACACATACAATCCTGCTGCCAGTCTGCCTGTAATCTCTGACTGACTGCCAGCCTCTGCATCACAGCAGCTTAATGAAACGCTGCAGCCGCCTCCATCACAACCGATTGACTCAGAAAATCCCCCTCTGGCACACACACACACAACATGGCATGCACAGTCTCATGCAGACACGATGCCTATAGGCGCTGACCTGCTTATTGATTTGAATTCAGTGTACAGCAACAAAGGGCATGAGGACAGGCTGCTGCTAGTACTAGATACTGAATATCATGACAATGGCTTAGTTCTGTATTTACAGCCTAATCTTTCAATCTTTCATGTTTCATTTTATCCCATGTTGTTTGTTCTTAGTATTTTGGATTATGTCTTTGTTTTTGTAGCTTCCTATTTTATGCGAAATAAGTCTGAAGTGATTCCTAAATTATGTTTTGTAAAATTCCCTGATAATATAGTAATAGAGAAGAATTATCGTCCTTTTCAAAATGAAATGTGATAAAAGAAAATCCCTTCATGTGTTGTTTTGAAACCCGTTTGTGTCGAGTGCTAAAGCTTAAAACGCACAGTCGCCTTGTGGGCTAAACCATAGTGGCTAATGCACAAAGCCAAGGAATAAATTACCCTGCCAAGGAAGCCTAGTAAGAAAAGAACCTGTCAACAGATCAGATTATAGTGTCAGCCTGGTGTCAGGCCCTGTAAAGGAGTGAAATTAACAAAAGACCATGACAGTTCCTGAAGACCTCTGGTTTTAGCCCTATACACAATGAAACAATAAAAAAGCTTGGCAAAAAGAAAGATTGTAATTAACATAAAGAAAAACGCCTTATGCCAATCATTGTTCGGGCCGTCCCATGAGTATGCGTTGTTGTCATTCTATTTTGGAAATGGATGTTTTACTAGTTAAATAAAAATATTTTATGACTAACAAGTGTGAAGTGTTTTGCTTCTTTCTATACAATTGAACAAATCCTCCATATCAGTTGCTGGATAATGATGTTTTATTGCCTATCACCTTTTTGAGTTCTATACATTTTGGACCCCAGGAAGACTAGCTGGTCGTCTAGGAGTCAGCTAATGATGATCCTTATAATAAACTAAACTATACATTTTATATATATAATGGTGCATTCACATGCTCGTCGGATAGTCCCATTTCCTTGTTTTGGGAAGTCATTCTGCCAACTTTGGTGTGTTTATTAGCTTTAAGTCACAATGTGGAAACAACATGGACGCTACAAAGAAGATACGTTTTATTTTATTGCTCTGAGCGTCAACTTGATAGCTGTTTCCAATACTTATTTCTAGTTTGAAGCTTTATATTATTAATTTTGTCCCAGACTTGTTGCTGCACCAGCAAACTGATGTATAACATGATTCCTTTCTGTATCCTACATCTAAATATTGTCACTTCATCTGCACCAGTTTTCTGCTGAATAATTTGAAAATTAAGGAATGTACAAAAGAGACAGCTTGTTGAACACGCAATTTACAGTACATTGTATGTCACTACATGTGCTTGGCATATGCTGACTGGTGAGATTAGGCTGTCTTACCTCAAAGGTAAGGAAATTTACCTTTTAAAAGTCTCTAAAGATGGACATGAGATCAAACATACTGGAAGCACATATGGTGGTGAAGTGACTGACTAATGAAGAAGTTAGATTTTTATCAAACTTTCTGTGCACGTTTGCAAGTGGCTGTGAGTGTGCAATGTGCAGTGGTGAAGGAAGTATTGTTCCTTTCTTAAAGGTATTGTTTGACATTTTGGAAAATAGGCTTATTTACTTTCTTAGTGAGATGTGAAGGCAACACAGTTCTCAGTCTCATCTCAGTTAAATATGAAGCCAGCAGAGGGTTAGCTTAGCCTAGCTTAAAGACTGGAAACTGGGGGAAACAGCTAGCCTGGCTATGTCCAAAGGTAACATAGTCCTCTTTCCAGCATCTATATACTCACTAATTAATTAACATTGTTTTTTTAATAAATTAACATAAAAATGATAATTTGTGGTTGTACTGCTTCCAGTCTTATGCTAAGCTATCCTGGCGACAGCGTCATATTTAACAGACAGACGGGGAACAAAATGTTTGTACTGAAGTATATAGAATATTAAATGAAAATACTAAGTTGTTAGGATTTGCTGTATTTTCCCTGCTCCACTGTTAGTCTCCCCTGTCTGTGTTCTGTGAGGCTGGGCATGGCTATTCCAATTCCATTCACCTGCCTGTTCACTCAACCACCTGGAAACCCTCAACACTGATTGCCATCTACTCCTACTGCAGTATTTAACCCGGTCTCCCTCTCTACTCTTCGCCAGTTCGTCATTAACCTCAGTGGTAACGTTCGGCTCCTATCCTGCTAAACTTTTGGTTCGCTGTTTTTGCATCCTACTGACCTGTCCTTTTTTGATCTGTTTTTGCTCTGAGCCCTGCCACGCTTCACCTGCCAGCTGGCCTCGCCCAGCCTCAACCTGTCGACCACGATCTGCATCCTTACCACTACTCTGCACCCTGGCTGCCTGTCTCCACACCCAGATTCCATTTTTGAGTCTCCTTTTTGTTTTGTTTTGCAATAAACCGTTTACAGGAGTCTGCATTGTGGCTTCAGTTCTGTTTGAAAGTGCAAGCTTAACAAAAGTAAAGTAAAATGATCTAGTAAAATGTACTTTAGTAGAACTTTAATAAATGTACTTTTTACTTAACATTATTGGCCTTATGTGTATCTGTGTCAGAAATAGTAGCTCCAGTTCTTGGATTTTATAAGTACTTGTGAAAATACTTGCCAAGAATAAAACTGCCTATGGTTCAAAGTACTGCACCCTCAGCATTGGGAAAGGACCTGCTACCTAATTCTAAACTATATGTGATTATTTGAGCTAATTAATAATCTTCAACTGCATACTGAGACAAGGTTAAATGGGAAACATCCTCCTAAAAATCCACAGTATAGGCTACCTTTTCCTCATGATATGTTCACTTTTATAAGTGATGAAGAATTATGACTGCTAACACCAATTAGAAGATGGGCAATGGGTGATGATCTCCCATCATCATGTGTGGGCCAGAATAGACAGCTAGCTGCTAACACCTCCGTGTACCTCAGTGTAAGATTTTAATCAGCTGTGGTATTTCACCCTCTGAAATGTGAGCAACTTCTCCCCTCTCTTGTAAACTTTCAACAGGAAGATGAGACAGATTTTCATCAAACAAGCTTTTCTACCTCCTCTGCTTGAGGGTTGGTGTTACCTAGTTCAACTTGTCTTGAAGCTATGGGGAAATGTGTGTCCCCCTTGTGTACAGTTACAGTTGGTTTGAGCACAGAGAGCTCTAAATAAAGCTGGATTTGTCCCCAGTACACCCTCAGTCCCAGTGTACCTTTTGTCACCCTAGTTTAGCATGTGTCCTAAAAAGTATCAATAAAAAGGGCTATTGACTCTGTCTGTCTGACTACCCCAGTCAGAATCAATAACTATCTGTATAATTAAAAAAAAAAGTTGGCTACGCTTCACATGCTAGTGGTGGCACTGAGAACACGTTTTATAACCTCAACCCACAAGGTCAGTTGTTGCTAGGAGACAACAATGATGTCTGTATTCTCTTTGTGGTCAAACCAGTTACAAACCGTTGTGTAAACTATGCAGTTTTTTTTATGCCAGTCAAGTGTGAAGTATGAGGAGCGTTTGCCTATTACATGTACTGTAAGTCCCCTTTTAAGAAAACCTTCTTGAGTATAAACCTGTATAAATCTTCGCTAAAAGCTGCACACCTTATTAGTTAGTCTTGCTATGCTTGTCAAGCTTTTCCTTCTTGTACACATGATACATTTTCACAATTACAGTGGCAGAATTGTCACTCAAATTTCTTAGTAATTTGTCACTTAATTTGTTCCTGAAATGACAAGTGTCACTTGCAGATTATATCAGCTGTAGCTAGCTCTAGCTGTCTATTTAAGCTAGAGCTTAAAGAGGTTGGGTAAAACCTCATCTTTGACTGACTTAGGTTGCTTTCACATCTGAGCTGTTTGGTCCGTCTAAACCAAACCCTGAAGTGTTTCCTCGGATAGTTTGGTTTGTTTAGGGTGGTGTGAAAGCTCATTCGAACTCTGGTGCCAACCCGTTCTCACTCCGAACTCGTAAAATACAGATGTTTGGGCAGTGGCTGTCAGCGTTAGATACAACGCAAAAAGCGCCCTTCAGCGTGTGTGTAGAAGGCATCGGCGAGAGCAGCAGCTACACGGTACCCAACCGTCCCTTTCTTCTTTTCCTGAACCCAACCGTCCCGTTCTTGTCCCGCGTGTCATGGAAACGTAAGCCCACCCACGACTTTTTCCTTAACCTAACTGCGTCAAAAGTGACGCCAATAGTCCCGACCGAGCACGTTTAGATATGAAGCTAAAGGAGACTTTTAGCGTCAATAACAACGCCAAAGGCACCTGACCAAGATGGAAGTGAGAATGTGTTGCTGGTGCAGATGGTGTTGGTGCAGACCAAGAAGCTGAACTCTAAATGTTTTGGTTAATTTCCCAGTTTGAGTTTTAGCAGTGTGTGTATTTTGCATTTGGTTTTATTGGTAGATGTGTTGCATGTTTTAACAGTTATTATTTGCACGGTTTGGTGGAATTGCTGTGATTTCCCGGACCACACCCCCTCCACAGCTCAGGATTGGCCACAGGATAGTATGACAAACAAAAGAACTTACAGGTGGAGGAGAGTTTTTGTATTCAGTAGTTTTTATGCTGTACGTTTTATTGTAACCCTCCTGTTGTCCTCAGGTCAAATTTTACAAAACATCAAAAAGTTTCTATATATAAAATTTGGGTTTCTTTCAACCAAATTGTCATAGAAAATAACGTGGATGGTTCCATACAACGCTCTTCAAAAGTAAAATGAATCAGTTCACTGCTTTTATTGAATGTAGGTGTTTTATTCAATTTTATAGCATTTGAAAAATGTCAGAAAAAGCTTCAAAAACGCAGGGGGGAAATCGACAAAAATTCCAAAGTTCCAAAAAACATGGGGGGGGGGGGGGAAGCAGTGATGAAAACATTATAAATATGTTGTTGCTCCATTATTTCTGCGATCAGGAAGTCTCTCAAATTTCAACAAATTTCACTCGGATATCCTGTTCAAGCAACAGGCGACCGTTTCGACCTTGTGTTCACAATACTTGGTGTGTTTGAAAAAGTGCAGTCTGAATGCAAACTGAACCAAATGAGAAATGCAACAATGTTGCAACTACACCCACGAAGTGACCTCAATGATCTTTCCAGATGACTAATTTTAAAACTAGCGTCTTGTAAAAGGTAGCTAAATCATACCCACCAAACCAAATGAGAACTAATCTAGCCAATGCCTACTACACAAGTGTCAACACTTAGGTTAGCAGCTAGCTAACATTAGCTATGAAGGGTTAAGGTTAGGTTAGGGTGACCTTACTCAAACCCCTAACCCTAAGAAGCTGTTACACACCAGGGCGCGTGACGAATAAATGACACAAAAATGCAAAATAATTGCCTGCAAATAATATGCAAATTTAGCAAATGGTCAATTGTTTTGGATTCTCTGCACAAACTAATTGAAGGAAAGGTGTGAATATAACCAAAAATTGCATTTTCCATCCTTCACGCTGGTTTGTTTGGAAAAAATAAATGGCTTTGATCAACTTTATCCCCCGTCGCCGTCTCAGTACAGCTTCCTATTTCCAGTCTTGTTATATCACCAGTGGTGCCTTTGTGTTGCATCTTTTCATCTCACTTGCCGTTGTGACAGCTGGGTGAGAGGAGAGAACCT
This sequence comes from Gymnocephalus cernua, assembly GCA_023631565.1. Taxonomy (NCBI): domain Eukaryota; kingdom Metazoa; phylum Chordata; class Actinopteri; order Perciformes; family Percidae; genus Gymnocephalus; species Gymnocephalus cernua. The sequence continues at coordinate 24,504,084 of CM042446.1, forward strand.
GCTGGATACCATCATGTAACACAGATGTGGCTACGCTTACTTGCATGTTTTGTCTCCACAAAAAACATGCTTTCATAAACTGATGAGAATATAACACAAGGCCTGGTCGTAGTCTGCAGAAAGGGCAGAAACTTCAATGTCATAGCATATTTCTATTAGTTACCAGGGGCGCCATATAGGGGGGAAAAGTTAGGACAATTCCAAGGGCCCATGACTGACAGGGGCCCCAAAAAATAGGTAACAACTAATATAAAATTATTAAACATCATCATTCAATATATATATTTCAAATATAATAATACAATGAATGATCTCTTTGTTTTTACTTGTTTTTGGCAGTAAAAGTTAAATATCCCCATTGACCAAAAAGTAAACATCCATATTGACCGACCACTCCCCTGTATCTGCATGAAATGGTTTGGTCCTGACTTAGCGCACTCAGTGACGGTGGTGTTTAGTTGCAGCAAAGCCCGTCTACGGAAAGCCATTCCACTCCCCATTCAGCCCCATTGTACCTACTTTGGTTGCAGTTCCACCAGAGTTCCACTGGGGGTGATCACGGTCCAGTGCAAAATGAATGGGACTCTATGGAGCTAGACGGTTAAATTTGTCTCTTTTGCCTGATTGTCGTTGAGAAATCTCAGATTTGATTGTAGTTTTTGCAAGTTCAACATAGATTCATGAATGGCAGTTAATATATATTTAAATTTGTTTGTTTTTCTTTTTTAAAATCTTTCATTAGTAATTATAATAATAATTAATAATAATAATTTTGTTAAGAGAATTTTCCATTTTGTCAAATTCTACATTAAAAATACATTGAGACTGTAAAAGATGGCCTTCAGCACACTTTTTATGGTTGCTTTTAATCTTGCATCAAATAGTGAACTGCATACTAGACTTGCATGCATGTACAAATCACCAGCAGTAAATATTGTGCTAGTACTAGTATTGAACTACAAGAAGCAAGACAATTGCAATTAGATTTTTTTGTCATGGGGCCCAAAATTCCTGGCAGCACCCCTGTTAGTTACACTGGGCTGAGCCCCACATGAAATGCATGAGATGGTGTTCTCATATTGTTGTTTGAATGGACTTTATTGAACATAAGGTGATGGCATACAAATCAGGGCTAATTCTTTATGGTCACCACATAACAAGTCACAGTCAGCATGTCACACATTTTCCCCCAGGCTCCTGGCCAGTGGTGCAGCTTGTTGCATGATCAAGCATGGCAGGACGGTCACATTAATTAAGGAGACACACATCCATAATCTGAGCGAAGAGAGAGTGAGGGAGTCCGAGGAGGTAAATGTACACCTCTGCAGTACGCAGTCAATAGATCTGACGTTGCACTTCTGTGTGATTGACAAGCAGGGTGAAATCTAACCTCTAGTCAAGGACAGTGAAGTCCATTTCCACAGAGGAAGGGATGCATCAACCTACTGTAGAGACGCAGTGTTACTTAATCTCATTCAGTCAGGATAGACTGACAACAATGAGTTTCACCACTTGAGGTTGTAGTAAATATGGGTTCAGTGCTGCTGGAACACACGTTGAGGTCTACAATCCTGGCTTGGTCGCTTAAAGGTCACCCTTTGTTGTTATGATGGTATTTTATTCACATAATTTCTGTCATTCTTTAGCTTGGGAAAACAAGACCCACTCTCAGTTACAACTGAGAATGGTCTGGTGTCAACCAGGCTAGTCATTCTTGGTAGGGATGTGTGTTTTTGAAGGTAGGCCACATGGACCCAATCACAATATTTGTTTATAATGACTTCCGGGTAGAAAAGTCCTGCGTCTCGTACACAATTTAATGGCGGTGAGCAAACTGGGACAAGAAACAAGTGGCTATACTCGTATCTCCATCTAAAATGCATGTTTGGTGCTTTCAGTAACGGGGCCACAAACTAAAGAAAATGACACCACCCAAACTAACAGTCAGGCCGACTGGCGGTGAGATGTTACTGTTTGTAACACTAGATTTGGTTCATCAGATATGCTAGCTAAGCAACACAATACAGAAAATAAGCACAGCAGAAACGACAGGTCGGACCACTGTCTTTAACTAAACATTACAGTTACGGGTGAAAATGACAACAGCGATTAACAAGTTTGCAGATTTCACATATCGGCGCAATTCAAGTCAACTGCCATTTGTCTACCCAGATGGGATTTTGCGTTAACATGACGTCACAGTGATTTGGTCTAGATGTTTAATGATTGGGTCATATGGTTGATAAATCATGGGACAACACATCTGTGGCTGCTTATGGAGTTTTTTGTGTGTTGTTGTTAATAGCCCTGATACAGAACACTGTGTCACTATAGACTATTTCTATAGACCAGTTGGAGCTTTCGATGCCAGAAGTTACTGTTTTGACTTTTGCTTGTGTGACCGGTGATTCATTTTTTGTAGCAACATGTTTTGCATCCCTTGAGTCCTTAAATCAGACCAAGAGGGACAACTGTAAAAAAAAAAAAAAAAAAAGGCCAGGGCAGAGTTGCGTTGGTTTAAACTGGATTTAAAGAAGATTGTTAGGTGGATAAATTGCAGGGCAGTTTTGTTCCTTAACCTGAATGCAGGGGCCCTACTGCGTTCAGCTATCAATCCATGTTGTTTCCTGCTATTCGCTGCCATTCCTTTGGAAAACATTCTGTAAACGATAAAGTAAAAAAGCAATATGAATGACATATTCATTTCATATCTGCTTCTAGTGCTAAATTCCTTATGCCCACTTGTGCACAATCTAGAAGTCATCAGTTCAAAGATAGCATTCAGGAAGCCCTCTACTTAGCACTAAGCGTTTTTCAAACTGTGAGCAAGAATGGCCGACGTAAACATTTCAACAGCATATTTCCTCAGTAATATCCTGCCTTTGGTCTTCATTGCAATTTATGTAAACATCCACTTCTCAAAAAGAGTGTTTCACTGACAAGTCCACTGACTAAAGTGTGATTCATCATATTCTCTCTTATTGTTTGGTTAGTAAATAAATGTTTCAACACACTCTGGTCTTTAACCTGGCAATATGACACAATAGATATATCTAATTTAAACAAATGTGTTACATTTCACAACTTACTCCTTTGTATAAAGCACATGCTAGTGTGTACTTTATTTCCTAAACATGAAAGTAATAACAAACCGACAGACCCTGTGTGTGACTCTCAAACCTCTACAGGCAAAGTCACTGTGTAATTCAAACAATAAATGGAAGCTAAAAGAAAATAATTTGTGAATTATATTGGTTATTGTGTATATTCTTGAAAAATTCTTTAAATTCTTCAGAAAAGCATCCCATAAATAGAAATTTCCATTGCTGCGGTTGCAGCCAGGACACTTTGTGACAACAGGATATTTGCCTCAAACATCAACAACAGTGTCTTTCCATGTTAATCCATGGGGAGGATGGTGGCCAGAGGATATGTCAATAAACAAAAGTAAAAATGCAAATATTCGTTCTATTTAGTTTCCCACGACGAAAAGGACAAAAACAACGATTTGTCCATGATGCCTCAATAGTAATCAACTTCCATTGTAGCCTCTTTGTTTCTATAATCATACTATATTCAAATGTAAATTGCATCTACTACTTTGATAAAAATAGTATCTTGAATTGATTCCCACTAACAAAATAGCACGGTGTGAAACTACAGCAATTAAAATATCACATTAGATATTCCTGATCACACTAGCTTTTTAGTGAGTATAAATAGATGCAAAAAGAAACCTGATGAGTCTGTTCTCCTGCAGCTCTATGAGACCATCAGTATGATTCTGCATTACGTATGACAAGTCCCCATACAGTGGCTCTAACTGTAATGAGATCATGGGATAATCCCTGTTAACTGCAGGGTCATGCTGCTGAACCAAACTATCTCTGACAATTAGACTGTCGTGACATATGGAGCATTCACTGACACACTATTTCAGCATCTGTTTATGTTTCATGAATTACTCATTTCTATCGCGGACAGGATGGATAATGATGAATGTGCATTTTGTGTGTCCGTACCCCACCCGTAACCCATAATCCACAAGATGCTCATTCATTTTGATGACATCATTGGGCAAAGCAATGATGATGTTTTTTCCAATAGCATTTTATGAGTTTAGCCAATAGCATTGCAAGTAGACCCACTTCTCCATCCAATAGTGTTTCAAATATTAAATCTAGTTTTGGCTCAGAGATTCCACAGGACTTTCACCCAGGAGACCGGGGATCGTGTCCCGCATGTCACGTTTCCTAAACCCAACCGTCCCATTCTTCTTTTCCTAAACCCAACCGTCCCGTTCTTCTTTTCCTAAACCCAACCGTCCCATTCTTCTTTTCCTAAACCCAACCGTCCCGTTCTTCTTTTCCTAAATCCAACCGTCCCGTTCTTCTTTTCCTAAACACAACCGTCCCGTTCTTCCCGCGTGTCATGGAAACGTAAGCCCACCCGCGACCTTTTCCTTAACCTAACTGCGTCAAAAGTGACGCCAATAGTCCCGACCAAGCGTGTGTAGATAAAGTGCGTTTTGATGTCGTTTGTCGTTGTCGTTGTTATTGACGCTAAAAGTCTCCTTTAGCGTCAATAACAACAACAAAGGCACCTGACCAAGTGTCCGTATTTTACGCGATGGGAGTGAGAATGTGTTGCTTAGACACATCAGGCAGAAGTCTGAAATTAATTCATGGAGCACCAACTACGATACAAGTATATCTATATACCTGGAGAGTTATCACACTGCAAATGTGAAAACATGCATTTCATAGTCAAACCAAACTTTTCAGTGGTACAGCTTTTTTGTTTTAAAGTGCTGAAATAGTAACATTAAATCTGTAAACCTACACAATGTGCCTACATTGTTTATCATCCTGCACCTTTAAAAATGATGCCTGGGACTGGGAAACCAGTGAGGGATTACATCCTTGTCTCTGCAGCAGTAACTCGTAGTGGTCTGTTGGGGCACTTGCACAGATTAGGATTAAATCTTGGGGAACTATGAACTTCTGTGCATTTTCCACTCTCTCACTGACTCTCAGGTGAAAAGGAACAACTCCATCCCGTACCCAGGCCAACAAGGAACACAGTGTGAGGTCTCTGATGACATTAATGCTAATTGTGTCTGGATTCCACTGACATCTTGCTGACAAGTTGAACCTGTGCCACTGGACGTTATAACTCAATTGGTGTGGTGTTTTCTAGCTGGAAATGTAAAACCCATTAGTTCTGTTCACCATTAATCAAAACTCAAGACTCAAGACTTCAGCATTGCAAGCAAAGGGTGAGGTGTATCCAGTTTATTACGGACAACTGTGAGCATAATACACTATCTGTGTACATTTCTTTTTTTTTTCAACAACTGTTTTACTTCTGGATTTTGAAGTTGTGAAGTCACTGTAGGCATACAAATCAGAACTATAACCCCTTCATCAGAGAGCTGGTAACTGAGTTTTGGTCATGACAGTCCATGCGAAAGCCATAGTTTGTTGTAAGGTGCAAATATCTCCTTACTAACATGACATTATTTTCTACTGGGGGGTATGGCCTCACTTGCCTCGTACAGCTCAGGAATATATAACCTTAGTATGTAACCTTATCTAGGTCACCGACACAGAAGCTCCTCCTCCTCCTCCATGCTCTGCTGGCGACACTGATAAGAAGAATGAGTCTATTCAATGAGGCTATCAGGCTGGTGCTTTGCTTAGTGAGAGTGAGCCAAACCTGTACCAGTTACAGTCATTTTGTCTGTTTGATTGTTGGGACTCTCTCTCTCTCTCTCTCTCTCTCTCTCTTTGTCCCTCACTTTTTCTCACACACACAAGGACACAAACTTTTTTAGGTGGAGAGACATTTCGCCTGAATAGATAATAACAGTCAGTTATTCACTTTTTCATTCCTTCCTTCCTTTGTTCCCTTATTTCCCATTTCACTCAGCCGAAAAAAAAAAATCTTGTCTTCTTCTTCTTCTTCTTCTTTATGCCATCCACTGATTTCCCCCTTGCATTGCTCCTCCTGACCAGTGTCAAATGAATTCACCCATGGGCCAGATTTCTGTTCATGCTCCTGTGCTCTTTCTCTATCATAGTGGCATGCTGGCTAGCATTACCCATGGGAGTAGGGTTTCCTGTAGAGCAGCGGAAGGTCATTTATCTCACATTACCACCTGTTAGCTAGTGCTTGTGAAGGTAGATAAATGTGGCGATGTTATGGCAATGCAGCTGTGTAAAAAGTCCTTGACCATGTTACAGATTTGATAAGGTATTATTAGTGGGAGTGATTTTTGATAGTGATAGTAATCAAATGTAAGTGGTTGGACCATGACCGCCATTAGTATTTAAAGGTGTGTATGTATTTGTTTTAGATTATGTATTAAATATCTAATGTTTGGTTTACTTTTCTCTTGAATTGCTATCAGGAGATCAGCTGTTACATAACCTGGCATGCCAGATAGTTTGTTGCACAGAACCATCTAAGAAGCCGTCATTGGAAACTGTTTGGGAAAGGCCAGGCACTTTCAAAAAAATACCTGCCGATGTTGGATAGACCATCTGTCTATCAAGTTTGCCATTGTTGTTTTGAACAGTCACGGTAGTGACACTCATCTTAACCACACCCGTAAGTGCCAGTAGCTGCTCACAAGCGCTGATTGGTTCAGGTCACTGTCATGACAAACGTATTACTTTAAGCCCAGATAGATAGATTTCATGTGATATTATGATATTATCATGTGAATTCTCGCACGATCTTGTGATATTGTGAAATCCAGCTGCCGTGCAAGGTAAGCTGTTACTTAGAAGTGCTATCAACTGCATATTTCTCTAGACACATCAAACCCATTTGTGTTGAAACATTGCACATTTTCTCCTCGGAAATACACAAAGATGAAGACAACTAGTTTCAGCATCTCAACATCTGTCACCAAACCACCAATTCGACAAAACACCACAACAATATTTCTAAAAACTCCCTTTCATTTCAGAGGAACACTTGTCTGGCGCCACGCAGATTAGGAAGGAAATTCCTTGAACATAAACAGCAGAGAAAGATCATGCCTTTGATAGACCAGTATAACTTCAATAGGAGCCTCTAAAGGCAGAGGAAATGTGTTCCTCAACATGTGGTGATGAGGTGATAAAGTGCAACAGCCGTGGTCCTCATCAGCTTTCAACTGGGCCCGAGATGGCAGAGATTCTGGAGGTCCCAAGACAAGTGATAAACATGTGGCATTATCTAATATATTCACTGCAAATGCATATTTTATAATTATGCATAATTAATTACATGTCTGGTGAGCGTCTTTGGGATAATGATAATTTTCACCCTTTCAATCAAAGAGTGCAGAGAGAAGAACTGGATTTTTTCAGTTTATGCAAATGACCCTCAGCAATTAGAATGGGTATTGTATATTTCGACACTGTCTTGTAAAGATTACGTTCGTAATCTGCTTCAGCAGATACGTTCTGGAGGAAACATACTGTAATTACAGCATGGATCAAGGTTACTACCAAGATTATTATTATTTTTACAATCAAGTGAGTCTGACATCTTTATGTTGCACAGAACTCATAAAGATAAGGTTGTGTGTGGATGGTAGGCCTGGCAAAACCGGTTCCTTTTAAGGATGCGGGTTATTCTAAGTCACTTATTAAACTGAACCAAGTTGTGCGAGTCACTTGAATCACTTGAGTCAGTATTGCTGAAAGGAAACTCAGTCCCACTGCGCACACCCACTCGTCACCTCATGCAGCTGCTCACAGGAGAGCCATTTAGTCACGGAAAAAGAAAGCATTTTGAGCCAGACTGTTTATTTATTGTCTTAACTTAGTGTAGCCTAAGCAATATATAGGTTTTCAATGTAGACATAGAAACAGGAACGGAGAAATGCCCGTAGTGAATACATTATTAATTTTTTTTAAATCGACTGCCTGCTCGACCTAATTGCATTTTAACATATTACATTTATACACCAAACCTGCAGTAGGCCTAGCTAGGCTATGTGCAGAACATAGTGTGTTATTTCAGAAGTGAAAGAATGGCTTTTGTTGTTGATTTGCTTTACCCTGAGCTCGAGGAGAGACTTCACTCGTTCGTCTGAATCAGATCCATGTAGGTTTGAGGCTACTAAAGCCTTGTGTTAAGGTTATTAAGGCAAAGGTTATGGTTTTGGTTGAAGATTGAAAAAGTCCCGTCTCGTGCTTCCAGTCAGTGTAGATTTATTTGATATTACACTCCATGACAAAGTTTAAAATAGTAATCATGCTTTATTATTGGGAGCAGCTTAAAACATTTCATTTCAATTAGTTATTAATAAATATAATTCTTAGGAAAAGGAGTTGATCCATTCCATGAACCTTCTTCATCATCTCTTCAATTCTGTTCTTCTTTGGCCTCATTACGTCAACTCTCACCAAGACACATTATGGTTGTCAACATCACACAAACTGAAACCTTTGAGGAAGTTGGGTATTTGTTCTCAGGCATGTGGGCACAGTGGGTTTCACATTAAATATGGCATCAGGAGAGATAAGGTTCTTGTTAAATGCACTGACACTGACTTTCGGTCTCTTTCCCACGGACTATGAGGAAGATGGAGGGACTGAGGTGCCATCTGACATGTGACTGTCATCAAAGATATATTGAGCTGATTCTTGCATAACTACAGACATGTGCTTTGAGAACTTCAGAATGCATTCAATTGAATTGCATGGGTGCCACTTGGCAAGCACAGTTGTTAAACTAATGTTATCAGACAGAAGGGAGTGGAAAGTAATGCGAACCTAGTATGTGAATATAATGCTTAAGAAATGTTCCGTGGGCGCCTGGGTAGCTCAACTGGTAGAGCAGGAACCCATATATAGAGGTTTACTCATTGTCGCAGCGGCCGCAGGTTTGACTCCGCCCTGCAGCCCTTTGCTGCATGTCATTCCCCCTTTCTCTCTCCCCTTTCCTGTCTTCAGCTGTCCTATATAAATAAAGGCTTAAAATGCCCTTTAAATATGTAATATATAATAAATAGAATTAAAGGTCATGCCTGAATGAATGAAAACTAAATTTGCCTTTACTGATCTTATAGCCAAACAACAAAACTAGCTCACAAAATATGCTCATAAACTATAGTTTGTTACTCGTGTACCTATTTCATCCACAGAAAAACAGCAGGATACATTGTTGCATGTGATATATAGGAGCATGGTATGTACCTGTATCACTGTCAACTTGCTGATTCTGTGTAATTATTTAATGGTTAATGATTTAACGGGTTATTCTTGTTCATACCGCTGACAGAGTTAATATGTAACAGTAGTGACAGCCTGAGCTCAGGCCATATTTTGAATTCAATACTATATTTTAAATGAGCAACCGTCAATTTGTTTACAAAACTGTTCTTCGTGTTGTAAAGAATTTCAACTTAATCTGATGCTTCGAGGGGTGTGGCTGTCTTTTCTGGCCCCTGTTGGTTTTGTGATAGCATACTGTTACTCTGATAACGTACTGTACTGTACTGTACGTTCTTTTTGAGGAGATCACTGTATGAGAGGGAAAACAACCACCTAAATCTAAATGAACTGACCACATGTCCCCAAATGGGATTTGTTTGATTTTACTACATGTATTTGATATCTGCTGTAAATGATTATTTTGCCTTTGATGCACATCTAATTTTTCAACTGTTTTGTGTTCCTGAACCACATACCCACAGGAACATACTAACCATCTTAGAAATAGGTGAAAAAACAATCTCACCACTAGTTCCATGTTTTGGAGCTTCCTGAGCAGATAGAGTTTACGAAGTTGTCGTGGAATTTCTACTTTTAATCTCAACTTTAATCCAACATGGACATGTCTTGAAAGTGCCCTCAAATTTGAACATCTACAATTCTCTGACAAGTTGGCAAACTTAATTGGCTGAGGAAGATCCCATGATTTGATTGACAGCTTCCCCGCTACTAAATGGTGAGATCATTTTGTCAAATTCTGTTTGCCACGGCCGAGACCAAATGCAATTGAAAATCTGTAAAAATATTTTCTGTCACTTTTTTTAATCATGTGTAAAATGTCATTTTAAGCACAAAGGTACGTCAATCTCTTCATTCTGCATCAAAACACTGCCATGCATTGGTTATATAACAGTGGCTGAAGTATGCTCACACTACAAGAGATACTGCAGCATGTTTGTGCAGTGTAGCAAAAACTAAATGCAACTGAAGTGTCATGTACACAGTCCCTCGCCTGCTGGTCCGGTGGCTGTACAAGAGAATACAAAGTGACAGCTACATTGTAAATGTGACAAATCGCTGGACTCGAGGAAGACCTCAAGGGTCAAGGCTGTTAAATCTGTGGGATGTTGATGAAAGAATGGGAGGCAGAAAAAGAGGCAGAAAGAGAAAGGTAGATTAAGGTGTATCACCAGCTGAACATAACCTCTCTCCCTGCCCACGTTTGGGGAGCAGGTTTATTGTTCTATTTATTCTCTGAGATTGTGCAGCCTGATGCAGTGATTGACCAAGGCCAGCATAGTTCTCCACATATAGGTTCTACCTTTTGAGATGAGAATATGTTTTCCAAACTCTAATGCACCGGATCTCTTGTGCACAATATGCAAAGGTATTGCAAAATGAGCATCAACAGTTTGCTAGCTGCTCTTTTTTTTTTAACCATTTAAGCAATATTCTATGTGACGATAGCATCAAACGGATATGTTTCACATGGTTTGTTGACAATTAAAGGTGCCCTGGAGTTTATGACCACTAGTGGCCTTATTGAGTAATGCTTCCCATAAAACATGAAGAAAAGAGGAAACTATAAACAACTAGATGGGTACTCCGAGAGTGCAAACCTCGGCCAAGACCAATCCGCTACAAAAATGTTATGGGTTCCTCCTTGGCCCATGCTACATTGTTCATCAAGTTTCATGAAAATTGGACCAGTAATTTTTCCATAATCCTGCTGACAGACAAACAAACTGAACTGGCTTGGTTGGTTTATGAATGAACTAATAACTAATGTTTTGGGGCATTTTTACCTCAGCTGGAAACAACTTATCACTTAGCTGGTTCTGCATATCAAATTGCCTAATCTCCTACTTGGCATTCATATGGAATATTATTTGTATTTCAAGATACAATTATCACTTTCATGAGAGTAGGCTACTAGAAAAGCAAAAAGGGTTGCTTGAAAATGGGTTCATCACAAATTATGTAACAGCAGAACAGCAGAACTGTGCGTTTCCCCTCTGCTGCCTCAATGAGTTGTTCTGATGTCTTTGCAGATAATGATGATTGCTGTTATCATAATGTAATACCCAGAGGCATTAGGAAGCTGGTAAGGATGGGTGTTGTTTTCTATCGCTGTGCCTCATGTGTGATGCTGTTCCCAATTCTGCTGCATAAGCCTGCTGACCTGATTTCATTGTTTGGGTGCTTGTTTTTAAAATTTTGACCCACACACACGCTGCTTTACGAGCATTTCCGCAGGGCATATTTAATGTTCACTCAGGCCATGTCATTCATGGACTTGCATGATATTTCTCTGACCTACACATCTGATGTCACCACAACAGTCCTCTTATCTGCCCAGCTTTAACACCAGATACTGACTGTGTCTCCATGTTGGCAATACAAATAAAAATGCCCTCATCATTTGAAGCCGGCTGATTGCCATCACACTTCCTCCCCAGTGAGCTCCAAAAGGGGAGTGGGGTGATTGACTGGCCTCCTTATGCAACCAGCACCCGCACATCAAACTGAACAGGTTTGTCATAACAAATCCCACATGTATCTGTTCTGGCCATTAGAGTTTATAGGTTCATGGGATGCCGAGACACATGTATAAATAGGGGGTGGACAAAATAAAAGAAACTCTATGAACAGTATTTCAATCTGCAATACCTGATTAGGAGTATAGTGTACAGTGTTTGGGAGTAAGGCTTGATTTATTGTTTTTGCCACAAAATGTAGAAAAGGTTAGTTGTGCAATGTGGAACGTTCTGTGTATTGTAATTTTGGCGGTAATGTCTGTTATGCCACAAAATGATGCACATATATATAAAACATGATAAAGTGCCTTCAACGTGGCCCGATGAGCAAGAAAATGTAATTAAGTGCCCTTTAGGGTGCCCTTCCAGTGTGGAAAATGGGATGCATTGCCATATAGGAGCCTGAACTGCCATGTTGTGACTGTATTCTTGTAATATCCTATTATCACTTTATTTTTTACAAAATATCACGACTCCTCCAAATCTCAGAGAACATGGGATGAGTTATATTTTGAATGTGCAAAAGTTTTGGACATGAGCAGAAATCTTGCTCAAACACATCTGAAATATTAAAGTCCAGGGGTTTATTAATCCATTAAAATTAATAATGTATAATTGAGGTGAATAATTGTCAAATGCACATTTAAGGAGGTTACTTCCCCAACAAAAGATGCAAAAGAAGGTCAGAGTAAATGATGCCTAAGCTACATGTATGCTGACTCAGATATAATTAGGAAAGTTGATCCAAAGGAGAATAAATAGTTGAAAGCAATACAGAATACCTGAGAGCCTTATTGCAATATATTCCATTATGTTTTTATATTTGAATTGTAATTTGTGTCCCTTTACATAAAGATATTTCCAGCATATTGATTCAGAAAAAGGTACTAATAGGTGCATAGAAATTCACCACAATGCAGGAAATGAAGTGTTTAATGCTCAACATTTTCTGGGGGTGGACCCCCAGAACCCCCCCATCATAAGACACCAAACAAATCTGGAACCAGAACCCTGTCCTTTGGGTTGCCAGGCCAGCTATGATTATTGGTGCCATCTAACTAACATCTACAAACTGGAAGCTATAATGAACATACACTAGCTATTAACAGGCTGGGCGGGGGGGGGGGGGGGGGGGGGATGTCACTCTTGCCTGTCTTCAAAACTTGAGAGCCCTGTAATTATATAATCATAATATATATATAATATATATATAATCAATTATAGTAACAACAAAGATAATGGAACTATGACTAGAAATAATAGGTGTAGCAGTTCAGGGCGTAGCAGGGTGTTATGTGGTGTAGTAGGGCATAGCAGTGTGTTTACTTATGGGGGTTCCCATGTACCATCTTTCCCTGCCACCCTGCCAAGATCTCTCGCTACCCCTTTGCCACCCCATGTAAAATGTTCTCGATCTGCCACTTAGCTACAGGTAAAAAGAGAAAAAAACTGATGAAATGTTTCTGGTTGAGCGATTGAACTGAACAGGTGTGCCCGATTATGTGAGGCCGGAAAAAAAAAAACTGTTATTAACTTGCTATGATGCTTTAGTGAATGAGTCAGAAAGATAATTGGTTTGATTGAGTAAACCTGGTTTCTGTTCAGCAGGTTCAGGTACCTCAGCAATCCGCTCTATAATGAACGTTTAACTGAGAGCTATAGGTGCTTTCAGCCAGATTGTAACAAATGTCAATACCTTCCAGTAAGCTTAAAAGCAAAGCAGAAGGTTGATTTAGAAGATTCTTTTATTTCTGACTATTTTCTAAAGACTTTAAAAACAATGTTGCTACGGAGTAGAGGAAAGGGTAAACTATAACTACTACTCACAGTAATCATAAAATGATGTGAAAGGTGGTTGGGTAAACGACATAAAAGGTATTGTGCACTGGCAATAAAGTTTATTCCTTTAAAAAATAAAAATAATAATTTTGTCCTTTGTGTATTTTTCTGTTTAAAATCTGAACTGTACAAAATGTCTATTTTCAAAACTTGAAACTTTGATCTAAACAAACGGAAAAAAAAACTGCTGTCAAGCATTGTTTCCTACAGCATATAAATAAATAAAGGTGCATAAACATAATGAATATCCAATAAATAAGGGGAAACTTGTTCTTACCTGTTAACAAGCTAAATGGTTGTTTCAGAGGCTAATATTTTGAGTGACCACAAAGCTCTGTTTTTGTGTACAGGGATTACATCACCCATTTATCTGCTCCTGCTCACACCACAAGTGTTTTCCTTAAGATGATTATGAGTGAACAAGGGTCTGCTTTTATCAACAATTAAGACAGCTTCAATTGTGTTCATTCAAGGGAGGTTTGCACTTGACGCTTAGTTATTGTTCTTGGGAATTTAACCTGATCCAACACAGCGTTCCTTCACTGCTGATTATTTCTATAAGAAACAATCAAAACTGTTGTAATAGTTTGCTGAGCTGGTGACTGTCTCGTGAGGTGTCAAGGTCATTCTTAAAATCCTTTCTTAGAAAGTAGATCTCATTATCTCAATATAGCACACCACAGCTTTAATCCAAAGCCTCAAACACACAGTCACTCTGTGAGAATGCATGCTTCATTAAATATCTTAAGCCGACAGGTTTAATACAGTTCTAATTTTCACCTCAGACTTTAAACGTGAGTCTGTCGGTCAAACAGGTCTTTGGCTCGTATGAGTTTCAACATGACCTCAAGCCTTTTAGCAATCATGCATCTAGTCTCGCATTGCCAGACCTTCCTCCACAGTGTTGCGGAGGAGGGTCTGGCTAGTCCACACAGCAATCTGGGATGGGAGAAAATCGTGCCGTGGTTGATTGGCATTTATTTGAACCAATCACAATCGTGTTGGGCGGTGCTAAGCGCCAGGCGGAGCCCCAGTGCCTCTGCAAAATAGCCTCGGGAAGGAACTTGTTTTGGTGGAACGTGTACGTTCAAAAGTTGTTTTAGTTGTGCAACAGAAAACTCCGATTGGACAGATAGTTTAGCTAGCTGTCTGTATTTACCCTGCAGAGACCTGAGGAGCAGTTAACCATAGTCCTCAGAAATCCACCAGAGTTTTAAATAACAACACAAAGAAAGCGGAAGGTAACGGACATCCGGCTGAAAAGACTGTCGAATTTCAGGAGGCACCAGCGCAATCCTGGTGGAAGTGGAACGTCATGGATATAGACTTTCATGCATCAGACTGAAACATTCCATGATCACATGCGAAAACATGGAAAACTGGCATGAATAAGATGGTACAGTAAAGCTTTCTGTAGTATGTCCCCTTACAGAACATTTCCTGATAAATTGCCTTAAGTGATGTCACTTGAGTCAGTGTTGGTTGGGGCTGAAGACTGCAAGTTTGAAAATGAAACTAATGCCAGGGTGTGGAGTTACAAAGAAGTAACTTCACCAGAACTCTGCAGCCCGCTCCTCATCTCTGCTTGAGGCTAACAGCTTGAGGCTACAACCGTAACACACCTGAATCTCAGACCAAACTGTCAGCAATCAAGTTGCATTGTAGGTAATGTAGGCACCAGGTTTTGACAAATGAAGAAGAATTGACTAAAAAAAGACTATCTCTGGGTCTGCTGCATTCATTTTGCTCATTGTCTTACTGTCCATTGTGAGTCCGACAATGTTACAAGAGTGCAATGCTAAAATAATGGAGTACTCTTATTGATCTCGAAAGAGAATGAATGTCCTCTTACTTGGATTGAAAGTTATTGACCAGCATGCTATTACTGCATTTTATTCGATCTCTCTCTGTCCCATGGTTTTAACATCACGTTAAAAGCTTTAAAGCAATGTTTCCAAATGCCCAAAGAGGATTAGCATAATAAACAATTACAGTGTTCAGCAGGGTCGAACATTATGCCTTCCACAACAGTTGGTCACCTCTGCCTTAAAAAACAAAACAAATTACGCCCTTTCACCACAATTGTTATGTTGCAATACCATGCTATTGCTGATATTAACAAACAATGGTTATACCCAAATGAGTAATGTAACCTGTAGTCTTGGTTACCAGGTGTGGTACAAAGCCCTGTAAACATAAGATATGGTGAAAACTTATCCATCTATGTCAATAAATTAGGTAATTTCAGCAGTAAAGGTTTAGGATTCGGCAGTGAGGAAACTGGCAGCATGAAAAGCATCATGTTTTGGGGGTTATGCAAAACAACAGAGCAAAAGGGCATGGAAAATGGATGGATTGCTTGACATTAAATTGACTGAGTGGCTATAGAATGTATGTATTTTGAATTTGAATATGATACTCCACCCAAAATCTATTCTTTGAGTATCACAACATTTAAATAGAGTTTGGCTTTTGCAGCCTTCTCTTTATTTTTGAATACATTCTTTTGCTCACAAACCACATATGTTCTATGATTTGCACTCTTTACATTCATAAGGTCATTGTACCAGTCGGTGTATCACGGGGCTGATTATGTAAATAGCGGATATCATTTTGTAGGAAGAACATTATAAAAGGGTTTCGAGGAATCTGATGCCCTGCAGTCATCAGTGTTCTCCCCTTTTGTTCATTTCTCTAAGCCATGATTCATCAGCAGTCCTTTAAAAATTCATGTACCGTATGGTCACCATTATAATACTCTACATGTCCCAACTATCATACAAACCCCCTATTAGACTGTGGTATAGACAATTATGATGTATTAATACAATAAATTCCAAAAGATTTCCAGAATATAATACAGACAATTGTTTTGTGAAAATAAATATGCACACAAATGCAACAAAGATTTATCAGAGAAATAGTGCAAGCATTTTGTGGGAAAAAGGGGTGAATCTCCCAGTGATGCCAATTTCCCATTGCAGCCCATGTTAAGGGGAGACACTGAATAGGGAAAATGTTTAAGCCACCAGACTCCATGCAAATAAACAGTACTTTTAGCGTGTACAGAGCCAGCATATTTGCACATGTAAATGGATGAATTTAGGGTTTATTTCAACCAAACCAGAGTGGTGATTGTTGGAATAGTGGAAAAAAGAAGCAATACAGCTATTGATAGTTTAATTTTGCTTCTGTCGACTTTGAATGACATGTATTTTACTATGATAAAATTACCTGTCTATTACATGAAGTCTGGTGGGTTTGATAATGGTGATTTTGAGGCTGTTTTATGTTAAACAAAAAGGTTCTTACTCTTTAACAAAAAGGTCTTTCTCTGTAGGGATCCTTTACGTAATGTAGTCAGATACTTAGAATTATAATCTGAACCTGTCAGTGGCAAAAACAGCACTTTTACTGGACCACAGATTTCAAAAGACTTCAAAGATTTTGGTTCACATTAGTCACTTAGACATCAATGCATGGGAAAATAGGGTCTAATTTGAAAAATACTGAAACACCATTATGTATGCAAATTAGCATATATTTTCTAAGACAATGCCTCATATGCATAATTAAACATACAAAAAAGTATTGTCTTAATGCAAGTAAAAAAAAAGTCAAAAGAAGTTTCATGCCGATATCTGTTAGTCAAAATATTTTCCCTATTCACCTGTAGTGTTTCCTCTTAACATGGGCTGCAATGGGAAATTGGCATCACCAATTTCAGTATTTTTCAATACGTCATAGAGGAGACTTTTATGAGACTAGATAAATTGAAAGAGGTTCTGTTGCTATTTATGTGGGGTCATGTTGCATAATGCCTGTACAAAAAGGACTTTTGTTGCAAAGTATTTTGAAGGAATTGAACATTTCATATTTCCCTTTTCAGCAGATGGTCTTCCTGACAGATGGAAGGTCTCCTACCTCACCTAAGGAAGACCATCTGTTCAAAACATCGTCAGTCATGTCCACATAAAATAAATTAAGACTTGGGAATGAACAAGACAGCACTATGCTGCTATTACACCTCTATTTAGTCCCCAAAGAAATCCAGCACAAGTATACACAAACACTTTTGTTTGGCTCTTGGCTCTTATAGAACTATGAATGCTTTCTTGCCGGTAATCCAGCGGGAGATGGGTAGCTGGGAGCAAGAAATAACATGGATTCAGCGTAGACACTGTATGTGCCAAGTCTCCCTTCAAATAACATTGTTGTACACCCTATAACTGGGAGGCACAGAAACGAGGTTAGCTCCCTATTGTGTTCTTCTCTGCTGAAGACGGAGGGAATGAAAGCACAGAAGTTGCCTGCAGTGACACACAATTCTTTCAATTTCTCCTAAATTTGCAATGTATGGTAACAAGATTTGGCGAGTAGCAATCTTGAGCCTTGTCTATGCATGTTGTAAACTAGCATAAGGTTTCCGCAACTTTTCACTTTTGATCAAAACCTGCCACCTGTTCACCTCCTATTGGGCTGATGTGAGCTGGCTACACCAACAAAGGATTTTTAAATTCTACCCACATCTCCAACAGACCCATTCACTTTATATATGTGTATTTGTGAAAGAAGAGAAGAGAACAACCTTTATCCATACGGGCCTGGGTTGTTGCTGGTGACGGTCAACAAACCTCTACGTGCTTGTACAATAGCTTCCTTGGTGATGCTGTGTGTGAAGCATCTGCTAAGACCTGAATTACTCAGGGACAAGCACCCAAGGACATGAATGGAATATCAATAGTCCATGGCTGGACCATTTTTTTCTGCCAGACTGAAAAGAAGTGTCAAGGATCACAGCTTAAACCCGGTTCAACACTCGCTCATTCAGATGCATATGAACCCTGCGAGCTCCTCTCTCATGTGCTCTGGCTCAGTTTTCTATTGAAAGTCCAGCTTGCTGTCCCCCCCCGGCTCTGCAGCTTATTTTGTTTAGTGAATGTGTCCAGTGAATAGCAAAGAGCTCCGCGCACTCCTTTTGCAACGGACCACTTCTCCCTTTTGACAATTACCAAACTGGTGACCGAAGACGTGAGTCTATTCATAGCAGACATTCATCATCTTCAGCATGTATAGCATGTTAAGTATTTTCTTCAAAGAGGTTGATGACTATAGAGCAGCTGGGAGAAAAGACATTCTATATACTAGTATGTACTAGTACTAGTATACAGTATGTGTGTGATGATTTATCTCTTCTTCTTCTTCTTCTTCAGTTGTACTGTACATACTTGTCTGGCATACAGTACAGTGCAGTGTTTAAACTAACGCCTAGTGGTGAATTCACTGCAGTGGAAAAACATGGCAAATGTCCAGCTTTTTGTAAACAAGGCAGCAGAAAGAACTGTGCTGCATTTAGGTCCTTGCATATCTCCAGTATAACTTTATTATCAAAATTCAGAGGCATTATTAAAAAAAACAAATACTTAGTAACATGCTGTTTTAAAGTAAGGAAAATAGATCGTAGGCACTGCAACTCGATGACCCATGTTCAGCTTGTGAGCGCTTTTTAATCCACTTGGATCAGTGCTAAAATCTAGTTTAAATACAAATTGGGATTATGTGAAGTCTTACATAATGTAATCCATTCAAGGTACGGAGTACATTGGAATTTCATTTAGAGACTTAAACTTCCTAAGAAAGGTTTTAAGGAACACATGCAAACTACTATCATGATTTATGTAATTAACCTTTCATTCTTATTATTCTTCCTCTGTCTCTTGAGGCATGTACCAAACTTATCATGCATAATATCCTGCAGACTGAATAAAGCAATTAAGTAACACAGATTTAAACTTTTCCATGTGTGTCCGTAACGTAACCCACCCTGATTACATAAAACTGTGTCCCCGAGCCAGTTGCTCCAAATGAATCATCTGGACGCAGTTTGTGTATTTTTGGACCCCGTCTGTCAGAGAAGCCCTTCGGACACAGGAAGAGAACAGAAGAGGTCAGAGCTTTTTGCTGTTGCAGGATTGAGCTGCACCAATATATTTCCCCATGTCACATGTTTGTTTATGCCACTCATCCATCAAAATCCCTGCCATCAGTCCAAATGTGCTCGCTATATTGTGTGTTTTGGGGCCTGCGGCCTGTGTGTGTGTGTCTGTGTGTGTGTGTGTGTGTCTGT
Source organism: Gymnocephalus cernua (assembly GCA_023631565.1). Classification (NCBI taxonomy): domain Eukaryota; kingdom Metazoa; phylum Chordata; class Actinopteri; order Perciformes; family Percidae; genus Gymnocephalus; species Gymnocephalus cernua. Next base: position 24,523,802 of record CM042446.1, read on the forward strand.
GTGTGTGTGTGTGTGTGTGTGTGTGTGTGTTTGACTGCAAAATGACCTTTTGACCCCAAAAGGCACAGGATGTAGTTGTTTTTGTGTAATTACATAGTTAATGCAAGCTAGTAATTGTATGTCTAAATTGTAGCAAGTGAAGCAAGCTAAATGTACATGAAGAAATCTTGGCATCAAATGACTGAGCAATACAATATGTTCTAATACAATAATTCTTTAGTACCATGTAGCTTTGCATGATGAATGCTTGAATGTATGTACTTAAATTGCTAATGCAAATCATGGTTGTTTGGAAAAACTAATCTAAGCACATAAACTTAAACTAATTAGTTGATAGCCTCAATTGGAGCTTCTGGATTATGACACTTCCCACCCCAGTTTGTAAGATGAACCTTACATCTCAAACTTGCAGTCTCTAAATTAAATTTACTTGAATTTAACCCAAACTTCTCTTCAGCTCAACTGGGTCTTTCAGCTCATTGTTTTAGTTCACTGTCACTGCTCTCGTCAACCTCATTTCCAGCCCCACTACCTGCCCTTTACCAAACAGCAGACAGACAAAGGTAGCGACTAGCTGGTGAACATGGTGGAGAATTTAGCAGCTAAATAGCCAGATATTTTCTTCAATAGTTGGTGGAGACCAAACACAGAGGTAAAATAGAGAGTAAATATTGGACTTGCATTTGCCAGGTGGCCAGACACACTATTCCACATGAATGGCAATGTTGCTCTTTGTCTGCTGGATGTGTAAATAGGCCAATAGTTTGTTTGCACGCTCGCCATATACACTTTAGAGGGAAATAATATGTCAGTGTTGTATTTACAGCTAGTTCCTGGTTGATTGTGGTACACTTGTGGTTACTGGTGTGTGCTTTAATAATGTTTACATTACATTACATTACGTTACATGAAATGTGTGCATGCATGGCATGATGAAGATCTTATTCCCAGATAGTTTCTTGGCTTTATACAATCGTAAAACCAGTTGTATGATGTCGTTATGCATATAAACACACAGTGCTATATCATTAAGACCAGTAAGTGATCTTTGATGTGTTAAATTGGTGAATCTCACCTTAACAAACTTCATAGGAGACATGGTTAGGCACAGGATGGTATCCTCATCAGAACAAAGATAAGGCAAATATACTGTACAGAAACAGACAGACTGAGGATACAGATAAAAATGGATCAAGGACGAACATTGGTTTTATTCATTACCATACCCAATATAGCCGCATTATTTCCAGGCCATGCAAAACTATCCAAACCAACACATAATATTTGTTTAGTTAGATATTCTGGTCAGCATTTCAATGTAATTGCATGAATACGGACACACAGTGATGCATTTTACCAACGTCCTTCAAAGAGTCATTCATGGGAAAGCTTGCAGCTGTGACTTCCCTGTGGCTCTATCTAAACCATGATTACTGTGGCTCAAATTCACACATAGAAAGGGTGATATGAATAGTAAATAATAGTTGCTAAAGACATATTTGCCATTACAACATAGTGTTCCTCTTTCTGATGAATTATGAAAGATATACTGTAAATGTCAAATTGTGAAAGCAGGTGGTGGGGGAACAATGAACACCACAAACAAGTGGGGTATAAATAATTCCCTCTTATTTACACTTTTTTACATTTACATGTAGGCTTGTTAAAGCATCACAAACATGGTGTGACAGCCAATGAACATGTGAACTTCTAGATGTAGCAGTCAATATGCAGCACAACCTGCTGATCCAGTGGTGTAACTAAAGGGTAAATCGTAGCTTCTGTATCACTTTGACTGATATTCGACTAATCTTGAGACATTCAAGCTGTTGTGAGGAGGGAAGTTGTGAATTTAATCTTAGACTTCACATTTTTCATGATACCTATTTTTGCAGATTGAAAGAGAATCTGATTCAGTCGCATTTGACTTTTCATGCACCTAAATTTGTCTTGACAATAAAAAAAAAAACAGAAAGTAATTTAACATAATTTGTCATGGTCTGGAAAGTATTTCCAGAATCATTGAAGTCTCTTCTAACCATCTGGATAAAATAATATTCCACATGTTACATGATAATAATAATAACAAAAGTTGATACTTTGAGATATATCCCCTTGCTCATTTTTACATTTGACAAATATTAAAGAATTGATAAATATCTACAAATATAACTAATTTGTGTTATTTACCATCTTTGGAATACCCAGCCATAACATGAGCAAACTCAAATTGGCCTGTTGCCTACACAGTACGGGAAATCCTGGCACGGTCATATGTGCATCATACGGATCAAATGCAGCCTGATCATTTTAATGCGGCTACTGTGGCAGACAGCAGTTGCCCAACTTCTGAAGGGTGAGTGTGATGGATTACTGTTGATAACTTAGCACTCAGTACTGGGTAAAGTTCATATTTTATACTGAAACTGCACCTAATATGTCTGCAGGAAGAGAAAGATGACACTGGATTCAGCTCCGAAGGTTACACATTAACAGCAACAAGACAATCTGTAGCAATAAAAGTAAAGTAATATTAATAAAGTTGATATCTATCCTGGTCCATACTGGTTGGTATATAGTATTTGCTGTGTAAAATAATCCATTAGACTCTGATGGCTGGATGACATAATGAGGGTCTCCCATTGGGTAAGTGATATCTGGGATGACATAGGAAATAAATGTCATGAGGATGGAGTTGTTATGATAGTACAGGCTCAGTTATCATACATTCTTGTGAAAGGGTACAAGAAAGTTTTTTTTCCCACTGTAGAAGCATCAATTAAAGATCCAACCAGAAGTAATTAAAGGAACAAAAAGCAAGATGTTTGCTATAAGATTGCACAAAATGACATGATATGATCTCATGCTGCTAGAAATGTCATAAATCAACCATAAAATCAGACCAACCCCCTGTACCCCGAAGGAAGATACTCTCTACAGTATTGACTCCTTGAGACAGCTCTATAAATAGCACTGAACACCTGTTTCCTGGGGCTCATAGCCAGCCCTAATGACTGTCTGCTCACCCTCAAAGGGCAACATGACCTAAATTCACCACAGTGCCATCTTGTGACAATATTGAATTATCTCTTTGATGGACAGAGCCAGAATGCTTTAATGGTTTTAGGTTGGTGCTGAAACACTCTTGACGCTGATGCTGTTCTTTGTTGCCCAATTTTCTGTGACAAAGTGATACAGAGGTTTAGCTGTGATGATTCATGCAGCCACTAAGATGAAACAGACTGATCAATCAGTGGATATGAAGGGAAGGAACTGAAAGGTGGGTATCTGCAGAAAGCTGATTAATGCTTCTGGTACATCTCTTCAGAATGAAAGGTCCTGTAAACCTATTTTCTCAGTCAACTTATTATTATAAGCACATGAGTCTTATATGAGCACACACTATTGCCGTATTTCAAACCATTTTGGTGATTTAACATAATTTTCTGTATTTTCTATTTATTTTGTGCTCTACTCGTTTGAAGTGGGGTGAAGCAGATTAGCTAGAGATTTTGATTGTTTAACTCTTAAAATATGATCTATTTATTAATGAATATCTGATTTGTGTTCATGTTTCACAAAAAGTTTAACCTGACCCACACCGAACAACAAAGATAGAAATCATATCACATCCATACAGGGATAGTAGTATAAAGCTGGTAAAACATGATCAAATATATGACACACTGGTATGGGATTGGTACTCAGTATCGGCCGATACGCAAGTTCAGAGTGCAAAAATATACTCTGAAAGATTGAACCCACATTTTTAGGGCCTTTTAATTTTGTAAGATATATGTGTGTTTTGAAATAAATTTTTCTCAACCACTCGACCAGTTCTAAAACTTCTCCTCTTTCATTGACATTTGCATTTTGGCATTAATTTCCTTTTCAAAGGGTCAGTTCACCTATTTACCAAAAAAAGAAAAAAGAATAGTAAATAAATTAAATAAAATAATAAAATAATGATAGATTTGTAGAAAAAACACTGCAGTTTTTATTTACATAACGTAATTTAAATGGAAGTCTAGAATAAAAAATGCAGATCAATCTCAGGTATAAGCATATGTTGTAAAAAAATAATGGATGTGTAAATACACAAATAGGCTGTTTGCTAACACCCTAACACCCCATCCTGTATCAACTTTGTGAGGATATAATATGTTAGTATTGTATTTACAGCTAGTTCCTGTGACATTCCCACATTGTGTACAGTTTCCGGGCTTCATACAATTATGAAACCAGTTGTATGAAGTCATTATAGTTGTGTTATATCTCAAGACCAGTAAATGCTCTCTGAAGTGATACATTGGTGAATGTCACCTTAACAAACTGCACAGAAGACATGGTTAGACACAGGAGACGTTTCCATGACACATGGGACAAGAACGGGACGGTTGGGTTTAGGAAAAGAAGAACGGGACAGTTGGGTTTAGGAAAAGAAAAACGGGACGGTTAGGATTAGTGACCGAAGAAAGCAACGGTTGGGTTTAGGAAACGTGACACGCAGGACATGATCCCCGGTATCCTGGGTGAAAGTCCTGTGTTGTTTGACCACACCACCAAACCAACCACCCTATACGGATTTTCCGGCTTTCATACTTTTTTTACGAGTTCGGAGTGAGAACGGGTTGTAACTACAGGCACACCGTGACGCATTTTGTACGGCAGTACACAGAAAATCAGCAAACTTTCACTTAAGTTACCAGCTAACACGAGCGCTCGCAAGCTAGCTTACTTGGCAAGGTGCGAGCTGAACAAGACATTTTTAGCAGACCAAAATGTTTGATAAATTGAAAACATACAGTGAAAGGGTTACAGTATAAGACAAAAACATGGACAGCACCCCAACACAAGTTGACAGCTATCTAAATGTACACAGGGCCATTGTTAGCATTGATAAGCCTCTACCATGATTGACAGGTAGGCATGGCCCTAAATCATCCCCTGCTTTATCGTCTATTTTACTCTAAATGGGACAATAATTTACTAAATGAACATTGTGTTTTATTGAAGAAGGAACTTGAAATTGATTACCAAGGTAATGAATCAAGTGAGAGGTTCTTCTTCTTCTTTTGGAGAACCACTGGAGTCGGCCCCTGCTGGAAATTAGATAGAATACAGGTTTATGGCACTTCCACATTGGCTTCACTTTTCAGACATGGAAGTTCTGTCCATTACTTTTTACAGTCTATGGGTTTAAGACAAATTATGCAATCTATAATGTTCCTTTGTGCAAGACTCAAAATTACAAGGGGAGTTTTAGTTTTCTGCATATAGCTCAAACACAAATCTGGTGTTTGAGGGATCTGGTATGCAACATTAACCTTGTTTTATTTACATGTTGTGGTTTGGATACGCAAGGGAGGAAACACTCATAAATCAACTCTGGACTGCATCTAACAGGACAACCTTTAAATGACCTTCCAGTTTTTGCATCTTGTGCTGATTTCTCCAGAGAAAACCAAAACTGGTGAGAAAAAGACTTTAGCCCAATGATGAAGGGAACTAATAAGGCCGAACTAAGTGCTGCAGTGTGTGTCAGTCAACGGTGCAGTGTTGAGATGGAGTCTGTCATCTTGTTTTGTTTTTTTTAAACTGTCATTATGAAGATATAGATTTGTATCTCAGGAGTTGAAAAAGCCATTACACATCGAAAACTGGATCAGTAAAGAGGAACAGTCTGAGCGAATGAATGGCACCATTTGTGTTATGTAACCACTCAAAGAGGTGAGGGAGGCTAAGAGAGCGAGAAACTAAATACAGAAGCATGACGCGGGGGTGCACAAAGAGCCAGACTAGACAGAATGTGAGTGATGGATGAACCAGTGTTGCTTTTTTGTTTGTACAGTAAAGGTGAAACAGGAGATGAAGATAAACGAGATGTTTATCAGGTCCCACGGCTTTAGATCATTTGAGAGCGATGTGAGAATTTGTTTTGTAGATGAGAGGTCACTGTACAAGCCAGACTGCTGGCCGCCTGCACGTCTGTGTCAGGGGAGGCAGGCAGTGAGGGACGTGAACTTGGGAAGATATCATTATGATGTAAACAGTAGGGCTGCATGCTCTTTAAGCTTTGCTACTGACCTGTTTTAATTGGCAAGAAAAGGAGTTTGATATTTTTAAACATAGTTATTCTCTAAATCAGTGTTTATTGTGAACCTTTCAGCCTATTTACTGTAAGTATATCTGTCTAGCTGTTGTCTAAATTATTTATTTTATTGTTTGAATAGTTAAAGTCCCACTCAACTCAAATGCTTATTTGTGTGACCATCACTGTGCAGAATTATTAATGTGCAAACTTTTGAAACTAGTAGTATTGAAAGATGGAAACCCTTTTATACATACAGTATATGATATTAAAGATATCCTGGGGATAAGGAAACAGCTGCTATTACGACTGCTGCTGATATAGTGACATCTTATATGTAAATTGTGTTCAATTCTATATTTAAAATGTAGTGCATAGTCACATACTAATATTGTATGAATTCCAAAGCAGCAGGAGGGTTGGGTCGGACAGTGTGGGTGGATGAATTTTGTTTTTGAAACCGTTTATCTTCAATGGATAACTCACTTTTCTCACTGAGACTTTGTTCAGGAAAGTCTCGGTTGTACTGTTGAACAAGCAGTTCTTCAATGTTGTTGATTGAGATTCTGTTTGCTTTCAAATATGGCCGTCCATATTCATCCACGCCGGGTCCATTTACTACCCATCCAAGTTGAGTCTTTACTGCGTAAGGGCCATTCCCTTCACTATTCACAACCTTCCATGGTTCCAAAGCTTTAGGGCAATTCAGTCCAATGAGTAGTCCTATATCCTTGTCAACAGTAGTAAGCTGAACTTCACTGAGATATGGCCATTCCATGATGTCTCCTTGTGTAGGGATGTTTTCCTTTGTAACAGGAATCTCTGAGTGAGTGTATAGGGCAGCGTCAGGAATTTGCCATCTCGGAGACTGCATACTTCTAGACCAGTTACTTTGTAGCTGCTTACAGGTGTCTCCTGTCCCATAGTCTTTAGAAGAATCCTCGTTCTCTGCCCCTCTCTGACATTAAGTTCATTCATCAACTTCTCGGTACAACGTTGCAGTACTACCAGGGTCCAAAAAGGCATAGGTTGTTGTAACTTTGTTACCTTTGACATGTTTAATATGTACAGGCAGAATGGAAAGCGCAATCTTTTCCAGCCCCAGTATGGTCACCGATTGTCATGCAAACCAGAGCGCTCATTTTTTCTTTGGGTGTTTCCCTGACATATTTCACTTCTTTGTGAGTACATTTCTCTTCAGTCTTGATGCGCAGTAAAGTGGGGGTGTTTCTTTTGACAGATGTCACATATGAACCACCTTTTTGCATTCTCTGCTTATCATTAGTTTTCCTGTATTCTTTCTTCTCATTTTAAGGTATACTATATTATCCCAGACTACACACATGCACACACAAGACCTATAGACATGCATTATTGTTGTGGAGAAATGTCGGAGTGATGGGCCTGCCATAGTAATGCGCTCCGAGCAGTTGGAGGTTCGGTGCCTTCCTCAAAAGCACCTCGGCAGTGCCCAGGAAGTGAACTGATCTCCAGATAACAGTCAACACTCCATACTTGGACTGTGCCTGGTCCCTATACGTACTGAGCAATATGTTTGTTTTGTTTTTTTAAACCTGCATTATGTCAATTGTAATAATATATGTTTGTGACTCATTGTGTGAAAAGTGTAAAAGAAATTAAAAAAAACTTCAGAAGAAATGTGAACAAGACGATTAACATTTTCTGTGGGAAAACCAGTGTATTAAAACATGTCTGGCGAATATCTGTTTCTATCTTTGATCTGAGCTAATGTCTTATTATTTTTTCCTGAAAACACATTCTGCATCTTTGTTTTGAAGTGCAATGTAAATACATTTTGCATTTATTTTTCATTGAATTGCTATAATCTTCATTATTATGCTTTGACATTGAATTTTACAAGAGAAAAGCCATTCAAAGTTGATGTGCAATATTAATGATGGATTTTTTTTTACAAAATTACATTTGTAGGCTAACCACTTGTTTATTTGTGTTTTCTCCCCTCTGCATAAGAATGCAAACCTGCATCCTATTTCTCTACATCTGCCAAAGTAAAGTTAATAGTCCCATTATAGCTAATGGATTGTTCTCATCGTTTATTCAGTGCATCCTCCTGCCTCTCCATTGTCTTTGGTCGCTGGGAAGCTGCTTATGCAGCGCCAGTAATAGCTTAGGTAAACTGTTATGTCTAATGTCTTTTTTGCCACTGATGACAAAACAGTAGTCCATCAACATAGCAAACATGTGTGTGTGTGTGTGGGGGGGGGAGGGGGGGGGGGCAACACATTTTTGTGTCATACAACAAAATCTAAATTTAAAAAAGATCACAGGCCTCAAATATTCACCTGAATGTGTATTTTTGTTTAGCATCTCTTACACAACAAGATGATTTACTGATTGTTGATGATCATCATCATGTTGTTGAAAAGTACAGTGTATGAGAAATTAATAAACAGCCACTTACAACCACTTCCTGTCACACTTACCACCACTTGTTGCTTGAATAAACATGAAAAAGGAAATGAAAGGAGGGTCCGGAGGATACAATCAGGATAAGTGCACTCAAACTTGATTTGAACTCCTGGATGTTTTCCAATCAGCGTGAATCCAATTATAACTACAGACCTTTATCTGTATTTGTTATGCACCCCCACACACATAACTTAATACATTTATTTTTTTATATAGCGCTTTTCATGGTACTCAAAGACACTTTACAGTAAAACCAGCACATATAGCACATTAAAAACAGATAAGCAATAAAACCAACACATAAAACAAGTATATTAGAAGCAATTAAAATCAATAAACCAGTAACTATCAGGTGAGAAATGTAAGACTGTAAGACTATGTATGTGGAAAGCTAATTTGAAGAGGTGTGTTTTGAATGTGTCCAGGTCAGTACAGTCACTGATGTGTAAGGGTAGGGAGTTCCAGAGGGAGGGGGCTGCAATAGTGAAAGCTCTGTCACCCCAGGTACGGTGCTTGGTCCTGAGTGGTGGGAGAGGAGGTTTGTGTCAGACCCATACACTCCTTTGCTGACTAATCTCCCAGAGAAAAGGGAAGGAAATGTTTGCTTATGCACAATCAGCTGATTACCACCATAGTGTTTCCTGTTCTAATGACCTTCTGTCCACCATGTAATCCCCACTGTATGCTGGGATAATGTCTGTAACATATGAATGAACCATTCACTTTTTTTTACTGAACTTTGATAGGTTATTAATGTTTACAGCAAATTATTTGCCTGCAGGTTGAAATCTCAGCCAAGGACACGATTTACCCAAATACCAACCTGTTAATCTTTCAATAGACACAACACAGTAAGCCAACTCAAACAGACTCCCTCAGCTGATTCGTGGTGAGGTGGTCATTGACTGCCACCTGCTGGAGAGAGGAATGATGGGATGCTTTTGCCTAGAGAGCAAGTGGGTTTTCTTTATTTTGTTGGTTTTTGATGATTGTTTGCTTTTTACTTAGCTTAGCTTTTCTTATAGATAGGACAGCATTGTACAATCATAATTTACTGTATATTGGATATGATACATTGGGTGTTTTAAAAGAGGTTAATGCTGTAATTTTAAACTCACAGATACTATTTACAGACAACAGAACGAAGGACCAGAATGGCTATTAGTTACCATTGGTTATTTATTTGGCATTATTAAAATATACATATAAAACAAAATGTCCTGCTAAATTTGGAGGTTTTTCCAAATTATTAATTTGTTCATTTTTCTGTATACTAATCTAGTATTTTTTTTAACTTTGCTGTTAATTAGACGGTAGGCTACTTAATTATTACTGGAAAATATCACAGTTTAAAGTGAATCAAACAAATAAGTAAAAAATAAAATGGTGTATAATAATAGAATAAGATAAGGGATAAAATATACTTTATTAATCCCACACTGGGGAATTTCCTGTGCTACAGGTAATAATAATAATAATAATTATTATTATTATTATTATTATTATTATTATTATTATTATTATTATTATGTAAAAGATTGAAAGTTGATTTTTAAACAAATAAATAAATAATTTTAGTTTCTATAGTTACTGTTGTCTTTACTTCCCACCCATCCGGCGCAGCCCGTGTTCATAATCGAACACACCACAAAGGACCAGAGTGATAGAAGTTTAACCAATCAGTATTGACTGAGTCGCAGCCGATTGGCTGAAATCCCAGCCAATCAAACATAATTTATAAATGACAGTTCCGCATTGCTAAATTCAACCAACTCATATGAAGTTTGTGCGATTTCGGTGCGGTTGAAACTGAGATTGAAGATTAGTTTTCAGGTTGTTTTCGTTAGGTGTTACCCCAGCCAATCACCTAGCTGCTGTAGTCAAGCGATATGCAGGCTTTAAGGTGAGGACTCCTTATATTCATGAAAATAACGTGACTCCAGTCGTCTAAATAAATGATGTAACGTTACTTTTAGTTATGCTCAATTGGTCACCTAACTAGCTAATTTGTAACATTTTAACTTCATTTAATTTTTAATTTAAAATAGTAAATACAATTGTTGTCTTTGACTTAGTTGAGGTAAAAACTAGTTTAATTGTTTGTACAAAGTGTGTTTGCTTTGTCATATCGCGCCCATATTGCTGGTTGAGTCACTTACAGTTATGTAACAATGATTTCTCAATATTTCAGAAATTTCTTTCGGCCTGCCTGGTCCTCTGCTGAAAGGCTAGATGACAAAACTGTGGTCATCACTGGAGCCAACACTGGAATTGGCAAAGAGACAGCCATTGACTTGGCCAAGAGAGGTGCGTCAGACACTGATCCACTGATCAACTTTAAAGGATTTGTTTTTCTTGTTTTTCTTTGTCATGGTTAATTTCGTCATGTACAGCCTATTGCTGGTGGTTTTACCAGTTTCAAATTGGGTTGGGTTTCATTTGACAGTTTGTATGGTGGTAATAAGATGCCTTCTGATACCAAAAAAATACTTATTTTCAGTACCTCATATGGGGGAATAAAAAAAAACGTTCTTCTAACAAATAAGCCAAATTTGTCAAATTCATCAGTGTTTAATGTTTTCCTAAAGAAAGAAATGTGTGAAGCTTAAAGGGAAAAGTCACCACTTTTAATGTAGATGTCCAATCAGTACTGGTCGGTATATGTAGTCTATTGTGTACTGTATGGACCGTGGAGACGTGGCAGCTGTGCCTACATGTACCACAATGCATTGCATGTGAGCAGCGACTTGGCTAAGCTCTCTTAGTTTTCTTTAGTCACATTTTATTTTCCAGTTTATCTTTAGGATCCTGAAGGTCTTCAGCACACCTCTGTACAAGTAAACATGCAGAAATGCACACACAGCCTTATGGCGAAAACTGCCCACGCTAACATTCATTACAGCAGACTGATTCAGTTTCTGTTGGCATCAAAGGGCAATTTGAGCAAAGGTACCACCAGTCAGTGTTTGATCTTGACAGCTCAAGTTCTGAAGCGGGAAAAGATTTGGAAATCTTTCCCACTGCATTTGCAGCCCCCCTCAGCCTCTCTCTGGCTGAATACAGATACGGCTGAATGTCCGAGTCAGTAAACGCACATATAGCTAATGTACACTGTATAAAAAAATCTCTTCCATAACATCCTCTCGCTGATGGAAACGCCGCTGCATTGCGCCCTCAGCTACCAAAACTGAAGTAGCTTGTAGCTCTTCCGTCACGTCACTGGAGGACAGAAGTAAAGCGGAGCCTCAAAGACGCAGAACATTGGAAAAAAACTGCAGAAGGCTTTTTTCACACTAGAGCTGTCAGTCTTCCTCTATAATACCATTCACATAATCATTTGTTATTTTTTAAAATATTCAAATAATATTCTAATATTTAATGCTCAAATGCAGCCTGTTAACTACACTACTCAGGCTTATGCATTGACAATGCCATATAAGCATGTACAACCCCAAATCAGAAAAATTTGGAACAGTATGGAAAACACAAATAAAAAAAGAAAGTAGTGATTTCTAAATGTACTTTGACTTGTACTTCATTGCAGACAATACAACATCACATAATTTAATGTGTTCCTCATGATTTTTATTTTTTTTCAAAAAAAAAAAAATCCTATTTTGGTTCTTGCAACACATTTCAAAACAAGTTGGACCAGTAAAGCATTTACCACTTTGTAATGTTGCCATTCCTTTTCACAACACTTAAAAGACATTTAGGGACTGAAGACACCAAGTGATGAAGTGTTTCAGGTGTAATTTTGTCCCATTCTTGCTGCAAACAAGTCTTAAGGTGGGCAACAGTACAGGGTCTTCGTTGTCGCATTTTGCGCTTCAAAATGCGCCACACATTCTCTATTGGAGACAGGTCGGGACTGCAGGCAGGCCAAACAAGTACCCGTATCCTCTTCCTCCGCAGCCAGGACTTTGTAATGTGTGCAGAATGTGGTTTTGCATTATCTTGTTGAAATATACATGGACGTCCCTGGAAAAGATGTCTTCTTGAAGGCAGCATATTGTGCTCCAAAATCTCTATGTACTTTTCAGCATTAATGGTGCCATCACAGAAGTGCAAGTTACCTTTGCCAAGGGTACTGACACAACCCCATACCATGATAGACCCTGGCTTTTGGACTTGTTGCTGGTAACAGTCTGGATGATCCTTTTCTTCTTTGGTCCGGAGCACACGGCGTCCATTTCTCCCAAAAAATACCTGAAATACTGATTCATCTGACCACAGTACACGTTTCCACTGTGTGATGGTCCATCCCAGATGCCTCCGAGCCCAGAAAAGTCGACGGGGCTTCTGGACACTGTCAACATAGGGCTTCCTTTTAGCACAGTACAGTTTTAACTGGCATTTGTGGATGTAACTACGTATTGTGGTACTTGACAAAGGTTTGCCAAAGTAATCCTGAGCCCATGTGGTGATATCGCTTATAGATGGATGACGATTCTTGATGCAGTGCCGCCTGAGGGATCGGAGCTCACGGTTGTTCAGCTTAGGCTTGCGCCCTTGTCCTTTACGCACTGAAATTCCTGCTCATTCCTTGAATCTTTTAATTATGTTATGCACTGTTGAAGGTGAAATAAGCAAATGTCTTACTATCTTTCTTTGAGGAACATTGTTTTTAAACATTTCAATAATTTTCTCACATATTTGTTGGCAAACTGGCGATCCTCGGCCCATCTTTGCTCCTAAAGGACTAGACCTTTCTTGGATGCTGCTTTTGTACCAAATCATAATTACAATCACCTGTTGACATCACCGGTTTCAAATCACTTCATTATTTAACCAATTTACCTGATTACTAGCCCTAAATTGCTCATGTCCCAACCTTTTTTGGAATGTGTTGCAGGTCTGAATGACAGGAAAGGATGTATATTTACAAATGAAATTAAGTTGACCAGACAAAACATGAAATGTTTTGTGTTCACATTGTCTGCAATGCAATACAAGTCAAAGTACATTTAGAAATCACTACTTTCTTTTTTTTATTTGTGTTTTTCATACTGTCCCAACGTTTTCTGATTTGGGGTTGTAGTTGTTGTTGCACGTTCTGTCCACTAGAAGGACTACCAACATCAGCCTGGCGTTGTAGGGGACCTACGTTATGGCGCATTGCATTTCTGGCACGGCACTCTCTATTTACAATATATTCCACCACGCACACAGCGACAAACACAAATCAACAGAGAACTCTGTAATGAAACATCTAACAAGTGTATTGTAGTGGCTCTGTTGTAAAGGCTAACAGTGCTCGGTTAGAAAGCACAGCCAAAACTATTTGTCATAGGGCTACTCGATTATGGGAAAAAATATAATCACAATTATTTAGGTCAATATTGAAATCACGATAATTTAACACGACTACTATTCTGGAAAGATGTTGAAATTATTGAACTGAAAAAAATTTAAATAAATCAACAGTAAAACAACACATACAACTGTGAACGTTGCCTTAATACTTTTTATTTTTTCATTCAGAACACGAGAGAAAATAAGAGTTTACTTGCAGAACATAATGAGCTAAATAATTGTTTTTCTCGATTATTCGGTTTTTGTGATCATTGGGAGCCGAAATCATAATCACAGTAAAATTTCGATTAATTGCACAGCCCTAATTTGTCATGAAGTAAAGTAACAATAGTGTTAGCCACAATGTTAATGGCATTGATAACTAAGCCAACCGGTGCTGTCACTACTATTTTAGTGATTTTAAAAGCAACTTGTTTGTCTCGTTCCTGAGTATACAGCTGTAAGAAGGTAATCTATGAAGTCAATGCTAACTCTGACAGCTGTAGGGAAGCTAACATTAACTTTAGCTGTCTCCATGAAGCTCCCGGCTAAGCTCCTAATAACTTGCGACGCAGTTAGGAAACCAGAACGAGCTAACTATTGATAACATAAGCATTTTGGCTCGGTGGATGTCGATTTTAAAGCAATGTTAAAACTATTTCCCACCCTTGTTCCGATTTCCGGCCGCAGCCTGTCACTCCCCCTGTACTAACGTTACTCGGTACGTAACGTTAGCTTACAATGCCGTGTTTCTCACTCCAGTAACTTATTGTTCATCAGACGTGACATGAGAAGAGGGAGATTAGCTAACATTAGCCAACCTATTTATAAACACCATATCCCTCATTCAGATAGATCGAGATATGTTACTTTGGCCATTTAGGAGAAACAAGTAAATACTTTAATCTCTTTTTTTAAGATGAATATACATATAATAAACAGACGTTGTGATGTTATTTACAGAGTAAATTCTGGAGCTGCTTAATATAATAAATAAACAATAATTTTATCTAACCATTTTTCATGCAGCTGCTTCACAGTACATTGACACAACATCACAAATTGGGAGTTTCATGTCTACATTTTAAGCTAAACTTTGTTAAAACACAGTAAATTGAGTAGTGTTTTACTTTTTACACGGGTCATCTTGATAATTTCTAAGACTATTTTTATATATGGACTCCATTTCTTTCTGTCCAAGTTGAAACCTTTTATGAAATACATTACACACATTTTGTCTCTAGGGGGTGTTCTTCACCAATATTACAGTACATGCATTATTAGATTTATGCAGACATTGCTTCTCCTGTTGTATCTCACTGCTGTATATTTTTCTGTTTAGGGGCAAAGGTCATCATGGCGTGCAGGGACATGGAGAGAGCACAGGTCGCTTTGAAGGAAGTCATTGAAAACTCAGGCAGCGAAAATGTTGTTTGCATGAAACTCGACTTGGCAGATAGCAAGTCGATTAAAGAATTCGCTGAAGCCATCAACAAAGGTTAAATAATGTATTCCTTAGAAAAAAATTACAAGTAGCGGGACTTCATAGAGACAAACATTTTAACTTCTTAATGTCCTTTTTGTACAGGAGAGCCGAAGCTCAACATCCTTATCAACAATGCTGGTGTGATGGTTTGTCCTTTTGGGAAAACAGCAGATGGCTTTGAGATGCAGATCGGTGTCAATCACTTTGGTAAATAAAACTCTCTTACCTGTGTCATGAGAAAAGAAGTTAAAGATGTGAGTCCAGAATGGACTGTCCTGGACTTAAAGGACAAATCCGGCGCAAAATTAACCTAGGGGTTAATAACACGTGTACCGAGTTTGACCGTTCTCTGGGATTTGTTTTCATACTAATCGAATGTGACCAGTTTCATCACAAACTGCTAATAAGCTTATAGCGCTAGTTGTCGGGGCAGAGGGTAAAGTAAAAAGAAATCACTATTTCTATACCACTAAGGCTCAAAATAGCACCACACCTCCTCAGTAGCATAATGAGGGTCCCTACATGTAAACAGAAACATTGAGAACTTGAGAAGTGTACAGACAGTTTATTATAAAGAACGCCGTGCTTGAGCTATGTTACTGGTTACTGGTTGCACGGCGTTTGTCGTTCGACTGCTCGTGACTACTTTCCCAAGATGGCGCGTATACATGAACCGTATACATGAACGGTACTGTCTTTATAAACTATCTTTTTAATAAACTGTCTGTACACTTACAAAGTTCTCAATGCTTCGGTTTACATGTAGGGACCCTCATTATGCTACTGTGGAAGGGTGGTGCTATTTTGAGCCGTTAGTGGTATAGGAATAGTGATTTCTTTTTACTTTACCCTCTGCCCCGACGACTAGCGTTATAAGCTAATTTGCGGTTTGCGATGAAACTGGTCACATTCAATTAGCATGAAAACGTATCCCAGAGAACGGTCAACTCGGTAATCGTGTGTTATGAACCCCTAGGTTCATTTTGCGCCGGATTTGTCCTTTAATACAGCACCTGGAGTCTGATTTGACACCTACATTATTAGTAATATGATGTCCGGTCCATATAGAATCTATTTAAAACCTATTTTTTGTCATGTTGGACTGCCAACATCAGTAAAGTACTTAACCTCTGAGGTTTTCTTTTAGTGCACATACTGTACCAGCCATGTCTGCAGCTGGGAGGTATCAGGGCATTCAGAGCAATTCCTGTAATATCCACTAGGAGGCAGTTGGGTCTTTTTCTCCCTACACTTGGCGACTTGTGTTCTTACTAAATGTGATATAGTGTAACATCACTTTGGTTTCACTGTAACATTTGTAATGCGTTACTTTGAAAATGGTTAAAAGCAAATCATATGTCACTGATATCACCTTGCCATTACTTTCTTAGATAGATAGATAGATAGATAGATAGATAGATAGATAGATAGATAGATAGATAATTTATTGATCCCCAAGGGGAAATTCAAGGTTAATTAACATGATTACCCTCACCTGCAAGGTCCAGCCAAATGGCTAGTGAATGTTCCAAGTTTACAAGCCACTCAATAGATAACCAGTGCTTTTTGGCTGGTGAGTGAAGCAAGTCTACCAGCCCCTTGCATACTGGTGCCAATTTTGGACCCTGCAGTCACCTGTATATAGCCCTCTATAATACTTTATTACAGAAATAGGCTTTTTGCTGTTAAACATTTATTGGCATTGACATTATTAGGGCTTAATCCACTAGTGTTTGATTGGGGTTATAGTCCCTAGGAAAAAGTACAGTTTATGAAGCTGCCATTGGAAAATATTTGTCCCTGCCAAGTTTTATAGACAGTTTTATTAACTTTCTTGTCACTAAAAATCCTTGTACCGGTAGTTTGTCTTGGACGGCATTACTGGCCTGCCTTTTTAGTCATTTATTTTCACACAGCCAGTCAAACGTTATAGAATGGTATAGGTAGGAATAGGTTGAAGTTATAAGGAAGGGGTAGATATGAATTGAAAATGGCAGATCTTTTTGGACATACAGTAGCCTTAGCAATACAAATTCCCAAACTTAGTTTTTCACATCCCATTAGTCCAGCCAATTTGTTGGCACCTGTCAGTTACTGTTCTCACCAGTTCTTAACTGAATTTTGATGGTTTAGAAAGCACTATTCAGATATACTCTGATAAAATCTATTTATCTGTAACATTGTCTCTCAATTAGCAGAGTAGTTAAAAGTTCTAGTTTCTTTTCACAAGCTGACATTCACCTACCACAATGACTGCAGTGTCTTGTTTTTACAAAAACCTAAAAATGTACGTATGTTCAAACAATGTAGCATTTGACAGCCCATAGATCCTAAAAAAAAGATGAGTGTTTAACTACATTTGTAATATTATTAACTAGAGCTGGGCAATATATCAATATCGTGATATGAGACTAGATATCGTCTTAGATTTTGGATATCGTGATATGGCATAAGTGTTGTCTTTTCCTGGTTTTAAAGGCTGCATTACAGTAAAGTGATGTCATTTTCTGAACTTACCAGACTGTTACCCACTTAGTCATTATATCCACATTACTGATGATTATTTATCAAAAATCTTATTGTGTAAATATTTTGTGAAAGCACCAATAGTCAACACTACAATATCGTTGCAGTATTAATATTGAGGTATTTGGTTAAAAATATTGTGATATTTGATTTTCTCCATATCGCCCAGCCCTATTATTAACTGCTTATCAATGAGGGTAAACTAAATACTTGAAACACTCTTCATAACACAATACAATTCAACAGCACCACAAACTACAGCCTCCAAAATGACTGAAGTCGAATCAACAACTCTCAAACTTGATCAACAAAGACTGAACATTTTTCTTAAATATTTCTTTTGCCATAATATTTGTGAGATACAATATCCTCTTTCTAATTTCTCAATTCTGAATTAAACATGACTGTCATTTCATTGTTCTCCAGGTCACTTCCTGTTGTCATATTTGTTGATTGACCTGATTAAAAAATCGGCACCAGCCAGGATTGTCACTGTGTCCTCCATGGCTCACTCCTGGGGCTCCATCAATCTGGAGGACATCAACAGCGAGAAGAGTTACGACAAGAAGGCAGCCTACGCTCAGAGCAAGCTAGCCAATATCCTCTTCACCCGCTCTCTAGCTAAGAAACTAGAAGGTGTGCAATATGCCCTTATCTCTGTCATTAAAGCCATTTTAAGAGAAGGTGGAAAATATTGTTTTACCCTCATGTACAGTTACAGTAATTGTAGAATTGACTTTGTCTTTCAGGCACAGGTGTGATGACATATTCTCTCCATCCTGGAGTCGTCCAGACCGATTTATGGCGTCATCTGAGCGGCCCTCAACAGATTGTCATGAAGATGGTCAGCCCTTTCACCAAAAACTCTTCCCAGGGAGCTCAGACGAGCATTTACTGCGCAGTGGAACCGTCACTGGTGAAAGAGAGCGGTGGATACTACAGGTACACTTTGCTTTTACATGCAGCTAAACAGATTTCAACAACATTCTGGAGGTCAAGGAGATAATTGGCAGTTAATAAGGTGTGTGTGTGTGTGTGTGTGTGTGTGTGTGTGTGTGTGTGTGTGTGTGTGTGTGTGTGATAATGTTAATTGTCTTAAAAATACACAATATAGTAACCAAAACTACTAATAGTGTGGGTAATTAGTCTTACATAAACATGAATTGTCTAGTTAGAGTTGTGAAATAATTGCTACATGGCTTTGTTAGCTACCTAGCATACAAATGTAGTAACTGTTAATGTTAAGTTGCATATACAAGACTTTTACAGGACACAATAGTTGGCTTGTAGATTAGAACGTATTTACAATCAGTTATTTGCTATTTGATGGAATACATATCGAGCAGCAAGGGCAGCTAAGGAGGAACTCAACCATGAACTCATTGTGCATTGAATCACGCAGAACCACACTGAATGTATGAAAGAGACAAATATCCAAATTTGACGTCGCTCATCTAATGCGTCTTTGTTTACAGCGACTGTGCTCCTGCCAACTGCTCAGCGGCCGGTAAGGACGACAACCTTGCACAGAAGTTGTGGGATTTGAGCTGTCAGATGCTGTCGATAGAGTGGGAATGAGGCAACCTGAATTTAAAATAAAATTCTTCAGTTTAAAGTCTTACAGGGTTTCTTTGCATTATTTTTCACTACAGCCAACCAAGAAATTAATGTTACAAAACATTATCTTTAATATGAGTTTTCTTACGGTTACATTTTTTTCTAGCACTTCTTGTTTGTTTTTTATACTAACATAAAGTATTTGTATTTTCAACATGGCACTACTTCTAATTAAGAAAATACTGAGTATATAAAATAAAGTATATAGTTTGTGTGAAGATTCTGATTTACAGAAATGACCACAAACTTCAATAGTTTTCTATCCATTTTTATAACGGCCTAGTAGTGGATATTTGGATAAAATTGTGGAATAAAAAGAAAAACTTGACTCAGATGAAAGACTGCACTTCCATGTTGCAAATGTTTTTCTGTACCTGTATTTCCTAGCATTAAACCCAGTGTTGCACTCCATCCTTTTTGTCTTTGTTCCTACTTGCACATGCTTCATATTTCAATTAATTGTATGCAAAGAAACACATTTTTGGACTTTTTTACATTGGAAAAGGCGAGCAATCAGCACCACAATATACAAAGCAGTATTGTAATTTCATGAATTTTCATTGTGATATATTTTACAAGGGAATGTCGCCACAGACACATAGCTCGCAGTAACTCTTATTAGTGATCCATAGGCTGAATGACCAGTGTTACCTCATTTGGCGAAAGAAAGTGACTTTACAGGCATTTAAATTAAATGAAAAACTGTTATATGATGATGATATTACTCTAAAGCACCTAGTTAGTCATTTTAAACCGCTACAACAAAGGTTTTGTGGGCACAGTCCCTGACAGAGAGTAATAAAGACAACCGCAGATAATGTGATACCACTGTATGATCTCTTATGTGCCTGCCGTAGATAAATAAGGGCAATAAATCAAAGATAACAGCTAAATATGTACATGACTGGATTGGGGATTTGCAAAGTTAACTGCAACTAAGATGACCATCAGGAAAAACTACCCATGATTCTGCTGCACTGAATCAAACCAAAAACTTAATCTTGTCATAGAATGTGAGGTTGTTTGATTGGTTTTAGTGAAAACACTGATATGACCCAAATGGTTAAAAGAAACCACAGCAGAAATAAAAGTAAGTGTGTACCTTTGAGTACATTACAATTTTTTAACATGCAGTGTTTGTGAAAACTTAATTTCTCTGTGAATAAGTAGTCTGTTTGTTTCTATAATATTTTGATTAATTATTCATTGCATAATGTGTCCAAAGGTAACTGCATACACTGTTATTTATGGACATGCTTGCATTGTGTGTGTGGGGGGGGGGGGGGGGGGAGGAAAGAAAGAATAGTTGGTTTCAATGCATCTCCCTTTAACTCAACATCTTTCTAATTATAAAGCTAATGGAAGGTAAGTTAAGGCCACACTCTAATTTTAAATGACTTAAATGTAAAGTACCCATACCCAATATTTTAAAACGTGATTGGTTGGTTGTTAGTTATAGTAGAACTGTGATAAGCTTCAATGAAACAAGACTTGAAGTCACCCCATTGTTTGATAACGGTGACTACTACTACTACTATTAAACGTGGTCCAATCATTTGCAAGGCACCATAAATGTGTGCACTGAAGTCCTTCATCTCCATGGCCACGCATACAATTAATCATTAATGTTTCATAAAGAAAAGAAGCTGGCTATAAGAATCAAGCGTGAGTCGGGCACTGATATCATCACAGGGAAAAGGCAAATGGAATGGATGTAAGGATGCATGACAAAACTGGACTATACACAGTTTTTAAAGAATGCTGAACACATGTTTTTCTGGATGTGATGTTGCCTGGAGGAAAGAGTGATGTTGACTTAATGGTGTAATAAAGATGTTTGATTTTCTTTCTTAGTGATGTTTGCTCAGAATGGAAGAAGCTGAAGACGGTATTGCCGTGGTAGGCATCGGATGCAATTTTCCAGGGGGTAAGCCATTTGAATTTGGGAACTTCATTTTGGTTTTCTTTGTGTTTCTTTATATTTTATCGCCACATTTGCCATTTACAGATCTTTCTCCGTCTCCCACAATGTGTATTAAGTTAAATGAACAATATCTCTGAATGTAGATATAGAAAATAGAACAGACAAATTACATAATTTCAGCATTATTAGACAAGGTCTGAAATGAATCCCTGGTAATTCTAAAAATTATGTTTTATTTTATTCTGATAAAGTTCATTATTTATGTATTTCATTTCACAACACAGTTTCTACCCTTTTCACCATAACTGTGTTTACAAATCAGGAGAATTATGCAATTAACAGTGGGCATTTATCTCCTGATACAATTTATAGTACCACTCTTACCATTGAACTTTTAAGTTTTATATATATCTTTCCAAACAGGAGAAGGGCTTGACAATTTCTGGAAGGTCTTGGTGGATGGGAGAAACTGTTCTGTGCCAATTCCCAAAGAGAGATTTGACTTGTCCAGCTGGTATGATCCTGATGAAAACAAAGCGGGTAAATCCCACACGGCCAAGGCTGCTCTCATCGACGGGTATGGTATTTAAACATTATTATATAACCTATTTAGATAGACCCACTTATATGTTTTGCAAATATATTATGTGTGTGCATATAGTCTTATAGACTTGTCTTTTTCCCTGTTGATAAAATTATAGAAATACCATTTTTTGTAATGAGTAAATGACAACAGGTGTGTCCATTTCTTTGCACTCTTACTTTTAGATTGTCCTTTTTAAACTGGGTTATTGAGACATCTGAACATTTTTGGGACATATTCAAAACATATTTACGGTCCTCTTTGTGTCAGAAAATATATATGGATAGAAATGTTGGTGTATTTGCTTAAGTATTCTAATGTTTAGTGATTGTGATGAACTTGTTGATTATGTCGCTGATTGTGGATTACCACCAGGTGTGAGATGAAACTTGTATTGCCTTGCCTTGAAAAAAAGTGTGGTCGAAACATTGGTTTTCCTAAGTTTGCTGTCATCTTTTCTTCAATATATGGTCTTTAAAGCTAACACATGATCACTAAAAATGACAATGATAAATATCGGCACATAGAAAGACAGTGGCAACTTGTGAGAGAAGGGATTTTGGATTATCAAAAATGAAGAAGGGACCCTGGACCAACTTAAACTTTGGTATTTACTTAAACAAACCAAGTGTTGTACAGAAAGCCCCTTCTTCATTTCTTAATCCTCTCGCATTGCCTGTGAATAACCAGCATCCCACTGAGTTATGCTGCTGTGCAGAGCACTTGTGACTTTCTCATACTATGGTCATCACTGGGTAATTTCACTTTAGGGAATTAAAGTATTACATTATTAAAATAATCTATTTCTCAGTCACTACATTTGATCTAATTGTTTTTTAAATCTTTTTAGGTTCAATGAATTTGACCACAAGTTTTTCGGCATCAGTGACAGTGAAGTGGAACAAATGGACCCTCAACAAAAACAGCTCCTTCAGTGCGTCTACAGGGCGTTGGAGAATGCTGGAATTCCCATGGAGACTGTCAGTGGGACCAGTACAGGAGTGTTTATTGGTATGTCAGTAAAAACATGGTGCCAGTGACTGGCTTTTAAAAAAATTGTTTTGTGTAATATTTCCATCAGATTTTTACTTCTGTTGTTTGAATTATCCTACTATCTTAATAACCTTCATGTGATAACAATGGTTTTATTATAGGCCTAATGAACAGAGATTATGAGACAAATGCTGCACACGTGCACCCAAGTGTGATCAACCACTGGACTGGCACAGGCCTTGCCATGAGTATTGCATCAAACAGAGTCTCCTACATCTTTAACTTCACTGGGCCCTCACTGTCCATAGACTGTGCCTGCTCATCATCTCTTGTGGCTCTTCATCTTGCCTGTCAATCCATTAAACAAGGTCTGTACAGTATCTATAACTAAAGACCATGACACTTTTTAGATCAGTCTGTAACTCTAAAAGAAAGCAATGCCATAGGCGTGTGGTTCTAATTACAAGGATATATTAAAATATTATTGTGTGATATAATGAAATGTGTTTTATTTTTATCAGGCGATTGTGACATGGCTGTTTGTGGTGGAGTCAACTGCATCATAGAGCCAAGAGTGTTTGTAGCTCTCAGCAAGGCCAAGATGATCTCACCTGAGGGGACCAGCAAACCTTTCTCCAGCAGAGCAGATGGCTATGGTAGAGGGGAGGGCTGTGGGGTTGTTCTCCTGAAGCCTCTGAAAAAGGTCAGAATATGAATCAGATTTATTGTCACACACACATACAAGTACATGTAGCAAAATACATCTCTGCATTTAACCCATCCCTCTTCTCCAGGGAGCAGTGGGCAGCTATGATCAGCGCCCGGGGACAATATGCCGAGTAATAAAAGTGCAACAATTTATTTTTTTCTCCTTTATCAACAAGCAACCATATCAGATATTAGAGCAACATCGATGAATAACTGATTGACCAACTGATTGACCAACAATGTTGTATTAGTCAGCAACGTCCTAGTTCCTGTTAGCCCTGTTTCTCTCCACTCACAAAATAACATAATATTCAGTACCCATGTCATTGCATATTAATATGACATGCGTTACAATGTTACAAAACATTATACTCTTGATCTTGTTTCATTTTAGACTTATTGTTGCTTTACAGGCTATACAAGACCATGACCATATCTGGGGTATCATCAGCAAAACAGCAGTCAACCAAGATGGACACTCAGTGACTCCAATCACCAAACCCTCCATGACACAACAACAGGAGCTGTTACAAAGAGTCTACTCAGAGTCTGACATTGCAAATGTCCAATACATAGAGGCACATGGGACTGGAACTCCAATTGGAGACCTAACAGAGGCAGCAAGCATCTCAAACGTCATTGCTAAAGCAAAACCTACTGGTTCAGAGACACTGCGGATTGGCTCAGTAAAGAGCAACATTGGACATACAGAATCTGCAGCTGGAGTGGCCGGACTTATTAAGGTTCTCCTAATGATGACGCATGAGACCATTGTTCCCTCAGTTTTCTACTCTGAGGAGACTGCCAGTGTAGATGCCAAAGCCCTGAACATTAAAGTTCCTAAGGAAGCAGAAAAGTGGGAAGCCTCCCATGCACGAATTGCAGGAGTTAACAACTTTGGCTTTGGGGGTACAAATGCACATGTCATTGTCAAACAGTACAAACAGTCACACATTGAGAAAAAGCATGATGGGAAACAGGCAAAGTATTTTATCATGTCTGCAAATTCACCAAAATCTCTTACTCTGATGATGGAACACACCATTAAACAGCTAGAAGCAGACAGCAAAGTTGATCTAGATTCTCTGCTGTACACGTCAGCTTGTAGGAGGAGCCATCGAAAGCATAAATACAGAAAAGCTATCGTTGTTTCATCTGTAGTCGATCTTAAAGAGAAGTTAAATGCCACTGTGGGCAAAAATATTCGTCCGTCTTACTCAGATCCAAGGTTAGTGTTTGTTTTTTGCGGAAATGGCGTCACTTTCCATGGCATGTGCAAACAGCTACTAAAACATGAGCCTGTATTCAGGGATAAGATCAAAGAGATTACGGAACTTTTCCAAAGACTGAGTATGCTGAACATCTTGGACATGCTTGAGAGTGAGTTTGAGGGTAGTGACTACAATAACCCACATGTTGTCCAACCACTCCTCTTTGCTATCCAAGTTGGCATTACCACCCTACTCAGACACTGGGGTGTCAAGCCAGATGCAATGCTTGGACACTCCGTTGGCGAGGTTCCAGCCGCTCACTGTTCTGGCCTCTTGACTCTTGAGGATGCAGTAAAAGTAATTTATTTCCGCAGCACTCTCCAGAACAAAGTCACTGGGGGGAAGATGCTTGTAATCAGCAACATGGCTGTTTCAGAAGTAACAGCTATTCTCCCTTGTTACTCTGGTAGAATTTGCCTTGCTGCTTTCAACAGTCCACAGTCCTGCACCCTGTCAGGTGATGCAGATGCAATTGAGAGCCTTTATAAGGAGCTAAGCACCTCAGTCAACAGTCAGAATCTGTTCCTTCGTGTCCTGGATGTCCCTGCTGCTTACCACAGCCACATGATGGACCCAATTCTGACAGAAATTGAGGAGACAATTGGTTCTTTACAGGTGAATGGTCTTGACACAGAGTTGTTCTCAACAGTAACGGGCAAGGAAGTCCAGCAGGGTGATTTCTGCACAGGGGAATACTGGGCTAGAAACATTCGTGAGCCAGTAGCTTTTGAGCAGGCAGTGAGGTCAGCAACTAAAGGAAAGACAAATACTGTGTTTGTAGAGATAGGGCCAAGAAGGGCACTACAGAGAAACATCATGGAATCTCTGGGTAATGACACAGCTGTTCTTGCCTCTGTGCAGCCAGAGAAAGATCATGAAACGATGATGTCCGTTGTGTCTAAGCTGTTCAAACTGGGTGTCCATGTAAATTGGAACACCTTCTATAGAGGATATGAGACAATGCCACTGCCTATTCCGAAATACCAGTTTGATTGCTCAGACAGAGATGTTATCATTGGAGCAGCACAGAAAAATACAGCGAGTAATCATCCAGTGCTCTGTCAGACAGGAAGTGAAAGCAACATTTTCAGCTGTGATCTGATGTCTGACTCTTCTTACTACCTGAAAGAACACAAGCACAACGGCATACCCATCATCCCTGGTGCCTTCTATGCTGAGCTGGGTTTATCTGCATTCATGGCCAGTGCCAAACCAAAAGTACCGCTCAGCTCCCTGCAGCTCAGTGTCAGTTTTCACAGTCCATTTGTTTTAACAAAGAATTCACCTGAAATGAAGGTTCAATTTGAACAAACAGAGAAAGAAACTAGGTTCATGGTATTCTCCCCATCTGCAATGTATGCATCAGGCACAGTGGTTCCAAAGAAAGTGAGGCTGATTGAGGAGCAGTGCATTTCACTAAGCTCCATCTACAAAAGATGCAAATCTGTAGTGAGCTCTCAGGAGTTCTATGGGTATCTCTCTCAAGGAGGTTTTCAGTATGGAGACGTCTTCCAGAATAAGGCAGATGTGTACTATGGAGAAGATCTCAAGGAGGCTTTTGCAAATGTCTCCGTTTCAGAAGAACTGCAGTCTCAGTTGCATGACTACTGCATTCATCCTGTTGTGCTGGATTTTCTGATGCAGCTTCTCCCAGTTACAGTAGAGCACATTTTTGCTGGTAGACCAGGATTTCCTGCCAAAATAGGAAGTTTGACAGTGTTTGAACCTTTGCAAAATGAGATGATTGTCTATCTGAGAGCAATTGACGTGGGCGTTGATCACTTTGAGATTTGTGGCTGCTTTACAGATAAAGAAGGAAGAGTGTTGGTTGAGGTTAAGCATGTGATAATTAAGTACCTTGGCAGTCGCTCGCATGTGGTTGAGGAGTATTTCTACCATAATGCCTTTAGTGTCATCCCTGAAGGTGTCACACCTGTTCCTCCTCCTAAGGCCTTAGTATTCTGTGACTGTATAGGGATCTCTAAAGGCCTGGAACAATATTTGGACTCTAGGTCTAGATATGTTTCATTCACACATGCAACAGATATCTTGAGCAATGGGTTTCCTTCTCTCTTGGCAAATCTCAACATAACAGATATTGAGAAAAACTTTGATGAGGTCTTATTTTTGTGGGGCAATGCAGACCTCACTTCACTGGCAGCTGATGTTGTTCTACAGAATTGTGCGAGCTGCTGTGAGACTTTCCGCCAAATAGTCCTTGAGCTAAAGCGCATTTCCTTCCCATACTCAATCAGAGCAGTCACCTACTGTTCTTCTGACATCACAATAGACCACATAAGTCCAGGTTTTGCTCTCGCTGGCATGACAAGATCATTTGCTGCAGAGATACCAGATCTTTCATTTCAGCTGATTGATATAAGCACTATCTCTGCTAAGGACATTGCAGCTCTGTCTGAGGTCCTAAGGTCCCATCCTTGCAGCAAGTACCCAGAGTTGGTGGTAAAAGATGGTCTGATTCTGAAACCTTCCATTGTCCGCACTCAACCTGAGCTCAATGACCATTCAGAGGGCAGTTTTTCCTCTAAATTGTCTGAGCCCTGCATCATTCAGACAGCTGAGGCACACAGGATGACTCAACTGAGTGCCATTCATTTTGAGGAGGAGGCCCAGCCAATCAGCGATACATCAGTTGAAATTCGGCCCACTAAGATATGTGTTCATTCATCTGATTACTTCCCTGTCAGTGCTTCACATCTGAAATTTGGCCAGACAATGTACTGGAACAAACACTCATCACAGAAACACAAGCTACTGGCTCTTGATTTCAGTGGTACAATTACAGCAGTCGGAAAAGATGTCAGGAAATTAAAAGTGGGAGACCACGTTGCTTCCTGTTACCCCGTGGTGGCAGCCAGCAAGGTCAGAGTTCCAGAGGATGTGTGCTACAGCACCAAGCGGTTCCCATTCCTTCAAAAAGCACCCTGTGTATCCTACTTTGTGCTAGCATGGGAGATCCTGCATCGAGCCTTACCTAGAGCCAAACATAATCTAGGAATCATATCCTCTCTGCCCGATTCTGCTCTGATAAAAGTCTTGGCACTCACTTCTTACAAGTCAGGTTGGAATGTGATTGTTGGCACACAGTGCAATGACTCTTTTGTCAATCAAATGGATGTATTTGTCGTCCTGCCTCCATTTGATGAATCTCTGATTGCTAAAATTTGCAATTTTACAGGTGTCCAACATGTTGTCTTCATCTGTGAATCTCAGATGCAGTGTTTGCTTGCTCAGGATATGTTCCAAAGTGTAAAGGAAACTGTTTATGTGCAGACAATTACGATGCCAGTCATTTTGCAAAAGGGATCCTTGAGTGCACAAGGGCCATACATTTATCACTGGCTGAAATCCTTGAACTTGAGCAGGAAATTTGCTCTTGAAAGCTTTACCTTTCAGAATGTAAAATCTGAAAGCATTGCAAGCCTAGATCCAGTGACACTAAAATCATACTTCAACTCAAAGAAGTTGGCTGTTGTAGCTCTGGATAAAGGTGGCAGCAGTACACTGTCTGACATTCCATTGCTGCCAACAAAAAAACAGCTTTTCCGAAAGAGAGCAGTGTACATAGTGGTAGGTGGTCTTTCTGGTCTGGGATTTGAAACTGTAAAGTTCATCTCTCAAAGAGGGGGTGAGTACATTGTCATACTCTCCAGGAGCAAGCCCACACCAGATGTGCAGCAAGAGATACACAATGTGGAGAAACAGTGTGGAAACTGCATCACTACCATGGAGTGTGACATATCTGTGTCTGAGTATGTGCACAAGGTTATCAGTGTCATCTGCCAGAAATTCCCTGGTTATCCAATCAGAGGAGTGTTTCACAGTGCAGTTGTCTTACATGATGGGCTGATTGAGACCCTTAACAGATCTCTTTATGAGAAGGTTCTAAAACCCAAAGTAAATGGTGCACTGAATTTGCACCATGCAACACAGCACTGTCAGCTGGATTACTTTGTGTGTTACTCTTCAATCTCAGCTTTTCTGGGAAACGCATCACAAACAAACTATGCAGCAGCTAACTCATTCCTCGACATGTTCTGTCAGTACCGGCGCAAACTTAGGTTGCCTGGACAGTCTATCAACTGGGGAGCTCTAAACCTCGGTCTCCTTTTTAACAAGGAACATTTCCAGCGGTTTCTGGAGGCAAAGGGAATGATGGTGTTGGATGTGGCTGAGATTCATAAAAGTCTGGAGCAATGCCTTGTGCTCAATCGACCCCAACAGGCTGTTTGCAGGTTTCACTTCAGAAATATCAGGTACAACATTCTCTCTCAAAATGCAGCCTTGACCATGCGCCTGTCTGCATTGGTAGAGGAGGCTTTCCAAAAATCAAAAGAGACAGACTCTCAAACTAAACAAGCTGAATCCGTCTCACCAAAAGAATATGTTGTCTCTCTGCTTTGTGAGACCATTGGCATGGATAAAAGTGAGCTGAAGGATGAATCACCTCTTTTATCCTTAGGCATTGACTCCATGCAGGCCATGACTCTGCAGAATCTCATCTTTCAGGAGAGAGGTGTGAATGTGCCTTTGGTGAAATTATTGGATCCCAATGCTACACTATCAACAGTAGTAGCTATACTGAGTGAAGAAGGTGAAAGTTCCAGCGATAACCAAGACTCTCTTCCTGTTGAAAGCATTGTTGGTGTTTCTACCAGATTGTAAAAATGACAACTGCAGATACAGAAATGTAAACAGTTATGAGAACATCATGATACTAATTAAAAAGGTTTTTATTGAATTCAATAGAAGGCTCATGATGGCCATTGCAATACGACAGCATTCTTGTGTTAATGCCACATGTTCATAATGTTTTTTGATTATGTTATTGTCTTTTTGTAAATGTGTGGCCCTGGATATTGTTGGTATTTTAGTTTTACATTTTTAAAACCACACAGCATGTTATTTTACTCACTTTTTTTGTATCACAGTTTTACTCGTTCTGTTTAGTAATATGTTCATGATGACAGTCAGTATTTCAATTAAATAGACAATTATTGTTGATAAAGGATGATTTTCAATAATGAATAATTTATGTAAATAAAGTATTAAAGTTAATGTAGGTACATTCCTATTTTCTTTCAATGATTTTCATCATTATATGTGGTGGTGATGGCGCAGTGGATATGACACATGCCTTTGGTGAGGGAGACCCGGGTTAAATTCCCACTGCGATACATCAACCAATGTGTCCCTGAGCAAGACACTTAACCCCTAGTTGCTCCAGAGGCGTGTGGCCATATGGAGTCGCTTTGGATAAAAGTGTCAGCTAAATGACATGTAATGTAATGTAATTATTATTTAAAGCTCGTCTGTAGTTGTTAAAATCGGTCACAGGGTTCAGTCCACATAATGCTAGCGTGAACTTACTTTGATCTGCCTGCTTTACGTTCACTCATCTCTCACAGGTCATGGCCAGTTGTTATCACTGCTAGCTCCTTGATCTGATTGATAATCATCTTTATGATGATGATGATAATGAAACAAAACAAGTGATACATTATTCTGGCATGTCCCATAAATGTTCAATTGGAGGCATGTATAATAACTTACTATGAGCCTTTTTCTTTCTGAACCACTAATGTGCGGACAAGGACATTGCCACAACAAGGACAAACATGCTATTGAAATGAAAACAGATAACAGTTTTCCATGATGTAAGTGTTTATAGCACTGCTTACCTAAAGTTGAAATCCCAATTAAGCAATTCCTCTTTTCAATCAAGAAATGTTTTGGCTGAGGAGTTTTGACAATACAGATATTTTATATTGCATTGAATGTAAAACATTTTAACTTTTTGACATCATAGCAATTTGTAATGACCAATACTGTAGTTTAAAAAGATGATACTAATGAATTCCTACATTTCGTCATCTCAACATGTCAAGTGTTGTTTTTAAATTGTTTGCTGTTTCATGACACAATCAAACAACCTGCCAAGTTCTCTATGCACTTGATCAGATTTGTTTATTAATTAATATTCCTTCATTCAGTTCACACAATTGCAATTTTATTAACCAAGCAAAGTTCCAAATTGATCCAAAGCCCATGTTGTTTGTTCACACTTCCAAAAAAAAATCAGCGATGCTTCAATGATTACAAATAATACAAAATTAAAAGAAAAATATGTACAGCTTCAAAAATCTATTTCTATATTTTATTTTATTTTGAATTTTGAATGCTAAACATTTTCTATGCCACCCATGGTAAATCCTTGGGCCAAAAGGAGTGTTGCAC
Organism: Gymnocephalus cernua; assembly: GCA_023631565.1. Lineage (NCBI taxonomy): Eukaryota > Metazoa > Chordata > Actinopteri > Perciformes > Percidae > Gymnocephalus > Gymnocephalus cernua. Next base: position 24,555,002 of record CM042446.1, read on the forward strand.
TCTACCCCAACAGCACACTAAACCCATCAAATGACAAAGCAAACAAGCTGCAATAATCATCAACATTCAAACTGTGCAGTGACAATGACAGTGGAGTTCCACATTAGCAATATTAGGTTTTGGCTACACAAACAATACTTGCTAATAGGAAAAAAATAATTGTGGGTTTTAGTCTGATTTATTAATAGACAAACACATAAAATATCACCAGCCTTATTTATTCCAATCTCATTTTGTGATTTATTGTAAAAATCATCTACAGAAAAACTTAATATAAAAGCAATATAAACACAGACATTACAATAGAAATCAGGAAGCAGTATGGCATTGTATTCAATCATTTGTAACTAAGCCAATATGTCAGTGGAAAAACAACTATAATATATACTTACTAACTATAAAATATTATCGTAGGGTTGTAGAAACAAACCAACTGTAAAGAATTTCAATCAATCTGAGAAAAAAAAAACACAGCAATTAAACAGTTCAGTGTCCATGCAAAAAAAAAAATAATAATGATTCCATCCCTTTTAGTTTTAATTTAAAGCATTCTTTTATGCAGTACATTAAAATGATTCATTATTCTTTACAATAGCTGACAAAGTAGCCAGTGTACTGTTCGGGTCCAATATTCTAACCAAAGGCACATTCACACCTGTCTCTTGGAAAATCTTATTCTGCAGAGTCATGGCCAACATTGAGTCAATACCCAGCGCACACAGAGCTGAGTCATCATCCAGCTCATCTACACTAACATTGCTGATGTCACTGACAATTGATCTCACACTTCCATGTGTGGAAGACAAATGCTGAACAATCGGTTCATTGCTTAGTTCATCTTTTAGCTCCATTTCCACTAAAGCTGACAGCCGCTCTCTGAGAGATGCATTTTGTGAAAGTACGTGAATGTGCAGATTTTTGAAATTGAACTTGCATATGACTTGTTGTGGTCTGTTTATCACAAGACACTTTTCAAGTGCCTCTTGCACATCACACACATCCATTACCATCATCCCCTTTGCCTCCAGGAACTTTTGGAAATGGTCTTTGTTCAACAAGAGGCCAAGGTTTAAAGGGCCCCAGTTGACGGACTGTCCAGCAAGTCCAAGGTTTCTCCGATAATGACAGAATGTGTCGAGGAAAGAATTGGCTGCTGCGTAGTTACACTGTGAGGCATTGCCAATGAATGAAGAGATGGAGGAGTAGCACACAAAGATATCTAGTTTGTTGTGAAGTGTTGCATAGTGTAGGTTTAGAGCCCCACTCACTTTGGGCTGCAGCACCTTTCGGAAAAGGGACTCATCGAGGTTTTTGATCAACGCATCATGTAATACTGCAGCACTGTGAAACACTCCTTTGATTGAACAAGAGGAGAATCGTTGTTTGATCTTTGAGATCGCGTCCACAACCTGCATCGACACAGAAACATCACACTGGACATTCATGATTGTCACCTCATATCTTCTTTGGAGGAGTTCCATTTCAAACTGCATTTCATCAGTCAGAGTACTTCTGGACAGTGTTGCAATACAACCTCCACCATTATGGGCAATGAACTTTACCGTCTCTAGTCCCAAACCAGAGAGCCCTCCGGTTACAATATAAACACAGCTTTGTTTAAAAAGTTTCCCAGGCCTTGTAAACAAAGGGATATCAGACGCTGGACAGTCACATTCTCTGTGATCTAGAACAACTTGCTGCACTGTCTTTGTTGCAAAGTATGACTCATCATCTGCATCTGTCTGCGGCTCTTCTAGGCTTGATAATTGAAAAATCTCCCTTTTCAAAGGTAGAGACTCTGAATCAAAGCCTAATGACATTAGCCAATCCAAGATATTCCTGTTTTGTACTTGCAGATTGGCTCTCTGGAGAACATTCGCCACATCAAGCTGATGTACATGCATGTGTTTACTCTTCAATGCAAACATGTTAGCTGAGAGTGAGGATGACATGTCATTGCTACATACAAAAATAAGGTGTCTATCATGAGTACCGCTGTCATGCATTCCCTGCCAGGAGTGATCAAACGGGGGCAGAAAAACAAATGCATGACTATGATCAAAATGCAGAGATTTCCCTTGCAAAGAAGAAACATTCCAGCCTGACCTGTTTGCTGTCAGAGCCAAAACCTTCATCAGAGCAGAGGCTGAGTTGGAGGAGATGATGAGCAGCTTTCTGGGCTGTTGTTTTACCGTAGACAGTATTCTCTGCAGGATCTCCCATGCCAGTATGAAGTAAGACACACAGGGAGTCTCTTTCAGAAACGGAAGCCTCTTTGTGCTGTAGCACACGGCTTCAGGAATTATAATCTTCGCAGTGGCAGCAACTGGGTAACATGAAGCTATATGATCTCCCACTCTTAGATGACAAACATCTTTCCCAACAGCTGTGACAATGCCACTAAAATCTAAAGCGAGGAGCTTGTGAGTCTGTGACGTATGCTTGTTCCAATACATTGTCTTGCCGAAGTTCAAATGTGAAGTGGTGACGGGAAAGTAATCAGATGAATGAGCGCAGACATGGGTAAGCTGCATCTCAACTGACTTCTCTTGGACATAATTTGCATTTGTGTCATAGGGGATGGCAGACAAGTGAGCCATTCTGTATGGATCAGTTGTCTGTAGAACAAAGTCACTCACATATACTGAGCGCATATCACTTTGACATAAAGCGCCGTCCCACATCGGGGTCCGTGCTATTCTTGTTGTTGATGCTTGGCCTTTGCTGATCATGACCTCTTGTTTTTTGCAGGTGTTTATCACACGAACCAGCGTTTGAATGTCTTCACTGGTTACAGAAGCAAGGTCAATCAGTTGAAACGAGAGACCTGCCATCTCAGCTGCACAAGCCCTTGTCATACCAGACAGCACAAAACCAGGACTGACATGGTCCACAATCGTTTCTGCCGATCTATAGGTTATGACGCGAACAGTGCAAGAGCGTTTGCTCTCATTCAATGCTAAAACAATCTGGCGAAACAACTCACAGCAAGTCACCAAGCAGTCCAGCATCTTCTCAGATGACAAGTGACTGAGGTCCTCTACACCCCAAATGAAGAGAACATTTTCCAAATCCACATTGGTGGTAAGTGAGTCAAACACTAAATTTTGAATTTGATCTGCAATCCAATGCTCTCTGCTCTCCACAAGTGCTGACTCTGGGTGTATGTATGGCCTAAGTCCTTTAGCAATGCCAAGTTTGTCTTCAAAAACTATTGCTTTTATTTTGTGATTTTGCAAGTCTTTCCTATCAGGAATTTCAGTTATTTCATTGTGGTAGAACCGTGACTTTAGAACACTTGAGCAATTGCCCAAAAATGAGATCCTCACCCCCTTAAGTTCCACCAGTACATGACCCTTTGTGGTGGAAAAGCTACCACATACATCAAGAAAGTCTGGAGTTTCCTGAGTGACCCGTAAGTACATAACCATTTCCTCTTGTAGTGGTCCTGAAATGGCTACACTACCGATAGCAGAAGGGAATCCCTGCTTAGCTGTTAGCCGTCCGATAGCTACCACAGCGCTCATTTGCAAGAAATAGTCCAATAACACAGGGTGAATGAAATACTCATGAAGGTGTTTTAGAAGTTCACTAGGGACTTGAATTGCTGTGACAGCTTCCTTGAATTCATTTCCAAAATGCACATCGTCAAGCTGTTTAAAGACAGCGCCATATTCAAATCCTGCTTGAGAAAGAATTGAATAAATCTCTTTTCTCTTTATAACCAATTTGCACCTCTGGGAGATCATGTCAAGACAAATGGTTGGTTCTTCTAACAGCGGTTGGCCATCTGTACACCTGTATGTGCCAGAGGTATGTGTTGCGACAGAAGACTGTATTTTAAATGAAGCCTGATTCTCTGCATGTTCCAGTGTCACTTTCAACTGCTGACAGTTTGAGCTTAGTGTAAGCAGATTCTCAAATCGTACACTGAGCTGGAGCAGAGAAACAGGTTTCTTTGGCCTTAAACTTGCCATCACTGAGGCATAAGCTAGTTCAACATAGAACGCGCCTGGCACAATGGGAATGCCGTTGTTTTTATGCTCCCAAAGATATGGTGCAGTCTCTAATGAGAGGTTGCACATGTACTCTTTGTTTTCCTGCTTTATTTGGGATATGAGCTTATGTGGGGAAAACACAGATGATTCACCACCTTTTCTCACAGCTTCAAAGTTCAATTCTGTCTTTGTTTTGACAAACTGATAGACTGGAAAAGCTATGGGCAATGTCTCAGAACCTCTGTAGAGTTGTTGCCAGTCTACTCTGATGCCCAGTTCAAATAGTTTTGCCACGGTAGACAAGACTGTGTCGTAATCTTTCTCTGGCTGAACAGAGGGAAGAACTATGGTGTTATTTCCCAAAGTCTCATGTATGTTCCTTTGGAGAGCCCTACGAGGTCCAATCTCCACAAAAACCACATTTGTCCTTGATTGCTTGTCTTTGGTGGCAGCACGCAGTGTTTGTTCAAATAAAACAGGCTCTCTGATGTTCCTTGCCCAGTACCTGCCTGTTCTAAAGTCACCATCTGAATAACTGTCTCCTGTCACTGTAGAATAAAGCTTGCACTCCATGCTGTTGGCATCCAAGGGATTGATACTTTTCTCAATGTCATCCAGTATAGGATCCATCATATGGCTATGGTATGCTGCTGGCACATCTAACTCATGGAGGAAAAGATTTTTCTCTGTAAACACAATCTTCAGCCTTTGATGAAGGATATCTATGGCATCTGCGTCACCTGACAGAGTGCAGGACTGGGGGCTGTTGAATGCTGCAACACAAATCTTCCCAGAAAACTCTGGAAGGATTTTTAATACCTTTTCTACTGCCACATTACCAACAACAAGCATTTTCCCCCCTGTGAGCTTACTCTGAAGATGACTGCGGTGATACACTACTTTTACAGCATCCTCAAGAGACAGGAGACCAGAACAGTGAGCGGCAGCAACCTCACCAACAGAGTGTCCAAGCACGGCATCAGGTTTGACACCCCATTGCTTTAGGAGAGTGGCAATGCCAACCTGAATCGCAAAAAGAAGAGGCTGGACAACATTTGCCTTGCTAAAATCCTCATTATCGTATTCACCAGCAAGCCATTGACTAATGCTGATGCTTTTATGACTCTGAAAGAGATTCTCAACTTCTCTGACCTTATCTTTGAAAGCAGGAACCTCTCTCAGGAGCTGCTCGCACATACCCCTGTAGGCAACCCCATTCCCACAAAACACAAACACCACCTGGATGTCAGGGCTTATTGGCCCAACCTTTGTTTTTAGTGCAGATGTCAGCTGATGTTTTAAATCTGAGAGAGAAGATGTTGGAAAGGCCTTTCTATATTTGTGTCTGGAATGACTCCTTCCGCATGCTGAGGTGTATGACAATGCGTGTAAGTCAACTGTTTGATCACTGACAAGCCTGTGGTGGGTGTCAGTAATAGACAGGATAAGTGACTTCTCAGAGGCTGCAGATATTACAAAGAGATTTGGACAGCCTTTTGGGGTCTGAGTGGGTACGGTGTTCTGTCTGTACTCTCTTACAATCACATGTGCATTTGTGCCTCCAAACCCAAAGCTGTTGATCCCAGCCACCCTTCCTAATGACCAATGTGTCTCCCATCTTTCAGCTTTAATCGGAATGTGTATAGGCAGAGTTTTTACATCTACACTGGCACTGTCTTCTGAGTAGAACACTGAGGGAACAATGGTTGCATGCTTCATCATTAAGAGTACCTTAATAAGTCCGGCCACTCCAGCTGCAGATTCTGTATGTCCAATGTTGCCCTTCACAGAGCCAATCCGCAGCGTCTCTGAACCGGGAGGTTTGGCTTTAGCGATGACGTTTGAGATGCTTGCTGCCTCTGTTGGATCTCCAACTGGAGTTCCCGTCCCATGTGCCTCTATGTATTGGACATTCGCAATGTCAGACTCTGAGTAGACTCTTTGTAACAGCTCCTGTTGTTGAGTCATGGAGGGTTTGGTGATTGGAGTGACTGAGTGTCCATCTTGGTTGACTGCTGTTTTGCTGACAATACCCCATATTTTGTTGCAGTCTTTTATGGCCTTTAGATAAAAAGTAAAATATTGGTAATGGTTTTAGCAGACCATTTATTATCTCTGCTGTATGCAATTTATTAATGGCATGAAATTATCATGAACAATAAACAGAATGCTTGCTTACGTTTTTCAGAGGCTTCAGGAGAACAACCCCACAGCCCTCCCCTCTACCATAGCCATCTGCTCTGCTGGAGAAAGGTTTGCTGGTCCCCTCAGGTGAGATCATCTTGGCCTTGCTGAGAGCTACAAACACTCTTGGCTCTATTATACAGCTGACACCTCCACACAGAGCCATCTCACAGTCTCCTAGTAAAATAAAATATGGAACATTTAAATGTTGATTAGCTTGCTTTCAGGCATGACATTAGGGGGGAAAAAAGAACTAAATACCTTGCTTTATAGCCTGGCAGGCTACATGTAGAGCCACCAAAGATGAAGAACAGGCACTGTCTATGGCAAAAGAAGGGCCAGTGAGATTAAAGGTGAAGGATATTCTATTGGCAGCCACACTCATGGCCGTCCCAGTGCCGTTGTAGTGGGTAATTGTAGCAGGACTGTTACTTCGGAGTATCTCGTAATCCCTGTTCATTAGACCTGCAACATTATTATGAAGCATAGTATGTCACAATTTGTGTATCATGAAATTGGGCTTGAACTTGTTTTAAATGTATCATAGAACGATAGACGATCACCAATGTAAACTCCAGTTCTGCTACCACTGATGTGTTCCATAGCGGTTCCTGCATCTTCCAATGCCCTGTATGTACAATGCAGAAGGAGTTTCTGCTGAGGGTCCATGAATTCAGCCTCTGCTTCAGTAATGCCAAAAAACTTGTGATCAAACTCATTAAACCTGAAATATAAAAAAATAGCAGATCTATCATAATCCGAAAAATCTTTCAATAGAAATGTAACACTTAGTCTTAACAGATCATGCTTACCCTTCTATAAGAGCTGCTTTGGTGGTCTGTGTTTTTCCAGGTTTGCTTTCATCAGCATCATACCAAAAAGTGGTGTCAAATCTCTCTGCTGGAATATCTACGGCACAATTCTTCCCCTCCAACAGAACCCTCCAGAAATTGTCCAAACCCTCACCTAAAATAAAACCACAATACCTTTGATTTACCTGAAGACAACTAGGGAAAAACACATTCACTCAGAAATTCAAAATGCTTGTATCATACCTCCAGGGAAATTGCATCCAATGCCGATAACAGCTATATCATCCTCTGCATCCTCCATTGTTCCTTTGAGATGGTGGTGAAGTTGCTCTGGGTGACGTGGTTGCTTTATTCTAAAAGCCTAAATGAAACTTCCAGGCCCTCCATAGTGAAGCTTAATGTTCAGTCCTGGTTGCTGTCTTTGGTCAGGACTAGAGCTGCTGTACCTTCCACCCTTTATAAACATTGTGCCTATGAGTTGGGACAAGAGGACACAACAATGCCCTGCCTTGTTGCATCTCAGTCGGCTTCATTTGGAACTAAATACACTAATTGTAACTTAAGATCATTGAAAAGGCAGCAGTGAATACGTTTTTTGTTCTTGTTTTCAGATTGACAAAAGACCACAGTATGTAGTAGAGTCTGCTTATCACTAGCAGATTTCAAAGCATTTCCACAGAAACCTGTGGTCACATCGTCTCGACAAGGAAATATTAATGTTTTTACTTAGATGTTCCTAAACATAACATTATTACTGTGGATGAGACTGCATTAATCAGGTGAAAGAACACAGAGAAAGAATCCATTTTTTTTCTTCAATTTATTTCAAAAGTATGCTTGAAAAAATAAACCCTAGAAAATAAGGACATTATTGGATGCCGCAGAATCTGCAGATAGATGCATCCTTATGAATCAATGTGTCTTGACAGTGGTAACATTCATAATTATGTTAAAGCTGGTCTAATTTGTATTACTTATCCATAAGTATCCAGACCCCTTCACTTTTACACATTTTATTATGTTGCAGACTTATTCTAAAATTGTTTAAATTCATTTTTTACTCATCAATCTTCACTCAATACTCTATAATGACAAAGCAGAAACAGGATTTAAGATTTTTTTTAACAAAAAAACGGAAATATCACATTGACATAGCCTAAGTATTCAGACCCCAACATCTTTTTGCTTTGACACTTAAATTTAGCTCAGGTGCCTCCCATTTGTCTTGATCAGCTTTGAGGCGTTTCCACACCTTGATTGGAGTCCACCTGTCGTAAATTCAATTGATTGGACATGATTTGGAAAGGCACACACACACACCTGTCTATATAAGGTCTGAAAGCTGAAAGAGCAAAAACCAAGCTGTGCGGTCAAAGGAACTTTCGGCAGAGCTCAGAGACAGGGCTGTGTTGAGGCACAGATCTGGGGAAGGCCACAGCGGCCTCCATAATTCTTAAATTAAAGAAGTTTGGAACAACCAGTACTCTGGAGAGAAGGGCGTTGGTAGAAGAGGGTACCAAGAATCTTGATGGTCACTCTGGCTGAGCTCCAGAGATCCTGTGTGGAGAAACTTTCAAACAACAATCACTGCAACACTCCAGTTTGGGCTTCATGGCAGTGTCAGACAGAAGCCTCTCTTCAGTGAAACATTCCTGAAAGCCTGCTTGGAGTTTGCAAAAAAAAAAAAAAAAAAGAAGCTCCTAAAGGACTCTAAGGCTAAGAACCCAATTACACACTCTGGAAAGACCAGAATATGGCTGTCCACTGACGGTCCCCATTCAACCTGAGAAGCTTAGGATCTGCAGGGAAGCCTGGCAGAAAATCCCAAATCCAGGTGTACAAAACTTCCTACCCAGGAAGAATTAAAGCTTTAATTGCTGCCCAAGGTGCTTTAACCAATTACTGAGTTAAAGGTCTGAATGGTTATGTCAATGTGACATGTCAGTGTTGCTTCTTTTAATATTTGCACACAAAAAATGCTTAAATCCTGTTTCTACTTTGTCATTATGGTGCATTAAGTGCAGGGGGCTATACATTTAAACTATTTTAGCACAGGTCTGAAACTTAAGTGAATGTAGGCCTACTGAATGTTAACAAGTGACAAATGTTTCAACTATGAGTGAAAACTGTCACTCAGTGATAAACCAGAGCATTCTCACCCAACTCTGCAGTTCCCCTCAGCTTTCATGTCCTCTCCACTCATTGTTTTTAAAACCTGTTTTAAAATCAATGTCATCAACCTTATTCCCAGTAACAGCAGGGAACGGTTTTCAGTGGGAAAAGCTGTTAAACCCACTGTGACCAGTAGCGTTTGTACAGCACCAACAGCACACAAGTCTGCAGCTGAACAACCTAGTGGAGCATTTGGCAACTAATAGTCAGATATTCCACTACGAAGCTGGCAAAGACCAAAAGAGAAGCAAAGTGAAAATGAATACTGGAGCCATTCATCTCCAAATAAATGCTAATATCCGTTTGATGTGACATATATAAATAAGGAACTGTCTTGCTAATACATAATAGGCCATGTAAGCTTTGAGAGCAGCTTGTTGTGCTGCCCCCAAGTGGCCGAAGTTAGTCATTGCAAGTTAAGTTTCATTTGAGTCATGTACTGAACACATTCATGAGTAAGGATAACCTTTATTTGAGCTCCAAGGTCTTTGTCTAAAAGAACAAACAGAAGCACAAAGCCAATCATTCTACACAGTGTGTGTGTGTGTGTGTGTGTGTGTGTGTGTATTTCCCCTCATTTATCAGCTTGACGTGGGCTTAGAATAGGACGTGAGGATCACTAGTTTCAGAAAAAGAACACACCTTTGGGCACTTAAATAAATAAACAAAATAGATGAAATATATAATTTAGAGAAAACTCTAAAATGAGCAGTGGTATCACCTGTACTTTGCTACAGCCAGATGGTACATTCTAGATTGAGGTACTTTAAGGTTCTATGGTGTTCACTGGTCTGTATACACATTTAAAATGAGACATAGACATATGTGAAATCATTCATCTCACCTTAATACAGTTCCTGTATAACCTTGTTATGATACCAAATATGACTGATGTATCTAAACATCTACAGAAGTCATTTGTCTTGAGAGTAGAGGACAGGAAGCCCCTCATGACACCTCCAAACATCTTTGACTGTAGCAGACAAACTTCTGGAGAACAAATGTGTATTATAAAATTAAACTGGGTGCTTTTAAAAAAAATAAATCACTGTGAAACCAAAAGTCTTTGCTACAGGAAATGCAAAAAAAAATTAAATAAAAAGGTTTATAAAAGGGGTGAAACTTAATCATTTAATCTTCACATTGATAATAAGAGGGCTACAAACAAATGAAATACAAGGCCTCCAAAAGCCCTGTGCACAACTTCATATATATACACATGATACAAGAGTCAAAAATGTCTACTGAGGTATCTGCTGGTCCAATGATTTGCCCTCCAGCACCATCTGGATCTCCTTGGCATTCAGAGTTTCATAAGCAAGCAGTGCATCAGCTAGCTTCTTGTGCTCCTTGTTGTATGTCTTTAGGATGTTTTTAGCACGTTCGTACGAGTCCTGGATGAGAGAGGAAGAAATTTTACTAAGAGAGATGCAATAAACTGTCAATTTGAGAGTGCTGTGGGGAAACTCACCTTCAGTAAAGCCCTGACTTCCTGCTCGATGGCAGCTTGTGTCTCGGGGCTCTGCTTGGTCACGTCGCCGTAGGTCATGACACCAAGCTGCAATAGAACACAAATTACATCCTTTAGGTTGAGTGAACAATAGACCTTCCTGTGCATTAGGCACTTGTCGTTACTGGTCATTATAAGCTGCGACTCCTGCGAGAGATTTTTTCTCTCCAGAGTTAAGACAGAGATTTTCATTGTCTTTGTGTAATTCTATGTTCTAGTAATGTTAAATGACTGCAGGTTTTCATTCCACCTTAACAATAAATGAGTGTCCCAGTCTCTGATGTTCACATTTACATGTGGCTTCTTGCAAACATTTTGTTGTATATACTGTAAAGAAAGGGTCAAGCCCCGCAGCAATAAAGGCCCCAGAACACCACCGTTTGGTGACAAACTCCTGTCATCTATGTTAGCAAAAAGGATCCAAATGGTCACTCATTTACCACACAAATTTAAATGTTACCTTGTCACTCATGCCGAACCTGGTCACCATCATTTTTGCTATTTTGGTTGCTCCATCGAAGTCACTAGAGGCTCCTAAAATGAACAATAGCAGGAAATTTAAACTAATGCTGTATCACAAACGACCAAAGCATACAGTCAATATTATCAGACGTGTACTATCATATTTCACTGTTCTGATTTCATACATTTAAGCAAAGACTTTTGTTTCATACCAGCAAAAGAAAATAATGTATTTTACTTTTAGGATACCAACCTGTCCGAATCCTTTGAAACCACACACATTTGCATTTTGCACTACAAACACTGCTCTGAGAAACTTGTTTAAATGTTACGATTTTAGAATACAGGTGAAGTATATTCTCTTTAACATCGTTTCTGGTGCTGATAGCACAACAGGACTGACACCCAAACACCAATTAAATCAAGTTCTTTGATCAATCGCACCAGTGGTGATGTTATCATCTCCAAAGATGAGCTCCTCTGCTACTCGGCCGCCCATGCTGACATCCATCTGAGCCAGCAGCTGGGCTCTTGTCTCACTCCAACGGTCATTCTCTGGGAGCATGGACACCTGGAGGACAGAGACAAGGACAGAAATTAGATTTGGGTTAAGTTTTCGTATTAAAAGTTACCCAAACTGTACTGCAAAGGAGTATGAGATGAGCTCACATGGCCAAGAGTTGGACCTCTAGGCATGATGGTGGCCTTATTGATGGGCATTGCATCTTTGGTGTAATAGGCAACAATAGCATGGCCGGACTCATGGTAGGCTGTGATGGTCTTATTCTTCTTGTCGATATCAACACTCTTTCTCTCAGGGCCTGGTATGGAAAGGACCAAATAAAAAGGATTAAAACAGAAAGATTTTACTTGGCTCCCATGCATGTCATCTCTCTTTGGCATTCATCCTGTCTCCTAACTAGAGCGTGTCTAGGTAATCCGTCCCATGTGATGTGAGGGGTGCAGAGCAGATCTAAAGTAAGTGTGTGTGTGTGTGTGTGTGTGTGTGTGTTCACCCATGAGGATCTTGTCCTTAGCGAACTCCAGATCCTTCATTGTGACCATCTCTTTCTCGTCCATGGCTGCCTTCAGGGCGGCCTGGTTGACCAGGTTCTCCAGCTCTGCCCCAGTGAAGCCCACTGTGCCACGGGCAATAATCTCTGCTTCCACAGCTGTAAGAGCAACACAATAGAAAAGGCCTTCTTTAATAAAAGGTGATCAGTGTTGAAGAGACAATGGTGTCTTTTACAGAAATGACAAAGGTATTCTCACAGGCTTGCTCTTTTGAATGCTTTAAGATGATTTCAGTTGATAAGGAGAGCTAATGTTTCTGAAAAATGTGCAGGATTCGCTCACTAATATCACATTAATTGCCAATTAGAAATTGTTTCTAAAATACTAACAAAAGGGAATGACAAATAAAGAGTGCAGTAATAACCATGACCTGAAAGATTTGCTTTTCGAGATATTAGTTTAAAACAAAAAATATATATTTTTGGATATTTGACACAGAGACGTACCAGGGTCCATTTTGATCTTTGAGAGGTACCAGTTGAGAATTTCGGTGCGTCCTTTCACATCGGGACGAGGGACCGTCACCTGCATGTCAAACCTCCCTGGCCTCACCAGAGCGCTGGAAAGTAGTAGCAAAGCAACGTTTATTAAGACTCATACTGCATGGCCTCTTAACTTCTGTTAAACTAACTTACCTTTTACTGCTTTAATTGCATTACATGCATCAAATATGATGATTTCTTTTTGAAGCAATGTATATTTTCAGATACTCAAACTAAAATTGTCATTGGTACAATTGGAAAATGAACACTGGCAGAACATGTACCACTGCACAGCACATTTTAATTAACTTCCCATGCAAATGTGTGAACAACATCACTGCATGACTTTAAGTTGTCTAAGTGTAGCTGTTATAAAACGGGGTTTTTTTGTGTTCGTGAAGCGGTTCCATTCAGACTTCTGTAACACAGAGACTAGGACAAGGCCACGGATAAAAACAGCCCGAGGCATCTGTCAGAGGGTAAAGGTCACAGCTGAAGAGTTGGGCGGCTGTGGCTCATTGGTAGAGCGATCGCCTTTCAATTGGAAGGTTGGGCAGTTCGATCCCTGCATTCCCACGTCAAAGTGTCCTCGGGCAAGACACTGAACCCCGAGTTGCTCCTGATGCTGCGCCACCGGAGTGTAAGTGTGTGTGTGTGTGTGTGTGTGTATCTGATGAGCAGGTGGCACCTTGTACAGCAGCCTCAGCCACAGTGTATGAATGTTTGTGTGAATGTGTTCTGTACTATGTAAAAGCGCTTTGAGTGGTCGTTCAGACTAGAAAAGCGCTATATAAAGACAGTCCAATTACATTTGTGCATACATGAACTACATACTGTAGGGACTGACATTTTTTTCAGCTTATTTTAAACAGTTTATTCCACAATCGGTTATACTACCTAAATAAGCAAATGTTGTAGTAGTAGTAGTAGTAGTAGTAGTAGTAATAATAATGCATTTTATTTATAGGCGCCTTTCTAAACACTCAAGGTCACCTTACAAAATCAACAATAAAACAATCCATTAAACAAGCAAACAGAGCAACAGGCAATAAAATAACATAATACATAATGGAAGCCTAAGAAGAAAAGGAAAAAAAGTGAAATGTAAACATACGTGTCCAAAGCCTCTGCAAAGTTTGTAGCACCGATAACGATGACACCCTCGTTTGGTTTAAACCTGTAAAATACCAAAACATTGAGCATGGGAAGTAAAAGTTCTCAACAGCAACATTTCTCTTTTCCACGATGCGGTTTTCAAAATGACAAAAGGCAGAACACTGACCCGTCCATTTCAGCCAGCAGCTGGTTGATGGTTTGTCTAGAATAGGGATGCATCGGAGACTCAATCCTCTTTCCGCCAACGCTGTCCAACTCATCAATGAAGATAACACAAGGAGCGTTAGCTTTTGCCTCTTCTGCAAACCACAAAAAAGGGAAGATTGTAGTTGTTTTGGATACATCATCCACCTCACTGGTTACTAACATGTTCTCCCATCCAGTAAACTTACTGAAAAGGTTCCTGATTCGACTCGCACCAACACCCACGAACATCTCATCAAACTCTGATCCGGAGGCGTAGTAGAAAGGCACGTCGGCCTCCCCAGCCACAGCCCGTGCTAACAGAGTCTTTCCTGTGCCTGGTGGACCAACAAGGAGGATCCCTGAGAGGATAAAAGGAAACAACTTAGCATAAAATAGCTGCATATAAAAATGTTTAGAACTGCCAAACTTTTACATTAGGCTATTTTCCTGGACAATTAAAACGGATGAAACGGAACAAAATATAAAATACCTTTAGGCAACTTTCCACCCAGAACAGTAAATTTCTCGGGGTTCTTGAGAAAATCCACAACATCTTGTAATTCATTCTTCGCCTCCTCTGCTCCTTTGACGTGCTCAAATGTCACATTCTTCATCTGGATGGGGTCGACTGCTGAGTCAAGACCAGATGTGGTGCGGAACCTCACTGTGAAATCCCCAAAACAACCAGTTCACTATAGTAACGCCAGTCCAAAAAAACTTTCCATTTCTTTAGTCTCACAATGACAGACACTATAACTGTTGCTTACAATATGCTTACTGCAGCACATATATATGTAAATATAAAGATCCAAATGTATGCTGCTTTTATACAATTAGCAATTCCAAGTATTCAAACAGTTCTAGCACACTGGCATGAAAACATACATAGCTGATATTAACATTAAAGTTTTACTACACAGTGGTATGCAGCAGAATAATCAGTCAAACTCAACAAGCACACTGAAAGAAAGATAGTGTCTTATCAGCTATAATGTAAGGTATTACCTTTTTAAAAGGTACACATTAAAAAACATCAAATATTTAAGCTGAAATAGGCTCAAGTAAAACACTTATTTGACATCTTTGGAGGCTCTAACAAGCGTTGTTCTATTTGCAGTGCGCATGTAGGGCGATAATGATTTGCAAGCATAGGGAAGAATAAAGACTGAAACAAACCAGCATCAGAAAAGGAGCCTTTACCCGAGAGAAACGGGGTTCTCGACAAGCCATAAATACCAAGAAGTAGGAGGGCCAGCAGGATAATCCTGGTTCTCCTCAGTGAGGCTGTAAAACAGAGCACAGACAAAGATTAGATACAAGTTCCTGGAGTCAACCATAAGATCTGTGTTTTAACTCAGCACTGCCACCCAAAGAAACCTGCTGCAACTGTTAGAGTGACTACCAGGGAATCCTTTAATTATATAATAGTAATATAATAGTAGTGCCTGAAGGCTAAGTAAATAGGGATGCACCAAATCCAGATTTTTGGGATTCGGCCGAATACCGAATCCACTGGTTAAGATTCTGCCAAATCCGAAACCGAATACCGAATCCTACTCCCGTCCTCAGTCCATAAACGGAGGAAACACATTAATGAAGTAAACAACATCCACAGCCTCTAAAATAGTTAAATGTAACAATTTAATGTTGAATTCACACGCTCTTTTCACATCGTAGGAATGCACGTCGCTATCGCCAGATGAGTGAAAATTTGATTTGGCAAATTTTCGCTAACCAGTGTATGATGAAGGCATGTTGGGTGGGTGCAATTAGAAAGCTAACGTTAGCTAATGAGCAGCAGCCGGCCGTTCGGTCGCTCCGCTCCCACTGAAAATTCTAAGGTTTGGCAGAAACCCAACCCCGCCAAAGAGCCCAATATTCGGCTGAATCCGAACCCGAATCCTGGATTCGGTGCATCCCTATAAGTAAGTGAGCAACATGCCTTGTGTTCTCTGAGTGAAGGCCTGGGACCTCATGAACCCCTCGGTGAACCCCGTCTTGAACGCTTCCTGCTGGTTATCTGGAAGGTGCTTTTGTTTTATCAGTTCATCCAGTGATTGTGTGTCTGGTGCCTTTTCCCTCTGAAGCAATCCCTGGGAGGGAAATGTAGGGAGAGTTGGTTGGAAAGCTTCAAAATTCACCACCCCTTAATTATTCTGGTAATACAGGGTGCCTTCCAACAGGTCCCACTAATCTTTGCTGACCTTCATGAAGGCTGGTGTGTAGGCCTCGGACTCTACCGGACCGTCATAACCAGACTCCGTCCGTCTGGTCCTTGATTTAAGTGTCTTGAAACCCCGACTCTGGATCCACACTAAAAATAGACACGCAAATGGACAGCCAAAAAACATTAAACACCCTTCCCTAAATTTCAAGCCGTTCATACACCTACATAACTTACACACAGCAGTTTTAAGTATTCAAAGTCTGTTTCTTACCGGGCAAGAATTGTAGCTCTGAGCAAGCTTCTTCTAGAGGACTGTGGTACTGTCTGTGGAATATTGGGGAGCCAAAAACACCCAACCTTCTGTGTGAAAACCCTGTCAGACAAAAAGTGCAAACGGTTTGTTTTACTTAACATGATATTATATGTCAAATAAGCTTTCTAATAGGGCTGGGCAACATGGAGAAAATCAAATATCATGATTTTTTTTTTACCAAATACCTCTATCGATACCACAACAATATTGTAGTGTTGACTATTGGTGCTTTCACAAAATATTTACACAATGAGATTTTTGATAAATAATCATCAGTAATGTGGATATAATGACTAAGTGGGTAACAGTCTGGTAAGTTCAGAAAATAACATAACTGTACTGTAATGCAGCCTTTAAAACCAGTAAAAGACAACACTTATGCCATTTCACGATATCCAAAATCTAAGACGATATCTAGTCTCATATATCGATATCAATATAATATCGATATATTGCCCAGCTTTACTTTCTAAAGTAACTAAATTGTCTCTGATTCGACAGCTTTTGATAAAGTAAGATTTTCTTAGAAAACAAAGCTGGGAAGCCTGAGCTGCTCACCATGCTTGTTGTGAAAGAAGCTGTCTGAAGAAACATGACTCGACCTCCATATGGAAGGAACAGCGATAGGTTCTTCTGGCCCGGGTATAGGCAGTAACCTGCTGACCAGCTCATCCAGCTGACTCGCCCTGATCTCTGACAGGCCAAGATCCCTCAGACTCACACTGGGCTGTGAAGAAAGAAAGAATAGCAAAAATAAAGTTATTTACCATTGCGTGCGTGTGGATTTTTAGAGCCTTTTTGAAAAACATACTCACTTTTTCAGAGACATAGAAATTAACACAGTGAGATAGACCTGCTTCACTACTGTGGGATGTGCAAAATAATTAGTTTGCATATGAAACAGACAGACAACGTGACAGGTACTGGTAGGCTTGGGAATACATTTCTCGGCTAGTGTAAAATAAAAAATAAAAAACTGCTCGTGCCATTCTGCTTGTGGTGAAGATGAGTTAACATTCAGCATTTAATTGAAAAAAAAAAATTCTAAATCTGCGGGATTCTGCGTCAGCAGATTCCGTCTGGCCCTGGTTATTACTGTGTGTTTAAGGAAAAAAAATTATAAATGATGAAAAGCACATTTCAAACAGCTTCAGCTAAAGATTCTGTAAAATTCATGAGAGATTTGTCTGGCTTCATGTGTGTAAGGAAAGGAAGTAATCTGCACGTGAAGACATTCAAGTTCAGAGTTCAGACCAAAGTCATTGATTATGTGCAGTATCAATCATGTCATGTACCTGTGTGGTGTCCGTCTCACCTCTTTTAGATACGAACTGTGCTCTGGAATGAAGTCTTTGTGCAGGGCCTGAACTGAAGCTGTGGCTGAGTTCTTCAGAGAGTGGAGAGCATTGATGAGCTGGCTGAGGGGCACTATCATCTGGCAGATACATAAACAGAGTCTTTTTAACACATGATGAGATATATGTACTAAAGTTTAAAATGTAGAAGGGGCCAGCAAAACTCTGATCTACTGGCCCCGGGGGCCAGTGGGGATTTTTTTTTATGTTGAGCCCTGACTAAACACTTTAAACACTAAACACATAAGTTAATGTCTAGAAAGGGATTTCAGGTTTTCTGGATTTTTATGTGAGGTCGTAGTGTTAATTCGTAGTAGTGTTATTCGCTGACTACTCTGTTTCGCCAATCAGAGACAAGTATGGCCCACATTCGTCAGACGTGTGCCAGTTATATAACCTAAACTCAAAATGAAGTTAGCACCCTTCAATTTACTCAAAGCCTAGCATCAGATGGTGACGTCAAAGCCGCCCCACCCCCCCCCCCCGTACGTGTCGGATCTTGCTGTTTTGCTCACTACGACTACAACAACGTGACGTATGCATGGGCTGATTATGAAGAATAATGCTAACATTAGCCGAGCTAGGTTGTCATTGACAAGAAGCGAAGACATAACATGAACAACGATAGACAGATCTTCTCATTGCTCCCATAACAGTCCCTTCCCGGCAACGCTTACTTTATAACTAAAACATATAGCTGTAGGATGTCAGAGGAGCACACATTAGCTAGCTTAATAATCAAAAAGATGCTATCCGGTCGGCTTTACGTTACCTGCTGTGGCTGAAAACACGTTGACAGTGAAAACATTTTTGCCGAATGATAACTCAAAATCAGGAGTTTGGGGGTGATGTGTGAGGAGAGACCCTCTATATAACTCAAATGAACGAGTCCTCCCGGGAGTGGTGTCCTTTTTGTTTCCCTTGTTGTTACACAACTTTCAGCAGCTTAGCTAAATAACAGCAAATGGATTCTCCGGCATCTGAGGTCAAACGGACTACAATATGACGTCATGTCGAAGTACTACCGGGTGCAACCTGCGTCGTTACATCATTCGTGGATCTCAAACCACGAGTTTATTAAAATTAGATTAAAATATATTTGACACAAAATAAATATTTTCATTTTCCAATGATGTGCCCCTCAGGAAACGTACGCTTGGCTGGTATTACCATAGACAGTAAAATAAATGGTATTACACAATTCATACATGTACTTCTCTTTACTGCCTGATCAAAATTAAAATGTCAAAACAATTATAGATAGACAAAGAAAAAAACTATAAAAAACATTTACATATTAAATATACAATATCATTCCTTTAGCCCTAATTGTGACTGATGGTAATATACTTGGTAATTTGACAGCTAAAATGAATAACCTCAGTGATGATGATTTACACACAGGCAGTTAGTTAAATAACTAAATGCAACGGAAGTTGAGAGGACCCCGCGAAAGAACAGTCAATTCAAAATTTCAAAACAAACCCGAGATTGTTGTTTAGTTTTAACACTCAATGTTTACTCTGACCTAGCTGGCTGTGACAGACGCAACCCAATTCCTCATTTTAAAAACAGCAGTACAATGGACGCAGGTGAAAAGGCCGACTCCAGTAGAAATGATAAATCGGTGGATACTCCTAAACCGCCTTCAATCGAGGATTTCCTCATTTTGAAGCCCATCAGCCGCGGAGCTTTTGGCAAGGTTTACCTTGCACGGAAGAAGTGCAATTCGCGATTATATGCTATTAAAGTAAGTCGGTTTGGTCTTTGACAACTTTAAATCGGCTAATTAGACCATTTTAAGTTGCTAATATCCACTCTTCCTTTCTTTAGATGACAAAGAAAGCAGACATGGTCGATAAAAATATGACGGGCCAGATGAAGGCAGAGAGAGATGCACTTGCTTTGAGCAAAAGCCCCTTCGTGGTTCACCTGTTTTATTCCCTTCAGACAGCCGCCAAGATCTATCTGGTAACACCAGAAACAAAAAATGGCACTTGCACAAAACACATTGACATTATTATTATAAGTATTATTTTCATGTTGTTTTTTTTTTACAGGTAATGGAATACCTCATTGGTGGTGATGTCAAATCTCTGCTTCACATCTATGGGTATTTCGACCAGGATATGTCTGTAAAGTACATTTCAGAGGTTGCACTAGCTTTGGACTACCTTCACCGACATGGTATAATCCACAGGTACTTTGATACAATTTCTTTAGGTTGATTGATTCATCTTTGGGTGAGTGTGAGATTGATTGTGTGACCTGGGAATTTACCTGAATTCTAACTTGTAGGGACTTGAAGCCAGACAACATGCTCATATGCAACAAAGGTCACATCAAACTGACAGACTTCGGCCTTTCTAAAGTCAAGCTTGACAGAGGTACGAGTCCCATCAGCTTAACACCTGAACAAAGTGTGACTGTTACCATTTAGTAACATTTCCCTTTTATTTTATGACTGTACTCTCTATCAGAGCTGAGTCTTATGGATATCCTTACTACTCCATCCTTGGCTAAACCAAACAAAGATTACTTCCGCACTCCGGGTCAAGTCCTCTCCTTAATCAGTGCCATTGGATTTGTAAGTGAATTTATATAATTTTGCATGGAGAAATGTCCTAATCGCATGCTGTATGTATGCATATTTGGAGTTGAATGATGACTCTTCCTTGATTTTTATCAAACACAGAATTCACCTGCAGGAGAAGCCAAGCGTCACTGCAGTACATCTGCTGTGTCCAGTTCCATGTCCTGTGGCAAAATAAAACAGAAGAATAGCTCTCTTGGTTCTCCCTTGATGAAGAAAAAAGATCAGCGGTCCTCTCCGGTTCCTTGGAGAACAGGTCATTATAGATATCCACCATGGCTTTTTCCCATTCATTAACCTTGTGGACTCACTGGTTATGCAAATGACTGTTTTATAAAAGGCTGGTGCATAGTTTAGCTTCCTAGTGAGATCTTGACATTGAAAATGTGTTTTAACAGTTTTGGTTTATCTGTATTATCTCTACAGGACCCAACAATATTGTCTTTAGCCCTCATAACTTGTCTAAAAATCTGACCACCAAGCTGCTGAAGATCAGGAAGAGGTGTGAGACGATGAGTGTATGCAGCACCACCGACACTGAAGGTGGCATCAGTCCACTGTGGGAATGTGAGGACATACAACATACTGGTGCAGATGTAAGCGGATACAATAAACAAAAGGATTAGAATTTGATTTTCTTTAAAAAATAATTCATTGAAATTTGCCATCATCAGTTCCTATATTGACCTTTCAGATTTGTTCATTCCTTATTGTGAAAATGGATTTTCTTTTATCTTTCTTCTTCAGAAAGAAAATGAACATACTAATGTGCAGAAGGGGGAATTGCATTCCGAGTCCAAAGGACCCAAAGAAGACGGTGCGCCCACAAAACTGGCCACCTTTGGCTTCTCTGCCGGGGCCACGAGCGTTCTGTCAGATCCAGACCATCTTGCAGAAAAGAGTCCTCACACCAACAAACTGGGGTACACAGCTCTGGATGATTCTTGTCTATCAGACTCATCCGCAAAGAGAAAATTTTCTGACGTTGGGAGAAGCCCCGTACCACTGGAGATCCAAGCCAAGAAGAGTAATGCAATCTATAAGAGATGCTACGAGATTCCAGAAGAGACTATGAGGTTTCACACTGGCCTGACCGGAACATTTTCAACCATCCAAATAGGTGACTTCATGGTCTCCACTGAGAGGATCGGGTCAGCTGGAGACCAGATCCCGAAGCGCTCCAGTCCCATTGCTGTGGCCAAAAGTCTGTTTAGTGAACTGGAGGATTTAACAGAGGACGTGTTTGAAGACGAAGCCAAGGACCTGTCACATTCAAGTTTCACATCACCACTCGCTGGGAGCAGTGACATTTGCAGGAGCTTGAGCCTCGACTCCGACGGGTCTATGCATGAAACATCACTCACTATCGACAGCCGTGCATCTCTCAAGCCAAGCAAATGTTCCATAAACAGGAATTCAGCATCACCCGAGGAACAAAAGGAAAATAAAGACGTGTCCATCACCGAATCACTCCCACAAACTCCCTCTGCTGTTAACACCGGAACACCCAAACTTGGTCACTTTAGCCGGGGAGGATCTCAGTGCTCCTTCCTTAACCGGCTCCCTGATCTGGCACAGTCCTCCTCATTCCTCAAGCCGCGAAATGTTGTAGCTTTCCGTAGCTACTGTAGCTCCATTAACCGCTCCAACACATCAGGGATGTCCCGATTTAGCGTCGGTTCTGTTGAGGCTATGGACGTGTCCACAACCGCTTCTTATCACTCTGCGTCTGCCAATGCAACACCAGTGCAGAAAAGACCCAACTCCAACAGCTCACTCTATCAGGTACGCATACGAAGACACAGTTTAAACTAAGTTTTGCGCTGGCTGTACAGTTGTAGAACTCTTCATTCAAAGCAGCCTCACAGAGCCATTAGACTGGTTGTAGACTTGTAGTCTTTTGTGCACAGAAGTTATCTTGGGTACACAAAACCTTAGTGAAGCTTGAAATGTCTTTAAAACCAAAAATGTTTCAGAGTGGTGGTGATTCAACTTACAAATTTCAGGGCATAGTTTGTGGTGTATTACATTGTAATTGACATAAATGTCACAACGGTTATTTAGGGCAGTTGGATTAGATTACACATGCAGTGTTTGATTACATTTTTTCTTTTTCTTTTATACCATTTTTCACGTTTCCTTTTATTCCCTTCTCGCATCAGACTCCTCAGCCCATGTCGACCACTTGCACGCCTTTCAGGACCCCTAAGAGTGTCAGAAGGGGTGCACTGCCTGTTGTGGGCGCACCCATTTTAGGAACTCCTGACTATTTGGCTCCAGAGCTTCTCTTGGGAAAATCACATGGTAAGATAGGGAATGCAAACTTCCAAGCACCATCACAACCACAACAACACAGAAATAGCCCAACACATTCTTATGGTATTGCCGTTGGATGGTTGACATTGTAGTCCCTATGACAGGCCTTCTCTTTTGAGTTTCAGGAAGTTGTCAGTGTGGTAAGTTTATAGTGTTATCGCTGTTTGTGCAAGTGAGCTTGCATGTTCACCCAGCCTGCTAATACGCTAGAGGAAATGAGCTGATTCTTTCCCCATTCTCCTTTCCCCACTGGTTCTGTTTCTGCCCCTTGGATTAGTGAACAAACTGTGGGCCTGGGGCAACATTTAAACTGTGTGTTATAAATGCTACAAAGATGGGATCATCTTCTAACATTAAGCTAACACCATTGTTAACAGCTGGGGGAATCAGGCTGATGTGCTTTTAACTGGACAATATGATTTTTCTGCTCTTAAAATCTGTATATTTTGGGTAATTGTGGCACATGGTCAATGTGCTATGGCACTGGCTTTATTTTTTTGATATTTAGCAACTGCATAATGTCATCTCATAATAACCTATTGATCTGACATGCTGTTATTCATTCAAATGTTTACACGCTGAAGGCAGTATTTCCTGTCAGTCGCCCCCATGCCATTTCGTAGCATGATTGCTGCTATGTGACATGAACGGTCTTGTGGCAGTATTTATTCATCGGCTGTCAAGTGTCTTTCTGAACTCAACACTAGATCATTGTCAGAAATGTAGTTTTAAGTCCTTGCAGTCATTTAAAACTACCATGCTAGTCACAAATATCACGGGCCGTGTGTGATGTATTTAATTGTATTTGCAAAATGACAGTGTGATTGGTAACAACAGATATCTCAGGCCTATTTCATTCACCTACAGGTAGAATGAAAGAATGAAGTTTATACCCAGAAATTCAGTCCCTCCATCCTCAGCCTAACTTAGTCCCTGCTTCTGCCACTGCGGTACAATCAGTGCACTCTAACAGGAATCGCAGGGAAAACTGTGGTGTTCGAAGCCGCTGCAGCAGCTGTATGAAATGTGATCTTTCTTTGCTTCCATCCAGACTGCATGGTGGATTGGTGGGCGCTAGGTGTGTGTCTTTTCGAGTTCCTCACAGGTGTGCCACCTTTCAACGACGAGACGCCTCAGCTGGTCTTCCAGAATATTCTCAACAGAGGTGGGTTTGGTTGTTTTTTACAGGAGCATCCAAACTTAAACCACAAAATGCGGTAACACTTTACTTGAAGGTATCTACATAAGAGTGACATGACACTGTCATGAACAGATGAAACTGTTATGACACATGAACCCTAACTCTAATGGTGCGTTCATGCCACCTGGGAATATGAGGGACCACCCCCGTGATTACGTTGTTTTTCCGACTGCCAGCGTTCACATGGTCGGGGTGCGTGTTCTTCTTCTTCTTCTGTTGGCGTTTGGCATAACAACTTGTTGCATGACTGCCACCAACTGTTGGGCGTAGCCTAGAGCATCAGGTGTGTGAAAACAT
Source organism: Gymnocephalus cernua (assembly GCA_023631565.1). Taxonomy (NCBI): domain Eukaryota; kingdom Metazoa; phylum Chordata; class Actinopteri; order Perciformes; family Percidae; genus Gymnocephalus; species Gymnocephalus cernua. The sequence continues at coordinate 24,579,240 of CM042446.1, forward strand.
GGAGGCCACAATAACAAAGATTTGCTGCTGTTTTCTTATGCGAGCATACAAACAGCACATCGACGGGTGTTTGTGTTATCTGCAGGACAACGAACGGGAAAGGACACCGATAAGGTGTTTTTTTTTATACATGGGCCTATTTATGAATAATGTGAAACATGTTATGTCTGTGTATGTTTCTTGGCAGAGGCGTTTGTCCACAAACAGTTTATTGTCATTGAAATATTTTCACTGAACCAAAGTTGCCTACATCAAACGTCGGTTGTCAACAAACTGTCACCAACTGGGAAACTTTGTTAGCAAAATCTAGCCCGAGTTTCCCACCTCTGATTCCCACAGGAAGTGACGTGAATGATGACGTTTTCACTGGGAAAAATGTTTTTCCGATGCCCATGAACGCAGGGTTTCCCTAACCATAACTTGTCATGACAAAAACCGAATGACACTTAATGACAGAAGCGTTATGTCATTAACGTTTATGACTTGTTTATGTTTATAACACGTTCATGACAGTGTCATGTCACTCTTATGTAGATACCTTCAAGTAAAGTGTAACCCAAAATGCTCTAAAATATGTTAAAAATATGTATAAAGTCTGCCTTAATGTATTACCGATTTAGTTGACCAAATGGTTTGATAATATTAATGACATGCTTTTGTTGCTTCTTTTACCACCTCGCTGTTAACAATTTTAGATATTCCCTGGCCTGAGGAAGAAGAGGAACTGTCTGTAAACTCAAGAAATGCGATTGAAATCCTCCTGACCATGGACATGACAAAGCGAGCTGGTCTAAAGGGTGAGGACTACTTTTTATTTCTGAATTTAAAACGTTGGTCCTCAGACCTTCGTGTAATTCATTAGAAAAGCCATTGATTAAGTGAGTCCAAGTGATCGACAAAGTGCACAGTTTAAATTGTTGAAGTTCCTAATCCAACCAATCTATCACTACAACTTTCTGGTGTGCCAAACATTAAAACACACCTGATATAATATAGAGTACACAACTAATTACTACAACCCCAAGTCAGAAAAAGTTTGGACAGTATGAAAAACACAAATAAAAAAAGAAAGTAGTGATTTCTAAATGTACTTGGACTTGTATTTCATTGCAGACAATGTGAACACAAAATATTTCATGTTTTGTCTGGTCAACTTAATTTCATTTGTAAATATACATCCTTTCCTGTCATTCAGAGCTGCAACACATTCCAAAAAAGGTTGGGACAAGAGCAATTTAGGGCTAGTAATCAGGTAAATTGGTTAAATAATGATGTGATTTCAAACAGGTGATGTCAACAGGTGATTGTAATTATGATTAGGAGCGAAGATGGGCCGAGGATCGCCAGTTTGCCAACAAATACGTGAGAAAATTATTGAAATGTTTAAAAACAATGTTCCTCAGAGAAAGATAGGAAGACATTTGCTTATTTCACCTTCAACAGTGCATAACATAATTAAAAGATTCAAGGAATGTGGAGGATTTTCAGTGCGTAAAGGACAAGGGCGCAAGCCTAAGCTGAACAACCGTGATCTCCGATCCCTCAGGCGGCACTGCATCAAGAATCGTCATTCATCTATAAGCGATATCACCACATGGGCTCAGGACTACTTTGGCAAACCTTTGTCAAGTACCACAATACGTAGTTACAGCCACAAATGCCAGTTAAAACTGTACTGTGCCAAAAGGAAGCTCTATGTTAACAGTGTCCAGAAGCGCCGTCGACTTCTCTGGGCTCGGAGGCATCTGGGATGGACCATCACACAGTGGAAACGTGCACTGTGGTCAGATGAATCAGTATTTCAGGTATTTTTTGGGAGAAATGGACGCCGTGTGCTCCGGACCAAATAAGAAAAGGATCATCCAGATTGTTACCAGCAACAAGTCCAAAAGCCAGGGTCTGTCATGGTATAGGGTTGTGTCAGTGCCCTTGGCAAAGGTAACTTGCACTTCTGTGATGGCACCATTAATGCTGAAAAGTACATAGAGATTTTGGAGCACAATATGCTGCCTTCAAGAAGATATCTTTTCCAGGGACTTCCATGCATATTTCAACAAGATAATGCAAAACCACATTCTGCACACATTACAAAGTCCTGGCTGCGGAGGAAGAGGATACGGGTACTTGACTGGCCTGCCTGCAGTCCCGACCTGTCTCCAATAGAGAATGTGTGGCGCATTTTGAAGCGCAAAATGCGACAACGAAGACCCCGTACTGTTGCCCACGTTAAGACTTGTTTGCAGCAAGAATGGGACAAAATTACACCTGAAACACTTCATCACTTGGTGTCTTCAGCCCCTAAAGGTATTGTAAGTGGTTGTGAAAAGGAATGGCAACATTACAAAGTGGTAAATGCTTTACTGTTCCAACTTTTTTTGAAATGTGTTGCAAGAACCAAAATGGGAATTTTGTTGTTTTGAAAAAAAAAACAATAAAAATAATGAGGAACACATTCAATTATGTGCTGTTGTATTGCCTGCAATGAAATACAAGTCAAAGTACATTTAGAAATCACTACTTTCTTTTTTTATTTGGTTTTCCATACTGTCCCAACTTTTTCTGATTTGGGGTTGTAAATCAATTTTTCTTTTACACTAGTGATGTTTATTTTAACACAGCAGGCTTTATTGTTTTTTATGTTTTATTGTCTGACCAATTTTTTTTAAATTATGTATGAGAACTTTGCTCGAATTTATGTGGTTAAAAAAAAAAAGGATTTTAACCTTTTTAACATTTTGCATCATTTTGGCCGATCGTCCAAACGAATCCTGTAAACGCACTACCTGAAGACGCACTTTTTGTAGAAAAATGCGATTTCTTTTTTATTTTTAATTTTTTAATTTATTTATTTTTCCGTTTTAGTACGTGTGGACTGGCCCTAGTGTGTTCTAATTATTTTTGCTTGAAAAACATCCACCAGAGCTCAGGTGTCACCCCCTGTTTGAGGGCCTGGACTGGGACAACCTGCAGAACCAGCCGATGCCTTTCATCCCTCAGCCAGAGGACGAAACCGACACCTCGTACTTTGATGCGAGGAACAACGCTCAACACATCAACATGTCCGGCTTCAGTCTGTAGACTTCCAAACAGCAACAGTTGAGTTTTATCAAAGCAGCCTGCCAACTCCAAAAATCAGATCCATTATACAAACAAATACACGGTACTGATTCTGATTGCTTCTCTGTTCGCTGTAATACTTTTTAAAAAACATTTTACTTATGTGCAATCACCGTTCACAAGAGCTGAATCTGTTGACTTATTTACGAGTATGCATTGTAGAAAGTAAACTTCTTTTACAACTTAGTATTACCATTTTACATAGTTGTCTCTTAAATTAGGTTCTTGTACCAGCAGAATTTATTTTGCTAGTACAATAATTCATAATAGGCGTTGATTTCTCTTATATTGATTCATAAGTTCATTGACAAGTTCATGTAGACGTGGCTCTTACTACCTGATGTTAACTTTCTGTGCAGTTAGGCTTCTTTTCTTTGCTACACTGTTAATTTCTGTTTGAGGGGTACAACACTGAAGGAAAATGCTAATATATTAATCAATAATAATTGTATATGTAAATCTTGTTAATAACATTCACTGCCATTGTTTTAAGACTGGATAAGAGTACTTTGTATTCAAACAGAACAGTTTTGGCTGTGTGTGTGTGTGTGTGTGTGTGTGCGCGTCATTTTGATGTGATCTCCTGTCCATTTTCTACACTACTATATTTTTAGAGAAGTTCACACGGCTCACAGCTAATTGTGAAATTTTAATCTTGTTCACTCTACGAAAAAAACGTAAAATACAAATAAAATCTTGTTTGTAACATGGTGTACTTTGCTCCTTTTTTCTGGTAAAATGCCACAATGACAAAATTTTCTTGCTACGGGTTAGATGAGAAGATCAATACCACTCTCCCCAATTTGCACTGCATTGTTGTTCCCCTTTTCTGCTTTAAATACAAAATCATGGTGAAATTTCCATCCCAGTGAAAAACTCATTTATTGTCATATCATTCTTTATTTTAAAATTGTAATCCTGCTATTAATCCCTATTCCTACTAAGTGCATCGGTCAGTCAGTTTTTGTATCCTGTCACTCCCCAACCCCGGCTTTAGCACATATTTTCTGAACAAACATGAAAGCCTTTTCAATCTCATCTAACTCTCAGAAAGAATGCATAATCATATTCCTCAAAATGTGAAACAATATCTTCTGAAATAATCTGGACAAATTAAAAATGCTTTATGAAAACTTTTATTTTGGGCTTGGATTATTACATGCAAACACCCCTTTGTCCACAGGCAGAGAGGGTGAGAAAGCCTTAGCACTTTTCAGTAGAAAGGTAAACTACTTTATTTTTTTATTAAAACATAGTGCCTCTGGAAAGATTAGTGCTATTGCAGATGCAAACCTTTGTAAATGATATAGTATGCTATATTAATAATACATGGGAATGCAATTAAAATACTGCATTTTAATCTGAACTGTACAGCTATTGTATACAATTTACATAGATCTCACTGCTCTGAAAATTCATGATTACCACTGCTCGCACAAAATCTTTCCACCATATTCGTACAAACATCACATTAAAATTAGACAAAATAGAAAAACTTGACAGCGTAAACAACAAAAGACAGTGACAAGTGTTATGTACTAGTAATCAGACAGCTGAGTGGGCACTCAGGCCGTTGGATATTCTCACCACCTCTTGGCTCACTATGTAGGTAGTGTGATGAATGTTAATCTGGTCCAGCTCTGGAACACTTATGCTACACTACGTGAATGTGAGAATAACCCCACCTACGTTATGGATGCACCTTATGATGTTGAGGCACCTCTTCTATTTGGAAAAACTATTTGAAGTGGAGACCACTTTGACATAAAGCACACTCTGATATGCAACAGGACAGCTGATGAAAACATTTTTGATAACTTTGTCTAACCGATACACAACATTTAGCGGCTACTTTAAACATATTCCTCATTTATACAGCTGAGATTGGCCCAGCAATGTCTTCATTATAATAAATATTCACTTATTCTCAGAATTTAAACGAAATCTCACATATCAATATACTTTTACATTCAATCCTCCCTTCTAAAAACTACAGTTATTACATTTTGTTATAGCAGCATTTCCTGGGCAACTAATGAAAACAAAACAAAAAATAATTGTTAAAATGTATAACCACATCAAGCGTTATGCTCAAAACAACAAAGTATTGGGCCATTTTATGTGCAACACAGCCTTAGTTATGGAAATGATTGACAAGCTGCTGTGGTTGGTTTATAAACAGGTTGACATCACATCTGTAAGTTTCCCCCTTCTCAACATCACATCTGTAAGTTTCCCCCCTCTCAACACAAACCATACAGAAAAAGAAAAAAAAATTCAGTACCGTGGCATCATCTTGAAAAGCTTATATTAATCACCGACTGCGAGCCCATACATTCAGATCTATACGATTCCAGATCCACAGTACAACACACTTGAGAGATATCTTGCTCTCACTCATTACGCTAGGTGCCTTCTTCATAGTGCAAAAGCAAATTACTGGGCTGTGGGTCTAAGCAGGGGCGAGTTACAGCCATTAGCAACCAGAGACATTTAGACGACTCCTCTTCATCGTCCGTGTCCATGGGTGTTCGGGGGAAGAGCAGGTTCAGTTGATTCGTCTATTAGAGAAGAGGGAAATTAAAGGAGTTCAACTGGGTAGAAGAATGGTAGTAGATTGCGATCACATTTCTGTGAAGGAATACCTTCTCCTCCTCTGCAGGTGGCGAATAAGCCACTGTACCACAAATGGCCATATGACAGCGAAGGCCAAACTGGTCGGGGAAATGTCAAAAGGCCACCAGGATGGTCTCTAGGGGAAAGAAATATGTAGAACAAATAAATCAGCATTATTTCAAATGACAACTGGTTCGCCAAAGTAACGTCTAAATCCCTTTAGTGCCTGCTAATGATCATACAACTTTTATTTGAGCTGAAACATGGTTTTGGTGTAAGTATTTTCTGGGCTATTTTAAACCATTTACCCGACTCCTCTTTTTCACCGAGGTTGATCCATAGGTTGGAGACGGAGACAATGATTTTGCCTGCAGTAAAAAAAAAAAAATAAAAAAAAAAAAACAATACTTGATACTTGTCAAAGGACAAGGTAAGCAGCATGTCAGTGATCATCTGTACTCAGTGTTGTTTACAATGCCAAAGTACAAACTCCTTATCTATGTTCTTTTTAGACGGTGTACTCTGCCTTTACTTGCTATTTAAAAAAAAACAACACAGAACATAGGCCCAGGTAGTTGTTCAAACGTTTGGTGTTTACAATGTTAGAAGATAGAAAAGAATTCCCATTATGATTTCTCAGAGCCCAAGGCGACATGTTTAAAATTGCTTATTTTGTCAGGCAACAACCCAAAACTCAAAGATATTCTTTTTCCTATCACATAAGACAAATAAAACCAGAACATATTCAGAAGGTGGAACAAAAGAATGTGGCGTTTTTGTGGCCTATTATTCCTGATGGAGACCTCTCATTCAGGAAATAACATAAATAAAGCTGACTTGACCTGGCTAGCAGTCAGAGCCTCCAGGGTGTGAAGCCTCTCCAGAACGCTCTGCATGTCCTCCTGTAGTCTAGCCAACACCACGACTATCTGCTCATTCAGGCTGCCTCCAGGTGTTCCTGCTCTCCCCCAGTGGTCCCCGTCCCCGTCTCCACCGCCGTACATGGGCATCAGAGATTCGGAACCGTGGCCTGGAGACCTGGTGCCTAAAGACACAGAAGTTATATATACAGTAAATGAATACTTGTTCACAAAATGCCAACAAAAAGAGAATGTACAAGGTTGCCCTCTTCAGAATGTCATCTGTGCAAACTACAAGTAGAAACCAAGGAGTATAAAGGACAACCTTACCCCTTTCTCTTCTGACCAAAGAGCTGTTTGCCATGTCTGCATTCGGTCTCTGCGACATTGTTCCACCGCTCTCTCCGTCTTCTCCCCCGCACCTGATGCCCTGCACCGCACCGCGAACCTCCTCCTGGCGCTCCTGTGTTGCCTGGGGCTCCTCTAGAGGCGGCAGGACGTAGTTCTCATCTTCATCCAGGTCGTCCAAAGAGCGGTTATGCTCCGAGCTCTGGAGAAGAAGCACATAAAAAAAAAAAAATGTAATCAATGACTTGCCAAGAGCTACAACCATGGCACCAAACAAGTGGTTTTAAGTTTTACTTTCCTCTTCCTGGCCAAACTGGTCCACAGAATCGCAGTAGACTTCACTGTCTGAGTCACTGGCCAGGTGGCTGGGACCAGACACATCTTTACTGGGATCTGAGATCAGCACAAAAGGCACAAAAAAGCACTGTAATGCAGAGTAAACGGCACTGTTATTAACAAAAGTGACACAGCGGAAGGCAGCGTCCACTTAATTTGGGAGCGTTGTGTGACATTTCAACGAAGCCAATAATTTAGTCCATTAAATCTTAAATCTCAGACTATACTGATATTGCACTATTCCTTCCCCTTCCCTCTCTTCAATTGTTATTGTATAAAATTTTGTAAATTCTATTGTATTGTTATACTGTATATTTAACAGTATTTTTTATAGTATTGTTTTTATTTCTGTATATGTTAAGTGAGTGTTGTACTTTGAGAGCAAAGATTAACCGGAGTCAAATTCCTTGTTTGTTTACGCAAACCTGGCCAATAAAGCTGATCCTGAGTCTGATTGAAACTGTCCCAGTGGCAGCTGTTGTGTAGCGTTTTAAAGATTCAGTGACTGCCGAGTCGCCACAGCTCTGGGAATGAAGCTTAGCAGATTATCTCCTCACATGGTGCACGGCAGTGGGTGAGGTGAGTACAGAGTCCTCAGCCACAGAGCAGGACTTTCACAAATGCGAGATTTGAAAACGGAACAGAACGTGCAATCACGGAACTCGGCGTTCCTGACCTGTGTGGTGGCCGTTGAGCAGAGGCTGGCCGACTGAACCCTCCTGGGAGCTGTCACTGTTCAGGGCAGCCCTGGGATGACTCCCATTGGTCAGATGGGCGACCCCGTTGGCCACTTTGCCGTTCGACAGGGGCGCTTTGTGTCTCCTGGCTGAACCCTTCTTCTTTGGCTGTCTAGCTGCATATTTCTTGTCTGAAATAAAAAATAAAATAAAATTAAAGAAAATCCCATTAACGATATGTTTTTCTCACAGTATTTTATGACCAAGCATTTATAACTTGGTTACCTTTTATGACGTCCCGCATCACTACTTCTTGCTCTTTGTCGTCTTCCTCTTCTTCCTCTTCCTCCTCCTCCTCCTCCTCCTCTTGTGCTTCTTCCTCTGACTTTTCATTCACTTCCTTTGATTTGAGCCTGGCCGGACGAGTCTCCAGAGTGCCGTTCATTTCCATTGTTCTGATGATGCTCTTCGCGACGCTCTTCGATGGCATTGAATTCAACACTGAGCCAAACCCTGTGCAACATTATGGATTTCAAAACAAATACCAAAATGCAATACTTCCTTTAAAAAAGGATAGCTTTATTAGTGAGTGTGTGTGATAGATATATATATATATATATATATATATATATATATATATATATATATATATATATATATATATATATATATATATATATATATATATATATATATATATATATATATATATATATATATATATATATATATATATATATATATATATATATATATATATAAATAAATATAAGGGTGTTTGTGTAAATGTTTGTTTTATTACTATTATAACTAATTCTATTTCTTATACTTTATGTATATGTTTTCTCCTATGTCTACTTAATGTGTATTTGTGTTATTCTGATGTGTGTAAATTATTTTGTTTTGAGCTGCTGTAGCACAGGAATTTCCCCAGTGTGGGATTAATAAAGTCGATCTTATCTCATCTTTTTTAACATAATGATGATCTGTTTAACATGAGGTTGAGAGAAATTTAAAGTAGTTGTCAACTAAGTGGACAGCTGTTTGGAACCAAACAAAATCCTCATGTACTTTAGGTTCTGTGATTAAAGTGCAGGATAACATTTTCAGCAACACAGACACTTTTCACTTGATACGGATAAATCCAAACTTTATCCATTTCTGATAGCAAAAGAGACATTAAATTTGCGCTAAGCCACATGTTCTGTGCCACTAATTCCGCAAGCGCGACATGACTGCCAATAAAAATAGGCACCGAAAGCATCTGAGCTACAACACCACACCAGTACTAAACCACACTCTAATATTTACACAATATACAGTACTTGCCTTCCAGTTGCCTAGCAAACTGCGTCAAACGGGCTGAGCATATAACAAAGAGGCAAATTATGAAAACAGGTTATGCTCCACATACTGTTGTCGACATCACAAAGTGAAAGGAGGTCAATAAAACCCACCTGTGCTCAGGTCGGATATCTGCGTGATCTTTTTCTTCTCATCAATCAGCTCATAGAACGGGCCGAGGACGCGTAAGAGCTCCTCCACCTCGTCCGTCACGGGCATGCCCTCCAGAATCTAGGAACCAATGACAGCGAGGTTCAGCTCAAATCCATGAACAGCTAAATGCAAAGTTTGACGTTAATTTCAAAATTGATAGTATTCCCATACGATACAACAGTTACATCATTCTGTAAAAGTAACGTACCAGCTTCATTTCGTCAACATAGGCTGCCATTGCTTCTTCTTTTGGCATATCTCCAAGAGAATTCCACGCATCCCTGAATCATTCAATTAAACACAAAACTGTATTATTATATTGCTTTTATCCAGTAAAAGAGTATAAAGCATCTACGTCATCAAGATTGTTTTTTAACACTTCTGTGCCGGTTTTCAACTTTGTCAAGTTGAGGTTAATGTGTACTTAGTTAGCGGAGGGTCAAAGGCTGAAAGAAAGCTAACCCATTTATTAGTAACTAGAGTTACTCCTTAACTAAGGGTTACATTTTTCCGGAAACACTTGCAGATCTCCGACCCCAATGTAATGGGACCATGAGAGAACCTGTGCAGCCCAGTGGGTAAGAGGTCACATAACACAACTTGAGATTAAAAGAGGGAATAGCACTATGGTCGAACCGCAGTAGAGAGAATTTGGCCCAGTCTTGCTTTGTACAATAAAGTCAAACTGAGCCAAAAGCAACAAAAGTTGTGTAATGTGCACAAGTACAATTTCAACACTCCATGGTTTATCCAGAATTAAATTTCACGAGTTTCCTTAAAGAGTGTGGTATTCACACAACTCGTGATAGTCAGCTTGACCCATTGAAGGAAAATTATTCCTGAAAGTGACCAATAAAAGAGCCACAGAGAATATTGTTATTAAATACACTAATATTTCCCTCCATCAAAGATGCAAAAAAAAATCAGTATATATTTAAAATAAAATAAAAACATATTGACTGACTCTATATTTCCTTTTATCTTTACCATTTTGCTTTGCCAACTGCATCCCAGAAGCCAGGTCGGGGTATATTGCACGTTCCCACAGTGGCTTGTTTATAGTAACTGTAGAACTTGAGCATCATGTCATTGGAGGGCTGAAAGGGACCTGAGGGAAGTAAAGGACATTTCATACTGAAAATGTGCAAAATAGCTGTACTATTCTTACGGTTTTCTCTCTCTTACATATCAGTGAAGTCTCTGAGATGAGAAAGAACTTTAAAAAAGTGACCGTTGTAATTCTGCATTAAGGTATAGACTACTGGCAGGGAGACAAATCTGCGAGTAAAGTGGATTAAGTCTTTTAAATCGCACAAGAGCCAAAGCAGACAAAGCTGTTGCACTGCACCAAACTAGGTCTGACACCATTCTGTTTGTACCCTACTGTATGTTACAGCCATGGGGCGAACTGGCTTAAAGAAGTATTTTACCGATGGAAAGAAGGTCTTTTCATAAAACTGGCCTGTCTATGCAGTAGAATGGTGCAGTAAAAAGTTGTTTTTTAAGTTGGTAGAAAGGTAGAAAATCTACAACTACCAGAATGCACTGCATTACACCAACAAACGCTTCCGCTGGTGGCTGACATAACGCGAGCACATCACAGAATCAATATGGCGGCCGGCTGGTAACAAACCATCTTGTCTGAGCCAGAGCGCTAAACCAGAAGTAGCCTGCTCTATGAGCCCCATAGCGCGGAAGCAGCGGCGATCATCCTGGCAATTTTTTTTTTTTTTTTACGTGGAATTTTAACTTTTTTTGGCTTCATGTTCCACTGAGCATCTCTCATAGGAATGAACAGGGCTCCGACTTGAATGCTGTATCCAGGTCTCTTCATACATCCATGGCAGCAGCCCTAGTATAGACATACCCAGCAGAAAAACGCCAGATGACGCAAAACGCGTCATCGTGTGTTTTTCTGCTAACCTGTGAGTAGGGAGATCTGGGCACTGGTACGGTGGAGTGAAGTTAAACATAGTTCGATTAACACACACTACCAACATTATTATGATACAAAGTTGTTTGAATATCAGCTAAGTGTCCCTTTAACTGGCCTCGACTGGCTTGTTCACTTACCATCTGGGGCTAAACTCTTGATCACTTTGACGGCAGCCTCGAACCTCAGCAGGGTCAACCGCCTCTCATCTTCCACTCGGACACTCTCCACCTCCATTGTGTCCCACTGAGACAGTCAACACAAAACCTACAGACAGGCAGTAAACAAACACAGCGTCACATCTAGGACACAACGTCTGCTATGCGACACACGTCTAACTGCCCAGATATTTGTAATAAATACAAGGTATACTTCCAAACTGTCGACGGAAACGCTCGAAACCGGTGAACCTTACCGTTAAAGTCAACGGCCTATCTGTTTGTCAGAAGGCGACCTGTCTCTTCAGCCTTCGACCAGCCATGAACAGCGTAATGGAGCCAGGCAGAGGTGTACTCTGGGAGTTGTAGTTTTAAACCAATATATCCTACAAGCTCCACAATCCTTCGCGTCTACTACAACAAGGCTGTGGTGGAAATGTAGTTTTGCGGAAAAACTAAACATGTGTTCTAAATAAACCAGAACACATTATTAAGAAATGTTAAGTCATAATAGTTATACATTTCTATGTCATCTCGAAGTCCTAACCATTGGTCCTGACGTGAATCCACACTATAGTTGTAAAACTACTCTTATCGGTAATTCTTTCTTGTACATTAACAACATTTGTATTGTATATACGCTCCATAATCCTGTTCCCCAACGAGAGTTTTGTATGTTGGTGCTTTTTGTCAATAAAAAATACAAAATAAAAGTAAAACTACTCTTACCATCATGCACTACTCGTTTTTTTTTTCTTCAGATGATAGGTAGACGGAAGCAAAAAGTATGAGCTCTCATTGTGTTTTATTTCGGAGTACCACAAGTCGCTGTAAGATATCTAGATCTGATCCATCTGATCTAATAATATAAATGACACTTTTCAGAATAATGTGTATTATGTTATTGGATTATTGATGCATTAATGTGTACATCACTAATATTGAAGCTGGTAAAATTGGAACTTAGTTTAACTACTGTGTATACTTAATGTGCTGGGTAGCTTTATTTCTTAATTATCTTGATCTATGATATTAAATCATAATGCATTTGTTGAATTTATTTTGTAATGGTAAACTGAACATGCAATGTATTTAAAGTTATCAAATAATTGTAATGGAGTAAAAGGTACAATATTTGCCTTTTGAAATGTAGTGAAGTAGAAGTATAAAGGAGCGTAAAATGGGAATACTCAAGTACAAATACAGTACTTACAGAACAATTGTACTAAAGTACAGTACTTGAGTAAATGCCCTAGACTGTGATAAATGCACGTTACTTTCCACACTTGCAGAGCAAACACTGGTCCCACTTTTATACCACTGAGTGACTACTCTTCACTAGCACGGACGATCTTTGGGTGGAGGTTACGCCAAAACGAGGGCAGGAATCCCACAATAGCAGGCGGAGAATTTTTTTTTTTTTTCGAGGCAGAGCTGAGCTAGTGGCTGTTTCAATCAAAGGGAAGGCAGAGGGAAGGGAGGCTCTGCGCGGAGATGTAAGATGGCAGAGCTACAAATGCTGTTAGAGGAAGAGATTCCGGCCGGTAAAAGAGCGCTCGTGGAGAGTTACCAAAATCTCACCAGAGTAGCAGACTATTGCGAGAACAATTATGTCCAGGTAAGTTAAAAAGCTACCACGTTATCTCCAAGCTCCTTTTGTCGCGAAAAGCTCGGGATTGAATTGGTTGTTGGGACAGGAAATGTGGATGAAGAAGCTGGAATTATCCCCTCCGCCCAAAGCATGAAGCTGTATAGTAACATTATGCTTTTAATACTGTGGGACATTTAGACATATTGTATCTGTTCGGACCATTAATCACATTTATTCCGTTTACACAGAGGGTGTGTCTACTTTTTATTACAACTGGGTCGGTTCAAAAACTGCTTCCACTCTCACTGCTTATAAGGAGGCCTGTGTGTTTTACAGCAGCAAGTTTTAGCGGCTGAAAAGGATTTTATTTAATGTTAAAGACACCAGCAAGAAAGTTACTGCAGTTTTTACTGCCTTAATTGATGCGGACACAACCTAAAATGTATAACTACATTGTGGGAAACTACATGTCTGTCACACTAACGCTACAAGTCTACATGAATATTATAGTAGTAACATAACAGTCCATTACATTCCATAAGGTCATTAAACTCACCATTTAATACCACAAAAACTCCCCATTAGGATACTATAGGGATATTACAGTGGAGGTGTGGTGTCTACATTATGGACTTGTAAGCACTCTGTGCAAATGCTATAATTTTATTGGTGCTGCATACTTTTTTTAAACCATCAAACACTTTAAATTGCCGCATTAAAGCATAATATATGCATTGAAAGCTTGTTTTGTCCAGACTTAATGGAGAGAAGTGCTTATTTAATATAGTTCAGTTGGGTTTGTAGGCTTGCAACTAGGCTGGGAGAGGAATGTAAAGCCATTGTAAGTTGGTCCAATAAAGGATGGAGGTATTGATTTTTCTCAACTTATTCATGAGAACAGAGCTTGCTTTCGTCTATGCTGGCCTATATGGAGCTTCACATCTGTCTTTGAGTTGAGCTTTAAGTTCTAGATAAAGTAGCACATCTGTGTAATGTCATAAAAGCTCCTGTATTTGTAAGTCATTTTAAGGAATATTTTCATCTGAATGTGAGTCATAATCTAATGATTCTCACAGTGGAACTTCACTATGGCGTCACGATGACCACAGGTCGCTTTGTCTTTTTTAATTTTAACACAGATATATCTGTGGTAAGCCACTTCTAAGGAAGCCAGAGAACAAACTGAGCGACAGACAAACAGTGATTGGTGAGAAAACATTTTTAAGCAGGAAGACAACCCACCATATCAGCTACAGAGGGTGTGTCCATTCCAGCTGTACTCCCCAAGGAGTCCCTGTAATTTAGTTTTCTTCCGTGTCCTTGGATGATTTGGCAATGTAAAGGCACAGCTCTGTGCCAGTTATAACCCACGCAAACGCTACAGTACAAGAAGGTTGTCATCTGTAGTCCCACATGAGCCCTAAAATGAAGTGGATGAAGCTTTTCCCCCGCTGCTTTTAAAAGCAAGATTTGTCTTTTTTTGTACAGTCATTTATCATTAAAAGTTCAGATACAGCGACATAAATGCATTGTTATGGATTTTGTTTTACCACACCACAGCCAGCTGTAACATAAAGAGACACAACAAACTGATTTCTCACAATGACAAAGTGTTAAGATCTTCATATCAATGCAGAAACAATGACATTTTGAGTAAATATTTCGCAGCATGACAGCATGTTGCAAGTTGTGAAGGCCAGTGCTGATATCTTTTAGTTGCCAATAGCTCATATTTGTTGCTGATATTTAGTGTCTTTCCTACCAAAATGACTACACTGTCACTGTTTTTGTAGGGCTGGGTATCGAACCTACAGTACATACTGGCAGAAATGGATCTGTGTCAGAGATTATCAAAAACTACAGAAAGGTGGCTTGAATGTCTGGTCAGATTTGTAGTTCTTTCCAGGCTTGAAGATATGAAGAAGTTATGAAGTAGTTCTTTTAGATACAGTTTGAGCTTTGGCTTCTTTTCCAAAATGATAACAAGTCACTATTTTACCTAATACTGACAATTCATAGCAATACCCAGCTCTAGATTTTAAAGCCAATACTGACAGCATTTAATTGCTCATATATACATGTTTTGTCCAAAGTGACTTACAATAAGCTAATTTAAACCATAGACTGTATATAAAACTATTTATATATATATATATATATATATATATATATATATATATATATAGTGTATAGACTTAAACTCGATGGATCGCCACATAGATTTCATTAAAAATGTAAGTCTAATAAAAAAACTAAAAGCATATTTAGATTACTAGAGTAGTTTTATTTTCTTAATAAATGAGGTGCAAGTATGCACCCCTCTTTTTTTTGGGGGGGGGGGGGGGGGTAGTGTCTTTAAATCTGACCACTGTTGTATTAACTGACGAGATTGTATTGTGTTTGCCCTTGGTAAATAGAAGAGGCTCTAAAAATAGTGTTTAGATCATAAACATCTCCACAGAGACCCCAAACTAATGGAATGTAAGATGTGCAAAGGAAGTGCACAAGAAAATACTTCAAATGGCATGTGTGTTGTGTACTGTACTGTGTTGTAAAAGAGTACAACACAGTATTTGTTCTAACTTTAACTATGAGAAGTTGTGTTTCATGAGTGGAAGCGGTTTGTGATTGTGCTGCAGCACCTTGTTTAAAGCGCTGACGTTAAAATCAAGGATGTTGAGCTTTTGGGCACACGTTGCGAGCTCTGTGTGAAACAAGTGTCAGACTTAGTGCACTTTTCATAATCCCTCTGTCTGCTGCAATCTCTCTCTCTCTCTCTCTCTCTCTCTCTCTCTCTCTCTCTCTGCCTATAATAGAAACACTCGCACACAAATACTGTGCACTCTGAACTGAACCGTGCACATATCAACATGCCTCAGCTTGAATCGGCTCGTCCTTTCAGCCAGCACTCCTCCTTTTCACTTCCATCCCTCCTTTTTCTCCTCTCTCTGTTCTTGTCATGTGGAGGCTGTGGTGTTGTCAGTGTTCGGTGTGGACTTGTAGTGCAGCTCAGCAGGCTGAGGCAGATGGTGAACGCTGCGTTTAACCAAGGACAGATCACTGCCCCATTTTCTCAACTTGATAGGGACTTTTATAGGGCTGTCCTCGACTGAAGAAATTCTTTGTCGACTAACACTCATTCAGTTTTATCGACTAATCGATTAGTTGATGTAATCGACAGATCTGTAAATCTGAGTTTCTCTGCAAAGAGTCATGCAAAAGCACCACTTTAATTACTGTGTTTACCAGAGATGTGCTCATACGTTTCTTGGAAATAAGTAGCAATGAAAAAAGCATAAAACATGACTAATCAACTAAAGCAATCTTAGTTGACTAAGAGAAAAAAGTAAGAGGGGGCAGCCCTAGACTTTTCTGTGTCCACCAGAGTGTTTTGAAGTGTGTTGTGTAGGGCTGCATGATATGAGGAAAATATTCAATTTTGTGCATTTATATGCATTTTCCAACATTATTTCATTGAACAAATTTAACATTGAATTGAATAGAAAAGGCACCACTAAAAAAGAATGACAGTATCTTTTTAAACTGTAATTTCCGTGTGTGTGTGTGTGTGTGTGTGTGTGTGTGTGTGTGTGTGTGTCTGTGTGTCACACTGTCAGGTCAGAGTTATGTTTCCTGTTTTCCCTGCTGACTCTGAAAACTGACTCCCTGGAAATGCCTTCTCTCTGTGTCAGGAAGTAGCTTAATAATAGAGCCAAAAAACACCCTTTTAAATTAAGACACTTGCACAGAGATTATTCTGATCTGGGGTTTTGTATTTTAATATGTTTCTGTTTATTCTAGCTAGGCTATATAAGGTAGTTATGGAAAAAAAAACTATCTTTGCACAGTGCTCGCTGCCCCCCTGAAATATATTTTGCTCACTTTTTTTTTTTAATTGATGCAAGTGAGTTTGTTTAACCTCTGTGACAAGGACACATACACTGTATGCAAAGTGGGCCACCTGCCCATGTTGGCAGGACACACTGCTGTTGACTTTGTCTAACACAGTAATACTACATTTCAGGTTGCATCAGTTGTGCTCGGGCTGTGTTTGATATGAACTGAAACGATTTTGTCGATTAACAGAAAATCAATCTGCATTGCTTTATTTATATTTTGTTTATTTTTTCAATGGTTCCAGCTTCTCAAGTGTAACATTTGCAGCCTTTCTTTGTCATATGACGGTTAATTGAATATCTTTGGGTTCTGTACTGATGGCCGAAAAAAAATAAGCCATTTAAAGATGTCATTATGGGCATTATGAACATTTCTTTTTACATTTCATTGACAAAACCCTTAATTGGTTAAATAATCTGTAGATTAATTGATTGTTGCAGCTCCAGATCCAGATTCCACTCGATTATTAGCCTTGAAATTCTTTGAGCAGATACCGCTTGATATAAATGTATTATTTTGTTAACTTTTGGGCTGCATTTAATGTTTAATTTCCTTCTGAATTAATCAATTGATTTTTAATCTATTAAAAGTCCTAATATGGAAAACAAAAAAAACTCACTGACCCTTGATACAAAACAAGGAAACGCAGCAAATCCTCACATTTTAAGAAGATGGAACATTTTCATTGATTAATACATCTAATGCCAATTAATCATCTGTTGAACAACTAATTTAATAAAACTAGAAAACGTGATTCTGTATTATTGCAATAAGGTTCTTGCATGGCGGTTTTAAGACAGAATTAAAACGTGTTGGGCTTACAGACTGGAACAATTAATCATGTTGGTCCTACATTTCTTTGAAATTAATTGTCATCACAGTAACAAAGAATAGGGAAATGGAAGTAAGATGTATGGCAAACCAAGAGGTCAGATCAGATGCAGTGTTGCAAGCTCGGGGCATGTGACAGTGCCTGCTGAGCCAGCATGGTGCCCACTTGTGCTTTTAGTTCTGCTCCTAAATTATACAGTTTTCAAATGTGGGCCGATGTGTCGTAAGCAATGCAGGTAGCATGTCGTGTCAATCCAAGAGATATGTCCTCTTCCAGTCCTGTCATATAACCTTGATGTATCTGTCCTGTTTTCCCTGGTGAATTAACATGAGTTTCTCCCTGGAAGAAAGCAGGTGGCACATTTTTTGTCTGTCTCTCTGGGTTACTCCGAGTCCTCATTTCCTGTTCTCTCTCTCTCTCTCTCTCTCTCTCTCTGTCTCTGTCTCTGTCTCTGTCTCTCTGTCTCTGTCTCTCTCTCTCTCTCTGTGTCTGTGTGCGCGGAGTGGCCTGGTTTTTCTCCCAGCATGGTGAGGCCTAGCGGCTCTCAGCCTACCAGCAGGGCCCATTTATCCTTTTTGACCCCCTGTCACTCCTTCAGCTGACTGGGGCTGGTTTGGTCCAGACTATATTGCATTGCCAGACCTTCCTCCACAGCACTGCAAAGGAAGGTCTGGCTAGTCCACACAACATTCCTGGATAGGAGAAAAACGTGCTATGGTTTGTTGCCATTTCTTTAAATCAATCACAATCGTTTTGCTGCGCTAAGTGCCGGAAGCAGCTAAGGTGCCTCTGCAAAATAGCCTCGGGAAGGAACTTGTTTGGTGGAACCTGTGTATCTTCAGAAGTTGCTTTAGTTGTGCAACAGAAAACTCAGATTCAACAGATAATCTAGCTAGCCGTTGACGCGGTCCAATTGGTTAGTTAGGACAGAAGACAAACATTTCTCTCATTTAAGGTGGTTTATTATAGCTGGAATAATAATATAACTTGTATACAAGGAATAAAGCAAAAGGATTACATGACACACATTGATGTGGGCCATCCCACTTCACCCTGGAGCTCCGTAGAATGGCCCAGACTTCCTAGTACAGACAGTTGATATTCTATTCTACTCCGGGGTGTCGCCTCCTCCCGTTGGTTGGTTGGGGCCAGGATCCTTTGGCCCTTTGCTTCAGAGCAATCCTGGTCCCATGACTTTTTCACTGTCTCGATTTACCCTGCAGAGTTCTGAGGAGCAGTTACAACCGACCAGAGTTTAGAATGGAAGGTGGGGGACCTCCAGTCGAAAATGAGGGACATCCGGCGAAACCTCCGGCAGCACCGGAACTATCCCGTAAATGAAACCTCGTCGATACAGACTAGGTCCAGACTGGTCTGTTACAGTCTGGTTAGAGTGTAGGCAACGGGTGTACCGACTTCATTGTCTCAGACTAAAGTTGTCTGCTTCTAGTTGGATTCATGCAGAAGTAGTGTCGGCTTTTTATGTAGTAAAGCGTGAATACCCACCCAAGCACCCTCACCCAGGGTGACCCAGCAAACAGGAAAAAGGGCTCCTCCAACACTCTGAAAACTAGATGAGTGTTTTTGTTTATTTGTAAAGGCACAGCTCTATGTTGTTCTAGGTATAGAAGAGTGACTTTCTGCCAGGACGAACCAATTAACAAGTCACTCAAGAAAGGTTAATGAGTTTCCTCCATGTGCACACGTCCCCTTTGTGTCTCCCCCCCTGACATACTGGAGGAAGTTTTAATTGTGCGCTGGCAGTTCTTCAAGGTCAGGTAGACCTTATGGCCTTTAAGTCAGCCTCCATCTGCCCCGGAGGAATTATGAATTCACGTAGTGTACTGCTGAGACCTAAGAGTTAGCTCCAGGAAGGATTGAAGTTGTTAAGTGTGCAGGTTTTCCTTATTCTTCACACGTTCCAGTGCCACTTTCACTACCTTGTCTCCTCAGGTGGCTTGTGTTGGCAATACGTTTCTCACAGTTTCATTACATTTAGGGGGTTGGTACTGATAAGGTAGATCATTTTTATTAGGATCAATATGTTCAGACGCTTTTTCTTGGATTAATCTTATAAATTGAATTCCCCTTTTAATTCAGTTTGTTGTTATCATTCAGGTCTAGTTAAGTTAAACCTATAATAAGCATTGGTCTCTGTTAATAAATGCTATTTAAAACAAAGTGTACTGGCACTAGTTCCAGCAACGTTAAGAAGTGGTGAGTGAAATGTTACCATAACCAATAGTCATAATGGACAAAAATAAACTGAATAAGACCCAGGCTGACAAAAACTGGAATTTTTCTGTAATTACATGAACTTTGTCCTTTCATGTGATCAAATGCCATCATTTTGCAATAATAGAGAAGTAGCAGTAGTAGTAGAGTCTAGGCATGGGTCGGCCTGAGATTCTGACGGTATAACCTTCAGCAAAAATATCACAGTTATACGGTATTGCGGTATTGCTATTACAGCTTTAAAATGTATTATGTTGAAATGTCTAGGTAAAAAAAAAAACTCCTCACATCAAAATTGAACACAATGTATTTTATTTTTAAACACACTTCACCCTGGCAGGGAGACAGATTACTAAACTGCACTTTCTATCCTTAATGTCCGTGACTTTTTGAAACCGCGCTACACCCTGAAACCAGTAACCGGCCCATGCCTAGTAGAGTCACCATTGGGTTTTATCAGCCATCTGTTTGGTAATTTATCACTGTGTGTTTAAAGCGGAAGAGCTAAATGACCAGGAAATAGCTTGAGTAACGCATGGTCAGATCCGAAACATGTCTTTCTTGTAATCTCATATTCATTGGACTCAGTGTTTGAACTATACCGGGCCTTTGGGGGAGCCCACTTTTTCTTTTCTTTTTTCACCGGGGGGGCAACGACTTACAAAGACTTACAAAGATACATAACGGCTACAAGTGTATGCACTATACAGGATTTACCCTATTATACTTTATTGGCAGGAATTAATGGGTCAAACAGCCAACAGCCACCCACAAATAGTCTATAAACAAAGCATCAGGCTGTCTTTGAGATTTCACATGAACAACGGTTAAAGTTACTCAGGCTACCGAAGAATACCATAATTCCTCCGTTCAATTAGGCCTAAGCGACGCACCCCAAGCTTCCATCCCTAACAAACAGCCATGTATATGGGCTCTTCCAGCCTCTCCACTGCTGGCTGTTCCAATGTGACGGGAGAGAGGAGCAAGAGGGGTTAGGATCGTGACCGGCCTCTGACGAGCTGTTACCACCATCATCGTCAGCCAGAGAGGACATTATTTCTTCAGCTTCTTCTTGCGTGGTCACCCTGGCGGGAGGGGTGCTAACAGGGCTTGCAGCAGGTGAATCGGTCGTGCTATTAACGTCATCGCTACACAGTTTCTTAGTAAAACCAAAATTAATTAAACTGCCTTGTTTTCTTTTTGCCATGGCTATATGATGCTAACTGCAGAATGGATTTCAAGGACTTTATGCGCCGATTAATGGCCTCCAACGTTTATATTTTTTCTACGAATCTTTGAGTTAACAGGTACAGGTGAGTTGAATTTGCACCGCAGCGCCGCCACGCCTTGATGTTCATGGCTAGAATAGCATGTATAGTTTATCTTTATTGAAGTGAATTGGGTTTAAATCGCCAACATGCATGAATTAATGATGTTTTTGCAATAGCACACATAATAATCCACGATGATCACATTACACAAAACTGAAATTGCACGTCAAAATGACACTGTCAATAATTTTGGAGACCCCCCAAAATTTCACAAATAATGTTTTCATGTCTTATTAAGGGGAGACGAGCTCCCCTGTAGTTTGCACCCTGATTGGACTCCATCTTATTTCCCAATTAGCTGCTAGATGTCAGACAGCCGCATCAATACAACAACCCACTATGGCTGGGTATTGGCACACATCTTTTTATTTATTTTTCAGCTCCTACTACGTGAGCCCCGTCTCTGTGCGTAGCGTAGAGCTCTTCCTGCCTGCCTCTACGACCTGTAACGTTAGACAGCCAAGCACCAGCATTATTAGATCTTGGCGGAAGCATGCTTCATGCTTATTGGCTCACTGACTCTGATGAGATTTAGTCCTTAGGTATTGAAATTTGGTATTGAATGATGAGGCTTTTTTTGATACTCGATACTATAAAGGCAATTCGGCCGGTGCCTAAAAAGTATTGGATTTGGGGCCCAGTCCTAAAACCCTACAGTGCACTAGCTCTCAGCTCACTCCTGTCTCACCCTGTCCAGTATGCAGCGATCAGCGGTCAATACAGAGTGCCATGTGAGCTCTACGACTTTCCAGCTGGCGTTACACTCGTTCCCATCCTGCTGAGGTGATTTCAAGGGAAAGTTTATCTCCTATTTCTTTTCTAACCTGCCCAGTTCACAGAATAGAAAAATGAAATCCTTGGTTGCTCCGTTAGGCTATGTTTGTTTTTTTATTCCTCCATGCACCCCTGACACTGTAGCAGAGCTCTTCAACAACACTTGAAAGTTGGAAGATGTATGACATGTTGCAGAATTCCAAACATTCCTGAAGGTTTTTTTTTTTTTTTTCTTGTTCCAAGAGCATTTCCCCTCCGGACAAGTGGGAGCACATAAACACAAATGTGCTTGTCAGCTGTACAAATCCAGATCAGATTGCACAGTAGAAACACTGTTTCTAGTTGTCATATTCAGTGCACTGCAAACCGATGTTATTGAAAGTCTTTATTTGAATTCCTGTGTAAAGAGTATGACTTTTTGTTCCAGACTTTAGAGGGATGATTCAGAGAAACACTCATGAGTTTTGATATTCTGTCTTACTTCCCAAGATCTTCTATTAGTCGTGTCAGGGAGTCAGGAGGAATACTCATTTTGTCCATTTCCTACTTAAGCTCAGGCTACTGGGTGGAGGGGCAGCTCCACCTCCTCTGACCCCTGAACAGTTTCTGTCATCAGCGAGGATGTCCGGACCTTTCCTTCCTGCCGCCTCAATGCAGCTAGCGGGCCCTGACCGTGAAGAAATGCACCACCTTGTTTTTAAAAAACCTGATTGCACTTCAGTGGCGGTTGTTGGTTATCTTGCCAGACTGGATATGTGACGGATTGAATTGGAACTATTTATCCAGTTCAGTGCTTCAAAAACTTTCCATGAAGCAAATCCATTCTTGTCACTGCCACTTCCTTCGTGCTCCCAAATGTATCAGGCCACATACATGCTTCCGTACAGCATTTGCCATCAAACATTGTATTTTTTTTTTTTTTGCTGTATTCAAGTGGTTGTTTGATTATCTAGCTTGCCTCAGCTCCCAGTTACAATTTTACTAAATTCTGCACGTGCATTCCTCTGTACTCCCTTTTTTAAGCCCAGCTGAGGTGCTGACAGCCTGTCTACTACTGCCTGGATTTTCTGCAGTCATTACTCAGCTCAGAAATATCAGATAAAGGGCCCCAGGAGCGCTAAAGCTTTCTGGAAGCTCACCTCATTCTCCTCATCTCCTGCTGTGGTATACTACATTCAGTTATTTACCTTTTTGTACTGAGCAAGCACACATTTTATACCTCTCCTGGCGAATGCCTGAAGCACTGTATGTTCTGTTGTTTTGTTTTTATATCTACTGTAGCCTAGTCCTTCTCGCTGAAGATGGATGCCATAGGTGGCCGGGTTTGCTCAGTGGTAGAGCAGGCCCACATATACTGAGAGGTTTATGCCTCGACGCAGAGGTCCAGGGTTCGAATCCGACCTGTGATGATTTCCTGCATGTCTTCCCCCTCTCTCTCCCCTTTCTCACCTAGCTGTCCTATCAAAATAAAGGTGGAAAAAAAGTCCCAAAAATAATCTTTAAAAAAAAAAAGATGGATGCCATAATGATTCTTGAGTAACTGAACAACAAATCTGGTTAGTTTGAGGATTTGTGGACAACAATGCGTGAGCAAGTGGAGGGATGAGGGGGGCTTTAACTAAAGCAGACGGCTCTACGACGCCGCCAGTGACAGTGCAATCAAGTGTTGCATCTGTCCTCCAATGCTGACCTCACATCACAGCTCTGGCAGCTAACGCTGTTTGGATAGGTTTGTCCAGAAATACAAAAAATTTCAAGGAGCCTATTTATCACCATTGAACATGTTTATTTCATCCTCTGAAAAATTGTGTGGAGACTGAGCTCAGGATTTGAAGAATTACAGTTCTATGATAAGTCTAAAGATTTAACCTCATGTAAATCAAGAAAGAAAGGAATAGCCTCGGTCAGCCTTTTCCATTCAGTATATCAGCTTTCTTGACCAATTAATCTGATTCATTGGGGTTGTAGTGACTGTCACTGGGGAAATAAAAAAAACTGAGAAACTGTAGTGAAGGGACTGACTGTTCGGTGCACCGATTTTAGGGTGTGGTAGTCTTGTAGTTGGTGAAAGATAAAATGTTTGTTTATTGTAGTTCTTCAGCTTATATAAAACCATATCAGGTTTGACTCAAAATTAAAGTGCTCATATTATGCTCATGATCAGGTTCATAATTGTATTTAGAGGTTGTACCAGAAAGGTTTACGTGGTTTAATTTTCAAAAAACATCATATTTTAGTTGTACTGCACATTGCTGCAGCTCCTCTTTTCACCCTGTGTGTTGAGCTCTCTGTTTTAGCTACAGAGTGAGGCATCGCACTTCTGTACCATCTTTGTTGGGAGTTACTAAGGGTGCTCCGATTGATCGGTCACCGATCGGTATCGGCCGATAATGGCTTTAAATAGTTTGCATCCATAAATGCCGATCAGATGACGCACTACCATGGATGTATTAAGCGCGCACTACTTGTGAGAACATTTTCTACATGGAGCTAAAATGGCGGCCTCCCTACATTCACCGGTCTGGCAGTTCTACAAGGTGTCTGAACGGCGGCAGAACACCAGTTGGTCCGCGGCCGGCCGCGGAACGAAGGCGGTAGGAAGGCGGCTACCGCTTTTAAAAAGCGTCTGCCACCGGTGGTGTGCCGGCAAACGTGTTTGCGATTACGCCATTCTGACCCTTCTACTGCCTCTGGAGCACCGTCGGTGGTCCGCCGACTCATTGCTATCTGGGAAAAAGACGATACATTAGCGATTTGCGACGTGTGTGCTGAGGAAATACCACGAGGCGGAAAGCTCCGAAGACATTTCAACACCACCAACCTCATCAGACATTTGAAGTAGTCACGGAAAGGAGTATGAGGAGTTTTCAAAGTTAGGTAGTGCTAAGGCAGAGCGGAGCGTTGCAGCTCCGGCGCCACTCAAACAGCCTTTTCCGTGTGTGTGCTTGTGTGTGTGTGTGTGTGTGTGTGTGTGTTGAAGAAATGTCTGCAGTGATTGAAAGGACGTTTTTTGATTTTGAGCTAGGACAAAAAGCCAAACAATTACTGATACATTCTCTAAACATGTGTGACTGTTACGTAATGGCGTAATTTTCAGTTCATAAAAGTGATCGGTTATCGGTATTGGCCGATGCATCTTCCAGCAATCGGTGATCGGCCCCAAAAATCCTGACTGGAGCACCCTTAGGAGTTACACATGTGCAGTACCTAGGTAAGCACTGCTAGCTAATCGGAAGCAGAGTATGAGGGCGTGCCACGCTAGCAGTTAGGCGAGCATTATAACATTGGAAATGGTAAGTCCTTTTTGGGGTGGACTTTGGGCTTTTTCACTTTGTAAACATGCACAAAAAAGATATATAACACAATAAAGGAAAGGGGAAAAATCAAAAAATTATAATATGAGCACTTGAAAGAAAGTTAATGTATTACTTGGGAATAAAGCAAGTATTCATGCATAATGCATGGTAAGTGTAAAAGTGGACTGGACACATTTCAAAAACATATGAATAGCATTCATTGAAAAACATGGACTAAACATCACATGTTGTGCTTTGTGTGGAGGCATGGGCTACTTTGAATGAATATGTTTGTAAGACATGCAGGGTGTAAATGTGTATTACTTTACACATTACAGTTCAGCATTTGTGTACTGAAGCATCAATGGTGCCGTTTGTCAGATGCACATTACAGCTGCAAGATGTTGGCAAAACCAAGTGAATTGTGAAGTTTCTTAATATTACAATTGCAATTTGCATTGCAAATCACAGCGAATAGCAGTATGTTTGTTTATGTTTAGAGCTTCTACAAATTAATGCAGAATTAAACATTTTGTACACATCACAGTTGAGCAATTGTGTTAGGTAGCTGCAGCATCAGTGGGGCTGTTTGTGTTCTGCAGCTTCAAGATACTGACTGAATCAAGGTAACGACGTACACCATGAGTGATTAAAATTGAAGCGAAAGAGTCGAGCATCAAATCATCATCCTAACTTTCTCAGACTAAATGCTTTCAGTAGACCCTTGCTCCCTGCCTGGTAATAAACACGCATGTCTTTCAAACGCCTTACCGTAAGTTTGTAATGCAGACTATCTGTTATAGATTTGAAGTTTCAAGCCAAAGCACCACTTTAGAAAGCTCCGTCGAGAGCCACAGATAACATTATACAACGAGTTCGCTGGCTGTATAGTAAACATCATACATCATAATAAGTAAACTGAACTTCATATACAATTGTTGGAATGCCCCTTTAAGTGCAGTTTCTTAATATTACAGTTGCTTTTTGGATTGTATAAAATCACTGCAAATAGCTGATTATATTTGTGCAGTTTAAAAAAATGTTTCCCTAGATTTAAAATTAATTCAGCGGTATAAATAACATTCTAACGCTGAGATATTCTCGTAGTTTGAATAACAAACACCATCTCTGACTTGCAGCTTGATATGTAGGCCAGCAGTCCTGCACAGGTAAGCATAAGTTGTCCAGTAATCTATTTTAAAATGTCCATATACAGCGAAAACTTTATCCTCTTGCTATTTAGAAATTGCCTTCATGGATAAAAGGCTGTTTGTTTGTTTGTTTGTTGTTGTTTCATATATTTTCCTGCAGCTGTTACTCCATTTACCATACGGCATATTGCAGTGTCAGTAGTAGGTGTCAGTGTGTGCACATGAATGAATATGCTTTCAACCAATGGCCTTTTGCTCCGAGCCCTCCGGAGGAATCTCTCCTTCTTCCTGAGGCTGTTATCGCACAACACATCTGCTGCTCTGATTCCCGCTAAAAAAAAAACACAACTAAACGCTGTCCTCTCCTCACCCGGTCGATGCTAACCGGTACGGCTAAAAGCTCTCCAGGTCAGGAACTTTTAGACGTACAGATTGCTTCTGGATTAGTTACGCACTGCCACAGGGAATCAGTAATGAGACAAGCAGTGGCATGGTTGTTTTCATTTTGTTCGTCCTTCCTCTCGTCTTCATGACCAAATGTTCCCTTTTCCCCCTAACCACTGCTACCAGTAATCATCTCCTCCGCCACCTACCCTCTGCTATGGCAGCCTGTCATCAAAGCCCAGTGTCGCCCCTCCAGGCAGCACGCTTTGGACTCAACCTTATGAGCGAGCAGCGTTGGGAGAGCCTGCAGAGATCAAACGCGATGGCTCAGTTTTGGAGCTTGGCTCTTTGCCTCAGCCTGTTGTGTGGTCGTTACCACAGTTTTTCTGGTTTAGCTGCTTTTTGCATCTTTGTAACTGTCAGTTTGTCGTCCTTTCAAAATAATATGGTGGAAGAATGTCTGTATCGTAGAACATTGTGTTTTTACAGGACTTGTCCATTATTGGAGCTCCATGACTTTGACGTACACTATAGTTTCTGAACATAACAACCAGGAAAAAAGAAGAGACCTATACATGATAGAAGTGTTGTGTGTGTGCTATTTACATATTTATTTATTGTGGAAAACTAAAGTGTAGCCTTAGTTTGTCTCAAAGCATTAAGGGGTGTAGCTTGTGTCAACCTAAACTAACACTTGACTTAGTTTTTGGTCTTATTAGCCTGCTAACTAGCCAGCAGGCTAATTAATTAAACCAGCCACTCTGTGCTTTTGATGCTAATGAGTGTCTACTGAATACATTTAAGGAATAATCCACTGATATGTTTTCAGTCATCAGAAGTTAACCTGCTAGCTAGTTAGCTGCCTAGCAAAGCCAAAAAACAGTGCTTGTTTAGGCAGATATTGTAGCCAGCAAGCTATTTTATTGAATTTTATTATTGCTTTTGATGCTAACGTGATAATGCTAATGACTAAAGAATGACTTCACCAAAACTTTTTTGTTTTGTTTAAACAATAACTGTAGGCTTAAAAAGGTGCCCCCTTATGTTAGCTTACTTGTTAATTTGAGTTGTACTTTGAATTAATATAATTAATAATAATAATTAATATGTTGTAAAACGATTCATATTTTTGCCACAATATGGCTAAATGCAGCTTCTTTTTTTCGCTAGTGCAGTTAGCTGTTAGCGTTGGTCATTTGTGACCAAACATATATAAATGCTACAAAATTAAAACGGTTAATTAACTTTCTTTTTTTAGAGCCAACATTCAAGCCTGCAAACAGTGAGTGTTTTATACAACTAAGGTTTTGGGATTTTTTTTTTTTTTTTTGGAGTATTGCTCTGTCTAGCGTGAAGACCGAATACTTTTACAGGACTAATACTAAAAAGTCACCTAGAATTCCCAATACTTTAACAATTCAAAATTGGCAGTGGCAAAATTATACTTTCTAATTAAAAAAGACACATAAAAACAAGTATTTGATGAATATGAAAAGTATTTTAAATTCCATCAAGTTTTCGAGTTCAGAAATGTAGTCTGCTGTTTTCAGAGCCTCCACTATGGCTGCTGCAGGATGGCTTACATTATCTCAAATCCCCCCAGGGAGGGCGTAGTATCTGGGGAATGAGAGGTGGGGTGGGAAAAAGGATGCCTTTGCTGCTCTGTTGGCCTGGATCCACCACAAACCTGACCTGGATACAGTGCTGGAAGATGGATGTGAATGTTATGTGATATTAAGAGTAACTGGGTTCCTCTTCTTTTCCTTTTTTTCATCCCTCTTTTTTTCTCTAATCCCTTTTTTGTGCACAGGCCCAGGACAAGAGAAAAGCTCTGGAGGAGACCAAAGCCTACACCACCCAGTCCCTGGCCAGCGTGGCCTACCAGATCAATGCCTTAGCCAACAATGTACTGCAGCTGCTGGACATCCAGGCCTCGCAGCTGCGGCGCATGGAGTCCTCCATCAACCACATCTCTCAGGTCAGAAATACACACAGATACAGTACACACCACAGACCAGCTGTGAAGAATGGTACCCCGCGCTGCCCACTTCTCCTCTCACTTTTACACAGACTCTGTTATTTTCAAACATAGTACGAGGCCTTCTGTCCTATACATGGTTCCTTTTTATTGCCTGGTATTTGGTATCAGTCTTACGCAAGTGACTGGCTGTGTGTTTGGCTTAATGGCTGGTGGTCTGTCTGTGTTTCTTTTATGCTCTTGTCGTCTTCTGAGGCACAGAAACATTAAAAAACATA
This sequence comes from Gymnocephalus cernua, assembly GCA_023631565.1. Taxonomy (NCBI): domain Eukaryota; kingdom Metazoa; phylum Chordata; class Actinopteri; order Perciformes; family Percidae; genus Gymnocephalus; species Gymnocephalus cernua. The sequence goes on from CM042446.1 coordinate 24,608,529, forward strand.
ACACAATCAGTCTAACTTGGTCTGCATTACTGAGCAGCCCTAACACACATAGGGATATAATAATATATAGGTCTGTCTAGCCAGTAGTAATATGTAATATTTTGCTACATATGTCCCTTAATACTGTGCATCCGTTTGTGCAGGTTAACGTTTCAAACATGTCTATTTGATTTCTAAAAGATTATTTTATGCAGTTCATTCTGTGGCTTATTTGACGGAAAAATATTGACAGACAAATTCTAGCAATAAAAATCATTTCGACCAATGAGATATTTTGTTTTTGAAGTTGAATATAATATGATATAATGATGATATACTATCAGATCAACTATCAGAGGTTTTGCTGTTGCCTTTATACTCTGGTAGCTATCCCTCTGATACATGGTTACATTAGGTCATTGTGGGCAATGTCTAAAATCAATTTATTTTCAATGCAATATTAGATTTTTAAATATTTTTTGCATTGATGTGATGACATATTTTGATATGTCAGCTGTTTACTCAACCAAAAACAATTATTGTCCGGTTATTGTATCAACAATTTCTCAATCAAGCTTTGTAGACACCATCAGCATGACCTATAACCTAACCTATAGCATGAGGATTCTGCCATGTGCAGGTAAATCCAGCCGTTCATCCAATGAAGGCATTAAGAGCTCAGACAAGTCAAACAAAGAGCTCCAGCCAGGTGGCATCTCGTAGATTAGAAGTGGCTGGCATTCACCTAACCTGGAACACCTATAACGCCCTCAGTCCGCACTTAGAGAATAATTGTTATACATGAGAACTTGGTTGTTTCTTGTTAAAAAACATTCTTTGTGCTGCGATGGAATGATCTGTGATGGTAGGAAAGGAGTAGTTCCTTTTTTTCCATTTTAGTTTTGTCTTTCCCATGTCCGCTATCTGTGTTTTTCTTCTAACAGTGCTTTTGCTAAGAGCGCCAGAAATTCTTTCAGGACACTCTGAAGGTCAGATGAGGGAGAGAGAGAGAGAGAGAGAGAGAGAGAGACCAAATTAGAGCGAAGGCTGAAGGAAATGGAAGATGGATGATGACAAGCAAAGAAATGCAAGAGAGAGAGAGACCAAAAAAGCGTATTTACACTCCTCCAGGTTTTGAGTCAATATCCTGACAAATAGCAGTCAGGCGATACCAAGGTCACTGCCTTCCTCGGTCTCCATGACAACCCCCTGGGCATCGTCGGAAAAGCATATGAAAGACAGTTAGACAGGCATAGCTTCCATCGTTTGACTTCTGTCTCCATTGCAAGTGCTCATCACTGTCTCATGTCTTGTGCTTGGCAAATTCCATCCTTCCTGTGCTATATTTATCCCCATGCTTGTCTGCTTTGTGTAGCCATGGTGAAGATGAACTAGATGTTGTCACTAATGGTCGGTAACTAAATGTTTTCCCCTTCGCTTGGGTTTCTTTTTTTTGTCTCAAGAAATGCAGAAAAGTAAAGTTAAACTACAAACTAATTTACTTCCAGCTCATAGTCAGCATAGCTACAAGAATAACACACTACCACCATTTACATAAGTTGTCCCTGAGAAAAGTGAATGATTTATCGGTTTTGCCTTAATAACCCAAAAAGGCAGAATTCCTTCTTCATCTTCATCTAGTTGGTTTTTATGGTTAAGCAAAAGAAGAGGTCCTAAAGTGTTTGCCGTAATGAGGCGTATCTCTGTTTTAATAATAAAGAGACGGGGCTGTCAGCTCTGCAGGCAGTGTGTGTGTTTTATTGCTCTCCACTGTCCGGTTCAGAGGTGAATCATTATGTTGCCCGCATGGATAGGAGATTTGCGGTGGCCCTCGAGGCCGGTGTTGCGTCCTGCTGAAAGGTGAATGGAGAGATAAGTCTGCAGCTTGGATGATGTATAATGTTTTAACAGTAAAAAGGCAAGGAAAGCAACTTTTCTCAGGTGAATACCAATGAGGCATGAGCATGACTCCTTTATCCTCGAGACACCGATACTAAACATACCGCAGAATTTACGAGGCTATACATAATCATACCAGCCTTTTCTACTTGTGTCCACAGTCTTCCCGTGAATTGTTTTGTATCTTGAGTCTGTACCATCCATGCCTGAAGCTGGGATGCCTTAGGAAGAGGCTCTCTTACATTAACGTGTCAGTCGGTGTGTGGTGAGACGTTGCCTGGCGTCAGGGCCATTTCCTTCGGTTTGCCTTCAGTTACAGGGTGTGTCTGCTTAGCGGTGGCATCTCTCCGACTGGAACTGCCATCCCTCTGAGCTTGATGCCAAGTGTATTGTACTGTACCTCTTGTCTTGTATTCCGCATGTGCTGTGAGGCACAAAGAATATCTTTTTAAAGGGGTGAAAAAGGAACAAATAAGATGCCCTATTCAGTCCAGTTGCAAGTCATAAGAGAGATTTTCATCTTTTCAATATCTTTAGCAATTTAACAACTTCAGCCTCTGCAAAAATGTTTTACCACGTGTTAAAGTGCATTTAATCAACTGTAAGGCTGCAAACAATTATTAATGTCTTCAGTTCATCTGTGAAATTCCTTTTTTGATCCATAAAATGTTTTCCTAGAGCCCAATGTAATGTCACATGGCTAGTTTTAACCAAACTCAGTCCAAAACACAGTTTTCAAACTACAAATCATTACATTTTTGAAGCCGGGACCAGTGCAGTCTGGCATGATAAATTGCTTGAACGATTATTTAAAAATTGTTGTTAATTAAGTTTCTGCCAATTTACTTCTCGATTAATTCTGTGGTGTCCAACCTCTTAATTTGAAGAAATAACTAACTTGCAGCCACTGGTTGCATATTATCTGCAACTAGTTAAATTGCAGATTATTTATTTATTGATTTATTGAATTATTGATTTATTGATTTATTTGAATCATTTTCAGAGACCGGAAAATAAAACCATTCAGAAATTTGCAACAAATAAGCAAAAATCTGATCAATGTCTGAATAAATGAAGATCATTTTGTGTTGAACAAATGTGTTTTTCTATTTTTGTTGTTGTGCACGTGCGTGCTGATGGGAATATAGAGTAGCATGGGAATATAGAGTAGCTCATAGGGCTTCCACCTTGTGCTGCGTGTGAAGTGGCTGCTAAGAGGCTGCGAACAGGGAGCGCTTTGTCCAGCGGAAGAAAAAATGCATCACTTTAAGAACCTCTCTGTGATACCCAAATAGAAAGGGAAGAGAGGGAGAATAGTGGGTGTTTTGGGACATACAGCCTATGTTCAAGCTGCAGCTCCACTGTACTGATTATGATGAAACAGCTCTGAAGTCGCTAGCGCTAAATCCACCGGACTCCATTTAAAAAAGCAATACGTTCAGCGTGTATAGAGCCAACATATTTTCACATGTAAATCGGTAAACTGTGTGTTTATTTGAACCAAAACTAGAGTTGTAATGGTTGGAAAAGTGGAAAGAAGACCCAAAACGGCTTTTCGTAGTTTTATTTTGCTTCTGTCTACTTTTAAATGAAATGTATTTTTTATTTTTTTTAAATTACTGTTTATTTGCATGTTTCATCCTTGACACAGATCTGAAGTTTAATAGAGTAGATTTTTCCTCAAATCTGATCTGCACCACATCAATTTAGTTTCATAAAATCGAACCCAGAGGTATGCAGCTACACGTGAGCTGTATTTGAAAGTTTCTTAAATTGTCTTTGTTGCCATTAAAAATAAATAAATACACTGTCATGGAAAGTCTTACTGTAGTTTCGGAGCCTGTGGCAGCTTTGTTGAGGGAGTGTTAGTGTGAAGAATGAGACATAACAATGGCATAAAAACAACTTTATTAGGAGAAACTCAGGCACAGAATAACAGGGAGAAGAGTAGGCACAACAATAGTAGGGGTATAACAATACATTCAGCTCACAGTTCAGTACGTCACACAATACAGAGGATGCCGTTTGATACACTTACAATATTTTTAGCAAACCTGGAATGGAAACAAACTGACAGTACATTTTCCCCCTACAAGGAATAAAGGTAGGGCTGCCTGCAACTAACAATTATTAGCAGCATCTTTAGCTCCAACAGCAACAGCTTATGCCATGCTATACAGTTACATCCTCAGTGCATGGATGTCTTCATGAGTACATACAAGCACAGAACTAAGATAAAATCATTTCTGACGAATTGAGTATTAAGACCTGTGACCTCAAATTAGCCAGTGACGCATTCACACCCACACACATGCAATACATCAGTAAAATACTATAAAAATAAAATGCAAACATGTATTTTAGTCCAAGCATACCATGCATGTATCAAGTGCAAGAAATCAAACCTTTTGTTTAAATTATTTTTAGTAAGCCATATTTAATTGTAAATTAGACTGTGGTTTTACTAAAAACTTGACCACTCAGTGTAAATCAATCGAGTGCAAATCTCAGTATGCATATCTAAAAAATCATTTGACAATGTGGAGATAAAACTAATGGATTTATGATTGTAAAATAATACGTTTTAAAAACTCACTATTTTGCCAGTACAGCTGTGTTTTACAATGATGTTAAATGACTTGCACTTCCATTCAGAGCTGGCCAGTGTGCTGATTGAACCCAGTGACCACAGTGATGAAGCAGCAGAACCACAGGCTGGATGCAGAAGGCAGCTGGCACATCTACTGTACACTCCCAGTTTGTTTCTGACAGCTGTGTGGTTCACGGAGATGCTGTTAATACAGTTACACAATATTCTTATCTGATCACATGAGTCAACCCACGTTTGTATTTATGATGTCAGCGTGGGACGCATTTCATAGTTTGGGTCATTTTTCATTCCAGTTCTCATTCCTCGGATGTACAGTTGCATGCCACTACACTGCTGCTTGTGTATGTGTGTATGCATGTGTGCAGTGCGGTGATAAGAACACACACACACACACACACACACACACACACACACACACACACACACATGCAAAGCCTTAGGGTTGTGTGCCACAGTGGTGGCTTTTTGACCTCCAGTCGAGGAAGAATGTCACTCATCCAAACAGGAAATGAAGCCTTATAGGTAGGGGTGTGTGTGTGTGTGTGTGTGTGTGTGTTCCCACTGCTTGCCTGTGTATTTTGGGCTCTCTCCTGCCTCTCCTGGTGGTCTCTCCTATTTCCTGGTTGTGAAGTGCAGAATTTGTCTGTATATTCTTTTTCACTCTTGGATATTTACTTAGTCTACAGGCCTCTTTCTCTTTTCAGTGGATTATAGTGATGTGTGTCCCCGAATCTTTGTGTGGTCCATTGCCTCTGGGCAGTGGTTATTTAAGATTAAAGACATGGGTCGGATATCGGCAAGAGGCAAGTTTAGATTCAGAGTGTCTCAAATTATTTTGGATTAGAACATTATTTCAGTAATCCAGTAATTTATTACTTGAATTCAAGGTAGATTATTTTCATTATTGATTCATCGGTTTATTTTTATTTTTATTTTTTTTTGTTGTTGATAATAAGCAATTGCAAGATGACATATTCAACTCTGTGAACTTGCAATGGGCATTTATAAACACGTAACTGATTAAACACACAAAACAAACCACAGAATAAACAGCTGCATTTGCTTCCCGCAAGGTGTGTTTCTGTGTGAGTTGCACATGCACGCCTATCATGACCCTGTCCTGCATGAATAGAAGTCAAATGTGCAATGACTGGTGACTGATGTTGTTCAGTGAATCATCAGCTCCTCTGCTCTGCGGTTACTTCCTCTCCTGCTCTTCCTTCTCCACCCTCTTCCCCTTCCCCACTCCAGAGTATCATCATCATTACCAGGGCATTCTTTCCCACTTAACAACCCTCTGCAATTATATCTAATCATTACACCTCTGTTTTGCAGTACTGTAGGCAATTATTTGACAGCACCGTATGAATAAGGCTGATTAGGAAATACTCATCTCCCCTTACAGAAGACACAATCTGTAGCTGAGATCCACAGCTTAGCATTATCTCGTTTGTAGTCTTGCTCTAAGTCTGGGTGTTATGTAGGCTCGCTCTCAGCTTGTATATAAACTTCAGAGCTCAGTCAGAATGCTGTTTGGCCGCAGCCCAAAAGTCAGATTGGCACAAGTCAGCCGAGGTGTTTCCATATGTGCTGTGTTAGCAAACAAAGCGTCGACCTTGGCATGGTATCCAGGTTTTTTTTTTTCCTCTGCTGGGAGAGACAATCCCTCCAAAGTTTCACACTTACAATCCTCACAAAACCTCCGCTCTTGCCTCCATCATACCACACATGGGTTGTTAGATTTACCAGAGGAATCCAGTTTTTGAGGGATGTTAAACAAGAAGCTGCCAAACTGAGAACTCCCCACGGGGTGTTTGACCTCCCATTTTGGCTCAGTGTGGATGAAAGCTCTGTCATGCTCTGTGTTGCACTACCAGCCCCACCGAAGGGCCTTTGGACAACTGCTTTGACTCCACAGATGACGACTTCAGATGTGCTGGCTGTAATCAAGCTGAGAAACAGACCAGACAAAGAGGCATTCGCTCTGCTTCAACAGCCGTTTTGGCTCAGCGCAGAGTTGGGAGTGTTGGATTGCACTGCTCCTACAGATGAGGCCGGACACGGTGAGAAGCAGAAGACTGGGAGCTACAGCAGCCAAGAAGCAGAGCGTGCGACTGGAAGTTTACCCGTTCAAATCTAGGACAAGACGCCCTAGAGAAGTGGTTTCTGGGGGTTAGGCTCTTCAGTGGGTCACAAGATCAACCTGAGGGGTCATGAGATGATTGACAACAAAGAAGAAAAAGAAGGTTTTTGTGTGAAATACTGAATAGTTTCACATTTTCAAGCCCCTAAATGCATTTGATTTTATTCCTATTATAAATATGGAAGCTGAAAGATAGTTGATGGGTTTTGGTACAGCTACCAAAACAATTCTTTTACATTTTACTTTGAGAAATATGAACATAGAAACCACACTTGTCAAATATTTAAACGACCAGTCTGGCATTTTGTATTGATTGCACATGAGCCTTAACACGTTATCTACAAACCAGTGGTGGAAAAGTATTCAGATCCTTTATTTAAGTAAAAGTACTAATACATCACTCTAAACGTACTCTGTTACAAGTAAAAGTCCTGCATTGAAAATGTAAAAGTTAAGTATCATCAGGAAAACAAACTATATATTACTATATATATTAAATATAAATAAATGTTTACATGACATGTAGGCCATTATATTGTTGGGTAGCGAATTTATAATAAAACATATTTTATAAACTACATGTGTTTTGTGTGCAAAAAATCTTAAGTTGTAAAGTAACTAGTAACTCAAGCTGTCAGATTAATGTAGTGGGGTAAAAGGTACACATTTCCCTCTGAAATGTAGCGGAGTAGAAGTAGGAAATGGCACGAAAATAAAAGACTCAAGTAAAGAACAAGTACCTTAAATTTGTACTTAAGTACAGTACTTGAGTAAATGTACTTAGTTACATTGGCACCACTGCTCCAAAACCAGAGTGTAAGAATGACAGTTCTTCTATAATGTTGTCCAAACAAAGTATTCTGTACAATAATGTGGTCTACGTTAAATACAGTTATTAATTGGCAAAGTAAATGTTTGATCAAGAAAAAAGTTAACAAGACTACATACAGTATCTGACCAGGCAATTGGTACATGACAGTTTTGGATACTCTACAGACAGACTTTTTCCCCTTAGATTTAACAGTCATACAGTCAGAACTAATTAATTTCTTCACCAACAGGAGTGTAGTACACATTGATGCAACAAAACGTAAGATGTCTTAAAGGTCCCATGGCATGAAAATTTCACTTTGAGGTTTTTTAACATTAATATGAGTTCCCCCAGCCTGCCTATGGTCCCCCAGTGGCTAGAAATGGTGATAGGTGTAAACCGAGCCCTGGGTATCCTGCTCTGCCTTTGAGAAAATGAAAGCTCAGATGGACCAATGTGGAATCTTCACCTTATGAGGTCATAAGGGGAAAGGTTACTTCCCCTTTCTCTGCTTTGCCCGCCCAGAGAATTTGGCCAACCAATGAGAGAGAGAGACATGGTTTGCAAATGAGCGAAGCATGGCAGTTGGTCAAGGCCACACCCCCCCCCCCCCCCTCCACCTTCCCTCACCCCCCCCCCCCCCCCCTCTCCTCCTCAATAGCTACAGACACAAAAATGCACGTCCTGAGGAAAGCTCATTGTGGGACTGGCTCTAGTGGCTGTAATTCTGCACCAAGGATGAATTTCGGGAAAGAGACTTCAGATACAGTATTAGCGGCCTATAAGGCCTATATAAAAGCATCCAAAAAGCAGCATGTCATGGGACCTTTAATGATACAGCAGAATTATCACATCTCCAAGCTCTGGTGTCTACGTTTCCAGATTCCACAAAAGCAACCTGAGGGAGCTATTTCAGAAAAAAGGAGGAGCGTAGGCTAACTGCATTAGAAGCCGACCAGGCAGGTTAAGAGAAAGTGGGCGCAGTAGGAAAAAAACCACTCGTCAGCTCTCACAGCACTTCATCATATAATAAATAACTGCTGGAACACATTGAGCATTACAAATTGTTCAAACCCACTGTCTAGGTGAATGTGGGTAATAATGTGAGCGTGCCTGGAACCCCCCCCCCCCCCCCCACCCAGAAAAAGAGACATTCATGTCCTCATTATACTGTCTTCACCTGTTAGCTGCTCCCGCAATTGTAAATCCTCTTGCATAGTAAGCCTGAAACTGGGGTTCAAATGTGTTTAACAGACGTGTGCTTCATAGTTATTATCTCTTCATAATCCCACAGAACAAGGATTTCCAATTCCTGAACTTCTGTAAAGACAAGCTTATTTTAGCTTTCAGCCATTTCATAATTATGTGTAGTTCTGGTTCATGATATTACACCACAGTAAAAAATAGTCCATGTTCTTGGTGTGTGTGTGTGTGTGTGTGTGTGTGTGTGTGTGTGAGACTGAGAAGCAGGACCAAGATGCCTTGCTGGCAGTTTGCTGTAACAATTCTCATAATCATCTGCAGTCAAACTCTATCATTAACCACTGGCACATTTGTCTGGTCTGGCTAGCCACACATGCACACAGACACATTGGTATGTAGGGTGTGTTTGTCTAGTAGCAGGCTTTTCTCCATGTTGTGTATAAGCTCCCTACTACGCCCACAGTACACGCTATGCAGCTTTTTTTGTTTGTCTGTGCGTTTGTGCATATCTGGCATTTTATTGAGGATATCATCCCGTGGCCAGTCTGCCAAATCGCTGAAAAAGCTTTTTTTTTTTCTTCTTTCCAACATGTGTTGGAGTGAAACCGGCTGTCTCAATTCCGTATCAAAGTCTACACACATTTTTCCTTTCTAGTCTCTTCTTACCTCATCCTCCAAAACAGTGTGTGTTTGTCTGGTGGGAAGTTGTCAAGTTACGTTTGCCTAAGGCTTTGAAATTCCATTCCTGGTTCTTTGAATGACTGTGCTACCAGACTGAGAGATTTATTCCCCTTTTGCTGATATTGTGTGGATGCATTCTGTCAATGTGTGACCTGTTTCCCTAAAACCCGACCGGCTCTCCCCCTAGTCTGAGCCGTGTGAATCTGCATGAGGAAAAGAGGCTGTGTCAATTAGTGGAGAATAATCTAATTTTACTTTTTCCGATTTATCTTTCACTACTATAAATCTAAAAATGTGCTGGAGACAAAACATTCTGTCAATGAAAAGAAATCGCCTGCACTCTCATCTCCATTACACCTAATTTATTGTCCAGGCTTTCAGTCAAACAATCACACAATACACAATGGAGGAAGTTTCATTGTTCAGAACACACCTGGCAGTTATGGAAGACAATTCATGTTATTTTTTTAAATGCTAAACAGTTGTTGTTATTGTTGTGTCCACAACTCAAAGATATTCAGTTTACTGTCACAGAGAAGAGACTAGAACATATTCACATTTAAGAAGCTGGAATCAAATAATTTTTACTTTTGTCTCAAAAAATTACTCAACCCGACTAATCGATTATCAAAATAGTTGCCGATTAATTTAAGAGTTGACAACTAATCGATTAATCTTTGCAGCTATAGTCTCTAACCTGTTTACATATTTTTTGCCAAGGTACTTAAACATAGAACCTCACCCAGAGAGACGTATAAGGAAGGGTCGGCAACTTGAATGAAATCCACTATCACCGGTATCCATCATTTCTATCATGCTTTCAATACTAGTATTTTTTCTGGAAAGCAGCTTGTTAATAACATAACCACACAGGATTGTATGTATTTGGCTAACCCAGCAAATCAAATACCTGGCAAATCAAAGCGCTTCATCATCATTGATTCTAAAATATTATTGATGCTATAATATCTGTCATGTCACAATGTGTTTCACCATATTGTCCACACCTAAATAAAAGTACATTCTTGTTAATGTCCAAATGTAAAAAAAAAATCAAATACAGTTAAATGAGAGAGACAGCAGAAAAACCTGAAAACATTGAGTGCTAAAGCATCATGCACAGCTGGATAATCTTTTGTCAACTGAGGATATGACTACAGAACAAGCAACATACCTTGTTAGCACAGTTAATATTACTGCATAGATATCAAAGTCATCAGTAGGGCCCCTGGGTTGTAAAGAGTCCAAATTATGAATCCTAAAATGTGCCCTTTTCCAACGTTTTTTAGTCAGTATGGCCTCGTCTGGATTCCCATTTCTGAAATGCTTCTTCCAGTCAGACAGGATGGACATTTCATCCTGAACTAAATCTATAGGAAAACAAAAACAAACTAATTCATGAATTCAGGGTGTTAAGCAGAGGAATTAGCTGTATTTTACAACACTAGATGTTTTGCCATTATCTATTTGGTATCCAACAAGTGATTCCAGGTTGGTTCATATGTGTCACTAGATTTTGGGGTGTTGAAGTTCAAACAACACACCATGTATTTTGTTTGTATAGCTGACCCTGTGTCCTATTTTGGAGTTGCACACTCTCCAAGTGCAGCCGTAACCAAAATGGCAACAATAAGGATGAAAAAATAAATAAATCACAAATATTTAGGCACTTGTTGCTACTAACAACACAACAATAATCTCTCATCGTGGGAACGGCTGCGCTGAGTCACTCTCATCCCAAAATGGGAAGAACTCTTTCAGTCTGAAGTGATCTCGAGTGGATTTAGTTTTCCTGTCTGGCTAGACCGCGTGGATGACAACGATGGTGCTGGCAGCAGCTCCATTGTATGACCTAGATCCTCACACTAGTCATATAGGTGGATGACTCGTCTCTGGGTGTGGGTAGAATTGGGTGGAAATAGAGGGACAGTGGGGAAAAAAAGCATAAAAGGATGCAGAAGAAGAATTGAGTGTAAGGAAGAGTCGATGAGTAAAGCGAAGAAGTGAGAAGCGAAAACACAAGAAAGCAGCAAGACGAGGAGGCTCTTTTAAATCCTAAAAGCATGCAGCTGATGGAGAAGCTAAACACCAGAGCCAAAACTGCTAAGTGTTCTGGGAAAAACACCCACAGGCCTCAAACACATGGGTGACAGCAGTTGAAAACACATGTGAATCATCCACCTTTGGCAACATGAGTTCAGTCTCTTTCCACCTAACGGATGGACCATTGGGATCAAGTAAACACCTTTAGTGCCAGTTGAAAATTCAGAGGAAGCAGTCGAGGTAAAAGACCGACTATTAAGTAGCTATTGGAGCGCCCGACTGGGTCAGTCCAAAGGATTCAAGCCAGAATGCTCTTTTCTACTTGGAGCTTTGCACTTTTGTCAAAACCATTTGACGTTCTTTGGGCACCGCTCAGTGGATTAGCATGGCGCTCTCGAAAGGGTGCAACCGCTTGCTGCGGTTTCGAATACACCCTTGTGAAAACACTTGTATCATCAGCCTGCACTGTTACAGCAGGGCTATTTTCACGGCATACAGGAAGGAGATTAACTCACACACTACGTCACCTTCTCACTTCCCCTCTGTGTCAGCTGCGATGATGTTTGTCCACACGTTGCTCTCTGATAAGAGAGTGTTCAGCCAAGACCAGATGCGTTCCCAATTTAGCTAAGTTATTTTAACAACACTTCTCTTTTAAGAGGCGTTTCTTTCGGTGGTTTGAAGTGGAATTTTCCCTCTTTTTGTGTTTACGCTGAAAAACGCTTCCTCCCTTTATCTTATGATAACAAAGTCCCATGACTTTACAAGGTCTCTAGGAGAGGTCATGTTTTGGGGTCACAGTGAGGTGAAATAAGCTTAAATCTTTGTTTTGGAAGTAAAACCAGACCTAGAATGACTGAGCTATTGCTCCTTTTCTCTGTCTTCTGCCTGGGTCCATTGTAGCCAATCACTGTACCCCATCACTCCCCTGCAAATGGAAGCCCAAAAGACTGATTCGATTTTGGCACAGCTGCATCCAGACGATCATGATTTATGACGGTTTGAAATTTGGGCATTATATCTGAGCTGTGGAGTCAAATTATTAGCTCAAATCCAATCGCAGTGGCAACCTTATACTCTGGAGTTTGCAGTGCTGCTAAAATGGAATATTTGTGCATTGGTTCGTTTGCCTCATTGGGAACACTTTGTCACCGCAGTTCCTTTTTTTTTATATTAAGACCCCAACGTGTTCTGTAAACCCAACTCATGGTTAGAAAAGATGACTGTAGTCAGAGCTCTGTCATCCCTCTTAATTCAAACGGACAAAACGGGGCATTGGAACAGAACGGATATTTCCCCTTTGTATGGGAAGTCTCTGTGGGAGCAATTACGAATGCACAACTTTGCCTGTTATGAAATATTAATTCCACATTTTTTTCTGTCATTTTAAATGATCCACTTTCTTATATCCTTGTGTGTCCTGTGAGAAGTAAAATCTGCTTTGCATCATTTTGCACGAGAGCTTGTCAGCTCTCAGGTTTAAAATTAGACTTGATATTGTCCAGAGATGACTGCACTGTACTAGACTACACATAAGTCCACCAGTGTTGTTGATTGCCTCAACTCTGGGATGGGTGATACTTGAAGGCTATACAGTGGAACAGGGACAGAGCTCAGTCCAGCTCCAGATCACTGTGGCATGAAAGGAATTCTCTGTTGGCGATGGTCGCTGACCCCCCCCCCCCCCCCCCCCCCCCCCTCCTCGTGAAAGGCCATCGTTTTACTGGTCTGCCCTCAGCAGACATTGCAGCCTTTCATCTCTCAGAGGAAGGGCAGCTGCTCCTGGACTCCTCTCAGCCTGAGGGGAGTGTGGAGGCAGAGCAGGGAATGGAAATGCAGTGGTGTGTGATGGTAGTAAGATCTGTAGGAGATTTGACAGTGGTGTTTGAAAATGATAGTCGATATGCCTCCTTGATGGCAGTTAACTTGCAGAAATTAGTTGTCAACTACTTTAGTAATCGACTAATCCTTTATTTAGCAAAAATGTGAAACGTGAGGATTTGCTGGATTTCTCTGTTTTATAACCGTGTGAATTGAATATCTCTGGGTCTGGAATTGTTGGCCAGACAAAACACACTTAATACACCAAACGGCTAAACCATTTGAGAAAATAACCATCAGATAAACCATAATGAAAACAATAGTTGCCTGTAGAGCTAGACTGATAAATCAGTGTTCTGGTATTGGCGTATAGTTATATCCTTGACGTTCCACTTCCGGGATTGCTCCGTTGCTGACGGAAATTCCGCCGGATTTCACTCATTTAGGCCGGATATCCATTGCCTTGGGCTTTCTTTGTTGGCATTTTAAACTCCGGTCGATTTCTGAGGACTATGGTTAACCTTTTCTCAGATCTCTGCAGGGTAAATCCAGACAGCTAGCTAGACTATCTGTCCAATCTGAGTTTTCTGTTGCACGATTAAAACAACTTTTGAACGTACACATGTTCCACCAAAACAAGTTCCTTCCCGAGGCTATTTTGCAGAGGCGCCAGTGTTGCTCCATAAGGCGCTAAGCGCCGCCCAAGACAATTGTGATTGGTTTAAAGAAATGGCAATTTACAAGAGCACGTTATTCTCCCATCCTCGAATGCTGTGTGGATTTGCCAGACCCTCCGCAGCAGCACTCTGGAGGAAGGTCTGGCAAAGCGAGACTAGTGTAGAAATTGCTGAACAGAAATGTCAAACTAGGTTTGAGGTAGAGAAACCAGGACACCAGAAAGCACTGCCAAGTTTATTTTTTACATTGTAAAATGTTTAGCTCAGTATGTAGCTTTGTCACACAAAAAGGATCTGTATCAAGATTGATTGTTTTTTTTGATTATGCACAACATTTCATTATCATACTTTTTAAACTCCCAAATATCAATATCACTTATGGACTCAAAAACTGAGTATATGCTCTGGGTAGTTGCAGCCGAGATGATTTGGTAATTAAGTAAATGGTAACCAAGCGGACCCTCTTTGGCTTTGGTGATTAAAGCTGTTTGGTAATATGTTGTGGAAAAATACACTCATCAGGGGCCAGCACATAAAGAGTTCTTGTCCACAAATGTTTGTATGACATAGATTTACCTGTGTGCACAAATGAAAATATGAATGGCAATTTGCCCAAATTAGGCAACACATAAAGCTTTAAAGAAATATTTAACTAACAGTGATCAAGTATTTTGGGAAATCCAGATTAAAACAAACCTTAGCCATGTTGCCTCATTCAAGCCATAAGACGGTATTCGTTAGGATTAAACCCTGTCTGCAAACATGCACCGTCCTGGGTATCAAAACAGGGAAGCCTAATTTCCGAGTTCAGCTTTTCAATATGTTATTTTTGTCATTCGGGTCCAGCAGTGTGCAAAGTTTCCTTATGCATCTTTAAAGTAAATCTTTTTTATAAAGGGGACTGGCTAATTAATGGCATCTTTAAAGTAAATCTTTTTTATAAAGGGGACTGGCTAATTAATGGACCATTGGTGCAATTTCAGTAGGAAAACACTCTCTCTACGTCTCAAGGAACATGAATAATGCATCACCATTTGGCCCAAGCAAAAAGAAGATAAAAGACATTTTTACTGATAATAGAAATCTGTGAGGATTTGAGTAGACTTGACATTATCCCTCTAAAATAGGAATGCAGTGTTCTTTCAATGCAGTGTCCACTTCAGTCACATTTCATCACAACACTTAAAATTCTAATTGATCACGCTTTTTTGTATTTTGACCCTTATCATTTGCTGAATATTAGTCTTTAGAAGCTAGATTCGGGGTAGGGCTGGGCGATAGGGAGAAAATCAATCATCACGATATTCTTGACCAAATACCTCAATATTAATATTGCGGCGATATTCTAGGGTTGACAATTGGTGCTCTAAGAAAATATCTTCACACTTAGATTTTAGATAAATAATCATCAGTAATGTGGATATAATGACTAAGTGGGGAAAAGGCAAATATTAGAACAGCTAGAACAGTCTGGTAACTTCAGAAAAGTATAAAAAAATCACTTTAATGTAATGCAGCCTTTAAAACCAGTAAAAGACACGTATGTCATATCACGATATCTAGTCTCATATCACGATATCGATATAATATTGATGTATTGCCCACCCCTAATTCGGGGGGCCAGTAAACTCATTGTCCTCAATTCATTTTTTAAGTCAGAAATGTTCAGATGCACGCGCTTCGGTCATTATGGTGTTCAGGGCCCTGCCTCTACCACAATCGATTTTGTGCGTGGCTGGCTGTTGTAAAAAGATTACGACCACAGTGATGAAAAGCACAGCCTCGTGATTTCATTAAACCTTCTTAAGCTGCTGTATGACGAGTTCATATATAGGGTTCTTGTTGTACCCTATGTCTCTGGGTTTCCGCTGTGGCAATCAATCACATCCCCTCTTCTGTCTCGTCATCTACAGACGGTGGACATCCATAAAGAGAAGGTGGCCAGGCGGGAGATCGGGATCCTGACCACCAACAAGAACACGTCGAGGACCCATAAGATCATCGCGCCAGCTAATATGGAGCGGCCTGTCAGGTACATCAGGAAGCCTGTTGACTACACTGTACTGGACGACGTCGGCCATGGCGTTAAGGTGAGCAGACTTTTCCTGATTTTATGTATTTTTTTTCTCTACTTTAGATCTGCTACCTGATCAGATATCTCTACACGCACAGTCCATTAGTTTCTCTGCTTCTGTTCTTCCACTATATTTAATTTTCATCCCTTCCCCCCTCCTCTCTTTCTTGCCAGAGGTATTCCTATCTCCCTCCCTCGCTTCTCTCTCCCACTTTGACTCATTTTCTGGCTCGCACTCTTTCTCTTGTGTTTTTTCTTTCATCTTCAGAAAGTACCCCTTCTGACCCTACAGGAATATGTTTCAGTGTGGGTTGGTGGGAACGGGTTGGGGGTGGAGATGAACTAAAAAAGTGATTACATCATGTAGCTTTCAGAAAACCACTCTATTCTTAGAGCGCTGTGAAAACGGCAAGCGCAGGGCAAATTTGTGAGATATTTTACAAGGCACTTAGGCCTCGGACCGCCCTCATAATCTTGTTCTCCAGTTTCTCTAAACCTTTGCGGAGGAACGATGTTGTTACAATTAGATTTGCAGTTTATTCTCATGTCGGTACAATCTGACGGGCAGGAGAGAAGCTGATTTTGATGTGATAAACTGTGATGATCCAAGTGTGACACTAGGCTCGTTCAAGATGAACTGCGCCTCGCCTGTAAAGTAGACGAGACCAGGCGGCAGCAGCGGGGGGCGGTTGCAAAAGTCCGCTGTGAAGTCGGACAGTTTCCAGCCGTATCCAGCAGCCTGCAGGCTGAACAGGAAGTCACAGAAACACTGTGGTCCGATTCCGATTTAATAAAATGTTATCAGACCCATATATCAGCTTGTACACAGTCTCCAGTTGTTTTTATTATGACAGAGTAGCTGTCAAAATGCTCTACATGTGATATGTTTCTGATTGTAATTAACAACAGACTGTAGATGATCCTAATCTGAACAGATTTAATCTCTCTGACTTCTAAACATAACTGTCAGCCATACAGCATGTGTTCTGTACAGAATAAGCCTTTAAATTAGACAAATGTCAGTTAAAATCCCTCCGATTCAAAATCAATAAAAAAGTTTATATAAAACGTCATCATGTTGTCGATTCTGAACCAATCAGCTGTTGGATCAGCCGAGAGGCCGGCGTTTCCCAGCATGCCTTGTGTCCGCCTGGGTCTTGCAGTCGGTGAAAAGCAACTGCGCTGCCTGCGTCTCAGAACTGCGGCCGCCTTGCTCTCGTGAGATTATCGTTGCTACGTATGCATGACGTCAGAGCAAGTCGGGATCAAGTCGGACACAAATCTAACCGGCATGCAACGGGCGGCGATCGCCGGTGATCGATTCTGCGCAGATCTAGCTCATCTCGAACGAGCCTATTTTCACTCCCTCTCTGCCATTAGGGCTTGCTTTAGGGGTCACTGGGTCGTCCTGACAGTGGCGGTAATGACATCATTTCCTGATGACTCTCCACCCTCTTCTGCCCCATCAATCAGCCAATCAATCGCAGCTTTCAGACAGATTGGATTAGAGGCCCACCATTACCCTCCCCTAGCGTAACAGGCATTGATAAGGCAGGATAAAAGCCATTGTGTCACTCTCAATTTACTGTGTAGGGAATTACGTTGGATCCTTCCGTCATGGTGGAAGGGTGTGATGCCTAATAGGGAGTGAAAGATTTTATTTGGGTCTTTTCCCACAACAAGGACCTGCTTTTTCACTGCTTTAATATGGACATTATGCACTTAAATGTGTATGAAGACATTATTTTATTACATACAATAACTATTTATTATTTAAGCAAGAGTTAAACATATTTGGAAATTTGCTAATTCACTCTTTTTCCAAGAGTTAGATGATTCTTTTGCAGTTTGAAGTTTTATATTAGTGATTTTGCTCCAGACATGTTGCTGCAGCAGCACTAAAATATTGCTTTACCTGACTTGTTATCAGGGTTAATGCTAATAAATAACTTTTCTAACTAATCTAGGTCACTCTGCGTTTACAGCAACTAATGCTTACAACTTAATACCATATTGCAAATGACGTGAGCAAAGATTTATATTTAATATGCAAATTAATAAAACGTTTGGCACTAGTTTTTAACCATGAAAAACTTCAATCAACAGATTATATTGTTGACAAAATTTAGGAAAATCCCAGCGAGGCGTGTGTTCATCAACCACACTTCTGACTCCAGATACCACTACATCATCGCACAATAGTGTCTAATTACCAAAACATCGTGCTCTATGGCTGCTTTGAGAGTGTTTGATGCATCTATTTTAAGAACATTACATATTACTCATGGCCTAATCTCAGTGGATTTTCTCCTTTTTTTAAATGCCATGAATGCTGCATTTATATACACACACACACACACACACACACACACACACACACACACACACACACACACACACACACACACACACACACACACACACACACACACACACACGTTCCTGCAGCCAGTCATACATCACTCACCACCCTTCATCTATGCATGTCACAGCCCAAAGATCCAATCAATATTCCACATCAATACTCCATATTAATTCACATAGTATCCTGTGATGGCTGCTGTCAGATGCCTGGCTTGTATAGAATATCTATAGCCATGGTTTACTTACTGACCAGAATCAATATTTTAATGGGGGTTTAAATCATGTCTATTGCCTCCCGTTAACTGTGAGACTCGCTACATGTGCCTGAGTGTTTGCGTTGGTCTGAATGTTGAATTGGTTTTACGGCCTCACACACCGTTTGTAAAGTTAAACACTAAAGCGTGAACTGTAAGTCAGTGAAGAGACATAATGTAGCGCTCACATACATACATTATTTAATAGAAGGTGTTCCTTGTATTGTCTCACATTTAAAATAAAATCTTTGAAAAAAAAAAAGAAAAGGAAAAAAAGAAGCTGTTCTCAGATCCAAACAAACAATAAAGAGGAATTTTGAGAAAGAGAGAAGGTGAAATCCATCCGGTGGATAATGTGATTCTTCTCTGAGCATCATATTAATAAGTGGAATCTCACAGCTGACGGATCAGGATGTTCCTGCATCGCAAGGCGTCCTGACGGTGACGTGATGCTTTTTAGCTTTAATGCGAAAGATGAGATTTATTCTTCCAGTCAGCTGATGTTTAATCTAGTCAGCGGGGACGATGTCAGGGGTTTGAAGTCAGATTGCATTCCTTTTGATATTTTGCGCTGTGTCACTTATGAGTTTACGAGGTTAGTTTAAGGGGCGAGTTTGGGTTTTGAGGAATATTTCAGTGTAATTGGCAACGTCAATCCGGCGTGGGGATGGTGGACCCCAACCACTAACAATACAAAAACAATATATGTAGAGCGCTAACTACAGAATTTAAATACATTTAACAGTTGCTGAAAAAAAATGCCAACCATAAATAGTATCAAAAACAGTGTTTGATTTGAAGATACGGATTATAATTTTACATCTTGTAGCTAATTAACGAACCTGTTTCCAAGTTTGAAATATTTGATTAAGAGTTGTTTTGTAGCTTTTCAAGACAAAACAATTACGCATTAGCCACCATGATATGTGACATTAGTAAGAATAGTTCACCAGGACGTGTTTCTCATCTTTGGACTATATATTTTGGGATGTGTCCTTTGCGACTACTCTAACCTCAGGAGGTGTTTGTGTCCTGTATACTGAGCTTTGACCCTAACCCTCTTATAGACTGCATCGCTCTAGATTTTTACTCCAGCTCGACATGGCAAGCCTTTTTAGGACTTGATAATGACCTTAATCTGAACCTGTCTGTCCCATAATTCAACTTGGACACAACTAAAACATTCCACAGTGACAGTCTGGTTTGAGCAGCAAAACAGAGATACGGCATTAGCCAGGAAGATAAGGGAAGGCAGTAGTAGGTCTTTGCATTCCGAGCATGACCTATATTGTAAATTGAATCTCGTGTAGCTCTGATAACCCTGGGAGAGTGAAATTTAAATGTGAAATAACCATTCACAGCTGTATTGAAGGTGCTTTTGTTTTTTGTAAAAAAAAGAAAGAAAAGGCAGAGATCACTTCATGCTGACCTATGCCATGAATTTGCTTTCGGGTTTCATCTTCTCTCTTTCTCTCGTGGCCTTGTGATGCTACAATGCTTTCTGCAAAGGCCACCGGGGAAGCTGCATTATAGATGAGCCACTTGAATCTGCAGTTGTCAAACCCCACTGCTATGTTGGCTCTATATTCTCTTTGACATCAGCCCACACAAGTACAAAGGTGTTTTTTATCGCTGTCAGTAACGTGATAATGATAGGTTTTTAAGTCCAAACCTGGATATGAACAAAAAATGAAATGACTCAAATGAACACATAGATTCTCAATGGACTTAAAAATCCATATCTGCAAGATAGCGTTTTCACGTACAAAGGTAGATTCTTCAATTTCAAACACACTGGTGAGATAAAAACGTGTTTGCCTCGTGTACAATAGCTCTGCCATCAGATCCCCTGTGAGCTCCTTTCAGCCTGATTGTGGCGCAGGGCGTGGTACTGTACAGTAGTCCGAGTAAAGGGAGCAACAGTCAGGAGCCACAGTGTTTTCCTCTGCTAGTATGACTTGTAACTGCTGACCTGCCCTTGGTCTTGTTTACTCAGTGTAAATACAACAAGGAATCATTTTTCTCTTGCTCTCTTGTACTTTGACTGATCCGTTTAGACATGGCCATTTTGACATGCCCTCTTTCTGTCTCTCTCTTGTTTTTTTCCCCCTTCGCCTTCATAAGTGGCTAAAAGCCAAGGTAAGTCTGGTTGTCACATTGACCTATTGTACTTTGATGTATTATTGATAGATTCATCCAACTCCCTTAGCAAAACCCCTAAACATGTAATTATTGTCACATCCCATGTTATTCCCATTAACATACTTGTAGTCCTTTAAGCCCAGAACACAGTCTGAGGCTCTGTAACACCTTCCTTGTCAATTTACCAACTGTGTACATCGTTATTTACTTTACATTTTATGTAATAGTCCATACATGTCCTGTAGTTTATTTAAAATCCTTTATAGGCTCCCCAGACAAGGCATACACTCTATATTCTTAATTTCTTCAAAAAGACTCAACAGTTATTTGCAATACTGCAGATCCAGGTGTTGCTAAATTCCATGCTTTATTTACCCGCTTGTTAAGAAACCAGTGTTTTGCAAGAAGCCTTGTTGAAACAACCCAGAGGTTTCTAACTTGCAATCTGCAGCAATCACCCTGTGACTAAGTTAAACACAGCAGGGGTGGCATTACATAACTCTTTACCAACTGAAATATAAATCTATGCCGCTGAGGAGTTGTCATCTGGGCAGCCTATAACATTTGATTTCTTTGTCACACAATGGTCTGAAGACATTTGGCTGTTAAATAAGTATTTATTTTCCTCTGACCACAGCAACATGGAAACAATCAGTCAATCAGAGGAGGAACACTATCGAGGACCAATCCGCCGACGCAGAAGCCGCCGAGCCCTCCCATGTCAGGGCGCGGCACGCTCGGGTAAAGATTTCCATTTCAGTCACCATGAAAGGACGACTAATCCTCTAATTATCAAACACTGAATGAAAAAAAACCAAGGCTCTTGTGGGGGCGATACAAGAACATACATGTCACAGTTATTCTTTTTTTTTTTAGATGATTTTTTTTTTTTTTAAATGTTTGGTAAAGATTAAGATGAAATGACGCAATGAACAAACAACCCACTGAGCTAACAGGATGCCCCGGGACATGTTTTTTTTTTATTAACTCGGTGTGGTTGTGATTAGGGCTGGGCGAATCAGGTATCACAATATTCTTGACCAAATACTTCGATATTGATATTGCGGCGATATTCTAGGGTTGACAATTGGTGCTTTAACAAAATATCTATTTTTAGATTTTAGATAAATAATCATCAGTAATGTGGACATAATCTCTAAGTGGGTAAAGGCAAATATTAGAACAGCTAGAACAGTCTGGTAAGTTCAGAGAAGTACATCACTTTACTGTAATGCAGCCTTTAAAACCAGTAATAGACAACACTTATGTCATATCACGATATTACGATATCCAAAATCTAAGACGATATCTAGTCTCATATCACGATATCGATTTAATGTCCATATATTGCCCAGCTCTAGTTGTGATGGCTGTGTCTTTATGGTTTTGGTACTTATACACATTTGAAATCACAAACCTGGCGATAGTGTAGGCAGAGAAAGAGGATCCAGCCCAAAAGAAGTCTGGGTAACTTTTATCTGTTCTTGTAAGATAGGCCTCACACCCCGGTGAAGTTCATCATCGTCTGATGCACAGCAGAAGTTGGCGACACTAATCAGATAAAGTTTAAGAGTAAACTGTGACGTACTCGCATCCAGCCTGTAGCACACAGCCTCCAGCTGGGTAAACTGATAGGATTTTCAACGCTCTAGTGAACGCGGCCTCCTAGTTTTGAAAGTAGGATTCGCACTGGATTATGATCATTCCCGTCCTTGCTTTGTTATTTATTTGCCTTTCCATCTTCGGCCCGCTGCAGACGCAACACATCCTACAAGACCCTGGAGCCGGTGAAGCCGCCCACGGTGCCCAACGACTACATGACCAGCCCCGCCCGACTAGGCAACCAGCACGGCCTGCAGAACAGCCCCGGGCGCACGGCCTCGCTCAACCAGAGGCAACGCACACACAGGTAGATAGGAAACAATGAGGCACACAGTCTGTCCCACAAAGCAGTGTATTTATCGACTCTTGATAATTGATTTATGTGTGAGAATGTACTATTATTTCTGTTTAATATCATTGTACATTGAATATTGTTGGATTCTGGACTCTTACTTGAGACAAGCGGACAATTACAAGGTGCCATCAAGTGCTTTGTGAGCTTTAATGTAGCCTAATTTACTGCCACTTAACAATTAATCGATTGAAAAATAAGCAATACATTCAATCGATAATGAAAATAATTACTTTCAAGACCCTAATTAAAGATGCAGAGATTTCATGATGACATTCTTTGCAGTACAATGTGGACACACACACACACACACACACACACACACACACACACACACACACACACACACACACACACACACACACACACACACACACACACACAGATTAATTTAGCTACAGTGCCAGATATACACACACACACACAAGTTAGGTCTATTTAGTATAAAACTGCTCAAAAATGTCAATGTAAAAAACCTGCAGGAAGAGCAGCAGATGTTTTCCCAAACAAACATGCAGAAGGTGCAGCAAGTACAGAGTTGACAGAAAAAGAATTGCAATGTAGAGAAATAAAATAATAGTATACCTCTAAGAACTACAAAGTAGCAATGCTTCAAAGTACTATGAAAACACATTAACAGAATGACTCTGCAGTGTACAATCAAGGTAAAATCAGATTCACAATGAGGACTGGATGTATAAGCAAACTATAGCTTATAAACAGCTGTAAGATGCAACTTTAAAGTTAAGTAGCTTAATGCAAAGTTGCATCCAGACATTGTTGCCTGCTGCTGATGTGAGGAAGCTCGAGATCTAAACTTACACATGGATAAAAGTCTCAAATCTGCAGTTCAAAATGTTAATCAACTTTGTACAGCTTTTAATGGAAAGCTAGACAGGTACTTTATATTTTGTTTCCTTTTTTTTTTTGGATAGCTGTGAGTGGAATTAGTGTTCCAGCTACCCCTCTAAACTGAGCACTCAATGTGTTTCAGTAATGGAAGGAAAGCATCTCTCCAAAAAGCCACTGTATCCGTCCATGTCGTCTAGCTCAAATCTTTTCACTTAGTTCAGCTGTGTGCAGCACTTTTGCACCTCTTCCTCCTCTCCGCTACACTAAATCCAGCATTTGTCCGACAAGGCTCGGAGGGTTTGTTACCGTGGTCCGAATCACTTTGATATATTTAATATCTGTAAAAGCCTCTGATATAAAGTGCTGTTTCAAAAAACCCTAAGTCAACTGCAGCATGGAAACCCTTGAACATGACTCTTAAGGATTGTTACCCAGAAGTCTCAATGTGGAGAGAAAGCGGGAGACGCTTTCATCAAATTTGAGTTACGAGTAGTGAAGTCGCCTCATTAGCTAAAAAGCCCGTTATGCTGACTGTGACACTCATAAATATTACATAACTATTTTATTTTCCCTTCCCTCGCCCCAACTTCTCTTTCTTGCTCATGTACGGTTCGCACAAAGCTGCTAACTCACACAGAAGTTCTTCTTTTACTTTGTCAATTAAAACCAAACTCCAGGCTTAAAGCAGCAACAGCATCACTGTTACTCATCTGTGGTTTTATTGTTAATGTACCTTTAACAAACGGATGCTGTCCTCCGAGTCGGGCCGTACCCGCCCTGCTGCAGCTAGTCCTGCTGTGGCATCACTATTTGATTACGCAGGCTTGAAGTTGGCTGTGCTTATTCAGCTCATCAGTCTCTGCCATCCTCAGCCGAAAGCCTGAATTCAATATAGGCATGTGTGTGATGCTGCTGTTATTATCTCATATCTTTCAGAGGGAACGATTTCACCGTCATGTGCAGATATGATTGTCTTATGGTTATTGCGGTCACAGTCAGTATCCTGGTAAATTTGATAACCAGGATTCCTGCTTCATCTCTCAAAACCAAACAGAATGCATTTCAGATGGTGTATGGCTCTATATACGAATCGTACATCAAAATGCGATCAATTATTTAAAAATGAAGTAGATATTCAGTGTAACTTCATTTTCTTGTCATGTCGCAGTATTCAACTTGCCTTTAGGACTTCTGAAATTGTGCCAGCTGTTTTTCCTTGACTACCTTCTACTCTCTCGCTCTTTTGCGCTTTGTTCGTTTTAAACGAAATTAAAAGTAATCCGGGTCACCATGGTGGCCGAGGGGCCTACCATGGACTAGTTCCCTATCGCTCTCTCTGTACACCTCTCTCTACTGCAATCTCTCTAATAAAGGCATAGTATGGCAACTGCCCCCCCAAAAAGGTTATTCAATCAAATGTGGTATAATTACGCAAAACACAACACGTATGCCGTGACAAATGATATCCAGGCTGAAAGTGTAGTTTACACGCAGTTGTCTCGTTTTCATTTGTTTGTTCAGTGATTGGAGGACAATAAAAAATACTTTTATTATATTTTATTTCCTTTTTGTAATGAGGAACTTTATGTTTTTATGAGGCTTTTCAAATGTGCAGCAGAGAAGCAGAACTGCAGAAGTTAATAAATATAGTAACCACCATATATATATATATATATATATATATATATATATATATATATATATATGAACCATCCTATAGAACATCTCCAAGCTTAGTGTTTTTTTTTTTTTACAAGATGGCTGAGCTATAGTTTTAGATGGTAAGTCTCAAAATATTTTGCAATAAAGTTTGAATTTGGTGTTATTGATCTTTTATATAGCAATTCTTTCAGAAGAGCTCTGATCTAAAATCTCGTTGCATTAGATTATCATCATCTTCTCATTCATCTTCTGCTCTTTATGCGTTTCAGGTTATTTAATGCCTCAATAACAATCTTCAGTCTTTGTAATCAAAGAGCTTTCAGTCTTTTTTGTCTTAGATTATGCTCTGGGCTACTTTGTAAGTCTATCTTTCCCATTTATGTGAAGTCATATTGTGTCACAATGCCTGTGCACATAGTTTTTACATAGTGTTCTCACTTTTTGTTCCTTACACTGAGAACAGTGTCCTTTTCTTCATTGGCTCCAGGGATCTTTCTCAGCTGTGAGCAAGTGAGCTGGAACTTTTTAAAGCCTTGCTGTGTGTTACAGACGGTTGAGTTATAAACAGCTCAGTGTGTTGAGTGGCGGCTGAATGAGCCAGGCAGGAAGGTGGAGAAATGGAGCAGCTGAGTGCTTTTATTTCACCGTGAGCGTTTTGAAACAAAGACTGAATCAAAAGCCGTGGAAGAGATAAATGGGTTAGCAAAGGAAACTGCTAAGTTATAGAGGGATTGGAATGGATAAATCCAAAACATGGAGATGGGGGACTAAAGTACGACGCTCACTTCAAAAGAGAGATGACATGATATTGTTTAGCCTCTATCCATAAAGACACTTAGCTGCCAACATCCTTCAGAGGGCTAACCCCTGCTGGAGAGAGCCCCAGGGCTCGACTGACATGGATCAGAAAGGGGGAGAGGGGGATGATGGGGAAAGGGGATAAAGAGATGTGGGGGGAGGTGAGGCGAGGTGGGAGCTGGTTCAGAGGGATGGGAGGAATCAGAGGATACGGGGGCGAGGGGTATGGGGAATCACTTTACAGTCAATGAGGGGGAGATGAGAGGAAGAGGTCGAGGGATGGTTAGGGGTGAGAGGTAGGGAGAAGGATCAGTTGAAAAGCAGGGATGAAAGAGGTAGAAACAAAGGAGAGGTGGGGTGTGAGGGGCTGGAGCAGAAATGAGGATCAAGGCCAGCCCGAGAGACTGAGAGCGAGAGGGGGGATTTAGTCAGCCAGGCCATTGATTTACGAGCCCCGGGGTCAAACACAGGGCGAAACAGTGCTTATACAGGCCACTGCACAGCTGACATACATATTACATTCCCATGCCCTATATCCTCAGAGGCTGGGGCCGGGCAGTATTGATATCGATATGTGTACCGAGTCGACCGGTAATCAAATGCGTCTCTAGCTTTAAACTAGCTAGCGCAAACCGGCGATTAGCTTATAACGACGAACGCCGTGCTTGAGCTATGTTACTGGTTACTGGTTGCACGGCGTTCATCGTTCGACTGGTCGTGACTGTTTTCCCAAGATTGCGCCTGCTTGTATACGTGAACGCTACTCTTTTTATAATCTATCTTTTTAATAAACTGTCTGTACACTTAAAAAGTTCTCAGTGCTTCGGTTTACATGTAGGGACCCTCATTATGCTACTGTGGAAGGGTGGTGCTATTTTGAGCCTTGTTAGTGGTATAGAAATAGTGATTTACCCTCTTCCCCGAAGACTAGCATTATAATCACCGGTTTGCGCTAGCTTGTTTCAAGCTAGAGACACATTCGATTAGCATGAAAACATATCCCAGAGAACAGTCGACTCGGTACACATATGTTACTAATCCTTAGGTTCATTTTGCGCCGGAATTGTCCTTCAATATGAAGAATGCAATAGTTTTTGTCACATTTTTTAAAATATATTTATTATGTGGAAGAGAAATGTTCTGATCAAAAAAAGTTGATGTTACGTGTGAAATGTAAGCTGTCATATGTTGAAACAGTTTGACATTTAATAACAAGTTAACATACAGGCATGCGTGGTTTCTCGCCTATGAAACAACAATTCACATGTGATAAATTCACAAATATGATCATGTTGTTTTTGGACAATAAATATGTGACTAACTAGGCTAATAGTATTATATCAGCAGCATATAATAATAATACTGACTGGCGATATTAGCAGCATCTGTGACTACAGTTTGGAATATTGCACCTCAGATTTATGTGTGAACGCTGTTCTCACAAAGCTGATGTGACATTGTGTCTTTGTTGCTTTCAGTTCATTCACTAATGCTGCAGCATTTGAATGGATTTGGCAAAGGGTTATATCATATACAACAAGTGTTTTGAATTTAGCCTGAGATTCATCCCCATTCTAATGTGAGCTGCCAAATAAAAGCAACACTTAGTGGTTTGCATGGAGAAAAAAAAATCCTGGACTGTATTTCATTGGATTCTTTTACTCTGACTGACTGTGACTCATGTCTTGCTCTTCTGGGTGTGTCACTCAGCTCAGTCCTAAGACAGAAACAATCGGTATGAGAGAAGAAGACGCCAATGTGATGTTTCATAGTCTAATAAATCTAAATAAGACCTAAGCACAGATACAGCAGGGTCTATATATCTGCCGTCTGAGCAGGTTGCCCTGAGTAAAAACGATGTCCTCTTTCTCGTCTGTCTCTCTCCTCCCTCAGTGGAAGCAGCGGGGGTAGTAGCAGCAGGGAGAACAGCGGCAGCAGCGGTATTGGCATTCCCATCGCCGTGCCTACACCATCCATCCCCAACTCTGGACCAGGTGAGCTTTGCTAGCTGCACATCACGCAGTGACAGTTACCACAGACCAGTCAGCCTTTCTCCCTGCTAATATTAAATAAAGGCAGGATTGTACCTCACCAGCTTCAGGCATTTTTAAACCCTGCAATAAATCCAGCCCCACCCTGCCTCACAGTGCTGCTGAGAGTTTTGTTACCCTTTCCCATGCTCCAAACACTGGTTAAAAGAACGCTTTTGAGTGTAAAAAAAGAACAAACCCCTGCTATTTATATTCCTCTCAAAAAAATCTGTTTATGCATTTGTAAGTCTGGCGTGTCTGACCTGTGTGAAGTGAGATAACACTCTTTAAACATTGACAGACAATGATGAGAAAACAGGATGTGCTGTTTGCACAATGTGCATATCTGTGAGAGAGTTTACTTTCATGCATACATTAAACAGTAGACTAGTACGTAACACTACATACTACTATATGACTTTAAGTCCAAAGTGCATGTCTGTCTTATTGAATAAAATAACCCTTTAAGGTTTTAGTTCAAAACATTTGCTTTAAAGGAGAACTCCGGACAATTTTTACCTTAATCGTACTAAATATAACTATGCGAGACCTGTCTATAGCAAAAACAGTTAGCGCAACAGCAGCTACATAGACGGAGCTGCTGCAGCTAATGCCCACCGCTCCCACTTAGCTAAACAGCAGTTATGGGGGCATAAGCTAAATAGTGCCTTTGTGTACCTTAACAGGACACAAAATGCAATTAAAATGTCTGTGTAACATGAACAGGGCCCTTAGATGACAACAAGATGCATTTTCAACATTCACCTACCCTGTTAGCTGCTAGCTACCTAGCTGTCGTCTGGGACGAGAGAGTGTTCAGTCAGGCTTCAGTAATAATCATCATGCAGCAGACCCGTGTGTATTTGTAGCATATATATATATAGATATATATGATGTGTGTATATATATATATATATATATATATATCCATTTTGTGTGCGATCCATCTGGCGTTGGAGAGTAGTATTCTCTGCCGACAACAATCACGAGAGCGCCCGCTGGTCTGGAGGATGTCCTCCGGAGCCCGAAATGCGTGATCTTGGAGCAGCTGCTTCATCTGCCTGTTGCCCCTCTGTCTGTCTGGTTCTTTCCAACTCTTGTGAGGCCAGTTCTTTGTCTGTATACTCGGGTTCGAATAAATAAGGACGACCATCAAACTCAAAAGCCTCTTCCATATGTTCAATATCTTCGATATTGTCCATAGTTACGTTACTCCAAGCTTCTTCCCTTGTGAACACCTCCGCTCTTCACGCTATACTGTAGCTCCTCCGACCTACACTGTTATTTATCTTGCTACAACTGAATTCACATGGGACTTCAGCACGAGACTGCCGCTAGCCGTCTGTTAGTGTTTTACTGAACAAGGCACTGGCATAATTCTGCCCGTTTCCATGTAGTTACATAGTCAATAATATGCTCATAACCACTACAGCGCCACGCCAGGTAATGACGTCACGACGCCCAAGCCCTATTACCTGTTTTTGAGGGGAAATAAACCAAAAAAATTGCCGCGAATGGATCACCGGTCCTCCGGAGGACAGCCACGACCAGCGGGTGCTCTCGCGATTGTTGTCGGCGCGGCAAGCGAGGACTGCGTGCAGGAAGCAGAAGCACGGCCGACGGTCGGACACTACCACAACGATCCCCACGGCAGAGAATACTACTCTCCAACACCAGATGGATCACACACAAAATGGATATATAGCATATATATGCTACAAATTCGCACGGGTCTGCTGCATGATGATTATTACTGAAGCCTGACTGAACACTCTCTCGTCCCAGACGACAGCTAGCTAGCTAGCAGCTAACAGGGTAGGTGAATGTTGAAAATGCATCTTGTTGTAATGTAAGGGCCCTGTTCATGTTACACAGACATTTTAATTGCATTTTGTGTCCTGTTAAGGTACACAAAGGCACTATTTATCTCATGCCCCCATAACTGCTGTTTAGCTAAGTGGGAGCGGTGGGCATTAGCTGCAGCAGCTCCGTCTAGGTAGCTGCTGTTGCGTTAACTGTTTTTGCTATAGACAGGTCTCGCATAGTTATATTTAGCAAGATTAACGTAAATATTGGCTGGAGTTCTCCTTTAAAATCCTTTAAAATCTCGTTTCTGGACAAGGTGTAAATATAACATGGGAAGTGAGACTATGCAACACAAAGCCTATGTTTACCAGACAGGGATTATGCAGGCCCATTGTGTTCTAAGCACAGCTGATTCTCTATCCTACTGTGTAAATAGGCCACGCTGCTTCTGGCCTGCTGCTTTAAGGTGGAACAGTGGGGCCCACATCACAAGCTACATATAGTACAGCATTACACCATACACACGCCTTAGATACTACTGCGTTTAACTTTTCATGAAAGATTTGAGCTAAACATCAGGCCAGCAGCATAGAACTAACCACAGCTCTCCCTGCAAGCTGGTCGCCATGGAAACACTCAATTCATACCACAAAGAAGTGTGTCCAACTGTGTGCAGTGCCTTAACATAGTCGAAAGTGCTCCTCCGGGCCCCTGAGGGTTCTTGAGTGAAGTGATGTTATGTAACGCGGCGTAGAGGTGCAGGAGGCCGGCGAGGACAGACTGCTTTAAATGGTTACTAATGTAAATACTCCTTTCAGTCCCGCCCATGTTTGCTCCCCCGGGAGCCCCTCCGCCTCCCCCACCCCCTCCTCCTCCTCCACCACCTCCTCCCGCTCCTCTCATGGCCGGGCTCGGCCCCCCAGCACCACCACAACAACCACCACCACCACCCCCACCACCAGCAGCTATAGGTGAGACTCCTCGACCCCCGAGGCCGCTCCTGTCGCCTCCGCTGTCCCGATGGTGGATAATCAGCACGTCTGCTGGGATCTTCTTATGGTGGAGATGCAGGGTGTTGTGCTATGTGGATGGGTGTCTGACTGTTTGTACACACTGCAAGCAAGAGGTTCTGATTCTGTCTGTGCAATCATGTCACCATGCTGGAGCTAAGTTTTGTGGAAAATATTTGGCCTGCATATATATTGTTTTATATTAAATTGATGAGTAAACAAAGCTTGCTAAAAAGAAAAACACTAGTTCATTAAAATGTACATTAAAAAAATGTAAATGCTTTCAAAATGAATACAGCTATTCTCCAAACTTCCTTTGAGATATTTAAAGTTTTGGAGAACACAAAATGTTTAAGTATCTTCAATGTGTTCCCATAGTTTGCACTTTCTAGGTAGAACTATTGCTCATTAGATCATTCTGCACATCAGTCTGATTCCTGGTTGTTCAGCTCCGTAGGTAATGACTTGCTGAACGTCTTGCTTGCAGTGTGAACAGACTGTATATGTGCTTCTGTTTGGAGACATAACCGGTTACATACTGTATGTGCGAAAGCTTGTTTTTTTGTCCAGGTCAGTAACATTTTTCTCAGTCCTCAGTGGTGGTGGTGCTTCCTAATTCTTTACTGATCTGCTATAATTGGCTAATAAACAAGGCGCATATCACCTAAGGCCTGGCAAAAGTTAATAACTGCCTGCAGAATCTCTCAAATTCTCCATTTACATTTGACCTCAAGCTCCTGCTCTGACAGAGTAGATAATAACTTTTACAACCTAGATTAAGACATAAATTTAAGCCCTCTGAGCTGAGGCACTGGCAGAATGTGGACAGTGTTTCCATACAAAGATATAAAATGAATTTACCTTAAGGACTTGATACTTCTTTTGCACACGTATGTTGCTGTTTCATTTAAGCTCCTTTACTTTCTTACCAAGTGACTGTGGTTACAGCTGCATCAGACAAAATGTCTTTTATTCTAGTTTTTAGTTTAGTCTGATTGACTGCAGTAATCTTGAGCAAAATGATCACTTAAAACATGCACATTTCATCCTCACAACATCAATGCACACTTTCAGCTCGAATAACTTCTGCCGTTGACAATATGGAGAAGTTTGTTTGCTCCTGTGTTCCTCTGAATCTTTACTTCCTCTGGTTCCACCCATCCCTATCTGAGAGCAGGGCCTCTCCTGAGACACAGTATGTTATCTAGAAACGTGAACAGGAAATACTCCAGCCGTGCAAAATAAATCTCCCTTCTCTCCGGCTTCTGTTGTCTCACACACACTGCATCATGAATATCTGAACGTATTTAATGTTGTTGTAATAATGTTGTTGTTAGAGATGATTTGGTTATTCTTTGACACCTGGTGTTAAGTGTGCACTCGATCATGAACTCTCCCCGCCCTCGCAGTAGCTCAAATAGAGTGTGAAGAAGTTATTTTCACTCTCAGATCCTTTGAAACCTGGAGGATCCGTCTGGCCTGTTGCTGCGCTCTTCTCTTTGCTCACTGAATTTTTTTCCTTTGCTACATTTCTAAAGAACAGGATTTATTCGGATGACCTCTTGGGACTCTTGTGTTTCATTTTACCCATGAAATATATTTCTGTGCAACAGTATAATACATTCACTGTTGCTTCCCTAGCTCACCTGCTTCCTTAAGTTGATTGTTGATTGAGTTTCCATAAGGTGTGGGGCTCTAATCAGTATTTAAAAGCTCACATTATCTTTTACAATCTTGATGATTTATGTTTTGGGTGCTTTTTTTTTCTTTCTTATTCCTTTTCCCCTTTTCCATCTCCTCTGTCTAACCCCACCCCTTCCCTCTTCGGTCCTGCCTATCTTCCCTCTCTTTCTCCCCTGTCTTTGGGTGTTTCTAGTGGTGGCCCCTGGGCCTGGTCTGGGCCCCGCTCCAATGTCCCAGTTTGGAACCATCTCGCGCCAGATTTCGCGGCACAACCCCTCCAACTCCTCTGTCTCTATGGTTTCGGCCACGGGCACCTACCGCCGGGCGCCGTCGGTCACTTCCCAGTTCTCCTTGCAGCAGCAGCAACAGCTACAGCAGCAACAACTACAGCAACAGCAACAACTACAGCAGCAGCAGCAGCAGCAGCAACAGCAGCCTCATATTAATGGAGGCACTCCTGGCTATGGCCAGAACTCAAGTAAGGCCCTTCTGTCTCCAGTCCCATCCTGCTTCATAGATCCTCAACTGTCACTAAAGCACAAAACTACGCATTTTTTCAAATCATGCACAGTCACAAACTAAAGCAAGCTAACCTTTGTAGCCACAAACTAATATTTCATACTTGCAAGGGAGTCACTGCTGTCTTAAGGTCAATTTTGCATTCTTGTCAGAGTTATTGGCGTTTCCTTAAAGGCAGAATGAGTAGGATTTGTCGGTTGCGGTTAACACAATACTCAAAGTTGGCCCCTGCTCAACGAGGTTTACAGTGCTCGCCAGCAGGTGAAAGCCGACCCCAGATTCACTCTTGTTTCGGAACAAGCTTTGTCTGCTTGCCGTTTAGCCATGCTATATTTGCTTTGTGATGTGTCCACCATTTTCGTAGCTTCCTCTTGAATGAGTGCTTGCGATCTGGCATCTAGTCTCTACGGTTTTATAGAGGTTGACGCCCCAAAATGTCCTGAACACAGCAAAATACAGGCAGAGAGCAGGGTCTATGCAGATACAGACACCGCCACACACTTCTAGTGGTGATTGAGAGGGTTTATTTTTGTACGATTCTATATATCGTTTTTTGGGGGAGGGGTAATTTCCTACTCACTGTGCCGTTAGTCTTACAGTGCTGGTAAAGGCTTTTTATCTAACTGTGGGTTAGATAATGTCTGGCTTTAGTATTGATGCAGAATGCCTCGTCATTGGATTTTACAGCTGATACCAAACCAGACAATCAATGTCTGCTAACAATGTAAAGTCACAGTTTTTGGCTTCATGCAAAAGCATGGTCAGATGTTAACCTGTAAATGTATTTCTCTGTTCATTATGTGGATGTTGATGATTCTTATAAAACTTAAAATCTAGTCCCCCATTTCCACTTAGTATGGCGATAGCGTGATCACTATCTGGATACATGGTATGGATTATGACATCTGATCCAGCGACCTTTGCATTCACAGCTGTTATTAATGAGCGTGATTCTGCTGGATGGGTGTCGTTCATTTTAAAGTCCTTCTCTAAAGGGAAGACTTGCTAGCTTCTGCCACTACTTGCAGCTTAAGATAGCAGGAAGAAGTGGATTTAAGGGTCCTTTCAACTTGCATGGAGGATTTCTCTTCCCCCCCCCCCCCCCCCCCCCCCCCCCCCAAGAATGTGGTCACACTGTATGGATTGCATTCACACCTGGCTGAGATCAGATCACAATGCGAGCCAGACCACCTCCAGATGTGGCCGATTCCGGGCACAATGTTTTCGGGGTGCATTAACATGTTGTTTTTTTGCCAGGTGTAAAGGGGGTTCTAGTTCCTTCATCTCCATATGGTGATCATCGGCCTCAATGTGCATTCACAGAAGCACTGGGCTTGATGTGTTTTGCCACTGTGGATCGGTCCAAGTGTCCCTAATTTTGGATTGATCAAATGATCTGCGAAAAGTCTGAAAAATGTTAAGTAAAAATTCAAAGTACTCTGTAGCCTACATAACTACAACAGATCTGTGGGGGAGTTCAGCCAGTTTGACTGGGATTTGGGTTGAGGTTGATAACACCTCTAATGCAAACAGCGCCTCCTTCTGGGCATCAGGCGGCCCTCACTGTCCATGGGAGCTGTCTGAGTGACGGAAATCAAACCTAATCCGCAGTTTATCCCCCAGCCTCAGTGATCCCCAGAAATCTCATCACACTGGCAGACGTCACTGAACTTTTCAACAGTTGTGTCTGATTTGTGGAGACAGCTGCAGCTACAGACAGCTGAATTAATTAATCTGTTGATTTTTGTTTCAATAATTGGTCATTTTAAAATGTTCTTTAAAACTCTGATTTGGAATTTATAAAGTTTCTGTGGGTCGACGGGTTAATTAATGTGACTAAGCACTTCAGCTCTCAATCCGTCTCTGTTGCTCACCACTCTGCCCTGTTCTGTTAGA
This sequence comes from Gymnocephalus cernua, assembly GCA_023631565.1. Lineage (NCBI taxonomy): Eukaryota > Metazoa > Chordata > Actinopteri > Perciformes > Percidae > Gymnocephalus > Gymnocephalus cernua. The sequence continues at coordinate 24,643,441 of CM042446.1, forward strand.
TGTGTACAAGCTCACAGTTCTTGCAGTGTGTCTGTGTCAGTGTTGTGTTTTCTTGGGATTGGGGGTGCACTCACTCAGGCGCGCGGGAACCTATTTTTGACCAGGGGGGCTGAATAACAAAATAGTGGATGCCTGATCATTTCTCCCCCGAGGTAGATTTCAACAGTTGAGGAACTATTCGTTATTAGTATAAGGGGATAGTGAGGAGTTATGAGATTTTCTGAAAATTTAAACATCACCCTCCCTTCACCAGCAATACTTTTTCTATAATTAAAATAAACAAACTCATAAACCTCCCCAAAAAGTTAATGTTGACTTCCATATTGACTTGCACTTAGCAAAGTCATAGAAATAATATTTGTTCTTTTACAGCCATAATATAACTGTGTTAACCTCTGCATTCTCATCTTACGCATCCCACTCCTCTGTTATGGTGTGGTGGCCATTTCAGTAGATTTATTCACTAACATTGTTGTGGAAATATAATAAGTATGGAAACTAAATGCACACTTCCTGCATTACTACTACATTACTTCAAATACTAAGTTACTCCTTTAGTAAACTAGTATTCACATGAAATAAAACAATAAAACATTGAGACCATTCAACAAAGCACACTGGGTAATAACAAATTCAACACGTGAACTGGTTGCTATGGACTCGTCATTGTATATTTTATCCTCATGCCCTCTCGGCTGCTGCTTGGTAACGTTATTTCAGACTCTGGCTCTACAGCTGATCAACAGTTTGCCTCGGCGGTGGACGAGGAAACATCAACTGTAACATCTACAGATAAAATCTTGCTAAATTTAGCCGCATTACTATTACGGAAGAAAAACTCTTGTATCCTTTTCTGCAACGTAAGCTTCTCTACAGCTAACGTTCAGTCAACTAGTCTCAGCCTGCTCGCTTCTCAGCGAGTCACGTCACTTTACTCACTTTCACTGTCACCTCTATCAGCTATAACGGTTCATTTTTAGTAGGCTATATTTTAGAACCTATCCATAACCCTTTTTTGCTATTTGCCTCATTATTTGATATACAAAAATATAAATAATGTCAGACAGCGAATTAGTAATCATTTAAAAAATAAAAAATATAAATTCCAGCTCCTGCCAGCAGGGGGGGGGGGGCTGCAGCACCCTCAGCACCCCCCTTCCTGCGCCCTTGCACTCATTCACTTTAACTGCCTGCTGTACATTCTTGGTGACTGATGGGCTTTCTCTCTTTTTTGTTTTTGTTTCTCTGTTGCTCTCTTTCTCTGCCTTTCTGTCTTTTCTCTCTGCTGGCTTTCAGTGTCTATCGCTCCTCCTCCTCCCCCCATGCCCCAGCTGACTCCACAGATACCTCTGACTGGCTTTGTGGCCAGGATGCAGGAGAGCAGTAAGTGAAGAGGCTAAGACATACTTTTCTTCTTATTCTGTGCCAACCACACCCAGCATGCATTGTGCTTATTCATCCTCCCCACCTGTCCGTTGAGAACAACTAATACCATCCCTTTGCAACAATGAACCATCCAAGAATGTGTCTCATTACAGACCTGTCATCGTTAATACAACTTTTTCAGTAGCTTTATCTGCTGCTTGGAGACAATGTATTTCCTCAGCTTTTAAATTACATTGTTACTGTTTCTTAGTAGCAGCAGGGGTATTATACATAGCTCACTTTCTTGGCAGAACAAGTATCTTTTTTTAAAATATGTGCAGTGGAAAAGCAACCAACTGAGATAGTTGAGGCTGCCACGGCACCACCTACTGTTTTTAGTAATTTCTCATAGGGGGGATTTTATCACTGACTGAAGCTTGGTATTCATATGCTGAATGTAGCACTGCAGGGTTGAGCTGAGATGAATAATAATGTTTAGGGGAGGGGGGGGGGGGGGGGGTAGTTCCTAAGATCTCAGCAAAACTGCACTGGAGACTATGGGACTCTTTGCTGCCCCCTGCTGGACCAAAGCCTGCAATACAGTCAAATATTACAGTGAAAGAAGTATTAGTTATTTTATTTCTTGACAGAAAACAACTTTAGATTTCTGTGATGTAGATCGGTTAACAAATAACACTTTGTGCAAACCTCTAACCTACTAAATCGCATGATACAGCATGTAATAATCATTCGATTATGGAGGAACAAGAGGAGCACGAAGTACACAAATCACTTAAGGGGCTTACACATACAGTATAACATCCTATCAAGTGATCCATGGGAAGTCTTAACAGTGATCTAGCCTGCTTGATCAATTTAATATTCAAATACCTTACATACTATCAGTAATTCTGCATGATTTAGCCGCCGCCCTCTCCAGCACCAGACGCACGCCGACTAGTGGTCCTTGACCTTTTGAGCCACTGACTTTCTGTGTCTGTTCAACAGTTGCAGATACTCCTACTCCACCTCCTCCTCCGCCTCCAGATGACCTGCCCATGTTTGACGACTCTCCTCCGCCTCCACCGCCTCCTCCAGTTGACTATGAGGAGGAGGATGCTGCCGTCGTGCAGTACAGCGACCCCTACGCTGATGGAGATCCACAGTGGGCACCCAAGAGCTACGTCGAGAAAGGTTTGATCCAAAATCGAGCACAACTAATTTAGTCTTACACTGCATACTCACTACCAGTGGTGGAAATGTAACTACCGTAAGTACATTTACTCAAGTACTGCACTTAAGTACAAATTTAAGGTACTTGTACTTTACTTGAGTCTTTTCTTTTCATGCCACGTTCTACTTCTACTCCGCTACATCTGAGAGGGAAATTTGTACTTTTTACTCCACTACATTCATCTGACATCTTTAGTTACTAGTTAGTTTACAAATTAAGATTTTTGCAAACAAAACACAGTAGTAGTAGTTTATAAAATACAATGTTTTGTTATAAATGAAACTACCCAACAATATACAGGCCTACATGCCCAGCTGAAATGATTAGCCAATTAAACACTTAGTTGATTGACACAAGTAGTAAAAGAGTGTGGTACTACACTGGCCTGCCTGCAGTCCAGACCGGTCTCCCATTGAAAATATGTGGCGCATTATGAAGTGCAAAATACGACAACGGAGACTCCGTACTGTTAAGTAACTGAAGTCGTACATCGAACAAGAATGGGATTGCAGGCATCAAATTTGAAAATGAGTGAATATTTGCACAAAAAAACCCAACTTTTATCAGTTTGAACATTAAATATCTTGTCTCTGTAGTGTATTTAATTGAATATCGGTTGAAAAGGATTTGCAAATCATTGTATTCTGTTTTTATTTACGTTTTACACAACGTCCCCACTTCAGTGGAATTGGGGTTTGTACTTTTACTTAAGTAAAGGATCTGAATACTTTTTCCACCACTGCTCACTACTAATCTGAACCAACGTCTCCTTTCCTGTTCCTCAGTGGTGGCCATATACGACTACAGCGCTGACAAGGAGGACGAGTTGAGTTTCATGGAGGGGTCAATCATTTACGTCATCAAGAAGAACGACGACGGCTGGTTCGAGGGCGTCTCCAACGGCGTCACCGGACTGTTCCCCGGCAACTACGTGGAGTCCATCATGCACTACGCCGACTGAAGGGCCCTCGCAGTAACAGTAAAGTCTATTTATTCAGTCGTATCATAACCCACTGAGAGACCAACCGCCACAATCTTGACACGTAGACATGACTGTATGATCTCCTTTTGATATGACAGAATGTTCTTTCCTTTACTGATTGCAAATAAAATGAAAAGTGATATCGATTTAGTTTATTTTGGTGTTATATGGGCGGGTGGGGGACATTTATGGAATATGTAAAAAAAAAAAAAAAAATGTTTCTAAAGAGTTGGACTGCACATGCTCACGCCGGTTGAACTCAAAGGCAATGGTCACACAGCTGAAGGATGTACGACATCATCTTGCCTGGACAAAAATCGATTTGCGATTCAGAAGCGAATCCCCTGTGAACAAGAGTATTTGGTTTGATGAAATGTTACCATGTCATGTAAACACCTTCAGTTGAAGTGTTTGTACTTTCTGTTGTGTATATAGTATGAGCTGCAGCCACTTGGGGTTCTGTAATGTGAATTCAGTGAATGTTGATTATATAATACTTTTCACTAGTGGCGCCCTCAGCGACTCCATGAGGCTTATTCGTAAAAAAAATAAAAATAAGATGGCCTGTCAATAATTTACAAATTAAGTACTGCGTATGGTATTTTAAAGAAACAATTACTCCTGAAAAATCAGTCTTGGCGTTAAAGCATGCAAACTTTTAAGAGCTATAATGTAATATTAAGTTTACTGCCATTATGCTTCCATTATGTTGTAAATGTATTCACCGTTTTAATTTTTATGACACTGTTGAAATCACTGAACTTTTTAGATTTGAAGTAAATGTCAGGCTTCCCCGTGGTCTCTCAATGCCGATTTGCATTTCAATCATAAAAATGAAATGGAGTTTACTTTTTCATGCATTTGGATCCATTTGAAGCAAGATAACACATTCCATTTAGCATTTTAGGATTATGTCACATCACTGTTATTAATTTTATACTAATCCACATCAAATCTCTAGGATCCATTGGTAACAGACAATAATGAACTGTGCTTCTGATAGACAGCAGATAGTGTGCAGCGATAATTAGGCTGGAATTGCCGTGCCTGACACTGCCACGCGACAATTCAGATGTAATGTAGACCAATAAACAACTCTGATACCTCCTCAGCCTTCACAAAGCAACGATGACCTGCTCTGGGTTCAAGGAGCATGTTGAATGCTCTGAACATGAAATCCTCTGGGCTGCAAAAGGTGTTCATATTTTAACTCTGAGTAAAATCAGCCAATCATCAGCTATCACTCAGGTCTAGGAATCATCTTGACATTGTATTTTTTCTGTTGGACCTTGGACGTACCATCTAACATGAACTAATTTTTGACCGTTGATCATTTGAGGATTCTGCAGCCTACGCCTTTGCCAGTTTGCTTTAGAAATTTCCAATTTAAAAAAAAACAAACATGTTCCGGCTCAATTTCATGGGTAGAAACATTGAAATCTTTCTCTGTCTGCCCTTCATTTGTACATATAATATGTTGATTGAAAAATTAATGTACAGTCTTTTATAATAAACAATTCTATGTACAACATGCATGTGTGGTCACTTCAAAATCAAAGGATTGAAGGCTTGGCTTATATATATAAAAAAAATGCACAATTGTAGGTTTATTGTCATACACGTCATTGTAGATGTTAAGGCCTTAGTTGTTACAGGACACTTTGCATTAAATAACATTTCACAAGTCGAAAAGACATGACTATTTGGCCTCTGAGGTGTGGACGGATCTTGATTAATGATAACCGATCCAAACAAACACACCAATGACAACGTTTCACTTCCACTGCGTTTGGAATTACGCAGATTTTGCAATCATGCCGCCCCAGCTCGACGCCACCATGTAACAAACTGTCAGTCAAAGTTGGCTAGTGTCAAGCATTGGGAGGATGTTGCAGTTACAGTACTGAATGAAGTTGAGTTGGATTGCCGGTTTCACCCAATCATTTAAGTTTATATTTCCTTTTCCAATCATCGCTGTTGGTACCATTCAGGAAATCTGAATCAAAAGGATTAGCATTAAAAAACCAAGTGTATTTATATATGGTATACTTTTTAGCAGAGAGAGGGAGAGACCCCTCCATGCTGTTTTGATCACTTGATAGTAATAAAGTGTTCATTTAGAGTTGGCGCTAAAACCCAGCACCAGAGGGCCTTCTGAACCCAATTCCCATCTCTTCTCTCGTAGTTTCTGTCCGACCCTGGTGTGTGCAAACATGGGGCGGCAGGGTGAGTTCATTTCCACAGGTAGCTGCCTGAAGTGAAGCCCAGCAGTGGAGGTTCACTTGTCTCTGGTAAGCACCATCTGGGTAAGACTGATGAGGGCGTCTCTCTCTGCCGACGGCCTGAGCCTGCTGATCTGCCTCACGGCCTCCTGACCGTAGCGCTTGGCCAAGTATTCGGTCTGTTGCACGCCATCACTCTAAAACCGAACGAGAAGAAGGGGGTGTCACGTTGTTTTAGTGTTTATGTTCTGTAACAAACTTTTTAACCATCTATGGTACTGGCAAAGCTCCTTCTCTTAAACAGTTACCCGCGTACCCCTGATTGCATTTTGTGAATCTCAGCAGCTTGAGTAGAGAACACTGAGTTGTACTGTTAATCATGGCAGTATGCATATCAGTCTTGGCATCAACGAGCCCTCAGAAAGAGCACTGTACAAATTAAAACCCCCTTCCTACATCACTAACTGGAAGTACACGTAGCTTAGGTTTCAATATCTTTAGTTAAGTTCTTGGTCACACGTTTACTTAATATATATCACAAAGCTTCATTTTTTTTTAGACATTTGTTTCCTGTATAAGACATTTTTATTGTACATCAGAGTAGAGCTGAAGATCTTTGCCCAAACCTGATTGGACCCGACGGGTTAATTTCTATCATTTTACACGGGCTCGGTCCGGGCTCGGGCTTGCGCTCCGGGTTGCGCGGTTAATGAGCGGTCAGGTGATGCGTTTCGATTAGCGCGAAAAGTGGCCTGTAGCCTACATTAGTCATGAATAAATGATGTTAAAAAATGTATAAATGATAATGACTGTCACTTGACAAAAGTCAAAAGAGCTGTGTGCGTGTGCACATTTGAATAATGCCGGGCTGTAAACGGCTTCAGGCTTTTAAAAAGCGGTCAATCAAAATGTACTTGTCGGGCTCGGGCCTTGTCGAGCCGAACTTTTAAGGCCCGGTTACAGCTCTACATCAGGGTAGTACAATAAAAATGTCTTATACAGGAAACAAATATCTAGTCTAGTTATGGTAGAAATGTGTATCTGTAAGCATCTTATATTTAATGGATTTACCATTTTTTCTTGGTTTTACCTGAAAGACGAACTGCCAGGCTCGTTCTATGTCTCCTTTTAAGCTGAAACGCCTCATGATCATTGCATGGAGCTCAGGAAACTGAAGAGAGAGAAAGAAATGAAGGTAAAGACTTGACGGTAGACGGTGATGCATTGTGTGTGTGTGTGTGTGTGTGTGTGTGTGTGTGTAACTTGATATACAGTAGATGTACAGTTTCTATAACCAACTATAAAATCCTGATGTTGATCTCACTTGTTGACAAGCAAACAGGACCGGTCCCGTGGCCAAGCCCAGTTTGAGATCTGCAGCCGAGGGCTTCCCCAGGTGATTGGTTCCTGAGGTGAAGTCCAACACGTCATCCACCAGCTACAAGACAGAAACATTTTATGGACACGCCGGTTTAATTTTACACACCATTATGTTCAATGGTACCTAGGTAAGCCACTTAGTAAAGAGAGCTTAAAAAGATTTAAGCAGAAACTATAGAATTTACCTGAAATGCAATGCCAACATTCCTACCATACTGGTAGGCTATTTCATGAACTTCAGGATCAGAATTTACCAGAACGGATACCTTGAATGAAAGAGAAAAGACAGTCAACAGAGACAAACATGAAGTGTAGAAACCAAGGGTTTTCTTCAACTCTGATATTTGTGTGGAAACAGAATGTACATACTGCTTTACAACTGTTTGCAATAAGACTCGCTGTCTTCTTGAAAGTTTTCTCGAGGTAGTGTTTGAATCTCTCGTTCTCGTTCTCTTTTGAGCCCAGCTGCATAAATTCACCTGGAAGCACAGCCGTAGATTAGGGAGTTTGTTACTGGACGTATTAGCAGATGTGGGGTTCTGACAGTTTGAACAACTGTTGTTACAAGTTACAGCTTCCAGTATGCTTTAAAAACGACACAGAAGCTAAGCAGCTACAAATATTTTAGACACCTAAAAAAGGACCATATCTGTGTGTTAGCTACATTTAGAATATTTTTACCGCTTTACAAGCCATCAGACAGTCCTTTACGACGAGGAACTGAAGCAGTTATATACATCTGTGCTCTCTTCTAAGCCACCAGACTCCTTTTGACAAAAAGTCATTTTACCTCGCAGAACACAGCAGTTGCTGGTCTACCGCTGCCTCGATCGGTTAGTTTGTTTGTATTGTTGTGTGACTATGGTGTTTTAAAATAGTTAGGAACTAACTAAACTAACAAACCATCTAACCGATTGAAGCAGCGGTACACCAGCATATTGCATGTTCTGCGAGGTAAAATAACTGTTTTTGTAAAAAGGAGTCTGGTGGCTTTAAAGAAGGCATAACAGCTTTAGGTCCTTGTTTGGAAAGGGCTGTCTGACGGCAAGGTAAAGCGGGGAAAGTATTCTTAATACAGTTGTACACCTAAACCTTAGGTGGCTAAATATGTTTAGCTGCTGGCCCATCCACAGCAGTACATTGCTTAGCTTGTGTTCCATTACTCCTGCCTGCTTCTCCAAACTGGGAGCGTGCTGACCACCAGCTACTGTAGGTAAACCACCGACTGTGGATAACTATCTCATTTAACCACACTTCAAAAAATCTGAACTACCGGTAACTCTTTAAGCAGCTTTTGCTACAAGTCACAGCTTCCAATGTGCTTAAAAATGCTTCGTACTGGGCGCCTGGATAGCTCAGTTGGTAGAGGGGGCGCCCATATATAGAGGTTTACTCCTCGACGCAGCGGGCTCGACTCCGACCTGCGGCCCTTTGCTGCATGTCATTCCCCCCTCTCTCCCCCCTTTCATGTCTTCAGCTGTCCTGTCAAAATACTGGCCAAAAATGCCCCCAACATTTTTTTTCTTAAAAAATGCTTCATACAGGTTTAGCTACAACGTTTTTATTAAGATTACCACTGAGTGACATGGCAAAATGGAATGAACAATTTGATTTGCTGTACCTCGTACCAGATCCTCAATCACCTGGGCGAACACTTTTACCACTGTGTTGTTACCAATACGAGCCATGGCCATGGAGGCAACTGAGAGGATGAAATCTCCAGCCAAGATGGCCTGGAAGGGAGAAAACAAATGCAATTCATATCCTTAAAAACAATTATGACAATGTAGAAGTAGAAAATATGAAGTGAGGAGAGAAGGAAAGGTTTTTGAACCCTTACTTTTTTTTCACCCCACACTTCATTGATGGTACTCTTTCCTCTTCGTTTATCTGATCCGTCTATAACGTCGTCATGCACCAGGCTGGCAGTGTGGATCATTTCTGTGATCATAGCTACGTGCCTCTGCCCTGGGATCAAATCTCTACAGAGGACAAGGACAGACAACAGATTGCAGAAAGTGAGATGAAATAAAATGCTGGATTATGCTTATGCATAAGTTATTACAGGGTGTGGTGCACCTCCCCTCTACAATGTATCATAGGTCACGTTGGGTTAGCAGTAGCAGTAAATGGTAAAACATTTTAGTTGAAATATCTAAGTCTGGGGTGATCCAACTTTACCCGGATCTGTTGCTGTGGATGTTGAGTGCCCGGGCCATCAAGACAACTATCAACGGTCGGATGGCCTTGCCCTTTCCATCAAAGTAGTAGTCACATAGAGACTTCAGCTCTTCTTTGGATACAAATAGCTCCTGTGAGGCAGAGTAATACAAATCCATGTCTTTTATTTCCATCACAATCAACTACAGTCCAAGATAAATGCCTGCCAAACACAACATGACAGTAAAATGTCTTCTGTTCATTCCTAACCAATACCTTTTTGAGATGACAACACTTAAGAGATGACTCTTAACCCCCCTCCCCCCCCCCCCATCCTGGACTATACATCTGCCCATTGCACATACAGTGTATTTTTTGCACAGTCTACACTCAATCCATTCAGCCTCTTTTTTCTTAAACAGCTATATTGTATATATTTGTTTCTGTATTTATTGTTTATTTCATATCAAATGTCTAATGTGTTTGTGTATGTATGCACCAACCACCAAGGCAAATTCCTTGTAAGTAAGTTGGCTATAAACCTTTTTTCTGATTCTGATTGGGTGGCTCACTCGTTGTCTGTTATTGAACGGTCAATGCAGCTGCGAGGTCAAATCCAAGCCTCAAATCCTCCTGTCTCTATACTAACTACCCTAATGTTTGCTGAAAATTCCAATTATTTTATATGTAGAGACACATAGCAAGTACACTCTCTCTGTATTGAAAATGTACCTTTCTGATGTCATCATATAAATTAGTTAAATCTTTCTGGGCTAATGTGAAGGGGTCCTTCAGCTTCGCATCACTGTGTACAGTCTTTCTGCAACAGCGGGGCTGTAGTGTAGGATTCAGCAACCGTGACTTGTGTCTGGTAAGAAAGACAAACAATATACAGTAACAGTGAAATACAGAAAAGCACAAAGTAATTACAAGGTGGAATATTTGATTGAAAATGGCCTACATCTTGATCACTGTGGTACAACATACTGTTTGTGTCGATTCTATTGACAAAGCCTAATTTTATTTACAATATGTGCAGGATACGACACCCTTCGAATAGTAATAAGGAATAATATTGGCTTATATGTATCGGTAATTTATTTGGATAGCCATTAGCTGTTACTGGGGCAACCGCTACTCTTCCTGGAGTTCATAGCAAAAAAAATAAAAAATTTCATGTGATATTGTAAATCTTGCATTGCTTGATGTTTAACCAAAATTGCTTAAGTATAGTATGCTAAAACTGTCTGGTGGTGTAAGGTGACCATTATTGTAATGTGGAAAAAATGCAGTAAATAGTTTGTACAGTGCAAAGCCTTTGGTTAAGAAAACTCACCTGGTGAGAGATGTGGTAAAGTTAGTTTTGGCGTGTATCTGTGTTGGTAGTGCTGATGGTGGCCCCTGTAATAACAAAGGACATAATACCAAAGGATTTTAGACCTTATGTTTGTTATATTAGGCTACTTTTAGGCCAACAGTCAGAATTTCTCCCCAAGAATTGTATTCCTTTCAGCTTGGAGAAGTCTCTAAACAATAGGTAGTAGTGACATGTAGTAACTGTTTTATTATGGTAATTACAATCAGCTCTATTAGCAAAGTATGTGAGTAGAGTAGGCCTACACATACAAGAACTCTGGTTTTTTAAATTCTCAATGTACCTACACACAGTTCCAACTTTTAACTAACATGAAGATAGAAATAGACTACTAACAAAACAAGCACCAACAAGCTGAACAAAGAGCTAAACATAAACACAGACCTAATGTACAAACAAGTAATGAAAGGGGTGTGTGTGTGTGTGTGTGTGTGTGTGTGTGTGTGTGTGTGTGTGTGTGTGTGTGTGTGTGTGTGTGTGTGTGTGTGTGTGTGTGTGTGTGTGTGTGTGTGTGTGTATGTATGTATGTATGTATGTATATATATATATATATATATATATATATATATATATATATATATATATATATATATATATATATAAAAAGCAACAATGACCAACAATACAATGTCAAGTCAAGTGATCTATAGATTGTAAACAAATGGGAGTAACAAACGTTTGTCAATGACAAATGAATGAATGACAGATCAAATCTAAATGGACAGGAACTTGACAAAACATGTATTAGACTCAAGGTAGACAGCTAGCCAAGTAAAGGAAAGTGCTCGGAGTAGTTAATCTGTAATATCAGGGGCAGGTCTTGACCTTTATTTGTGAGTGATTTCTGAATGAGACAACAAACCCTGCAACAAGTCGATGGGTTACGAAATACTAGCAAAACACGAGACACTCTCGCGAAAGACAAAAGGCAGTTACATTACCAGGAAAAGATAGAGATAGTGAAGGAATACACCCGTTAGCTGAAAAATACTACCATTCAGCGGGGATGCCTGACAGCTTGCCAGTGACCTTCCCGGGTTTGACAGCACACGTTTATTTTTTTTCCCAGGATGGCGACGGCATGTCCCGCCCTATTCTGGCTCTGATTGGCTTACCCTGACATTCTTACCCTTAGCCTAACCAATCCCACTCCTCTTGCCTAAACCTGACCAACCCAACCAACGAAGACAACGAGTATTAGCCAATCAGAGAGCGATTAGGCTGTGCCATCCTAGGAAAAATAATGTAGTCCGGCCGGTGTACCACTAACAGTCAGCAGCCAACTCACCTCGTTCCCCGGCCCGGAGCTCCAGGCTCTCTGCCCCAGAGAGGACGTAGAGAACGCAGCCCTGCCATTACAATGCCACAAGGTTTCAAACAAACTCGTGCTCGTACAGTTTGCACTCCACCTTCTGCACTGCCTCAACCACGGGCACGCCATGTTCCCAAGCGGTGGGGCTTCGGCACAGGATGTATTTCAGCGGAACCGGAAGTCAGTAACCGTGTTACGCATGGTGTTGACGTTAACGTTAGCCATATATGGTAGAGAGAGTTGATATAAACATTAATGAATTACTCGAAAATGACTTTATACCAGGGATGCAGCGGTACATGTAAACACCGAGTGTTGTCTGTTTAAACTGAAGATAGGAAATTGTCTTCTTACGTCTCCGGGGAAATGTGTCTTGTGTACTATGTGGGGGCTACTAGCTGGGTTGCTAACAGCTAACGTTAGATAGTTGTAACGTAGCTAGTAGTAGTAAATATTGCTGGTGTTTTCGAAACTTATTAATCTATTGTCTTGGATGTAATGCCGAATAAACCTAGCTTTTTATTTACACACTGCTGTTATATTCTAGGTTGAGTTTTAGTAATTGTTTTTTAGTTATTGCTTTAAAACTGAAAAACAAATTTCCTGAATTTAAGATCACATTATCATCATTTATAACATGAAGTTATACAATTTGAGGTGATTGTACTTTGCGTGGTAATGCCACCTTAAACTCCACTACATGTCAGAGGGAAAAGGCTGTACTTTTTAGTCCACTACAGATTCAGTTAGGCTACTTGTTTCTTTGCAGGTTTAGCATTTACATACAACAAATATTATCAAAACATAAAGTATGATGCAGTTGTATAGATTAATTATTATTACTGCGATATTACTGTACTAGTAGTTTTAGTCAAGTAGTAGTCCACGTACTTCATCCCCCTAAGTGTGCACCAGCTGGAAATGATACTACCCATTTTCAAATCTACAACCACATCAGTGCTTGCAGCCAGGTTGCTGTGTCTGTGACATGTGGAGCCCCTGCAAAGTGTTAGTTTTTGCTCTGGTAGCATCAAGCTTCACATATGTACATGTTCTGGAGTTCTGCCAAAGTACTCACCATGACTGCAATAGTGCTAGCAATGACAATAAGGGATCAAAGAGCAAGCTTTCCCAACACACTGTCAAATCCAGGTGGAACATGAGTGTTTCAAACCTTATACAGGACCTGGACCAGTTCAGAGTGTCCAGCAAGAAGCTAATAGGTAAAATGTGATTTGTGTGTCTTTGAGCTCAGTAAAAAGAGTTCACAGTAATGAATGACTTTTATTTATTTTTTTATTACTATAATTTTAACAATGTTTGATGAACTTGTTTTGTGGTTGTGAAGTGACCTTGGGTGTCATGAAAGGCACTTTAAATAAAATGTATTATTATTAATAATGTCACACTTCAATCCTTTCGGTCCTCTGTAGAAGCATTCCCAATCGATGAGGTTGATGGCAACTTTGCTCGCTCTGTAAAGCATTGCATATTCTCCAAATCCAATCCAACCCCACTGAAAGACCCATTAAGACTAGCAGCAACTTCTAAGGTGATGTTACAATATCATCGGCAGCACTGCAGAACAGTCTTCACAGTAAAATGTGAAGTATTCAACTATATCTGAATTTGTCTCAGCAGGACGTCATTGAAGGGATTTTAGACTTGGATGTGGCTGTAACCCAGTCAGATGATTTCCTGCATTATGCCAGCGGGGGAAGACTGCCATTAGGATCTGTACCACTTGCCCACAGATATGGAGGTCATCAGGTAATGATTAATTTGCTAATGGCGTGCATTTATTATATATAAACTTAAAAATACAAACACAAATTGCAACATATCAAGTTTCAAAAACAGATTTTTTTTCCAAATAGAATCAAGATATAGTTTTCTTTGTAATAAAAAACAGTGTTTCTTTTATAAAATCACATCGGCTGTGGACACATGGGCTGAGCTGAGTTTAAAGATTATGGTTTTGGGCATTTTAGGCCTTTATTTATATAGGACAGCTGAAGACATTAAAGGGGAGAGAGAGGGGGGGAATGACATGCAGCAAAGGGTCGCAGGGTGGAGTCGAACCTGCGGCCGCTGTGTCAAGGAGTAAACCTCTATATATCGGAACCTGCTCTATCAGGTGAGCTATCCAGATGCCCCAAATGGCATTTTTGACCAGTAGCATACAGTATAATCTCAACAGATAATTCATTAACTGAGGGCAAAATTAAGCCAAAGAAAGTTTATTAGCAAAGTCAAGGAAACTTGGAAGTTTGTGTACATTTCCTTTAAAGTGCTCATATTATGTTTTTTGGCTTTTCCCCTTTCCTTTATTGTGTTATATATCTTTTTGTGCATGTTATAGGTTTACAAAGTGGAAAAAGCCCAAAGTCCCCCCCAAAGAGACTTACCATCTCCAACAGAAAACACTGTTCACAAACTGCTCCAAACAGCTCTGTTGTAGTCCAGCCTTTACTTCAGAGACAAACGTGGTCACTTTGGAACACACGTTATAATGCTCGCCTAGCTGCTAGCTATGGTGTTTTATGAAAACCTATTCTGGTACAATCTCTAAATACAATTATGAACCTGAAATGAGCAGAATTTGAGCACTTTAGATAATAATACCCGTGGATTAGAACAGTTGGTGACATTCAAATTTTCTGTAAATGTCTCCATCAGTTTGGCTACTGGGCAGGTCAGCTGGGCGATGGTCGTGCACATTCCCTTGGTCAGTATACCAACAGGTGAGAATATTTTTGATTAGGTTCCTAGTTTATTCAAAGTACTTTGTATTCAAGTTGCATTGCCAATTTAAGATTTAATTTATATTCTTTATAAAAAAAATGACCCACAGGAAAGGCGAAGTATGGGAACTGCAACTTAAAGGCTCCGGGAAGACACCTTATTCAAGGTATGTTTTTCAGCATACCCTTTTACTTCTGCCGCATTGCCGCATTTGGCAAAATTGCATGTCTGTGATATAGCAGCAAGAGGAAACTTTCTTTATCTGAAATTTCAATACGAATTTGAACATTTGAATGCAGGTCAGGAGACGGTCGAGCCGTGATCCGTTCTTCTGTAAGGGAGTTCCTGTGCAGTGAAGCCATGCATTTTCTTGGTGTTCCAACCAGTAGGGCTGCCAGGTGAGAGGGACAGGTGATGGATGAAAGACAACAAACGGGGTTAACATATCAAGGGATGTGTTTGTTTTTAATAGGCATAATATTGTGCATTGGATTCATAGAATTTGTCCAGTTTCTTTGCTGTTAGCTAGACCATATACAGTAGCTTACAGCATTTACTTACACCAGGCACATCCCAAAATTTGATAAAAAAAACAACATTTCAAAAGTGTTTACCAGGCCCCAAATAATTCAGAACCTGGAAATTACATTTGATTCCTCTACTTCCCATGATGACATGTTTAAGAACCCTGCAGAAGGCCAGTATCTGTATAAACATGTACATCTCAACATTAATTTGGCATTGAAATGGATAAACCAAGTTGAACTACCTTCTTAACAATGCAGTTAAGACAGGGGCTTGTGTTTGACACCAATGAAAGGACAGAAATGTTTTGGAAGAAATGTATATCTCTTACTGATTTGATAATTTTTTGCTTTGTTTTAGTCTGGTTGTAAGTGACGAGCCGGTGATAAGGGATCAGTTCTACAACGGCAATGTGAAGACGGAAAGAGGTGCAGTTATTCATGCAAAAGTACTTCAAAAATAGATTTTTTACTAATTATCTATAACTTAATGTTTCGTTACATTACATGTTTGGTTTTTTTTAGCTTCTTTATTCTTTTTACAGGAGCTGTCGTTCTCCGGTTAGCCAAGTCATGGTTTCGCATTGGATCTTTAGAAATTTTGGCTCAAAGTGGAGAGATAGAACTCCTGAGGTGAGTCTGGTGATCTTTCAGGCTTCCTTCTCATTCCACGGCCTCCCGTTACATACAGTGTACTGCAGATTGTACTGTATAATAATGCTATTGTTCTGTTGATCTTAGAAAGCTGTTGAACTTTGTGATTGATGAACATTTGTCTTCAATCAATTCAGAAGACCCAGATAAATATTTGGTAAGTTGGGTTAAAAAAAAAGTCATTATTATTTGGCTCACCAAATACAATTTACATGATCTTACCTTAGTATAGAAAATAACAAAATGAAGGTATCCCTCTTCCATTCATTATGAGAATTTAACTGTTAACACATAATCTGAGTGAAATATTAAATCCCGGAATGCTACAAGTGTGATAAGTAAAGAGTAAAGAGGCTTTTTTTTACCTTTCAGAAACAGTATGCTGTGGTTACTGTGTCTCCGCCTGCTGTGTATTATTTGTTTCACGCTTTGTATTGTGTTGTATATCTTCTAGGTGTTTTATTCCACAGTTGTAAATGAAACAGCACATCTAATCGCCCAGTGGATGTCGGTTGGATTTGCACACGGTGAGAAGATGTTCTGGATGTACATTTTATCATACAGTTTGTACCACCATCTACTGATATATATTGTGTTTCATCACAACAGGTGTGTGCAACACGGATAACTTCAGCCTCCTGTCTATCACCATCGATTACGGACCATTTGGCTTCATGGAGTCGTATAATCCCAGTGTGTACGATTACACAATGTCTGTGTTTAATTGAAATAACAAAATGTCCAGTCCTTGTCAATATCAAACAAAACTTTAATGTTGCAGATTTTGTCCCCAACACATCTGATGATGAGGGCAGATACAGCATCGGAGCTCAGGCCAATGTCGGACTGGTCAATCTTGAGAAGCTCTTGATGGCTCTCCGCCCTGTGCTTTCTGAAAAACAGCACAAGGAGTAAGAACTCCATGACAACGGTTTATGTTAAGGGTACCTTAAGTAACATGTGACTTGTATTGACCTGTTTTCCACCAATGCAAATTGCAACTACAGTGATAGAGTTTAATTTCTACAAAACCGTTTGCACGTTACTAACTTTAATGAAGAGATGTGTTTACACTGTGGTAGTAATGTTGGTCAGCAACAGTAGTGGAATGTAATTGAGTATATTTACTCAAGTACTGTACTTAAGTAAAAATTTGAGGTACTTGTGCTTTACTTCCACAACATTAATTTGACATCTTTAGTTACCAGTTACTTTACAAATTAAGATTAGTAGATTATAAAACAAATCCATCTGAAATGATCAGACCATTATGATTGCCAGAACTGTTTTCATCGTTTCCAGTTTCTGAAATGTGAGGATTTGTCTTTTACTTTTACTTTAAATACTTTAAGTGCATTTTCATGATGATACTTACATACTTTTATTTAAGTAACATTTTCAATGCAGGACTTTTACTTGTAACAGAGTATTTTTACAGTGCAGTATTAGTACTTTTTCTTAAGTAAAATATCTGAATACTTCTTCCACCACTGGTCAACAACCTTGTCTTTCTACTCTTTACCTTGATTTTGGTTACTTTTGGATTTACTTGGCTTCTTATTTTTTTTTCCAGGGCTAAAATTATTTTAAAAGGATATGTGGATATTTACCAGATGAGGTGAGCTCCATGTGAAATTATGATTTGTCCTTTCTTCATGTTGTCGTTAAAGCTATATCCAAGCAGTGAGAGTACTACTATATTATTTTCAAGCCTTATTCATGCCTGTATTTCAGGATTCATCAGTTATTTAAAGCTAAACTGGGGCTTCTAGGTGAAGAAGAGGATGATGGTTACCTCATTGCCTTCCTGCTTAAGGCAAGTCATTGACAATAAGTTGCATGGTTACTGTAATAGACATGTTTACATAGTTCATCTCAGTCTACTAAATTAATTTAATATCACTGGCTCTTTATTGGCTAGGTACACATTGGATTTTTTCTTTTATTCCATATCTAATTTGTGTTTGTCTCTCCAGATGATGGAGGACACAAAGTCAGACTTCACCATGGTCTTCAGGCAGCTCAGTGAAGTTCCAGCTCAGCAGCTTCGCAACAGGAACTTCACACAGGTAGAGCAGAAGCAGCATGGTGTTGGTGACATCTTTAATATCTGTACGGAGCACTCACTGCTGGGGTGTATTTGCACTGCATGTCCAAGATGTCATCTGGCAATGTGACATTGTGTTTATTCTAATTAGGTCTTTAGATAAGATAAGATAAGATATGAAATTCATACACCATCATCATTGCCATATTTAAAAAATATATATAACCTTTTAAGTTGGGAAAACATGATTACATAAACAGTTTCTGTCTTATGTACAAAATCTTACATGGACTGGCTCCTCCTGTATTGAGCCAGTTTGGGAGCACAGCACCAACTGCTTACAGATCCACACGGAGTGCAGTGAGAGGCGACTGCATTGTCCCGTTAAGGAGAAGTGCATGTAGTCAAACTGCTTTTTCAGTTAGGGCTACTCGTGAGTGGAACTCTATCCTAAATCACATTAGACATTTTTAAATGTATGCCTCTTTTAAACTTAGCTTAAAGAAGTGGCTAACAAGTAGTCAGCGCTGTCAACGTTAGTTTAGGCACTAAAAATTACTGCCATCTTGTTTCTCCTGCTCTGTCTTGTCTGTGTTTTTAGTGATCTCCCTATGTGTCTGTTTCACTATTGTATAGGTAGGGAAATAGTATGTTGCTTGTTATCGTCCCAGCAATTATGTTTTTGTGCATGTCCAAGTCTATGCTATCGTGCCTTGTTTGTTATCTGGTCTGACAGTTCAGCTGGGCGTGTATTTGTGTTGATCTCACCCAACTGTTCTTGTTTTTATGTTGTTGTCTTTTAGCAGTAGTATGATCATCTTTTATTGTATAGGGCCAAATCTGAATGTATTATTGATAGCTTAATCATTTTATCTGATTTTAGGGTGACCTCCTACCACCAGTCCAGGGACAGCTGATGTAAAATAGGCTCCAGGCTAATTCTGGCACATTTTAATTTTATGTATTATTAGTCTGCATTGTCCCTGATAAATAAACCTGAAATAAATAATAAAATAGAGCAGTAAATGTAAAAGTAAAATATAGGATGATTCAATAGGGATAAATATGACTAAATGTACTGTACATGTACTGTATATGACAGTGTTGCAGATTATTATCTCAATCTATTTGAATAGAGAATTTGTGTTAGAAGTATGCAGGTAATCCACATACAAAAAACTGCTGCTGCAACAGCAAACATTATGCAAAACCGGTGTATCTATTCATATGTTAAATTTATATTTTAAGGCATCCTTTCAATTTTTTTTTAATTAGATGTGGGCTTTTGAGGACTTGTTGTCCCACAAGCTCTTCTCTGATTGGCTCAGCAAGTACTTGCTCCGGCTCAGTAGGTAAGCAAATAGATGTAAAGAAATGTGATGAAACCCAAATTTCTCTGAAATGTTCACAAGGTCGTTCATGTTTTCATTTTGAAAACACTTCCTACTAAATACTCTCATTTCTGTTTAGCATCATAACTTTGTTTTTTTTTTGGATTATATCCAAATGGATTTAAAGGTTTGTTTCCTCTGTTCAGACAACAAAATAATAGTGATTTGGATCGTCAACACAGGATGAAAAGTAAGCCACTAAAGCTAGTGTTGATTCATACATTTGAAGTTTCATAGTCAGTAAGAAGGAATTCAATTATACAGATTTCTGTAATGTGATGATGTGTTTACCAGGACAACTTTGTCTGATTGCCAAAAATATCTTACAGATGTAAATCCGAGATATGTGCTGAGGAACTGGATGGCAGAGTCTGCTATAAGTAAAGCTGAGATGAATGATTTTTCTGAGGTGGGTGTATGAGGTTGATGCAGGCGATTTAAAGTGCCATACCACTAATTGATCACATGTACCTGTAAAGTAAAATCAGACTTTTTTCGACATACTATACTTTGACTTTTTATGAATATTTTCAAACTACAACCCCAAATCAGAAAACGTTGGGACAGTATGAAAAACACAAATAAAAAAAGAAAGTAGTGATTTCTAAATGTACTTTGACTTGTATTGCATTGCAGACAATGTGAACACAAAATATTTCATGTTTTGTCTGGTCAACTTAATTTCATTTGTAAATATACATCCTTTCCTGTCATTCAGACCTGCAACACATTCCAAAAAAGGTTGGGACAGGAGCAATTTAGGGCTAGTAATCAGGTAAATTGGTTAAATAATGATGTGATTTGAAACAGGTGATGTCAACAGGTGATTGTAATTATGATTTGGTACAAAAGCAGCATCCAAGAAAGGTCTAGTCCTTTAGGAGCAAAGATGGGCTGAGGATCGCCAGTTTGCCAACAAATATGTGAGAAAATTATTGAAATGTTTAAAAACAATGTTCCTCAAAGAAAGATAGGAAGACATTTGCTTATTTCACCTTCAACAGTGCATAACATAATTAAAAGATTCAAGGAATGAGGAGGAATTTCAGTGCGTAAAGGACAATTGTCCTATACTATACTATGACTTTATCAGTCCCTCCAGAACGGGCAAAAATCTTTGATTATGCGGCACGTTTTCTTAAAAAATGCGATGGAATATGCTGGATATTTATGCCATTTTATGCGATGAAAATGCGGGAACTTGCAAAAATTGCGGGAACTTGCAAAAACTGCGGTTTGATGAAAAAGAGAAAAAAAAGTGATTCCCCAACACTGTGTTCTCAGTAGGTGAAATTACGTCACTTCATAACGTTCCCATGGCAACAGGGGAAAATGGCTGCTCTTGTGTGAAGTAAACGCAACATTTTTCAACTTTCTGCTGAGATATATGTGACTTTTTTGCAACGAAAATGCGGGGATTGTGAAATCATGCAAGCCCCGCATATTTTGCGCGGAAATCGGCAATTTATGCGGCGAAAGTGCGGCGTATTTTAAAAAATGCGGCCCCCGCATAAATATGCGGGCTGATTATGCATTGAATTCTGCGATCGCATAATCGCGTTTTTCTGGAGGGACTGCTTTATTGACTTTTTCCAACATACTATACTAAGACTTTGTGATTTTTTTTGACATACTACAATATGACTTATTTATAACATACTATACTATGACTTTTAATGACTTTGTTTTGCATACTATTGTGACTTTTTTATGACTTTTTCAACATGCTGACTTTTTTCGACATACTATACTATGACTTCTTTAGACATACTAGTATACTATGACTTTTTTCGACATACTATACTATGACGTTTTTATAACTTTTTTCCGGTATACTATGCTATTTCTTTTTTTGACATACTATATTATGATTTTTTTCGACATACTGTACTATGACTTTTTTCGACATACTATATTATGACTTTTTTAAACTTTTTCGACATAAAATACTATGATTTTTTTTTTACTTTTTCAACATACTATACTATGACTTTTTTTTTACTTTTTTGACATGCTATACTATGACTTTTTTTACTTTTCGACATACTATACTATGACTTTTTTCAACATACTATACTATGACTTTTTTTCGACATACTGTACTATAATTTTTTTTTTACTTTTTCAACATACTATGACTTTTTCGACATACTATACTATGACTTTTTTAAACTTTTTTGACATACTATACTATGACTTTTTTTCGACATACTATACCTTTTTAACTTTTTCGACATAATATGCTATGACTTTTTTCTCTTCTTTTGACATACTATACTATGACTTTTCTCGACATACTATACTATGATTTATTTTTACTTTTTCGACATACTATACCATGACTTGTTTTCGACATACTATACTGTGACTATTTTTTTACTTTTTTGACATGCTATACTATGACTTTTTTTAACTTTTTGAACATACTATGACTTTTTCGACATACTATACTATGACTTTTTTTCCTTTTTCGACATACTATACTATGACTTTTTTACATACTATACTATGACTTTTTGAAACTTTTTTGACATACTATAGTATGACTTTTTTTCGACATACTATACTTTTTAAACTTTCAACATACTATGCTATGACTTTTTTCACTTCTTTTGACATACTATACTATGACTTTTCTCAACATACTATACTATGATTTTTTTTTAACTTTTTCAACATGCTATACTATGACTTTTTTTGACATACTATACTATGACTTTTTCGACATACTATACTATGACTTTTTTTTACTTTTTCGACATACTATACCATGACTTTTTTTTACTTTTTTGACATACTACACTATGACTTTTTTTTTACTTTTTCGACATACTATACTATGACTTTTTAAAACTTTTTCAACATACTATACTATGACTTTTTTTACTTTTCGACATACTATACTAAGACTTTTTTCAACATACTATACTATGACTTTTTTAAACTTTTTCGACATACTATACCATGACTTTTTTTCGACATACTATACTATAATTTCTTTTTACTTTTTCAACATACTATGACTTTTTCGACATACTATACCATGACTTTTTTTACTTTTTCGACATACTATACTATGACTTTTTCGACATACTATACTATGACTTTTTTTTACTTTTTCGACATACTATACCATGACTTTTTTTTACTTTTTTGACATACTACACTATGACTTTTTTTTTACTTTTTCGACATACTATACTATGACTTTTTAAAACTTTTTCAACATACTATACTATGACTTTTTTTACTTTTCGACATACTATACTAAGACTTTTTTCAACATACTATACTATGACTTTTTTAAACTTTTTCGACATACTATACCATGACTTTTTTTCGACATACTATACTATAATTTCTTTTTACTTTTTCAACATACTATGACTTTTTCGACATACTATACCATGACTTTTTTTACTTTTTCGACATACTATACTATGACTTTTTCGACATACTATACTATGATTTTTTTTTACTTTTTCGACATACTATGACTTTTTTCGAGATACTATACTATGACTTTTTCGACATACTATACTATGACTTTTTTTTACTTTTTCGACATACTATACCATGACTTTTTTTTACTTTTTTGACATGCTATACTATGACTTTTTTTACTTTTCGACATACTATACTATGACTTTTTTCAACATACTATACTATCATTTTTGTTTTACTTTTTCGACATACTATGACTTTTTTTGACATGCTATACTATAACTTTTTTTACTTTTTCGACTTACTATACTACTTTTTATGACATACTATACTATGACTTTTAAAACTTTTTTGACACACTATACCATGACTTTTTTTACTTTTTCGACATACTATGACTTTTTTTGACATACTATACTATAACTTTTTTAAACTTTTTTGAAATACTATACTATAACTTTTTCGACATACTATACTATGACTTTTTTTTACTTTTTCGACATACTATACCATGACTTTTTTTTACTTTTTTGACATGCTATACTATGACTTTTTTTACTTTTCGACATACTATACTATGAATTTTTTCAACATACTATACTATGACTTTTTTAAACTTTTTCGACATACTATACCATGACTTCTTTTACTTTTTCAACATACTATACTATGACTTTTTAAAACTTTTTTGACATACTATACTATGACTTTTTTTACTTTTTTGACATACTATACTATGACTTTTTTTTACTTTTTCGACATACTATGACTTTTTCGACATACTATACTATGACTTTTTTTACTTTTTCGACATACTATACTATGACTTTTTTGACATACTATACTATGACTTTTTTTCGACATACTATACTATGACTTTTCTCGACATACTATACTATGATTTTTTTTTTACTTTTTCAACATGCTATACTATGACTTTTTTTCGACATACTATACTATGACTTTTTTTTACTTTTTTGACATACTACACTATGACTTTTTTTTTACTTTTTCGACATACTATACTATGACTTTTTAAAACTTTTTCAACATACTATACTATGACTTTTTTTTTACTTTTTTGACATGCTATACTATGACTTTTTTTACTTTTCGACATACTATACTATGACTTTTTTCAACATACTATACTATGACTTTTTTGACATGCTATACTATGAGTTCTTTTTACTTTTTCGACATACTATGATGTTTTTTTACTTTTTCGACATACTATACTATGACGTTTTTTTACTTTTTCGACATACTATACTATGACTTTTTTTTACTTTTTCGACATACTATACTACTTTTTATGACATACTATACCATGACTTTTTTTACTTTTTCGACATACTATGACTTTTTTTGACATACTATACTATGACTTTTTAAAACTTTTTCGACATAATATACTACTTTTTATGACATACTATACTATGACTTTTTAAAACTTTTTCGACATACTATACCATGACTTTTTTTACTTTTTCGACATACTATACTATGACTTTTTTCGACATACTATACTATGATTTTTTTTAACTTTTTCGACATACTATGACTTTTTTCGACATACTATACTATGACTTTTTCGACATACTATACTATGATTTCTTTTTACTTTTTCGACATACTATACTATGACTTTTTTTTACTTTTTCGACATACTATACCATGACTTTTTTTTACTTTTTTGACATGCTATACTATGACTTTTTTTACTTTTCGACATACTATACTATGACTTTTTTCAACATACTATACTATGACTTTTTTAAACTTTTTCGACATACTATACCATGACTTCTTTTACTTTTTCGACATACTATACTATGACTTTTTAAAACTTTTTTGACATACTATACTATGACTATTTTTACTTTTTTGACATACTATACTATGACTTTTTTTTTACTTTTTTGACATACTATACTATGACTTTTTTTTACTTTTTCGACATACTATGACTTTTTCGACATACTATACTATGACTTTTTTTACTTTTTCGACATACTATACTATGACTTTTTTGACATACTATACTATGACTTTTTTTCGACATACTATACTATGACTTTTCTCGACATACTATACTATGATTTTTTTTTTTACTTTTTCAACATGCTATACTATGACTTTTTTTCGACATACTATACTATGACTTTTTTTTACTTTTTTGACATACTACACTATGACTTTTTTTTACTTTTTCGACATACTATACTATGACTTTTTAAAACTTTCAACATACTATGACTTTTTTTTTACTTTTTTGACATGCTATACTATGACTTTTTTTACTTTTTGACATACTATACTATGACTTTTTTCAACATACTATACTATGACTTTTTTGACATGCTATACTATGAGTTCTTTTTACTTTTTTGACATACTATGATGTTTTTTTACTTTTTCGACATACTATACTATGACGTTTTTTTACTTTTTCGACATACTATACTATGACTTTTTTTTACTTTTTTGACATACTATGACATACTATACTATGATTTCTTTTTACTTTTTCGACATACTATACTATGACTTTTTTCAACATACTATACTATGACTGTTTTTAAACTTTTTCGACATACTATACCATGACTTTTTTTACTTTTTCGACATGCTATACTATGAGTTCTTTTTACTTTTTTGACATACTATGACGTTTTTTAACGTTTTCTACATACTATACCATGACTTTTTATGACATACATACATACATTAGAGGAGCCTGGGATTGATCCACCAACCTTGTGTTTATGAGCCAACAACTCTACCTCTAAGCTAGAAGACTCTTCAAAAAAATTTCAACAAGCTTTACTATGACATACTATACTATGACTTTAATCGACATACTATACTATGAGTTTTTTTTTACTTTTTCAACATACAGTACTATGACTTTTTTTTTTTTAACTTTTTTGACATACTATACTATGACTTTTTTTTTACTTTTTTGACATACTATACTATGACTTTTTTTTACTTTTTCGACATACTATGACTTTTTCGACATACTATACTATGACTTTTTTTACTTTTTCAACATACAGTACTATGACTTTTTTTTTTTTAAACTTTTTTGACATACTATACTATGACTTTTTTTTTACTTTTTTGACATACTATACTATGACTTTTTTTTACTTTTTCAACATACTATGACTTTTTCGACATACTATACTATGACTTTTTTTACTTTTTCGACATACTATACTATGACTTTTTTGACATACTATACTATGACTTTTTTTCGACATACTATACTATGACTTTTCTCGACATACTATACTATGATTTTTTTTTTTACTTTTTCAACATGCTATACTATGACTTTTTTGACATGCTATACAATGAGTTCTTTTTACTTTTTTGACATACTATGATGTTTTTTTACTTTTTCGACATACTATACTATGACGTTTTTTTACTTTTTCGACATACTATACTATGACTTTTTTTTACTTTTTCGACATACTATACTACTTTTTATGACATACTATACCATGACTTTTTTTACTTTTTCGACATACTATACTATGACTTTTTAAAACTTTTTCGACATACTATACTATGACTTTTTTCGACATACTATACTATGATTTTTTTTAACTTTTTCGACATACTATGACGTTTTTCGACATACTATACTATGATTTTTTTTTACTTTTTCGACATACTATGACTTTTTCGACATACTATACTATGATTTTTTTTTACTTTTTCGACATACTATACTATGACTTTTTTTTACTTTTTTCACATACTATATCATGACTTTTTTTTACTTTTTTGACATGCTATACTATGACTTTTTTAACTTTTCGACATACTATACTATGACTTTTTTCAACATACTATACTATGACTTTTTTAAACTTTTTCGACATACTATACCATGACTTTTTTTACTTTTTTGACATACTATACTATGACTTTTTTCGACATACTATACTATGATTTTTTTTAACTTTTTCGACATACTATGACGTTTTTCGACATACTATACTATGATTTTTTTTTACTTTTTCGACATACTATGACTTTTTCGACATACTATACTATGATTTTTTTTTACTTTTTCGACATACTATACTATGACTTTTTTTTACTTTTTTCACA
This sequence comes from Gymnocephalus cernua, assembly GCA_023631565.1. Classification (NCBI taxonomy): domain Eukaryota; kingdom Metazoa; phylum Chordata; class Actinopteri; order Perciformes; family Percidae; genus Gymnocephalus; species Gymnocephalus cernua. Next base: position 24,670,407 of record CM042446.1, read on the forward strand.
TACTATATCATGACTTTTTTTTACTTTTTTGACATGCTATACTATGACTTTTTTAACTTTTCGACATACTATACTATGACTTTTTTCAACATACTATACTATGACTTTTTTAAACTTTTTCGACATACTATACCATGACTTTTTTTACTTTTTCGACATACTATACTATGACTTTTTTCAACATGCTATACTATGAGTTCTTTTTACTTTTTTGACATACTATGACGTTTTTTTACTTTTTCGACATACTATACTATGACTTTTTTTTACTTTTTCGACATACTATACTACTTTTTATGACATACTATACCATGACTTTTTTTACTTTTTCGACATACTATACTATGACTTTTTTAAACTTTTTTGACATACTATACTATGACTTTTTAAAACTTTTTCGACATACTATACTATGACTTTTTTCGACATACTATACTATGATTTTTTTTAACGTTTTCGACATACTATGACGTTTTTCGACATACTATACTATGATTTTTTTTTACTTTTTCGACATACTATGACTTTTTCGACATACTATACTATGATTTCTTTTTACTTTTTCGACATACTATACTATGACTTTTTTTTACTTTTTTGACATACTATATCATGACTTTTTTTGACATGCTATACTATGACTTTTTTAACTTTTCGACATACTATACTATGACTTTTTTCAACATACTATACTATGACTTTTTTAAACTTTTTCGACATACTATACCATGACTTTTTTTACTTTTTCGACATACTATACTATGACTTTTTTCGACATGCTATACTATGAGTTCTTTTTACTTTTTTGACATACTATGACGTTTTTTTACTTTTTCGACATACTGTACTATGACTTTTTTAAACGTTTTCTACATACTATAACATGACTTTTTATGACATACATACATACATTAGAGGAGCCTGGGATTGATCCACCAACCTTGTGTTTATGAGCCAACAACTCTACCTCTAAGCTACAAGACTCTTCAAAAAATTTTCAACAAGCTTTACTATGACATACTATACTATGACTTTAATCGACATACTATACTATGAGTTTTTTTTTACTTTTTCAACATACAGTACTATGACTTTTTTTTTGTGACTTTTTTGACATACTATACTATGACTTTTTTTTACTTTTTTGACATACTATACTATGACTTTTTTTTTACTTTTTTGACATACTATACTATGACTTTTTTGACATACTATACTATGACTTTTTTTCGACATACTATACTATGACTTTTCTCGACATACTATACTATGATTTTTTTTTTACTTTTTCAACATGCTATACTATGACTTTTTTTCGACATACTATACTATGACTTTTTTTTACTTTTTTGACATACTACACTATGACTTTTTTTTTACTTTTTCGACATACTATACTATGACTTTTTAAAACTTTTTCAACATACTATACTATGACTTTTTTTTTACTTTTTTGACATGCTATACTATGACTTTTTTTACTTTTCGACATACTATACTATGACTTTTTTCAACATACTATACTATGACTTTTTTGACATGCTATACTATGAGTTCTTTTTACTTTTTTGACATACTATGATGTTTTTTTACTTTTTCGACATACTATACTATGACGTTTTTTTACTTTTTCGACATACTATACTATGACTTTTTTTTACTTTTTCGACATACTATACTACTTTTTATGACATACTATACCATGACTTTTTTTACTTTTTCGACATACTATGACTTTTTTTGACATACTATACTATGACTTTTTTTTACTTTTTCGACATACCATACTACTTTTTATGACATACTATACTATGACTTTTTAAAACTTTTTCGACATACTATACCATGACTTTTTTTACTTTTTCGACATACTATACTATGACTTTTTTCGACATACTATACTATGATTTCTTTTTACTTTTTCGACATACTATGACTTTTTTCGACATACTATACTATGACTTTTTCGACATACTATACTATGACTTTTTTTTACTTTTTCGACATACTATACCATGACTTTTTTTTACTTTTTTGACATGCTATACTATGACTTTTTTTACTTTTCGACATACTATACTATGACTTTTTTCAACATACTATACTATGACTTTTTAAAACTTTTTCGACATACTATACCATGACTTCTTTTACTTTTTCGACATACTTTACTATGACTTTTTAAAACTTTTTTGACATACTATACTATGACTTTTTTTACTTTTTTGACATACTATACTATGACTTTTTTTTTACTTTTTTGACATACTATACTATGACTTTTTTTTACTTTTTCGACATACTATGACTTTTTCGACATACTATACTATGACTTGTTTTACTTTTTCGACATACTATACTATGACTTTTTTGACATACTATACTATGACTTTTTTTTCGACATACTATACTATGACTTTTCTCGACATACTATACTATGATTTTTTTTTTTACTTTTTCAACATGCTATACTATGACTTTTTTTCGACATACTATACTATGACTTTTTTTTAACTTTTTCGACATACTATACTATGACTTTTTAAAACTTTTTCAACATACTATACTATGACTTTTTTTTTACTTTTTTGACATGCTATACTATGACTTTTTTTACTTTTCGACATACTATACTATGACTTTTTTCAACATACTATACTATGACTTTTTTGACATGCTATACTATGAGTTCTTTTTACTTTTTTGACATACTATGATGTTTTTTTACTTTTTTGACATACTATACTATGACTTTTTTTTACTTTTTCGACATACTATGACTTTTTCGACATACTATACTATGACTTGTTTTACTTTTTCGACATACTATACTATGACTTTTTTGACATACTATACTATGACTTTTTTTTCGACATACTATACTATGACTTTTCTCGACATACTATACTATGATTTTTTTTTTTACTTTTTCAACATGCTATACTATGACTTTTTTTCGACATACTATACTATGACTTTTTTTTAACTTTTTCGACATACTATACTATGACTTTTTAAAACTTTTTCAACATACTATACTATGACTTTTTTTTTACTTTTTTGACATGCTATACTATGACTTTTTTTACTTTTCGACATACTATACTATGACTTTTTTCAACATACTATACTATGACTTTTTTGACATGCTATACTATGAGTTCTTTTTACTTTTTTGACATACTATGATGTTTTTTTACTTTTTCGACATACTATACTATGACGTTTTTTTACTTTTTCGACATACTATACTATGACTTTTTTTTACTTTTTCGACATACTATACTACTTTTTATGACATACTATACCATGACTTTTTTTACTTTTTCGACATACTATACTATGACTTTTTAAAACTTTTTCGACATACTATACTATGACTTTTTTCGACATACTATACTATGATTTTTTTTAACTTTTTCGACATACTATGACGTTTTTCGACATACTATACTATGATTTTTTTTAACTTTTTCGACATACTATGACTTTTTCGACATACTATACTATGATTTTTTTTTACTTTTTCGACATACTATACTATGACTTTTTTTTACTTTTTTGACATACTATATCATGACTTTTTTTTACTTTTTTGACATGCTATACTATGACTTTTTTAACTTTTCGACATACTATACTATGACTTTTTTCAACATACTATTCTATGACTTTTTTAAACTTTTTCGACATACTATACCATGACTTTTTTTACTTTTTCGACATACTATACTATGTCTTTTTTCGACATGCTATACTATGAGTTCTTTTTACTTTTTTGACATTCTATGACGTTTTTTTACTTTTTCGACATACTATACTATGACTTTCTTTTACTTTTTCGACATACTATACTACTTTTTATGACATACTATACCATGACTTTTTTTTACTTTTTCGACATACTATGACTTTTTTAAACTTTTTTGACATACTATACTATGACTTTTTAGACATACTATACTATGACTTTTTTCGACATACTATACTATGATTTTTTTTAACTTTTTCGACATACTATGACGTTTTTCGACATACTATACTATGATTTTTTTTTACTTTTTCGACATACTATGACTTTTTCGACATACTATACTATGATTTCTTTTTACTTTTTCGACATACTATACTATGACTTTTTTTTACTTTTTTGACATACTATGATGTTTTTTTACTTTTTCGACATACTATACTATGACGTTTTTTTACTTTTTCGACATACTATGACTTTTTTTTACTTTTTCGACATACTATACTAATTTTTATGACATACTATACCATGACTTTTTTTACTTTTTCGACATACTATACTATGACTTTTTTAAACTTTTTTGACATACTATACTATGACTTTTTTAACTTTTCGACATACTATACCATGACTTTTTTTACTTTTTCGACATACTATACTATGACTTTTTAAAACTTTTTCAACATACTATGACTTTTTTTTTACTTTTTTGACATGCTATACTATGACTTTTTTTACTTTTCGACATGCTATACTATGACTTTTTTCAACATACTATACTATGACTTTTTCGACATACTATACTATGACTTTTTTTTACTTTTTCGACATACTATACTACTTTTTATGACATACTATACCATGACTTTTTTTACTTTTTCGACATACTATACTATGACTTTTTTAAACTTTTTTGACATACTATACTATGACTTTTTAAAACTTTTTCGACATACTATACTATGACTTTTTTCGACATACTATACTATGATTTTTTTTAACTTTTTCGACATACTATGACGTTTTTCGACATACTATACTATGATTTTTTTTAACTTTTTCGACATTCTATGACTTTTTCGACATACTATACTATGATTTTTTTTAACTTTTTCGACATACTATACTATGACTTTTTTTTACTTTTTTGACATACTATGATGTTTTTTTACTTTTTCGACATACTATACTATGACGTTTTTTTACTTTTTCGACATACTATGACTTTTTTTTACTTTTTCGACATACTATACTAATTTTTATGACATACTATACCATGACTTTTTTTACTTTTTCGACATACTATACTATGACTTTTTTAAACTTTTTTGACATACTATACTATGACTTTTTTAACTTTTCGACATACTATACCATGACTTTTTTTACTTTTTCGACATACTATACTATGACTTTTTTCGACATGCTATACTATGAGTTCTTTTTACTTTTTTGACTGTTTTTTGACTTTTTTGACTGTTTTTTTACTTTTTCGACATACTATACTATGACGTTTTTTTACTTTTTCGACATACTATACCATGACTTTTTATGACATACATACATACATTAGAGGAGCCTGGGATTGATCCACCAACCTTGTGTTTATGAGCCAACAACTCTACCTCTAAGCTTTTTTTTTTACTTTTTCAACATGCTATACTATGACTTTTTTTCAACATACTATACTATGACTTTTTTTTACTTTTTTGACATACTACACTATGACTTTTTTTTTACTTTTTCGACATACTATACTATGACTTTTTAAAACTTTTTCAACATACTATACTACTTTTTATGACATACTATACCATGACTTTTTTTACTTTTTCGACATACTATACTATGACTTTTTTAAACTTTTTTGACATACTATACTATGACATTTTAAAACTTTTTCGACATACTATACTATGACTTTTTTCGACATACTATACTATGATTTTTTTTAACTTTTTCGACATACTATGACTTTTTTCGACATACTATACTATGATTTATTTTAACTTTTTCGACATACTATGACGTTTTTCGACATACTATACTATGATTTTTTTTTACTTTTTCGACATACTATACTATGACTTTTTTTTAACTTTTTTGACATACTATATCATGACTTTTTTTTACTTTTTTGACATGCTATACTATGACTTTTTTAACTTTTCGACATACTATACTATGACTTTTTTCAACATACTATACTATGACTTTTTTAAACTTTTTCGACATACTATACCATGACTTTTTTTACTTTTTTGACATACTATACTATGACTTTTTTCGACATACTATACTATGATTTTTTTTAACTTTTTCGACATACTATGACTTTTTTCGACATACTATACTATGACTTTTTTTTACTTTTTCGACATACTATGACTTTTTCGACATACTATACTATGATTTTTTTTAACTTTTTCGACATACTATGACTTTTTTCGACATACTATACTATGACTTTTTTTTACTTTTTCGACATACTATACCATGACTTTTTTTTACTTTTTTGACATGCTATACTATGACTTTTTTTACTTTTCGACATACTATACTATGACTTTTTTCAACATACTATACTATGACTTTTTTAAACTTTTTCGACATACTATACCATGACTTTTTTTCGACATACTATACTATAATTGTTTTTTTACTTTTTCGGCATACTATGACTTTTTTTGACATACTATACTATGACTTTTTAAAACGTTTTTGACATACTATACTATGACTTTTTTTTACTTTTTCAACATACTATGACTTTTTTCGACATACTATACTATGACTTTTTTTTACTTTTTCGACATACTATACTATGATTTTTTTTTACTTTTTCAACATACTATGACTTTTTTTACTTTTTCAACATACTATGACTTTTTCGACATACTATACTATGACTTTTTTGACATACTATACTATGATTTTTTAACCTTTTCGACATACTATGACTTTTTTCGACATACTATGACTTTTTTTACTTTTTCGACATACTATACTATGACTTTTCTCGACATACTATACTATGACTTTCTTTTTAATTTTATGACATTCTATACAATTACTTTTTTGACATACTAAGACTTTTTTCAACATACTATAATTTTTTTTACTTTTTCGACATACTATACTATGACTTTTTCGACATACTATACTATGACTTTTAATGACATACATACATCATGCTCTACTTTTTTTTTAAGTTCTTTGATTTTAACCTGGTGTCTTTTATTCTTCCCTCACTAGGTGGAGCTCCTGTATCATATACTGTCATTTCCCTTTGTTACACAAGAGACTGCAGAGGAAGCAGGCTATGCAGCAAGACCTCCCCTGTGGGCTAAGAGGTTAAAGGTCAGCTGTTCTTCTTGAGAGATTCTTGGATAGAGCAAGAACGCTAAAGTAACAAAAAATTATAGCATACCTGAGCTTTCATGTTATAGTAAATTCTCTCATGCTAGTGGAAAACGTGGTCCAAAATGTCAAGGTCATTGCTGTCAAGTGTTCTTTTCTGCTAAGATTACCCATCATGCATGGATACAGTGTCCAACAAAAAATACATAGTTCTGTGTACTGAAGAATTAAACTAATTGTACTTTGACTGATTAGAAGTTCCAAACATCTTGTAATGCCATATTGACACCAAAATAAATGTAAAGATGCTACAGTGGACGCTGTCCTGTTGCCTTTCACATACAGTATGACTTTTCACCCTGTTCACATAAAGTATGCACACACTAGAGCTACAGAATAAAAACAAGTTCCAGTGTTTTTTTTTTACAGAATAGCAAGTTGTACCTGATGACAAAGCAGACCCAGTAATTCAATCCAATAAAAAAAATGATGTTCATACATACATGTCTTTGGTCTTTGTCAGGTTTTATTTATCTTCATAGACATTTGACAACTAATCGGGTACTCTGTAAATCGCAAGTGATTTTATAGTATTTACAGCCCTCCATGCAAACGTGACAAAATATACAATTCTATAAAAATGACTGAATTATTATTTCTCGTCACTCAAGGACACCATACAGGGATGCATAAGACATTTAAAAACAGCAAATAAAGAAAACAACAACAAAAGAAAGAGGCAGAGTAATTGACGTCAAGTGGAATAGGCAGTTTTAAACAGATGTGTTTTGAGTTGCAATTTGAAATGGAGTGAATCAATGTTTCTGAGTTGGGGTGGTAATGAATTCCAGAGATGGGATGAGAGCATTGTATTTTTAATGTCATACAAAACAAACTGTTACACTTTACTTGAAGGTATCTACATTAGAGTGACATGACACTGTCATGAACATGTCATAAACATTATAAACGTCAAACATTTATGACATAACTAGGGATGCACTGAATCCAGGATTCGGCCGAATATTGGGCTTTTTGACGGGGTTCAGTTTCTGCCGAACCTTAGAACTTTTCTCCACCAAACCGAGCCCTACTCGGCTGCTGGCAAAGAGTATAGAAGTACTTCTATACTCATTGCTGCTGCTCATTAGCTAACGTTACCTTTCTAAATTTCACCCACCCAACACGCCTTCTGTAGTGGAATGGCTTCCAATGACGACCAAAAACCCTCGTCTTTTACTGTGAACATTTACTGTTCAATATGTTGCAGTTTTACACACAAGAAAGTGAACAACTTAAGCTTGACGGACACGTTTTGCATCTAGCGTCTCACGTTCATCTCACCAAGTAAGCGAGAGTACACAACAGACAACTTCCATGTAGGCTACTTCAAAATAAAAACACTTCCTGTGACGGTTCGCAGTAAAACTAAGTAGCAGTCACCAAGACATGAATGTTATCTTAATTCTTTATTACAAAACAGAATTATGAATTTGTGTTGGTGAACTGTTAAACAAATAAGGTTGTGTACCTTTTCACATATCAGCTGTAAATCAAGTACTGTAAATAATGTAAATGGTGAGTTTTAAACACTATAATTTACCATTTCCTTTAGACTGTTTTAAACTAAACATGAAATTCTTATTTAAGTACTTTAAACAAACATTTCACAAAACTTTCATCATACACTGGTTAGCAAAAATTTGCCAAACAAAATTGTCATTCATCTGGCGATAGCGATGTGCATTCCTACAATGTGAAAAGAGCGTGTGAATTCAACATTGAGCTGTTGCATTTAACCATTTCAGAGGCGGTGGACGTTGTTTACTTCATTAATGTGTTTACTAAGGGTGTCACGATTTCGATTTTAAATCGAAATTTATCGGAATTAAGTCACAATCTTGAATACCGAATAAAAAAATTGACTCATCGTTACTGCCACGGCCCCATGTCACGTCCGGTCGGCTTGTCAAGCGGAAAAAAAACACGTGTTGAAGTGCTGCGAGTCAGTCAACCTCCTAACTTAGCTAGAGCCAGTCAGAAGATAGCATGGCAACTGCAGATGCTGGAGACACATTGACAGAACTTGAGCTCCTTCCTCTTTCACTGAAGCGTGTGAAAGTGTGGAAGTATTTTGGATTTAATTTGAAGCCACAGTTTGCAAGCTCATATGCGTGTACCGTATTCTGTGTGTTTACCATTGCACATTAGCCTAGCAGCAGTTTTCAGCTAGCGGATATTCCTTCTGCTTATAGCTTTATCCCAACAAAATAGCACAGTTGAATTTCTGCCTGCATGCACGTTTTGTAGCCTAAACAGAGCAGCTTATATTGGTTATATTAGAGAGAACAAGTTTGCGGACTGCCCGAGTCGCCTTGCTATCGGTCTCCTCAGCTGCTGTGCTGGCTCGATGGTGTTTTAAGCCCCCAATTTAGCCTTCAAGGCAGTGCTGCGACCGTCGTCTTCAACCATAACCTAATCCTAGTGCCTTCCAGGCAGCGCTGCCTGGAAGGCAACGTTGGGGGCTTTAACACCAAACTGGTGCAAAGCGTCTGCCCTCAGGATTGTCGGTAAACTGTCAAGTTTCCAGTTGACTGAAGATATGTTATTGTTACATTATGTTGTTAATAAATGTTTTAAATTTGACAATGTAATGTGGTACATTGCGAACAAAGGTCAGATATTATATTACATACAAGTCTAGTCTAAAAATGGCATAGCAACCTGTGCTTTAAAAAAAAAAAAAGAAGTAAAAATCGAGAATTGAATCGAATCGTGACCTCAGAATCGAAAATGTAATCGAATCGAGGATTTGGAGAATCGTGACACCCCTAGTGTTTACTGTGTTAATGTACTGAGGATGGGAGTAGGATTCGGTATTCGGTTTCGGTAGAATCTTAACTAGTGGATTTGGTATTCGGCCGAACCCCAAAAATCTGGATTCGTTGCATCACTAGACATAACCTTAAATGTCATTCGGTTTTTTCATGACAAGTTATGGTTAGGGTTAGCGTTCATGTGTTCATGACAGTGTCATGTCACTCTTATGTAGATACCTTCAAGTAAAGTGTTACCAAACAAACTACACCTCATGTTTGTTACAACAGATAATGCATCATGTTTTCTTTCAGCAAGTTTTCAAGCACTATACAAAACAGGTCTTATATATAACATTTTCTTTCAAATCTTTGGTCTTTGAAATATTTAGAGAAAGGATGGATGGATTACCATCTGGAAGAGATGTCTGATCTCTACTGGCATGTTGGAGATGTTCAGTTTTGTTGTGAATGTAAAGAGTAGCTGTTTTGCTGAAGTCAAGACAAGGCCGATAAAGGGTTAAGTTGGTCATTGTGCAGGCGCAGTTCATACTATTTTTATACTCCGCAAATTTCATGCTCAGGCTAATGAACACGCTTCTTGTTCATGGCCAGCATCAGTTCTGACATGAAGTCTCCACCACCTCCTCCCTGCAGCGATGGTGTAGTCCTCTTTGGTGGAGCAGGAGGCATCTTCTTCACTGAGCCAGAAGGCCGCATCGCTGCTCCTGGGACTGCAGCAGGTGGAGGTGGTGGTGGAGGCGGTGGGGGTGCTCCAGCCCCTGTGAACATTGGCTGAGGTGGAGGCGGAGGTAAAAACTCTGGATCTGGTGGTGGAGGAGGCAGAGACTGGTCCACACCCCCGAAACTCACTGGGGGAGGCGGTAGTGGTGGGGAGTTAAATGGCGGCGGAGGAGGTAATGAACCAAAGCCAACGGCCGGCGGAGGGGGTGGAAGGAAGTCTGGCGGGGCCTCTAAGGCATCGTCTTCATTGGGTGGGGGCGGTGGAGGAGGGAGGAGGTCCATTGCAGGTGGAGGGAAGTTTGTTGGCAGGTGTCGCTGGGGGGCAGCAGGTTTTGAGGAACTCTTTGCAGCCAAAGGAGGTGTTGGATGAGGGAAGACTGACAATGGTGGGGGTGGAGGTGGAGGTGGGACATTTCCAAAGTTCTGAGAAGACAGAATAACAATGATGACAACAAGTACAAGAGGTGGACATATATTACTTCTTTTTTTTTACCTGGGTGTTCGCAGTGTCTTAAAAAGTATTAAAGTTGATAAGTTAATTTAGCGACAGGTTAGGTCTTTAAAAACTCTTAAACGCGATTACATTTTTAAGACTGACTATACTATGACTTTTAGGACTTTTTTTCGACATACTATACTATGACTTTTTAATGACTTTGTTTTAGATACTATAATATGACTTAAAGACTTTTGACATACTATACTGCAGGGGTATTCAACTAAATTTGAAAAAGGTCCAGTTAGAGAAAATGTTTTGAAGCAAAGGTCCGGAAGATCACAATGTCTAACAATTTAGTGTTACTGACCGACGGCCGACAGCCGACGACTGACTGACGGCCGACTGACTGACGGCCGACTGACTGACGGCCGACTGACCGACAGCCGACGACCGACCAAGTTTCACAGAATTTACAGTTGTAAAAAGAAAATGGGATTGTATTGGGCAGAAAAAGAAATATTGTAATAAAATAATACAATTTGTAAAACTGCCATATGGGATTGTATTGGGCAGAAATTCCACCTTGTATATTCCTACCTAGGGCTTGGCGATATGATGATTTTCTCCATATCGGCCGTCGGTCAATTTCTAAGTGTCGGCATTTTTCAAGTGTCGGATTTTTTAGGTCCAGATCCGGACCGTGGTCCGCCTGTTAGTGACCTATGATCTATACTTTTTGGACTTTATTTGACATACGATACTATATACTATGACTTTTTTTCGGCATACTATGCAATGACTTTTTACAACTTTTTTCGTGCATGGATACAGTGTTCAAAGGAGTTATCATGAACTAAATAAGACTGTTTAGTTGTACTATGTTAAAATCAATGTACAGTATGTTAAGTTAAAGTGTTTTGTTGATTTAACTGGTTTGAACTCAAAGCCTAAAAGCATCACATTGGGATTTGGGCATTTTTCACCATTATCTAACATTTTTATAAAGTAGTGAAGAGTTTAGTACCACAGAAGCAGGTCCTTGTTGGGGCTTGGGAGCGTGACCATTGGCCTGGCTTGGTGATTTGGCTGGCAGAGAAGGAGAAACACCATGAGTAACATACGACACAGGCAAAGGGTTTGTGCTAATATCACTACATCTTGGCTTGTTCAGCTTGTGTGTCGTTCTACCTTTGATGGTGGGTGAGGGTGTTGAAGGATTGGAGCTCGATGGAGTGCTGCTGCTGCGGTTGGTCCACACAGAGTTGACAGCAGCCTTCTCTGCCGTTTTATAGTTTTCATACAGCGACGCACCGTACTGGAATTGTAAGAAACACACCAGCATGAGTTTTGGTCAAATGGAGATTTCCTTTCCTATTATTTAATGCAAAGATGGTCAAATTTACCTTTGCAATCCGTATTCCGGTTACCCAAAGGTTCATGGACCACGCATCATCGCAGCAGAGGTACTTGATGTACTGAGACTCTTTTTGGATCTGAGGGTGCTGTAGAGTCAAGTCCAAATGGTAAACAGGTTAGTAAAGAACCTACTTTGTTAGTCTTTTTAGCATTATACACCAATCTTTAAGATTCCTGTCAACAGGCTTTTAATACATTTCTGGGAGAAATGAAGGTAACATACTTTAACAGATTCCAGTTAAATTAGATTACACTACTCTGCACCCACACAACCCTGCCTTTCAGTATAGCTCACATTTAATGTGCAATAAGCTGTTTAGTGGCAAGCAAAAGACCAAAAACACACAAACATTAGCCTCTGGGGTAACATATGGCACTGTGACCTTTCTAGCAGTTGTCCAAGCACTACTGTAATCCATTAGTGTATTTACTGAAAGACAAAATCCCCTGATTCAGTAATGCACATCTATACCATTCTCGGAGAAAAAGGGATCAGAAGCGATGCAGCAGAACCAGATATACTGTTGTTTTTATACCATGCATTCTTCTTCCTTTTCAACACCTGGGGCCTACATTACCCATAATGCTATTCAACTGCTGAGATCACAGTCAGAGATTCAGGTGCTATGCTAGCAGTGGTTAATGTAGACTCGAGTCACTAGCTCCGCACGACCAAATTCAAACATGTAATTTTCAGTCCCAACTAATGCTGACTCACCTGTAAACAGACTTTGATGTGTGAAATTAGTGGAGTTACCCTTTTAGGATACCACAAGGGGGCAGAGGGAGTCTAAATCAGAGTGCTGATGGGAAACTCCAGTTAAATGGATGATATATTTTCACAAATATTCTTCATTTTTGGATTTATGCCAGTAAGTGTACACTAAATATTTACTTTACAGTACACACTGTATGGGTCTAACATTAATCTATGAGTCAACTGTTTTTTCCCTGAAGAGGAAGTTGACTTCCCACGTAATGTCATGATATCAGTTATACACAATGGGGATGATTTTAGAGATCAGCTCAGGCAGAACCTCTGAATGGAAACAGCTAAATGATGACGCCAATTGTTTTGCTCTTGTCCTTGAAGCAGTTTTTGGCAGCCCGTAAACACCACCCAACCAATCTGTCAAAAACACACCCTAATTTGAAACACTCGGGCGGCCGAAAGCAGCTTCAGTTATTACAGTATCATCATCATTACCATCATCATCTACCAGAGCTGAGGCAGTTTTTAACAAGTTGTATTGTATTAATTTCTAAACAACAAGAGGCTGTGAGAAGCCTGGCTAGCCTTCCAAAAAGTCCACTCTGACAGGTCATTTTCTTTTTCCCTTGGGCAGCAGCGCCTTCAGCTCAAACCTTGAGGACTCGTTACTACTTCGTAATTCAGTTTCTTTGCCTCTCTAAGCTCTTTTTGCTTTGATCCTCATCAACTAGCCTAATCTGCTGATTCTAGTATTTCCCAGAGAAGACAGGGGAAAAGAAAGAAAGCTGACTTTCACATCACTTTAAGACTCACCACTAACTTATCTAAGTCTTGCTTTTTTTCATGTCAGTCAGCATTTCTTGGTTATATACGAGTGCTGTAGGTACCTCCCATCACTGGTAATATTCTAAAATTGAAAGTACTCTGTTAAATGCATGGTGCTACAATGGTTACAGCCATTTAAAAAAAGAAATTAGGAACTGTTAAAAAAAAAAAAAAATCTCTTTCTCACCACTTGTCTCCTTTCACTTCTTTAAATGAAACTATTTACTGCATTTCGCATTTCCAGTAGAGCAAGCAGCTGTGTGGCTGACCATACACTCAGATGCCACCATGCAACAATGAAACTTGATCTCTGCTGCATGGCACAATAGAGATCAATGCAGAATTCATTGTTGCATGCTGTGTGATATATGCCTCTTAACACCTGCTAGTAAAAACTGGCAAGGCACTCAAGAGTCTTACAGCAAAGGTTTTCTTCAGTTAGGGGAAATTGCAGCTTATTTGTTTATTAATTCCACAGTGAAAGCTGTTGATACAAACCACATTGATGAGACAACACATTTGAACCTACCTTCAGAAAAAAGCAGAAGTCAGTTGGGGCTTTGTATTTGCCCTTAAAGTCTTTGCCATAGTAGACATTTACATTGTCAAACTGGACAAAGCAGACGAGGTCACGGGATGACTGAAAAAGAAATAAGGGATTACATAAATTGATCGGCAGTGTCTTATCATTTTTCTGTTCCCTCCGCCTATTGAATTGATAACCTACACTACAAGTGTAATAGTAGTGCATAACGCCCTGTATGAATGGGATGTTTGGGAAGTTAAAGCTCCCAAGAGATCTAGCATATACAGTAAGGAAATATATTTTAGGTATCCAGCAGGCACTAAAAGCTGTAGTTATATTCAGTGATGCAAGAAAGAAGAACGTGGCTCATAAAGCAAAAAGACTACTACACTTTAGGACTTTGTAGTCCCCGTGGGGAAAAAAAAAAATCATATTTCTTAACCCTTGTGTTGTCTTCCCGTCGACCATGAACTTGTCTTTCCGAGTCAAGATTGAAAATTAACTCGTTTTTTGCCACTTTTCCGACATATTTTGTCGCTTTCTTAAATTCTTTTGGTGCTTCTTTAAACGCTTTTGTCACTTTTTTTTATTCATGGTCAATGAAACTAAATGACATTATACAAAAAAAATTTAATTATGAAGTATTTTGACTTAATAGTTAATTTATGTCAAAGTTTAGTTTCAGGATACTAAAGCCATTTAAACATACTTTTTTCAAATGCTATGAAATTGAATAAAACACCGAAATCTCAATGGAAGTAAACATTAATTTTACCTGCGAAGAATGCTGTATGGGTTCATCCATGCATCCATGTTATTTTGGGGCAACTTAGTTGTAAGAAACCCAAATTTCTGACGTAAAAGAACGTTGAAAGCGGGTCAAATTTGACCCGAGGACAACACAAGGGTTAAGGTTCCAGTTGACATTGCAAAAATATCTCAATATCTGCTGGACTTTATCTTTCACCACTAGCTCGAGGCTAACAGAATGTATCCTGGATTAGAACATTAGCTGTTGGATGTGTTTGTGGTCTGGTCCCCTTTTGACCCCTGACCTTGGTTTTTCCTTTGGGCACGTAATAAATTCCAGAGGCCCTCAGCTGAAAGAGCCGCGGTTTCCAGGACTTCTTGCCGTCTTCTTTTAGGTGCATCACCCCCTCAAGATCAGGCACGATGATGGATGTCCCGCAGAAGTTCTCCTGCGAGATGAAGAAGGGATTAAAGGGGTCATTTCAAGGAGCTCCAACAGGGAAACAACTGTCACACAAAAAATATTTATTATTATTATTATTATTATTATTATTATTTATTTACCTGTATTAATAAATCCTTGTCTTTGTCCTTCATGTCTTTGAGAGCGTTCTTATCCTTCTTCCATAAATAAAAGTTCTGCAAGGAATAAAACAAAATGCATTAATATATTTCCTGATTTTTGCCACCAGCAGATTCACAGATTGCCATGAACGTTTGTAAATCTTGGACATTCATTTATATTCACATACTTTGGTTTATGACCAAATACCTGCAAAACTAATGCCATTCCCATCAGCCTCAGCTGTACTTGTGTTAAGCACTAAGTAGCTAATGTTAGCATGCTAACACAGCAAACTAAAATAGTGAGCATGGTAAACATTATACCTGGCAAACACAAGTGTTGTCATTCAAAGTTTAAACAACTTTGTTTATCCCAAAGGGCAATTCAGTTTCAACAGTGGCATCAGCATTAGCATGATCCCTTTAGCATGTAGCTCAACGTACTGCTGCGCCTTCTGGATGGGTACAGTCACACAGCTGCTAGCATGGCTGTACACTCTTAGTCTACTTCCTCAAATATGTATGATTATTTGTGTGAAATTACACGATCTAAAATGTGGCCTGGTAAAAGGATAAAACAATAATCCTTAACTTTTTAACCCTTAAATCATTTAAATATCAGAACAAAAATAATCATCAGCATTTAAAATCCCTTGAACCCTACTAGAGAGTCAAAGATTAATCGATTAGTTGTCAAGTCTTAAATTACGGTAATCTCCAGCTATTTTGATAATCGATTAGTCGGTTTTGAGTCATTTTTTAAGAGTTCTCTAATTCTTAAATGTGAATATTTTCTAGTTTCTTCTCTCCTCTGTGACAGTAAACTGAATATCTTTGAGTTGTGGACAAGACATTTGAGGACGTCCTCTTGGGCTTTTTGGGAAACACTGATCCACAATTTTCACCATTTTATAGACTAAACAACTAATCGAATAATCGAGAAAATAATGAACAGATTAATCGACTATGAAAAGAATCGTTAGTTGCAGCCCTAAACCCTACTCTTGGTCCCTGTGTGACTGGACTAGTGTGGTTTCATATCACAGTCTGGGCTGATGTTTTCGTTGTGGCGAGAGAAAGGGGAATTCTATTTTGGTAGCTCTTGTCAAAAGTTCAAACGATAGTGACATACTGTGAAAAACAGCTCGGTTGGGGGATGTGGAAGACATGATGGAGTACTTTAAAAATTAGAATATCTCACCAGTTTTCCAACCCGACTATTTGTCTCTGCCAACAGACCGAATCCATTAAATACTCCGATTATAAAAGGGTCCCATTATATCAACAAACATGCCAAGATCTCACTGTCTTTTGCCTGAGGCCGTTTTGTCTGATATATTACAGTGAGGACATACATGTAAGAGGTCATCCTGCATGGAGGAAAGACATCTTATAATTCAGACAACAATTCAACAGTGAAAATAGCCAGATGGCACTGGGCGGAAACAATGTGGAGATGGATTTGAACAAAACCAAGGCCAAGAGTAACGAACTAGCCAGTGTTGGACTTTTGAGATGTCACATCAGCTCTGATCACTCAGTATATGTTTTGAGAGGTATATAAAGGTGCATACAATGAGGGGACCGACCTGTGGGTTTTTGAAAACCTCATATTTTTCCCCCCGCTCCTGGAAGAGGACTTTGTTCTCGCTGTCTCTCGTCCAGGCAGACAGAGGCTCCACGAGGTTCTCGTGGTCTTCAAATGTCCGTTCTGTCAAAAGAAAAGCAAATTTAGATTAGAGCTGGGCAAAGTGGAGAAAATCAAATATCACAATATTTTTTTACCAAATACATCTATGTTGATACTGTGGCGATAATGTAGGGGTGCTTTCACAAAATACTAACTACTACAACTAGAGTTTTGATATATAACCACCAATAATGTGGACACAATGACTAAGTGGGTAAAGGCAAATAATAAAACAGCTAGTAAGTCTGGTAAGTTCAGAAAATGACATCACTTTACTGTAATGCAGCCTTTAAAACCAGGAAAAGACAACACTTATATACAAAATTTAGGACGATATCTAGCCTCATATATTGATGTCGATATAATAGCGATATATTGCCCAGCCCTAATTTAGATGTCAGCAAACTAGCAGTGATAGTATTCAGATTATCTAATTAAAGCCATTGTGTGTGTATTTTATGCGTTAAGAGACAATATTGGGCAACATTAGTGCAATCTGGAGTCCACGTCTTTTTTGATGGTGCCATTAGGGGGTGCTAACATTACTTCATTACAAGTCATAGATAGATTACTGAATAGGTCTAACAAGCACAGGCCCGGGGGGGAAATAGGTAATGGGGCCCAAAGCCTGAATGTGGGTCTCCTGACCATTTGGGATACCACAATTTCTTTTTTCTTTTTTGGAGTACAGTGCAAAGTTGATGGCAGCAAAACTGCTCTTAAGTATTAAAGTAAAAGGGACCCTTTTCATTGCGAGTATTAAATTGTAAGTTCATGTGTAAGCTACATTTTATTATTGAAGCTGATCCATGGGATGCTGTATCTAACTACTATATATAGTTTTAGGGGCTTTTGTGAGGCGTGATTTACTTTAATAAATATGCTTGCTTGCTTACTTGCCAGTAAACACAGCCATAAAAAATATGTTAAAACACTACACTAATGCCAAGTTTTAATCTTCCAAAGCCAGTTTAGCCTACTCCCTCACTACAGTCTACAGTACATTATTATTTAAAACAGAATTTGGAACTGTCTTTAATCTCACATAATATGCTCCATGTCCCCTCTGTTTCAGCTTTGCACCATAAAACAAATGCTTTACCATATGTACAGTAGTTCATTCTGTCACGGAATCTTTAAATCAGCTGAGCTCTATGGTTCAAAGTCAATTTCACAGCTGTACAATTGTCTATTTGAAATGGGACGAATTAAGGAAGGGCTAAATGAAATACAAGCCTCCCCATTTTGCTGGAAGGACTTTAAATGGCACTAAACCTCAAAAACACATTAGGGGCACTTTCTTCCTCCTCTCTGCCCACCCACACACACACACAGTGCCACAGAACTCCAGAAGGCACTGGGCATTTGACTGTAGTTTAGCCATGGTCCCAAATTACAGGTTACCAAAGGTAGGCATTAAATAAATTGCTGCCAGGGTTCCACTCTATAGTTTGACTATTACAATCATTAAATGGATGGTGTGACTTTGCTGCTGTAGTGACTTATTTGGAGTAGAAGTCCCTTTGAACTACATTACACGCACATGTAGGTTTTGGTAGTCTGCATGGTAAGCACATGGGTGAATTTAACAGAGATGACTTGCTTAAAGATAGTGTTGCTGTAGAGCTCTGTGGGTGTTTATTGTGCACGACTTGCCTCGCTTTTTTGTTGGTTAAGATTAAAGGTTGGCAACAATTTATATTAGAATCCAACACACTCTGGGGGGGGGTTTACAGACATTTAAAAATAACCTGACTTAAACCGTTTCCATTGTCATTGTCATACTGTCTAGTTAGAAGGAGATGAGATCAGGCCTTGTGCACCCCCGTGCTCATGGGTCAAATGACCTTAACATAAAAAGTTTGTCACAAACGACATGCTTTAAATAAAACAGTCTGACTGATTTAAACACAGGATTTCTGTCATTTGGTTAAAAATAAACTATGTTGACCAATTTCCTCATTTGTTGTGCGCTGGCAGAATATATAATTGTTTTGCAAAAGAAAAAATGCGTGAATTTCCAGAAAGTTAAAGAGTTCCTCTTTCAAGGTTTATCTACAGTAGTGTTTATACTTTTACTCAGGTGTTTAAGAGCCCGATGTGATATACAGTATTACAAACTCAGCACCATTCAAACAAAACATTCGGAGCAATGCTCCAATTTAAAAAAAGTAGTGTAAAAAGAGTAGTGTAAATGTTTTCTGTGACATATTTGCAGCCAACAGTCAAAGGATAAGCATACGTCTTATTGTCAACATTACATATTCTTATTGTCTCTTGATACATCTTATTCCTCTGTGCCATATTGTAGACCTTTAATGTTGTCCAAAACCTATTATATACACATGACATACTATTGCATGGTGAAATGTTCCTTCATTACCATGAACATGGGCACTGTAGGATATTGTGAGTCAATCTCATATACACCATTCTGCTGTTGTCAATACTAACATGCCAAATGTGCATTAATCCGCTGCTGAAAACAGTCCCCCAACAAAGGCACTATTTACTCCTGTTTGAGTAACATTTACAATAAACTACAGTGCCCAGCCGTTTGGGGAATTACTAAATCTTTTTTCAAGATTTGTCTTCAGTAGGTTAAACAGGACTTGGCGCTGAGAGCCACCTCTATCTAATGGAATTTGTTGAAAAACACTAAATCCAGGCTTATCCTTTAATTTAGTTCCACAGCTTAACTAGCTGCACATAAAATTACATGAATATAATTTTCAAGCAAAATGATTTATTGCTCACAGAGGTCCGATGAAGATGTTAGAAAACAAAGAAAACTGATGGTAATGAGCGGCCCAAGAAGTCCAGCAGCTGAAGTAAATATAGCATAGACGGCTCAGATTGAGGATTGAGATCATAAGGCTTCTATTTCCGTATGACAGAGAGGAAGACTGACAGTGTCTGATGCAGCAAATTAAACCCACCTGTCTACACTGTGTGTGTGTGTGTGTGTGTCTGAGAGAGAGGGATAGAAACAGTGTAGGAAAGAGAGGGAGAGGGAGATGGATAGGAGTAAGATCAATGTTTCACTCTGAGCTTGCTGCAGTATGGCTGCAGTTGTGCCAATAAAAACACAGTTCATCATCTAGACCTGATTGAAATATCCCTCCCTGCACATTGTGTGTGTGTGTGTTTAGTTGACAATTCATATAAAAACATACCAAAGGCTTATGTTGTTAAAGTCTGTGTATATTGCCACTATATTTCTGATTATGTTGATATATTTGCTGCCCAGCTTGCACCTATTGCTGTTGTGTTTCTGCATTTAAATTACCAGAAATCACTTTAGTAGTATTGTTTCATTGTGTTTTCTTAATACAATATTGGTAGTTGCTTATTCTAGCAATGCAGTTCTTTGATTTATTCCAAACTGCTGCTGGAAATGTACACCAAAGGAAAATACTTAACCTGTCACAAGGTGTTTACAACAGTGAATCTCTCATAAAATGACCACAGGTTGAACCACCATAATGCTATATCAACTAGTGACAACACATTTAAAGCAATGGTGATTGTTGATGGATTAATCATTAGTTATAAACTTTCCTTAGCCTGCGCGTATGGGCTTGATTTCCCATTAGTCCCACACACGTTACAACACTTCCAAATATTCCAAATCTATGCTGATGACACGCATCTTTATGTCGCTGTGTCTTCTGATAACACAAGACCTGTTAACGCTTTTTTAGATATTAGTGCCTGGATGTCACAAAACTCAACCAGGACCAAACAGAAATACTGTATGAGTTATAGGTTTTACACCTCAGAGAGAGAAACTAGCCACACAATTAAAATCTCTAGGTCTTACCCTGAGCAAACAGCCAAGAAACCTGTCAGCTTTAACTCTAAGGCTCTTGTGCAGTATGTCACCAAATCAGTTTTTGATCAGCTGAAAAATATTGCTAATGTGTAAACATTTTACTGCCCAATAAATACTTTTACTTTTAATACTTCAAGTACATTTGCCAATAATACTTACTTGTAGTGGAGTATTTCACAGTGTAGTATTAGTACTTTTACTTGAATAAAAGATCTGAATACTTTTTCCACTAATGGTGCGGCTGTCTTATTATCAACTTATACATTGATTATACAGTCTATCAGCAACCACACTGTAGGGCTGCACAATATGAGGAAAATATGCAATATGCAATAACGTTGAATATCGCAATAACATTACTTGCGATACATACAATGTATAAATGTACTCAGTTCTGCTGCTTTTAGTACTCTGCTAAAATACAGCAATTTGCTTTAACAAATGAAAGGAAATCATTTCCAACATTCTTTTATTGAACAAAATCAACATTGAATTGAATATAAAAGGCACCACTAAGAAAAAGAATGATAGTTAAATTTTAAAGTGCAGTTTTGTACTATTTTCTTTCAACTAACAAAATATCTTGGAGTGTCTTCAGCGATAATTATGTCGCAGCCTTTCGCGATGTTTGCATGACGATTAAAAACCCCGATATATTTGTGCAGCCCTACCACACGGTACAGTAGATGCTATATCACAGTAACTCACCAAGTTGCAGGTCTGGGTTGGTCTCAACCAGGCTCCAGTCCACATTGCAGTCACAGTGAGTCTTCTCAAACAAGTTGTCCAGAAGCTCCCTGACAGTCTGTCTCTCGTCCACCATCAGAGTCTTGGAGCTGCCGTCATTCATCAGCACCTTCACCACCAACTGTTGGAAGAATTAAGACTTCATTCTTCCGGCCGCTGAAAGTGCTTTACACTAATGTTACTGGACATGCCACATTCACACTCGTACAGGGTACCAATCTTCTCATTAGGATCTAATTTAATCGTTCACACATATCACACATCTATCTTGCCGAAGCACACTTCGACATGCGTACTTGAGTGCCCGGGGTTTGAACCGCCGATTAATGGACGACCCACTCTACCCCCTGAGCATGCTAGCAAGCTACATGCTATGATAGCAAGTCTTCTGGTTATTTCAGTCGGCATTCTTACCACATTGTTAATAAATCTACATTAATTCATTTGTAATTTCCATTTAAATGTATGCGTTATACGCAACTTCAATCAACCAAATGTTTGTTGCATAGTCTCCCAACCAAGTTACCTGTTGGTCATGGGTCCAACTGCCAAACAGCAAATCAAAGCGTTCATTGCACTTTATAGTAGAGGAACTCAGACTGTACCATTTTGAGTGTAATACAGAGGGGGGATTTTATTGTTTCAGGGAATAGTCTGTTTTAAGCGCCCTAAACAACTTATATTTTCAAGTCAGGAAAGTTCGAATTATTGGAAATTGTTTATGTTGTTTTTATATAGATACTTAGGGCTTTAGGGGTAGAAGCTCCTTTAGAGCATATCATTGTTGGAGTTGGTTCAGTTCAGGTGTAGACCTACTGGAGACTTGCTGCTAGCCATGGGCCTAGCCTAACTTTCCTTTTGTTGACTTATAGATCTCCTTATTTTTTATTTTTTTGTAAAGTCTTATAAGTTTATTTTTGGGTTTTTTCACAACCTCAACAAAACCAGCCTGAACTTCTTTTCGGTGTTATGTAAACTACAAATAAAACATACACCAGGTGAAGAATACTCCAGCCTGTGTGTTCTCCCACATCAAACTTCTTTGGCTTTTTTAGTAATTTCCTCCCAATTGTTTTTGTCTCTTTTTGCAGTCTGAGCACCTCCTTTTCCCAAGTTGGCTGAGATTAATTTAGCTCTGGAGTGCTTTCCTCACAGACTCATATGGCTACACGCTTCCTCTCATCTGAAACAAATCCAGCTTTTGGAAGCTGTGGAGTTTTTACAGAACCAAGGTCAGCCAGTCACTTGCATTGTGTCATAAAAAAATTTGGGTTTCAGAGATGTTATCACAAGAGGATTTAGAGTGTTAGATCACATATTTCTCAGCCTCAACCTTTACTGGAAAACAATATGGGTTTGGCATGTGGTTGAATGAAATGTCACTGGATATCAAATTATTTTCCCTCTTACAGTACGTCCTAATGCAAAGCAGGTATCTTCAAAATATGTGATCCGTGTCGAAAGCATGCTCCAGAACCAGTGGGTCTATCTGAAAAGCCTCTGCCCACAGATGGCTGTGCTGAAACCACTGAGCGTGCACCTTCCTCTTCTGCGTCTAACAACCCTGATACAGATGTTCCTGTGAAAGTGGCCAGTGGTCTTTGTTTCCTCACCATCCATCCACACACACACACACACACACACACACACACACACACACACACACACACACACACACACACACACACACACACACACACACACACACACACACACACACACACACACACACAGGCGTTTAAGAGCGTTTAACAACCTCAGCACCATTTATACAAAAATTGGCTTCAAGTTTGTGTTTTTGAGTTACTGGAAGAAGTTGTTAGCATTTCGAAGCAATGCTCCAATTTCAAAAAAGGGTAGTGTAAATGTTTTCTGTGACAAGGTATTTGCAGCCAACAGTCAAAGGATAGGCATACGTCTTATTGTCAACATTACTTATTCTTATTGTCTCTTATTCCTCTGTGCCATACTGTATACCTTTAAAATAATATATATAATTATTGTCTTAGGGAAACAGGCCATTAATGCAGCCACGAATAGAAGTGTAGAACTTGGCAGTCATATCATCAGTCACTTAACCTATGAGAAAATTTGAATGGTTTAGTTCTGTGTTAAATTGCACATCTTGTGAAGCTTTGCATGCAAGTCCACATGTCTGTACTTTTGTCGACTGCTTTGAAGATGAGAAAGTTTCCACATATCACCCAAAGAGGGGAAACGGCGCTGTCCTTCAGGACGCTGGCTGGATAGAAGGTAGCCATCCATTACCACGATTAATGGCTCTCCCGAAGGAAAAGAAAGAGCCATACTATCTTTGATGATTACGTCTTTTACAGTGAAGTCCATGTAGCCGTAATTCACAATGTCTTTAAAGTTTACCGTTGCCAGTGGATGTAAGATCAGAGGAGTACACTTCAGGGTTTGGTTGTCTTACCTTTTTCACTTTAGCTTCCTTGAGCTTCTCAAGAGCAAGTTTGATTTTGTCTGCTTTCATGTGCGCCTCCATTTCCTCCTAAATAGGGCAAACAATAATATGTTATGTTTTAGTGCAGAATAGATGTAAATCCATTAGTTATAATCTAGCATAAGTGGGCTATATTCTACCATGGTGTCATTGTGTTAAAGCTACACTAGTATACTCAATAAACTGCACACAGCACAATCATGTAAAAACTCCTATTAAAATACGCCTATTTGTGTAATGCTTAAAATTAGATGAGAAGATGAATACCACTGTCATGTATACATGATACATATGAAGCTACAGCCAGCAGCCGCTTAGCTTAGCATAAAGACTGAACAGGGGAAAACAGCAAGCCTGACTCATAACAAAGAATACAAAATTTTCGTAACAGCGGCTCTAAAGCTCAGTAACTAATACACTTTATCTTGTTTGTTTAACCCATTCAACATTCTGGAGACTTGTCGTCATTGTGAATCAGTCGAGACTCCAAAAGGTTACTGCTCCAGAACACAACTTGTCATTGTTACACTTAGTTTTTTGTACGGATTAAACAAACAAGATAAAACATATGTATTAGTGAGTCAGAGGTGCTGGTATAGGCAGAGTTTGTTACCTTTGGACAGAGCCAGGTCAGCCTTTTTCCTTATGCTAAGCTAATTGGCGGCCAACTGTAGCTTCAAATTTAACATTCAGTATATACATGAGAGTGGTATCAATATTTTCATCAAATATAATAATATGGAACTCGTCAAAAAAAAATGTAACTCTGGCAAGTTCATTTCTGTGGATGTAATACTTTAATGCTGTTCAGGAGATGTAGTGTTTAATTTTCATTTCCTATATGTGGAAGAATTTCATTTGGGACATTAGATCTAATCTAATAAATCTTAATTAGCAGGGATAGGATACGCTTTACTTTGGTTTATAACTTGGGTGTGTTTTTACATTAAAATCCTATCCTGCCTATAGTGCCATTTTAATGAACTTGTACACCGCTACCTAACAATGACACATTCTTTGCCTCAGCACAGCTGGTGTTTTTACCTCAGAAGGATGAGGTAACAAGCCCTGCTAAAGCAATAAGCTCCCGTCTGGCCCCCCACCCCCCACCACCACTGCCACATCTTACCTCCCCTTCTCCAACCTTTGGTATTGATCCTGTTACTCTCTCCTGCGTCACTGTATGTGTTTGATCTGTTCCAGACAGACTCTCGGCTGTTTCGCCTCACAGGTCTCTGTAACTGTAACAGATGCCTCCATCCAGGAACAACTACGCCATGATCTCACCGTCCAACTGTTATAAGAGCAATACCACTCTTCCCATTTCCACAAAGAAATCACTAGAAATGTATATGCTGAGAACTGGTGATGCTTTTGATATAAAACTGTCTTGTCACGCACAGCTCAGGAAGCGCTTTCTTATGGTAAACCAAGACATGCCACCAATAAAACAGAGATTGTGACATTATTGCCTCTCTCTGCTTCATGTGCTCTTGTGTACCATATTACATTGTAAGGGTCCTAACAATGCTCAAGACATTTTCTCTTCTGCTTCACTGTCATCCAGTACTGTGGCATTTTCCTTGAAAACTGTACCAACCAAAATCAACTCTCTATTATTCTGACAACAAGCATTGGTTAAAACTCTCACTTTGTACATTTTGGACCAGTTCCCAGTAGTAGAGAGAGGTTAAAAGTTCATCACAGAGATGCTGCTCTCATCTTACAAACTGTACAGTGGCTGACTCACCTTTGTAGGCTTTGGAACCTGAGGGGGCGGAGGTGGTAAAGGGGAAGCGGTGGAGGAGGCCGGGGTGCTAACATTGCTGCTCGTGCTGCTCGCTGGTGATGCCGGGGAAGCGAGGGAGGAGGCAGGGTGGATGCTCAGGCCCTTAGGTGGTGGTGGCAGGTCTGGCGGGGGCAGCGATGGCACCTTAAGAACTTCCTTTTGTGCTGCAAATTTCTCCTCCGTGGCATTGAGATCAGCCACCAAATCAGCCATGAGCGCATCCAAATCGCAGTCTTCCAGTTCATTGAGGGACTCTGATGTTAGAAGATAATCAGGTTATTCATTAAGATCTGACCCAGGTACAGAATGTATATCGGAGACAAGTGCCAGGTGATGACCTCATGACCTAAGGTGTTACCTCTCTTTCAAAATATTTGACCATTGAGCAAAGTTTTTAATCGTTTGTCACGTAAGTGACTACTTTTGACAGTAGTTCTTTATGGAGACATTAGTTTTTTTTAAAAGACGTGCTTTTCCCCCTAAACATTAAAAACATTTTTTTTCTATACAAGTTTTTTTCTATACAAGTATCTCTCTCTTAGTGTCAGTCTCTCTTTGTTTTTTTTTAATAACAACTAAATTCTCTGGTAGAATTCATCAAATTGTAACATTTATGTTTATGGTACATGGCCATTTACAAATAAAATGTAGGCATTTCTTAAGGCCAGGCTAACGCATTAGGAAAGGATTAATTAACCATTTTCAAGCCATTATTTACAACTTATAAATAATTGTACATTTTGTACAGACATCTGTGGTCCCCAGAAGATGAATTCTACTGACTTTGGACGTTGCTGTTTCCCCTGACTTTGATATTTGGGATTCAGAGAGAAATGTCTCAACATCATGAATGGATTGTCCGGGCATTTTACATTTCATTTCCCCCTCAGGATGAATCAAAATGACTTTGGTGATCCCTTAACCACCATCAGGTCAACACGTCATTTGTCTGTTACTTTGGTTTATCATAACATACCTGCAAAACTAATGACATGAGTCATTAGAGTCACTGATTAGAGTCACTGATTAGAGTCACTGAATGAGCGAAAGCTCAAACTGGCTATTTGTCTATTTCTTTATGGAAATTGTTGTTTTTGTTTTGTGCCCTTTTTTCTGTCACTCTCATTACTCTGAAAGATCATATTGAAAACTTGAGTTGTCAATAAGGAAGAAAGCTCAAGCACCTTATTATTTTTGTTGTTTTTTATTTATTGATTTAATTTGCATAGCTTTTTGTCTTTCTTCTTTTTTTCTATATTCTTTTGATGTGTGGTTGTTATTGATGGTTAGACCTGATCTGTCATGTATTTGTTTTGTTTGTTTTTGTGTTTGTGGAATGTATTTTTTGTGGAACACACACACACACACACACACACACACACACACACACACACACACACACACACACACACACACACACACACACACACACACTTAAACACTGCTTAACATCAGCAGGCTAATATTGTCATTGTGACCACATGTTGATGTTAGCATTTAGCTTAAAGCACCACTTAGAGGTTATAGATTTATATTTCGATTAATTGTGATTCAGTAAGATGCGGGAAGATTTGTCTTTGTGAAATAAATTGTGGTGAAGAGCAAATTAGGAAATCCACAAATTAGCCTGATTTGACAGGACTGAAGTACTTAATGACATACAGGGGAACAGGAACGGGGAGACTTTAAGTAGAGTAATGACAACAGATGCTGCAACCTTGCTTTAACAATTACCTGCTTGTTTTACAGCCCATAAAAGCCAGAGCCAAACACACTTAGTAATTACAGTGACCTCCATCTTCATCTCAACAGTAGCCAGATACACTGCAGAGCAACTGAATGCTGAATGTCTACCTCTTTTACGTGACTTCCAGTAATTAGCTTCTAGATAACTGATGAAACATGCAATATATAATCTGCCGTTGCACAACTGCTGTGTTGTGGAGAGTCATCGTGGACACTCGTTGAAGTATTTCTACACACAGACAAAATGTTAAGTCACCATTCAGGTCAGCATAGCCAATAGAGTAGTTGACTTCCTTGTCCTTGTTGGTGCTGGGGAGAGGCGCAGGAGGTACTGTTTCCTGTCCGAGACTCTGCGGGGAAGAATGAACAAGGCAGTGTGTTTATAAGAGCATGGATGTAATATCGGTACAGACCCCCAGTGGCTCAGCGAGTTAATCCACAACACATTCTGAAACATACACTGTCCCCAAACATAATGTAAGAAAGTAGAATGTTTACATGTGTAATGTTACATCTGTTTTTAGGTATTACACCTAAAAGAGCTTTTATGTGTTATATTAAGCCCCCCCCCCCCCGGCAAAGTAGAAGTGATTTAAAATGACGAGTGGGTTGGAAAACAACATCAAAGTGGTCAGCAAGGTTTTTCACAAAGAAAAACAATGTGTAATCTCTAGCTGGTTCATGCCATTTGACCTCGCCTGCAGAAGAGAGTGTAATTTATGATTGTAAGATGACCATAAAGAGTATCCCCCCCACCCGCTGTGTCTGCCAGTCTAGGGTGTCTGGGTGATCGATGGTGGGTTTTAGTGAGTTTGTCGTTGAAGAAGAAAAGTCTATCCAAGGTCAGAGAATTAATGGTGGGCAGTCTGGAGAAAACATGTTGTTGTGTCCACTCTGTGTTACAAGACTGATGTGTATAACATTGTTCATTAAAACCTATTTTATTGCAAAAACAAAGACGATCTGATGCACTCTGTGCCGTGACAGCATACAAAGGTAAGTTCCTATTGTGCTTTACACTGGAAATTTAAAAAATTCAGTCATTTTTCGAATTGGCCTGTTTTTAAATGGCACCTGCATATTGCAAATCATTTGTTAGGCCAATGAAACTAAGTAAAACCAAAAGGTTAATGTTGTTCCATATACAACTCTAGGCTATTATGATTCCATCCACTCTTTAAAATGTATTCACATTTTACCAGCCCTTTTCGAAATGAATTTCTTTTTTAACTTTTCCATTTTCTTTTTCTTTAGTTTTGATGTTTGTTTTGCCTTTGTCTGCTTTTATTCCAGCAATGACATTTGTAAGTCAATTTTTTTAAAAAACTGCTCTGAGCAACTGATTGGAAATACATATGTTAATTTAAAAAGCAATGCTAATAATAATAAAAAAACATTTTTAAAAAATCCAATCCTTATCCATATAGATTTTATGTTATAAAGACTAGAATTAGATATTTATTTCCGTCTCAAAAGTAAACAGCAATGAGGTACAATACTACTTACATAATAAGTAATGAGTGGTAATTCATTAAATAGGGCCCAGGGAAATGAATAGAAGAAAAAGCCTCCAGATGTGGAGTGAAGTGCTCGAATAAAACTGTGTGACGCTAGTTGTCATGACACCCGTCTTAGCTCACCTGAGTGAGGAGGTCCATCTCCCCCAGCAGGTCACTGAACATGGCGTCAATGTCGTCCATCTGTTTAAAGCAACAGCAGAGGTGTCAGACACCAAAGAAATACTCACAGATCAGACTGTACTGTTTAACCATGCAACAAAAAAACTGACTGTCCACTGTTGGAGCACCGTGTGTATCAATGTATTGATTGGTGCTGCAAGGAAGCAAAGAGTTACATTGATTGGATACGGTTGTCATGACGAATGACAGTGAAGGAATGTGTGGAATGAAGAGGTAAACACATCTGAGTGGGGAAACAACTGTTAAATACACATGCATGTTACACAGCCAGTGGTGAGACACAGCACTTTACTTTGAAATGTGTGCAGTTGTATTAAGTGCCCTGAGGCCATGCTATCATGCAAAACATCTCCAACCCAGACTGAAGAAACAAAAGTAAGAATGCATTACTTCCAGGCATCCATTTTTTGCCAGAACGTGTTGCGTCTTGTTGCACATGTTGAACTGAAGAGTGAAATATTATTTCATTTTTGTATTTTCTGTCAGTCAGAAGTAAAATGCACTTTTTTATTGACCGACCAGGGCCTCTCACATAAGTTCTACTTTATTTTAAGCCGGAAGATCCTCTAACTCACCACTGCAATCAGTCTTATGTCATTAAATACCATTATGTGTTGAAATCATGCACTCACATTACATGATTACAATGTGCAACGTTTGTTTCAACCATTGGGACAATACCAATTAATTTCAAATACTGTGTACTAAAGAACTAAAATCAGAATTCATGGCCACAAAAATTGATCCCTGAAACATGCTAAGTCGTAAAGAATTCGAAACGATCGATAGTAATAACATGTGCATGCTGTATACTGTGCTTATTGGTAGCTATCAATTGCTGATCAAGTCTCAAGGCTCATAAACTTGGCTGCTTCAGATTCATATAGTTTAACCCAGACACCGTTGATATTTTTTAGTCTAAAGTAGCAAAATGGCCTGTGGAACGACTGTGTTTTTCCTGAAAACAACTTCTGAAGATCCACTTGAGATTTCAATCTGTAATTATGTACAGTATGCTGTCTCTAACACATGTATTCTTTGAATCCCCATTTTCTCAGAGCAAATGTTATGATGGGCTAGAATGTGCAGTCAAAACAGAGTCCCTGTTTTCTTACAGTGGAACATGACCAGTAGTGGGAAGGTGTCAGTGGGAGTTCATTCACTCACAGTGGTGACATTCAAAAGAAAGTATAGCTGCATTGACTGCTGAACCAATGGTGTTTTAGTTTTATTTTGGTGTTTCATTCAGAAGATAAATTCCATTGACTTTTGACTTTTCCTCTTGGGCCTCCATGAAGTCAAAGTTTCCTCTTATCCAGTGAAATATCTCAAAATCTCCTGGATGGATTGTCAACAAAAAAAAAGAATATGTACAGACATTCATGGTTTCCAGATGATCCCCTGACTTTTCATATTGTGCCATCAAGTGAAAATTTTAATTTGGTTTATGACCAAATACCTGCATCAATGATCAGCCTCAGCGTTCCTACTTTGTCAGCAAGGGCTTTGTTGCATAATGATTAATTGTGGTTATGTTTAGCTGATACACTTATACTTGAATATGAAGTTGTGTTCTGGTTATAGAAAAAGCTGGGGTCAGGTAAACGTTTGGTGTGGTTAAAGTTAAGCAAACAATATATGGGCTATTATGACATATGCACATCTCAAACAGACCTCGTAGTGGCTGCACACTTTTTTACCCACTTTTTTATAGGCTTCTTTGTTATTGTACCATTAGCCACTAACCTAAATACTAAAATAAGCTCCACCCACTCATTAATTTCATTGGTTTAACTCCACCAATTTCCTCTCCTTCAGAAAAATGTTAACATAACTAAATCTTCAGTCTTCACTTTTCCCCCTGCTGTTATGGTACATACGATATGAAAATATTATCTCAAACAAAGTGTAACTCGCTGCTTTTACTCATCACATTTTGGAATCTGTTTAGTCAACAGAAAACGTCTTCAGAGGTTTAATCAAAAGCATACCCTCAGTCACCCTGCGGAGGAGACAAGAGTGATTGATTGTGTTCCAGGCAAGAGTTCATACAGTGCTGTGACATGATGTTTCTCATTTGAATGTGAGATCAATATTGTTCCAACATCTAACAGATGACGTGTACAAGTATGGTTTAAAGCTTATGAAAACGGCATCTTCTCGTTCAATAAATGAGTTTGTGCTGTAGATACTACTACTACTACGTATTTTCCAGAATGACTAAACTTCTTTGCATGTCATGCAGTTATTCCTATATGACTAGTGCATGTGTGGGTCTTTCTAACTGTTGTAGCATGTGGGCCCACTCCTCCACCCCTTTACAAGAATGGTTTGCCCTAGGAGGAAGTGGTAAAGGGTGTACTTCCTGTCACTTGCAATGTTGAAATCGTTTAGGAAATGGAGACACGAGCAGCCACCTGTGACCTTAATGCTGCTGTTTTATTTCACTCACATGATGTCACATTGTAATGGTCTGAAAACATCATTTACATGGACCTATGTACTGTACGTGACATTCTGCATAATGACAATATGTATGTAGTGTCACCTCACATTGTGTTATTTATCTTGATTTTTTTTTATATTTTACTATTTAAATTTTTCTTCCCGTGGTGTCATATTTTCTGTAGTGTCATGACAACCACAAATCAACGGACCTCACATTGTAACAACCCACATAGAACACGTAAACACTGTGACAGTCTATAATGTGTATTGTTAAAGTCACACAAGGGAAAAACTTAGTGTCAGTCAGGTCACTCTCTGGCAGCTGCTTTTAGAGGCCAAATGCATTAAATGAAGCACTCCCAACTCTTGTACAGTAAAGAGAAGTCAGAGAGAATGTAGCATTGGCCAGACCTTGAAAACAAACAGGCATCTGCTGATGGAGGCAAAAGTTGCTGTGCTTTTTTGTGATGTTTAGAATTACTTCTTCCGCACAAGAATGCACGATTGTATTCATGTCTCACTTCACCCATCAACATTAAACTTAGGGAAGTATTACACTTTTTTTCAATTGTATGTGTGACATTGTTAACAAAACAGAGAACCACAGAAAAGGTGTTAACTTTAAGCTTAAAGTGGACTGTGGTTAAAGTGGACCCGGAGCTTAGGTTTAACAGTCAGATCAAGGCTGTTGTCGAATCAAGCTTCTTCCACTTGAGGCAGCTGGCCAAAATAAAGCCAATACTATCAAGACAGCACTTTGAAACGGTAATCCACGTCTTTGTTACCACGCGGCTGGATTACTGTAATGCACTTTATGTGGGGGTAAGTGGGTCTCCAGATGGTACAGAATGCTGCTGCATGTCTTTTAACTGGCACACGTAAACATGAGCACATTTTCCCCATTTTAGCCTCACTTCACTGGCTGCCTATTCAATTTAGGATCCATTTTATAATTATTTTATTTGCTTTAAAGCCCTGAATGGTCTTGCTCCGCCCTACCTCTCTGAACTTCTATGCCCTTATATACCCACTCGCTCTCTCAGGTCAGATGGTCAGCTGCTCCTGAGTGTGCCTAAAACTAAGAGGAAGCTCAGAGGCGACTTTACTTAAATTATGGAATGATCTGCCTCTGCACGTTAAACAGGCCTCTTCTTTGTCTGTTTTTAAATCCCGTCTTAAAACCCATTTCTTCTCTGTGGCCTTTGACACCTAGTAAGATGTCGACTTTATTTACTTCATTTAATTACTTATTTTGATTGCTTTTTATTGCGCAGCTATTATTTTTTACTCATGTCATAATGTTATGTCTTTTATTTATGATGTTTTTATTTATTCTTCTGTACAGCACTTTGGTCAACCTGCTTGTTTTAATGCGCTTAACAAACAAAGTTGGATTGGATTGGATTAAACTGGTGTCATTACATCCATATAAGATTATCAGTAGAGGCTAGTTGTTTTACAAATTTTAAAACTAAGCATATTCACCTTTTCGCTGAGAGTTAATGAAAAGATTGACAACACTCATATCGTAGACATACTCATAACTGTTGACCATGAAGCTAGAGCCAGGAGGCAATTAGCTTAGCTTAGCATAAAGTCTGGAAAACATTGATTAAACAAACAAGATATAATTGTTAGTGTTGGTAAAAAAAATTTTTTTTATTTAATCTTTGGACAGAGCATGCTAGCTGTTTCCCCTCATTTCCTGTCTTTATGCTAAGCTAAGCTAACTATCTATTGGCTCTAGCTTCATATTTTATACAGACATGTGAGTGGTATCAATCTTGTCATCGAACCATCAGCAAGAAGGCAAATAAGCTCATTTCCTAACATGTCCATGACTTA
Organism: Gymnocephalus cernua; assembly: GCA_023631565.1. Taxonomy (NCBI): domain Eukaryota; kingdom Metazoa; phylum Chordata; class Actinopteri; order Perciformes; family Percidae; genus Gymnocephalus; species Gymnocephalus cernua. The sequence continues at coordinate 24,704,574 of CM042446.1, forward strand.
AAAAAAAAAAAAAAACTGGCTCAAGATATAAGGGATGGCGTGGATCTGTTGTGAAATCATGTAAAAGATTTTATCAGCAATATAGGAAAACCTTCATAGTTGGAAGCGAAAGTTTGGCAATCACTAATTCTATTTGAAAGAACCATTACTGATGCTTAACGTGCTCTGAAGTGAGCTGACATTTCCATTTAAATCGCACAAACTGATGACAAGTGTAGATTGTCCTCTGCAAAGTGAGATGGAGAGAATAGCATTTAATTTCCCTTCAATAACTGCATTTACTGTCAAACAAAGTAAGTATTTGGGTTCATATTCACATTACTTTGGATACAGTTGCAGCCTGAAGGAAGACAATCATCAATGTATGTCACTGCCTCTTTGCCCCATTTCTATTTTCTTTCCTGAAACCACTCTAAAAATATGTGATTTGTCAGCATTTACAAATATTACTGGAAACACTCTGGCATGAAATCTGGCGCCCTTTCAAACCCACACAATGCATTGTAAAAGCACACCATTCTGCTTCTGATATCCAAAGAAAGACAAAGACGAAAATATTGCATGCAAGCGACTTCTACATTCCTCCAGAAAACGAATCCTAAATAATCTCAGCTATTTTTCAACATATGAAGTCCACACACATCACTCAAGTTTCAGATGAGAAAATAGAAACCAGACAACAATGCTAAGTGGCTGTACGGGAGAACAGCATGTTTACTATAATGTATAGAAACTCCCTCTCTTACTCGGCTTGAATATCTTTAATTGGGTCTTTGGCAGATGTGTTTACAGAACTGGATGTACTCTACAGTAAAGTAGGCAAATTAGGGAGTTGGCAGCAGAAACAAAGCACTGGAGAGCATCAAGAATCATAACCGACATTTAACAATACATAAGATCGTATGTTTGCTGAAGGGAGTTTGTGCTTTTGTAGAAATCAAACATGGACACTTATTTCCACTAAGGTTATATTTACATGGGGAAAATAAGAATCCTTCAACCTTTTCATTACTTTTTTTAAACGTAAAATCCCCTCTGCACATGAGTCATTGGACAGTCTGTCTAAACATATATTGCAACGTTCTCTGGCCTCGTCAGCAGTCAAAATCAGAAAACTGTCAGCTAAAAGGTTTTTACTCCAGCATTCCAAGTAGACTCTTGCAGTGATATGCAGTTTATAAGTAATCCAGTCCTTTTTTCCTGTGACTTAATCTCACTTAAAAAAGCCAAATGTACATTATGTTCCTATCATCAGTGACAGCACTATTAGCGTTAAAATAAGAGGCCAACCCTATCAGTTTCATGTGGTTATTGAGTCATACAGCAGTCTGAAATGAGAGCCGGGTCCACCCAGTTGGAAAGCAGATGAACTAACACCCTGTTCATTATATTAAAATAGCCCAATGACTGCCTTATCGCTGTGCAGCAAACTAATTAAGCCTTATACCTTGAGTAAAAAAAACACATCTCGGGTGACAATAGACATTTTCTTTCACTTTTCTATTATAATAATAATTTATAATAATAATAATAATAATTTAACTACTTTTAAAAGTCTGTATCGTGTGGCCGGGTTGGTTCAGTGGTAGAGCAGGCGCACACATATACATAGAGGTTTATGCCTTGACGCAGAGGTCCAGGGTTTGAGTCCGACCTGTGATGATTCCCTGCATGTCTTCCCTCTCTCTCTCCCCTTTTTCACCTAGCTGTCCTGTCCATTAAAAGCGAAAAAGCCCAAAAAAATAATCTTACAAAAAAAAGAAAGTCTGTATCGTATTAGGAGGAGGGTTTAAATCACAAAATTTGACAGGATGTCTAAGATTTTTAGTCTGTATTATGAACATTTGTATGGTCCTTCCAGCATTTATTTGACAGCCCAACAAGGATTCATAGAGTCAAAGTCACGTACACTCAGAGGAAAGCAGCTATGGGTGTTTACCGTTAACTGAAGGTACAACATCCAACGTAGCAGAGATGTAACTCACCTTTTTAAATGTATTAATCCTTGTTTCAGCGGTTCGTTTCAAGATAACAGCTTCATGGACATCAGTTCCAGCCCTAAATACTACTCTCTAATAAAGCTCAAGTCATATACAGGCAGATTTGGGTGTGTTGATGTGGATTGCATCTGGCTCTCTTGACTGTTGACTTCTTCCTGCTTTATGCGGAAGTTCAGGTCCAGACCTGTCACTGCATTCCTTCCAAAAGCTCAACACTTTCACAACAGTCTTGTCTTGGCAGCGCTGGGCCGTCCCCCTTGACAGCCTCCATATATACACTGCACTATAAGTGTCTTAAACGTAGACAGATCAGGAGAAAACTGCAGTCAAGTTCGCTGTGACTTCGAATCACTGTACTGATTGACAAGCATTTGAGTAGATGTGAAGTTTTTGGAAGAAAAGATATAAGCAAGGTCTCGGTGGGATCGAGAGAACGGCTGATTCAGCACAAGGAATGGGACGGTCTAGGTTAATGATTCACCTCACTGAGGTCTTTAGACAGGAGTGGTAATGTGGCACGTCAAGGCAGTGAACACCAGACTCCAGATGAGTTTCAGTGATTTAAATTATTCTGCAAAACACAGTGTCGCCTCTAGACAGATGCATACATTTAGCATTATTTGCTGTACAACTTTCAAAAACAATAAGTAGTTTTTCTGCGCTTAAAATCAGGAAGGAATGTCGTAAGACACTGGTGTGGTGCAATGAGGTTGGTTATCTTCAGGGGGGAACCAAGGAGAGTCAAGCTGTCAAGATATGAATAGCCTCCAGCTCTTATCTGACCAGGCAGACACAGATAGCTCTATTTATTTGCATTTCTCCTTGAGAGTCGACCTGGGAGGCCAAAAAAACAAGATTTCACATCTCTTTTTTTTAAAAATCTCTCCTCAGCTTACAGAGGCGTCTATATAAGAAAAAGGGCAAAAAGTACCGTGAAATGAGGATCATGGTGTAAAATGATGCTTAAACGAACAGCTTTCCCTCATTTCCACTCTCATTTTCAACTCCTTAATCTGTTTAAAAGAAAAATATGACTTTGCATTTGCATTATTTTGCTATTATTAGCACTTCTGTGTCCTATTTTCCCCCTAAGACCAGCCTCAGCTCCACTGGGAAAGGCAGACCACCCTCTCTGTGGCAAAATCCTGTCATCATACAGTGAAGCCGAGCACCACAGGGGGAAACCAAGTAACCTTGAAAGCGTCCAAGAGCCTTTTTTCACTCGTGATGTATTAAACAAACAGTCGGGGTACAGCCATGTGTCCCAAACTACCCTCATTTCCTCTCTCAGGGGTTGACAAACAGATGGACACCATAGGCAGCCTTCCATTAGCTGCAAGCATCTCCTAAGCACGAGCCCGCCGGTGCCTCTGAGAACATTTCCCAAGTAGATACGCTGATTAACGGTTGTTAAAGAGAGCAAAGAGAGGAGTAATTTTTCTGCTTTGTTGTGTCTTTGCAGTCACTCTTCAGTCACTAGGGTGGTCCAACAGAGTGCATATTAATCATGTTTTTGGCCCATGCATACTGCAGCTCTAGGGTCAAGAAAGTGTCGAAGGTTTGCTATTTTTTTTTCAAATAAAGTAAGAGTTGCAATTTCAAACCTTTACAGGTTGCAAAACAAACCCTCATTTATTTTGGTTTTAAAGTGTTGCAGAACCCCAGATGGTAAGGTGTGAGGTGTAAGAGAGGGCATACGTTTAAGCTATTATAATCCATCATATTAAATCAGAGTGCTCCGACACACCTCTAAAAACCTTTCTCTGGATTTTCTGCACTAAAAGAAAATGGGGTGATAATGACAAAACCACCGGGCACCTTTGTGAACGATAAGCATTTGTCAAATATAGTTCACAGTGATGATGCGAACAGTGATGCATTAGGAGTGTTGTGGTGCCCTCTGTTTGTACTCTGCTGTACTAATACATTTCAGCTCAGTGGGGGGCGGAGATCAGTTCATGCTACCAGCCTGCACCACTTCTTTTCTTTGTGGATCCACTCTGCATGTCTACACCAGTAAAATAAACAACAGTAAGCTGGATCTTTTCTGTGTATGCAACTAACTGAAGTTTCCAATCAGACCCTCCTGCTCTGCTTGGCAGGATTGATTTGCCAACAGAATCCAACAAACAATGAAACTGGTTTGTTTTTATTAACATGAGTCAAACTTCCCTCTATGGAGGCCCATTCCTGCTCACATACTCATGGTAAATCAAAATGAATATTAAGTCAACATTATGAGATAAAAAATCTAAATTATGAACTATTTAGTTCAGATTATGGGAGAATACATTATAATGAGAAACTGAGTCAAAAATAATGAGATAATAAATCACAATTATGGGATACAAAGTCTAAAATATATTGAATTAATAATTCAAAACTATGAAAAACTAAAGGCAAATGATTAGATTAGTCACAAATTTGAGATATTAAGTATACAACAAGAGATATTCATCAAAATGAGAAGAAACGTATGTGAGAGTAAGTTTAAGAGAATAAATCACAGTTTTGAGAGAATAAGTCAATATTATGAGATATATCAAACATATGAGATAGTAAGTGAACATTATAAGATAAGTCAAAATGTTGAGATACTAAGTAAACATTGAGTTAAAACATGAGCTTGAGTTAAAATTATGAGAAACCAAAATTAAGACAAAATGATGAGATGCTAGATCAATAACAAAGTTTTGTTAAAAATTCAAAATGATGAAAAACTAAGGCAAAAATGTTGGATAATATGTCATAAATATGATATATTAAGTGCACATTGTGAGTCAAAATAATGACAATAAATCAACTTTTTGAATTATTAAAGAAGATAAGTCAACTTCATAAGTTTTTTTTTCTTGTTATTTTCTTGTCTTGGTGGAAATTAGCTTCTGTACCTGCCTGACATTAAAATAAAATGAAACAAAAAATGACATCAGAACCTGCCAAACATCCCAGCACACATAAGCCTCAGATAACCCCCCGCTGGACATGTGGTTGTGCTGAAGCACCAAAATGAGAGGGTCCAAAAACCAGCTGTGGGTTTCACATTCCTGACTTCTGCCATAGGTCCTTTCAACAAAAGTTTGACCTCTGTTGGCTCCTTCTATAAAGAGGGGCACTCTTGTGTTGACAAGGCCACCATAATCTGAAGGACACTGGGTTGAAGACAAGCAGCTGTCTCAACATTTAGGATGTGCTAAACAAAAAACACTGACACTTTCTGCAATCTGGATGGTCATAAGGTCATAGGGAAGTCAACAGTGAGCAAAATGAAAAGTGACAGTCATCAGGAAAAAAGATGACAGGACTAGAGACTGTCAATCCATTGATAAAATCTCCCTTTGTTTTTTTCTTTTAAAATGAAAATGGGAGCCAATATTTCCATTCAGAAAATGTTTCATTCTTAAACTCAGTGGGGAATTCCTGTGTGGAGAACAGGGAAGGGGAAGGGTTAATTTGTGGCCGGGGAAACCTGATGCTAATTAAGTCTTAGGAATGCCACATACAGACATTGTAGTGCAGAAGCCCTCAGAGTGGGTCAGGCATGGAGAGAGCCAGTGGTTATGCGTGTGTCTAATGTTTTTACTCCGTACTGAGAGTCGGGAAAGCCAGTCTCACCGAACCCTGCTGAAGGTAATGTTCTGTCAAGAGTCTCTGTGGTAAGTGTGATACCATTTGTTTTCAGTTGTGACGGAGATGTTTCACCTGAAAAGAGAAGATCAGTGATGGACTTCTTTTAGTTGATTCACAGAACAGTTTGAGATTTGTCCAGATGTAGGCTATTTGGGACTCAAAAGCTTAACTCGCATGTTTCTTCTTTTGCAGGCAGAGAGAGCGATATAGCCTATAACTGACGCAAAAATGGTTTTAGTAACACCAGTGCTGTTGCTGCTGCTGTCTTTGGTATCACTGCAAGCTGTCGCAGAGATTTGCCGGGGGACGCACTGCTACGGCGCGGAAACCGGCGATCCAAGACCGTGCACCGGAGCGCACTGTCCGGGGAGCAGATCCTCCAGAACGCCGCGGCAGTTTAACCCGACAACGCAGGGGAGAGCGGCGCATGTAGTTGCCAGCCAACACCATGCGTACCCGAGCTCTCCAAGAGCAGCATCGGAAGCCTATCCGGCTGTCCACACACTTCGCGTGCGGCACAGTGACAGCGGCAGCGGCACACGTATAAAAGCGCCTGAAGTTTTACCTGCGCGATGCACCGATGCGGACTGCGCTGCTCCTGTGAAACAACTTCAGCCCACTAATGACACCCACGACTGTAGAGGGATCGAGTGCAGACTGCCACTGAGGATACGGCCAAAAGCTCGAGCAAAGTCTTGTGTGGGAGAGGGATGTAGTTCAGAGGAGAGCCAGCCTGTCCATCTGTCCGACAGAGCCGCACAGTTTCTGGGAGATTTTCCGGAGCTTGGATATCCGTCATCGGAACTTGGCGGCGCGCCTTTGGGTGTCCAGCTCACATGTGACATCAAGCCAGGTCTGCTATCATCATTATCATCATCATCATCATCATTTTCCAAAATGTTAACTGTTGTGTTTAGATAGTTATAGGATTCTATAGATATAGATTCACTTCTTCAAAATATCATTTGTGCACAATTGCGCACCACAGTGTGATATTTCTGGTTGACTGACAAGCTTCAAAAGAAGTTGATGAATTATAGTGCACTGAAAACAGTATGCCTATAATTTCACCACATGTATGTTACTCTTTTATTGACTTGAATCCTCTTTTTCCACCAGTGATCTGCAAAATGGGGTTATGGTCTAAAAGCAAAAGGAAGACTTTGTTGACCTTCAGTCCAACAATGATATCTGCAGAGCAACTGAACTGGAAAAATGTCTCTGAGTCAGTTGTCCAGAAAATGTGCTTTGATGTTGGTCCATACAGGAAACTTTCATTGCACTTGCCAGCTAGGCCAATAAAATGGGGTCACTGGGTGTTCACACTTTGTTCCAGCATTATTTGCAGAAAGAGTCTTAATCTCATTTAATCACTTCCTCAACTGCAGTGTTTAACAATAAGCACTTGTCTGATTCCATCTTTCATTCTGCATTATTTTCCCCACAGGGGAGAATGAAGTTCCCTCAGAAGATGCCCTCATCTTGCACCTCCAGCTGGCAAAGGGGCAGGAGAAGCTGGTGGAGGCCCTGCGAGGCCAGCAGATGGTCATTCGCGATCTGCAGCAGAAGCTCGCAGACCAACAGGAGGCGCTACTGTCCCAGCAGAGGGAGATCCTGGACCAGCAGCGGCGCATGTATGAGCAGATGGATGTGGTAAAGGCCCAGTATGGCCTCCTCTCAGACACCATCAAACAGGTTTCCTTCCAGGGTCTGCAGGCTGAGCTGCAGAGCTACTTCGAGAGCCACCTGGCGGGTCTGCAGAGCCAGGCCCGCAGCCACCTGCAGAAGTCCTACGCCGTGCACAAAATGGACATGGACTCAAAGGTGATGGATGTAGTCGGAGAGGCTCATTTTCCTCAACCTCTGCTGGCATGCCCTTCACCCTGTGGGAAGGAGGAGTACTGTGATTTTCAGAGGGACCCACCTCAGTGTGAGAAGTGCACTATGTGTCCACCGGGCTTCTTTCTGATCTCACAGTGTTCTCCTACTGCAGACAGGATGTGCCAGGTATGTTCCTTTAAAATACTGATATGTTCACACACCCCTGTAGCTATATTTAAACACACTGCTGTCTGTTTTCACAATGGTGTGACTGATATCCATTCTATATTGAGGTTATCTGCGATGTGTGAAAACAAACCCACTGCACCCAAAAGTGTGAATGGGTTTCAGCTGATCACTCAGTGGTTTTCAAGCATATGGTGGCAAACATAACAGATGATTTGGAGTGTAAATGTTCATACTCATCCCTGATCAAAATAAAACTAAACTCAGTTATCTGCAGGTTCAGTACAACCTATTGTTAACATTAAACGTAAATTAAACAATATGTATTCATGATGATAATTTATGAATTGCAGGATAGAGATGAATGTCTTGAAGTACCAAACATTTGCGGAGAGCGAGTGAAGTGCCTTAATACTCCAGGTGAGATATTGCTTATTTTTTAAAGCAGTTTATTCTCTTATTGTAGTGAAATAAAATCATTTCCTTCTTAGTATTTTCAGTTTAGAACTAACTTTACACCATAATACTCCTTGGTTTCTCTATTCTCTCTGGTTTTTATCCCCACAGGGGGGTTCAGGTGTCTGGGAGTTTCTGAGAGAGAAGCAATGATGGGCTTGTGTGGTCACGACTACTTCTACAACCAGGAGCTGCAGGAGTGCCAGGCCTGTTCTGACTGTGATGGAGAGTCTGTTTCCTCTCCCTGCACAGCTATCAGTGACTCTGTCTGCGGCCAGCCTTCAGAGAGCCGACTCTCCCAGTCTTGGGGGGCCAACGTGGCAGTTCCCCCTGCAAGGACCTCTGGCGCCCACATCTTCCCCGGGCTTCAGCTAAACATCCGAGGCAAAGAGAGAATTGATCTGTTGTCCAGCGAGGCGGGGCAGGTGACGTTCTTGCAGCATGGCCTGGTGTGGTTGGATCATAACTTTGCGATAAAGCACAGCTGCAGGAACTTCCTTCAGGTGGGAATGAGGCTCAATGGGAGCCAGGAGGAGGAGGGCCGGGACCTCAGTGGTGTTCGCATCGAACAGCCGGATGGGAAGTACTTCCAGGGTGTCAGCGCAAGCAGTGGAGTCGAGGTAGAACCAAACCAAACTTTGACTCTGCTGCTTAAGAGTCCGAATCAACACTGCAACCAGAGCAAGGATCTTCACGTCTATGATATCATCACCCCTTCTTTCAGCTTGTTCTGGTTGTCGCATGACACCGGTGCTGTAGCTATGACGGCACAAATGTCCCTGTTGACGCACTACCAGACCAGCTACCGCCCAACTTTCCGCATGACCTCAGTGTCGGACCCGTATATGATCATTCTAACCCACGACAACCGCGGAGTGCGCTTCACAGAAAGTGGTGTTGTAAAGTTTGTCCTCCAGCAGGCGCTTTACTCTATGGGCCACACCTGCATTCGAGAAGGATTCTCCCTGATTGCCTACACCAATCGCAACGGGACTGGCCAGGAGGCGATGCAAGCCTTCAAGACGGGCGTCAACTACAGGGACACCTCCATCACCCTCTCTGGCGCTGTGAGCATAGCCAGCGGGGACACACTTAGCTTTGAGATCACATCTCCGTCCCAGTGCAACATCCGCTACTTTGGGGACAGCACCGGGATCAGTATGCTGAGTCTTATCTGGATTCCCTCAGCAGTGTCGTCAGCCCTGACTGCTACCGTGTCCAGGACTGGTCTGCCCTTTGGAGCTGTCAGGAATAAGCCACTGTCATTCCAGCAGATCAGCCCGGACACGCCACAGGTTCATTTGGCCCGCTCAGGGGAGCCAAACAGCCGGAAGAACTTTATATTCCACGAGAAAGGGACGGCGAACATAGCCCTCAACCTGAAGCTGATACACTCCTGCAATATTATAAAACTCACTTTGCAGCGAGTTGGGGGTCAGGGCCAGCAGGCGGGTCCTTTGGCTCAGCAGGTGTCTGGATATATGCCTGAAGGGAGCGAGTGGGCCAGTATCGGGCTGAGGGCCTCATTTCCGGTCCAGAACGGTACAGCGATCTATGTTACTCTGGACTGCATCCGCGGACGGATTAACCAGATAACACACGAGGGCGGCACTAACATTTCAATCCTCTGGGTTGCAATGTGATCCAAGAAGGGATGAAGCCTTTGTCATTAATACAGTTTGTGATAAAAAGACAGTTTTGCACAATATTGAATTGCAGAGCAGATTCAACAATTTACCAAATTAAGAGAAGACTATATGAAAAACAATGGTATTCATCTGTTATACATATTGATTTAAATGTATGTTTTGTCACCTCTTTAGACTTTTATTGTGAAATCCCTTTCACATAAGTACTGCTTTTGCTTGAAGTACTTCGGCTGGTTGAGCAGTGACCAATTCTTCATGGTGTTGGTTTGATATATTGTGTGTGTGTGTGTGTGTGTGTGTGTGTGTGTGTGTGTGTGTGTGTGTGTGTGTGTGTGTGTGTGTGTGTGTGTGTGTGTGTGTGTGTGTGTGTGTGTGTGTGTGTGTGTGTGTGTGTACATACATGTGTAGTGGTGCTTATATGTGTGTGTGCGCGTGTGTATGTGTGTATGTGTGTGTGTGTGTGTGTGTGTGTGTGTGTGTGTGTGTGTGTGTGTGTGTGTGTGTGTGTGTGTGTGTGTGTGTGAGACATTGGCATGCCTACTTTTGTATGAGTCGGTTAATACGTATGTATATCCTTCTATTCCTGCACATATTTAACTTGCGTACTGTATGTAACAAACCTTTTTGTATCATATCATTAAATAGTTTGATGTTTGGGGACTTATGCTTATTCACTTTCTGGATGAGTTAAAGTAGATAAATGCCACTCACCAATATGAGTGGTATCAATCTTCTCATCTAGCCTTACTCCATAAACTATATTCATGCATTTCCAAAATGGCAAGCTATCCCTTCAGTGCTCTAAAAGAGTCATGAAACAGCTATACATACAATTATATGTAGTAAACTTTCATAAGTAGGAGTTGGTATTTGATATTGTTTTTGATATTTATTTGCCTTTTATAAAATATGACTTTTGGATTTACACTATACAAAGCATACATTTGTCACACATGAGAAAGATATATGGTTGTTTATAGCACTGAGTAGGCAGTGTTAAAATCAAATACATGCAGCGATAGCCTCTATCATAGGTTTATTTGCACACGTATAGTTTAACTTAGCATTATGGAATGTGCAAACATCATACTTTGTTATTCTGTGCCTAAATGCGGTTTCCCTGTGAAGAGTTGCCCATGCATATCCTTCCTAATTGCCTCTGTGTGTGTTCTGTCCTCTAAACAATTAGGCATAATTAAGTGTTTCAGGGAGCAATCTCAGTCAGCTTTATTCTCACTTCATTGTGTTTAGTGATTTTTTGTTGTTCTGTGGTTGGGCTTTCTGCACTCAATGCATGCATACTTGTTCAACACCAAATAAAAAGGTGCATATACAGTATTTTTCCATAAAGTAAGTTTTACTCATAGCTTGTTAATCCACAAGATATTTCAAATTGTATTTAAATTTAGCATGATGTAAAGCATTCCTGTATAGCCACATCATTTGACATCTCACATGGCCTTAATTCCAATATCTTGACATTTATTTTATAGCGGGTTTTTAATCATTTTCCATCGAATTAAAAAGGGTAAAAGTTTACCATTCAGACGTTACTCATTCTATTTAATCTCAAACATAATTAATCTATTTGAAAGCAACCTTGTTCAACAGCTATAGGTGCCAAAATTGAAGACATAATGCCTGGAAAATGGTACACTGCATATTCCTCTCAATTGGTCTTAATCACGTTCAAATTATTCTTCCATCTATTACCTATAGGAGAGCTGTACTTTAGCTTAAGCATAACAAATAGCCTGTGCGTCAAGGGGGAGGGGGAGAGAGAGAGAGAGGTTGTAAGTAACAATCAAATGTTTCTGTCGGTTGCCTGAATTGAAAACAGGTGTTTCAGTGGAGCAGTGCTCCAGATGTCTGACGCTGCAGATCAAATGAGACCCACAGCACTTGAAGAGTTTCAGAGACACCAGAGAGAGAAACGGGGACAGAGAAACCGCAGGAAAGAGAACAAAACTAAGCAAAGGAATGTGTGTGTATAAAAAAAACTTTATATTTTAAGCTCCTCTAATTAATATTTTCTAGATTCACCGTGGTTTAAATGACTACATGTAATGTGAAAGGGCTCACTTGTGGTGGGAAAGAGTTATCACCCAACTCTGTAGTTCCCATTAGCTCTACGACACTTCTTTTAGCTAGCCTCTTTAGTTGTGTTTTGGTTGGACGGCCAACAAATTCCACATTCATCAACCCTATTTCCAGCAGATGTTTCCAGCAGAAAAAGCTGATACAGTAAGCTCACTTATGCCACCTGCCTAGCACCAAATGGCAGACAGACAAAGTTAGTCCTTAGCTGGTGAAGCTTCAAAGTTATTTTCTCCTGGAATGGGTGGGGGCCAAAGCTAAAAAGGAGAGTATGGAATTACATTCATCAAGTGGTCAGAAACACGACTCAGGCAACCGATTGTTGATCACTAATCAAAGGATTGCAGCTTAAGCCGTACATTTGCCCTCAACATCACAAAAGTTGACTTGACAACAAATTAATGCCAATTAAAAACCGACACATGAATGTTCCATTTATTGCTACACGGTGGCAGTTTAATCATGTGACCATTGGCATTTATTGTAACAGGCACAGTTAAACATGTAAATGTTGTGAAATGGTACTAGTTAAGGCAACAAAAATACAGGGTTAAGTCCTCTACAGACCAACCAGATAATCGGCCGGACAGCCTGGCGAGGTCAGTGACTTGAGTCTGTTTGGTGTGTTCCGTGCCGTCGTCCATTGGAGGGGCCATCGGCCTTCAGTTTTGCCGATTGTTAGGGCACAATTGGGAGGGCGGGCACTGCCGGCAATTAGGCTCAAATGACCAATCTGATTGGTAGAGTGTTAACCCGGAAACGGGGAGCGGAATGAGCGTGACGAGTCTCTCAAAATGTGACGAAAATCTTTTAAACTGACCTTTGTTGATCTGAAATGAAGACAGATTCAGCAACTGCATGGCCTATTTCTCACTTAAAATGTTTTCAGAAACACGTTTCGGTGAATTATTTTTGTAAAATATGAGATTGTTTCTGAAAAATCCGCCATGACAGTTAGTCTGTCTTTGAATTTCCTGGAGAAACCAGACCCACATGACACAGTCGTCCAATCAGCTGCCAGTTTTCATTTTTGGGCGACAATACAGATTAGCGCCGCCTGCTGTTATGGAGATGCATTACGTTTCGTCGCTTTGGTGTGTTCCGAGGCACTTTGACAGACTCGCGGAGACTGATCAGTCCAACTGCCTTTTCTGCCGAGGGCCGGCCGTCTGGTCAGTCTGTAGAGGGCTTTAGTAAAACATCAGGGATTGGCTTAAAATGGTTTAAAATGAGTCATGTAAAACTACTGAAATGAGAAAGTAATGCGACAACACTGCATCACGGACCAAGGTCTGTGAAACTCGTAAAGAATGAAAATGTTGGTTTGTCATGGGACACAAACCACAATCTCCTAAGTAAAAAGTCCTGTGTTTCTTCTTCCTTAAGAAAAATTAGGCACTCACTTTTCCCCCTCACTTCCTTGTTTGCTCTTGCGATAATTACTACAGCCTCGAGAGGTTGGTAAGCATGACACATCAGGGTCTCCAAGGCCCAAACAACAAACAAAAACCCATACTACCTAGAAAAAATAGAAGCTGAACTACAGACTCACACAAAAATACATAATACTAACTTCCCTGGCTGCTCACAAAACAGAAGAATAAAACAAATGGAGGAAGAAACTGCTACAAAGCTTCAGGTAACTGATACTAATTTGCAAAACAGGTACTGTATCCGAAATGACACCAAAACAGAGTAGGCGTACCAACTAACTATTAGAAGCACAATAGACAGCTCCATGGCAAAAGGAAGGGGAAGAAACATTGGCTCTGGGAGCTGATATGCAGCTCTGCTGACGACCAGATGGAGATCAGGTGTGGATGATCCAGGAACTCAGAGGGGCGTGGCACACCTGAAACACAGAATGCAGCTCTCTTCCAAAAAGAGCCCGAAGTGATAGACTATAGAACAAATCAGATTTAATATTAAAGAAATACTACAACTGAATTCAGGACATGTGGGATATAGAGCAATATTTATTTATTTTTTAAACTGTGCTTATTAGAATAACATAGAGTTTCATTCTTTTTTTAGTAGAAGTAGTTGTAGTTGTTGTAAGCAATTCTGATCCACACTCCATTTCAGAAGGTGGCGGTAATGCACAACAAAATCTTGTTATTGCCAAATGCTTCACTATGTTCACCAGCTAGTCGCTAACTGTGTCTGTCTGCTCACCAGGTAGTGCACAGTGTGTTTTGCCTGCTGCAGCCGAAAATGACTCAATGAGAGCGAGGAGAGTAAACCAAATGAATAAAGTTGCAAAAACCAAAACAATAAGCTACAGAGCTCCATAGATAGATCTGAGGGGGAACTGCAGCCGGATGATAATCCTCTGTTGATAGCATAGCATAGCATAGCAGCTCTAAATAAGCTGCATACAAATGCAACATTCATCTTTCATACACACATAAAGTTAATTAAAGTTTGGCACAGATCTGGTGCCTCAGTCAAAATAACTGAATCAACCAAAGAATTCGGAAATTCAATCAACAAATGTGATGTGAAATCACAAAACGTGCTGTGCAGTTTGATGAGCTGAAGACTTGCATGCCAGTGCATCTGCTGCAAAACAGAGAAACATCATTCATCACCACAATGCATCTGTTGTGAGTTTATTTGCTTTCTGAGGGTGTTTGGAGTTCACTCAGTCAATGGCATGCAAGGATGTTACTTTAACACAACACACATCAGTGATGAGTGCAAAAGCACAACTGTTTCCACAACTAAACTATCCAAAAAACCTTTAGAAAGTATTTCACTTAATACTCTAAATGTGCATCTGCATCATTTGTTCCTGTGTGCTGAAAACCAATGCAACACGGTGTCATGTTAACAGACAAATCAGTCGCAGTGATTTGTGGTCGAGGTGAAACCCCTCCTAACCCAAACCTACCCGCAGTCTGCCCCGATGTTGACTTAAAATGGACAAAGCCGGAGACAGGCTTGCTTTAATCAGAAGCGGATGTTACTGTAAGAGCCAAGGGCTCTTGTCTACAGGGAAATGTTTAGACCATGTGGTCAGGTTTGATGCTGGCTGCAATCCTCCGCCGTGTGTTACACTGGTACTTGACAGTGGATTTATGGGGTGCGAAGAAAGTTTGCAATGTGGATTTGTTATCCAGCTCGATGGGTTCTTTTGAGTCTAAATACGGAAATTAAAGCCATTGGGCCTTTGAAATGTCTTCATTTTGGAAGTTTTTGCCTGCTACATTGAGTTGTAGCCGGAAACCACTTCTGTACTGTACAAAGTTATGTTAAAGTTTGGTACCAAAAGAATCACTGATAACATCTTTTATAGGTCTGGCCATATTTAAAACTAATTTTTCATCTTTCTGTTGTGCCAAAAACGTTTAATCGTGTGCATGAACTAGTTGGATGACACCAATGAGGATTCATTCCTTTAGAAAGGAAACTGAGTTTTGTAATTTGGGCCTAAGTTGAAGATAAAGGAATGAAGCTACATCATTCAGCTGGTAAAATTCCAGATGATGTTTGTTCTAAGAGCTTTTAACAATGGCTATGTTCAGACTGCAGGCAAAAGTGGCCTAAATCAGATTTAGTTTTTGGGGTCAAGTGACCAGGTCAGACTTCTTCAGAAGTAGTGTGAACACTCAAATCTTGCCCATATCTGATCTTTTCAAATCAGATTTAGACCACTTCCATATGTAGTCCTGAATCAGACCCAGGTCTGATTTTTTTCAATGCGGCCGCAGTGTGAGCAACCAAGGCGGATTTGATGCAACTTTTACGTCAATCTACATCGACATTTGTCACAATTATGCACCGGCGGGAGCTATAGCCCTAGACACAGACAGTCAAATTAAAAACTTGACTAGGCCTACAAAATGGAGAACAGTGATGGAGCAAATCAATGGAGGGAGAGTGAGGTGTTAGACCAAAATAGCCAATTTGTCTCTCTTTCTCTTCATTCTTCTCCTCCTCAGCACCTGCTCATTAATGTTATGGCTGCCATTACACAAACATTTTGAAATAAAAGCAAAAATGCATACTTCGTCCATAACCTTCCTAACTTTAGTGCAACAGCGTGCTGCGTCTGATATCATTGTTTTTGTTCTTTTGCGCATGCGGGTCAGTTCGAAATCGCAAACAGTTCACACTGGAATCTGATATAGGCCACATTTTAAAAGGTAATGTGAACAGCCATACAAAAAATCGGATCTGAGTAAAAAATCCGAATTAAGCATTAAGACTTGCGGTGTGAATGTAGCCAATATCTCTTTGGAGTTGAAAGAGAGGTGTTACTACTCCTTTTTCTGCTGATGACTGAGGCTCACAAATGTTAACATAAGTAATGGCAATTTTTATTTACAATACACTTTGTTTTGCTGCATACTAACAGGTATAATGTATAACAGGTATAAAACTTATTTTAGTTTTAGCATGCTAACATTTGCTGAGACCAATGAGGACGTCATAATGATGTGATTTTCCAGGTATCTGGTCATAAACCAATGTATTGGACAAATTATATTTTAACCTGATGATGGCACTAGATGAGAAATCAGGGGATCATCAAAGATTTCACAAGTTCCAGACATTTTACTCAAAACCTCAAATGCCAACATCATGGTGGCGCTGAAGGAAAAGTCAGGAAATCACCAAACTCATTGTGCATCCTCAGGGAGCCATGAATGTCTGTCTGTACAAAATCTCATGGCAATCCATGAAATAATAGTTGAGATATTTCACTCTGGACCGAGCTACAGACATTCATCCATAGAGCCAAGCAGTCAGCGTGGCTAAAAATGTGGTTCTTTGTCTCAAATCACTAGCCTGGCTCTGCCCTCCTATGTACTTCCGTTCAATTTTCATTTTCCTTCAGTACTACGTCTGGGTTTGCGGTATATTCTTGGGTTTTCTCCGGTCAAAAAATTACCGGTCCAATCAGCGAATAGAGGGCGTGGCTGAGAACGATGACGTTGAAAGTTTGATTTTCCAGCTCGCTCCGTTAGTGGTGAAGGAGCTGGCTAAGGTGAACACTAGTGGTGCTAAGCCGACGTCACGACCAAACGTTAGCGATTGGTTATCGCAGATCCAGAGTGGCTCTGGGCAGATCCAATAGTTTTAAACTTCAACAGTACCCACCTTCAAGGAAGTTAACACTTGTCAATGGAGAGTGGCCAGACTCTCTGTACAAATGAAATGTACGAGAGTCTGGTAGGACCAGGCTATCAAATCACTGAGGTTTGACTCAAATTCTGAGATTGTCTTCCTCTGCGAGAAGTTAGTCTAACAAAAAGTCCAATATGTGTCTTACTGAGATTTGACTGGGCTTAGGTGCAAAACCACTTTGTCCATATCTCTGGGTTCTTAGTAACTGGTTGTTCTCCATCATCCTCACCTTCTTGCGCATCCGCTCATCTGTCACAATCTCCTTCCCTCCTTTGTCCATCTGTGCCGGTGTTTTTCTCCTCATTAGAGAGGTTACTGATGCATGAGGGAATGGGCTGGCAGGCCAGTAGCCACATCAATAAACGTGGGATTCATATTAAGTGGGATGTGAGAAGTTTCTCGGTCTGACAAACACAAAAACAGGTGAACACTGCCCGAGCTCTTTAAATTCCTAAGATTTTCTATGTCGTTGAACAGGGGAAAGTCTATCAAGTAATATCGTATAGAGAAAAGAGTTTCTTTCATAGTACAGCAAACGCAATACTTGCTTTCTGTAGGATATTTTGGAAAGCTGAAACCTATACTGGCACTGAAAATAATCATGCTGGACATGCTGTATCTCCCTTTTCCAGACTTGGCAAGGGCTCTGCATAGTTCCCTCCAGTGCCATGTAAATTCCCTGATCACCAGGAATGCAGCATTTCATTTTCTTGTTCTTTAGCTGACCTTAATAATTTCTGCGTCAAGGGCAATCTGAAACTCCAGAGCCATGGGATCAGTCAGTCTAGGTGTGGTAATAAATACCTGTGTGTGTGTGTGTGTGTGTGTGTGTGTGTGTGTGTGTGTGTGTGTGTGTGTGTGTGTGTGTGTGTGTGTGTGTGTGTGTGTGTGTGTGTGTGTACAATATACACATGTAAATGCAAAAGGGAGAAAGGTCTGTCTTACTGTCTTCCTGAAGAGGTCATTTAAAGCCTTGATGATGAATAATAGGTTGGCTGAATGTGAGCGAGTGAGTCCCTCTGGTGTATATTTAAATGGCAGAGAGATGCTCTCTTACTCATATCAACTCCCCGGTGGTCCGTGAGGTTAATTGCTTTCTCCGGCAAGCGCTTACAGATTAACTATCTCACTGAATGCATCCATACAAATGACTCTGCATATACCACAATAAGTTCAATGGAGTGTGTGTGTGTGTGTGTGTGTGTGTGTGTGTGTGTGTGTGGTGCTCCGCGAGGTCAGAGAGGCTAATGAGTGCGACTGACTTTGACTAAGGAAGTGGACTCAACACAATATCTTTGGCTTTAGATTGTAATAGTCCAACATTTATATCATTGTAGCAGATGCAACCCAGAAAGCATGGATTTGCTGATTTGCAGGTGAAAAGATTTATCGTCTTATTACTAGACTACTTATGGTAGAAAATTGAAAGTTTTTAAGCCCAGGACAATTCCAATTTATTACACTTTTGGTATTGTTGATGTAGTTTTGGTTACAGTTAGCAAATAGTTAGATAGTACGTCTGCAGATGAGAAACATATATTAACTCCTGAAGAACATATTTGGCTGTTAAGCAGCTAAATGCCCCTTTAGGTTCAAAGGCTAGTCACTAACTGTGTTTGTCTTCTGTTTGGTGCTGAGCAGGTAGCTCACAGTGGGTTTCTCAGAGCTTTTTTTCATTGAAAACAGCTGTGTCCTGCGCCTGGAAACGACACTATGAGAGTGATGAGAGTGAATCAAAACAGAAAAATCGAAATAATGAGCTGGAACACACTGAAACTCCTGGCTTGACAGCCGATAAATAACACATGTGGAGAGAAAGAAATTGTGCCTTTGCAACTTCTTCTGCCGTCAACCGAGCATGCAGCCAGTGACCACGCTTTCAAGTGTTAGCTGAGCAGTGTCAGAGTGAAACCAAACACTAACGGATGACCTACCAGCTTCTGGGCTGACATTAGGGCAGAGGCAGAGTTCAGGCAACATACGGCTCAGCAGACTGTGAGGTGAACGCCACCAACTCCAACAGACACCAACATCTGGCGTGGCTTAGCTGCCCCACACTGTCTGGCACACACACACACACACACACACACACACACACACACACACACACACAGTCTGTTTTCAGGAAAGACTTCAGTCGTTTATAGAAGCATGAGAATCCTTTTGGTCTTTCTGTCAAAATGCTTTGGTAAGCCTCTCTCAAGCCAGCCACCCTGACTTTACCATCTGTTGGTTTGCTCGTAAATCACCGCAAAGTTTGAGAAAAGAGTAACTTCTTCGACTTAAACTTTATGACATGTTTGCTACATTTCTCCTATCTGTTTGGATTGAGCAGCTCGTCTCTTCTCTGTGTAATCACATGTAGGATTAGCGCACCGGGGCTTTTAAAGGCCTGTGATGTGCTCCACATGGTCGGGGTTGCTGCAAACACTGAGCAGATCATCCAGGCGACGCTGGTGATAAACTGCTCGTGTGGGAACATCTCTGATCACTGACAGGAAGGGAACTTGCAGCGTGAATCTCTGAGAAATGTCAGACCTGGTCATTATTCTTATTATTCCTTGAGTTAATTTGTAATCTGTAAAGCAGTGATGAAAATGTTTACGCTCTGTGGAATACGGAGTTGCCTGTCAGGACGATAACAGTCAAGCTTGATTGAAATTAATTTGGTCCCTTGACACCAACAGAATCCAAAATGTGATGTCAAGAGTACACATAGGTAATTCTTTGATGATAATTAATAGAGGCTGAGCTGACAAGTCATTTTGTTTCTGTGTGGCTCTGCAGCAAGAAGAGTGGATTGTAGAACTCCCCATGTGGGGTGGATAGCTCACGTGATGATTTAATGTGTGCATACTGTGTATCTGAGGCTTTGTCCATTAATTTATGTGTCAGTGCATTTGACAGCACATATACAAACTTAAAGCCTTAAGAACTTGTATTCCTTGCCAATCCTCTAAAATCATTTCCATTTATCTTTGATTTTGGATCAGAGTTCCTCTTTTGCAGTTCAATTTAGCTACGGTATGTTAGCTATGATTCCCTCCAAAAAATGGTGGTTCATTGGCTTTACCAATTCATGTTTAATTCAACAAAAACTAAGAAATGCTTTGATGGCCTTCTACTAACAGCATTTCAATCAGGGGAGACTTCATTGCAGAAATGAAATTATTGTACATGTATATATGTAGATATGACATGTACAGGTATTTGGAGATTAGACTCCATCAATATAAAATATTTATTAATTAAAAAGGGGTAGGAAACAAATGACAATTGCGCAGCAGAGAGAGGGAGAATACAAGTTTAAAACAGGGAAAACATGCTGTGATTGGCTTGTGAAATTCGTGGCCGCTTCTGATTGGTTAAAAGAAAGTGCGCACCTCTCCAGCTGTTTAGTTTAACAAGAGAGAGACAAGAAATAAATTAGGAAGTCTTCCTGAGAGAATTTACGCTAAGCTTCATTATTGGGTACTTGGTAGCGTATTTGTACCTGTACCACCCAAGTGTTGGGGATTGACCAATGACTGCACTGGACCTCATCATGCAAAAAAAACTCACACTGCTGTGTTGAAACAGTTAACTGACAGTGATTACATGTCATATTTGCAATGTAAAAACCATCCACTTACTCTGAGCCATGTGTGCAGCCCAGATGTTTTGTTTAAAACATACTGTGTATTTCTCTTTCTTATCTGTGTCACTTAAATAAACGAATAGGGTAATTCCCTGTCCGGTTGATGGTCGAGTCTTTGTCAGAGAGACGGCGATTATACCCATGTGGTACTTTCTTCTTTATCTACTGTATGCGTGTACGTCTGTGAACTGTATGAGAGGGAAAGAGGATGTAAACCATCTGGGAACCTTTCACATAGTTTGGGATGTCTTTTCTGCTTTCATTTGGACATAAAAGGATGTTGTAATCAGAAATGATTGGGAGGAAAATGTAAAAACAATAACAGCTCATTGAGACAATAATGAAAAATCATTATTATTTGCCAAAAATTCCAACCACATTTGCAGGACATGCCTACTTTCAGTAAAGGTAAGAAATACACTTTCTGTTGATTTCTCATGACTAAACTGTGGGGCAGCAGTGCCATCTAGAGAGACGTTAGTAACCTACCAGTGATGCTGTTAACAGAAGCAGCTCAGAAGCATAAAACTGTGGTGCTGATATTATAATTATCATCATTATTTTGATATTTTGTGTGAGAGAAGTGTTCAAATCTGTACTGAGTTTATGGTGTTGTATTGAATGCATGATAACATCTCCTTTCTCATGCACGTTTGAATTGTTTTGTTTGTTTAAATTTCTTAGTATCGCCACTCCACTTCATTTATACAGCAGCTTTCATACAAACACGCAGCCCAAGTGCTTCACATAGCAAAATTGAAACAAGTACAAAAAGTTAAATAAAAACAAACAATATTTACATTTACAATATTTTGCATGACTAAAAATTGCTCGATGATGTTATAAGCCCCCAACGTCAACTTCAAGGCAGCGCTGCGACCGTTGACTTCAAGGCACCTAACCCTAACCTTAACCGTAACCATTGCCTAGTCCTCGTGCCTTCCACCCTAAAAACAACAACAATAAAACATGCAATGTTAAAAAACATTACTCCTAATTAAAAGCTAGATTAAAAGGATAGGTTTGGGCAAAAAATACTGAGAGATATACCATTCAAATGTGGGGGCATGGGTGTAATTTATGGGGGGATTACAGACCCCCTAATAATCAAAAACTGGGTGCTTTTTTTGAAGTTTTTGTTCCTTTTAAAAGGTTTTTGTTGCATTTTCAATGTTTTTTTTTTTCGCTTTTTCCGACATTTTTGCCGCTTTTTTCATCATTTTTGTTGCTTTTTTCAAGGATTTTTTGGATAATTTTCGTAATTTTTTGTTGCCTTGCTGACTTTTTTTCCAATGTTTTTGTCAGGTTCGGCGTGGAAAGCAGGCAAGGTTTTGGACCCAAACGCAGAGAGCAGGCAGGAGATTGTAGAGTTTGAGGATTTATTTTCCCAACATAAAGTCCAATACGAATAACGCAGGCAGTCCACACAGCAACAGAACAAAAAAATACACTTACACACCATCCAGGAACAAACGACAACGAACCGACACAGGACAAGGGGAACACAAAGACTAAATACAGAGGATGACGAGGAAACAAGAGGCAGGTGACACAAGGGCTGGGAAACAGGTGGAAAACATCAAGCAATCAAAAGAGCGGGAAAAACCAAAAGACAGGAAGTAAAACTAGACATCACAAGGGGAGACAGACAACCTTTCAAAATAAGACAGGAAACAGACTATCAAAATAAGACAAAACACCAAAACCATGACAGTTTTAGGCTTTTCCGACATTTGTTGCTTTTATATGTTTGTGTTGCTTCTTTTACAGTAATACACCCAATCTCAACCCCCCCCAATGTTGAACCCAAAGATATGCTCTTGTGTAGGGACATAAAAACAGAATGCATACAGCTAGGAACATTTCATAATTAATTTTAAAGGACCTTGGTGATCATGCTGGAACATAAAATGAAAGAAAATCTCTGATGTAGGGATGAGCAAGGTAATTTAAAGCGGCTGGTAATAAAAGCGTGATTGAGTATTTCAGCATCTTTTGAAATTAAAATAGGTGAAAAAAAGATGTTTTAATACCCTTTTAAAAATAAGAATTTAAATTTAAATCAGAATCTAAAATCACTCCCAAGTTTGTGATGTTAGTTTTATCTGTTTACTAAGACCAATCATACATCTCTACCTGTAGCTTATGTTTAATGACCTTAACTTTTCTGTGAAGCACATTATTTCCCCTGAAATTAAATGTGCAGTATAAATAAACTATTGCTTGTTTCTTATGTTTTACATTGTACATAATCTGTTATTTTGTTAAGGTATGTTTTCTTTAAAACTAAAACATGTTTAACATTTTTAAACTTCATATACTAGTTTTGAAAGGTTATTGTATTCAATTACATGTTATTATAGAAGTGTGCATTTTTTAACCCTCCTGTTGTCCTCGGGCAAATTTGACCCATTTTCAAAGACTTTCTATATCACAAATTTGTTTTTTTTTACAACCAAATTTTCAAAAAAAATAATGTTGATGGTTCCATACAACCATTACTTTTCACAAGTAACATAAATTATCAGTTCACTTCTTTCTTTGAATTTGGGTGTTTTATTTCAATTTTATTCAATTTTTTATTTGACCCGGAAAAACTAAAAGTTGCTCGGTCAACGAGAAGATGTCACTAGGGTCAAATGCATCGGGAGCAAAAAATGCCGGGAAAAGCTTCAAAAACATGGATAAAAAACCTACAAAAACGTCAAACGGCGCAGAAAAAAATCAACAAAAATATTGGAAAAAGTGACAAGAAAAACTTGGATAAAAGTGACAAAAGTGTCAAACAAAAAGTTGCATGGTCGACGGGAAGACAACACAAGAGTTAAGTAGAGTTTGGAATCGGAACTGTTGCTGCAAATAGGCAATGATTACAAACCCTCTCTACATGCTGATGTGCTAGTTTCGTGACTAGAAGAGAAAGATGATATAATCATGACCAATCCTGGAACCGCTGATACATCCTTACCCTCTAGTGCTGTGAAAGTGCCACTTTTCTTGTCCCACGTTGCTGTTCAAGGACCTTCTCACCCGTTTATGAAACAAATTAAACTCTTCCGTTCACATAACACCATGCTTTTGGCCTACACAGTATGAAGCACAACAAAGTTAGCTTCGGAAATGTCACAAGAATGAAATGAAAGAAGAAAATATTCCAATAATCTTTGTTTTGACAATATTTATTTCTACTTTCTCAATAGTAACATATAGTTCAGGACAAAATGAGAGAGAAGCTAGCACAGCGGTTTGCAGAATATATGATTCAAAATCGTACCATATTTAGTGAAAGTGAACTGCACTCTGACAACAACATTGCATTGGACAAGTTTTTGGACAATCAATTCTAAATCCTGTTGATTCTGTTTCTCATACATCCCATAGAGTCAAGGGCCTTGGTGAAACAAAACAGTGACAGTTATTGCACCATGACACGAGTCAACACACCATCTCAGACACGCAAACAGAACGACAGCGGGCAGCCGAGAAACATTAAGAGGAAAGCGCACAAGGATACGTTGTCACTGCTACCAGAGAGCGAAGCGGAAGAGAAAGAGAGGAAAGGTTGAAAAGTTGCAGAGCAGAGAAAAGCTTTCATAGAGACATGCTGAGGGACTACACATATATAGATATAATACTCTACGTTCTGAGCTGCGACAGTCTTCAAGCAGAGGAAGAAAAGACAGAGGATAGAGATAGTCAGATCAAGCGCGGAGAGGAATACAATGCTTGGCGGGGTTAGCATGCTTGCGGCACGGAGAAACTTTACAGGAAGCCCAAGACACAGAATCACATGTAAAGGCTAGAGCGACAGTGCACTAATCTACAGGCTAAAGCTATACGTCGGACACTAAAGCTAATTACAGGAGCTACACAGACTTTATATATGTATATATGTATATATATAGAAATAGATATATAGGATAGGAGATATCAAACAAGCTGGATAGGCAAGGCATTGCATGCACGTGCAAAGGAAGCAAGTCTAGCAGCAGCAGCAACAAGAGAAGAAAATGTCTGGCTTTCCGAGACCACCATAGCGAGATTCCTGTGTCGCTGTAATAAATCTGATGTCGTCTGTGTCACAGTGTGTACACCAATTTTATCTGGAAACAGATTAATAAGGATTAATACATCTTAAAAGTGTGTTAAACTCGGAGACTGTCCTCCCCCAAAAAACGGCCCCATAGGTCATTTGTACAAACAGCAATTACAACCCATATTTACGTTTCAATGTTAGTCTCCGCCCTCTAAAGGCCATAGTAATTATGACGACAGCAAAGCAGGAAGTCATGTAATTTGGTATTAAGATCAAAGTCTGTTAAGGGTGGACAGGAAGGGTTAAAGAAATAGGACTTTTACGCCAGGAGACTGGTGTTCGTGTCCTATTTAAAAATAAAAGTAAACAACGGGTCATTTTAACTTTACATAATAAACGGACCGACACATGCATAATTACCTCATGAACGAACGCATGACATGAAGTAACGTAACAAATGTACTGATTTAAACCCAAACCTCAAATCTTTTTCTAAACCTAACCAAGTCGTTTTTGTGCCCAACCCTAACCAAACTGCAACTGTTTCACATGTTTAAAACTGCTAGGGGGGGGGGGCAAGTTATGAAAGGCTCCCATGGGTCGTAATAGAGCAGTGGTTCTCAATCTGGGGGTCGGGACCCCCAAAAGGGTCGCGAGATAATTTTGTGGGGGTTGCCAGATGGTTGGGAAGAAAAAAATGAAATAACATATTCTAGATCGGGAAATGGTTTTTTACATTACTGTGTGAGTTTGGCACATTTCACGTGTTATATTTAGAGCTTCATGTGTAAATCAGGAGGTACACAGGAACACAGAAAGGGGTCTGAATGCAGGTCAGGGGGAGAGCCACAGAGCCTGGAGTACATTGGACAAGGCTAGGTGCTAGCTGATGAAACTAAAACTAAAACAAAACTGTCATTAAAGCAAATAATTATTTGTTTACATTTATTAATCAGAGCATTCACAAAAATCACTCAAAATCAGCAGGGGGACCTCAAAATCAGCAACCTCAATATTCTGTGGGGGGTGGGGGGTCACGACTCAAAAAGGTTGAGAACCACTGTATTAGAGGGTAGGAACAAACGACCTATGTGGTCGTATGGTTTGGAGGCTAATCTCTGTTGGGACATAATACAGTAAAACTTATATATATTATAATACAATACAAAAAGTGAAATGCTTTGATTTCCAACAGACCCTTGATTCATGTCACATTCAGACCAAAGAGCTTAAGTTACATTTTTGAGGATTTTCTTTTTTTTTTTAACATCAACTTATGAACAACCATTGGACATTGCACGTTATTAGGTCATGTAGCATACTCTAAAGTGCACAACCTCCTCTTTGGAGGAAAACTAGACAATACTGGCAAATTTATACTAAGGCAACACAGTTACAAACACACTAAGGTACACATTGGCACGCTGACATACTGTCAAGTATTTACTTTGTGCACAAAAAACACAGGGCTTCAGAGTCAAAATGGCTTTGCATATTCACTTAAAATCCCGTCACCAAGTTAATTTGAGGTGAAATCTGTCAGATTCTTTAAAGCCATGTCACTGAAACACATTTTCCTTGAAATAGCTAGAAGAGTCACAAACCAAGTCAAGTATCTGACATACATACTGTACTGTACATACACACAGACACACACACACACACACACACACCCACACACAGGAAAAAAGCCTTTTGGACATATTGGAGATAGAGAAAATATGAATAACTTTACCTCTCAAATAGTCTCTGGTTATATGTCTTATATACACTTATGTATACACAAAGATATGTACTTAGGACATCTTGAAATACTATTTACAATCTATGATCAAAAGTGATTGTACACTGAGTGACCGTGTTGAGCAAATTGTGCTTTTCTAACTTCTAATGAAAATGCTACAGAACCTCTGCTTGTTAAATCAGGGTTCACATTCCATCAACTAACCTGCCTACAGTAAGCATGTTTTTAGTTTTGGCTAACTAGTAGCAAACTTGATTATCGTTAACTATTGTACACTTGAATTCATCGTTTCTTTTGATATTGTGCAGGGTATATAGATCGGACCCATACTCGAATATTGCTTGTGAATGAATAAAGAAGGAATCTCAGTTGCAAAGCTAAGGGATGCTCCTCCTTCCCCAATGATTTAGTGCAAGTGATGTCAGGTATGCAGTAGCTGCAAGTCTGGTGAAGTTCCTATATTCAGACAAAACACCATTGTTGCCCCGTTCCCAGTTTTCGTTAAGATCCTCGATCTTTCTTTAGTTGCTCATCCAAAAACACCCCTGACAAATAGCTTTTCTCATTATGTTACTATAGATGAGAGGATTTACAACTTTAAAGTTCTAATCCTTAAAATTGTATTGTGATAACAGCAAGTATGTGACAGAGCCGATGGGCGCAATGATGGGCTACAAGGGAATTTTGGAGTTGTGGACACAGTCGGCATTGCAGGTCATGTGATGCCCACTGGCCCAAAAAGCTTCCCATCATGGCTGGATTGATTCATCAGTGGGCCCAGGGGCAAGAATGTGCTGTTAGGCCGCTACTGACCCCCACCTACCGCTCTTTGGTAGGTGGGATTTGGAGGATTCCCTCTGACCAATCATTGGTCTGCATTGTTTTAACTCCACCTTTAGTATTGGTTCAACTTGCTTGGCACCTCGACTGACGTGTTACCAAAAAAAGGACCAGGTACTATTCACAACTTTAATGAACTGAACTGGACTGCTTTGTGGAAACGCGACTTTAGAAGACATGGCCAGAAGCTTTGCTAAGAATGCAGAGCCTGTTGATATTGTTCTTAAATTTGGCAAATTTGCAATTTATCAAAACCAGTTGACATGCAGTAAAGTCAGGGCTTTGGTGGCCCCTCAGGGCCTGGGCCCCCTTGGCAGTTAACCACTTTGCCCAGTTGGTAATCCAGCCTTGCTTCTCATACACAATAATTCCTCAAAAAACAAGATGATGACTAAATTTGTTTTGAGTGCCATACACTCTGACATGATACTTTGTGTTATCACAATTTGATCCATTAGGTCAAATGAAATGTCCCCTTGTGCGTGGGTTATGCAATTTGAATTCCGGTTGGTAAAGGCAGACTCCGCCACAAACAATTAATACTAATGTAAAGAGAGGCAATTAAAAACTCCAAATACTTTGAATGGCTAAAAATGTTGGTTAATCGTAGCAAAAATGGCGTTTCAAATAAATAAAATGGTTATACTCTATCTATGTTATACTCTTGTAATGTTAATACTCTCATTTTAGATCATCACTACAACATGTAAAGCACACTCAGCACAGCTAAATACACAGCCTGGTTGGAAATGGTATCCATTTTTATATGTGCATGTAGCTAGTGACGTCAAACAAAATGGGTTCAACAAGCCTTTACCACCTTAAATACACTAGAAAGAAGTGTGTGTGTGTGTGTGTGTGTGTGTGTGTGTGTGTGTGTGTGTGTGTGTGTGTGTGTGTGTGTGTGTGTGTGTGTGTGTGTGTGTGTGTGTGTGTGTGTGTGTGTGTGTGTAAAAAGAGTAGAAAGTATTAGAAGTAATAAGCTACGATATTAAATTAGCATCATAAGCTGCAGACCAAACTGTCAAAAGCCGATGTGATGCACGATGGAACAACGCGCCTTAATAAATGCTTTGAATTGACTTTGCTGTTGTGTAATGGATGGAAATGCCTTATTTTGTACATATTTTAAAATCCCTATGATGGCCTGGTTCTGGTATGGATATTTATTTAACATGCTGCTATGCATCACCAGTCAAGAGAATATTGTCCAAAGATCACTGCTTGGAGTAGTATGTGAAGACGTAAAGGCAGTTGATTAAGCTGAGGTAAGGTGAAGTGCTTTTTTTTGTTATAAACCAGAAGTTTAAAATGTAAAGTTACAATAGAACACAACCACTTTGGCAACACACTCGGCAAATGAGAAATAATGAAAAAAAAAAAAAACTCTGCCTCACTGACCTATGGCACAAGCATTTCATATCACAAAAAGTACATATAAAGTTACATCACTTGCACTATTCTGAAATCGACTACACTATAGGAAAGGCAGACAGAAGCACTTTTACATAGCTTTGGACCAAGTTAGTCCACGGCAAAGCTACAATACATAATGTATGGATATATCTGTAGATCTTTTTTCCTTAAATATACTCTTAAATATGTGACTTTGGAGGAAAGAGAGAGAAAATAAAAAATTTACCAGTACATTCACGACAAACAATTCATCCGTCAAGGGGAAAAGTACAGGAGGACTTGGTGAGATGAGTCTTATAGATCCAGGCCGAGTCGCTCAATCTCCTCAATAAGAAAGTCGATGTCCTGGAAGGTAGCGGCGGGATTTGAGATCACCATGCGGAAAAAGTTGACCTTGTCTCCTTGTGGTTGGTAGCTGACCATGGTTGTCCCGTACTCCATCATCCTGGCCTTTATCACTGGAGCCACCTGAAAGAGGCAGTAAATACAGAATTAATTCATTTGGGCTGGTGAGTAGGTTTATCTACTACTAAAACAAATTAGATGGCTAATCAAATGAGTTGTAGGGTCAGTTTTTTTACATTTAGAGTCCGAATTGTGAGCATAATAGATGTTCCAGGGGGAGCTGTGTCTCTGGATTTAGCTGCTTGTTCCCCTTGGACAGAGCCAGGCTAGCTGTTTCCCCGTGTTGTCAGTCTTTATGCTAAGCTAAGCTAACCAGCTGCTGTATGCAAATGTTGAGTGTCAGTCCTTCAAACAATCTGTAGTCTGCAATACAAATATAATTCAAAGAAACTACACACAAAATGTAAAGTTTGTTGGGGTACATATGAAGTTACATAGCAAGCAGCTTACAAACACTAGACTAAATTAGATTTTATTTCAACGGGGCATTTTGCAGAGTACTTTTAGTCAAGTAATAACAGAGTATTTTTTACATTGTGGTATTGTTGCTTATACTTAAGTAAAGGATCTAAGTACTTCCTCCACCACTGGTTTAGAGTATACTGTAGCTCTCATTACACAGTCATTTATTCCTTCTAAATCTCTTGCACGTGTCCTGCTGCGGTTTCTCCAAAATAATCAATCAGCAGCTGCAGATTTCTGTCAAATCAGTCTTTTGACAATTTTCCAGTTATCCTTTAGAAGTAGTCATTAAAGCAAGAAAGCTCCCTCAGTTTAGACTTTTCCTCAACATTACATCATCCCTCAATCGTAGTGTCAGAGTCTGTGGAAAAAGCGTGAGCTGTCCAAACACTTCAGTGAAGCGTATCCACTGCGTTTTTTTTCAAACTTTAGAAAATAAAAAGGAAATCTCTCCATTTGATTTGATATGATAAACTATTTATGGTGGATGGTTTTACAGAGAAAGAGAGCTCTTTGTAGGGCTGGCACGTACACCATCTGTTTGTCCTAATTGTCAATTAGTATGCCCCTGCTGCTGTGGGATCCTCTGAATGGCCGCCACTTTAGCTAACTGAATAGCCTCACTGACTAAGTCAGGCCTGTGAAACCCTCCCTCTGTGACAGTGTAGCTTGTATTTTAAGACTGTCACAATTTATTTTTTTGGGGATTCTTTTTTGGGCATTTCAAGGCCTTTATTTGACAGGACAGCTTAAGACAGGAAAGGGAAGAGAGAGGGGGAATGACACGCAGCAAAGGGCTGCAGGTTGGAATCGAACCCACGGCTGCTGCGGTAAGTAAGTAAGTAAGTAAGTAAGTAAAGTTTATTTATATAGCACTTATCACAGACAGAGTCACAAAGAGCTTCACAGGCCAAATAAATACATTATAACAATCGCTAATCATAAAAAGCACAATAAATTACAGTAAATGATAGTAAAACACAAAAGCAAGGTGTTTTTAGTAGATATTATAGTCAGGCTTCTTATCTCCGCTCACAAACCTTGTGCAAGTGTTTCTTTCTCTCCTCTTTGTCCTCCATGTAGCGGATCCCAGGAGGGAGGTACCAGAAGCAGACGTTGGTGTGCTGAGGCTGTGGGAACACAGAGACGAGAGGAATAAACATGCCACATAAAGCATATACCTACAACTATAAACATATAGATATATACAGTACACATATGTATACACACATACTTATTAATCATCCTTGCCTGAAATCCTACAGTTACCCCAAAATAAAAAAAGTGCTGAAAGTAACCGTAGCCCATCCATTTCTCCAAGCCAGAGTGGATTGTGTTAGAAAACGGCTTTCCACAACTCAAAAAGGAAATCCATTAGGTGTTCCCAGCATCAGACAGGTAGCTGCCGCCTCCTCAGATACTCTCTATATGTCTGAAAGCCAACACAGCTCTATTTTTTGGCATCTGAAGCCCTGCTGGAGCAGCCTGCCTGCCTGCGAGTTATAAAGCATTCAACAGCTGACTAGCCATGCACACCAGCCTCATTTATTCAGCCCGGGATGGCTTGGCTGTAGTATATTCAACATCAGATTGATGTAATGGCTCAATGGGAGGTACAGACAAATGAACACCTGGGCCGATGCCCAGAGGACTTGGCTTTTTCCCACCACTCTCTGGGTTATGATGCTCTTAGCCTTTTGTGGCTGAACAGGAAACAATAAGCCTTAAGTATTAAAGAGCTTTTACTATAAATGACTCTGGGTGTCCTAGCACTCCTTTTATAACAAGAGTTTTTAGTTTAATAACCCCATCATACCCACATATGTTTGGGCTGTTGTAGTTTTGCTCTGTAGAGGATATTTCAGACACAGTGCTATTCATATGCATATGAGCAATTACAGGCCGTTATGCTATTCATTAAACATAATAGCAGCACATTATATTGGCAGCTAGCGGTAAAAATGGCATTCTTCCAACACAAAGCAAGAGCACACTGCGTGTCAATGAAGTCACCCATAATGACACTGAATACACAGGGGTAAAAGAAGCATCAGGGACTAATGTGAGCTACTTTTCTCTGACTATGCGGATGAATAACTGCGTGGAGAGTGAAAGTAAAATGTAGACATACTTTCCCATCAAAGACCATCTCGTATCCTTCTCTGTCTTTGATCTTGTTGTAGAGGTACTCCGACAGCTCCAAACACTTGTCAATCTGAGCCTCAAACCCAATGGTGCCCTGCCGAAGAAAAGATTTGAATCTGTTAGATTTGAAACGTTTATTTAGACTAATGAGTATTATGTGATGACTAAACAAGAAGAGAAGGGACAGGCACAAATCAAATTTTTCTGCAGGAAAATTGGATAGCAATGTCCAAAATGTTCATTTAATTCAGTCTCTTCACACTAATACATCTGTTATATATATATATATATATATATATATAATGTTAAAAACATCAAGTCAAAAAGCAACATTAAAAGTGCCAAAACAAAATCAAAGCAAGTACATTAGAGCTTGAATATCCAAGACTTGAATAGAAGACAAAAAATAGGGATTTGACGCCAATGAAATGAAGTAAATCTTTTACACTACAGCAAAATATTTTTCAGTCACATCAAGTTTTCCATTTTCTTTCCTGTGAATAGTTAAAAAGTAAAAAAAATATATATGTTTTTGAGGAAAGAAATCTCTGATACCACTGGTGTTACTATTTTTGTAATATAAAGTAAAGGCAGACATCACACACTGACTAAAGGCATAACTTAAGGACGTCCATCACCACAAAATCATTCTGCATTTCAAAGAACTGCATGCAAATATAAGCAAGAGAGCACATGTTACAGTTACCTTAGCTCTCCACATGAGCCACAACTTGAAGATGTCTACGTGGCGTCCACACTGCAGCGCTTTGTCTCCGGTGTCGTAGGACAGGTCGTAGTGTTTGTCCTGCTGGAACAGGTAGCAGGCGTGCATCTGGTTGCAGTTCTGCATCAAACCCTGTGAAATCACATCCACAATGTGTCTTATTAACCACAAGAAAACAAACAAATATTCACTTGTTTGTAATATGTGACGATGAGGCCTACCTCCTCTCTGACCAGCAGGGCTGAACACTGCAGAGGGACTGACATCATCTTGTGTGGGTTCCATGTTACTGAATTGGCCCTGCAGCCAACAGAAAACAACCACAGTGCATCGTGACTTCAAATGCTCATAAGCTTCTTGTCACCCCACCAAAAAAAATGTCACTTGCCTCTCAACTCCATCCAGCTTCCACCTGTGTTTCCGGGACATGAGGAGACTTCCTCCCCACGCACCCTAACAGGACAGACAGATGACAAATAACATAGAAGTTCAACCTTTGATTAGAGGGGCATTTCACTGATTTTAGATGCAAAGTCAAGTCAGTACTCAGCCTGTGAAAACAGCTGTATAAAGTCTTCTGTTGCTCTGGTAGAGCTTCGTCAAGTTTGAGAAGAGTGACGCAGGTGTGGAGGGTCTAACCAGGGACGTAGCACAAGATTCTGGGCCCTGTAGAAAGACATTCTCTACGGGCCCTTCCCCACATCCACAGCTATTCATTTTAGCATCTTTTTGGGCCCTCCTCACAACAAGGGCCCTGGGTATCAGTCCCCTTTCCACCCCCAGATCGACACCCCTGGGTCTAACGCCGCGTTCTATTTGTCCACCGAAGTTGATCTGCGAGTCGTTTTCTGGAGTTACGAACCGGAAGTTGCAAACGGAACGCCCCCGAGGTCGTATATACGACTCGTCAAGTCGACTGAACTTAGGAGTTCACTTTCAAAGATAGCTACTTCGTGCATCACACGTAAGTAAACATTGTGGTTTTCTACAATTTTAAGCACTTGTCTTTGTTGTAACCAAACGAAGAAGTCGTACACATAGCACTGTATACCGTTACCTATAGGCATGTCGCTACAGTCTTATGAGTTAAATACCGCCTAATTAGTTATTTTGTAGGTTGTGCAGCTGAAATTGACTAGACGCTCCATGTTGCTATGCTATGACAACAATGGCTAAGCCGAGTCTTGAAAGCAGAGCAGTAGCCTAACGTTAACGTTAATCAAAACGGAATATTCAGGTATCAAACTGAAATATATTTGTGTAATATGTCAATAACTGGGTGAATAGAATCCTAAATGTAACTAAAAATGTTACAACATGTGTTGACCTGGCTACCTGGTTAGACACTTCCCCCACCCTGAACACAAAGGAAACCACACAACAAATTCCAAAGGCAATCGTTTTTCTCAGGGATGCTGCTTCAGACGTATGTGCAGAACACCCATGTGGCTGCCCAAGGCAGGAAGATGACAATGAGTAGAATCCTTTTCAGGGTTGAAAGTTTCTAAATACATTTACTCTATTGCAATTGATGTATCATTTTTATATTCTGTGTGTACTAATAAAAATGGTTTCCCTAAATTGAATGCTTCCCCTTTTTGTAGCCCACAGTATGGTTTTGAGTTTTTGTTTTGAATAAATGAAGTGAAGGCTTAGATAACATGCAAGTAAATATTTATTAGCAATAAAGAATACTAAATGAGAAACATGGAATAAAAAATAAGATATATACAACTTAACAAACTATAAAGAAATTGAATAAAATATATATATATATATATATATATATATATATATATATATATACACCTTAACAAACTATAAAGAAATAGAGGGGAGGATGACAATTTGGTCAAAATTTCTCCAGCATTCGTGTCATCAGGCTCTCGAAGCCCTGCTGGGAAGACCTCATCTGTTCCATGGTCTCCTGGTGGCGCTGCTGGCTGGCCATTTGCGTTTCTATCTTCTTCCAGATTTAGCTGATGAACCACACACTGGGATTGTAGCTCTCTGTACCCTTGAAGAGCTAGCGCAAGAGCGACTTTCCTTTTCCTGGAAGTGTCCATCTTTTCTCCGACTCGTGGTATTGTGTGCCAAACAGTGTTGCCAACTCTTTTCCAATGAATGTCGCTAGCACAAGTTCCCAAAGTCGCTAAAAGTCGCTAGATGACGTCATGTGCTCATTTGCATATTTTATATATTTATATATTACGCAATCATTTGTATTGAGAATGAGGACATACGTCACGATTTGGGAGGGGTCTGAGCCATGGATGTATTAAGAGAGAGCCCGTCGGCCATTTTTGGGTGCCTACACTATCGGTTGCCAGGGGCAACATTGTACGTGCGAGCGACACAGAGACGGACCTGAAAATTATTACCACGGTGTTTAAACTTAAGAAAATTAAGAGGAAATGGAGAAAAAGGCAGCAAAAGAAAAGGGACCTTACAGGGAGAAACTTACTACCAGCGCCAAGCAGAGGTATTTAGAGAAGCTGGCTGATATCAACCACGTCGACCCATACGAGCTGCTGGCAGCACAATGGAACAGAGACTGGACTCTTTACCACCTTTACCACAAACAAAGCAAGCAAGAAAGGTTAACACGTTGAACATTTGAACAGCTTATTTACGTGCGCTTATTGCCTCGTGTGCGCTGATGACCTCATCTGGTGACATTTCCGAATGCCTTCCTACATTTGTTTAATAAAAGCGGGCTTTCCACACAAACAAACGTGGCCTACATGTGTCATTAGTATGAGAAAGAAATGAGATTTTAACGGTGTCTGGGTTCGGACAGAAAAATTCGGCCGATCCATGCTCTAACCTACGTGGAGATTATTAATTACTTGGTTTTTGGCATCAGTTATTACACTATGCAAGAATTCAAAAGCATGAAATCCTTGGAAAGCTACGAGACTTTCTGCTGCGGCTGGGTGCAAGACTTGGTCATCTACAAGCCCCAAAACACAGAAGATATTTGTGCTGATAGTTACATTAATGCACTGTTCATTCTAAAGCACCTTAAAGATGTATGGCATCTTATATATTTTACACTGTGTCACCCCCTGTCATGTAAATGTGTTAGATGAAGGACATGTTAGTCACGTAAACTAATTTGACATGTCAAAATTTGCACTATACGAAAAAACTGTGACACGTGGTTCCTACGATTTCCACGAAAATCGTGTGAGGAACTGAATCAGTTTTTTTACACAGCAGTGTGTTCCAGACATTCTAAAATAGTTAATTATCTTGAATCTAGACTATAGAAAAACAGAAGAACCTCCTCTGCTACCAACACAAACAATGAACATGAGCACCTAAAAATGGCGGAAGGGGGCGGGGCGCTGTGTCGTGACCACATCTCCTCATTCTCAATAAAGCTTAGTGGTTGTGTCAGCAAGGTAGATGGAAACAAATTGAAACAAATGTTTAGCCAAATAATCACAAATTCAATACAGGAATTTATTTTACCTTATAATTATATATATATAACATCTAGTTGCATTGTGGGAAATGTAGGATCTAGGGGTTTTAGCAAGGGGGCAGGCTTCTCTCCTCAGAGCAAAGCCACGATGGCGCCATTTTATGCTAACCCTATCCATCACCCCCAAGGGGGCAAGCCTACCTCCTCAGAGTGAAGCCTCTTATGGCGCCATTTTGATGCTAACAAACCATCACCCCCTGTTAGCATCCCATTGACTGCAATTAATTTTGGCGTCACTTTGACAGTCAATAACTTTACATCTGAAGCGTTTAAAGACTTCATTTGACCATTGTTTATTTCTAAAGAAACACGACAATGTATAAAAGGCTCCATTACCTTGTACCTCACGTTATGGCTCCGTAACAGACGTTTTAGTAAAAATAGGCTAACGATTGTGTCACAACCACGCGACTTACTGTCGCATAGTAGAGGAATTACCGTATAGTACAGGAGAAGCTCGCAGGCAGTTTCGATTTACATTAGCTGTTTAAGTTTAATTGCTACTATTAACTAGCATTTTAGTTAGCAATAGCCTGTGCCTATGTTATCTCCTTACATATACCTACGCTCTCCGTCTCTGCAAGATTGGGAATGATTGAGATATCTCTTGGCACAGCTACCAGAAGACTTACAACGTTCAGACACGTTGCTCACGTCACATCTACGGCGGCAAGCTCAGTTTGCAGCTGCGCAGTAACGCTCAACCATCACCAGAAAAATGCTTCTAACAGACTTCACTCGTCTCCGTCCAGAGCAACGGGATATGTTGGTCCAGTTTATATACTGTCTTTGATCACCCCCCGTTAGCATTCCATTGACTGCCATTCATTTTGGCGTCACTTTGACAGCCAATAACTTTACATCTGAAGCGTTTAAAGACTTCATTTGTCCATCGTTTATTTCTAAAGAAACACAACAATCTATAAAAGTCTCCATTACCTTGTACCTCACGTTAGGGCTCCGTAGCAGACGTTTTTATAAAAATAGGCTAACGATTGTGTCATAACCACGCGACTTACTGTCGCATAGTAGAGGAATTACCGTATAGTACAGGAGAAGCTCGCAGGCAGTTTCGACATACATTAGCTGTTTAGTTTAATTACTAATGTTAACTAGCATTTTAGTTAGCAATAATTAGCCTGTGCCTATGTTATCTCCTTACATATACCTACGCTCTCCGTCTCTGCAAGATTGGGAATGATTGAGATTTCTCTTGGCACAGCTACCAGAAGACTTACAACGTTCAGACACGTTGCTCACGTCACATCTACGGCGGGAAGCTAAGTTTGCAGCTGCTCAGTAACGCTCAGTAACGCTCAACCATCACAGGAAAAGTGCTTCTAATAGACTTCACTTGTCTCCGTCAAAAACAGCGGAGTCACTGGGTCCATTTTACATACTGTCTTTGGGTTTTAGAGCTTTGCTTTTTTTTTTTTAGATTAGATTCAACTTTATTATCCAGGTTCAGATACTGAGACAACGAAAATGCAGTTTAACATTTAACTAGAAGAGCAAAAAGCTGTAATGTTCATATTTGTAGAGGTATAAAAATAAACAGTAAGGGGTATATATGAATACACTAAGATATATATATTATCAACAGTAGTTTTAGGGAGCAAAAGTCAGCATATCTAAGCCTCTGCTGCTCTGATTTAGACCATTCTTTTAAAATCTGTCTCTTCAAGTTCCCCAACCTTTACAAAACCTCTGTAGTCTACTAAATCCCTGGAGTTCCACTAGTTGAAGCCAGAACAACGCTGGTTTTTATAAAGCAATTTTTTTTAAATAATCTGAAAATTATTATGATTTTGCATAATAGTATTGGTTTCATAAACACACGATATAAACAAATATCTCTAATAAGAATCACTCAAATGTAAAGCTGCAATATGTAATACTGACAGCTAGTGTTTAAAATAGTTACTGCAGTACAAATTCAAAATACTGGAGAGAGTCGTCTCCCCCGCCCCTCCTCCCCAGACTCGAAGCTCACGTTGGTTGCCAGGCTGAGACCGGAGCATCCAACAATGTTGCTAGACGCTTGTCTCTCATAGCCAGACATTACTCCACAGCACAGCGGAGTAGCTAACGTTAGATGCTGGTTATACTGACAGTCATAAAGGCCCATGCTCATGCGGAGCTCAGTACCCAACTGACAGACACACTTTTTTGGCTTAGAATTATGGTAGGAACCGCTAAAAACACAACATCACTGTCCTCTCCATTAACCAACTCAGCGTCCTTCTGGGCTCTAAGCTGTCTCCATCTTTCAAATATATCTCCAATATTTACCCGGGGTTGGTAACATTAACGTCTCTAGTCACGCAATTATTAGAAACATGCCGTTTTTTTAGGTTGGGTAGAATCTATCTCCGTTGATCCTGTTTGTTTGTTTAGCTACTGCTTTCATGGCTGTACTAACATTACAGCTGGAGCACGCTGGGTTTACGGTTTTACAGGTCTATCTGGCAACCTGGCCTGGCTGTCAAACTGGGCAGTTGATAACAACACACAGGCCAAAACCGTTCTCTTAATACATCCATGGCCAAAACACAAACAGAACTTCCGTCATGGAGAAATTCCATCATGGAACGTAAATTTCAAAAGGAGAAAATACTGGCATTAGCATTGTTGTCAGAAAATATAGTATTTCAACTTAGCATGTTTCCTTAATATCTGATGATGCATTGGGGTCATTTTTGGATTTATTACAGTAGGCTAAATATATTATTGGACCTTTAAATTCTAAGAATTGTGAGCATAATATGTAAATTTTCACTATTTTCTGACAATTTATAGACCAAACGATTCATTAAGAAAATTATTGGAAGAATTAAATAAAAAAGAATTATAAAAATAATTGAGGAGTTTTAGTTTTGCATGAGAGTCTAATTCTTCAGTTTAAACATTGGCACTGTTGTACGCTTTCAAAAATGTCTAAATGTCAGAAGCTTGTGTAGATTTCCTTTCTCCAAAAATCACTGGCTTTCAGGACCTCATCATGTTTACTACCCAGAGTTAACCCACCAAACACTCTCATTTCATGGGAAGCTGCATCCACAACAGCACATATCCAAACAAAAGCAGCCAGTGCCACAACACTAAAAAGCAGGATGTGTTTCCCATCTCAGCCAGTTGAGGAATGATAGATAAGGCCATTTATGTCTCTTAATAGAGGTGTCCCCCTGTCAGGACTAAATCACCTTCATTAATGGATAGAGTTCCTTCAGTGAGAGGGCCCATGATGGCAAAGTCAGGGGAGGAGATGATTTACAGCCTCTGTTCCAG
Source organism: Gymnocephalus cernua (assembly GCA_023631565.1). Taxonomy (NCBI): domain Eukaryota; kingdom Metazoa; phylum Chordata; class Actinopteri; order Perciformes; family Percidae; genus Gymnocephalus; species Gymnocephalus cernua. The sequence continues at coordinate 24,743,733 of CM042446.1, forward strand.
TTTTTCTAATCCCCAGTGTTAGATAGGAAATGGCTGGCTCCTATCTGGGTCAAACGCCAGCAGTTAGAGGCGAAACAGACATAATAGATTTGTCAAACTCACCGGTGAGCTCAGTATTTCTGTGTTTTCCTTCACTAAAACCCCTACTGTGGAGAAATATTGTGCACCACGGACGTTTTGGGTAGAGTTTTTAAATGAGGCAACAGGAGATTTTATGCAGATTCCATACAAAAAGTAAATTTGTTTTACTCACATCAACGTGCATCCAGATGTTGTACTTTTTGCAGATGTCAGAAATGGCGATGAGAGGGTCAAAAGCTCCGTACACTGTTGTTCCAGCAGTTGCACTTACAAAGAAAGGAACAAAACCCTGCAGAAGCACAAGCGTAATTAAAAGCAGCTCATAACAATGCAAATATGTTTCATCATCAGTGCAGTTTCAGTTGACTGAATACCAGAAAACCAGGCTGTATGAAGTGATATCTGCAGTATTTATTTATTTTAGTATTTATAGCTGTTATTAATGTTACCTTCTGTTTTGCCTCCAGTATTCTCCTCTCAAGGTCAGCTGGGATCAATTTACCACTGCAATAGAAAAAAAAGCTTCAGTTGCGACTTGTTGATGGAATCATCAGTGGTGGAAGAAGTATTCAGACCATTTACTTATGTGAAAGTACCAATACAACAATGTAAAAACACTCCATTACAAGTAAATATCCTGCAGCTAAAATCCTACTTAAAGCTATAGTGCGTAGTTTCTCCCCCCCCCCCCCCCCACCCCCTCCCCCCCATTAGGAATTCTAAGTAATGACAACAAAACTGTCAGCGCAAATTTAATGGGAGAGAAAAAAAAGATTCTGCTACAGAAATGTTCATTTTTCTGGGACTTTTTTTCAAATCTTTGCTATTATTTGTGAAATATTTGATAATTGTTCCTCTTTGGGCCTTAGACTGTTATTTAAATGAGACGTGGAGAGGGCAAATGGCTCTCAAAGACAAATGAAAGTTGACAAAGGGCCCCAACTAGACATACATTTTTTGTTGCTTCGCTCTTTGATCTTGTATAAGCTTACCACGTGTCGTTTTAGGTCAAGTCTTTCTCTGCAAAGTAACTAGTAACTACAGCTGTTGTGTAAATGTAGTGGAGTAAAAGTAGATTCAATTCGAGGCTGACTTTACCTTTCATCTGCTTTGATGCAGATCACACTCTCTGTCCCGATGCCAAGAGCTGCCGCGCCTTTTTTGATTGAAAAATGGCTCTGAAAGATGAAAAAATTAAAGAGAGATTGTGTTTAACCAACAGTACTCCAGGTTACAGGAAGGAGGGGGGAAATGGGAATTTTATGTATATAAAGAATGTATCAAACAGCTTTGATGTTTTTTTGCCCACAGCATTTTTCAAATAACCTTTAAAGATGAAGGAGGTGACATATAATGTGACAGAAACACCAGTCACTTTGTGTCCTTCTGCGTCTGACCCAAACACACATCAAGCACAGCCACAGCTAATGTGCAAAACTATTTGAGGTTATTCCTGCAGCCGAGAGGAAGATCTTTGACTTTTGATTCAAGAAAACCGTTCAAATAGTGATCAATGTTCATTATCTGATTCAATAAGACACATATTGACAATTGAATTGAAAACAAATGCCTACATGTTCGGATGTGAAGGCCACCAGTCTGGGAACAGATGACATTCCTTTCTCCTTCACTTCAGGAAACATCTTGAAGCGAGCCAGCAGCATGGCATACATATTAGAAATAGCCCCACCTAGAGGACAGACAGGGCTCAGTGATTTACAGCCACTCAGTGTCATAACTGGCAAGTCTCATGGGAATGATGCAGCGCTTCAGAACAGAGTTTAAAAATGTCTGTGCATGTTTGAAATAATCAAACAACAACAAAAATCCTGTCACAGGATCCACAATGTCAGAGCCAATCACAGTCTTTGTCATCAAATTCTCCAATGATCGCTCCTTGTCACATGTCAAACAGAAAAGCATGGGAGAAATTAAAGATTGGAGGGTGACTAGAAGGGGGAGGCTTCAGTTGGAAAAAATATTGTATGCTAATTGGGTTTGAAACGAGTTCCATTAATATCATCAAAATGCAAATTGACACATTACAGCACACACACACACACACACACACACACACACACACACACACACACACACACACACACACACACACACACACACACACACACACACACACACACACACACACACACACACACACACACACACACACACACACACACACACACACACACACACACACACACACACACACACACACACACACACACACACACAGGCGGTTCCATTTTCAGTGAAACAGAGGGGTGGTGGGATTGGCGTCACCTTACATACCAGGAGAGAAAATGCCATCTCCTCGCCCATCCGGCCAGCCAATGATCTCCCTCATCTTCTTCAGAGTGACGTATTCCAGCAGCACAAAGACAGGAGCCACCTCATAGGTGAACCTGCATTACACAAGGGGCATCACACGGTGTTGGTTAATGTTCTATGACTCATCCCCGAAAAATAGCCAGTAAACGGACATTTCTATCCCTGCAGTATGGGTGTTTAGAGTTGAAATTGATGGCTCTTTCAGAGGTAGATAAACCACTAAATCATTCAAATTCTTGAAGGACAAAAAAACAATATTTTGTGTACTAAACATGTAGAGTTTAATGTCGATTGTAAAGGCTCCACCTTCATTTCTGAAGAGGCAAATTTGCACTGATGCTTCTAAACAAAATGTACCAGCATCCATTTCTTTTTCCCACGTCGCAGGCCACATTTCACAAACCCAAATGTGCTCTCTGTTGTACAGAAGTCTCACATTTTCATTATCGTGGCTGCACTAAAAAGTACATTTCCCGCATGCGCCCCGTGATATATTTTTCTACTAATACATGGTTTATTAGCTGCAGTAATTTTTAAACCTCCCGTGTCAACAGCAGGCTTATTTTGCAGGGCCTCACAGTTGCCAAGGCAGCCTCTTACAGAGCTTATCACCCCAAAAACACACACCAAAATTAGCTTGAGATTAGTGTGAATTTAATTTCAGGGCAAATTTTCTCCCCTTGAATCCCAATAGAGATTAGACATGAGGGGGAGGGATAAAAGGCAGAGGTGGGAGGGGTGCAGAGGGGGTGTAAGGAGGGGGGTCTGCCTTTCATTTCACCCTTTTCATTTGCCATGATTGAGTGAAAAAAAAGAAGCCACTATCAGCCCGTGCAGACGGCATATGGATGGACCGGAAATGGAATTCATTGTCATTATCATTATCACCATTTTTAATCGTGATTAAGCATGGGCCCCACATACTTACATATTGGTGTTGGCAGTGGATGTTAGCCAATCAGCTGCTAGTCCAACCATGTCTAATCCTGTAGAGAGCTGATTGAAGTACCTGGGGTGGGCTGAAGGAACAGGAGCAAAAGCAAAATAAGAGAGGAAGGGTGTGAGGCTGCAATTTGATCATTTGATCTCATGAAAGGAAAATTAAAATGTGCTTTTCATGTGTTGATGCTGAGTTTTGTGCAAAAGGCACAGAAGCTGTCATCTTCTAAACACTTTAATTGCAGGTTAGAAATGCAGCTGCAGTGACGTTTTAAGTCATCTTGACAAATAACGAAAGCATTTGGTGCTGCATGGGAAATGTAGTAGGAAGTGGAGGGTATAAACACGCCCAAATTGAGTTTTCCCACCTTTGTGTTATAATACAGGCTTTTAAACAATTAAAACTTAATGTTTCCTAAACAAGGTGATTCATAATGCATGTCTAACACTTTTATGTTCCTTTATTTTATATTATAAACATGCAATGTAACACTTTACTTTAACCCTTCCGATTTAGCATTCATAAGCAGTATATAAACATTTACTGTAATAAACTTTTTATAACACACTATAATGTAGTTTCAAGCAGTTTGTTAATGCATTTGTCAACAACTTCTGTACAACTCCTCCCATAAGTGGACGGTTGTGTACAGACAGATAATGAATGACATTATGACAATATAGTAAAGCCAGTTAATAACATCTCCATGGGTCTGAGATGGGGGGCGTGTGTCAGTGAGGAGAGAATAATGGTTGGCCTATGAAGCCTGGTTATTAGCTTATTATCTCCCATTTGGTGAACCAGATTTACTGCGTCACTGCATTTATCGGTCTGGTGGTCAGGAGGAGGAGGAGGAGGAGGAGGAGGAGGAAAACTTCCAGGTTGATTTTTGATAGACATCATCTATTTTTTTTATTTTTAATCGCAGGCTTTCTTTGTTTTATTCTGTCTTCAATAGGCCCTTATGTACATGTTTGAAGTATATCCTTCAAGAAAAATGCGTACTCACCTTGTATTAGCCAATTAGTGATTTTCTGATATATTTTATCATCTTTTACTATTTTAGTTTTTCTGTGTTATAATTTAGGACTCTGTGCTATTTAGAGTTATTTCCCCTATATATGTTTGATCATATTTCTGTTCATGATATCAAATGCATTTTATGATTTCGACATATAGACACATAGAAAGGCAGCAGGCCGGATATTAGGCCTACATGTATTTAGAAAGGGGCAGCTGTTAAAGCGGGGAATATTTCCTAACATGCCAAAATTAAACAGCTTTTTTTTTTTTGCATATTTGAAAAGTCAGAAATAAAGCAGGTTATTTATCAAGCATGTACCCAACATCCAGGCCTGACCTGTTTTGATGGCGTATTTGAGAGTAGCGCGACAGCTGATCAAGATATCATCCAGAGAGGCCGGCTCGCCCTGCAGCTCCCAGTTGTTCATCTGAAGCAGCTCGTTTGGATAATGAAAATCAATAACCTTCGTGTCCCGGTCGAAAGACTCCACGATGTAGGCCAGTAAAATATCCACAACTTCCTGCAGGAAGGTCATTGTTTTGGCGTCACTGTCCATGGCAGGTAACAGGTCTGTAAATAATTAAATAAATGAATGAATTACAGCAGGGAGACATTTTGTGATTTATGTGTCTGTGGAGAGGAGCCTCGTAAAAAACCGTTTTCATGCAACATTAAGATGCATATGTGTAGGCTTTTTTTTTTTTTTTTTTTTTTAGCTATATGAAAATATCCTGCAGGCCTGCAAAAATGACAAAAAAAACACGTTTCGTAACATTTTTTTACAGGTCTAAAAATGTACTTTGACTGAGGAGAGTTTTTGAAGTTTCTGCGACGCTCAACGCCTCAAAACAGGAGATTCTGCTCTGCTGAAGGTGACCTCTCCGGAAAAACTGCAGAAAATGGTCACCGTAACCACATGAATATTGCAGTTATGAAATCAAAATGAATGGATAGCCTACAGATACTGATTTATTTCATCCAAATAGACATAGACATATATTCTGCCATTTGTTTCCATTTTAGTTCTCATGTGTAGCCTATAGCCTATTTATTCACGCTGGGAACAAATAATAAAGCGGATCACCTCTTTAAAGATCAATAGGCTACATGACATAAAAGTCGATTTGCAAAATGTCAATGCATATTGCCGGATGCTTTTCCATTTATTGAAAAAAAAAAGAATGTTTATGGCACGTTTACACTGAATAAATCACACAAATCCAAGGCAAGGCCAAGCTGTGACTCAATGAGACGGATCAGGAGTTTCATTATACTGATACTGTTTAATATCCAGGTTTACAGCATGCGTTTGTACCTGTTGAATAGAGGTCGGAGAAGACCACAGCAGCTTTGGTGCAGTTGCAGGATTTGTTGCAGCCGCAGGTGCCAGCAGCCTCGGTCTCCGGCGGCTGCTTGGCGGCCGGCTCGGCGGGTTTCTCCACTTCCCCGACATTGAGCAGCGCTTTGGACATCACAAAACAACATTGAGATATATATTTTTTTATCACCCTGTCGATCAGGCCGGGCTGTAAATAGGCTATAGGGTAATGGTGGAGATAACGGGCGCGTCGCCCAAATAGCTTCCCACCCCCCACCCAACCCAACTCCCTCCGCTGTGAACTAACATACCACATAATTTCGATCCAATTCCTCCGGATAATTTCTGGGCCGCCGCTTGGCACCAAGCCCTGGCTGGAACAGAGAGGGGATAAATCAAATAAGGATGAACAGGCTTCAGGTTCAGAGTCCAACTTTAAGATAGAAGCCGAAACACAAAAAGCGCCATGCAAGTTACAGTAAAAGAGCTCTTTAGACGAAATTCTTGCATCCTGCAGGGTGAAACAAGAAAAGCTGTAAAAGCAGATGTTTTCGACTATAGATACAGCAGGCCTGTTTGGATTTTCATTCGGCGGCAGTAACACCGAATGCAGCGCGCTGGCTTGAGACAATGCACTGGAATTAGAGCTGCCGGTCCATCAGAGGTGGTTTGAAAACAAAAAAGCCACTCACGTGTACTGGGGCTCTGACTCCCGGTATTATTGGCCCCCGCATTATCTCCGCCAAGAGACCAGAAACCCTGCGATGCCATTGTTGCCGGTAGTTAGGAGCTGCTGGAGACACTGAGACCGACAGAGCCCATCCACGCGGAGCTGTCCAAAGCTGATGTGGTGCTGAATCTGACCAGAGCTCTCCGACTGCTGGAAACCCAGCCGTGCATCCGATAGACGCTTTGTGCTACAGAAAAAAAAAACCTAATAATAAAACGCGTTTGGTAAAATAAAAAAAAAAATAGAAACACAAAAGGCGTCCACTGTGCTATTTTTGCAGGCGTCCACAGGTGCACTAAGCAAAGAGCAGCGTCCTCCCAGAGAAATCCGCTGGACTTCTGCGGCGCACTCAGTCAGCGCACCACGCGCTCCTCACTACAGAAATATAGTGCAAGAGTTCAGGGTGAAAAAAGGGGGGGATTTCTAATCTGGATGAAAATGTATAATACAAATAGCCAAAAGAAGGTGATGAAAAGTGGGATCAATGAGCAGCTTTATGCTTCAGCTGCTGGTAAATATGCAGCACATACAAGCCATGCCTAATTGCATCTAACCTAAATTCCACGTCACTAAAGCAATCCCATCGTGATTCACTTCAGGTCATGACGAACTGCGTTGCGTCGTGACTGCATAGGCTACATACATCCTCAACATTCTGTCCCCATGCGCGCTGAACTTACCCTCCATACAGACAGTGAATGCCAACTAACACATCTGCCGGCAATTGCAGACCTATTTCTTAGAGACCGGCTGCTCTAATTGCGCGCCTGGTGGAGGAAGCAGTAGAGCGGCGAGGAGACTTGGTGCGCATTGGTCCCTCTCTCCTGTCAGTGTTGGGGCTCGTTATTCCAAAAGTATTTATTACTTGTTACTTGTTTACTTACTGCAGTTTACCTGTTTCAGGGAAAATAATTCCCATGCATATATCTCTTTTTTTTTTGTCGCACATAAATATGATTATCCAGGACTTTCTTCAAGAATCGACATATCCAATTTTTCCCACCCTAAACTATAATAAAAATGGATGGACACTGGTTTGTAGATTCTGTATAGGTAAAAAAAAAGATAATATAAATTTAAATAGTATCAGAGCCTAATTCCACATTACAGTATTAAATATCCAACAGTCATGTTCTGCCATGTTTTCTTATCGTTTAAACACGAACGAGAGCAAAGGGAGCCTGCGGGCATGAGAGCTAGCCTGAGCCACATCTGTTATGATTTATGAATGCAATCGTGTACAACCATTTAATGCCACAAAGACTCATTAAAATAAACGGAACCTTTCGGCAAAGCCATGATAATACTGAAAAACGTATGTATGGGGTTACAGTAAGTCTGTGGTTCTCCAAAGAGGCCTTACATCGATTTATTTTGTTATTTTAGTTGAAGATTTTCTCTGATATCAATTAACTTTAAACAATATAGTTTCTTCTTTCTATAGGATTGCCCATACAAGCATAATTCTATACCTTCTCATCCATGTGTGGGGTTTTGTGGAGCTGGGAGTCTATCCCAGTTGATCCTTTCTTCCTGTCTGTGTTTTGTCTGGATTTATTTGGCTGTATGTGGTCTCTTTTGTGCCAGTGTGTGCAGTCAGCATGTAGTTGGGGATTCACTAACGCTCCCTGTGGGGTTTATGTCATTTATAATGTGACATAAAAGGTCAGAGGTTGAATCTCAAAGAAATGCTAAAGCCAATATGGAAAAGTCTACAAGAAGATATCTGATGTGGGTTGTTTGTTTTTTTTACCACAAAATAACTGCATGAATGAAGTCATCTTTGGGTGAGGAAATGGGGTACAAAAGACAATAAAACAGCTTGGTTATGAGTTAAGGAGGAAGTACAGCATAGCATACCATCACCTCCAAATGAACTCAGGTTGCATGGGGGCAGCTATGCTAAACGTAAGATGAAATTGAACATCACAAGGAATTTGATATATTTGACATTTAAATGAATAAAACAGAAATAACAGCAGAGGAGAATTGTACATTTCTTGTGACAACACCGAAGCCCCCCCCCCCCCCCCCCCAAAGATATACTTTCTTTCAAAATTGATTAAAATGCAAAGTAATGATGGCTTTTGTATTTACATGATCTATAGATATGTTATACAATTCTATTTGATGTGTAAATGGATATGGACAACCTCAAATACAATATTTGACCAACCAGAAGGGAAATTGATACAGCAAAATGAGCAAATGTAGCAATGTCTAATTTACAAATTACATAAATAAAACCTTCATTTACAGTTTTATTATTTACATTTACCCTTACACTGTCTATGCTGCATTTAGATTCATTAGACTGATGGTGATAATAATTATAATCAATGCAGTCAGTGCTTTTCATTTGCCTCAAGGTTTTTCAAGAAGCTGTAATGAATTAAAATAGTCATATATCACATAGCATGATATACAGTATGATTATACATTGACACAGATTATTTGCCAAATGGCTAAAAAGGTTCAGTCATTTGTAGTGTTTAATGAGCCTTCGTCTCTGGGAGGTCTTCCTCAGAATATGTCTGAAGTCATACGGATTGTCCTCCGTCCGACTCTCTGTGGAGGGCATTCTGGGAACTGAGCACCTGTCAACGCAACACAGGAGAGAGCAGTGAACACAGAGATAGAGCACAAAGTAGAAGAAAAAAGAAAAAAAAGCAACGATATATGGTTTGAAAGATTTAAACCAAAAACAGAATGAGAAAGGAAATGAACAGATGTATGTTCAGGGGAAAGATTTCATTTTGTTTATCATCTTCAGCGGCCATTTATCATGTGAGTGGGCTGTCTGAGGCAGTGGCCAGGCAGGACTGGAAAACAGATGAAATTTGTACGTGGATTTGTCTCTTTGACCAACTAGAATGCGAAATGCAGGTGTGACATTTTTGGAAAAAACAAAGAAAGACTCATATAGGTGCAGGAACCTCACAAATGCCACTCTCATACATAGTAGAGTAGTAGTTTTACGCATTTGAATTAGCAAAAGGTAAGGATAGTACTTGGTACTTTTTTGGTACCAATTCAGTCAAGGTTTCAAGCGAGCTGAGCCAACACTAAAAGGTGGCGTTAAAACACTGTAGACTGATTGGTCAGAGAGATTTATCTGTAGTGCGACACGGAACATCCTGCACAAACCCGCGGCTTTTAAATAGCCAAGCTTCAGTCAATTGCAACCGTAATTTACATATACACTAGACCCAGATAAAAAAAAAAAAAAATGGGAGCCTGCAAAACTATGCCATAGACTACCTACACTACGGCGTACAATTGATGAAGTGCCGATGTTACTGTTGTTTGGTTTTTTACGGCAGTTTCACACGACAATCATCTGACAGCTGACAGCTGAGGGGGGTACTTTCCGAAGTGTAAAAAGGAAAAAAGAAAAGCACTGGTACCAAAAAAGTGAGTTGAGTCGAGCAGAGCCGTACCATACAGTGGATAAATGCATTTAAAAGCTTGCTTATAACTCAATATTTGCAGTGATGGCATTAGTGTGTAAACATACACAAATATGTCTGAGTGCAACATTTTAAAGGGGAACTATGCAGTTTTTTTAGCTTTTTTTTAGCTTAATTTACCTTAACTGAACAGCTTCGGAGTCATTGGAATGGTTATATGACTTTTTTTCGAGTTGAATGGTGGTCGTCTCGCTCCCCCCTAGCGCCTGTGAGCGGATAAAACCACCCTTGCAACTTTCGGCCGACGTCTCGCGATGTAACGAATTTCTTCACGGCACTGCACACATACGCCCATTCAGGAACCGGCTAGCTATAAGAACAAGGCAGCGATGGAGTTTTTCACACTATTGTCATGGCTGAGCCAGCAAGAAAGAAGCAGAAAGCTAGCTAGAAAGCATTGTCGGAGGAACAGAGAAAGAGGAAACGGCAGACTATTCCGAAGCTGTAGGGGGGGCTCTATAGAGCAACCTGCGAGCAAAAAGCGAGAAAACAGCAAAGAAATGGCCAAAACTGCATAGCACCCCTTTAAATCAATTTAGTAAACCAAACAATTGGTTTTTACAGCATAACTTTTACTTTGTGAATCAGCAGCAAAGTTTTACTACAGATACAATAAAGTATGTTGTATCATATAGTCACTGTACATGGGCATTACATCACAGCTGGGTAAACATCAAAGAGGCCATTCACAACCTTGACCATGAGGCGTCGGTAAGAGGACCTTTGAGTTACATCATTTTGCCACAAAATAAAACGAAAACAGTGTGCATCATTAAAAACGGAAACCATGATAATGGCTATTTCAGTGTCTGCTTGTATATATGTATATCAGGGGTGCTGATACAGCGTGGCCCCCAAAACAGGAAGTTAACTCTCTAGAGCTGATATGATCGGCCATATTGATATTGAAGGCCAGGTTATGATCCAAAAATGGAAGGAATCAGTAATTACATGGTAGAGATCTGAATTGTTGCTCTTTTCTGGACCATTGATGGACAGTTCTTTTCAGGATTCATAGTTGTATATTTATAAAACAGTTTCTCTGACCTTTTGAATCAATGCTTTTTTTTTTTAAATTAAGCACGTAGGGGACAAGAACATACCTGTTGTCCCCGACAGGTTTGGGAGGCTCTGGTTCAGTGGCGGCCCTCTCTCTGGTCTGTCTACTGGCAGCTGCTGGTGTCAGCTCTGTAGACTGCTTCCTGTCCATGGACCCTCTCCTCTCTGTAGACTGCTTCCTGTCCATGGACCCTCTCCTCTCTGTAGACTGCCTTCTCTCAGGCATGCTGCTGGTTGACGTGTCCTCTGTGGAGATGCAGGGTTCAGACCTGCTGGTGGACAGTTCCCGGTAGTAGTGGTCATCCACATCCAGCAGCTTCCCTGGACTGGAGCACACAACAGATGGGATAAATGAATGTTAGGAGGGCAGACTTTGGTGGCAATCAGACATTCGGCCTCATTATATTTGGTAATTGTTTATATATAGTCTGGTGACCAATATTAAATAGCAGTCTGAAGTGACGGTGGTATCTTATTATAAATTATAGCTTTGTTTGATTTTCCTCCTTTTGTTAATGTTTTCCTGGGTTATATATCATCAATACTAATAAATTCCAGACTAACAATAAAATGTGAGTACCAACTAAATATATATGTGGTTCAGAACTGCCCCAAAACCCTTTATTTGGCATTTATTTTAAAAAGTTGAGGATTGACAAACACAAAAGAATATGAGAAGAATAGGAGTTTTGGAGATAAATAAGAACAAAGAAATCCAACTGATGCATTTCAGCCTTTGCCAACTTCTCACAGAGGAAGAAACACAGAGGCTAAATATAGACTCCTATGGGCACATGATAGCAAGCAAGACTTGATCGATCCCAGGTGTGTCCTCTCAAAGAAACTAAAACATGCACCTCATGCACTCTGTCTTTGTTTATGCTTATTTCTGTTCTGCATCAAAGTGATGGGAAACAAAATATATAAAACAACAAGGCAATAACTTTCCACAAGAGGTTGTGGTCTTCCTAGCTGATTTAACTTGTTCAAAAGTGTGTTTTGGTACTCATCTTGAAAATAATTCTCATATTAAGAAGACAAAGGCAAAAATATACAGTCTGTGTCATGTACTCAAAAATCTTTTGGTGGGATTTGATTTGAAGACACTTCTTTTGCCTGTCAATTAACTGAGCATAGTGATAGGTTATAGAGGAAATGAGAAAAGGAGTATAATTATCAAGCCCACAGTATCTGTAAATTGTCCATGAGCACCACACCGCCACCTCCCCTCAGCTCCAGGGATGCTGGCACGAAGCAGAATCGACCACTGACCTCCACACGAACAGTGAGAAAAAAGAGTTTCCATGTGGAGATCAATAAGTCTCATACATTATTAAAATACGTGACGACCGCTATAGGAAATAAGTGTTATCATGACTACAGTGCTGCAACGTGAGGAGGGTCAACATTTTCCTGTAAACTCTGCTGATCTCATTCTAACACTGTGATGAGTTTGAGGCCTGAGCTGACCCTATAACTGTGAGGTTGGAGACACGGTGGACACAGTCATCCCTCTGATGAAACATGACCAATGTGCTGTTCTAGGTCTGAAATGAAAATTTCCCCTTGACTGTAATTACCTTCCTATTCTCTGGCTGAATGCTGATGCTTTGTAAACAGCTTTCTACACACAGTTAAGAGTTTTAATAACAAGACCTTCTGTGATGGTATGGTCCTCTTGTTTAAGTGGTAATATATTTGTGTTTACATCTTTCCCTTATCAGAGGTCCTTTACTTAAATATCTTAACATCTACTGGATTGATTGGCACAACATTTTTCACATTCATAGTTCTTAGAGTATGTACCCTAATGACTTTAGGGATTCCCTAATCTGAGAACCCATGGGTTAGTGGTCTGACGATAATTTAGCCTTTTAGAGAAAAGGCCAATATTTCCGGGTTTCTGGCTATCTGGGCCAAGACTTCCCCTTCCCTACGTTGGTCAGTCAGGAGTTGGACTTGAGAGACTCACTATAAACAGATATCTGCATATGAATACAGTTATAAATAAATAAATAAAAAGCTTAATCGTCACCAGGCGATAGCCGATGGGTTACGAAATTGCATTTCAGCCAATGCATTCTGCCTCTTTTACTTTCCACAATGACTGTTTATCCGCATGCAACCAAAGCCAGCACAAACCTGATTGTTCAATACTACTCAAACTACAAATGGATACCAGAACGCTTCTGATACCAAAATCTTGTCCCGTTGCCTGCAGATTCTGCAGTTATACAGTTATAGATTAGTGATCCACTGACTTTACTTTTAGCGCCAACATGAGGTAGACATTAGTGGTTTTGAGTAAAATCAACAACTATTGTATGCATGCATGTAATTTGGTTCAGATACTCATGTTCCCCTCCTGGAGCCTCCATCAGGTCACATTTTTTTATTTGTCTAATACTTTGGTTTATGACCAACTACATCCAAAACAAATGATATCCACATCCAAATATCACAATATTAGCATTGCCATTGTGAACATGTTAGCATGCTAATTTAGCATTAGTGGCTGAGCACAGCATCACAAAGCCGCTGTAGTCTCTTAGTCTTGTTTCTGGATTTCAGTTGATGGCATTTCTGTAGTTTCTAATCTGTAGTTACACCTGGTTCAGCCACCAGGGAACCAGTTCAGCCCTGGTTACTGCTTATGCTAACTACCGGGTTTTTTCCTCTGCTTATGGTTATCAAACTACTGTTGGAAACATAAGCCATTGCTTTCCCAGGTGCAGATGGACTTGCTCCAGGAATGGCATCTTATGAGCTGGCAATAGGTTGAATCACAATTACGACACATCTTTAGATAGGGTACAAAACAGACATGGAGTAGATCATTGCTTAGATAGGTAGATAGATAGATAGATACTTTATTGATCCCCTAGGGGAAATTCAAGGTACCAGTAGCTTAAAGATATCACACACAACATACACATACATCATAAACAGGATGATAAAATAACAGAAAAGAAAAATCCACATGCATGTACTGAGGGATCCTATCCCCCCCTCCCCTCACCTCAGACTGCACTCTGATTGGCTGATTCACAAAGCATCTCAGTGCATTTTGAACGCATTCCATTGTGCTGTCTTCATAGAAAACTTTAATTTTTCCAAATGTTCTGTTTCATCCCACCATGTATTCAGCAGCTTTTAGGTCATTTTATGGTATTTAAAAGTTGATTTTTATTAAGGGATGTAGAAGCATGATATGCTTGCAGTGACAGCGCAGGGACTGACCCTGTGATTCAGTATGTATGGTAAGGTGCTCTATGAGAGTGGGTGTCATGGTGGTAGTGCAAATAAGTCCAATAGTGCAAGGATAAAGTCTAGAGACCAGCATTAAATATGGACAATATAAGAGAATAATGTAGACATAGTAATATAAAAACTATAGCAGTGCAAGGATAAAGTTAAAAAAGACAGCATTAAATATGGGCATTATAAGGGAATAAAGTAGACAGTAGGATAGACACAAATCAACAGTCAAATCAAAACATTAATCTTAAATATTGGCTATAAAATATAGATACCTGTGGTTAGCTACCACTGTTCCCTATTAACTTTGCCTCCTTATTTCTTCTTTTGTATTTTCTTAATTCCCATTTACTTTCATCAGCTCTGTCTACACTTCAGTTTTCACTCCTCTTACCCCCCACTCACTCCCATCTCCAATCCTCCTCTGCTGTCAGCTTTAGCCAGAGATGCTATCTTTCCTGCTGACCTTCTCATCCTTAATGATGCATGTAAACTGCTCCTGTCCATCGCTGGCTTTATTTATCTGCTAACAAATTATTACCCTTGATGTTTAGCGCTGTGTTGCACTGTGTGTCTGTGTCTCTTCAGACTGCTGTGATGAAGTACCCTGGCCCCTTCTTGTTCAGCACAGCCCCTATCAGTCTATCTTCACCCCCTCAGTCTGGGCGGTACGCTCACCTTATGGCCTATACGACGCATACATATGCATGAATGCACACATCCACACAATCTCTCTAGTCGCTTTTCTTTCTTTTTTTTTTAGCAATGTATATCAACCGTCTTACATACCACCACACCAAATATTTATGATGCCTAACATTTAATATCAAGGTGAAAGATGAGGCTAATTAATTTCATAGAGGATGTGTAATTCTGCAGATCATTAAGTATGGACCCAGACACCGTCCGTATGTTGGTGCAGGGCTACAGTCATTACTCCTGACCCGGTCTGCCAAGCAAGGCAGGCAACAGGCCAACCCTTTAAAAAACATAGTCTGTTAAAATGAAGTTGAAATAAGAAGTTGGCACTTACTCCTCTTTCCTGAGCTTGCGTTTATCATCTTGGACAGACCGCTGGGTGGAGAGAAACAGGACAGATAACTAAATGTCAGTCAAACACTCCTAATCTCTGCAGAAAATGGTTTTAGAACAGTGGTTCCCAACCTTTTGGCTTGTAACCCCTGAATACAAAGCAAAAGGCGGTTTGGCCCATTACAACTTGCATTTGTTTACAAGTTGTGACCAGTTAGCCAAAGATTAATTTTAGCCATCCTAATGCAAATTTTGCACATACATTCATGGTCCCCAGAGAAGGAATCCTATTGACTTTGGTGATCTCCGGATTTTTCCTTTAGCTCCCATTGAGGTTGATATTTGTGGTTCTGACTGGAATATCTCAAAAACTATTGGATAAATGGACATGAAATTTAGTTGGAGACATTAATGTCTCCCTCAGGATGCATACGACTAATTTGGTGCTTGATGCTTTATTTGTCTAATACTTTAGTTTATGAATAAATACCTGCAAAACTAAGGAAATTCCCATCAGCCTCAGCTGTACTTTGTGATTAGTGCTGATTAACAAATATTAGCATGCTAAATTAAGGTGGTCAACATGGTAAACATTTTACATCACCAACATATTAGCATTGTCACTGTGAGCATGTTAGCATGCTAGTGTTAGCATTTAGTTCGAAGCACTGCTGTGACTCAGTACAACCCCACAGAGATGCTAGCATCGCTGTAGACTCTCTTGTTTCTGGATTTTAGTTGATCAAATTTGAGCTTTTTCTAGATTAAAGTCTTTTTGTTGGCGTGTCATCATGGCCTCCCTCTGTGTTTCATGAGACCCCTTGTAGGGTTGTGTGGGAACCACTGTTTTAGAAGATGTTTCGTTATTGTTATTCATTTTCAATTAATAAAAGCATTTCTAAAATAGTTAATATTACCTTAAATATTTTCAGTGAATTTCACTCTAATACTTACATAGTAAGGGAGTAATCAAGTGGTCAATTATGTTTTTAAACTACAATGCTTTTTTTGTTATTGCTAATGTCTCTTACTTTTTATCAAATGTTGAATGTCTAGTCTTCATTAATAATTGATTAAATTATTGATGAGATGCATTATACAGTATATAACTAGGTTGACTAAACAGAACTGGCAGCATTGTAAACATACCTGAAGTGCTGCAAAAAGAGCTATTTTGCGTTGAGCTATTGTTTGCTGAAATCATGAAACATTACAAATAATTACATAGGGCATTGAATAAAAAGCAATAACAAAGGAAACTGCTGAAGAAAATTGTTATCCGTCAAAAGTACTAAAGAAACTCTGGAACATACTTTTGCTGACAACTTTGTAATAGGCTGATATTTTTTGTCCTGGGAACATATCTAGTTAAGAGTACTACACAAAGAAATAAATTGCCAATCAATAGTGCATTGTGCTGATAGCTGGGGAAGTAGTTACAGTGTCACATAGCAGCTGGCAGCAAAGCTTTGTTGTAGTACGGTATCTGAAATCGTTCTCCATCTCTTTCTGACTCACATGAATCAAGTTGTAATAGGTGGAGTCCTCTAGTGTGTTGAGGGTCTTTGGCTGCTGGGTCCTGCGGGGGGTCCTCGGCTGCCTCTTGTCAGCTGAAAATAACAAAGACATCAGATTGTTAAAAACATCAGACGGTGGTATTGTGCTGATTGTACCGAGCATTCAAAACTAGACATAATTACGCAGGGTATTGATTTCCTATCAGAAATGAGCAAATCAAATGAATGGAAACTGAAAGGAAAATTGGCCCTAAAATACACATTCACACTCAATTAATCTGCAACATTAAGTCCACTGTAGCTTTTTAATGTAATATATCTCTATTGCATTATTGTTCACAAAGGTTAATATTAAGGAGAGAAAAAAGTATTTCTAACTTTTTGTGATGTTTTTTCCCCTGAAATAACTACAGTGCATCACAGTTTTTCAAGTCATTTTTTTTATTCTTTACAAACTCAACTGGAGCTGCACCAGAAAAGTCAGGTAACTTATCTACATTTATGTTTTAGTATAAGAAAAATACAGTAAAACTAAAATTGGTCTTTCCATACAAGACACATTTATTTATTTTATTTTAATAATTAAAGGTTTTTTTGTCTCTTTTTAAATGTAATTTGTGGCCATTTTAAGTCTTTAATATGTAAGTAGACAGTAGAGAAAAGACAGGAAAGAGAAATGGGGAACGACATGTAACAAAGGTCCCTGGCTGGCCCTCTCCTAAAAAAAAAATGACATGGTCAAGAAAAAGCAGCACAACATTTTTTTGCCTTTCCAGCTCTGAGGCAGAATAAAACCACCTCTCTTTTGGTTTTCTCCCACCACTCTGCTAAATTATGTTTAGTGCTTTGTTTAGTCAGCCCAATCTATGTCTATTCTACCTCAAAACGGGTAAAAGTAGTGATAATGTCTGAAGAATCCTGTGACCTTTACAACATGATGTGAAGTTTTTTCTTTTAATGGGATTTAGAGGAGGTTGGGAAAAAGATACAAAAAACAGATTAGCCATAACCATCTTTGGTAATTGCGTCACTTTTGTGGCTGAACATCATGATCAAACAGCTCCAGGGCCGGTGGGATTGTTACATACATGGTTGATCGGAGAGAGGCTATTGTATGTGATCTGGCACCATGCTGACCTCCGACTCTGTTGTGCTTATTGAACTGCCTTCCACACCCTGCAGTTTAACCCTAAGGCCTTTGGCTGCTTTACATTTTACAACAGAGATTATGTGAAACAACCTGCGACACAAACAAACTGTCCTGTAACTTTGTGAGGATCCATGTTCGATTCCCTGCATCGTAGTGAATATGAATATGAAGAGACCAGCTGGGTTGCTTTTCATGCATAACATCTTCCATCCTGTAGCAGATGTGTTGTAATCTATCAAATCTGTCATGACTAAAACTGTTACAATATTCCTCTTTGGGAATGTAATTGCCATTATTAACATATTACAATGACCTTTGCTTGTTGCTTATTATTAATCACTGTTCATGCGAAAGAGGAAAACACATAATCTATCATGTGCAGAAGCTCTCAGGTAAAGGAGGTGAAAAGTTTACAATATAATTGAACAACTTCATCTAAAGGTCATTCTGTATTGCTCAAACAACTAAAAGCCAATTTCACACCCTCTCTTATTAATTCCTACCATAATTGTTGGAAAGGCTTGATCACCAAACGTGATTAACATTTGACGACCTTTCCCGTCAAGAACAATGTGACTGGCATTCCTCTGCTTTTATTGTATGCGTCACAAATGATTCTGATTTGGTTTATTGTGTCAATGAAATGTATGAGGACAGCTTCGGACTGTAGATGTAGAAACAACCCAGTGGGGCTGGAAAGCATAATTTAACGGGGAGGTGCAGTAGCCCCTTGGAAATAACACAGATAATTTATTCTGCTTTACCTCAGGCTCTGCTAAAGAAAAGCCTGTAAAGGGCAAACATGCCCAGATTAAAGGAACACTGTACTCTACTGGAAACTCTCTGTGGAGTAATGTGTGTACATTTCACTTAAAGAAATAATTGGACCTTTTAGGAAACATCCTTATTCACATTCTTGCCAATAGCTAGATGAAAACATTGATACCACTCTCGTGTCTGCATGGTCAATTTGAAGCTAGAGCCAATTAGCTTAGCTTAGCTAAGGGATTGCTTTCAAAACCTCCCGTTTGGACTACTGCAACAGAGTCCTGTCTGGGGTCCCCAGCAAAACCGTAGACAGGCTCCACCTGGTAGCATATCACCCCAACCCTCATCCACCTTCATTGGCTCCCAATTAAGTCCCGCATCACATATAAAATCCTCCTTCTCACCTACAAATCCCTCCATGCCCTGGCCCCACAGTACCTGTCCAACCTCCTCCATCCATCCACCCCACCCCGAAACCTGCGGTCCTCAGACGCTGGCCTGCTCTCCATTCCCCACACCAGACTCTGTACCTTCGGTACAGACAGAGCCTTTAGTGTTGCAGCCCCATCCCTCTGGAACACCCCCCCAGTGCAGATATCCAAAATGCTACATCCCTGGACATTTAAAAAAAAAATGAATGAAAGGCGCTATATAAATAAAAGTTATTATTATTATAAAAACTGGAAACAAGGGAAAACAGCTAGCTGCCTACCACTGATATTGGACAACTCTGCAAATCCAAAAATGAATTGTGTTCCATGCCAACTATCTAGGCACAGCAACTACAGTATGTTTAAAGCTTAGGAAAAGATCATGCTTAGGACATCAACTATGGTTAAGGAATAGTTAATGTTAGGCAACTAAAACACTTGTTAACGTTAAAGTGAGACTATAGCTGTGTCCGAAACCGCTCCCTCATTCACTCACTCACTATTCCCTATGTAGTGTTTATTAAATAGTGAACTATTTAGGGAACGACCTAACGAGATTTCTGAAAACACAGCTAGTTTAGAGACATTTGTATAGAAGTGTGTTTTTTTTATGATGTTCATTGTGTTTATATTTGTATTGTCTTTTTTTGTTTTTATAAGATAATATAACTTTGTACAGCACTCTGTTCAGCCTAGGTTAGTTTTAAATGTGCTCTATAAATAAATTGACTTGACTTTTATTCTGCAAATGAATGATGCCAGCTAAGGAAGGACAATTATTGGCATTATTACATCATTATTACATTATTCTCTAGACCTGAACCCACGAGGACAGAAAGACTTTAAGCTACCAGCTCCGTGTGCCCCCCCCCCCCCCTCGCTTACCACCCCGAAAGCAATTACACCTATCACCTGTGAAAATCAAATTTTATTTTTGATGACACATTGGGTAGAGAAGCGCTTCCTGTGTTGGCACTTGACTTTCCCAGGTTTCCTGATCTAATCGAGCGTCACGAGAAAGAAAAGAGAACGCCGTACGCCATTAACATCACCTTCTTCTGTCTGCTAGAAGATGGTAATTCAATCTCTGCGTCTTTTTTTACAAATTAAAAGAAAAGGGTTGGAAAAAGCTGCCCACACACACCTTTAACTTTGAAATAATAAAAGTTAAATACTGAACAAGCAGCAATTCTTGCCTCAAAGCGTCTACATTTACAATGAAGGCTTGAATATAATCCCTTTTCTTGGTGAATGGTTGATGGATAACCTCAGTGCAGCAAAAATGAAAAAGACTCTAACGAAGGATGGATAGACCAAAAGAATAGATACATGTCCTCTTTAGACAGGCAGCCTGTCTTCCCCAATTATCTGATTGTTGAGGATTTCAAACACAGAACCAAGACTGCACATTAACCTCGGGTCAATCCGTGCCAACATTATGAATTATATTTATTGCTTTATAATCTGTTTTTCACAGAGCCAATCTCAATTATCTTACTTGATTGGTGATTCTGAGGAGCAAAGCCATTGATTGCTTTTCCTCTCATAAACATGCCATTGTCCTCAGGGTTTGATTGATGGGCCTGGATGATCTCATTCAACTTGTGCTGCAGGGCCAAGAAGTCCCGAGAAGTGTTTGTGATCTGTTGAAGAGATTTGAAAAAAAGAATATATGAATGGGAAAAAAGGAAGAGTTGGAGAGGTGATTGGGTACAAAATAAAAAGTGTTTAATGTTATTACCTGTTTGGAGAAGCTCTCTAGTTGCGCGGCTTCTGTCTGCGCTGTTTGCTTGTTGGCCTTCAGGTTCTTCCTGTCCTTGTACCCTCTGAAGTTGCTCTGGATCTTCACTGCAGCCTGCTCCTCCTCCAGTCTTTCTTGTTCAGCATCTGTCTCCTCTTTACGTTCTATCATCACATCAGTAACATCCAGGGCCTCTTCCACATCTTTAGTTTCCTCTTCTGCCTCATTGGCGTCTTCCTTTGTTTTGTTTTGTGTTTCCCTCTCTTCTTTCAGTTTCTTTCGGTCCCGGTGGCCTCTGAAGTTACTCTGAAGGACAGTAGCAGCTTTTTCCTCGTCCAGTCCCTCCGCAGAAGCATCCGGCTGGGATTCTGGCCCTGATTCTTCTGTCTGCGTTACCTGTTCTTCTACTTCTTCTTCTTTTGGAGGTTCGGGTGTAATTTCTTTTTCCTTCTTTTTCTTCTTTGGGATCTTTCCTTCCTCTTCGAGTCGTTTGCGCTCCTTGTGGCCACGGAAGTTGCTCTGAAGCACCACAGCTGCTTTGGCCTGGTCTTGGCCCTCTGACTGGACATCACTTGAGGAAACAGCTGCTGCATCTTGAGCTTTCGGTGATTCTTCTTCTTTTTCTGTCGCCACGTTGCCGACTTCTTCTGCTGGTGTTTGACCTGCGGGCACCTTTTCCTCACCCGTAGGTACTGTGGGCACTGCTTTCTGTTTCTTAGCTGGGATCTTGCCTTCGTCCTGCAACCTCTTCCTCTCTTTGTGACCTCTGAAATTACTCTGGATGACAGTGGCAGCCTTGGTTTCTTCTTCTATGTTAACAGCCTCTTCCCCTGCAGCCTTTTCTTGACCGTTCTCCTCCTTCTTGTCCTCCTCCTGCCCTTCTTTTCCAGCATTTGATGCCAGTGCATCCTCAATCACGGCTTCATCTGCCACTTCTGTGTGTTCCTCATCTTCTGGCACCTGTGTGTGATCACTGTCATCATTCTCCTCTGCTTCATACGTGCTTTCCTCATCGTCGTCATTCTCCGTTTTATCAGCCATCTTTACCCCTTCCTCTTCTTTGCCAGTCGGCTCTTGTCCACCTTCTTGTTCCACTACTGCATTCAGTGGTAACTCTAATTCGGCACCGGCCATCGTTTGTTTTCTCTCCTTAAACTTTTTTCTCTCTTTGTAGCCCCTGAAGTTGCTCTGGAGAACAACGGCAGCCTTAGTTTCATCTTCCTCACTATTCGCTTCGACTGCGGGAGCAGAGGAACTTTCTTCATTGGTGATCTCCTCTGGTTCAGGAATCTCTTCCTCTTTTTCTTCAAGGGCCTTCTGTGCTTGCTCTTTTTCTTTGGCTTCCCTACAAACAAATATGGATAGATCTTTGTCAACAACAAATGTACCATGTTTTTTTTCCTCAGTGCTATATTGTGTAAATTTCCTCTCATACCGTTTTCTTTTGAAGCTTTTCCTTTCCTTGTGCCCTCTGTAGCGAGCCTGAATCTTGGTTGCAGCTTTGTTCTTCTCCTCTACCAGCTCCTTGTATTTCTTTCTTGCCAGATGGCCCTTGCAAACTGAAGAAGGTGACAAGAAGAACGTAAACCAATGTAACACATACACACACACCAAGCTTAGATTGTGCTGGATAACTGATTCCATCTCAGACTGTTCTTACCAGCCTGAAACTGGCTGATCAAGGCCTCAAACTTTGCTTTGCTTTTGTCATCGGCCACCCTCTTCCGAACTTTATGACCTCTGTAAGCTGGAGAGTGTGGATCAAAAAAATCAAAGCATTGAAAACATCAGAATGACTGCTTGCTAGCTTGTTCATGTTCTAGTAGATCACAGAGTGTACAGTTTATTAACCTGACTGCAGCACCAGAGCACTCTGTTCTCTCTCTTTTAATGCCAGCCGGTATCGTTTGGCTCCCAGCCATCCTCGCACGTAAGCCTGGAGCAGAATGATCCGCTGTGTGGCCTGCTGCACCATCAGGTTCAGATGTTCAACGTGGTAGTACTTGAGGAACACCTGAGAGTAGGGACACATAAAAGACTTTACCATATCAAATCTATTTTACTCATAAAAATGCGGCCGGTTAGCTCAATTGGTAGAGCGGGCGCACATATGCAGATGTTTATTCCTCGACGCAGCAGGTCCAGGGTTCGAGTCCGACCTGTGATGGTTTTCCTGCATGTCTTCCCCCTCTCTCTCCTCTCCTTTCATATCTCAGATGTAATGTGGAGATAAGTGCTGTGCTTCCCAGGTAGAAGCTACAAGTTTGTATCTTAATTAAAAGAAGATGTGAATCAAGATGCCTCCGTCCACTGAGGTGACACGTGTTTGCAATAGAGTGCAGTGTAGCGCATAATATCCTTTCTCATGCAAACTATTTAACATGTTCTACAAGAAATTGGTTGTGGAGTGTTAATGAATTAGGTGCAGTCTTAATTTGGATGGCCTTGCCTCCATGGCTATTATATGTGGTCATTATAATCAGACTGTGTAAACAAAACAAGCTCACATGGGCTTTATTTTGTTGTCAGTGCTATTGGGAAGCCATTGGAAACACAGTAAATGAATGGCATGGGCTTCTGTCTCTTCTCTTCCTCTTCCTGCACTATACTTTGGTAAAACTTGGCTCAGTGACACTTAAATTGAGACTTTTGGGGCTTGAACCAGGTCTTGTATCATGCTCCCATTGACTATTGCAGGACTGTTATTCAGCATACAATACCAAAGGAGATTTTTTTTGGACTGTTAATAGACTATGTTACTCCTCCGTAGACCGTGCTACAGACTGTGAAAATGTGAAAAATGATTTGCGTGCACCAGAGTGATGACTCACTTAGCAAAGTTCATTGTCCAAAACATTCAAGACGCAGCGTCTCATTCTTAGCTGGCGCTAGTTGTTGCTTTCCCCGGTTAAAATGTAAAAAACAGCAGATCATACTAGCTGTCACTAAGTAATGTTTATTCCATGACTAACTTGATACAAGGCTGTTGGCGGGTTTGCATGCTCTCTGCAAACAATACACTCAGTTATAGGGCTGGGGCGATATGCTTTTGTCTGGATTCAATTCTTTCACGATATTTAGGTGCTGGTTCGATTTGTATTGCGATTTTCATGTAATGCAATTCTAGAAGTATTGCGATTTACTTCTCCTTTTTTAACAAAAACAAAAGTTGAATAAAACACTTCTAGAGACAATATATCATGAGACATTTCTAAAAACGGATCGTTTTCTAAGAAGAATGCACATCACGTCAGTCAGTCAGTCTGACATTTATTTCATTTTTAAAGAAGTACATAACATGTACAACACTGCATTTACATTAATGGCTACATTTAGCCTAGCTGCCCTTGCTTATAAAGAAAATAAACAAGATGCCCACAGCACAAATTAAATACATTTCACAGAAGTGCAAAGATAATAAAAACTTATAATCTCAAGAAAATAATTGAGACTGCCCTTAAATTCACCAAGTCTAATAGACATATAAATTAAACCAAAATATTTAAAAATAAAATATTTTTATAAAACTATAAAAACAAAACCAGATAAAGTGCTGTAAGGAAACTTAATCGAGCCAGACAGGGTCTAACTGTTTGTAAATTGAATTTTTAAAATAAAAAAATAATCTTTTTTCCACCCCACTCAGTTACTTACCTTAGTCTTCCCCATTGCCCAGTTCTCCAGCTTGGCCTTCTCCAGTACTGCACCACATGTTTCTTGAGTCACAGCCGGCTCCTCATGAGCATGGAAAGCCAAGATGTAATACCTGTAACAGTCAGTGCAATTAGCTGGACACTACTACTGATTTATATTTGATACAACATCCCTGAAATACTCTACTACTGCTGTGGAGTGAAGCCTGCTGACCTCTTCATGAAGTTAGCAAACAGGATGCGGTGCGAGTAGCCCTGCCGTCTGATCTTGGCGGTCTCCAGAACTCCAGTGTATCGCAGCTGAACCAGGACCTTCTCCCGGTCAAACTTACTGGCCTGGCGATCGTTGTTTGGTTTAATACAGCGAACAAAGTGAGGCTGCCCTGCCACCATCTTGGACAGCAGGTCCATCAGAGAGTACTAGAAAGAGTACAAGGAGAATGGAACCTATTTGGCAGCTTGATTAAGGGTTTATGTAACAATAGTGGTAAAAACAAACAAACGGAGAAAGCTTTCTACAACACATCTCCGCAAAAAAGACAGACATTTGAACCATTTCAAACAGTAAATGAGATAGAAAGCTCACTCTGAAGTAAGAGGCCACTGTCTGTGTTCTCATGTTGGTGGTTTCTCTCGGGTGGTAAGGAGTGTCTGCAGGTTCACCTGGCTGTACAAACAAACATAAGGCTGGTCAAAAAGCACAATAAGTCACGGCGTACTCTATGTGTCTCCACAGACTAATGGCTTTACATACAACTTCATGAGATGCAAGGGAACATTTTAGTACAGAAGCCGAGTGGGTAGTTGAGCAGAAGAGGATGAAATGAGGACACCGACCTAAAGTGAATGTACAGTATTAGCAACTGTGTCAACTGAAGCACACGTGTAGTTGATTCACATCTTTACATTTTTTTAACGTAGGTCATATTACAACTTTTTATGTACAGTATACTACGTGTTTATCAAAGCTTCTTTAATTTTACTTTGAAAAGTCACCAATCACCGTTTGCATTTGTACTGTGTCATCAAGGGGCACAGGAAGCAAGCATTTGTTTGCAGGAGCAAGCTTTAATTTCCGAGATGGCTGCAAAAGAGACGCAACAAAATTTAAAAAAACAAGTGCCAGATAAAGTGAACTGTCTGCATAACAAGTTGGCTGAAGCTATTCCTTACTCTTAGTTAAAAATCAGACAAATCAAAACCAAACAAAAACGATATGCTTTTAAACTGCTCCAATTTTCGGCAAAGACGTACGGTATTTCCCTCGTAAAGACAACAAAGAATGCTACATCAATATGAATATAACAATTACACATACAAATGTATTAACCTCTTCGTATTGAAACATTTTAACGAGCTCCACATCTAATTCTCAGCACTATTACCCTAGTGGAAACCTGTTTATAGCAAGCCATCAGCCTTATACTGTTTTGAATGCTCATTGTGCCTCTTAAGAGCAAAGCCTTTGATGAGCTTTTTGTCTAACATATGCAGATGAATGGAAATAGATTCAAGAACTCATCAAACAGTTCATTTAAATGTAGCTACTGCCAATTGCTTTTAGGTGAGCAAATTGCCTTAAGCCTCACAATTGGCAGGCACTGCTATCGTGTACTGCCGCAGATTAAACAAATTCACTAAAGCAAGTTTTTAGTTGTCCACTGGCAACTGACTCGGGCTGATTATGGAACACTTTGAATGCAAGATTTATACTTCCTTGAGCATTTTTTTAAGACTTTGATTTACTATGCAATTAATTTTACTCCATTTAGTTATCAGCATGAGGCGTGGTGCTATAAACAGACAATCTGCAACAATGGATATGAAAGAAGACCCAACAGGTTTTACCACAGAATATGCATTTAGCATTCTACAGGTTGCACACATGCATGAGCACAATGACAAGCATGCAGACTGTATGTGTATAGTGAAAATAGCTTTCTTTGCATAAGCTGTAAAAAAATTAAAATAAAATGATACAACATCTGCACAGGAGGAGTCTAATAGAAATACAAACTACTGAATTATGGATCTATTTGTACATTTTATATCTAGAGTTATTAATGGTGTCTGCATTACTAAAATAAAACACACTATATGGAAATATGTTTATTACCTCACTGAAAGAAAAAGAACTGTATAAAGTTAGCACTCCCATCTTTTACGGCAGAAATGCAGAGACAGATGGGGGAAAAAGAGGAGATAGAAACAGTTAAAATAGAAG
The DNA here is from genome assembly GCA_023631565.1 of Gymnocephalus cernua. Lineage (NCBI taxonomy): Eukaryota > Metazoa > Chordata > Actinopteri > Perciformes > Percidae > Gymnocephalus > Gymnocephalus cernua. The sequence goes on from CM042446.1 coordinate 24,770,463, forward strand.
GAGCTATAATAACAGTTGCAGGTAAAAAAAACACGGTAGAGACAAGAGAGGCTGAATTGTAATTCAAGAGCGTTTTTTGGCTCGGGTAGTGAGAGTAAGAAGGGAAAAAAATAGACTGAACAACTTTTCAATCTATTGATGTAGAAGATAATACAGTGATTGTGCAGACGGTGCTGTAAGCACCTTGGCGAAGGTGATGGTGCGTGTCGGGGTCCGCGGGCTGCGCATTGTGTTTTTGCCTTTACCCTTGGTGTGGGCAAGGTTGCCTGGGAAATAAACACAGAGAGGATGAGAGTCGGTTAACACAAACTGCCCTTACTCAGCAGGGGAGAGTTAGTCATACGTGTAGGAATCGTCCACAGTAACGGGGGCATAAACGGGGGCATATTTACCGGTTGGGATAAATGAATGAGTTTATTTTTTAGCAGAAAACTGTCCTGTCATACTGAACACCCTAAAAAAAATAAAACTGTTGATTATTTTAAACTTAAAAAAAACTAAATGGAGCCCAGTAGTCGTTCCTTTTATGGGAGTTACTGTTTGTAATTAGTAGAGTTTTTGTACAACATTGTTAAATTATAGTCAACAGCTCAACAGACATCTGTACATGTATCCTTTATTAATGACAAAAATAAATAAATTAAACCAAAACATATCACAATGGAAATTAACAAAAAAATAAATAAAATAAAATAAATAAACACTCATGGGTCATATGTATAGTCTCACAATAAGCACCACAATCTCATCTTGATCTAGATCTGTCCTATGCGAGTTACTGTTAAAGGTGCTGTAGGTAGGATTGTGAACATCCAGGACTTAGCCCAAAAATTTTAACATCAACTTCTCAGTCCCTCCCCCCCTTTCAGGTTAAGCCCAAAACGGTCTCCTAAGCCCCTCCCCCCACAAGGGAGAATGAATGCGTGTGCCTGAGCAGTGATTTACACACAGTTAGACCCTCCCCCCAGCCCTGATTGGTGCATCTGAACAGGGAGCGGTGGATTTTTGCAAATCACACTACAGGCCTACCTGTTTTGGTTAAGGGATGGGTGACAAGCTTGCGAACAAGCTCGTTTTCGGACGACCTCAGCAGCAGGACGATGTCGGCCGGTAGCAGGTCCCTGTTCTTGGCCAAGAAGCCGGCAGCGTTGTAAATCACCTTAGAGTTCGATAGAGAGGGAGAATACTTAAGTGAAGGCCAACGCACATTAGGTAGCCTCAGTTTCAAATAAAACTTCTGCGCGCACACATTATTAGAATCAAATATCAATCACCTTTCCAGCGTAGTGGTTAATACCAAAGCCAAGGTCCACTCTCTTTGGTCTCCAGAAGCTTTTGGTCTTCAGGTTATCTCCGAATTTCTCTAAAATGTCCAATGATACATTGGTTAATTATCGCCACAACCACCACAAATATAATCTTGGAAGCTCATAAGTATATTTTTAACCTCAAATTAACTTATCTAAAATTGATTATATACATTTGAATATCAAATACATGCTGTTCTCTCTGGCACTTTACTCTGTGGAGCTGAACATTCACTTCTGTTTTTGATCGCTATAAAAAAAAAGGGGAGATTCGACTTTGTTGAGCCATCTGCGGTAGTGAAACACAAGTTTCAGATCTGTTGTTTTGGATATAAAATGCGAGCGCACAAAGTTAGCCTGTAGTCTCCCCCTTGCTCCACAAGACACTTGTTCTCATTTGTATCTGTGAGGTTGGTAAGTACTGGACATTAAAAGACATACGATAAAGGGTGCTACTGAGGAAGACCTTGCATGCTCAGTTAAAACTAATGTCCTCTGATCGTAAGCTGAAGACCACTGACCTACGAGGGTCTGGTCGGTGGCCTGGGGGAAGCGACTCTCCTCATCCAGGAGCGAGAGCATCCCCATGGGCTTCTGCAAGAACAGGTCCAGGAGGGGCCGGTTGTCCTCGTACTCAATCATCCGAGCATCCACCTCCTCATTCAGGTACTCATCCTGGACAGAAATGGCAGACACAGTGAATATAGGCTATATCGATATTTCATTTCCGGGATAGCTCTGGTGCTGCCGGAAAATCCACCGGATGTCCCTCATTTCGTCCGGATGTCCGTTAGCTTCCGCTTCCTTTGTGTTGTAATTTTAATAGGGGTAAAACTCCGGTGGATTCATGAGGACTCATGGTTAACTGCTCCTCAGATCTCTGCAGGGTAAATCCAGACAGCTAGCTAGACTATCTGTCCAATCGGAGTTTTCTGTTGCACGACTAAAGCAACTTCAAATCAAATCAAATCAAACATTATTTGCTACATACACTTTTACATGTAGCGAAATTATTCTCTGCATTTAACCTATCCCTCCTTCTTTGAGGGAGCAGTGGGCAGCCAGTCGCAGCGCCCTGGGACAGAAAAAAAAAAAGAATATAGACTATACACTCAGGAAGATACAGCATGACATGTGGAAAGAGAAAAAAAAGCGACTCCCGAACTATGCTGCTAAGTAAGAGTACATTTTGGGAACAGAAAAAAACAACCTCTGCAAGCACATGAGTAGACATAACGTAAGTAGACATAACAACAAGACTCAACATCATAACTTGCAATAGGGGGGGGGGTAAGGGGGGTGGAGGTAATCCAGTACGGCAAGCAGCCATTAGGAACCTGCAGCCGACACCCGCTAGTCAGGCTGGGCAGGCTGGTCACAGACTCCTTGTCAGACTGGGGGTTAAAAGCTTTTGAACGTACACACGTTCCACCAAAACAAGTTCCTTCCCGAGGCTATTTTGCAGAGGCACGTTATTGCGTCTGGCGTCTAGTTGACGATTGTGATTGGTTTAAAGAAATGGCAATAAACCAGAGCACGTTTTTCTCCCATCCCGGGAATGCTGTGTGGACTAGCCAGAGCCTCCTCCGCAGCGCTGTGGAGGAAGGTCTTGCAATGTGAGACTACAGTGAAGATAATCCTGGCTTTATAGTTGAATACGGCAATTTTCCGTTTTATTGTGTCATACAATGTTCTCAGTACGTCTAAATACCATATAAAGTTTGGAGGAAATGTGACTTCCTAATATCAAATCTGTGTGTAGTTGTTATTGTCCCCTATTATGGGACACATAAATGGTCTTCTTGTGCTCAAGGCCATAAATGTTTTGGGAAATACGGCAGGAAGAGCAGCTGGTTGTTCGGCCACATAAAAGAAATGTCAGGAACGAGAATGAACACTGGTTTCACTTTTAGAATAAAGAACCTAAATTAAAATGTAATATATGAAAAAGGATGCCAAGTTGACTTTTTTTTAAATTTACCTAACACCCGGATCACTGCTGCTACCTGAAAAATAATTTAGCCTTAAATAGAATACCATGTTGGTACGATTGTGCAGAAGTGAACATGATGAAGGGAAAGCCTTCCTGCTGCACAGCTGTAATGACAGGCCAGCATTGTAAAGTGAAATGCTGTTTGTATTGTTTTGGGGTTTCAGTTTAAAGACTGTTAAGTTGACAAGTAATGAGATTTTTTTTTCTTGTTTTGTTTTGACTTAGTGCTATTATGTAATTTCCAGGAATACCAAGTGTACCTTTTTAAATCCATTTTCTATCCAAACAGTCATTTTCTGTTCTGTTTATTATTTTAATGTTTGAATGTTTAAAAAACTAAACTTCAGAGTAAGAGAGACACTAGAGACATCTGACATCATAAACTAGCTATCAGCCAAACAATAACGAGCCAAAATGAATGCCAGTGTGTATTGTACATGGTGACACACTCCCTCCCCCACCCTTCAGATAAATCTGATCTGGAGGGCAAACTGAGCAAAGGCTTCCATTTTATATTCAGCTAACCTGATCACATCAGGTTGACTGACTGTCAGAGCTCCTAGTATGACTCAGCAACATTACTGGAGACTTCTATTCGAAGAAGAAAAGGACAAAATGGGAACAAACAACATCAAATCAGCGTGCTTATTTAAGCATGATGTTTAGATTAGATTCAACTGTATTGTCATTGTGCAGCGTACAAGTACAAAGACAGCAAAATGCAGTTTGCGTCCAACCAGAAGTGCAAAAAAAGCAGAAAAGTGCAACGTGATATTCAAGTATAGGCAGATGGTGAATAGGCAGGAGGTCAAACCAACCACTTCAGGAAATCTGCAGATGGATTGGGACAATATGTGTAAACATACAATCTGCTTTATTTTACTGTAGATGTTAGGTGATGCTTATTAATGGCATCGCCAACACATTTCCCCTATGCTCAGTATATATGGTGGCAGTATAGGACAAATGTATTTCTGGGCCTGGTGCCAACAATACCCAGGAGTGAGAAGTCAAACGCTAACTGTCTTCAACTCCTAATTGACCCTCGTTGTGGATGATTTATAGCTCCTCTCCATGGGTGAGACCAAATCATTTAACATTAGCAAACCATTCTCTGCCCCCCCTCCCCGCCCTCAAGGCAAAGCACACCCACTAGACTGCATAAAAAGGGAGAAGAGCGAACCTCATTCTCCCGTAAATAAAGACAGCAGCATATTTTACCCTTGCCATCTCTGTTAAAGCGCAGTGACAAATGATGGCATGTTATCACTATTTAGATGGAAATGTGGAAGTACCAAAGGGACAAATGCATGCCAAGTGCTTTCCGGGAGTGTCTCAAGCACTCAGAAAGCGTTCTTTGATTTCAGTGATAGATTAGGGCGGATGCTGGTCCAAGCCTTTACCTGTTCCCAAGCAAATATGTGCTGGTTGAAGTAAAACTGGATCTGCTCGTTGGCGATGTTGATGCAGAGCTGCTCGAAAGAGTTCTTCTTGAAGTTCTCAAAACCAAAGATGTCCAGGATGCCGATGTTAAAGCCCTTGTCGTCCTCTCTGTTGATGAAAAGTCACTTTATTTAAATGCATTTCTCATTTTAAAAGTCTGTTTACTGGTTTTGCCATTTGTGTCAAATGTCCACTGACATTTGACAGCATCCAAAAGAATATATAGATAAATATTATCAGCGAAAAAAGGGGTCCATCCATAAAAACTGTCTGAGATGACCTCATTCTGCATTCATGACAGCAAAACACACCACATCACACTTTCTGCTCCTGATCTCACCCCGGGTGGCTGTCGGGCCGCAGCAGCGCATTGATTCTGTTGACAATCCAGCTGAAGAGGCGGCCGTAGAGAGCCTTGCCCATGGCGTCTCTCACCTCCGCCGCCTTTTCCACCGTGTTGGGCCTGACGATGGTCTCTCCCCGGGCCACAACACAGTGGGAGGTCAGGGCTTCCTGGAGCTCGTCTGAGCGGATACACAGCAGTGATGCCACTGAGGGGACATAAGATAAGGAATGGGATGAAAGTTAACATTTCTAAAGTAGAATGAGTGCAGGCAAAACATCCAGGGTGTGCAAATGTCCAACCTCGTGTAAGTGATGAAGAACACTTACTGTATGTTCTCTTGCTCATCGATCAGATCAAATTAATAAACCTCATCTAGACAGCTTTGTAAATATCCAGTCAGCACAGAAGTCTACATTTAGAAAATATATTACCGAAGGGAAACAATGTCCCGTAAAATCTAACCATTGCAGATGTCTGTTTGGTAATGATGCTTCTGTAATGAAGCAATAGCCTGTCATTGCTGATGGATGATTTATCTCACAATAGTTTAATGGAAAGGAGCCGAAGAAAGAGGATGAAGAGCGTACCAGAAGAAATTCAGACTCAAGTTTGGTTTTATCTAATCTCACACACCATCTCTCTCTCTCTCTCTCTCTCTCTCTCTCTCTCTCTCTCTCTCTCACCGTTCTCCAGAACAGAAATGTTGGAGATGTCGCTCTTGTCTGTTTGGTGCTCAGAGGCAACCGGAGAAAACTCGATATCCCCGGAGTTGAGGATGGCAGCCAGAGTGCTGTAAACACTGCCCAGCTCCTGCAGAAGTGATAGACAGTGATTTACTGTAGAAAGGGGCTGGGAGACAGTATGTTACCTAACATGAGGTACACTGTACAACCTCATGTACTGGCATATCTGGATTGGAAATTAAAAAGAGACCGTAATGTCTGTTTTTCTCCTTTACTCTATTATCTTATATAACGCAGTAGTACTTGAATCAGACAGGTCACCATCACAAAGTATCAGCACATTAGAGTGCAGTGATTTCTTGGGCTCCGCTCTGGCACTTTCGAAAGAATGTAGACAGTTATCGTATGTGTCAGGTAAGGTCAGATTCTTAAACGTTTTGCCAGCACCTTCAAATTCACCTGTCCATAAATTGGCAGGTATCAGGGATATATTTCTAATAACTAATTTCAAATTTCCTTTTAGGATATGATTGATTTTGTTTCCAGCCACAATGACAGTGGTTTGTCTGGAATAAATAGATAAGCTGGTTAGCTAACATTAGCTGTGTTAGCCTCTATAGGCTAAATAGACATAGAGCCCTATCTTGCACCCAGCACAATTGACTTTGTACACCGACGCATGTATCATTCATATTTTGCGGCCAACGCACAGCGGACTTTTCCCTCCACAGACGCACATCGTCGTGGCGCTAGTCTATAGTCAGTGCCGTGTTATTCAGATGCTATTTTAGGGGCGCATGCTTGGCCATAGCGTGTGCACAACGCGCATACACTTTGCTTCTCTCATCTACACGGACGCAGCAGTTCCCATTTTTGTAAACAATACATAATTACAAGGAAAAATATTACTGAAAATGCGCTTCAGGTGTTTGGATAGGTCAGGAGGCACTTTACAGTCCAGTCCTCAAAAAGTCGCAGCATTCTTTGTGGCTTGTTGTGTTTTACACATTTCCATGAATCATGGATGTGTTGATGACATAAATGAGGAAATATTATGTGCTCCTGGTGGAGCGGGTGGATGGAGACGGAGTGGGGGGAGGAGGAAGGGGCACAACAGGAGCAGGTGGTGCGTTTGGAGGCCCACGCTCCATGGCTGCAGCAATCCTCTCCAGACTTGAGGAGATGCGCCCTAGAGGCCGCAGCAACATCGCCACCCGGTCAAGACGGGCATTTATTACTTTGCTGCATCCCGGACAGCTCCCGCTTCAGCCCTGACGAGAACGTCTCCTCGGCTGTGAACCGCTCCTTGCCTGCGCCGTGCAAAACCGCCGCCATAATAGCAATCCGCCATGGAACAAGAGTGCCTGCTCTTAAAGAGAATGTGAGATGACGCTCTGATTGGTTTATTGCATGTTGCGCCCAAACCACACCGAGCTACTTCAGACCAACCCATTTTAGATTTGCATCGGACGCAAGACTCATTTATCCCGCCGGTAAAATAACAACAGCGCCCGAGATCCGCCCACAAAGTTTGATACATGCGTTTCAGATCGTTAAAATAGGGCCCATACTGTCATTTAACAAAACTTACATTTTCTTATATTTAATGAGAAAAGAATAGTTTTGAGATGTCAAAAATGTGATCATTGGGCACCAAAAACGTCAACAAAAGTAAGATTTGAAAGAATAAAAAGTACAATTGTAATTTGTAAATGTGTCTACTACTCTATTAATCTGAGTGTCCTGACACATGCAGGAAGAACTCTTCTAATGGCCAGTTACTACTACTATGCCAAAATCTTAAAATAGATAACCTTGACTCAAAGATCACCTTAATACACTCTGTGATTTCATGCAAGACGAGACGTACTGTAGGAGAGAAGGTTGTTCCTCCAGTACTGCCAAATGATTACAGGATAAGTACTATTGACGTGCAGATCCCAGAGGCAATCAGTTCTTTGGGCCTCATTAGCCTTCACAATGCTAACAGCTGACTGCCTACATGTGTCTGTAGCTTCATGCTCCATCATCCATATAGTGGACCTTAGGAACTACTAATACACTAGATTTAAATTTTACAAATGCATGTTTTGAGAGCTTACTGGTTAGTATAATTGCTTTCATGTTGTATTTTAGTTACACACAGACTTTCATACATTACATTACATTGCATTACATTACATGTCATTTGGCTGACATTCCAATTAAGTGCTTTCAACCCTGAAGGTGCAAACTCCAGACAACAAGTAGTAAGCGCAAGTACATTAGCTTTTTTTAAGTTTATCCGAGGTGTAGTCGGAAGAGATGTGTTTTTAGCCTTTGGCGGAAGATGCGTAGGCTTTCAGCCATCCTGATGTCAATAGGGAGCTCATTCCACCATTTAGGAGCCAGGACAAGGAGCATTATCATTATCATACATTACATACAGTATATAATACATGAGTGTGAGAACTTGTCTATATGAATGTTAGGATAGGATAAGTTGTGCTGTGAAACCTTGTCGGGAGGCCACTTTCATCTTTTTGGCCAATAATTAATGCAGTAGTTTTTACCTCCAGGGTGAATCCAATGACTTTGAAACACTGCTCGACTGCATCAAACTGCTCCTTGTAGAAGGTGTTGCTCACTATGTCAGGCCCTAATTTAATGTGCTCGTTACACAGATACCTGCAGATCAAAAAGGAAATGCAGAGATCAGGATCGGGGTCTCGGGAAGTAGGACGTTTGTGAGAAGGAAATAACAGTGTTTAGGAGAAGGGCTAAGGAATGTCAAACCTACTTAGGTGTTTTGCTGTCAGAGAGCTTGTAGTGGGCTAGTTTCTTCCTGTCAGCCAGGCCAGCATAAATGTAGTAGAAGATGTGGAAGTTCCTCTCTCCTCTGTAGAAACACACAAACACTTCACTCAGAAAAGGTCTTAGAAGCACCTAATCTCAGTCATGTTACACATTTGATGAATGTCAAAATAAAGGGAGACACAAAGCATGCTTACAGCTAAAAAGCACAGACAGTGCGCATACCTCTGACAAGGCAGAATAGTTCTCCTAATTTTAATAAGGAGGTTTTCCACTGATTTACCCACAAAGATCAGTTCACTAGTTTAGTGCAAGTACTCTATGGAGTCCCAAAACTGACTAAATGTAGTAAACGGTTATCAGACACGTCAGAAATATAATTCAATACATCAATTAGCTAGCTTGCCGGCTAAAATGCTTTTAAGGAGTTTATACAGTGATACTATTAGTATACTATTAGTATGCATGCAGTACTGTATATGGACAAAAATTAGCTTAAGCCAAGTAGTTAAATTAAGTTTTAATTTCTATTATCAACCAATTAGTGGACAGTTCTTTTTACAGTTCATTTATTTAACTAACAATATTATTTATGGATATATTTATATTTTTGACTTGTCTAATACAAATTTTAATACATTTAGTCAGTTTAGGGGCTCCACAGTACAACGCCAGTGAAAACAGTTGTACAATGTCTCCTGTAGCTCTGCTTTGTTGAATTCACCTTGTTTGCTATTTCCGCCCAAATTAGTATCCAATAACAGGCTACAGAAAAGTGTCGCTAAACACAATGCTTGCAGCCAAATCAAACCCTCTGAACCGGGTGTCTGCTTTCTAATGAAATACTCAAGTCTGCCTTTGAAGCTCCACAAAGGACAATTGCAAGAGCAGAATCTTTGATCAAACAGGAAATAAGCTAGCCCCTCCACTTGACCTGGTCCACTCCCCAGACACATGATAAGAAGGAAAGAAGGATTGATTAAAGTGCAGGTTGAAGGCAAATGTCACTGTTTTCAGATGGAGGAATAGAGGTGAAAGGAAGAGAGACAGAGTCTATTACGCACTGATCCCTGACCAGCAGGCAGGAAAAAAACCTTCCTGGAAATGTTCTTTCAGAAAAGATACGGAGACATGATTTCAACTTCTATGAATGTCATTGTCAAAAGAAGGTTATAACAGTAAGTGTCATGAGGTTGCTTATATTGTACAATAATTACAATGAATGAAGAAAGTGATATTTACGCTGCCTGGTGGATGACCCTGGATTTCTCCAGCAGGTACTCGGATATCTGCGCTCCGACCACTGTTCCTCCGCAGGTGAACTTCATCTCTAGGTACTTGCCAAAGCGGCTGGAGTTGTCATTGATGACGGTGCAGGCGTTTCCAAATGCTTCCACCAGGTTGTTAACGAGAAGGATCTTCTCCTGGAGCGTCTGATTATTGGCCTGAATCAAAGGATTTAAGCGAGACTGTCACTTTTGAGAGAATAAATTACACTTTCTTCCTATTGTGGATAAGTAACTGGGAAATTAATATAGTGGAAGTAATAATGCTATTGTCAAGAAATGGTGCATACATTTCTGCCATGTGCCTTTCTATTCATGTTATTCCCATCAAAAGTGTCACTGCCACTGCTTATTTCATTCCCCCACTATGAATAAAGAGTGAATTGAAATGGATCTTTCTTTTCAATGTGGTTGCAAATCCTGACTGGCATCAGCTGGAACCTCAAATCAACTGATCATAGGATGTGAAGAGTTCATTTTATTTAGCTCACACTCATTTTCACAGTGGGTTGCAGATGTGCAGGTTCTTAGTTCAGGACACACAGTTGTTGCACAGATCAAAACTGTCAAACTATTTTGGGTAAAAGATGGCCTGGTGGTCTGAGACTCATCGTACAAATTATTTATCCTTTTAAGTGGTTTGTAATTTTTTTGTCAGTCACAATTATTCCCTTTTAGATATCAAATGGGAAGGACACTGATGTTGCATTTCATAAGTGCAATGTTAATTAAACATTGTATTTACTGTATGACTCACCTTGCCAAGTACTGTCAGCTGCTGTACCAACAGATGAGCACTCTCTGTTTTCCCAGCTCCACTTTCCCCACTGATCACAACACACTGTACACAGGAAGACACAAAGATTTACAACCCGTCACTGACATTCAAAATAAAATAATAATACATTTAATAATAAATCATAACCCTAATGATGCTACCCATATTGATCAACCTACACCTCCTCATACAAATACTACCAGAACTACTTTATCATTATTACCAACTAGAGCTGCACAGATTCATCGATTAATCAATTAGTTGTCAACTATTAAATTAACCGCCAACTATTTTGATGATTAATGAATCTGTTTTTTTTTTGTCATTTTTTTTTATGAAAAAAAGGAAACATTCTCTGATTACAGCTTCTTAAATGTGACGTTCGTCTCTCCTCTGTGACAGTAAACTGAATATATTTGAGTTGTGGACAAAACAAGACATTTGAGGACGTCCTCTTGGGCTTTTGGGAAACACTGATCAACATTTCCTTGACCAAGCAACGAATTGATTAATTGAGAAAATAATTGACAGATTACTTGTCTATGAAAATAATCGTTAGTTGCAGCCCTAAATTAAGCTAATTGTTTTTGTATGCGACACTAAATGCTAAAATGACACAAGTCTTGTCTCCATTTGTGCAGACAGCTGGTTAACTCAGAGACCACACTGGATTCATCAAAACAAGTTGAGTTCAAAGCTACTTTTAGCACTCAGGATGCTATAAAATAATAATTGAGTACTTCTTCATTACCTGGTCTGCATTGTACGACACCATGGACTGGTAGGCGATATCGGCCACAGCGAAGATGTGCGGTGGGTTAACTGTACGCTTAGCCCCTATGTACATCTTGGTGTACTATGAAGAGAAGAGGTTTGACATTGAAAAGATAATTTAAAACATGCATATGAATGTAATGGATACCATAATGTAGATATAATGTGGAGAAAATAAACTTCCTATTTTGCACTGTCTGGCTATACAACACATTCTACTTGAGGAACATAAAACATGATGAAAAGGAAAATACAGTGAGGTATGGCAGAGATAGAGAAACAGGGGCAGTGTGTGTGTGTGTGTGTGTGTGTGTGTGTGTGTGTGTGTGTGTGTGTGTGTGTGTGTGTGTGTATGTATGCTGTGTGCACGTGCACAGCTAAATGGGATGCAGCCGACTGAAGAACTGCAGAGGCGCTAATGAGATACTGTATGCTAGGCTACATTCAGTGCATTATTGACCAAATGTATGAGCATAGGTGCGTTAAAAGAAACACACAATATGCCTATGGGATATCCCAATATACCTGGGATGTGTAAATCTCCATCTTATGGAAAGGATTGACTGCGATGAGGATGTCTCCAACATATGTGTAGATTTGATCTTGTGCATAGCGTGTCTGGAGCTGCTCTGTGACCGTGTTCTGAAAAAGAGTCACACAACAGGTAAAAAATTATGAGAGATAACAAGCAGTTTATTAGCTTATGTCCTAACTCAAGTCAAGGCCTGTGACGCCTGCTACGTCAATGTATTATCTCCATGTCATAAGGTGATTCATTCTCCTGTCTTCTTCACACAGCCAAGACAGGTACATCAACAACAGCAGGGCAGCACTGCCTCCCTCATACCAGCAGAACTCCTCAACTTGAGGGATGGGTGGAAATATCCGCTGGCAACTGAGACTGATCGTATCATTCAATACGTCAATGCACCGCTCAGATATGATAAATTGCTCTAAATGTTATTTGTGTAAAAGATGCTGCAGTGCACTTCTCACTCACAGCATAGGTGATCAGGGAAAATGTTGGGGAAAAACTGGCCTTAGATTGTATTTTTTGTATTATTGTATATTGTATAGTGCCATTAGCAAACCTTGGAGGCAATCATCACTACTTTACATCACAAAATACCTTTGTAAATGCATGAAAATTGTTTTTGCAAATCCAAATACTAGTTTTTAACCATAGATATTTTTCAGACATAAGTGTAACCACTGGTGCCAATTTAAAAAAACAAAAAGAAAATCTCACAAGGACCATTTATTGCTCAGTTATCATGGAAATGTAGGTTTTAATATTGAGATTTAAAGCTATAGTGCGTAGTTCCTGTCTCCCACATGAGGAATTCTACGTAATGATAACAAAACTGCAAGCCTTCCGTGACCGAGCACTGCCCCCCTCCTCCGTGCAGTTGCTAGTAGCCAAGGAGGACACGGAGGATTAAAAAAACATCACAGACTCTTCAGAAGAGGTCATTATCTTCGCTCAAGCTTCTGCGTGGGAAAGTCACCGGATGCCACAATCTTCTGAACATAGCCATACTGAGAAATCCAGAGAGAGTTGTGTGGAGCTGATAGTCTTAATTAGCTTTGTAGCAACTCATCTGGCAATGGCTTGAATGTAACGGACGTTCATTAATATCAAAAAGTTACTCACTAAAGCTTTAAAGTTTATTCTGTATCCAAGGTAGGTCTGCACAATTAATCACAATTTGTTTTTACGGAAATCACAAGATGGACAAGTGCAATATCCAATTTGCATTTTGTTAAAGGCAAAATATGTGTCAAACCATTCTGAATTAAGTAATGTGGTGCTGCAGACGTCCTGGCCTACAAATTGTATCCTACAGACTAAAGAAACCATCTTTGTTTGGTACAGATCCTCGCAAAAATCGCACTATAATAATTTTAATTTTTTTATATTTTTTCAATGAAAATGAAAAATGATCATTCCCTCCGATATCATGAATCATATCGCAATCGCAACATCGGTAAAAAATAATCGCAATTAGATATTTTCCTCATATCGTGCAGCCCAGTCCAAGGTTAAGAATGATCTTCAAACATCAGCTTTGAAACTCCCACCTGCTGAGGAAGATTGTGTTATACAATCAAAAGCTCCAGAAAAGCCACAAAATGGCCCGTGGTGAGATTATTTAAATAAAGTGCAGTCTAAAAAAGTCACATTTCTCCACAATAGAGAATGAAATGATGCCCTTTGAGTTGAACAACATCTAACTGTTGTAATCTGTTCACACCATTTTGGCTTTATTGTATCTAAATGTGAGAATGGCTGTCCCCTCATAGTATAGCCAAGTATTATTGTTTTGTTATTGAGATATATAGTTATGTCAATGATCAGACTGGCGACTTTCTCACCTCATCCAGAACTTCTAGGGTGGCGAGGTCCTCCACCTCACCGGGGTCAGTCTGTGGCTTCATGTGGCCTCCTCTTTTAGTGTGGATGCGTTCATGCCTAGAACTCACAAAACCCACAACCAACTTTCACTGAGCAATGTGCGTAAGGTAAACATGACAATATAGCTGATCTAAATTCCAATTCAATGCATTATGAGCACATACTGTAGCAGTGCACTGTGCCGCCAATGGTATTTACTCAGGGAAAGTGGTACAAAGTGGTACAATCAAAGCTTTGACTTGATAATGATCTAAATATAAATATAATAAATAAATGTTATACTCCAAAGCAGGGGCGTAGCACAAAACTCTGGGCCCTGTAGAAAGACATTCTCTACGGGCCCCTCCCCGCATCCACAGCTATTCATTCTAGCATCTTTTTGGGCTCTCCTCACATGAGGGCCCTGGGTACTCAGTCCCCTTTTTCCCCCCAGTCCGACGCCCTTGCTCCAAAGCATTAATGCTGAACTATGGCACCCATCAGTATGCAGTTCCCTAAATGGTGGTTTTTACTAGGTGTAGGAGGCCCAAAGCTAAATGAAATACACTTAAACAACATCTTGATAAATGTCAAGTCTGCCTCTGCAGTCCCATTTTTACTGGCCACCTCACACCTTTCAAGTATCTTTGTTTTCTGTTCGGCAATAAACCAACAGACCAGATCATTCATTGATGTATTTACCCTTTTACAAACTCAACATAGTAGGGACAATGTACCAGGAGGCCTCAATCATTTAACATATTTACTCAAAATGACATGACTTCTGAACCTTATGGCCAGTGTCTGCTCTGTTTACTGTGCCAAATCATTTTAATTAATAGCTAAAAACAAATCTGGAATTATCAAAATGCCAATAAATTCAGTGCTGCATTTAAGTTGACAGCACTAGTTTTCAGGCTAAGCAGCACCTTGTTATGAAATCTTTTAGGAATACCTCATTACAGTTCACTGTTTCCTCAGAAAATGTGGCCAGAATACATTTGATTATGTCTGATTACCAGCCATTATTTAGTTGATAATGGTGGTCATTTCCCATTGTATTTTATGTCATTTAAACTGTATGTATTTCTAATAGTTTGTATCTTTCTAGGCCTCCTTCCCTTTTCCCTAAGTGGCTTTGCCACTTGTCAGGCCACCATTGTAAATAAGAACCTGTTCTTAAAGACTTGCCCTTTATTTTTATTTTTTATTTTAATCTGAAAAGTTAATGAGGAGGTGAGGTCTGGAGCTCATTAACTGCTGTAGTAAATGACAGGGCAGTTCAAAACGAAAACAACATGAATCATAAGACAGACAACAATGTTTACAATGGCAACCAATCTAAAATCAACCCATGTAGTTGACTGCAAATACATGTGTGTTCACAACTACAACAAGCTCTGACTGGACAAAAGAAAAAGCCAATTATTATCTATTATCTACTCCTACTGCGGCATTAAGGTCATTTAGGTATTTGTTACCTGTCATTACTGTCTGTGCTCCTGTCTGTCTTTCCATGATGGCTTAAACAACAAAAATTAGATTAACATTTCACAACTGTACGGGTAATTCACACTTTCTGGGCCAACATTTTGACTTATGTGACACACACTGTGCAGCTTGCACCTCGAGTGAAACTGGAGCAGGAGTGAGCTGTTGTTTATGTGAGAGTGACAGTGCTTGTTAAACATCCAGCAAGAAGGGTAATTTGGATTATGCTGTCTGCAAAAGCTAAACTGCAGCCTAACATATAAAACCCACTGACAGGAAGGCTTGCAGACTTTTAAGTTTTTCTTTGGTTTTATAGCAAAATCTATCAACCACTTTATGGTGTGTGAGTATTCTGCTCACACTGTTAGACAAGGATGAAGTGCAACTCTGAACACAGATACATGTAGAAATGTGGCATTTTGGAAAGGGAACACATGCAAATACTGTTGCGACAGTACCTTATTTTGTCAACAACTCCGATTTGTTGGTTGAGATCAATGAGTTCAATCAACTGTTTCTGCAGTATTTTCTCTCTGTCAACAATCTGTTTGATGAACACATGCTGGAGCAGGTCTAGCACATTTGGTCTCAGCTCAAAGTCCTTAATCAGACATCTGAGGGGAGGAAGAAGAAAAGGTAGAGGGAGGAGGAGTGCAATACATTTCTTGGATTTATATTCAAAGTGTGCCTGGTCATGTACCGTCAGTGTAAATATTTATTATTCACAGAGGCATAACAAGCACACAGGCATCCACACTCACTTGCAGATGAAGTCATTAAATTCGTCTGACCAGAGCTCCGGCTGGTGGAGAGTAGGTGGAGGATTTCTGTTAAAGAAGAGAATTGGAAAGATAAATGAAAAAGATAAGATGAGATGGGATTTACGGGCCGGAGAACAACAGGCACAGAGTGGAACGGTGGACTGAAGTCTTGACTATTCGACATCGAGGACATCCAGAGGCGTTTCTGCGGGGGCATGAAGCAAGATGCAGCTGATTTTATGACATAAAAGCAGTAGTCAGTAACACTGGCTATCAAATATATAACCAGATCATAAAAACATACGGTTTCTCCTGTCAAAAATCTCATTCAAACAGACACACGTTGTTAAAGGGTCAAGTGTAACAAAGCCTCACTGTCTGCAAACAACTGAGCTAATTTGCTCTAATTCCTCATTCTGCTTTAAGTACCTTTTTACAAGAGGGTTCCTGGCAAGTGGTGGGGAAGTCAATGCTGCCTGCTAATGTACTGGGCCTTTTTCAAGTTGGCTCTGACAGTGATAAATTGGTCTAATGAGGGGACATGCATTTCCTGTTTATCACGCAACACACCCAATATAGACAGCAAATGCCTGAGACCTTTATTTGGAGTCTGTTCTGTTAATTCTTCGACTATTAAAGTGTTTGTCTTATCCCGAAGACAAACACTTGTTCTTGTGGAGGCAAAGAGTCACACTTAAATTATTAGTTTTTAATTCCCTGGATACAAATATGAGGATGTGATTTTATCCTAGTAACCTATTTACACCCCCTCTTACACAAGTAAACTTTGTATTTAACCACTGCATCCTATAATAAATTCACTCTGTAAAGTATTTGAGGCAAATTCAAGTCTTCTCTTTTGCACTCAGTGAAGGATAATGCCTAAATCTTTACACGTGTGCATAATTAGAAAAGCACTTTTAATCTTTTACCGGCTCCAGAGTCTGACGCTTTGAGCAGGGATTTGACTTCTGCACATACACCATCATCCCAATCTGCCCACATCATTCAAGTCAAAGTCAGAGTCCTACTTGGGCTGGTGTATTTGGTTTATTTTTCAGGTACAATATATTTCTATTTTGAGTTTAGATCTATGTGGTGAATGTCCAAAAGAATATATAGGCTGTCTGTTGAATAATGAACCATGTAGACATAGTAGGGCTGGGCAATATATCAATATTATATTGATATATGAGACTAGATATTGTCTTACATTTTGGATATAGCGATACCGTGATTGTTGTCTTTATCTGGTTTTCAAGGCTACATTACAGAAAGTAAGTGATGTTATTTTCTGAACTTAACAGACTGTTCTAGCTGTTCTATTATTTGTCTTTAACCCCTCAGTGGTTAGTTGACATTCTTGATGATTATTTATTGAAAATCTCATTGTGTAAATATTATGTGAAAGCACCAATAGTTAACCCTACAATATCACCGCAATATCAACATTGATGTATTTGGTCAAAAATATCGTGATATTTGATTTTCTCCATATCACACGGCTCTAAGACATAGTACTGTATATATATATATAGACTTGTTGTTCACAAATGACCACATACAGTGGATATTTGAAAACTTGCAGATGAATATAGAGTTAAGATTAATGTGAATGCAATGTTTATGATAAGCTACACTTGCTACTGGTGCCTACTACTACAGTTACTAACTAAAACAATTACTGTATCTGAGCATCAGAAAGGTAGAATTTGCTGCAACACTGCATTGGATTGTGTTTTACTGTACTGTATTATATTGTATTGTGTCCAGCTTTATGGTAAAATTACAGTTAGAAACTATACTGTGAACAACAGCACTAGGGAATAACAAATGTATTCAGGCATTGTAGAAAACACATTAAAATTAGGGTTGGCCTAGACAATCTTTTGATTCTATTTGATACTGTTTAAGCTACCCTAAATTAAAAAAAGACAGGATGTGCTTGAATCAATGCCCTTAGCGTGGCTTTTTCTCCAAGACTGCTTGCTGAATGAACCCAGAGTAGTGAGAGGAGGGAAGTGAGGAGTGTGAACAGACAGCCTGAAGCTCTGGCTGCAGCAGTCACATAGATTCTGAGGAAGCTGTGTGATGTAGCACGACCCCCAGAGCAAACACACAGGACAGCTATGTCACAGGAGCTGTCTGATGTGTGTGTGTGTGTGTGTGTGTGTGTGTGTGTGCGCGTGTGCGTGTGAGTGAGTGAGTGAGTGAGTGAGTGAGTGAGTGAGTGAGTGAGTGAGTGAGTGAGTGAGTGAGTGAGTAAGTGTGTGTGTGTGTGTGTGTGTGTGTGTGTGTGTGTGTGTGTGTGTGTGTGTGTGTGTGTGTGTTTTTTTCAGGGCACCAATGGACAAAGTGCTGTGCCGTTCTGATGACAGTGACGGTAAGTGCTTATGCAGCTCTCACACTGGAATCAAGAGACGATAAACAATTACTTTTCACCTTCAGCCCACAGAACACGCCAATGAGAAAAGGATGGCTGTGCTCTCAGCCTCCACCCACAGGATGAATGGGATCAGTGCCAGGGGGGGGGAGTGGGTTGCAAGCAGAAAAAAAGGCATTTGAAATGAAAAGACAGTACTTTGTCTGGCGAGTCTGTATAGAGAAGCTAATCACTGTTTTGGGGAGCAGGAGATAGCTTTTCTGCACTGCAGTGTTGCAGCAATACCCTGTCTTCACATTCTGACAGTCTGCACCAGTGCACTGACTAAAAGAATCTACTTGGTTGTGTAAGTAGGTTGTGTAAATCCACTGTCTTTTTTTCCAGGCCTTTAAAAAACAGCAGTGATGCAATGTAAAAAAGTATATTTACTCAAATACTATATTAAAGTACAATTTTGAGGTACTTGAGTATTTCCATTTTATGCTACTTTATACTTCTACCCCACTATATTTTGAAGGCAAATATTGAACTTCTTAGGCCATCACATGTACGTTTCAGCTTTAGTTACAAGTTACTTTGCAGATTCAGATTGTTAGCACAAGATGTAAATCAACTAATAAATTGTGATATATTGTTATAAATTAAGCTACCCAGCAGTATATAAAGCAACTGAAACTGTGGTATTACTACTTTTGCTGAAGTAAAGGATCCACATTATCCAAAGCGACTTCCAATAAGTGCATTCAACCATGAGGGTACAAACTCGGAACAACAAGAATCACATAGAAAAAGTACGTAGCTTCAGGAAAGCCAAACTACAAAGCGCCACATGTAAGTGCAAAAAGTTTTATTTTATGTCTTCCATCACCGTTTTGTTCTATTTGAAGGATAAGGACAATTTCATAAACTTTTTGTCATATGAAAGTGGTCGGTTTATGTTTTATAAGTACATATAATTTGCAACTATAGAATAAATGTACAGCCTGCTAAAAGTAGTTACTGTAAATTATATATTCAAACTATACTTGCTTGGTCTACTGTGGCCAGTTGGTACTAGCTTACTGTATAATATATGCTTGCTTCAGTTCCTTCTCAGTTCATAAATTGTGATTAAGAAGTCACCACGTTCATGTGCATCACAGTGAGAAACATGCAGGATGTCAACAGGATAAAGACACTGTTGTTTCTTTACTTTGACACCATCATTAATCATTTATATCAACATAAGGGAGAAACGCAGGCTGCAAGTAATAAATATAAATAGGGCTGTCTCAAACACACAGTTATGTGTAGGCAAACGGTCATTTTGCCATAGGGAGGGGCATTCAGGAAAACATAAATCAAGTCAAAGACATTTACTTGTGAATCAAACTTATTTCAAACATTTAAAATTCTGTGCAACCTCCAAGTTCAAAAGTTTTATGAAGGCAGAATATGAGCAACTACAGTATGGGCTTTTCTTTTACATAAACACATCCAGGGCAGCACAGTGGCTAACTAGTTAGCACCTTAAAGCTAGAACATGATCAGCACTAGGGTTTAGAGTATTGATTCAGAACAGTAAAATACGCTTAGATTGACGGTGGCAGGGTCAAAGTCACAGTCCCCTGATAGTGATGATAGATTGTTGTGTAGGTGTGATGGAGGCTCACCTGGGTATTTTGAAAAGGGCTCTCATTGGGTGGAGTTCGGAGAGGGGTGGGTCTCCATCTCCCAGCTCTATGGCGGTGATGCCGAGTGACCAGACATCACAACGAGCATCGTAGGTTGAGTCCAGCTGCTGCTCACATGCTATTACCTACAGCAGACAGAAGGGCAAAGGAAAAAGTAATGTAACAAACAATATATTGTTACAGAATTACAGAAACAGCTACGGTACATATATCAATCATGTTATAGTATACCAATTCAAATTAGAATAAGCAATATTAAGGAAACCTTTACCCTTTATCCCTAAACGCAAAAGATCAGATGATAGGTCTGCTATCCTGTTGTACAGTACATACTTCTGGACTAAAGTTGAAAGGTTTGGGCCTACTATACCATAAAGTACTTGATAGGGAGCCAATATTTGTGTTGTTAGTGGATTTTTGTTATTTTGTCAGCCCTTGCACACACGGCATTCAGTAAACAAACAGGTAAGAGGGCAAAATGTATATTAAAATATCAAAGGAACCGAATATAGAGTGTAACAGAGCTCAGCCAAAGTCTCATCATCATCTGCTGTGGGCAATATAGTGCGCACACACAAAAACACGCACACTCACAGTCTATCATCAATGTCCTTAGGGCAACATGGAACAATATGAATCATCTCTGAGCGGGAGGCATGTCACACAAACACACACACACACGCTCGCACGCACACACACACACACACACACACACACACACACACACACACACACACACACACACACACACACACACACACACACACACACACACACACACACACACACACACACACACACACACACACACACACACACACACACACACACACTATTCTGTCGTACCTTTACATTACAAGCATAGGGAACACACAAAAACATCTACAGTATGTCAAATCATTCCTCATGATGACTATTTGGCAAAAAATATCCCCCAAAAAGCCAAATATATACTCGTAAAACAGCCTAAATCATCAATCAATAAAGTCAATAACAATAAAGTTCACCTGAAATGTATAACATTGTGTAGATGAAACACAACTTACCTCGTAACTCAAAGTTATATAACCAGATCTTCTTGAGAGAGTAGGTAAGACCGTGTCTGTGTAAATGCAATACTGTATATTATCCAGAAAAAAACTCTCAGAAAAGTCAGCAAAAATCGTTGTACTTGTAATAATAATAGTGTAGATGCGTGTTTACAAATCACACTCCTGACATCGATAAACTTTTCAACCAAAGACTTTCTAGTCTAGAGAGTCCATCTGACCTACTTTGACGTACATTTTACACAAATGAGATTAAAATCCTTGAGTACTGACCGAACACGTCATGTTTATTCTAATGCACAATTTGCACAGCATGCAAATATTATTTAAGCAATGGATGTAGAAAAGTACAAGTTTTCCAATCTTATCCCTACAAAGGTGGTTCATGTAATCGTTGAGGTTAAAGTGGGCAGACAAGTGGTTATGGTATGCCACTAGTACATGTTGAGGTTTTCCTGAAGTGTTGTGGGTTCAGTTCAATGAAATATAAATAAAGGCTGTCTGTTTGATAACCACAAACATGCCTCTGCTCTTCAAGTTAGCTCTCAGCATGCTGTAAATTGTTACCGTTTCAAGTTGCTGCTGAATCTTATTAACATTTAATCATTTCACTGCAGTCAAGACGTCAGGTGATGTTTTTTGTTCATTCTAAAACATCATTGTCTGAGAGTGTGGCCTTTTTTCATTTGTGTGGCACCTTTATGAGGAGAAAGTTACATTAACTTACCATAAAAAGCAAAAGTGAGGGAATGTGAGGGGATCATTTCATGATGTAACCATAGAGGGCATATGAACTGCTAGTGCACTGAGCTACGATTAGACAGGAGCCAAATGATGGAGGCCGTCCATTCCATTTTTTTTTTTAATGCACATTGTATTTGACAGTGTTATCTCTTTGATGATTATTAACTGTGGCCCAATGGGATCTGCTCCAGGCTAATGTAGTGGAAAGAGACGAGGCTGCGGGAGCGTTTATAGGCCAGTTTTACTGTACCTCCGGAGCCATCCAGAAGGGAGTTCCCACAGAGGTGTTCCTCCTCAGACGGGTATTTGTCAGCTGGGCTGAAACACCTGCACGGAAGAGAATACACAGCTTAGACACTGTAGCCTCGCTCTCAGGATGTGCACCCAGGGGAGACAATTTGCACAATCTTAGAAACTTCCTTGACATGTGTTTTTTGTATCCTCACAGACATCAGACCGGCTGTTAAAAGTGATGATCTGTGAAGAGGGAAACAGTGAACAGTAAACAGCTGGGTGCTGCTAAACTGAAATGGGACTGAATGGATCTCAGAGCTTTCTCACTGATAGAGCTGTCACTATAGTCACAAGGAGAAAAAAAATAAAATACACACAGAGCCATCAAGCTGCAATGTTTTTGTTCCTTCAAATGATGGATTGCTTTGAATAACAAATTCTTGTGCGACTGAAGGTGATTTTGCTGGGCATTTTAAGAGCAGCATTTAAATACAATTCAGCTGTAAACAGGCGTTGGCAGCTGGTGACAACATTTCACCGTCTCTCAAAACAAGCTATTATGAATCCCAGCGATTATGAACATGCTAGCTTTATCTGTCAATATAAACATAGGACTAGGCAAATATCAAGTCAGACATAAATAAATGCAGCACAAATGAGACTGCAGAGAGACAGAGAGGACATGTGTGTCTTTATGTGTGTGTGTTCAATGTGCGGTACAAAGTCTGACAAGGAATATGCTGACCCACAATTGTGACTTCAGTCCAGTCCAGACAAATCAGTGTTACGCCACACTGTAATGTATCCCAGGGCTGGCTCAGCTGAAGCAGCAACCAGGACAAAAGCAGAGCCTCGAGACAATAGCGGCTACCTACAAATAAATAGGTGATCTTCTGATGCACGACGTGCTGTTGCAGAACAATGTCTTTGTCCTGCACAGCATGTCGTGAATTATTTTTACCTGAATCTGAAGCACACAGTTTCTGCAAAATCTAACTTGTTTCAAATTCTGTAGAATGTGTTTTAGCAGTCAGACTTGCAGCATCAGAGCTTGAGGAACACAAAGGGGTAATTTCTGAAAATATACCAACAAAATACCCACGTCTGTTCAAAACATGACACGTGTGCAGACATGTGCACGGTTTACACAATATAAATGTATTTTCTAACAGCATCAGCAATTGTTCCCTGTAAACGCTCATTCTGTGCATTGTTGCTGCTGGTTGGTTAAAGCCAGAGGTGGAGACGAGCAATGCAGAGGAAAGTGATACCGTGGCAAAAACAATCGAGAGGGATTAGAAACATGTGCGGGAGGGGACATTTCTTTATGCATAAGGCTGCACAAACACAGGAGTACTCGCATGTTGTCCCCAAACCACTAAACAGAAACCCTTGAACCCACATTAGTGAGAACAAACCCATAGTCCAATCAAACACACACACACACACACACACACACACACACACACACACACACACACACACACACACACACACACACACACACACACACACACACACACACACACACACACACACACACACACACACACACACACCTGCTACAATATACATAATATATATGAGTGTGTAAAGATACAGAAACACAAAGAGCCCCCTATTAAAGCTCTCACAGCCTCTCTCTTTCCACTACATTAGCCCGGACTATGGGCCTGGTGGGCCACACTTAATAATCATCACAGAGATAACGCTGTCAATTAGAATATTCATGAGAGACTCATGAACGAACAGCGCCTCTCATTCTTGCACTGCTTTTTTTTGGATCCATCTCTTTTCTATTTGGTTTCTCTGCTGGTGATGAGTCACTGCGGGGGCTTTATCTCTTCAGCTGCTTAGTGTAGTGTACACCCCCCCCCCCACATGAAAAACCATTAATCCCAGCATGACGCAGTGCCAGCGTGACGCAGTGCCTGCGTGTAGCACGACTCGGCTTCTTTTTTTCCCCCGCAGTTTTCGCCACTCTGCACGTTT
Source organism: Gymnocephalus cernua (assembly GCA_023631565.1). Lineage (NCBI taxonomy): Eukaryota > Metazoa > Chordata > Actinopteri > Perciformes > Percidae > Gymnocephalus > Gymnocephalus cernua. The sequence continues at coordinate 24,794,588 of CM042446.1, forward strand.
TTATACACGCCGGCCTATTTCTAAACTGCTGCAACTGTTTTGATTTTATTTTTCTGATGTGTGATTGTTCAACTGTCAGTGATGTTAAAGGCTTGCAAACCAGCTGTAACAAAATATGTTACAGTCATTTTTGTGTCTGCTTTGTACACGGCCTGAGAGAGATTCCACTATGCTGCCAAATGTTTTTTTTTGGCAAAGACTTAATTGGCAGATGATTACAGAGAAGTCCACATCTTATCTGCTCAGTTCGCTGCCACATTCGTCTCAGGTGGATGACATGGCATTTACTCTGTGTCATGCAAAGCTGAGCAAATTTTTGTATTTGGATGCATATATCTTGTACGTGTTGCATGCCTGATATTCCAATTTCCTACCAAAACTCCACATGGTACAAATCATAATTGAAACCGTACCAAATTACATGGAAATCCATCCAATAGTTGTCAGAACGTATCTCTAAAAAACAAAAATGTCAACCTTGTAGTGGCGTTAGAGGATACATTAGGGGATTGCCGAAGTCATTATGATCCTCTGGGGATCATGAATGTCTGTACCAAATTTCATAGCAATCCATCCAATATTTTTCGAGATATTTCAGCCGTTAATGTGGCTAAAAAAAGTTATCTGTGTAAATCAGGACACCTTTCACTTGTCGTGTGAGTAGGACCGAAGTTTTGTCTTTTCTGGTTTCACAGGTTACAAACGGTACAGCGTAGCACTCACCAGGTTCAAGGGTTTCATATTAAAGTCACATTGTGATGCTAAAGCTGCTCTCTCACCTTCAATTCGTACCACTATTCCTAGACATCCACAGTATATTTATTCAGTACTAAGTTCATATTTGATTACCCCACTATTTCCTGTCTTCTTCTATTACTCTCTATCTCGATATGCATTTGTTTTACGTAGCCAACAGAAAGATAAGAGCAGATAGCAGTGTGTGCGCTAACACTGAAGTTAAAACTTGGTTGTGGTCGATGGTCCGATTGCTTTACAGCAATTACTCTTAGGTTGTCAGAATGAATGCAGCAATTACTTACTAGTGATAATGTGACAACTCGAAACGTAATTACTTTCCTATCTGGTTTGTAGGAGCTTCTCACTAAACAACATGGTGAACAAAGGTGTTTTTTTTATGTAATAGACTTCTCGCGTACCTATCCATAGATACTGCAAGCTTCCTGTCTAAGAGATTCATTGCAGGTTTAGCCAGAGAAACGCTAAGTACTTGATAAGATGTTCTAAAGCAAACTAAATCTCTATATCACAGCAACAGTGGTTAGATGGTAGAGGTGCACGATTCAGAAAATGTCACGATTCGATTCAATATTGATTTTGAGGCTCAAGATTCGATTGAAAATCGATTTTCGATTCAAAAACTATTCTCGATTTTTAAAAAAATGATTCACAGTATGTAAATGTAGTTACTTTACAGTGATTACAGTAGACATACAGTTAAAAAATAAAAACATGAATCGATTTTTGGAATTCTATGAATCGCGATACAAATGTGAATACATTTTTTTGCACACCCCTATTAAATGGTTGTGATGCCTCAATTGTAATAACTTTAAATAAATAGTCTCATATGTGTGACATCTTCTGTGAGACCCTAACGCATTTCATGATGTACTTGAAACTGAAAGTTTGTACTTATTCTGCAACACTACTGATTCCTTTTAACAACAACAACAAAACTGCTATCATCAAGCAGTAGGTAGAATAGATGAATACATACTCTAATGATATATAATAAACTTATTTTTTTTTTGCATTACTGAATACTGTTTAAAAAAGCCTGATTGAATCTGCTGACAAACTAAAAAAACAGGGCTTAACCCACACACATCGAATGCAGCTCAAACATTAGCTACATTAGACGTGTGTGGGTTAAGCTTTTGTTTTCTCCACATCACTGCCGTGTTAGCTTTTCAGTGGCTCAGTGACCATTTGTTACATAATGTATTCAATTATTGTGTGTAACTGTATGTAAAACCTACTTGACATAAAACAAGCAATATACTGTATTTGCTCAGAAACTATATTAACTCAGGAAGACAAGACAAAAGCTCTATTAAATTCTTAACATGTCATACTTTGAAACATTTGATATCTTTTGCATAATTGCTAAATAAACATCTTAATTTTCCTATATTATCTAACCGTAATAAAGACTGATGCTAGACTTGGCTGTTTTGACATTTACCAGCAGATATATAACTACATTACAAGCCAACTGGCTTGTAATGTAAAGTGATGTCATTTTCTGAACTTACCAAACTGTTACCCACTTAGTCATTATATCCACATTACTGATGATTATTTATCAAAAATCTCATTGTGTAAATATGTTGTGACAGCACAAATAGTCAACACTACAATATCATTGCGCTATTGATATTGAGGTATTTGGTCAACAATATCGTGATATTTGATTTTCTCCATATCGCCCAGCCCTAGTTAAGATATATATATATATTTTTTCCTGTTGGTACGTATATCTTATTTGCCAAAGTCATTTGTATCTTTAGAGTTACTATAAGGACCATGTGCTACCCTGTAAAGAAATGCTATCAGAGACATTTTAATTGTGCCGTTAAAAAAAAGAAGTCCCATTAAACAAATGTTTGCTGTGTTGACCGTTAAAACACCAAAAATATCACAAGAATAGAGAATAGCAGAAACCAGGATGGAGCTCTTATCACCAGATGTAGACAACACTAAACATTTTTGAGATGTTTTGGAAAGCACAGTTGGGATTACATCTCTAACTTTTGAATTCCTAAACACCTCGAGGCTTCAAAACGGTTGCAATAAACAGGTGTTGAGAAGAGGAAGAAGAACCGTGGCCCTGCTCCACATTCACATCATTTAAGTAAATCCCCCCACCCTCCCCCCCTCCTCCTTCTAACATAAGAGCTGTGTGCACTTTGTGCTTCATGGTTAGAAAAAGGCTTTTAAGAAAAGCCCACAATTAGCAGACTAAATGCAAACCTACACACATGTTGAGTGGGGATTTTATTTGTAATGAAAACAGGCAGCTGGTTTTTCAGCCCCTGAAGAAAGCAGGGGTGAGTCAGAATCACTTTGCCTATCATGAGCCTTCAATCCAAGAACTTTGGTTGTGCTGCTCTGAGTGCCTCATTTGGTTAAGAAAACCCAAAAGCATATCAGTGCAAAACACAGAGTGAATAGCAACAATGTCCGCTGCTGTCTGCATGAATGTAAAAGATAGGTAGTGATGGAAAAGTATATTCGTCTGCCACCTTGTCGGGTTGTGTAACGTATTCCAACCTCTCAAGGAAACTAATTAGGGGCACAATTTATTTGGCAAGCGGCTGAAGGTAATGGATTTGACCCTCTTCTGTTAAATAGAGCCATAACATGATTTCCACTGATTAGAGGAGGATAGTACAAAAAAAGACATGGTGTTAAAGCAAATAGAAATATATTGCGTACCAAAATCCACGAGTTTGACCCCTGCATGCGTCGTCAGCAGGATGTTATTGCCTTTGACATCGCGGTGGATGGTTTTGTTGACGTGCAGGTGCTGGAGGCCCTGTAAAGAAAAAGAAAGAGGTTGACAGCTTGTTCTGACAAGCACCTGCTTTCAAAATGATCCAGTTTAAGCGCCTTTCATTGAAGCAATGTATTCAGTGGGAGGTTGTTCTACTGAGCTCTACAGCACATCATTGTCTCTCCTCATGCACATTCAAAAGGCCAGACTTACCATGAGGGCCTCATGCAAGATGTAGGCAATAATTTCTTCATCCATTCGGTCTCCTCTCTTCAGCATGCCTTTAGCCAGATCTGTCACAGAGCCGCCGTTACAGAGCTACAATAGAAAAATCCACAAAGAAAAGAGAATAATGAGCAAAAACTCAACATGAGTCAGCATTTATAGGTGAGCCTATACAGTATGCTGTATGGGGCATCTGAAAAAAGATTCAGAATTTCACACGGCGAAACAGCAGAGGATGAAACTGTTTTGATCAGAAGATTGCACAGTGAGAAAAGAGATGCTGGAAGTAATTCTGTCAGTCTTTAGCAGCTTATCTTTCTGAGGCAGCTTAGCAAGACGGGAAAATCGTGCCCGACAGGAGGAATGTACATTTTGTGTGCAGGCTTTAATCTACGCTGTGATGACTAAGCAGGGTAAATATTAAGCATGCATTAAATCATCTTCAAATGAAGAACATCCTCTTATGTTTTCAGACAATAGCAACATTTATATCAGATTGTTTACACACCATTTATAGGACAGCATTTCAACCTGGAAACAGAATGCACCAAGATTCAAATCAGCATGGACACTTTCTCCTTCTCATACGAATACAAGTTTGATTTCATGTGTTTATATGTGTTTTCTTTAGGGTACACTGACTCAACCCTCAATAGCTCTTTGAAAATTACAGAAAATTACCCAGTAGGTTGCCTTGGCAACAATAATAACCCTTAATTGGGGCCTTTCTTTGGGAGATGCCAGAGGTGTACGGAAAATAAAAAGCCTTGAAGATGTCCCTCACAGTGCTGGGGGCTGCGTGTGAACAGAAATGGAAGATTCTGCACATGAACACGGTTTGTAAACACACACCTCTGTGTTTTAAAAGCTGTCATCTGCAGATGCATTAAACATGAAAATGCCTCTTTTTCCATTTATTATGACTTGCATTTCAACTCACATCTTTAGCCCTAACTGAAGAAAAAAACATATTTTCGTGTTAGACAGGAAATTTCCATCCTCGAATCTTTTTATGTATTAAACACTTGTTCTTGTATAATTACACTAATTTCCCGCACTTGTAAACTGAAAGCTTAATCAGGCAATAGACATGCAGTGGTGTGTGGTTATTTAGGATAAGCATCAGTCCCCTGCAGCGATCGTGCTAAAGAGATTATGCAGCATGTATCAGGAAAAAGGGTACTAATAAATAAGTTAATAACACCACAGCATTAACACAACTATACAATTTTTCAATTCACATTCAAAATGACAGAGTGTTGTACAGCACAGCATGCGGCTTACAATGCAATATTTACATCCCTAAAATGGTCGGGGAAATGTTACCTAGTATATTTTGACAAAAACATTGCATAATGGCAAGAGATAGAAAAATGATGTATTATTACTATATGAATATCTTCCCCTGAAATCCTAAGAAAAGAAGTGCTGACTCGTGCAATAGTAGCATCATAACACAGACATTAAATGTGCAGCTGTGTGCCCAAATCTCCAAATAGGGACCCATTTTGTCATTTCATTATGCTTCCACCCACAGGGCTTGATTGCCTTTGCACATTTTTGCCAAAGTATTTCTAAGCTACTTACTGCAGCTAATTGAGCTAACCACAGGAAGCTCTAAATTGCTTCTACCACTTCCAACTTACAGTGAACCCCTTTTAAAGCATAAAACACTCATTTAGTGGATTTTTGGGATGCAAATACATACAGTATTATTGTCATTACTGATTATTCTACTGATTTATTTATTTATTTTTGGTTAATTGTTCTGTTCAGTCTATAAACTGTCAGAAAATGCTGAAAAACCGAGGTCACAATTTCTCAGAGCCCATTGTGACGTCCTCAAATTGCTTATTTTGTCCAAACGACAGTCTGAAACATGAAAAAAAATTACGATTTAATTTAAAATGATAGAAAACAGATAAAAGCAGCAAACCCACACATTTGACAGACTGGAATTAGCAAATGTTTGGCATTTTTGCTAAATAAATGACAAACGATTATATCTAATTGAATAATATACATTCTGTTAATCGTTTCAGCTCTAACTGATTTCAAAAGGCATTAAAATGCATCATGACTTTGTTGTTCCTTTTCTTTGTCGGAACAAGACATTGTAAAACTTGAAATAAAAAACGTCAGAAAATATTCAACATTAGATCGTAGATGGATTATTGTCATTTTACATCTATTTGTAGTCGTTTGAGTCTCTTTGTGGTAATTCTGTTATCTTTGTAGTAGTTTTGTGTCTCTTTTTTTGTTGTCAATTTGCAGTTGTTTTGCATCTCTTTGTGATGGTTTTATGTCTCTTTGTGGTAGTTTTGTATCTATGTGCATTGCCATTTTGAGTCATTTTGAAGTTGTTTGATTGACTTTCCAACAAGAAAAGAAACTCTGGCCTAGGGGTCCCATTAGCACTCACATAGACCCATTCAGTAATCCTTCCATGCACTAGATGCTGAGAGTGATGCAAGTCTCTGACCTTGACTAAGCAGGGGCATAAGTTTTCACTGCCGTGTCTCGTGTCTGTTTTCTATCTGCCTATCAATCTACCTCTCCATCAGGAGCCCAGAGATCTGTTGCAGGATGGATGGCATGCATCTCAGCTGCCACATGGGGAGCTTAATCACTCCTTCACTCCGCTATCAGACGTGCAGACAAACTGCAGTTAAGCAGAGAATACCTCCGAGACTTTCGCAGACAGCACAGCGCTCTGACAATGAGCGGCGCCTGACGTCAGTCCACATCACTGCTGCCATATCACCTGTCATCATTAAATTACACGGGGCAGACAGACATATCCATATTAATGAGAGGTCCGGTGCCCTAGATTTAGCAGCGTTAAACGTTAGCGCTCTCACATTAGCGACAGTGCCCACTTCTAGAAAGTGATGCTCAACATCAACATTAATTATTCGACATGTAGTGAAGACTTAAACCTCTGCAGAGTGAAAACGACATAAGAAACTTCAGACCTGGTTTGATTTAAAAGGCAATGTGGATATACAAAACAGCTGAAGAGATAACAGCTTAATCCATTAAGTCCATAGTAGGTCACTTTAAAACATCCAATTCATTTTAGGTTAAAATTCCCACTCCATGTTAAAAAATGTAGCCTTTAATGTTAAATATGGACCTTCATTATAAAGCCACCACTGATTTCCTTTAAGATTTGGTTTTAACTGCCAGCTGCCAACAAGACATCACCATAAAGGAAAATAATGTTTCAAAAGGAAACTCAACGTCATTCCCACACTTAATATAATATATAATAGTAATATATTATCCCAAATATAGGCTGCAAAATTGTTGTTAAAAGACTAATAACTCTATTATTGCTACAACATCACAAATAGGGCTTCATTCCTAATTTGCATTTTCCACCACAGTTTTGCTCCCAGTCTAAAGACAAACTATTGATATAAAAGCTCTGTTACGACCCATGTCTGGCATCTTCATCTTCAACAGTTTCACAGAACTACCAGTTTTCAAAGATAAAACTGAATACACTGAATACTGAGTGGGATATTCTCCATTACAAATGAGGTCAGGTGCTTGTTCAGTCATGTAAATGAAAGTAGTCGATCAAAGATGTGTAAAAGAAGTGGATGAAACAAATGTAAAGATGAAACAAACAGGCCTGCCCCCTGAGTCAGGGAGGAGAAACCAGAGTGGACGGTAAAACACACAGGTGCTGACTTTTTAGTCAACTATCTTTGATGAAAGTTTCCCTGCAAATATAAACCTATATTTCTTATTTACTGCCAGTTAATTCGACGTACTGTAAGGAGTTGCATAACATTTTAAACCTAATTGTTGGTTGGGGTGCGAGAGAAGGACTAGTCATAGGGGTAAATGCAGGCCACGGGTTAATTTTTGACTTTTGGATAGTGTCGAAGGCAATGTGGTAAGATTAGGGAGGATAGACTAAAGGGTAGACAAACAAATCAGTGTCTCTGGTTTAGATGGACTGCGGGTGTGCTATCATATGGCTTGTTATTCAGGAATGATTCTTTTCAGCTACTCTACCACAAATGCTGATGTTTAATGTAATGTAATGTTTATGCTACAGAGACAGTCTGACAAGTTCTTCCATCTCTGCAGAGAAAACTCGTAATTCGCCAATGCAATTTGGTCCTGATAAAAGCCCTTCATGCCCAGTTACTTCTTCCATTTCCTAGTGATAAGCCCCTTACTTATTTTTTTATATTTGCAGAGATACATAGAAGTTTGAGGAGTATATCAGTTCCAAACCACTTCACAGCATCCTTATGCAGAATTTAAAATGTGTCTGTGCTATGGCACTCGGAGACTCCGCTGTTAGCCGTTTTCGCATATGAACTTCAATCAATGTTCAAGGAATCAGGTCCCAAGATAGTCCGGAGTTTCCTATCAAACGTATGTAAATGTAGCACACGGTGTTCTGAGAAATCATTAAAGTTATCACGAAAGCAATGTTTCACAGAAGAGATCAACAGCTTTTGGCCAAATGTAAACGTCAGCTGTAATAGTCACTCTCTAGTTATTGTCTGCCACAACTAGCATTATTCCCAATGGTAGTAACCACAAAGCAGTAGTAACAACAAAGCAGTAGTAAAAAATAGCGTTTACATTCTGTAAACAACCATTTTAAGCTAGAACTTAAAATGAAATATAGGCACAGAATAACACAGTTAAATTTAGAATTATATTTTATTTTTGCATAATGGAAGATCAGATACATCTTTAAGAAGCTTTTAAAGGTTGCACCAATCATTGGCCTTTATTTAGCAGGATCTTTGGGTGAAACATGGGAGCTCACAAATGAAATGCACATCCAAATCAGGTTTTTATTTCCAGTTAGAGAATAAAAGTCGATCCATCCTCGCTATCTTTGAAGTACGTTTGAGCTCTCTGGGAGCAGAATTAAACCGCCATACATGAAAGCTTGCTCATCTCTGCCCACATCCGATAACATAAAGGAGCACACTACAGAGGCAAAGCCAAAAGCTCGCAGACCCCAATGAGGGGCTAACAAAGTAAAGGATGCAATTTGTATGTATTCTGTTCATAATGAGCAGCGATCTGCTGTCAGTGCTGGGCAGAAAAAGGCTCTTCTCAGCAGAGCTAAAGGATGGAAAATTACAGTTTAGAAAGGGACAGTAACCATGGTGAATGACCGCCTCACTGCCAGCTTTCCTGTCTCTTCACAAAAAAAAGCCATGTGCATCTACTTCACAGTGCACACACATGCATACACAAACAGCCCCACACAGCCACTTGCTAAACTGTCAGGCAGTGATTTCAGCCTCAGGATTAGCCACCAGATTTAGACTGCTGGCTGCAGATTTTTGCAAGGGAAATTTTGAAAATGGAAATGCAAACCAGGAGGAAACAGGGAGTAAACAAAGTAGCAAAGCTGAGTAACCTCCCCCAACACCAGATTTGTATTTTTACTCAAATGAATTGAATCCTCCTGACAGAACAAAACACCATGATACAAAACTAGCAATCACTACAGTGCTGCAACAGTTCCTATATGCAGCTTGTGGTCTGATTATTCCACATCTCAGATTGTACTTGATATCCGAGCCAAGTAATTGCAGGGTCCTCTGCAAAGGTCAGGAGGAAAGAGAGCGATGAAAAGGGAAAGAAACACAAGCTGGAGATGTGAAAACTATCTTCTGGGTTAGCATAACACTGCTGCTGTTGATGCAAAACCACTGAGCTTGGATTACAGAAATATGGACACTCTGTTCAAGCACTGCTGTACCTGATAAAGGAAGACAGAACCACAGTGGTGGAATGTAACTAAGTACATTAACTCAACTACTGTACTAAGGTACAAATTTAAGGTACTTGTACTTTACTTGAGTCTTTTTTTCATGCCACTTTCTACTTCTACTCCGCTACATTTTAGAGAGAAATATTGTACTTTTTACTCCACTACATTCACCTGCTTTAGTTACTAGTTACTTTACTAATTAAGATTTTTGCAGACCAAACACATATAAAATACAATGTTTTACTATAAATTTTCAGTCCCTCCAGAAAAACGTGATTATGCGATCGCAGAATTCAATGCATAATCAACCAAAGTCGTCAAAATATGCGGGGCTTGCATGATTTCATAATCCCCGCATTTGCGTTGCAAAATAGTCACATATATCTCAGCAGAAAGTTGAAAAATGTTGCGTTTACTTCACACAAGAACAGCCATTTTCCCCTATTGCCATGGGAACGTTATGAAGTGACATAATTTTGCCTAGTGAGAACATGGTGTTGGGGGAATCACTTTTTTAATGTTACATTCTTCAAAAACACTACTTCAAAGACTTTCAGCACCATAGCTGTGACACTTTACCAGCATTCTTTCTTATCAACCCTCCCCAAGTTTAGCAGATGTCTCCAGGTTTGTACTGCTATCCATCATAGCAGGAACATAAATTACATGGTCAGAAAGTCAAATGGCAGAGAAAACCCAGATCCGCCACCGTGTTGGACCCCACAAACACTTTTCCTCCTCTGAGGTTGACCTCCATTACATGTTTGTCTGGAGGTTGACATTTGAAAATGTCTGGGGAGCTGGAGGCTTTTTTAGATGTAAGAAAGCAGCAAGGTCCCCTTGAACTTTCACAAATTCATACCTACATCTAGCCTTTCCTGTACTGTATGTCAGCCGGTGTAAAAAAAGCAGTTTCATAAAGTCAAATGCAGTGATGTTTTTGTTCAAAATCAGGCCATTTTGCATTCAGTCACCAATTTAGCATAATTACATACAATATAAGTGCACCAACAACCTCAAAAAATGTATCCTTTCCACCATTTTAGCATAGTCTACCCAGAATCCAAACAACAGAAATCAGCTACAGGATAGATACATTTGTGCCTGTGCTACAACCTGCTACAGTAGCCGTTTAAACTAATACACTGCGACAGCCCCTGAAAACAGAAATCGCTGCTCTGCTGCTCTCAGCAGGGTGCCCACGTCATGTGAGCTAACGTCCATTCCCAACACATCCAGGTTATTGGCCTGCGACCGAATCCCCCAGGTGGCCTATAAGTAAACTCTTAGACTACCCAAGGTGGCTTAAACTGTAACATAATCCCTTGGCAAATTTGGTCACCGCTGCATATACCAGGCGAGACATGCTGTGTGGTGTACAACCAGACCTTTAATCTGCACCTGTATGCTCTTTGTCTGCACGGTGCAGCCACAGGTCTATTTAAGGTCTCAAACAAATATATGGGCTGTGGCAAACATATGGTGGCTTTTCTATTCAAATATAATAAGTGTTCCTACCTCCAGTACGAGCCACAACTGGTCTCCGCATTTCACATCCTTCTTGTAGTACATCCCGTAGAATTTGACAACATTGGTGTGGTCAGAAAGAGCTTTGAGGATGTTGTACTCTGCTTCGATCTCCTCATCAATATCCTTAAAAAAAAGCACAAAGATCAGTTAAAAAACACATTTTTCACCTGCAAACTCATGTTTTGTTACCATTGTGTTGCGCTTTATGCCAAAAGATCAAGAGACAAGAGAGGCAAAAAGCTCCAATAGTGGTGGTATCAGCTTTCTAGATTAAAGAAATAGTTTTAGTTTACTTCTTGGTGAGAGTTAGACTCTTTTATTGTATGTTGCAGCCATACTGTGTGATTAAGGCTAACAAGGGAATTTTACACAGAAATCATGCTGCTGCATATTTAATTTAAACATATACAAATCGCAAAGTGATTCCCAACCCTCTTAAAACCTGCCTACCAGTCACCTCTCCTCACAAGTTTAAAATGTCTGAGTCATTATAAGTTCAACCAAAGTGATTTTTCCCTTCTCAAATATTTTGTGTAAAATATGGTTTGATTGACTTGTATTCTCCTGAAATGCTTCATAAATATCACAATCTGACACTACACACACTGTAGCATATGAGGAGACCTTGCAATATAGTTGAACTATATGTAATAGGTTTATTCATTAAATAATACACCCAGTGATTGAAACGATGGCAATGATGGCCCTCACAGGCTAGTTGTCTGTAGATAATCATTTCTCAATAATGAGAAAGAGTAACAAATTCATAAAAGACTAATGAGACTTTTATTAGCATGAAGGCTGGATTTAATAGAAAATGGCTGCTCATTAGAGCTGCTAAATAAGCCATACAATTCACTGTACCATCAAAAAAAAAGGAGTTAAAATAGAAAGTATGATAAGCCTCCATTATTGTTCTTTTATCTGAAAAATAGTGACCTTTCTTTATAGTACTACCTCTTGCCCAGTAATGTTCTGTAATTGGTCAATCTTGTCACTGTAGAACAAAAATCTTTGCATTACAGGATGGATGAGACCCACACTGCCAGAAGTAACATCATGTATCTCTGCTGTCTGTCAAAATGTTCTTGCTTTAGGCCAGATAAGCTTCACACACTTCTGCATAGGCGCCAAAGGGGTTTTGGCTCAATGCTAAAAACCCTGCACAGGCAAAAGAGGCCAAAAATGATCAGAGTACAGCCATGATACATCCAATAAGGATGACCAATTAATCAGAGGCAATTTTCTAATATAATGGTTGTAAAAGGGTTGCATCCATTCTGGAAGGATAGGCTTTAGTTCTAGCCCTTTCATTGTTTACTACTGGTATGTTTCTCAAGGAATTTTGATTTGATACTAATTCAAGTAAACATGGGCTAAGGGTACGATATAAAAGCCAAAAATGTAATGGAATACAAACTCTTATGAGGCCGTCATGATTGTTCTGGGGGTTGTAGCCAAGTAATGAAAAATAAAAAGTATACAACTCATAAGCACTAACCTAAACCTGAAAACACATACTTCATATGTTCTGGAAATGCCAGACACATTTTACTAAAAAGTGCTGTTTATAAAATGATAGCGCATTTACTTTTTATATACTGTGTAAAATAGAGACAAAATTAAATGAAGTTGAAGGTATATAATGTAACTGAGAGGAAATATACTGACTCAACAACAGAAAGCAAACCGTAAAGTTAAGAAACAGCAGAAGAAATAGAAGGCCCAGATCCAATCTGTGCATATGTCTGAATCTCTAATAAGATAGCTACAAGATAGTGACTTGTCAGCCCTGTGCCGCCACCAAAGACGTGGACACACCACAAGCTTACAGCTGCTTTAACAAGCACTAACAACAACAACACGTGCAATGGCATGGAGTGAGGATAATAAAACGATATTGAAAATTTTAATTCAGACTACGCTAATAAAATTGGTATAATAGAAGTAATTTCAACAAACCTATTCATGTTTCAGATCAGAAAGTCAACTTACATGGATTGGATCAAGGATCTTTACTGCTGCTTTACTTCCGTCAAGTTTGTTGATCACCTTGTAGACTTTTCCGTAGGTCCCTTTCCCGATTGTCTCGATGATGTCCCAGACGTCAGTGGGATCTGGAAAGTTGTCAAAGACAATCGATTTCCCTGGTTGTGGAAACATCTTTAGGAGAGATCTCCTATGAAAGAAAAACCCATGGGTCACTGTTAGAAAAGAGAAAGGTGGCAGCTGGTGGAGAACCTGCAGTATGCACAGGCTGATGTTATTATTAATCCATACGAGCGCAGATAAAGGAGATACAAAGCACAGTTTTCACAAGAACACAGAAAATGATGACCTGATATCCTATTTGGTTATCACACGTAAATGTGTGATTTTTCTTTTCTTTTCTGAAAACACACATATTTTTTAGTCTTTAGCTTCTAAATACAATCCTGCATATATGCATTTCTAGGTAAATGTCATGCTGAGTGGCTTGTCCAGTTTTTAAAGTGCTGTCATGCTGGTTTGTTTTGGGAATTAAAGTGGAACACATGAAGTGTTTAACTAGAGGATAATCCAATGGCTGCTAAAATAGTTGGGGGTTAATTTTGGGGGTTTCCATAGAGCTGCATGATTAGGGTTAGATCAGGGTCAGGTAGGATCATGATCAGGGTTAGGAAAACATACATAAATCATAATAAATAGCTGTAATTATGAGCAGGTGAAGCTGTAAAGCTATTTGACCTCCATCAAACACACATACATACAGGCAGTAAACATGTGTTCACCTTCCTTTACACTTTGCAGTCTTGAAGTTGTATTAGTATAAAGTATTCATAGTTAAACATTAAAATCCACGAAAAGTTGTCATTTTTTAAACTTTTAAAGTTGTGTTGTAAACGTGCCGATTTGAGATTGTAAGTAGCATTTACATAAAATTGTTCAAACCCAGTATCTGATAACTGACAACGGCAGAACTGAGAATTTCTGCATCTTGTGTCTGTTTTGTTCTTGTCTAAACTCTCAGTGTCCCCATGTTTGTTTTTTTATCTTTGTGGATTTGGACCATTGTTGTAACACTTTTCACACTATGTTAAAAATCACAACCTAATACTATCAACACAAATCCAATTAGAGACTGGACAGGACTGTATCTTTGCAAAGAAATGTGCAAAGGAAAGTTAGTCAGAGCCAACAAACTTATCAGGAAAGCACTGCTAAACCCTACACAAACACCTCTAAATACACTGTTCATAAACCTTTCGAGATAAGGGTGCCTGTTGCTGCTCTCACAGTTTTGCATTGGAAACTGAATCCACACAAAACTAAAATCATAATAAAAGCAGAGAAAAATTTAAACAAACTTACATAGTTTTCTAAATAACACTTGAAACATTTTGGAAAAATAGTTAATCCATTTTCTGTGCAAAAGGTTAGCACGGGAGCAGTGGTGGGCCAGCCTGGCCTGGCTGTGAGTGTAAACCACAGAGGAGGAGCTAACACAAGCTAATCTCACTAGCAATTCCCCTGCTCCAGTGCTGCCATTGGAAACCATCTCTTAGTGGTAGAAGATACGATGGGATTAGCAGGAATTAGCCTGTTGCAGCGTGAGCCTTTCCCCATATAGACGCCCCATTCATACACAAAGGAAAGCTGGTTAGAGGGCCTGAGCGTAGGTTGCTGCAGAGAACCACCTCTCCTTTTATTACCCGTGGCCACTTTATGTACGTTCAAGGAAGACTGCCTCTAAGGGTGCATTCACATCCCAGCAGTTATTTTATTTAAACTAGTTATGATTTGTTATGATGATATAAATCAGTTTGATTAACTGTGAAAAACTCACTATATATTATATTATCAGTCATTACCTATGCAGCAATTAGACTCCTATACATGTGCATCCATGTGTAGGTAATTGTACTCATGTTAGCCTAATGTACAGTGCCTAAGTAATCTGCAGACATCGTCAATAATACATCACTGCCTCTATATGTGACAACATGCTGTGACACATGAGACAGGAGGGCGAAACCTAAGCACTCACAGTGGACACCTCCAACAGGAGCACAGGCTGCAAAGAAATGACCTCTTAGAGGAGACAGTGTGTGTCTGTTTGTGTGGGGTTATCTAACCTTGTCCGCCCTGAAGCACTGGCTGGTTGTCACTATTAGTTAGTTCTTAAAGTATCTGGCATTAACCACAGTCTGTGTACAGGTGCACAAATAATGAACTGCACATGTATGGCTGAGCCTGTATTTACTGTACAAACAGATGCACTATTGTGTGTGGTTTTGAAAGAATGAATACAGTTTCTATGAATCTAAAAAGTCACATTGCTTCCATTGAAAATCAAAGATAAGATCTGATCTGAGTGATGTGTAAGTGGAGGTTTGGCCACTTGAAGCTCTTCGAGGAAACAGAAGGTCCATTTGGCAAAAGTGGACACCGGCGTGGACTAATCTGTGACGCTGTTGAGTGGGTTACAGTTTCGGCTTAACCTTGGCACAAGAAGACTGTTGGTCTACAAGCCAAGATTATCTGGCTAGCTGGACACATCAAAGTGAAAAACACTTTTACTTAAGAGTGCATGAGTCTTGTAAAAGACACAATGACATGCAAGTACTAATGGAAGCGTACAAATGAAGATCCTTATGCTACATCAAGCAGAAAAGTCAAATAAGTTATTAATATATTAATAAAAAGTTCTTACTGTTTGCTAACATATAAACAGCAATTACAGTACTTCTACTAGCATTCATCATTACAGGGCATTCTGTTCTCGATTCAGGTCTAGGAAATGTAGAAACACTCTGACATGCAGTTGTAGATGTAAGAAGTCTACTTCAAGGTGTCTACTTCTGCTAAGCAACTAATAGTAACAACTTACACTAAACATACAAGCCATGCTGCTCAGTACAGATTTCCATTTTGGCAAATAATTGCAGTGATCAATAACTATTTCAATATTTATAGTTACTGACCTTTGTTCGCTTTGTTCCCTCTCACCATAATCCATCAGAGACACATGGATGGTAAGGGTAAAGCATAGATTTAGACACATACAAACATGCATAGACACACACACATACTGTATGCACAGGTAAACACACATACATACATACACCTTTCTTTAACTGCCTATGACATACACACACAATGGTTGCAATATGCTTAATGTGCTAAGCCACTCCCAAAGGTTGCAAATAAGGAAACCAAATGAAGGAGCCATGCTTGCATTCTGATTAACTAGAGAAGCAAGTAAAACATGCACACATTTTTAGGCCAGCCAAACTAAAATGTCTGTATAAGTTTTTAGATTTTAGCATTAGTACCATATTTAGTGAAGTAAAAAAGCCATAAGCCATCATCATACTTACACTGTGCATTTTACATGCTTCAGTATCAGTTGTGGATGACAGCGTTAGCAAACAGGAGCAGGGTGTAGCTAGTTCCTGGGTGCCCCAACCTCCTCTGCTATAATATATTATACATCAAGAATAAAGAACACAACATTGCAGATAATGCCAAAGTTAGGCTCAAGGAATAAAGTAATTAGTTTTAGCATGAGGAAGTCCAGTAGCAGCCGATGCTTCTAATAGTGTCATAAATTATAGCCCGTAGAAGACAAGCTACAAAACAGGCGAGAGCATGGACGGCAGCGAGGAGCGAGTCAGGTGCAACAGGCCATGACTGCACTAGAGTGCTCTTAGCATCGTTTAGCAGTGTCCCATTACACGACGGGCGGGCACTGCTGGGGGAGAGAGCCGCTGTGAGGCTGAGCCAGAGCTGGACTGAGAGTTCAGTTCAGGTATGATATCTGAAGCTTGGCTCAAATAAATTCAGTTTGTGCGAAAAAGCATTTTTTTATTTCTTACAGCAATTCAATCATTGCCACTCATTTTGAGATATTTGTAAATAAACATGGCAATCGATCAACAGTAGGCCTAATGGTATCTGATAATTGGATTATAATGTCCTTCACCAACCCACTTGCTTGCAATTTACCTAGACAATGTAGCATTTCCTCAAATGACAGATACTTCTTTAGCCACTATTTCAACATCTGTTTAGTTAATTTAGATAGAAGAAATGTTAGCAAGCAGTGCTCTCTAAACCACTAGCACTAGCTAACTTTCTACTCCTGTTTAGCTTGCTAACACACGAACTGTTAGCAAACTAAACTGCTGTTTTCACACCTAGTTAGTCACATGGTAGCTAGCTGGTAGAAAGCTAAACTCTAGCTAAACCACTAGCATTATTTTTTACAGAAGCTAAATTGCTAATATAGCACCTGTCTATCTTGGTCACAGCTAGCGTGTTTACATTTTTAGAAGTGTAGGCCTACTAAACATTTGCTAATGAATGATATCACATTGTTAAAATTTATAATTACAATGTCATAGTTTTGCTGGTGGTTTGGCTTCCTATAAAGTTAAGATCCATTATCCTAATGAACTAGCTAGCTAATTAGCTACTAACATGTAAAGCTGCAGACTTGATGGCTTATTAAATGCGAATCTCATTTCCTTTAATTATAAAAGCCAATCAGGTGAAGCCAATCCAGTGAAAGGTCAATGAAAAACATATTTGTCGTGTTTTTAACATGTTTGTTCTCTGTTCTGCATGTTTAGATGAAATGTGATTTTAATTGTGAGAAACTCTGCCACTAACAATTAATGCTAGGAATGTGCAAAGTAGGTTATATGCCTTGCCATGATGTCAGAATCAGCTTTATTGGCCAAGTGTGTGTGCACATAAGCTAACGTTACAAGGAATTTGAGTGTTTTTTGCATTGCTCTATAGGCCTATGCACAGAAAGACATTAACAGCTTTACCCAATCACATCCTGTAACAAACCTCTTCATGTAGTGGAAAAGTGAGATTTCATGCAGCTATGACTTTCCCTGCAAATTATTGATTCTGTTCAAACTGTCAGAAACTAATTGCTCAAGCAGTGAAGCTATTCATGTATCATACAGACTAACAGATGGCACAGTGATTGTTTTCCCCTAAACACTCAGAGGCATGTATCCATCAGAAAAAGAAACATCTCATTATCCAACAAAGCTAGATTAGATTGGTGTATTCACCTCGTTGTTGTTGCACCAACTCAGTCAACAATTTGAATTCCCCATCTATCCATGTACAGTAGATCTATATAAAAATAAAGCCTAGGGTACTTGATGTTATCCTTAAGAACAGTAAATGAAAAAGGTATTTTGTAATTTTCTATTGTTTTGGCTGTCATTAACTACAATAAAGGGTCCAGTTTAACATCATGAGTAATTATTTTCAGATACGCTCAGAGTGCATAAGACTGTATGCTTTGTTGGGATTCAAGAGATTAAGAAAGTCCAGTCCTGTAGGCACCTTTCAGGTCTTTGTCGTTTCTGCACAGTAGTGGAACATGACCCCAATTTGCAAGGAAACATGTAATAGCAGGTTGAAAGTTATTTTATTGTATTTATTAGTTTAATCTTTAATTTTTTTAGGAGTGAGTGGTAAACTATTAGACGGTAGATATTGACATAATGACAGTCATGCTTGGGGGAAATTTCTATCTCAACTGATACTCATACTGTAATGAGATGATTCTGATATCTTAACAAGTCACTGGGACAAAAGATTGACTTGTTTAGTTGTCTCTGAAAAGAAGAAGAAAGGAAATTGAGAAGTATAGAAGACACCCTACAAAAACTCTTTATCAAATGGCTGAGGAGAGGATGTAATTTTTCATTTTTAAAAGAGGAACTGCAATAGGTCCAGTGCTTTGACCCTGCCATAAAGCCTCATCAATCAGTTGGCTTTGGGGCCCCTGGTATTAGCCAATTATATTTCTGGGGGCCAGTGATGTCTCTGTCCATTATAAACACTGCAAATTTATGCTCTGTCTTCACCTCCGCCTCCTACCAATGACCCCTCCTCCTCGCGCTCCGTCTGGGAGGGACCCTGCATGATCAACGTACCGACTTAAGTGTGCCTCCCTCTGGCACAATCTCCAGGCTTGGGAGACGGCAGCAAACCAACCTCATTTCCTGCTCCGCTGCTTTACAAATGGCTCCTGGAAGCTGAACCAAGACCGAGGCTGTGGATGCATTGATGGCCATAATAGCCATATGATTAGAGTGGGCAAAGGTCCGGCTCAGTGTGCAGACTAGACTCACCTACCTGCCCCCTGCCTCACTATTTGACCAGTATGAGAACATAAATATACAAATGATTGAAGATGTCTGTAAAACTAAATGATCATTTTCAAAATGATTTCTTTGAGTCCACTTTTTTACCTGTTTCATGGTAAGCAGCCATTGGATACACTTTCCAAAAATCAATAAAATGATTGTGACGTTATTAGAGGTGTGACGAGATTAAACTTGACAAGATTTCTCGCCAAGGTAAAAAGTGTCTCACGATATCAGTACACAAGTGCAGAGCAGCAGCCTTGAAATTAGCATAGAAAATCCACCGCCCGTTCTCCAAAGTTGACTGAGTTCACTTTTGCAGAGAGATAGCGGAAGAAAAAGTTGCCTGTAAAACCCAGTGTGAGAGGGTTAGAGAGTACCGCCCAGGGCCGATTCTAGGATCAGACCTTTAGGTGGGCTCAGCCCCTGATGAGAATGTGACACGGATACAGTGCCTTGCAAAAATGTTAACCTGCCCCCCAGCCCCCCCACCCCCCCCCCCCCCATGCTAAATCAGTAATTTCATTATCAGATAATCTCTGAGCTAGCAACTGAAGAACAATGTCAGCTAACGTTTTTTGACACTATTAACACTATGATGGAACTTAACCTGACCCTTTTTAAGTCACAGTAATAACGACCAATTTGACACAATGTTCTAACATTCAGCAATTTTTGTTGATTACGTTTCAATTTGGGTTCTAATCTGCGCCATGAAATGACCAACCTCTTCTCTGAGTACTACCAACGTTAAGGGTATTAAACCTGTTTTAAGACCTTTGAACCTGTAATTGTTTTGCCCTCAGGATAAATTGAAGGCTAATCACTGTATGATACCTTAACTTTCATTCCTTTAACTTTCAAGCTCAAAATTCACTGCTAGACATCAGCATGTTAGCAAGTGAGCATGTTAGCATTCAGCTCATAGCATTGTCAATAGCATAGGTGCACACTCTTATTCTTGTTGCTTCCTGCACACATTTCAGAAAAGACACAGTGTGGTTAGAAAAAGCAAAAGTAAAGCTTTCAAGTGGAAGTATATATTTAATCACCACTGAGTTATATTGGAGTGGAAATGCATATTTATTACAATGAAAATGTCATGCAACAGTAACACTGCTGCAAAACTAATACAAGTTTAATATCAGGGTTGTGCAAGAACTTCCTAATGAGTACACCATTTTACAATGGTCTGCCGCGTATTAAATATTGGACAAGAACCCAGTGGCGAATGTGTGGTGTGTTACATAAGCAGTTAATAGGCTTAATTTCCTGACAAGTAACCTACATACTGCTTTGCTGCACTGCGAACTTCTCACCCACTGATCAGCCGCTCGTCTCAACACCGTGAAGAATCATCCTCTTTGGCCGATATATCATCTTATGAAACACATAAGATGGCTGCACGATCAAATAATCCTTCTACTATACAGAACTGTACGTTCTTCTACTTTAATGTACTTATTTTAGTCATCTCATTTCATGCATGTTTTGACACTGTCTGAATAATTAATATAATTTTTCAAAATAAAAGTATCCAGTGACATTGTGGGTAGAAAATGTTCTCTATTTAAATACAGTAGAAATACACAAACTTATGCAATCTGATTGAGAGCACAAAAGCTGATTTTCATTCCTTTTGGTGGGGCTGCACGGCTTTTGTATTTTAAATAAATCCAAAAATTCAAGTAACTGCTCAGATAAACATTCAAAGCTACTTGAAGACATTAAACACAACAACTAAGCCAGATACTTTAAAAAATCTTTTTTTAAAAACAAAATGTCTTACCTGAAATTAAAGTAGCTGTTTTCAGACATGTTTTCAGACCTACTCCACCGACAGATCATTTATGAAATGTGTTAGGATTCAGAACAGTGTAAGTGGTTGAGAACAATTATGTTGTTGAAAATTAAGTGGCACTAGAATGACAAGTCATTCAGTCTGTTCTAGCCCACTCACTGGACTCTGCCAGCATTGTTATTATGAATATATCTGCATTGTGTCATAAACTAAGTGAAGTTTCTTGGCTTCTGAAAGAAATTATCAACATTCTCTATGAAAGCAACTAAACCTGGGTTATATAATTGTGTTACACAGTGCAGAGCCATTTACAATTTGATCAATACCTGTACAAAATGCTACAGAGCTAAATTCAAGAATCAATGTTCTTGGTAAAACTGACTTTGACTTCACATTCACACTGCACAGAAAAAGAATAAGATAAATAATAGATAAATGTTCTTGAAATAAAATATGATTAGCACAGCAGCTCTTCCTGCAGTCCTTCAGGCCGTGTCGGGCCGCTTTAGAAAGGGGGTAAATATTAGCATGATCTGCAGTTTTGCTGCAGTGGTGACACACTGGGTTTGAAGGACAAGCAGCAGTTCATAAAGGTGGATTGATTGATTGATTGATTGGTTGATTGATAAGGGAATTGATTCAGTCTCTCCCTCTTTGTGTTTGTGCACATGTGGGAATCGATATCAGCCTCAAATCGTTTCTGACATCAACGCCCCACCCAGTGGACCCTGCTCTGTCCTGCACCACCATTACAAGGTTAATTCTAGCCTGAATGACTTCACTGGGGTTGAATGTGTGTTTATTTCCCCAATAATAATAATAACAATTTTGAGGTCACAGAAAAGCAAACATGCATGTAAATAACATGTAGGCTATTCCCATGGAGGCTGAGCTACAGTACATGAGCTGAATGTTGCCACTCCAAACTATTGACTCAAACACCTTTCCGTGTCCATCTATGATGTATGCATGCTGCTAAAACAATTCATACAAACAGTATACCACTAAGCCATTGTCCCTTCCTCCCCCTGTAATAATCACTCAAGAGCGCAGAGCGGAATAATGGCACAGCGACGGACACAATCAGGCGAAATCAGAGATCACTTCAAGGAGAATTAAGGAGGGGATGCTCTGATTGTTGATGCTTCTGTGATGCAGATCAGTGGACGGCTGGCTGGGTCTGCAGCACCCTGAGTTGACTCCCTCTGTGAAGACTGATTGAATAAAGCTACTGATGAGGCTATTGTGGCCGTAGGTACGTGGTGTGAATGCCTGACAGGCTCATGGCTGTCATCAATGACTAGCTGCCATTATGGCAATCCACTGGACCGTGACTTTCCCTGCTGTGGTATATAGCATATTATGAGCCACTCAAATGAGTATTGGGATTGTGCAGTTGATAGAAGGCTCATTATATCATTGGCACAACCATATACATGCATGAAGGTTCATTTAAAATTTGGCCAACCTTTTTTTTCTCAGTTGACCTGACGATGCCTGCTCATTACAATGTTTATATTCGCATTTTGGAACGCTTTACATTACTGCTGCTTTGGTGGAGGAGTTAAATGAAAGTCCATCATATGTATTCTCATCCATTTTCCTTATTTTCTTCATTGGTGCAGAGGACAATGCAGTCTATAGCATTTCACCTTGTTTGCTGATTATTTAAGCTGTGTAGAAAAAATGCCTTGAGCTAGAATCGAGCTGGAATCGAAAAATAAATAAATAAATAAATAAATAAATAAATGTTTGCATAAATGTATTCAATTTGATGCAACGGTGAGGAACACAAGCTAATTGAACTGTGAAAAAATAGCAATAGCTATGAGCTTTGGTTTGCATGTGATGGTAATGAATTTGTTGCAGGTTGTGTGATGCGAGTAGGCTGAATGACAGTGTATTTATAGAAGCCTTTGATATACAAAATGTAATTCTCGTTTAGTCTTCCATAATTGAAGATCTTAACCCAGTGCTTCTTTGAGACCCTCTGCAGCCCTGCAGATGTTCATTTCGCCTGTTCAAGGGAAGTGACATTCAAATTCTGATGAACTGTGTTCTACAAATGTATAAACATATTAACTAATGGGAGGGAATTTCAAATCCTGTTTTATTTCAGTCAGGGGCATAGCACAAAACTCTGGGCCCTGTAGAAAGGCATTTTCTATGGGCCCCTCCCCGCATCCACAGCTATTCATTCTAGCATCTTTTTGGACCCTCCTCACATAAGGGCCCTGGGTACTCAGTCCCCTTTTTCCCCCCAGTCCGCACCTGATTTCAGTCATTTAGTTTCAGATTTTTAGCACCAGTGTCATGCAACAGTTTAATCGACACGCTACAGACCAGAGATACAAAAGTCTTAGAATAAATGGCTCAGAACCAGAAATTGTGTTTAAATCTACACGTAACGGCCTGTAAAACACAGCATAGCGGGTGAATGTTGCAAAAGGTTACACTGGGCTCTTGTCTTTAACAGTGGCCACTTGTCTTTTCAATGACCCTCCTTATGTCAATAATGACACACGCTGGCACCCTCAGGTCGCCCATCAAACGCAGGCCCACTCGAGAAACCAGGCAAGAATTCCACACCACCACAAAAATCACCATGGTGCCTCAACACATAGCCTACTCATCTGTTAAAGCAGCAGCCTCCGCCACTTCACCTAATGCTCTTTTGTATATGTAGCAATGTGACAGTGTGATCAGCTCACACAAAGCATTATAAGACTGGACCCCAAGTGATGAACACCACCGGTCAAAGTAAGTGTAAACTCCTTGTGACAAATTAAAATTTAAGATTTTTGATGTGGTGATGGCGCTGGATAGAAAATTAAGTGCTCACTATATACAATTGATCCTGAGAGGTAAAATTGAATATTTGTGGAAAATTTCAAAGCAGTCCATCCAATAATTGTCGAGACATTTCACTCAAAACCACAAATGTCAACCATGAGGTTGTGCAAGAGGACAATTCAAAGGACAACCAAAATCATTAGGATATATCATCTGGGAACCATGAATGTCTTTACAAAATTTCATGGCAAACATTGAGATATTTCAGTCTGGGCCGAAGACTGACAGATTGCATTCATTGCAACATTGCTATCCATAGAACAACATTATTATGTTTTAAGAAATCCTCTTGCACAAGTAATTCAGCAGCACTAAATGCAAACAATACAACAACTAACTGCTTTTTGACCTTTTCCCGCCCACTCCCCTGCCATCCCACATAAGTACAATCAGCTGGGTTCATGACATGATGATGAGTAGTCCCAACAGTGACTCATCATCAAAGAGTTTGTCCTCTTCCCCAGTGGAGAGGAGTTATATAACGTGCTGATGAAAATGCCCTCTGTCGCTCTTCAGTATTCATTTCTCTGCCCAGATTTGGGGAGTATGGCTGTGTGTTTTCATCCCTGGAAGTCCTAGTAAACGTTTGGTGTTTTCAGGGGTTTAAAATAGAGTTTACAGACAAAACGAAGCACTGCATCAGCTTGTGCTGGATGCACAAAGCCAAAATATTTGAAAAATATCCTCATGAGTTTTACTTTGAGTTTTCCCTTCCTCAGCTTATTTTGTAGTGCAGGAATTCCCTAATGGAACAAACATATTGAACACTGACCTAAAAACGTGTACAAAGAATGTAGAGATAAGTTGTTTCAACGAGGTCTTACGATTAAAGAATTCCAGAAGTTTTGTAATCCATTCTGGAACTACAGTTTTTGTTTTGCTTTTGTTGTACAATAAATAAATAAATCCATTTACATTCAATTCTGACCTTAATCCTGTACAGTTCATGCACATTCTAACATTGCTAAACTTTATACCCGTTCCCAAATTCGCGGTGGTGGGCTTGATGTTCCTTGTTTACCATCCCATGCCTCTGACTCTGTGGAAGCACAATCTCTGGCCCAGTGAGCCTTTTGATGTCACTTTCATCAGACATCACATCTTTCTCTGCTGTCAGAGGGGAAACTCCAGCCTCTTCCACGGTCTGGCTCCGTCTCTTCCTCTTTCTCTGCCAGACCGAGCATAAGCCAGTTGAACCATCAAAAGATTCTCAGCTGTTGCTTTGGAGTTTTTCCTTTGCCATTTTCTTTCAGTTTCAGCATGCATGCAGTATTTTACTGTAGTTGTTTGTTTTTTATGTCGTTCATGCCACACACTCTCTCCCATGAAATGTCATCTGTGGTATTGGTTGGCTGCTCATTGTCACTGTGCGTGTTGAAAACTTGGAGCTCTCTGGAGAAATGATCATCAAACATCTCTTGTAGATCCTTTGAGACTTGGTCCAAAAGTAGCAGCTCCCTTGAAGTCTGATAGCTTAGTGATGACTCCTGCAGTTCCATTTTCCACCTGTGGGCAACATCCCCCCCCCATTCATGAATGCTGTTGTTGCATGTGCTGTAATTGTCCACCAGTTTTGCACACTTATCAGCTCTCTCTCTCTCTCTTTCTCAAGTCTGCTTCTTTCTAGTTTCTAACTTTGGAGTTCTTTGGCCCAATTATCTTTAAACTGAATCTGTTTTTGCTCCATATGGCTGTAGTAGGCTACATGGTTTTTCAAGTTCTGCAGCGCTGCACGGCCAAATTTAGCTAAGATTCACAGCCGCAAGCTAATACACCCACCTCTCATGCCGTCATCCCACATGTGGTCACACCACAATGAAAGCTGCCAGAACACTGCAGAGTGCACAAAGAACATGTATTTTGCAACAACAACAAAAATACAATACTAAATGCATGTTCTGTGAGTCTGTAAAAGAGAAGGGACATGCAGGTGGAACCTGCAATGTGTAAGAACAACGGACAGATTCACTGGGAAACCCAGCACTGTGTAATTAACATCTGTTATCATAATAGAGGTCAAGCAGAAGAGAATACACAGAAAAGCCCATCTTTCCCTAATCTGACAGAATCCCTCCTTTCCAAAATGGAAAAAAAATCCAACCAGGCTAGACCTCAGATCATTTGCATAGACACTGTGTGGCATGCAATCACCATAATTTTCCAAAGCATATCTTTCTCACCAAGCTCCGACTAGTGGGCAATACAAGACTATTATCAATTTAGATAGGGAAAGCATTTCCCCTACGGCCAAACCTCTCCCATCTGTCTGTGTTTCCAGACAATATGACAGCTCTGATCGGCATGTAATGGCCAGTAGCACTCCTCCACTTTCTTCCTGTCATTAACCCTGCAAGAGAGGACCCACAGAACAGAACTGTGACTGAATCATCCGAGTCAAACAACCGTCTCATGCTGAAACACCACCAATAGGACACCACCGCTGAGATGATGCCTACTCATAAATACTTGGGTGTTTGGCCACTCTTAAACATGACGGACAAACTCCAAATCCTCTCTGCTTATCAGCAAGAAAACATATTGTGAGGCTTTTACATTCGGAGTTGTGCATCTGTCTGCATCCAGTCCCCTTCAACTGATTTTTCTTTTTTTGTAACAAAGATGTCTGATCTGTCCTGCGTCACTGGACGAATAACCAACAGGATTTGAGGGTGGGGTTAGGGGGGTTCCTTCATGCCGTCATGTTACGTATTCTTCCACGTCACATGCTATCATCTCTTCTGTGTCCAAATGATGCATTTGTGGACGTAGCTGTCACATGAGTTTTCTTGTTTCTGGGGAGGAGTGGAAAAAAAAAAAACTTATTCACAGATGGATGCCTATTTGCTGGTTACTTTTTGTCGTTGTAGGTTGTGTCAGAAAATAAAGTTATACAACCGCAAATTATACACAATGTACAGTTGATCAGATATTACAAACAACCGTTTCGAGCCTACAGCATTCACCCATTTATCATTTTTTGGTCTTTCATCTCCCATGCTGCACCACTGTCATTCTGAGGACACCTGGGGGGTACAAACCAGAAAACAGTCAGTGCCTCTGACCCTGAAAATAGAGGTTGTACCAGCCTTACATATTTCCAACAGTGCAAAGAGACAAGGACATTCAGGTGCTGTATAGTGCAAAAGCTCAGCCATATAGCTTTGGATCACAGTTGATAATTCTACCATAAACATGATAGCACTTGCTCACGGATGAAGTTCCTATGTTGTGGCTGAGTGCAGCCATCTCGTCCCTCCAGGAATAAAATCACACTCAAGGCAAATCATGACTACTGCAGCATGATGTTTCCCCCCTTGGCTCTATCGAAGGGGCTGCCCGAATGTGCAGATTGTTGGGGGAGGGTGGTTTGGTTTATAGGGTCCTGTTTGCTGGATCCCCCCAGAATACATTGTCCCCCCACCTGCTTTTCAGATTGCGAGACTATTATCCAGCAGCCCCCAGTAAGTTCTTATCAGTGGCAGCCAGATGGAGAGCACACCAGCAATACCTCAAGACTTGTTGATCGAGCTGTGCTGGCAGAAAGGCTGTCATTGTAGAGAGGTTCTGTGGTTTCAGATTAGCATCTTCGCTTTTTTCCCCTCTATTTTATAATCCAAGAGAAGTCTCATTAATGACTATTATTTCATTGGCTGTGTGAACAGCTTGAAGGGTTTACAAAGACAGCAGGGAAGAAAAATTGACATGTCAAACATGGCATTTTGTCTGAGACGCTTTGTCTAAGCATGTGTCTATGTTTTCCTACCCGTTTCTTTGGCTTAATATGCATATTTAAATACTGTAACAAGAGTCACCCTACACTGTAGTGGAAGAGTATTACTGTTAACCCATCAGACCGAATCTAATCAGTTGCGGTAAGGCAAACCGTGCATGGAGGGCTGTGTGTGCATGATGCGTCTGGCCACAAACAATAGAACATGACAAGAGTGATAGAATACAAGATTGTCCTCTAGTGCCGCTCACCGCTCACAGCTAGGGGGTGTGCTACACTGAAGCAACCCTGCTGTTATTCAGTGGTCGCATGCAGTAAATACGCACAGAGATACGACACTAGTTTGGAGAACAAAAACATGTCCAAGTGTCTTTTCCCTCCCAGTAATAAGCGGAGGATGAAACTATGATGGTGGGTTAACAAAAACGGTTGTTGACTGCTCCACCAGCCATCTGATGCCACTGCCGAAAAAGGACAAGAATAGGCATCCACCAGTATGCAGACTCCAGCCCCCACCTCAGTTTTACCACAGGGGGAAATACCCATAATGCTTCTTGATTCTCTTGTATTGAATTGGTGTCGCATTGGTGCTCTGACCCACTTTTGCAGCAGCGAGCATGTTATTTTAAGATTTCATTAACAGGAAGACCAGTGCAAATGAAAGGTGAAGAGGCTCAGACACACAGTCACATCAACTGTCCGTTTATTTTTAGGAATTCAAATCGGTTTGAGCGTGTCTGTCCTGCTTCTGTGCAGCCTGCCTGCCACAAAAATTGTTTAGTGTGTGCTTCCGAATGCACAATAGAAATGAGTAACATTGATGACTACTCATATGTTGTCAAGTCCTCTAGTTATGAAGATGTAGGCTAATTTTTGCTCTGAGGAAGACTGAGTTTTGAGCTTGATCCTGTCACTAAAAACACCAGACGCACCCTGCAGACAAACTAAAGATATAAAGCATATTTACATAGCACAGGTAACAGAGCTGCTAAACTTTAAAACCAGACTGTATTCAATTTGTTTGTTTGTTTTAAATAGGAAATGATAGATACATACTGTGGTCCAAAGGTTTCTACCTAAGATGACATGTTTTAAGAAATAGTCAAACATTTTGGAAAATACATTTATTATGCTATTGCTGAGAGTTAGATGAGAAGATTGATACCACTCTAATGTTATGAAAGGTAAATATCTCTAGCTCTAGCTAGTGGCCAATTAGCTTAGCTTAGCTTAGCAGGAAGACTGGAAACAGCTACTTTTTTCTTCTTATCCATAAAAAAGTATGAACAAAATGATTTTGTTACGTTTGGACAGAGCCAGCCTAGCATTCCCCCTTTATAATGTGCAGTGTTTATGCTATGCTAAGCTAATAGTACTCTGGCTCCAGCTTTAGCACAAAGAGTAGTCTCGCATTGCCAGATCTTCCTCCACAGGGCTGCAAAGGAGGGTCTGGCTAGTCCACACAGCATTCCAGGGTAGAAGAAAAACGTGCTCTGGTTTATTTACATTTCTTTAACCGATCACAATCGTCTTTGGCGGCGCTATTCGCCGGATGCAATAGCGTAGAGGTGCCTCTGCAAAATAGCCTCAAGGAACTTGTTTTGGTGGAACATGTGCTTGTTCAAAAGTTGTTTTACTTGCGCAACAGAAAACTCAGATTGGACAGATAGTCTAGCTAGCTGTCTGGATTTACCCTGCAGAGATCTGAGGAGCAGTTAACCATAGTCCTCAGAAATCCACCGGAGTTTAGAAAAAAAGTTGAAGGGACATCCGGCCGAAAATTAGGGATATCCGGCGGCCCCGGAGCTATCCCCTTAATGAATCGTCGTAGATATAGACTACAGAAAGAGTGGAGTAAGTGGAAGCAGCTAGCATGGCTACAGGTCAATCTAGATATAGCTTGGTGGATGTTCTGACCTCTTTGGTTTTTGGTGTAATAAACTGGCTGCTGCATGTTCGCAAAACTCCTATTGAATGCCAAATGTTATGACACGCCATTAAAAATCTGCTGGACAAACAATAAGCCCAAGGAGATGCCAACCCAACTGGTTACTCAATATCTTGAAATAATCTCAGTAATTATGAATAAGTCACATTACACTCAGTGTTTTTCAAGGGAAGAACTATTTTCCCCAGAGAACACAAAATCAATTGCTGAAGTATGAGCTTTTTTGCTCCATTACAGGCCTTGTAATCCTTTATATAATGTGTCTGAGGCCTTTATTTCGCAGCAAGTCCAGCACACACTGCCAGTGTAACAACATCACATAACCCAGGCCCATTTGAACTTACCAGTTCAAACACATTATACTTGCATCATTAAGAGGGTTATGGTGGTTATTACAAGCTACTCTCTGTGAGAACGTCCAGATGCTCTTTTTGTCAAGCTCAGGATCAAAGCTGGACAGGGGGAGGGGGGGTTATTTTGTACCTATCAGGCACTTGGAGCCTCCGCAATGACGTGGCAAACCACGAAAGACACAAAATGGAGTCCCAGCTGGCCCCACACCAGTGTGAGTCAAAAGGCCAGGGGGAGGAGGAGAGAATGCTTCAGGCTCGATTAGGCCCACATCCTATCTCTTTCTGCAGCCACTGAGCTCCATCACCTCGAGTCATTAACACCAAATTCACAGCTGCCACTCTGGAGCCTTAGCAGGTGGAGGCTGCATTTTGCCGTTTTGTTTTTTTGTAGGGACATGCTGACAAACAGGGGTGGTGTGCAAATATGAAATAAGTCATATAAAGTACCTCGATAACATGCTGTACTTTACTCTTATCGCCAATTTTTTCATTTCAGAGTTTGCACAAAACCTGCCTTCACATCTCGTGACAAGGAGAGCAGAACTGACGTTGGCATGCCTCAGGAGATGGGAAGATATGAGTGCTGGCAGAGATATACACCCACCCTTTTCTTCCTCAAGCTGCTGAGCAGATCAGCATACACCTGCCCCCTTTGGCTGTGAACAGGCTGAGAGGAACTTTGGGTCGCCTCTGCTGGCCTGAAAAGTTTCTACACTGTCTGAAACTCCACCAGCTTTTTGTTTTTGTTTTGGATGAAAACATGAGACAGAAAGAAAAGGAAGGGTGAACAAGAGATGGAAGAAGTGATGTGAGGCGGGGAATGGGGGGGGAGGGGACGGACAGATTGGGATGCGAGAGTGAAAGATAAGCAGATAGCCGGTGTGTGAGAATGGGAGTGACAGTGACCGAGTCCCATGCAGAGATAAACAGCCCGGGTGCAGCCCCTGTAATGGCTCTGCACGAGTAATTTGTCACTCCACGTGAAAAGCAAACAGCAGGGAAGGCAATGGCAACACTTTGCTCTGACACTTACCATCGCCCAAGGATGTCTCACCAAGCTTTTCCATCTGTCTACAAACTGGTGCGACCCACTCCTCTGGTCAAGAGACAGAATACAAATATGCCTCGGAGAGCAAATTGAATACGCATTTGTTCTGCAATTCATTTGTTGTCAATCCCATTTCAGCTCACAGAAGACACAAGTTAAATAATTTGGTGTTGATGTGATGAAAGATAAAAAAGCAAAGGCGGGGCGACCTCCAGCTCACCCAGTAAGAGCGTGCGCCCCATGCAGGCCGAGTCCTTTGCAGCGGCCCGGGGTTCGAATCCGACCCGCGGCCCTTTGCTGCGTGCCATCCGCCATCTCTTTCCACCTTTCCTGTCTATCCACTGTCACTATCTAATAAGGGGAAAACCCCAAAACAAATAATCTAAAAAGATAAAGGCAACATAACTCACTGAAATCTCTGTATGAACAAACGGTTTTCATTTGTTGGCAGGTCAGAAACATTAACAGA
This sequence comes from Gymnocephalus cernua, assembly GCA_023631565.1. Classification (NCBI taxonomy): domain Eukaryota; kingdom Metazoa; phylum Chordata; class Actinopteri; order Perciformes; family Percidae; genus Gymnocephalus; species Gymnocephalus cernua. Next base: position 24,825,988 of record CM042446.1, read on the forward strand.
CTTTGCAACAAACGCAGGTTTTAAATCCCTCGGTTCAATTACAGCATAAGAATCACAGGATAATGTCAACAAATTTTTTTTCACAGTGTCTATGAACAGAAAAGTTACCCCTCCACAAAAACAAGGTGCTGGAAAATGGAAATTGACAATCCACCATTTTGGAGTAAATGACAAGAGAAGTGATCTGTAAAAATGATCTAATATGTGAGCACTGCCATCTTGTGGGTGTTTCGTACACAACACACACTTCTGCTCTTTAGTGACAGCAGCTGTAAGTCATTTTTATGGCTTATGGCAAAATATACATCCTGAAATGCACATTCTGAAAATAATTAACTAAATCAATTTAAGAAGAATGCAAAACTGCTACATAAAACATAAAAATCCATTTTGGTGTTTTTGTAAAAGGCATTATGTTTCACCCCTACTACATACAATTACAAATCCATCAACCTATTAAAATGCTCTCTGCCGCGCACCCTATCTGTTGCATGTGAGGATGCAACACCCTATGCCTTTTCACTGCGATGGGCAGCAGCTCGCCGCTAGCTTTCATATGGTCTATTTTCCTGGACAGGTCAGCGTCGCTGTCAATGACCAGGGTGCACCTGTTGGCGTAGCTGACCAGAGTCTCTTCTCCTTGGCGAAACATGCCCACCAGGGGGACCATGTCTTTGCCGGCTAGATGGAGCTCGGCAATCGAGGCCGTGTTGGCGATGGTGTTCCGGTCGATTCCGAGATGGCGGAAGGCTTCGCTCATGCTCTTCTTCTTGATGAAGGCTGACAGGACTTGTTTGTAGCGGTGGACGACATACTGGACACCGGTGGCTGGTGGAATGAATGATTAAGGCATGTTATTACATGGATATTACAGAAGTGATGAAGAATATTTATGCCATCACAAACACAGAGTCTTGATCAGCTTGTGCAAAAGTGATCAAATCTTTGAACTTAAAACTTTTATAACACCATCTTTACTGTCCTTTTAACTAGCTGTCTGACTTTCCAATGGACATTAGTGAAAATACTTTCTTCTTTCATCCTTCACAATTCTTATTCTCTTTACACACGATTTAGCCTATTCCAATTTAATACAAATTCTAAATCAAAAGGATGTGCTCTAATTCACCAACTCGGGTCAAGTTTAAATTATTTTTATTTCTTACACATTTTTAACAGGGAGGTATATCTACATCTATCTAACTTCAAGTGTAACAGTAAAAATGCTTTTTCAGAAGTATTTCAGGTATTGACGTGAATTATTGGGGAACGGTTAAATGTGTATATGTTTACAAATGGTCAGTGAGCCCTCTAACACACTAAACAAATAATTAGTAGCTTTAGAATGACAAGACATGATAATTACCCCTCTTCCTGCTGTAGTCCTTCCCTTTCCTTGATCTTTTCCTGTCCTTATGGTGTTTCTTCCTTCTGTATTCACTTGAGGCCGCTGAAACTTCTGATGATTCTGACGCTTCAGAGCCGCTGTCGCTGCTGTCAGAGGAACAAGAAGAAGCTTTTTCTCTCTTCCGAGATTTGTTTTCCGAGTGCTGCACTTTGCTGGGTTTAGGAGCTGCGTATGATCAACACAAACGACACGAATGACATGAAAAAAAGCTCACTTAGTTGATATTTTTTCATCTGGATTGAAAACCCACCTCCACTCATTATACTATAGCCAACTATGACACACCATCCTTTCTGCGTCCTTCACAAACCTTTTCACTTGTTGTCTTATGTTGCTGGTTTTGTATGGTTTATTATTTCTGGTTAATCCTGTTCAATTATTTTATTGCCGTCTGTTATTTCTGTGTTCCTTTAATTGTAAAGTTCACTGAGAACATGTTTAATGGTGATTTTACACTTTAAATAAATGTGATTGATTAGTGCTGGGCGGTATGACCAAAAATTTGTATCACGGTATTTTTTAAGATTCTGGCGGTTTCACGGTATTTTCTTTCTTTTGCTTGACTGGGTCTTTATAAAGGTTTATAAAGGTTTATACATATCATAACGAAAATATACAACGGTATTTGGTGTGAACCGGTATACCGCCCAGTACTATGATTGATTGATTGATTGATTGATGAATAAGAGCAACCAATCACTTCGGACACTGACCTTCAGTTACTGGACTGGGTGATGCAAAGGTTGGCATGGCGCGGTTACTTGTGAGGTTTTCAATCTGGCTCCTCAGGAACTTGCGGTCCTGCATCAGGTCCTCCACCTGCTTCTCCAGTGCAGCGATGCGCTCCTGTTTGCTCTCCAGCATGCACTGCAGCTTGGTGATGGTGAGCAGCACCCGTGGGGGCAGGCTTTCCTGATGTGAGGCAGCTAGAGCAAAGATAAGTGTGAGTGTGTGAAAATAACTTCTTCAAAACAATTTCACTGGCATCATTTTTGTTTCATGGAAAAAATACTTTTTTGGTGGTGTGGTGTGGCTGTCAGCCCACTCATTTAGTGATCTGCTGGGGGCAGCTAAGAAGAAAAGGGAACCGTACAAAGTATTAAAACATTAATAAAGCACTAGGATTTTGACTATGAGACATGAGTATCATAACATGTGAGACCCATGCCAATGACTGTGTGTCAAAGGGAAGCAGTGTAATTGCTTTATGGCATAAAACAGGAAGTGTCCACTTTTTTTGTACTTCAGGTAAAGAAGAAACTTTTTTCAAGTTGGCAGCTGTTGGTTCACGGGAAAGATGAATTCCCAATTGAATAAATAAGAACATGTATTACTTCCAATCCTACTCAGTAAAATGAACTACTGGGCCCTATCTTGGACCCGGCGCAGCGCAAAGCCTGACGCAAGCGTCTTTGCTAGTTTAAGACCGACGCAGTTGTCAATTTCCCGTCCAGTGCCTGCGTCGTTTAAACGTGCTGGTCTTACAGGGAGGTGTGTTCAGGTGAATTCTTGACGTATTGCTATCTTGAGGCAGCAGGAAATGATCACGCCATTGACCACAAAAACCTGGTCTAAAGTCAATAATGCAGCATTTCATTGTTATTTTAACAGCGCATTAGTAAAATGCGCCTAGGGTCATGCACAGCGCACGCACACTATGCTTGTCACACACACACACACACACACACACACACACAATGTGCCAAGGTACAAACGTACCTGGCTTTTAAAGGGAATGGGAGATGACACTCTGATTGGTTTATTGCATGTTACGCCCAAAACACACCTATGATTAATGAAGACACTGAGTACAACCCTTCTGAACCATGCGCCTGGTGCACGCACCATTTTTCCCGCCGTCAAACTAGCAAAAGTGGATTTGGACACGCCCTAAACGCACCTGCGCCATGCGCTTCACACCGTGCGCTTTGATCATTAAAATAGGGCCCTACACCTGGAACATTCGTTTCATTGCACCAAGTTATACAAACGTATGTAACAAAGGCATACTGGCACAGAGAGGCAGCAGATACTGTGTGAAAGTGCTCTCACCAGACATGGCACTGCTGGGTGTGTTGTCCTGAACAGCATCTGCTGAGGCTCCCGTTTGAAAGTTCTCCCACTTGATGATGCGGAGGTCGTCTTGTTCCTGTTTCAGCCAGAGCGGAGAGGTCACCCTGTCTTTGCACCTGACAGAGCTGGAGTCGATCTCTACGCAGGGGGAATAACCCGACGGCTCCTGCTGCCACACGGACGACATCTCTTCAAACCTGGGAAAGGAAGAGAGGGAAGTTATGGGGACAGTTTCAGGAAACGTTTTTACCTCCCAAAGAAAAACAATTGTTTATTCTTAACATTTCCATTTTGTAAATGTAAATGTATCTTACTGTAATGACAAAAAATTAAAAATGCATGTTGAGGTGTAAGCACAGATTGGGGTATAATGTGGGAATGATTCAAAAAGTAAGCAACAGTTAGTTAGAGCCAAACATTCAAAGCAAGGACCTCCTCTCTCAGAGTCTATCGTAACACTTTACTGTAAAGACAAATACATACATACTAATACATTAGGGCTGCACAATATATTTTTTGTTTTTATCATCATCGCAATCTCAACTACCGCAATAAACACATCGCGAAAGACACTCCGAGAGTTTTTTGTGTGTGCTGAAAGAAAATATCAGTAGAAAACTTTAAGGGTTAGGATTAGGGTTGGTGCCTTTATATTCAACTGAATGTTCAATTTGTTCAATAAAAGAATGTTGGAAATGATTTACTTTCATTTGTTTCAAATTCAACCAGCAATGTGTTGTATTTTAGCAGAATATTGAAAGCAGCAAAAATGCTGAACAGAGTACACTTTAATATCTGTTTATTTATTGCAAGTAACATCGTTATCGGGATATTCAACAACGTTATCACATATTTTCCTCATATCGTGCAGCCCTAATGGAGCAGTTTTTTTCCTCAAACTTATGGTTTTAAGGTGGTTATCAATCAGCAATTAAACTTGGACTCAAGCCGTTTCCATCGCAACAAGACACACATCTCGTAATATATGATCTGAATCTTATAATTAACAGATAAAGATCTCGTAATTAAGATCTTTTATGAAATATGGATCTTGTACTTAAAAGATGCTACATCAAAAGTGTAGCTACAACATGATTCATCATGCCAGGATGCATGAGTAATGCTTGTGTAGCATTTATTTAACGCTTGAATTGGTGCGTCATGATTGAATGCATCGTGTGACATGAACTGCTCTGACTCGATATTAAAATAATAAAGATAATTCATCATGTCATTAACATGTCATAGAAACAAAGAGCAAATGCAGCAAACTTGAGACACAAAGTAATATATAGCTAGTTTTAGATCGCTTTTTGTTTTTACAGTTCACTGGTTTACAACAAATTTAATGACATGAAATGAACGCGTGACTTTGACTTAACCGCCATATATCAATTATTCTGTAAGGCTTAAATGATACAGAAGGTCATTTAATACAAAAGCGCATTGTATTCAACAAATAAAAATAATTGGAGGACTTATCTCGTAGTTATGACCTTGGCATTTCATTATTTTAACTTACTATGTTATAGTTAAGAGACTAAACTTCATAATTACAAAATATGGATGTCATAATTACAAGAACAGGTGTTGTATGCTGTATTCTGTGACCCATCAGATTATGTTATTTAAGGTACTTTTATTCCACTACAAATGTTTTTTATCACAATAGTGCATGCTATTTTTGGACAGCTGTTGGACATGGTGTAACCATATGAATTCGGCTTAAACATGGAATTTGTATTGTCAGGTGAGGTGTTGGTTCATGTGAGTATGTAGGGTCACAATTGTCTGGATAACAGTAAATACTACAGGAGCAGCATGATTGCCATTAGAGTCAGAGCTACCTGCCAAAATCAGGAGACACTTTTCTCACAATTATGAGATATTAAATTCCAATGATAAGATACCAAAGACATAATAACAAGACAAGGCCTCCATTGTTTTAAAAATTGGTGAATACATAGCGCTTCTGTTTGGTACATTTACTTTACTTACGTACCTCTGTTTTGCAGACTACCATTGGAGAATTAATTTCTAAACATCAGTAGTCAATCAGAATTTATAGTAAACTACTTATCTGCAAAAAAGAATTATTGTAAAAACAATACACTGCAATGCATTACTTGTTTATTAATTCAATAAGGATCTTCTCTACATTCATTTATATATGAATTTCTGCATGGAAAAAAAGCATCAATTGATGCATTTGAAACTCGAGTTATTAGAAATGCACATGAATTAACAGTGACAACTGCTTATCTGAATAACAACAATACACTAATCAATGCAAGGAATGAGGTACTTTCATCATTTGAATGACAGAATGTATATTGTTTTTTTTATATGCCCATGTCCTCATGCAATTAAATAAACCACACATCCGTTGGTGTTGAATATTATAATCTTCATTAACTGTGTCCAGCGTTTCCATGACATAGTCAGGTGTGGCCCTTCAGTTAATGCGGTGAACTGTTATTAATAATTGACAAAAAATCCTTTTATTACTGCAGCGTACAATGCTTTTACCTTTGTGCTGCATAACTTAATAACGGGAGACAAAACTGATAGCGACCGAATCATTTATTAATCCATGATCTATGAAGCATTAATACAGTCATCACATTAGAACACGGTGACTCGTGCATTAGTTAAGCATTAATTAAAAATGAGCAGGGAACCATAGTTTGTGTGCCTACATGATTACGTTTTAGAACCAGGCTTCAGAATTTTATTTTATTTTATATGAAGAAATGTAATTTCCATTTTTTGTTATAAATACAAGGTATTGTACTGTACATGTGAGCCAGAATTATATAATGATGCATGTGATGTAGAGAGAGTGAATCTCTTTTTCTATCAATTAAAGTTTATTAGGCTAAGAGGTCACCACTATTTAGATGTAGTGGAAGTGCTCACCACTTCCACTACTACTGGTCTAGACTAATGCTTGATTTAAGCTAAAAGATAATAAAGTTAGTTCTTAACATATGCAATAAATCCAATTTTTTTTTCCAAAGGAAGGAGTTGTTTTACATCAACAAAAAAGTAGGCTATTTGCACTTTGTGTATCCTAGACTGTAAAATGCATATATTTAGAGGTTGCAGCATGTAGAGACATGCACCCTGTAATTTACAACACTTTGAAGTGTTAGGGGTTAGGTTGTTTGGTTTTCTGTTGAAACATGAATAACTCTAATGGTAGGAAGCCATGACAATCAGTGACAGAAACAAAGAAACATAAAACGATGCATCCTATTGGGTAACACTTTATAATGCAAACATCTACATCACTGTGCAGGACCCAGTCATCTTTGTTTATGTCACATTTACAAGCTAGTTTTTCCTTATTTTATTATTATATTTATTTGTGTGTGTGTGTTTTTTTAATAGAAGTTAAGTGTGGCATTGGAGGACAATGGTGCACTGAAACCAAAAACATCTTGTGGGTACCAGTTGCCATTTAGGGGAGAATTAAGCACTCATCGGATGTTAACAATTAAATGACGTGAGGAAAAAAGAACTGTTTTAAATCTGATTGTGACTTGTCAACATTACTAAAGATTGTTTCGACAGGGTAAAATAAACAAACAGCAGATGGCGAGAGAACCTTAGTCCCTCAAACTCCACACACCCTGAATCCTACATTTCCCATAATGCAATTTAACTGTAAATGGCCACTTGTTTGTAACCCCAACCCTCCAGGTTCTAATCATGGATGTATTAAGGTTCTAATGCAGCCGTTCTCTTAATACATCCATGAATGCAGCCCACCGTTTAAAATGTGTTGAGTTTAACTTTTTTTTAACTAATCACATTTCTTAATGCTGAGCAACACAAATGAATAATGATGCATTTAATCATCAAAAGTCATTCATTAGTTGTGCATCTGTTTTGAAACCCTATTATAAATCGTTTCCTTACCTAACATGTTGATGGGCAGCAGACAATCTTAATGGGAGGTGGTGCATTCAGGTGCTTGGCTGGATGCAACAGCGGAATGAATACACAGTACAGTGGTTTATCTACTTTTGCTGCAAAAGTGGATATCACTGTTTTACTTCACGTCTCCATGGAGATGCTGATAGACTCTCCTATTCTGTCATGTGCAAACTGCAACACCTGAACACACCATGCTGCAGTGATTAATCTGCCCTCAGCACTTGACACAACGTGTTAACGTGAAAAACACACGGAAGTGAACTACCGCAGCCTATAAAGGAATTTTACGTTTTCAGCATCAACACATAGGGTAAAAATACAAATTAAGTGCGATAATGCAACGACAAAGGCAACGTGCCTATTATATGTATCCCTATTGATTTGTTGCAGGACTATAAAGGTGTTTTAATTGCTAATCATTTTAAATCAGCATATTTGGCATGACATAAGTTATGAGCCTCATAAACCATACACAATGGTATAGTGTTTAGAAGGTTTAGTAGGCTGAGGGACAACCATTTTTCCTTGCAGTTGTTTTAATTAGCTTGTACCAAGATGGATGCTAATGACTGTAATTACCAGCAAAGAGGGGGAAAAGAAACACAAAAGCCGGTGGAACATACAGGAAAACGTACCTTCTAGAGTCCAGCGGATAAAACTGCTGTTGGAGGTGTTCCTGTGTTTGTATCGCTGTACGCTGAAGTCTCACTTCGTGTAAAATGCCCCTTTTTCAAAAATATAAACAGAGACGAGTGAAAAAATGCGAGACAACTAGTACAAAAAAAAAGCATGTCTGGGGAGGCGCCAGAGAGCACTGACGCCACTGGACCATTACGTTGCTTTCACTGGCTCGACGGAAAGTCGTAATTCTCAAGTGTATATTAAACCTTTGTGGAAGAACAATCCACACTGTGAAAATACTATGTTACAAGTAAAAGTTCTGCATTCATAGTATTACTTGAGTGAAAGACAAGTACATAAGTATTCGCACCAACATATACTTAAAGTACCAAAAGTAAAAGTACATAATACAGAATGGCCCATTTAAGAATAATATTATATCACTGGATTATTGATGCAATAATATGTATTTTATAAACATTATAAGCATCACTAATATAGCAGCTAAGGTGGAGCTTATTTTTATATAGTTTTATATACTGCCTGGTTGCTTAATGATCTATAATAATAGGCTACATAATACTACATCATCTATTAGTTGATTTATATTTTCTATTAATGATGTGAATCTGCATTTACTAAGGTAGTAACTAATGTTGTCAATTTGGCTTAATGTCTGGGAGTAATAAGTACAGCATTGGTTTCCAAATTGTTAGGGATTGGAAGTATAAAGTAGCATAAGAAAATGAAATACTCAAAGTACAAGTACCTGGAAATTGTAGACTTACTTAAGTACAGTACTTGAGTATATGTACTTAGTTACATCCCATCACTGATATTAAAAAGTGACTTCTATGTAGATATTTTTTAAATTCAATTTGCCCCAAATGTTTGTATTATTTATTTACATTTTTAAAATAGTCTAAAAGATGCGCGGTCACGGAAGGCTTGTATCATGTGGACCGCCGTTTTGTTGTCATTACTTAGAGGGGGGAGGCAGAAACTACACACTATAGCTTTAAAGGGGAATGTCCTTTTATGACTGAAGTGTGTGTATGTGTTTTTATAGTCTACGATGTGTTTCAAGGACTACGCACTTGGCAGCCACTGAATGTTTGATAAGGTTGTCATGGAAATCATATTGACTTCATGGGTTGCTGCAACGACAACTGCATCATGCATAAGCATGAGCACCGTGGCAGCTGTTACGAATATTTTAACTTCACAAAAACTTTGACTTTAGTATTTTATAATGTCCTTTTTGTCAATCCAATTCTATGTATACTGATATAATACGTTTCTTTTAATTTGCATTACTTTATCAGAGTCAAAGATAGTCAGAGGTCAAATAAACCAGACATGATGATGTTAAAGAGAACTTTATTTGCAGGTAGAGAGAGAGAAACACTAGTCCCACTGACAACTCCAACTGATGTTTTGGTTGATTTGTTGTACTGCAGTTCAGCTTGTTGCAAAATGTTTACAATAGTGGTACTTTTAACAAATCTCAGCTGCCTTATAGAGACACACAAATTACATCAGACTACCTAGATGTTAAACGTTTCTTCTCATATACCCTCTGGCCTACCTAGAACAGTAAACTAAATTATATATTATATATTAAACACTACTGTGTTAGTCGTAAAATACAAAAAAAATATATATATAACAAGGTGAGGTGTATTTGGATTTGTCAAGTTTATCTAATTGTAGTAGAGGATACAAATACAACATATACTGTAAATCAATATAAAGTATCTTTCAATAAGCAACTGATGAAATATATATTCTCTTCTGCGATTTCAGAAAGTTCATTCACATAACATTGCATATCCTTCAGCTAAGATTCCTTCAATTTAAACTTTCACAATTTCTTCTAAACGCACGTTTCAAGCCACATGGAGTGATTGCATTGGTTATAACAGCAGTGAGTCACTGAGTTTGGGGCATGGAGGGTGAAATATTTAGAAAGAAGCATATATGAATACATAGTTATTTGATCTAAAACAGTATTAATACTTGGTTACGATGGTAACAATCAGCAGCAGAGACATACTGAGGCCATGGCTGATTTCTCCCAGTATACAAACATGTTTACAATGCGATTATCCTATCAAGCCTCACACCACTGGAATAAATTACACACTCACTGTAATTGCATCAGTGTGACTACAGTCAGCTCCTGGAAATGTATTCATTTTGGTTGTTGTTTACAGTGATTTAAACTTACATATCACTGTGTAAAAATGCTGGTAAAGGTGTTAAGAACTGGAGCTAAAAATTGACTAAGAAACAGGCAGTCAATGACAGACACAGACAAATGAGTAAATCTAGTTCGTTGGGAATTTTTGTAATTAATGCCTGTGGAAAAAGTTTAAAAAGGGAGCCACCCAAATTCACAGTAACTCAGATTTTGGACAAGATATGGGCCAAGTTAATTGTTCTATCACTTCCACCCTCCACCACTCCTCCTTTCTACATAATGTCACATAGAGAGACTGTGTAGTATTAGTTTATTAGACAGAAAACAGCACCACCCTCAGTATAAACATACATGGTGTCTCTGCCTCTGTCGTCCACATCCGCCCTGCTCTTAACTCTTAACAGGCTTTCAGTGGCAGATGGCCAGGAGGAGGCGCTTAAAGTCCCCGCTGCACTCGTCCTTCAGGGCTTCCTTCAGAGACACGTCGTACTTCTCCAGGTACATGTCTTTGATGGTCTCCAAATCGTACTGTTGAAAACGAGAAAACAATATCATATGATTTAATTTGACCTTTTATACAACTTTGATTTCCCCTGTTTTCTTCTCCTTATGCATATTTGCTGTGTAAACTCTTTTTGAAATGCAATACAAAAATGTTATGTATACTGTGCGAGAAACACCGATTTCATAATCAAGGAAGGGGATTACAGAAACTAGATTTCACTTTCCCATTTATATGTATAATAACCAAAACATTAAACAAGAAAAATATTGCTGCTGCACGCAGGATGAAAAGAAACATTGTTACACGTAGTTGTGCAATATTGTATTGAAATTATTTGAATTTAAAGTTAAACACTAAGTAGCTTCTACGAGTCTAAATAAGTTGGTTTCCACATCTAAATATTTGTCAAATTCTGACACATTAATGCTGAAAAAATAAATAATCCAAATTGTCATTTTGAATGCTCCGACAAAATAATGTGGGGAGGCGGAGATCTGTCGTCTCTGTTATCAAGCAGATTTTAAAGTAAAGGTAACCAGTGGTGTAGTCTACGTGATACGCAGGTATACACAGTATACCCACTAAGAAAGATCCAGGATTTCCATATATCCACTTAAAAATGTGCAATGGCAGGTAACAACATACTTTCCATTATAATTTTGAAATGTCATGTGTTTTTGTTCTTCACATAGGTAAAAGGTAAAAGGTATTTCCACTGTAGAATTGGTGCATAAAAGTGTGTCAGAATGCAGGAAATGAAGTCTTTGATGCTCAAAATTTCCCTGTGGGAGGACACCTGGACCCCCACTATGATATTATGATATTAAAAATTGATCAAATAACTTCAAGTGGTGGTTAAGTACAAGATCTGAGCTGTGTTGTCGTATCTGTAGCTAAACTACACCAAAATTAGTTGCAGAAAACAAACATCAGTGGTATTGAGCTTTAACCTAACTTATCCCACAAAAAGAAAAGAAAACCGCTTTGAAGATTTGACTCCGCCCGTTGATCTCTTCATGCAATTACCTCAGAGCGACACACAATGATGCGAATAAGGGTGTCCTCATCAGTGCCTGCTCCTTTCATTGCATCGTGCAAACGTCTGGCAAAGTACAGCTGCGGGTTCTTAGCAACTCTCACTGGGGGGAGGAAAGAAAGGCTTTCATTAACATTCACTGCTGTTCACCCTGTGTAGACATTCCATACAGTCCGTTTACTCTACATGTTCCTTCCTCTGACATTGTTTATACTCATAGTGGTATTATATTTTACCATTATGATTTTGTGGGGGTGTTTCAATTTGAATGCAATGTGTCATCTTTCTTGGACAATAAAACTAATTTCAGGTCTGAATTTAGCTCATAGATTTAGAGTAAACTGCATTTTAACATTCAACATTTTGAAACTCATACTAACCAAGAGCGATGTAGCATTTCTTCAGTGTCCCAGAAGTCTCATTCTCAATGGCATCCAGAATTTCAGTTCCAGAAAGCTATGGAGAGAAAATAACTAGTTGAATCAAAGCACTGGCAAAGACTGAGGGGCCATCCACATGGAGACGCTTTTTGATGCAAACGCACATGTTTTGCATCGTTTGGGCCGATCGTCCAAATGAATCCTGTGAACACACTGCCTGAAAACGCACTTTTTTGAAACCTGGTCCCAGGGTGAAAAAATTCGAAAACGGCTCCCTTTTGGTTTCGTTTGGACGGCGAAAACGCATACGTGCGTATCGATGATGTCATCGCCACACCCCTCGACCTCATAGCCTGCTGCCTTCAACCTTACCCTGCTAGTACTAAAGTAGCCGACCGCTCTAGCAGGGACGTAATGTTAGCTGCTATGGTTAGCTGTTTATAAAGTGGAAGTAGCTAGACAACTTATCAACTAGCTAGCTAATCTGTCTGTTTATCAACTCCTTGAACGGATTATAGTAACTTTTAGCACGGCTTATTGTAGAAAGGCTACCGCAAAAAAAAAAAACGTGTAGTTAGATTATCAAAAAGACATTGGATCGTTGATGTTTGTTTGACTGCCGACGTTAGCTAGCAGAGCTAACGCTAAAGTGGTAAAGCCTCCTGCACTGCAAAGTCTGTCTGCATGTGCACAAGAACCAAACACACTTCCAAAGTGTAATGTAAGACACCAACACCGAATAATTCACATGCTGGCTGAAGATGAAATCAGGTCACTGGCAAAGCCTTAAAGTGGTAATGTGCCCCAAGAAAGCCTCCTGCACTTTAAAGTCTGTCTGCACGTGCACGAGAACCAAAAATACTTCCTAAGCGTAACGTAAGACACCAACACCGAATAATTCACATGCTGGCTAAAGATGAAATCAGGTCAGGTCAAGTCAAGTCAATTTATTTATAGAGTACATTTAAAACCAATCTAGGCTGAACAAAGTGCTGTACAAAGTTATATTGTGTTATAAAAACAAATAAAGACAATACAAATATAGACGCAATGAACATCATAAAAAAACACACTTCTATACAAATGTCCCTAAACTAAATCATACGCCAAAGAATAAAAATGTGTTTTAAGACGAGACTTAAAGATCTTGGCAGTAGAGGAGGACCTAATATGAATGGGAAGTTTGTTCCAGAGTCTCGGATCAACAACAGAGAAGGCACGATCACCCTTTGTTTTCATCCGAGACTGTGGAATAGCTAAAATGAACTGATTAGACGATCTTAGGTTACTGGAGGAGTGATGTAGGGTAAGGAGATCAGCAATATATAAAGGGGCCAATCCATGTAATGCTTTAAAAACAAGTAACATTACATTAAAACTGATTCTGTATTTAACCGGTAACCAGTAAAGAGAAGCCAATATCGGGGAGATATGATCCCTCCTCCTGGTACCAGTCAACAAGCAGCCGCATTCTGGACAAGCTGCAGGCGTGATCAATATGATTGGCAAATCCCAGAATACAAGGAATTGTAGTAGTCAATACGAGACGAAATAAGAGCATGAATAACCTTGCGACAGAGGAAGGATTTTAGTTTAGCAACAGTCCTGAGATGAAAAAAGCTACATTTGAAACAGAACAGAACTAATTTGTTTGTCAAATTTTGGGTCAAAGATGAAACCTAGATTTCTGGCAAAAGGGTGCACACTTGAGGCTAAAGTCCCCAAATTTTTCGAAAGTTCGTCAACTGAATTTGGGGGGCCAAACAACATGACTTCCATCTTACTCTCATTAAGTTGGAGAAAGTTGTTAGCCATCCAGCACTTAGATGTACTAACGCTTTTGGGCCCACTCCAGACGTATTTATTTCGCAACGTGCGTGTAAAAGCTGGGTGAGGTATGTACAAACAGGCCGCACTGAGGTAAAAGTGCAGACTGCCTGTTGGGGAAAGTGGGAGTTTCCCATAAAGAGATGGGAGGGGAAGTGTAAAGTGCGCCTAATTATGTATTCTGCGGTATGTACAAAATCCGCCCGTGGATGCGCGCCTCTGTTTTGCGGTGAAAATTGTCCAGCTCTTAAAAGCAGGTGTAAACCTGGCGCAAGCGGGTTTCCTCGCATACGCCTCCTGGTGAAATGGCAGCAGTAATCCGAGCAAGACAAAGACATAGGCCAAGGAGACGAGTTGAAAGGACTTTTGCCACAAGGATCACACTTTTTCAGTTGAGTGAACACAAAATCATTAAGTGTTACAGATTCAGCAGCCATGCAATATTACAGTTACTGGAAGAAATCAAAGATGACATTAAATCTCCGATTCAGCGTTCACATTCTATCCAACAGTTGTTAAACTCCTTGCTACATTACAAATATTGGCATCAGGATCATTTCAAACAGCATCAGCTGTGGGAATATCGCAGTCTGCACTCAGCCGTATCATAGCACCAGTACCTAAGCTGAAGTATCACAGCGTGCGCTTTCTGCGGGTTGGCCATGTCGCTGATAACGCTACATTCGCAAATGTACGTACATCTGGCCCTCAATGTCTTTTAGGCAGTGAAAAGGGGACTTTAAAGAGTTGGTATCACCTGTTTTTAGAGGCAGGTACAGCTGTGTGTCATCCGCATAACAGTGATAAGATATGTTGTTTGTGAAGAATGGAGCCCAATGGGAGCATGTACAAAGAGAATAAAATTGGCCATAAAATCGAACCTTGAGACCACCGCATGTAATCGCTGCCGAAGAGGAGATATTTCCAATTTCAACAGAAAAGGTTCTATTTTTTGAATAAGAATTGAACCACTGTAGAGCAACAGCCTGGATCCCTACCCTATGCTGAAGGCGATCCAACAAGATGGCATGCTCAACAGTGTCAAATGCAGCACTAAGGTCCAGCAAGAGTAAAATAGCACAATATCCTCCGTCACCGAACAGCATCAACAACATATCATTTAGCACTTTAAGAAGTGCTGTTTCTGTGCTATGGTGTACTCTGAAACCAGACTGAAAATTGTCCAAGACATTATTTTCACTTAAAAATGAAGAGAGCTGAGCAAGAACAACCTTCTCCAAAATCTTTGACATAAACGATCATTTAGAAATAGACCTAAAGCTGTTACAATCAGTAGGGTCAAGGTTAGGTTTTTTAATTAGAGGCTGAACCACAGAATGTTTAAAGACCAGTTCCCTGACTTGTGTAGGGTTTGTTCTTAAAGGAATACACCACCGTTTGTTGAAATAGGGCTTATCAGGGTCTCCTCTAGATGTAGTTACGTGGGCAAACGCATTTTTTGTCTCAGTGCATGCATTGTCTCAGTCCGGCGGAGCCGCTGTTAGCTTAGCCTAGCGTGCATGCACTGAGACAAAAAATGCATTTGCCCACCTAGAGGAGACCGTGATAAGCCCTATTTCAACAAACGGTGGCGTATTCCTTTAAGTGAGTCATGCTCTAACATTAGACAAGCTCCGTGATGATTGGAGCAGTTCATGATGTGGGCGCTTATAGAAGGTGACAAGGGAGAGTAGGCAGTAACTGACAACGGGGGCCTGCAAGGGGAGCTCTCAAGAGTAACGTAAGCTTCTACTGCTGTAGAGGAAGAGGGGTGTGACTGGGGCATGTGCTTGTGCACGTGTGCGCAAGATGTAAACTGTCAGTCTATCTATGGACAGTGTGACACCCAAACCTACCTGCTCATATATCTTGAAGGTGGCCTGAAGCTGCAGGTAATTTCTGGAGGCCAGGACGTAGCTGAAAGTGGACTCATCTGTCCCAAAACAACCCTCTCCAGCCTGCATCAGATACAGCAAATATTAACATTGTTCAGGATGAATGAATCTGCTATGACTTCATCGTTACATTGAAACAGTACCTCAAACAGGCAGGTAGCATCTTGTTCAGCCAATTCCTCATCCACCTCGTAACTCTCATCTCTGTTGCCCTGGAAGACGAAACGTAAGATGACCTTTGCTGTGTAGTGAGGACTTTCTGTTCTGCTGAAGTAACTGAAGCCACAATCCAGACACCCTCTCATGAGAGGGTGTCTGGATTGTGGCCAATGTGTGTGTGTGTGTGTGTGTGTGTGTGTGTTCATAGGGAATGATTGGGCCCAGCGAAAGTGAGCTCGATTTCAGTCCAACAGCAGACGGGAGGAATTTAGTTACATGAGTGGAGTAGAAACTCAACGTCACTAACCTGCAATAGAGCTGTCAGCAGATTTCTTACATCCCCGCTTGTGTCTCCCTCAATATCTGCTTCAAGATCACGCTCATGCACTAAAAATGTAAACAAAATAAAAGGACAAGTGAGTTTATTTCACGTCTCAGTATTCAAAGCAGAAGCCCACAACTAGATACTCTTGTACCCTCCAATACAAGTTTGTCACGTCCAGTCAGTTTTTAAATCTGTAATGAGTGTATCATTTTTCCCTGATCTTGACAACAGCATGCAATATTTGGTCTGGGGGCTGGTCGGTGTCATACTTGTAGTGTTGCCACTATACCGTCAAAGACCAAGCAAGAATTTATGGCTGATTATATGGCTTGGTTGAGTCCGACGCCATTCTGCGGTGTGTTAATACTTTAGAACAGACACACTGCTAAGTATAACAGACCGTTGCCATGCATAGCAGAGCGTCGCCATGGACGCAGTTCTGATCACTCTGGAGGACAGCCATCAATCCGCTGAAAGAAGTCGGAGTAATTTCTCAGCAGTGGCAAAAAGTGGGGAAATGTGGAGCATTTATATATATATTTTTTACATGTTCAAAATAAAACTACTACTACTAATACTACTATGTTCTCAAATACAATTCTTAGTTGTTTGAACTACAGAAATCTGTTTAGAATTATCTTAATGAATAATTCAAGAAGGACGAAGCATGTAAACTGCGTTGTTTGTTTATTCAGAATGGAATGGATCGCAAATAGATTTGAAAGAAAAAAAAAACCTTGACCCTGTGATGGCAAAATTATATTTTACCCAAGTAACTATGTCTTTCTGTATGTGCTCTTGTTATGTCTCCCCCAAGGAGAAGTTAAATACATTTGTCTGTGAGAAAATAGCCAACCTAGGTTTACTGAGATACAACCATAGTCACAAGGTCTCTACAAGTTATACGACACAACATCCCTGTGAACCAGACAGACCAGAAGGTCTATCTTCATTTGTTATTACATTGAATTGTGTGCTTAAAGCGATGTCACTCCCTCTCTCTTATCTGTGTATTTAAGCTGATGTTCTTGATGTGTGAACTTTGAAGACTCTTCCACATGTTGCTGCGTGCATCTTGTGAACGAGTTCTCCTATTCTGCGCAGAATATATGTACTTCAATAAATTACAAAAACCTACATTGGTTTCAGTCTACTATTTCTTGTTACTTGTTTCATCTTCAATTTTTCTAAAACAGTTAATTAATCTACACCTGCTGCACCCTGGGTATTTTCCACAACAACCCATACCTCCCTCAGCCAAATAGTGTGGGTAACAGATCAAGGCAGCAACATAATCAAAGCCCTGGAACCATACAGGAGACTTTCTTGTCTCAATCACCTAACTAATACTGTCCTTCGCCACGGTCTGCATGCTGACGCACTGGCCGACAACGCACCGGACATAGGAGAGACCATATCTGCTGCTAAAGGACTCGTGAGATTATCGAAGACAGTGCTACAGATGGGGGAGACACGATTTAGCACAGTTTACCTCACACTCAAGGCAGTGCAGGGCATACACCCAGAGCTACGGGAGAAGCTGGAGAGGCATAGCTTTCTCCCCAGCCAATTAGGCTAATAAAGTAATGATTAAAGGATGAAGGATCCCGAGGATAGTGGTGGGACATATCGGCCCGACCCGGCCCGCTGGTCTTCGGGCTCGGGCAGAGAATCTAAACTCTAGGAGCAAGATCCTGTCCTCCAATCCAGGCAAGGCAGCAGATTTGGTGAGTGCCTATCGCTACATCTTTGTATACAGTCTATGATCGCTACGCAGTAACTTCAAGTGTAGGGACAACAACGTTAATTAGTTACATTGCAACATTGTGTTTACGGGTGTGTCAACTGCAGCGCTTACAAGATGAATGAGGACAGAAACGTCAACATAAATATTCCCAAAGAAGTCCCATTCACCTTGTCTCACTTTACCATCAACGGAAATGTTCAGTTTAATGTGAATTATTAACGACGAGAGCAGCCTTGATAGCCCGCTAGCTCACTTAACGCCTCACGTTGTGTCAACCCATAGTGATTGAAACAGCAAGCTGGTTGAAGGAATTTGCCCGCCTAGCTAGTGATAGCAGGGCAGCACCCCATCACAGCCCGACTCGTTGTGATGGTAAAATCTACAGATACTACCACAGCCCGTAAGGAGGGATAAAAATGCCGGAATGTTTTCTTTAGCGGAAGCAATAGAATAGTTTTTAAATCCACAAAATCCTTTTTAAATCAATATCATGTGCCAAATTATTGATTTATTTGGCAAGTAGCCATGTAATAAAGCGGGATAATGTAGAGTGAGGCGGTCATTATAGCGAATACAACCCAGACAGGGTGATGCAAGTGCCTAGTTATCCTTGGTAATAATAAACAGCTATATATTGCCACAGAAATGCAATATATACATGTAATATTATGTTGGAAAATCTTGTACCAATAAAATGTTGTACTGTATGGCTTCATTCATGGCTAATAAATCATTTAAGTATTTATTTTTTATAGCTAAATAAAGTAAGAGTATAGTGGAGGAGGTTACACAACCAGCCAAAGAGATTTTTCACAGAATGACAAACCAACAGTTGCCATATTGTGAATGGTTGTTACTGGTCCATCATAGGATTTATAAATGATTAATTACCATAAATGCATGTGTAAATTATAAATACACAGGGTGAAATGTGGCAAAAACTTGGCAAGAATTCCTATTGATCCAATGCTAAATGTTTTAATGCTGTAAATCCTATTCTCACCCGACCAAAGAGCTAATTACTTAGCCAACACAAAGCATACACTAGACTTCATTCCATGGTAATTTAAACAGAATGAAAAATAGAGTTTAGTGAGGAAAACATCCTAAGAAAAACAGATAAAAAAACCTTGAGTAATTTAAGAAGATGTTGGTAAATATAATAAGCTATCTGCACTGGTATCATAATGAGCATGAAGTTACCCTCAGCTAATACTAGGCTAGCTAACCAAAACTTCTGTAGCCATCTCACCCTAGCAAACAGCAAGCTAACGCAACCAGCTGACAACATAATAAGCTCACTATGTTGCAAGCACAGGCACCTAAAGTATCTTTTCCCCAGTCAGTCACTTACTTAATTATTAACCTTACAATGCCTTACTAGAAAGTGACAGTGAGAAACTATTATGTTTGGAATATACTCCTTTCACACATGGCTAAATACTAAGAAAGCCTTGAGTACTGAAAGAAGATGTTGGTAAATATAATCCGCTATCAACATTGCATCACAGTGAACAGGAAGTTGCGGCAGGATGGGCCTTGACTAAACAAAGTGTAACTGTAAAGGGACAAGAAGAATAGTAGGCTACAGTATTTACGGATGCAAATGAGTCACCCTTAGCCATTTCCTCCAGGGTTCATAATACAAGAAAGGGAAATAGTGACAGTAATAAAAATAATTTTGTGCATTGGCTTACCTTGAAAGTAGCATTCCTTGAACATGGCAATGTCCTGTGTGAAACAATTACAGTGAATACAAAGTTAGAATATTCTACATAAATATACATATATAAAACTTATTTAATTGTTTATATGTCAAAGATAAAATCATCTGAACATAATGGCACAGAGATTGTTGAGGTTTTAACTCCTAATTTAACGTGATGCTTTTGATGTGCGACTCACAGCGTTGGTGGCGGTGCAGAGGATCTCCACCAGGACGTCTTCATCAGTGCCTGCTCCCTTCATGGCCTTCCTCAGCTCCTTCACAGCGAAGATGACGGGCGGGTCCAGCATGGCAAGGATGGCGTTCTCAAAGTTTCCAGACAATTCTTTTTTCAAAACATCCACCAACTCCTATCACAGAGAGAGATCATTGAATTGTGATTGGTGAAAGGGGGAAGAACAAATATATTACAAATGAGAAATGATGAAAAATGGTTGTTATTGTAGAGATTATACGGTATCCTGTGAATTAATGAATGGCACTCACATCATCATACTTTTCAATATAGG
The DNA here is from genome assembly GCA_023631565.1 of Gymnocephalus cernua. Taxonomy (NCBI): domain Eukaryota; kingdom Metazoa; phylum Chordata; class Actinopteri; order Perciformes; family Percidae; genus Gymnocephalus; species Gymnocephalus cernua. The sequence goes on from CM042446.1 coordinate 24,846,344, forward strand.
CGGATTTAATTTCCTGACGCTGAGCTGCGCTGCGGTTTGCCAGGATGTCAATGATGGCCTGCTCATCAGTTCCTGTAGAGAAGACAATACAAAGACAGATGAAGTCCACTGTAAACACTGTAATATGTAAGTAACACTTACAAGGACATTACTAGAATTTCATTCAACTTTTCCAACTTACCAAACCCTTTGCAGGCTTTACGGATGGCCTTAATGTCAGCCACGACATCAAAATCCTCATAGTGCACGATAGTGGGCTGGGAGAATAACAGAAGATTATGTAGATACAATATGAAGCAAAAAAAACAACAACTTACTATAATAATTGAGTTAATTATGTCAAACTGAATGAAGTTCAGAGGGGTTCATGATAGCAATGGAGGAGCAGCTGGCAGATGGGGGAGGGGAGGATGATGACACAATGCTTTGGTTGAGGAATTCAGGGCCAGAAGTCTTTAAACAAACTTGGTGGGGGCCGCACGAATAGCGGCATTAGCCAAAGTGCTGTCCTGGGGTCAACAGGGGTCTGAGAATAACTATACCATCCACAGCATTAAAAAAAAAAAAAAAACTTTTCTGTCCCATAACAAGGAGTATGTATAGCCTAGTAAACGCTTAAGAAAATCTACAGAATCAGCTACACTCCTCTAACTATTTTGTTATGTAATCATTTTATCTTGTAAAAAATAATTTTCAAATAGTTTCAAGTATTTTCTTTAATTTTTATTATAGTGCAGCAGATGCAGTGCAGTACAAGTTGACTTGTAAGGGAGTATTTTTACATTGTTGTATTATAACTTTTACTTAAGTGAAGGATACTTCTGCCACTATACTAATAATGGAATCAAATAAATCAGTTTTACTTTACGATTGTGAATCAAAAATAAATCTGTTTTGAGTAGGCTGGTTTTTTGATTTTTTTACTGTGCCTTTGTGTAATTAAAGTTGCCAAAGAAGTAAAACAATAAACACAGAGGCACCATATGGGACAAAAATGGACACCCTCCCTCCCCCATCGTTGCACTTGTGGACTCCACACACAGAGCCCTACTCATTCATCTCCACCCTCCACACACACATAACGGTGCTGTGATGAATTCCGCTGGGGAGTGGTCCTTCCTCTGCGTCAACCCAGACACGGCTCGGTCACACGGTCTCATTCGCGACGTTTACGTTTAAAGAAACACCAAAAGTATTATAATAAGAGATTAACCTCGAATTAGCCTAACGTTATATATGCGCAGGGATTGACGGCGAAAGAAGCGTTATAGTCCACTTTGTGAAATAAGCGATGAATACGATATTTAATTGGGAATTAACCTGGACATCTAACGTTTATCTTGGATAAAAATCTTGATCTGTCAACCCGAAACTCTTATCACTCGCACTTGGAGCAGAAGCCCAAAACTGCTGCTTGTTAATGATGTTCTGTAACGGAGACAGACTGCTGTAGGCTAGCTAACTGTTAGCGCACACTGTTTCAGACAATGGTACCTACTTGACAGTTGCCCATTTTGAGGATGTGTTTTCCGGCTGCGGCTGGTGATCTGTTGGAGAAAAAGTCGTAGTTTGTGATACGTGTCCTCTGGTACAAGCTGCGGCCAAAAAAAAGTCTATGGGCCCAAAAGCAGGCAGCAGGAACCAGCATGTGACGTCACCACGGACTGCGCACCGTTAACCATTTCCATCCACGAGCACAAATGTTCTAATTCATCTCCTCATTTTGTACCTTTTCTCATACAATTGAAATCTCTACTGAAGTCACTTAGATCGTTGGATAACAAAAAAAGTATTAAACTTGTGGAAACCCCCTGAAACCTGACTAACCTCTGACTAATTGTAAATGTATTCATGTAGCTCATTTTATTTATTTCTTCTATGTAATGATTCTGATTTTTCATCTTTTGTATTTGTATTGCTTCGTTGCTTTGTTTTTATTTTTTATCTTCATACGTTTGTACACTTGATGTTCATGTGCTATTACTGTTTACCTGATTCTCTGTATACTGCATTTTTGTCAATAATAATAAAAAAAAATAAAAAGATTCCATCCACAATCACTGTAGTATCCCAGGGTCAGTGGGTGGAATGAGTACTCAGATCTTTTACTCAAGTAAAAGTACCACAGCGTAGAAATACTTAGTTACAAGTACAAGTCCTGTGTTCAAATCTACAAGTGCTGTATTTAAGTACAATTTGAAAGTACTTTACTTGAGTATTTCCATTTCATGCTACTTCTACTTTTTACTCTTTTTTTTTTTTTACTTTGCTTTAGATGAAGATTTTTCATACAAAATATAAGATCACTTTTTGTTCCCCTTCTCAAGTCATGTTAGTCTATAGTTGAGTAATAACCTCTTTTTTTTCAGTGAAAACAGTTTCAAGTATATTCTAAAATCAAGTTTCATTTTTTATTATAGTGCAGCAGATGCAGTGCAGTACAAGTTGACTTGTAAGGTAGTATTTTTACATTGTTGTATTATAACTTTTACTTAAGTAAAGGATACTTCTGCTAAGAGTGGACTTGGTTTAAGAATATACCACTGTGAAAGCTAAATAAAAATCCTTACAAGGTATATTAGTAAATATAATACTGATAGATAATTTGGGTATAAAGGAGGCTTTGGTAAGTTACCACTGAGGCTTATACACAATATTGCAGTTTATAAACAGCATGGTGATTAGTGGTCAGAGTCCTTTTTTTCAACCAGATGACACAGGATCAAGCCAGAACTTTTTTTAGTGTCCTTGAGCAAAATGCTGAATCCCCTGTTTCTGAAGGGGTGATGTAATACTGCTGACCATGACCTCTGACCCTTCTGGACATGGGGTAACTGCTGCTGTTCAAGCAAACGCAGGTGGAAAGTTTCCGTTTCAGTGATACACTTCAGATCCTCCATGTCACAGAGGAGGAAACGCATTGATGAAATACCTTTTAAAAGTGATTGTACGGTTGTTATACTCCTTTTTCATCAAACCTTAATTTACAAAATAGTAAAAGCACATACAGTTCTAACTTGTTCAATAGTTTTTTCTGCTTTTAGTGTACAATGTCTGCGTGAGTCAACAATGACCAATGAGGTCCGAATTTAGAGCTCCACAGTATAATTACCAACCTTGGCAGCCCAACCATTGGTATCTCACTGTCCCTTACAACCAGCCCTACATCATAATTACTCACCCACTGAGGAGGAGAGCTGCTGCTGCCCTCCACAATAAAGCCCTTTAGCCTATGAAAACTAAATACATGCAGAGTCTGAGTAAACTGTTCCAAATAAGCGCTTGCTAACATGCTAACAAAGCCGTGCAATTAGACGAGGATGAGTCATCTCTCCTCACTATGTAATTATCTGGAAATTACCTGAAAGATCAATCAGGGAAACCATTTGGACAAAGTATATATATATATATATATATATATATATATATACACACAGTATATATTCTAGCAAGATGTGACTCAATTACAGTAACAACATATTCAGTTCATCAGTAGGATTTAAATCTGTAGGAAGACAACTTTTTCACTGAACTGTGTAGGCTAATGTAATCTCAAACTTTCCAGCAATCAATCTTTGCTGTGTGTGTGTGTGTGTGTGTGTGTGTGTGTGTGTGTGTGTGTGTGTGTGTGTGTGTGTGTGTGTGTGTGTGTGTGTGTGTGTGTGTGTGTGTGTGTGTGTGTTAATCAAACGTTAACCTCTTGTTCACTCATTGTTGCTCTGTCATGCAGCTCAGTTGTTGAACATGTTGTCATGTAATTACAGGGTTTCTGATTTGATTCCCAGCCCCTCCCAACACCAGAGCCGTAGACTTAATCCACACAAAATAGCATTTAAAGGAATAGTTCGACATTTTTGGAGAACATGCTTATTTGCTTTCTTGCTGAGATGTAGATGAGAAGACTGATACCCATTCATGAAGCTGGCTGGTTAGCTTTGCATAGGTGGATTTTGTTACTTATTGACAGAGCCAGTAAGCTGTTTCTCCCTGTTTCCAGTATTTATGCTAAGCTAAACTAACCTGGTGCTGCCTCTAGCAACGCATTTACTGTTCTCATATCACCAAAATGTCAAACTATTCCTTCGAGACTTGACCTGAACTTTACTGCTGCAAGACTGTATACTTTCTAGTGATTATTAAGGACTTGACTTTGATGCTGTTGACTTGCATTATGGGAATTGTATCCAGTGTTTTTGGAGCTTGACTCATACTAAAGACTAAAAGTCAGGATATTTCAGCCTCTTTTGCTGCTTTGATTTTGACCATTCTTATTTAAATCAGTCTTTTCTAAGTCCCCTAGCTAAATGGAAGTATGTGGTAATACTAAATCACTGAGTACCCCTGCATGCAAGCTGTGAGTTGATTGCGCTGTGGGACTTAAATCCATTGTTTAATATCTATGCTTAAATCACTCTCACACTATCACACTCCGCGAGAAGAATCAATGCAGGTCTCAAGTCCATTCTTGGTATGCAAAGTGGAAAATGTTGCTGTTGCAGGCACCTTTTCATGCAGCAACACACGCAGCTTGTTTCATGTTCTCGAGTTGTTCATACCTGTTTCTGTTGTCTTGGTCTGAGTTTATTGACATTCTGTAATTCTTTGCCACCATCAGAATTTGCTGCTGAAACAGCCCAAATATCTCTGGCTGCAAAGCTAACATTACTTGAAGACAAAAGTCAAGGAGTGTTATTTGCCTGGCTGCTCCGTAGCGCTCAGTGGTCTCAGATTGGGGATGTTATGGTCTTCATTTCACGGGCGGTGGAAGGGGGTCCCACTGAAGCCTTTATCACGGGTCTGGAAACAAAGACAGCATTCAGATGCGCCGGCCAAAGAAACCGGCTGTAATGTGATGCTGGCTGAAAACCCAGACTTATGTTTAGACCTCAAACACAACTTGTTTAGAGCCTGAACAGCTCCTACTGTTAAGAACCACAGACAGAGGTTTGAGTTTCAGCTGCGACAAGATGAATGCAATGTGTGGAAAGGAGGTCAGAACGGAGTTTTACTTAGAAAAACATTTTTTGGGCAGCAAGGCTCTGCATGAGACTCAATGGGAGCAAAAGTAAAGAAACAATTCTCGTCAAGAGAACTGTGCTGCCACATCTATCCTAAATGACTACAGAGGCAGTTCTGTGCATGATGTTAACAGCACCACAATCCTCATTGTTACAGAAGGATTTGCGTGGCTGCAGACTCTCTTTCAGTTTCTTTTCTGTTGAAGCCAGTGCGATCAGGAGACCTCCTGAATACACTAGGCTTTTGTTGCATAAAACAATGCTCTGCAGATAGACGGTGCATTGTTTACCTGCTCCTGGGGTAAAATCCCGGCGTCGTTGAGGCTTTTGGTCCGTTTCACTGTGCCCAGGTGGTAGTTTGGGGCGCCACATCCTGGCATCCCCCAGATGGTGTGCTGCATGGTGTCAATGTGCTGCAGATGGCAGGAGAATTGTGACACCATTAATAAACACATAAGTGATCTACCATCAATCTCATCGTGAAAGAACAGAGGCCTTATTAAGACTTTATTACATTCATTGGTAACACTTTACTTGAAGGTATCTACATAAGAGTGACATGAACACATGACACTGTCATGACACATAACCATAACTTGTCATGACAAAAACCGAATGACACTTACTAAAAGAAGCGTTATGTCATAAACGTTTATGACTTGTTCATAATGTTTATGACAGTGTCATATCATTCTTATGTAGATACCTTAGTAAAGTGTAACCCATTCTTTTTGTTATAAAGTAACCTTTTGTTCTTCAACAGCATTTCTACTTCTCTCCCTTTCCAACTGCTGTTTCCTCTCCTCTACCTGCCGGCTAAGGTCTCTGTAATACCGGCTTTTGTTTTCCTAAAGAAATACATGAACCAAATGGGACACAGGAACATTGTTAGAAAGAAAGTTTAGTAATGTCTGGTTTCTTTATGCAGAGGAAAGATGATATAGTGACCTCTCTGGTGATGCTAGCCGACCTCCCGTTCAATCTTTGGGCTTCTTGCTGTTGAGCAGCTGATATTGAAGCTTTTCCCTGGAAGAAACAGACTCTCAGCACAACCTGTTTGCTCTAAGTTGATGTTGTGTTCTAACCACAGCTGAACATGGATCAACACCTCCATCTAGTGGTCATATTCACTAACAGTTTAAACTTTCCAAAAATAGGTCTGGTAAGATTTTTATTATTGCCAACAAATCCCGTGAAAAGACCAAACCAGCAATGAATTACTACTAACTACTAAAAACTACTAACAAGTGTTGCCTGTGTAGCCTGGTGCATCTTATTCATCTGTGCCGTAGAGCTTCATTGTTGTCCAAAAAATAATAATAAAAAACTTAAGTGAGCCGCACTGTTCAGAATCAGAATCCAGTTTATGGCCAGGTTATCACATACAAGGAATTTGCTTTGTGCTTTGGTGAGAGAGAAAATGAAATTAACAATAAAAGCAAGTAATCAAGATACATATATATAGAACAAAATAAAAGAAAAAAAATGACACAAAAATATAAAAACAAAACAAATGTAAAAAAAAATATGTACAATATATCTGAATGAAAATGAAAGAGCTGTGCAGTTTTTTTTTTAGAAGTGGTATTTTGTGCAGAAATTTTCAAAAGTTCACAGTATAAAAGTATAAATGGATGACATCATCCTTCATTAGGATGAACACTGCCACTATAGTTTATTCTGGGCCAATCCCACATACACTGTCCTGGTGCCGGGCACAAAATGCGTATTAATCCTCTTCCAAAAAATAGTCCCTAACAAGAGCATGATTCACTCTTGTTTGAGTCATGTTTTCTAAAAAAATATTATATATAATTATCTTCAGTAGGAACCAATGTGTTTGTGGCTGAGAGCCACAGACTGGCTAGGAAAGTCAGAAAGTATTGAGAGACGGACTAACACATTGGGCTTTTTTGTTGGATTTGTTAACACTTATCAGAAAAAAGAAACAGCAGCCATTTTTGCTATAAAACATACAGTGATGGATGCATGGACTGAAGAGGGCCTCCTGGAGTCAGTGCTTGACAGACTTACAGTCCCTTTTAATGTTAGTAACGGCAGAGGAGCTGAGGAAAAAGAATAAACAGGAAACAGTAAAACTCAACCAAAATTATAGGATATTAGGTGTTGTTATACATTGTGTATACCCTTGTATGTGTGAGAATATCTAGAGTTAAGACAATTAATAGATTAGCCAGTCAAGAGCAAAATAATAAGTCACAATTTTGACAATCAATTGATTCATCATTGAAGTCATTTATCAAGCAAAACAAACTCTGGTTAAAGGCCTCTCAATGTGAGGATTGCTGCTTTTTTCATTGTAAATACAATATTTTGGGGTTTTGGACAGCTGTTGGACAAAACATGCACTTTGAGGTTGTCACTGAAACTTGTTTCGGATATTGAATAGACAAACAATAACATTAAGATTCATTTAATAATGAATATACGTGTTAGTTACAGCCACAATAGTATCCAGTGTAAACTACAGCGTTATATTTGATCCTTGTCTTTCTCTGTCATCCACTCTTTTTGGTATATTGTGAAAAACACAATATGATTTGAACCTGAATTCCTCTTTGGTGAAATATGTTTTAAATTCCAAACCTTAACAGCATGGCCCAGAGAAAGCAGGGACTCGCATAACATGAATCAATAAATCTATTTCGTAACCCAGACGGTCTCCTCCAAAAAGCCTTTCTATGAGTTATCCATTTGGCTCCCACTGTAGTGAAGCGCACTCATAATAAGTTGTACTATGAGGCTGACTCATCTTCACGCTTCCCGTGAGTGGAGGTGTGTGTGTGTGTGTGTGTGTGTGTGTGTGGGGGGGGGGTTGTACTATCATAAAGGCAAGTCAGCCTGATGATATAACTACTTCAGTGATCTGTAATGTGGATAAGCTCATCTCTGTTCTCCTTTAACCATAAACACGTCTCCTTTATTTCAAGCTAAAACACAGACCAAATATAACACTGGTAGGTATTTCATTGTTATATTCTGCATAATACTGACTGTATATTCGTTACATTCTCACTGTTTTACCCACACTGGGATTATATTCTTCATCATGTTATGTTCACGCAAGCTTTATTTACAGTTGACTATAGTCCATGATTGAAGCAGTTGCATCTGTAAAGTGTAATGACAGCTCATACTAATTCACATGTTGAGTTTCAAAGTTCATTCTTGACAGCGCTTGAGTAAATGATTGAATGAAGTTTCATAAAGTGGCTTTTGATCATATTAAAAGATCTTCCTCAGGATTTCTTAAAATAATAAATAAAAAGGTAGAAAATTTGAACATATACATTTTCCCCCCAAAAATGGAAATTTGAACATCTACAATTTCGTGATAACAGGGCAAACTTCATCTGCTGAAGATCATGTAATATGACCAAAAGCACCAGAAGAAACTACTGAATGAACCTTGTGGTGAGATTTTCTCTTCCATTTCACGTGTTTAAACTTTTACCAGGAAGCCACAGCTATTGAGGAAATTGCCTATTATAGTATAGTTATTGGTCAAACATATGCAGTGGTTTTCCTGCATAGAGGAATTTTTGGTGCTGCATACTTATTGGCTCACTGTCCTTAGGTATTGAAATTGGGTATTAAATGACAAGGCACTTTTCGATACTCCATACTTTAGAGGCAATTCTGTCGGCGCTTAAAAAGTATTGAATTCGGTACCCAGCCCTACATCCTCCACTGTTTGGTTTCAGATTTCCCACTCCCTGCTGATGGAGAGCTCACTTCAGGCACCATATGATCCAAGATCACCACTGTCTGAGATCAGGGCTTAGGACCAGGCAAGTTCTTTCACACCAAACTGAGAAAACCATTCCTTATTGATCTCAACACGTTATGTCCGCATACTTTTGGCCACATTACACATTGCATCACAAACTTTTTGGGCATTTGCTTGCTCATGTCATACTTATTTGATTGCCTTCTGAAGCCTCTTACTTGCAATAAAGTTTCATTTTGTACACGTGTTATCTTTTCTTTTGAGTATTGTGAAACATCATGAATACGACATCGCATACACGCAGAGTATGATTCACATATTTCCAGCACAAACGATTGAGAGTGAATGACTAACAGTGTGTGAATGAGCTCACATTGGTCCTTGAGAGAGGCCGCCTCGTTCCCATCAGTCAGCTGCCCGCATGCTACCTGGAGGCAGAAACGGTGAAGATAAAGCACAGTTACCTTCTGCAAATTGCTATAATTGAGTGATTAAGACCGGTGACGTCAAATGAAAGCCGATTTTTTTCTTTTTCTCTCTGAATGAATGCTCGATTAGCCTTCATTTACACACGTCGGTATGGCGGTGACTCACCAGCGTCCTGGCCTTGGGCTTGGCGCTTGGCATCTGTGTTTGTGCTGCAGCAGTCGCTGGTGAAAGACGGAGTGATGATGGTGATTCAAAAAGGCCATTTCTGCACCTGAAATCAAAACAAATTGGATTATTAGATGAGTGGACCTGCCTTTGTCCTTTCGTGATGTCTCTGCTTTGGCAAAAGTGTTGGGGCCATAATTATCCTCATGTTCATCACGGCTGTGATGAAGAGCTCTGACATAATCATTCATTTATTGAGCTGAAGTACATCTTTGTGTGTTGAAGAACTTGTTAATGTCGCTCACCCGAAGGCTTCACCGTCCTCACACAAGCCCGAAGAAAGCTCGAACAACATTTCGGGTTTGGATGTTTTTACCCCCACCGTCAACTCAACCCTCTCACTGCTGGACTCCTCACTCACCTCCACATTTCTCCTGCCCTTTGGAAATCACAAAGCCAGGCAACAATGTGCTCAACATTTGTGGAGAAAGAAAGCCTATTGTGATTTTCTTTTCTTTCCAAATTATAATTACCAGGCTGAAATAGAACAGAAAATGTCTGTCATCTGACACTACAAGGTCAGTTAACAGATTTTCCAAGTACTTTTTGTTGAAAAATTGGAACAAACATAAACATCCTGGAGGGGATTAGCAGAGAACGATTAGTCAACTAATAAGTCGATCGACAGAAAAATAATCGCCTATTAAGTAATTACTTTGCAAAAATGGCAGAACATGCTTTTTTCAGCTTCTTAAATGTAAAGATGTCATGCTTTCTCTGTTTTAAACTGAATATATTTGGGGGTTGGACTGGCAAAACCTCAGACTTTGAGAAACTAGGATGGATATTTTCACTATTTTATTTATTATACACACACCAAATTATTAAACGAGAAAATATTCAGCAGATGAATTAATAATGAAAATAATCGTTAGTTGCAGCCCTACAGGGGGATGTGCAAGTGAATGTGGCTGTTCCTTGGAGAAAACAAGTGGCAGAGAAAGTGGAAGGAGTACAACATAAACTGTAAAGTGCCAGGTTAAAGCACAATAACCCAGAATGCATGTTTGTTCCCCTCGAATACATTCCATTGTACATGAATAAGGGAACAGCCTACAAATGTACAAACCATTGCTGATCCAGATGGGCACTGATACCAATGTGGTGGTGACTTCTCATCACATTCCATGCTCTTCCTTAGATATACTGTAGATAAACAGATATAATATGCATCAACATGCTAATGCATAAGTAGTCTACTAGTTGGTAGTGACGACAATGACAGTTACACGCCTACACAGATTTAATTAATGCAACTTCTGCTAACGGTAGTGCCTGCATTTTGAGTCGATATTGTCATTTCCGAAAATAAACATTACATTTAAATACAGATTTAGATTCTGGGCTTAATAAACCCAAAACATTCCCAACCGCGACATGTTGCATTGACCTGGTGTGCCATACTTACCGCTGATGTGACGGTTCGAGCAGACTGAGCGGTGAAAGTTTGTAAACATTTAAAATCAGCAGAATGATGACGAGTACACGTCATCCTCCCCTGACGTCACGACGTAGAGTTCTCCCGCCGCTAGGGGGCGGGGCATAGCCGAGCGTCGCCTCTCCAGTCCAAGCCCCCAGGAAGAGCGCCAAGTCTAACAGACATCATGGGCTTAGCGGATAGCTCTCTTAATACATCCATGCTCCAGTCAGATCATCCTTTTTTCTTTTTTTTTGTTTGTGTATTTTTGTAAATTTTTCTTGGTCAGATTTTATACTTCCTTGTGATGTATATTCTGCCTTTAATACAGTTGGTAAAGAAGAAAAGTTGGTGTGTAGTGAGTTTTATATATCGTCACCTTCCTAAAATAATGGCCTGGTGCTGGCTACCTCTGGTAAAATTGGCTACATCCTCAGTTGAACAGGTCTTGTGATTCTACACCTTTAGTATAATGGCCTATGGCAAATGTGTGACTTCGGCCGTTCAGTTTTTGGGGTTTTCTGAAAAACCTGAAAAAATGACTTAGGCCATTATTTTAGGAAGGTGACGATATGTAAAGGATGTAGATGGGTCACAAAGGGAACGTTGGGGATACAAGTTAATATTATTAATTGAAAAAGAAAAGAAAATAAAGAAAAATAAGAAACAAGTGTACTGGAGGTTTTATGTTAGTCAAAGTCACTTGATTATGGTTTTAGGATGTGTTTATGTTATATTCATCTAATATAGTTTACAGACTAGTACTTTAGTATGTTTTATGTAGGCTATTTTATGCTTATGTGTATCCTACGTGTGTAATCTTTGTTTCATCCGACACAAAGTTCAATTTGAAGTCGAGGGTGCCAGTAAAATTCCAACCTCAGCTCCCAGACCTTTAATGTTCCTTTCTTTTAATTCAGTCTATTTAAACACAAGCTCAATCAACCAACACATATACAGTGACACTGAAAGAGACACTACAAAAACACACACACACACACACACACACACACACACACACACACACACACACACACACACACACACACACACACACACACACACACACACATACAACATACACACACACACACACACACACACACACACACACACACACACACAAAGGCCTATACTCACAGAAAAACACAAAAATGTGCTGCAAGTTCACAGCTGGGATGTGTGTGTGTGTGTGTGTGCGCGTGCATGTGTGCGTGCATGCGTCTGTATGCGTGTGTGTGGATCAGTGTACAGTATGTGTTTTGACATTTATATAGTAGATTGTCTGACAGGAGATTTGTAACTTGAAGGGTCTTGCAGGCCGCAGGCAGACTCACTTGGAGGAATGTGCTCCTCTCAGTCAGCACACATGTCTGAAGGGCTTCCCTAATTGGGAGAGGTGTCATGAGGCTCCATCACCACAATGTGAGGAGAGAGTTGCATGCAGGGAGGACTCACCATTTTGGGAAAAGGCTCTCTTTTTTCCTACAAGGGAACGGAAGTGTTTGCACATTGTGAACAGGAAATTTCCAACCTCCTGTCACGTACTGTATACAGGGACTGTAATTGACACTGATTTCAAATAATTGTAGTTAGTACTGTCTGCAGCAGAGATAATGACACTAAAGATGTATTGTACAGGACCATGCATCGCAGTTACTGGCATCATTTTACTTGGATAAACAGTTTAGATATAATTTGGCTTATAAATATCTAATGAACCCCAGTTGTAGAGGAGGAGCCCAGTGATTAATGCCACATTGGGTTTCAGTAACACTAATAACAACATCGATTGCCAATATTTGAAGAGTTCATCTCAAAAAAATACTGCATATCGGTCCGGGCCAAAGCCATTACCCAAAGTTGGCCTAATATCACAGAGGAGACAAAGCCGGCCTCATCCTGTCCAGATAAATTGCCTATTAGCCTTTTGAGTTTATGATAATTTTGTGCAATCAATCACACTGTAAGAATGGGTGCCAAATGAAGGCTCATCTTATTTTAGAATTACAAAAGTGTCCTTGATCATATTCATACAGAGTCTGTTTTGGGGAGATGGGTAGGATTAATTAGATTATTAGAATTTGTATAGGGCTGCAACTGTTTTTCATCCATCCATCTTTTCATTTTTGGATAATGTAGTTTACAAAATGTCAGAAAATAGTAACAAAAGCTCATCACAATTAAGCCCAATGTGTTCCAACTGCTACTTCATCTCCACAATTATCTGCATTTGATTAATCACCCTGTTTATGCACCAGCCTTTGCCATCATGCCAGACCCTGCCGTTCTTCTCCCACCCACCAGTCGTCCTCTGAGTGTTCCCGCCATAGATATAAAACAACAAAATGTTTTATATCTATTGTTCCCGCCTTCTCAAGTCACCAGATCCCCATCACCTGACACGTATTCCCCCCATTAGCCCCACAGTACACACACACACACACACACACACACACACACACACACACACACACACACACACACACCAGATTCACAACTAGACTTGTCACCCTTGATAGTTGACAGTTTATAATGAAAAAAAGAAGTGGCACATTGTCCCATTTGAGAAACTGGAACCAAGTAATGTCAATTACTTTTTTTTCGATAGGGCTGTAACTAATCGTTTCAGCACACATTTTTACAACACTGTATACTTTGTCTATTCAGTACGGAAGCGTAAGGCATTCACTTGCAAAAAAATATTTTATTATCTAAGAATTCTAAGAAAAGTTTTCATGAAAAAAAAATATCTGCTCTTGTTTTTTTGAAATAACTGTTACGACTGGACAGAACGGACCCAAATGCAGGCTTGGAGAAACAAAATAAAGGATTTATTAGAAGGCAAAATAACAAGGGAGAAGGTTGGGACAGGAGAGGGTAGTGGTGAGGCGGACGTCAGGAAGGAGACGGGGCCGAGGGTGAAGCAGGGAACGAGGGAAGGCCGAGAGGAAGCACGGGAGTGGAGGCACCAGGGAGAGCGGAGGAGATGAATGGAGCGATCTGGGAAGATGAACCGAGAGGAGGGGACTTGATGGCTGAGCCAGCTGACTGCGGAGGCAGGAGGGAAGGAGTGACGGGAAATAACAGGAGACTGAAGCAACGATCAAGCGAAGATGGAATGAAGGTCCGGGGTTTTTGAGCAGGGCTTGATTGGTGCAGATGAGTGGCAGGTGTGTACGGCGGGAGAGTGGATCTGGATGAAGGGCAGGTGTGCGCAATCAGCTGACGGGAGAGAGCAGGAGAGGGAGGGGGGAAAACACAAGAGACACAGAGAGGCAGAGCCAACAGAAAAAACTAACAAAGTAAACACAACAGGTAAGAAAGAAAACAAAAACTCACAGCCAGCTGGACACAACCATCACAATAACAAGATACCAAAATTCTGCATGGAGTACGGTTGCTGCTGCTCATCCGCCTGACCCTCCAACAGTGCAAGAATCAGACGGGTCAACAGAATATGGTGTAATGCAATACATCGATCATTAATTATTTCCCATTTTCTCTCTGTTGAGTATTTCTTTATCCAGATCAAAGGTCTAAGGATAGAGGGTGTCAAAAATGGGGAACATTTACATCTCTCAATCCAAATGAAAATCTTTTCTGTTGTGTTTTAGGCCTTCTGAATATCACATTCGGAAGACATTGATCCTCTGGAATAATCCTTAAAAGGTCCAGAAGATGTGATTAAACGGTGTGAATGTCAGTCTTGGATGAAGTCAGTCACACATGCGTGTTTATGGATGTTTTTTTCACATGACATTAGCTTGCCAGTCCTCCACAGATGCGTCAGTATGTGCTAATAGCTGATCTACCTACATAACACAGCAGCAGAGAGATACGTTCAAGGTTTGAATTTTGTTATTGGCCGACCTATTCATGCGTAAGTAATTGAACTGTGAGTGCGTACCTGCAGGATGCTGAATTGCAAGTACATAAATGTGTTAATGTGTGCATTGTGGATCAGTTGTGGAGGTAGTGGAGGAGCGTATCAGAGGCTCTCTGTGAGTCATGTATGCTCATTCACCAGGGCTCCTGGAATGATGAAGCCACCACTGAGGCAGGGAAAGTTTGTGTAGGAGTCCAGACCAAAGCATGACTTCAGAGGATGGAGGAACACACAGGCTTGTGGGTGGCTATCTGCCTACTGGTTGAGGTCAAACATTTAACAAGACTATAGGTGCTACAATGCTTCACAGATTTTGAGAGAGCATCACAGGAGGCTATGCTCTCTCAAAATCAGGCACAAATTTAAAGTGCTCATATTATGCTTTTTGGCTTTTTCCCTTTACTTTATTGTGTTATATATCTTTTCTATGCATGTTATAGACTTCCAAAGTGAAAAGGCCCAAAGTCCCCCCCAAAGGCACTTACCATCTCCAACAGAAAACACTGGTCACAAACTGCTCCAAACAGCTCTGTTGTAGTCCAGCCTTTACTTCAGAGACAAACGTGGTCACTTTGTAACATACGCTATAATGCTCGCCTAGCTACTAGCATGGCACACCCTCATACTCTGCTTCTGACTGGCTAGTAGTCCTTACCTAGCTACTGTCAGGACACGCCCTCATACTCTGCTTCTGACTGGCTAGTAGTCCTTACCTAGGTACTGTCAGGACACGCCCTCATACTCTGCTTCTGACTGGCTAGTAGTCCTTACCTAGGTACTGTCAGGACACGCCCTCATACTCTGCTTCTGACTGGCTAGTAGTCCCTAGCTACTGAGCATGTGTGACTCCCAACAAAGATGGAACAGAAGTGAGATGCCTCACTCTGTAGCTAAAACAGAGAGCTCAACACACAGGGTGAAAAGAGGAGCTGCAGCAATGTGCAGTAAAAATATGGTGTTTTTTGAAAATTCTTTGGGGTTGCCAGGTGCAATACGAGAACAAAAGACTTCTACACTTGTAATTATGTTGTACAGCGTGTGTGTGTGTGTGTGTGTGTGTTTCCACATGTGGACGTCTCCCACCAGGTGCAACCCATGCACACAACCCTTATTTGTGTCATGAGTCATGAGTCCACCACGACACATCCCACCACCGCCCCCACACCCCCCCTCCCTCCTGAATGTCCCCGCTTCTAAAAGACAAATGACTCAGCGACGGAGCATGCTGGCTTGTGCCAAAGTGATCATGCTTCCTCTCATCTCCTGTCTGTCCTCCTCCCCACCGCTGTCCATCTCCAACCACATAGTCCTGCCACAAAATGGCTGTGATTCATGCACCGATCACCGTCTGCTCATGAAGTATAAAAAGATGTCCTGCCACGATGGAGGATGTGTCCCACTGTCCTGAAAAGACATGCACCACTGGGGGATCCAGAGGACTCTTGCCACGAATGTTGGATGTCTTTGGCACGATCGAGGTGGCTGTTACAGGAACGAAGAGATTATGTTTCTGTCTTTAGAACTTTTCTGTTATTAGACTGTTTGTATAAATGACACTTTTTTTGACGTGGATGCTTGGTAGACATGTTGCATATAATAGCAAAGGTTGTAGTCCATGTGCAGGATCCAGTTGTGAGGGAATTGGGTTGACTTGGTGTTTTTTATGGGCTTTAAAGATGCCCCAAAACACTTTAGGTTGTTTTCATCAAGTGGAATTCCAGCACAAGCACATGTTGGATCAATACAAGACTACTATAGCAGCAATGTGGTCCCAAACACTGTTTAATCTACAAAAGGCCCAATTAGGAAATGTTTAATTTGCAGGATTTCATTACATACTTTTGTTCTTCTCTTTAAGCGGCAGAATTGTTTATTTTTTCATGATTTTTAACTTAACTTTGAATGTATCTTATTCATATTTTATGTTATAGCGTAGGGAAAAACATGATATCAAACCTAGTTTTTAGGGACTATTATAACATACAGATGAGGGAAATATCTGGCTTTTTAGCTGCTAAATGCTCCACTACGTTCACCAGCTGGTCTCTGACTGTCTGCTGTTTGCTGCTGAGCAGGTAGTCCACGGTGGTTTTTTTAGAGCTTTATTGTTGAAAACAGCTGTCTGCTACGGCCGAAAATGACACTATGAGAGCAGTGAGAGTGAACCACAATTTTTATAAAGCTTTAAATGACCACGCTCCTCCATACATCAGTGATTTTCTTTCATTTTATGTTCCAGCCAGATCACTACGATCCTCCACAGCTTTTCTTTTAAATGTTCCTTACGTGTCCCATAAAAGTACCGGGGACAGTCCACTCTGTTTTCACACCCCTGGACTGTGGAACTCACTGCCTTTGGATATTAGAATGGCGAACTCTCTCTGTATTTTTAAAAGGAAACTTTTGAATCTGGCTTTTAATTTGGAGTAATGTTATTGCATTATTTTATAAGTGTTGATAATTGTTTTTTAAAATCATTTTTTAACCCTGGTGTAACCATTTTATTCGGTTGGTTTGTTGTCATCTTTAGTCTTGCTTTTTCTTTGTTCTTTTTTCTCATCTGTTTTCATGTTGTGATTATTGTGATGTCGTTCTGTGAAGCACATTGGGCTGCATGCTTGCATGAAAGGTGCTATATAAATACATAAAAGTTAAAGCTGCTCTAAGCGGTGTTGGGTGACGTCACTTCTTGTTGACATTCCAAGTATTGTCAAACAAAACGGAGACTAGCTCGCCCCTCCCTCCTCCTCATCCCGTCCCCTCCCCCTCCCTTCCGTGCACTAACCCCCCAACCCCCACCCCCAAATCCTTTTTGTTGGTTATTGGCTGGAACACTGTTTATGTTTCATGGTGCAGGTTGGTGCAGTTTGTTTTTGTTGTCATTTGTGGAGCCTGGTCTGTCTACAGAGACATTTTAATAAAAATATCTAATAGGCCTATAGCTGCTTTAAATGTTATACGTAATCTTTCTTTATGGAAAGACTGCTATCTCACCGTAATGAATATCAAACAGAACATCAATAGTTGCCATATCTCCCAGTCACAGCTCTCATCTGTTTTCTTCTTTGACGTTTCTCTATTTTAGTTCCCTGCAGCAGCCTGTATTGATCTTGTATTTATTAGAAAGGCTCCATATGTGCTTTTGTCAACAGGAATCAATGCTAACCTGTTTGCTTTACGCAATACCCTTTAGCAATGTCATTTGGCTGCATCATGGCCACAACCACAAGTAGACAGGGACATAAGTACTTGTGACAGTGCAGACAATGTCACAAGGGTTGAATGTTAGTATTAATAGACTGAGAAATGAGTTCCCCTTTGGCTCAGGGAATAAATAATTTCAGTTTGGCCAATAATTATTTTGCGATTGGAAAATAGCAGTGCTCGTTTTTTTTCTGCAGGGGTCTGGAGTCAGCATTTGATAGCATCTTGTATCTCTCGCTTCCTGCAGAGCCGCCATTGTCCAAAAGACTGAATCAAGCGATGAAAGCATTTCAGGACAATCGCCAAGACGCGCATATCCTTAAGTGGTTATGACGCATGAGGCTTTTAGAGGCCATGGTTTCTCCAACTGCATGTCTACATGAAGAATAAGTAAACAAACCTGAGACAGGGATGATTACTAAACACAAATGCATCATGGGAGTGTCTTGTATCAGCATCCCGTGGGATTAGAGATGTTGTAGTCGGAGCACAGTAGAAGAGCGATTGAAAAGGATCTTGCAGTAAAAACATTCAGAAACACACTGAGCATGCACTTCATTTTCATATAAATATTTATTGCAGAGGAGGTATCTTTTATGTACATGCTATCACAATGTAACACAATATAAATCTACCAAATATTCCCATATATTAATGCGATAAGCTTGTCATAGAGCAACAGTTATAACAAGAACATGATACAGTGGGTTAGGGACAGTATCACTCACTATACAACTTGTAACAGTCCATAAAAGATTTTTTTCTTTTTCTTTTTTTGTTCTATCAAGGGCAGTGAAACATCGGTCCTATTTTTTTTTTTAATCTTGAATTCATGCAGAAGCCACAAGAGCAAGATTTACGACGTTACAGCATTGAATAGTAGTAGTAGCAATAGTAGTAGTTGCGTTTGCCATCAGGTGACATTGGTCACAAAAGAAGAGAGGTTTAAATGAAAGCAGCTAGCCAACAGAACGCACCACTAAAGTAAAAGATCTGACTGGTGGACAAAAAGCTAGAGGACACAGTCTTCTATGTCATAGATGGTACAAGAAGAATAATAGACTCCATTTGATGTTCAAACTGTCACTGATTCATTGATGATATGGATGAAACACAATGATAATCTCCAGAGAAACAGACACTGGCTTATGTATTAACACACAGACAGCTGTGGACTGACTGAATTGAGGGATGCTACAGCAAGCATGCTAGCTGAGAGAACAGAGTAGATTGAACTGAGAATGTGACGTATTCCATAGTGTAATTGCATTGTTCTGCTCTAAGACAGTATAACTGCAATCAGGTTTCCTTTGTGTTCCAGCGACCTCTGATGTGGAAATCTCATGGGCCCAGTGTGTACAATTTTATAAACAAATGCCTAAATAAATAAAGTTTTGACATCAGAAAAAATACCTTCTTTGCTTGTCATAATATATTGCTTGTTATGGGTCTTATGGATTGAATTTCACCACAATCATAGTTGTTTTAGAGCCTGTATGAGCTGAATCTAAGGTCGTAGATTTTCTAAATAACTACAATGAAATAAAAACATCTTCTCATTTAAAATATCTTTCTTACAAGGACAAAGGCTCGCTTTCAAAATATACAGCATAGTATTCATCACCCAGAGCAGTACAAATCCAATGTGGCAGTGATTCCATAGTTACTTCAAAAACAAAAAAAGGGCTTTTGAAATGTAGTTGTCATACCGTAGCAACGGTCCCTTGGTATGATGCTGCATTCGCTACCACAATGCATATGATGGATGACAGCGAACATGTGGTCCATAAATATTACATAGATCCATCAAATCATTACAATCAATCCATGCACGTTGACAGTTCTACTAAGACACCGTTCCTAAAGGAGCTCATACAGCAGAGGTGATGACAAATCTCATGCTGCAAGGCAAACACTCCACATTTGAAATAGTTCAGACGAGCCCCCAACAAGTCAATGGCGGAGGTAATTTCACAGGGATATAAGACGTAGCATCTAAATCATGTCTACAGAGGCTAGCTGTAGAATTAAACACAATCGGACATGATAGGTTACAAATATTTGTCACTGGATTCTTTTCAGTTTGTGCCAACAGAATTTAGCTATTAAAGAACTGTGTTTAATCAAATGGTTCACTGACAAGCACTGATTTTTCTTTTTTTTTATCAGTTAGTAAGGACTCCTACAGAGCTCAGATATTGAAGAATTTGACAGCAATTATAGATAATTACAATCGGTGACAACATTTAGTGATACCATGTGATTCTTGTAGATGCTATATTGATACATAGTTTTCCTCACAACTACAGTTATTGTTTAAAATGTGGGAGATTTCTTTTCTTCACTTGGATAGTGCATGATGAATATTTGGACATTTTGATAGAAAACACTGAACAAATCAAAACCTTCAAAAGGTTTAGTCAGATTATTAACTGATAACCACACTGCTAAGCTTAATTCTAAAATGATCATCTTAATTAATCAATGGGGCTGTACTTGCATTAAAAAATTATAAACCAATATTATCCTTTTAAGCAGCAGGTTCTATCAGCTGTTTGTAAAATGAAATTGGTGACCTGCTCCCCTTTTAGTTTTGGTGTTTGAGACAGAGGGAATGTAAGGACAGAAAGCGCTGCCAGGACATGATCATGTATGAGACTCCAGAGGTTACACACACACACACACACACACACACACACACACCCACACCCACACACACACACACCCACACCCACACCCACACCCACACACCCACACCCACACACACACACACACACACACACACACACACACACACACACACACACACACACACACACACACACACACACTTGGTGCAAGCCAACAAAAAGACTCATGCTGGATTCATAATCAAAGCTGGTGCAAATTATTTCCTCAGTATTCCCCCAGTAATTTTCTCTCTACTTTTTACAGTGTACATATGAGCCATTTTGACACACATTCATGTTAATGCTGCTCTTATATAATCTTCACCACCCTGAATGAGCTTTGGAAATATCAAAGCAGGAAAAGGAGTGCCTCTGGTATTAAAAAAAAAAACATTATATATTTGTCAACACATTAACTGCTTTAGTTGACAAACTGGTAGTGTCCAACTACTCTCGATACCTGGCTGTGCATGCTGTTTATATAGTTCACCGTCACAAAGTGCTGAAGGAGAAGCCACTTGCTTTACTTCAGACTGATACAAGACAATGCTAGTTAGTTAGGCACATACAGTACATCTCTGCAGACTTGGAAGCATTTTATTCTGCCGAGAACTACAATTAAATAGATCTAAACAAAAAATGTAAGTTTGGTCGGTGTGTGATATCCTGTGTGGTATCATGCCATGAAGTTGAAAATGAGCAGATACAATTTACAAGAAGAACAGAGTCTGTCCTCAGTTCTTAATTTATGGAGTTGGCTAAAGTGCTATTAGACTGATTCCTCAAAGAGTCCTTCCCTCTTTGCCAAGGATTGGACACTATTAATTTACCGCCTTATATCCAACATTTATCTTTGCAAATGTTCCCTTATTCTTTGGCTTTCACTTTTGCTGTTTTTTACATCAACCTTAATTTCATAATTATTTTTCTCTACGAATCCTATCGTCTGTACAAGTCCTATCTTAGTCCATTAAGTGATGATGTTAATGCACAAAAAGAACCATGTATGAATTGTTGACTGAATACAGAACATAACTGCAGATTTTCAACATTGCTCATGAAATGAAAAGGATGAATCAAAAGTTGCATAATTAGTCTAAGATTTATCTTCTGGAATGCTTGTCATGACTTTGTTTAGTTTTTTGTACATACTTATTTTCAAAATAGGTAAAACAGGAACAAAACCTTGGAAAGGAAGGCAACTTGTGGAACTTGATCAACTTTTCTTCCAAGCCACCATACTAATAGTAAAAGGTAATATTTAACGATTTCAAAGTGAAAACTAGAATTTCAGTGGTCCATTAGGGTTGAGTGTCATGCCTTCTTGCTCGATGTGCTATCCTCAAAGTCCCAGGGACAAACATCTGCCTTTTTAGCAGAACCTGCAGATCCGCCTTTAGGATTTGGATTGCACTGTTTCACTACACTTGTGTCTGTACCTTTTTTATTTGACGTATCCTCAAAATCCCACGGACAGACTTCAGCTGGCTTTGCTTTGGCTGCTCCAACATTCACACTTTTCCTTTTTTCTACCACCGGCACTTCCTGATGACTCTCTACATCCCACGGGCATACCTCAGCCATTTTTTGTTGGCTCACGTGTTTCTCTGAAGATTTACTCTTGTCCTTAGCTTTTCTTCTACTTTTCTCATCATCAGCGTCTTTTGGTTTCTCTTTCTCAACTGTTCTTGTGGAAGGGGTACCCTTCTTTTTTGAAGGAGATTCCATGGTTTTGGATGCTCGAGAGGGACTAGGTGTCCTCTCAGAACTTGGAGATACGGCAGTGCTGTCATAGTCCCAGGGACATACATCGGCTTTTGAAGATGGTGGCTGGAGTGAGCCTCCTGTTTTGGATGGATCTGAAAGGGTACTTCTCTCTTTCCCATCCACAGGAGAGGTGCTTTTTCTTTGTGTTGTCATATCTGGTGAACAAGCCAACTCTGTTGTCTTTTGGGTCTCTTCGAAGTCCCATGGACAAACCTCTTCCGTTTTTTTTTTGGAGCTCTCTGTTGCAGAATGAGGCTGCTGGGTCTTAGCAGGTTTGCTTGCCTGACTGTATGTTTGTTGCTTCGGGCCTTCCACTTGACTGCCTTGACTTTCACCTCCATCTTCCCATGGACATACCTCTGCTCGTACAGCGGTTGTCTTCTGACTTTCCTGTGAATGCCTGCCACTCGATGGAGATTGATCAGACGCTTTCTGCTTCTGAGATTTGCCTCCCTTGGTGCTACCTCCGTGAACCGTCGTGGTTTCCTTTGGCGCGATGGATACATGCTTTTGGACCTTGTTTTCAGATGGAGTTGGGAGATCCTCCACTTCCCAGGGACACACTTCTGAGAGATCGTAGAGGTCCTTTCCCTTGACTGGATCGGAACAGATAGTAGGCTGGCTGCCGCTCACTGGCTGTTTCATGATCCTGCCTACAGTCTGTTTGTACTCAACCGACTGGCTAATAATCATCTTGGGTTGGCACTCATTTTCTGGCTCTGCATTGGCCCTTGTGTCTTTGCTCTTTGGCTGACTCTTCTTATTGCTGTCCTCCGTGCTCTGGGTCTTTCCTGTGAACCCCAAAGTCTTCTCTTTGGCACTGGCAATGACACTGAGGGACTTTTGCAGCATGGAGGCTCTAGGATGAATTGGTTTCTTGTCAGCAGTGAGGTTATGGGCGCTGGCTGACTTGCAGACCAAAGGAACTGATTCTGTAGATTCACTGGGGACGCTTACATTCTCACTGGACTGCTTCTTGACCAGCTTCTTGCCCATAAGTGTATCCAGGAGGGAGCCTTCAGCTGGGGTCACCTCCATCTTGTCTGTCGCTGAGCTGTTGGAGTCTTCACACTGGTCACGGACGTGGTCGTAGCTGCTGTGGGACTTCTTGAGGGAGAAAACCTTGTTCTTCAGCGTCTCCTCTTTCACTGGCTTTCCTGGGTGAGTCGAATCGAATGGGTTTTTCTTTAACATGCAGATGCTGTTGCGGTTGCTCCCGTGTTCTCCAGCTTCCTTGTCTTCGCGGCTGCATTGCCGGTGCACCGATTCTGGAATCTCAGTGATGCGCCTCATCAGCGAGCGACCCAACCCTTTCTTGGAGCTCCGTTTCTTCTGGAGATGAGGGTTGTTTGCCAGCATCTTCTTCCTCTTGTAAATCTCCAACTGGGAGTAGAGTTTCTTCAGCTCCTCCTACATATTCATGACAGAATTGAGGGGAAAGACAGAGGCAAAGCAATCAGCTGCCTGTTAGGACAAATAAATGCAATTATACAGCTTCAATTTCTAATTAAAACACTGTTACAAAAAAGCAGACATTCTACTGCACATTGAACATGCAGTACAAATTCATGACACTTGACTACAAACGCTTGTTAAATAATGCACTACGGAATATCACATGCGTGCTGAAAAAAAGCAAAGACAGGACAGTCTCGACAGCATCAAATAAGGAAACGAAGTGTGTTTTAATGTCTGAAACAGCCTCAAAGCTCAGGTCTTTAATTTATTGTTTTTCTGTCTCTATGCCCATCTGATACAATGAATGCCTTCTGGTAAATAGGCTTGCCCAAATCTTTTTGTAGAGAGACTTCTTCAGCTCTAACAGACAAACAGAAATCTCAGCTCACGTTGGTACGTTTTTCCCAAAGACTGTCGCAAGACCTTACGCCACAGCCATTAATAGAACTGAGATGGCCCGTTTCGTCTGGTGTCTGCAATAAAGAACTGCCATGGCTCAGTATTTTTGGAGGATTCAAAAGATGTCACCAGGTTATACAATGGAGAATGTTAAAGGAGGTTAAAGCAGACACAGCTTACCCGAATATCCTCAGGATCCAGACTGTGTTCGCTCCACGCTGATGTGATGCTGCTATTGAGATACGACCCGGAACGACCCATGTCCAGCTCATCCTCATAGGCCTCAGAGGCTATATCCTCTCTCATGTGGGTGCCTGCAAACAGGAACTGGTGGTGTGGCATAAAGAAGAACAAAATTGTTTTTTGCACTGTTGAAAAGGTGAAGCTTAGCCAGTTTCCAGTTTTGGAAAGCGGAGTTAATGACCAGTTGTTGTGACCGTTCCAGCGCTTTGCATTGTGGGACACAGTAGGCGAGGTACGCTGTTGCGATGCTTTAGTTTGCATACTACATGGCCAAATCAGTACGCCTACTATACTGCTAGTATAGTATACTGCTAGTATAGTTGGTAGTTTTGAATACAGCTAGAGTAATCAATGTGTCATGATCCTGGGTTTTGTTAAGTTTCCTGTTATATTTATTAGGTTCTTCTCATGTATCATGTCTTGTTTGTCTGTGTGTTTTCCCGCCTTTATGATTGTCTGCCCCGCCCTGATGTGTTTCAGTTGTTCCTCATCAGCCCTCATGTCACCTGTTGCTCGTTAACACACTTTTTTTCTTGTGTATATTAAAGCTGTTTCATGCTTCTTGCGTTCAGAGCTGTCGGCGCAGTGCGGACAGCGCTATATAACGCAAATGCGGCCTGTGCGCGGCCCGCAATCAGTATGAAAGACCAGACGGTTCGCAGCGACCATGCGGCGTCCGCAGCACCCCGACCGCGCTGAAAGCAAGAAGCATGAAACAGCTATTATACTTAGTGTTCTCTAGTCTCCGTTTCAGATTGTCTGCGTTTGTTTCTGACTCTCAATGTATCTTCCGGTGTTAGGTGTTTTAAATGTTCTTGGTTTTTTTATTTTCTGCCTTAAGTTTAATAAAGCTATCTTAATCAGTGACACAATGTGTAAGTCTGTCTCAATACTTTCTGACTTCCCTAGTCTGTCTGTGCCTCTCACCCCAGAGCCCATTGGTTCTTATTGAAGATATAAATCTTTAAAACCATGTCACAAATATATAGCTTCATTTTTTTTAAAAGTCTAAATTATTTCCTATAACAGCTCTAGTCTTTAACAAACGTTACTCAAACAGGAGTAAATAGTGCATTTGTTTGGGACTATTTTTGAGCTGCGCGTTAATCCATATTTGGTGCTCTGGTTACAGTAGCAGGATGGTGTATGTGGGATTGACTCAAAATAAACTACAGTTTCCATGTTTATCAACATTAAGGAACATGTCGCCCAGTGCAACAGTGTGGCTCACTGATGTGTTTTTAATAGTTTTTGGCTCTATGGTACAGAATAATAAGATATATCAGGCTTCAGATATACATAAAATACTAACTAGGATTAATTCATTGTTTCTTCTGGTCTTTTCATGTGATATGTTGACAATAAGCAAACATATATAACACTGACCGTTTTTTCCTTAAAATAAAACAAAGTAAGAATCCAACAATTAAATGTAGCATTTGTTGTTGATGTTTACCTTAGGGATGAGGAGTAGACCCAGTGTTACTGTTACAGTTAAGTGGGTGTGGGTGAAGAACAGCAGCAGCATCCAGTCTGGATGGAGCTCTGGAGCAAGAGTGAACCTGTCAGGATGTAAATAGAAACAAAGACAAGATGTAAGAACCATGAAAGAAAGAGAGAGTAGGAGTATAGGAGCAGGGATATCCAGATGTTTACCTAATGTTTAATCAAACATTTACTGGCTGCAGATAGCATTACTATAAGTTATAGTACAGTATGCATAATAATAATGCAGAGTCATTAATCAAACTGCTCAACCTCACTGTGTTCATTAACAGTTTAGTATCTGTGCTCACATTTCTTTCCACCACAACAGTTTTGTTAATAAGCACATTCTAAACATCTTCACGATAGTGGATTGTCATCCAGAAAATGCAGTGAAGTATGACTAAAATATGCTGTGATATTTATACAGGTTGTTCTGTCTGCAGTAAACCTCTTGGAGCCAGGAGAGACAGACACCAGCAGACTTACTGTGTTTTCAGCCAAAGTAGATTTATACACTGTCTGTCTAGGCGTCAATTCCACTGCCTCATATAATTTTCCACTTGGGTGATCCTTTTGCCGGCAAGGACACAATATTTTCCTCATTCTTTCAATTGGATTCACAGTAAAAGGGAGTGACCTTGATATGTTCACAAGATTCGGCCTATTTATACATCAGACGATAATACACTGGGCTGACTGCGGTGCAGCAGTTGGTGGAAAATGAGACTATTACTGACAGAAACAATGAGTGCAAGGAAAACCTCCAGCCTTTTATTTAAAATGAACAGGCTTTCAGCACAGTAAGACCTCATGCACACTAAATATATGAAAGTATGTCCTGTCAGATGCTAATTCAACCACCAGAGAGCTATCTCTATCCAAGCAAATGTCATCTAGCGGGCTCATTACATTGTCGAAGTTGGCAAATGGCTAATTATGTGGTAATAGCTTAGAGGCATGTATGAAGGGAAAGGTCCAGCAGATGAAATGTCCAAAAGCTTTGAAGTCTTCCCTCATTTATGTTTTGTCAGGAGTTTCCGTGCAGATGAGGATTTAATAACCTTGGCATGCTGTCGCCTCTCAGCCTGCAGCGGCTCACTGAAAACACTCGCACACATCGCACCACATCAACGTTCCCTTCATCTTCTCTCAGCATCCCACTCACACCTGGACCTTGCTAAAACCTGATGACTATCACAGCAAACAAGGAAGCCAGAGCTTTAACTGGTCACTGTGGGATCAAATAGCAGGTTTTGTGAGTAACATAAATGGATGTCGGATGCCTCTAACAAGTCCCAGTGTACATTTTGGTCTCTGGTGGTAGCCAGTCAGAGTAACTAGCCACACCAGGCAACTTTCCAATTTATTAGGGGTCTCGTTTGGCTATTTTCTGTAGAGAAAAGCATCACAAAAGGCTGAGGAGGCAGTTTAAAGGGGTTGGCAAAGTAATCTCAAAGAGCCAGATGTTCAAATACCATCAAAACAATTAAAAACTCATTAACTATCAGGTTATACATCGATGATGCACACTTTTTTTTTTGGTAATGGATGTTAATTTATAACTGAAATATATGGCTGCCAATAATTCAAGCTATTTTTGCTGTCTTGAAAAAAACATAAATCATTCTGTCATTGTTCATTAGTAAATAATGTGATGGAGCTGAGCTCTCAATTAGAGGGAACTCTAGTTAGGAATGGCTGTGGCGATGTCAGCTGAAAGGCTTCATTTAGAAACTGCACGGTGCAGCTATTTGACATGTACACTGGAGGTAGAGGGCTGATTTCACTACAATAAAAAAAACAACTCCCTGGCGAACAGAGGGGTTGAAACTCATGCGGCAGCCTATTTGTGATCGAAATGAGACAATCTACTGGAGGACGACATAAACTTCAAAATGACAACAGCGGAGGGCAATCAAAGACTATGCTATTATTAGTAAATGTGGAACATGTTGTGAATGTGTGTGACAGTATCTGTATGTTAAAGAAGATGCTTCTTTTAGTAATCATGTTGGTTTTATCCTCCTTGGAGCCTCAGATGTGTGGGGGGAACTTCACCAGGTCTATTAAGATAGAGCCAGGAATTGTAATTATTCAAGATTTTCCTGTGAAGAGTTTAAAAGGAAAATTCATGCAAATTACACAAAAATATATCCTAGTGGTATCTGGGTATGATTTTGAGACATATATCTCTGATATTCATTTACATATACCCACTAAGGAATCCGGATGACTGGGAAGAGGAGTTCTCACCTGATGATATAGAATATCGCCGTCAGAACTAGTTCGTTGTGAACAGCGATGGCCATGTAGCGAGGCTCATGGAACGCTGACGGCACCGTCCTTACAGCATAACAAAGGTACACTGCCCACAGCAGGAAGAGGAACTCAGCTGTGAAGTAAGATTGAAAAAGAGGTGGTGAACACAATGAACATACAGGCCAAGAAATAATTTATAAGTAGCACACAGGCTTTTCAGGCCAAAAAAAGGGGACGTGCACCCACCAACCAGCCACATCACAGTTCAGTGCTCTCATGGAGCTGGTGCAAACACAGGTATACAGGAATATGCCCTGTTTAACACACGCTATCAAACTCATTTGTAACAGCTGTGGTTGTATTCTCTTTGGACAATATATGAATCCCTGTGCACCTCCATGGCAACCCCATGTAATGGCTCCACGGTAGCCGACTCCACAGCAATAAGCAAGCTGCTTTTTCCATGAAAACTGGTTGCCATTATTTTCACATTCATAGTGCCGTCTGCTTGAACTGTGGGGAGTAAATCACATGTATTTCTCACAACAGGAACAATCGTAAGCATTTGATGTAATTAGCCACTCATAGAAGTGTTATTTGTGAAGGTTGTGTGAAGGCATGTGAAGGTTAAAATTTCTTAAATGAATCAAAATGAGGTTATAGATTCATAATTTTTAGACTGATTTCGCCTAAATGCATCATGGATATCCCCAGAACACACCAGTCCACCAACCAGCTAGAACACTGCAAATGCATCTCGTCAAGCTATTTCTGGTTATATTGAGCCCTAAAAGCTTACATTTTTAAAACAACACTGACAAAATTCTGACACTGTAGTAAGAATATTTCAACCACTTTTCAACTACAACTAGTATTTTCTAGAGGAAGAAGAAATAGGTGGACTTTTGTTATGTCATACTCCTTTCTCTCCCCCCTCATTATCAACGAATAGCCTCATTAATAGCTCATTAGTCATTAACTAACCTTAATATATCAGTTTTATACCATAAATATGAACAACTTTTGGTTTGCCAGTTTGTAAAAAACCTCTCTGGCTGGAGTATTGTATATGCTGCTCCAGCAGACACTTGCTTTGATTTATTTTTAGCTAGTTCAGAGCATCTGGACATTTTATTGACAGTATATTAACAATTATTATTGGTTATTAGAAAGTGTGACACCTTTGAAACTTCATTAATTAGAATGTAAGACACTTGAGGAGGATGGCCACCAGCCAAAGCGATTTTCACATTGCAATCCAACATTGCAACCTAACAAAGTCAATTCATGAACCCTTTATAAATATTGCCTTATTAAAATGATGACCAAAAGGCTGTTTTTACAGAACCATACAACCATACAAATGCTGGTGGGTCTGCGGGAATATGAGAGAAATGTAATTAAATCGAATATAATGTTTGAGATTAAATGAACACATCATTGCAACGCTGAAGCTGCAGTTTTGTTGTGCATACTAAATAAATCCTTACTGGTTTCAAACTAGCCTTTTGCATGCTTTGTAGAGCATTTTTTTTAAATGTATTACATTATACCATTGACTGCAAGTGTTTGCAGGTGCAGATTTCAAAATCAGAAAGATTCATTGCAGCTGGGTGTGTATGTAATTCATGAGCTGTGTGTGCGCTGACTTGCACTTCCCTATTACCAACCTATTTTTACCTCCTAATAAACAGATGAGAATGTGCCTTCAGTATACAGTATCACAGCATGTAGGCTCTGCTGGAGGTCCATCTGTTTTCCCAGAAGTCAAAAAGGACCACAGTTGTTTTTCATTTCAGCCTGAGTCAGCAGATGTAAAACAGCATGCAGATTTTTTCAAGTCTTCCGACCATCTTTGATTTCTGATCTGCCTTTATCTGCTGTTGGTTGCCCTCTCCTTGGTGCACAACACAGGAAAATATCCAAAAGTGTAGCACCTGGTGGAGAGGATTAATGTCTACTTTTGGGAAATGTAAGAGCATTGCCAAATGTAGATGGAGGCAAACTGTTTTACTCATCCAACTTCTCTTTTCTTGTCTCTCACACTCTCGTTGATCTCCAAATGCTATCACGCCAAACAAATTACTTCTTGATTTTATGCAATGAATACCTCAAATAACCCACTCACTGTTGTACATGCACGCATGCACGCGCGCGCGCATGCACGCACGCACACACACACACACACACACACACACACACACACAATCCTCAACAACCTATGGAGGCAGAGGGCAGTAGCAGGGCTTACCGACAGCCATCATGTAGTCCCAGCGATCCAGCAGGCACATGCTGAACTGCAGCCCGTTGGGCGTGTATCCCACGTCAATGAGAGCCAACTTCCTGTCTGGGTTCTGACAGACGGCAGATGTCCAAGCCACCAGAAACCAGCAGACGATAAGCAGGATGATGCCCAGCAGACGCAACACTCGCCAGCTGGTCATATAAGGGATCCTCTGGGCTGTACGGGACAGGAACACTTTCAGCACCCTGTGGGGAGGAGATGAGAAGCTCACTTTAAGAACATTACAAAAAACATAATCATGGTAGATTATAGCAGAATAATTTCCAAAAGAAAACATCAAATCAGGGAAAACTTTCTTTCTCAAAATTACTACCCTCTTTCCCCAAACCTGCCTAAGGTCTACTTGTCTAAGGGAGTTCCTACATTTCCCAGAATTTCTTTCAGCAACTCGTATAGCCTGTACCTTAACCTGCTGCTGTTACTATGTGTAGGCTTACAAGACGACAACAAAAAAAGAAGAGCTAGCAAAGGGAATGTTTTTTTCTTGGTGTTTGCAATGCATTCTTAAGTTACTGTACCTATGGCATTGATTATGATACATGTCTCACCATATAGTGGTTAAACATATAATGTTAAATGTTCTATCTACACCAGGTAGTTAACCTTGTTCTTTAATTGCCAGAGTTATTTTTCTATGTTTGTCCAAACCCTTAAAATGACAAAGGACCTCTTGAGGCTTCGCAAATTATGACTTGTGTCTTGTGCTACAGAAACTTCTGTTTAAACTACTGCATCCTGCACCAACAGTCGTACGTTGGTTTCTTTTAACCACAGCCACAATCTGTCTCTAACTAGAGATGCACCGATTCAACTTTTACTTTCCCAATACTAATTCCAGTACCTCAACTCAGCGTATCTGCCGATAGCGGGTATCGATCCCATAATCGTGCTTTTTTTTTTTTTTTCGAAATTTGAAATCTGTAAATGTGTGAAGCTAATTGGAATAATTTCTATAAAGTAACACGAGGCTTTGCCCTAAAAAAACTTAAAATATAGAAGTGACACATCTGAATGGTCACATAAATGATGACAAATGCTGGGCCAATTAGGGCTGCCTTGATAAGACAAAGCTCATAAGGGTGGTCTTGTCACATTGATTTAGTTTGAAAGAAAATTTAATTTGTATGATATTTTAAAACACTTAAAATGCATGTGTGAGATTACTTTTAACCAGTGATTACAACAGAGAAGTAAGACCAGGAGTACACAATAAGTGTTCTACAGCAAAGAACTGAAGTATCTAAAAATCTATTATTTAAACTTCAGTTTTAATATAATGCAACGCAGCAGAAATGTCTAGCTCTGAAATGCATCATTATCGGAGCAGTTACACAAACACAAAGACTGTGTAACATGAATTTAAATGTGCTCAAACACATGACCAGCCATCGCTATTCTTAGGCTGTGCCCTTCACGCACATTGATGAAGTGTCCACTGCGCTCCCCATTAATGATCCCATCAAAAATGTATCTGTCCAATATGTTAACTTGCACCTCTATGGGTTTACTCGGCTCCCACTTGCATAAGCCACATCCTCTTACTGTCATCAGCATCTTCATTAGGCCTTTTGACAGATTCACCTGCCAAAAAGACCCTCAGATTAACTATTTAAAGTGCATTGCTTTAAATACAGAAGACCCCCTGCCTCATTGTTAGCTATTCAGTGCTGGATAACCACCCCCCCCCCCCCCCGCTCCCCCCATCTCTCCCTTACTTTATCCCCCAGCAGTCCTTTCCTTCCTCTGATCTCACTCACATTTGTTTCTCCTTTTGTCTCTTGCCCACCATCATTCAATACTACTTTATCTAACAGGTAATTTGTGTCCAAAGCACCCTGTGTTTTCTTAATTACATTTACTTGGCATTTTCCTCTTCCACTTAATGAGGCAGTGAATCCACCCCTAAACATGTGCAGCAGTGTAGCCTCGTGATGAATTACCGGAGGAACATGCTGCCTTGACACTTGGACTTAAGATGTGAGACACAGTGTAATTGCACTTCAAGAGGTCAAAGTAATCTGATTTCCTGGTATGGATACCAATGTTGGACAAAGGGTTTGTGTATGTGTTACCTGTACAACTTAAGAGTCAGAGTCCCATAGACGGTAGCAAAACCCAGCAGCCGAACCCATCGCAGCAGGATGCAGCGGAAAACACTCGGCTGGAAATAGAGAATCCCAACCTGCAAGAGGACAGAAGAAGCCTTAAATATTGGAGGTTGTGTAAACAAACTAAGTAAAAAAATAAGTAAGGGACCCATATAACTGTGAGTGGTTTCTATCTAGATGATAATGGGGCTCTAGCCGCCAGGAAAACCAGACAAATCTGCAAGTTCATGTTTCATTTGCTCTGTCAGATACGTCAGGCCCCCCTCACATTCAGACAGATTTCCAAAAATAGAGGGTATTTCAACAGCAGCATGAATTTTACTCACACTGCTTCTACTTTTAAAACATTTAATGTAATTACTGAGTAATACTCAGTAATAATGAATTTATTTGGCCACAATAGATAAAACAACAAGATAGAACAGTGAAGTGCAATTGCATTTCATAACCATCCTTGGCATTACTCAAAACAACAAATCCATTTGAGCCTGCTAACATCATACATAGCTTGCCCTTGAGACAAGGAGAGCATCCACCCATATTTGCTACAAAGACCTAGAAATGCACTGAAATGATGCCCATCCAAGCTCACAAAAAAACAAAACACTGATAGTCTTCCAAAGACATAAAAAGCGCCAAAACAAACAAAAAGAAACAAACATCTGAGGCAACATAATTATCTGTCCGCTGCAGATGTGCAGCGATTTCCCCTGTGGGATTGTTAATGTTAATCGGATTAGCCAAAGCATTATTACATTCCCTCAGGCTGCGGAGAAGACGCAGACATGTGGATATTTTTGCTCACTAGGTTTGAGTCAGTCAAGGGACACTGAGGACCCCACGGAGAAAGGGTGGCCCACATCCTCGTATGCTCCCAAACGCTGGTCGACCGAACACAGAAACTCCTGACAATGCTTGCTCCAGTTGACTCAGCTTTGCAAAGGGAATGTGTCACCGAGCAAATAATAAATAGATGAGTGCTCAGTTGTTAATCTTAAATGCATACAGGGTGTTGAATTCTACTCTAGGCAGGATGGAAAAGCCTCTGAAGCTACATTTTAGACTATTCATGGACACCAAAACTTCCCAAGGTTAAAGAAAATATCTAAATAACAATGCGTGACTGCTCCTCAGTGCATTCTTTCTTTTTTCATAAAAGAGAGAGAGCTGTCTGCCTGCGAATGTTTATCCTTGGACTACTTCCACCTGATTTGAGTCTGTCAAATATAAACAAAGGCTAAACACTGTATTGCAGCTATGGAAAAACACTGAGACTCCAACAGTTAGTCACTGGTCTCTCCTACTGTTTAGCCATGGAAAAACTGACCTATGCCTCCAAGGGGAACTTCGTCAAAATATGGGGACAATTTATAAGATTCCTTTAAAGTCACAATGCAAGGTGTTTGCTTAATACAAACATAACATCCATATGAAATCCAGGTCAAATTACTTACATATCTTTTCATTTCTTTATTCTTATTTGCTTGTATTTTGTCTGTTTATGATTTGTTTTGTACGTGTAAAACTTTATACGTGTATCTGTTATGTTATCTTTGAAAACGTAATAAATATATTTAAAAAAAAGATAGCAGGCCGGGCCGGCGCTGAGCAACTTGCTGACGCACATTTAGGTCCACAGGGACAGAAGGATGAGTAAAAAAGCACCGAGGGAAAACACAGCTCACGACTCCTTTTAGATATACTACAAAATTGCATCTGGATCTCTATCACGTGCCAGTTTAAGGCTGGTGTTTGTGATGAGATGTAGATGGGGAGGTGTTATCTGCAGCATTGTTTCCTTGAGGGACGACTCCAAACAATCTGACTGAGTCCTCACCTGCTGTTTGTTTTTACTGGTCAAAATCACAAAGGAATAGGTTTAGATTTTATTGTTTAAGTTTTTACATTTGCCAACAATATGCCAGACTGTGCCAGTAAAGTTGGTTATTATTACACAGTTTTGTAAGTAATCATGCACACAAAACATGTTGACGCAGCATTGCTTCCGTCTCTTGAAGTCACTTTTCCTTACAAGTCTTTTGAACATGCGTGCTCCTTGGCCCTATTTATTGTGAGCAGAAATTCTACCTTACTTTCTCATAATAATTTTGTCAAGCTATGGAAGTCCACATGTGGTCACTTGAAAAGCAGATCGGGTCATGCTGAGCAGAAATTCCTTACACAAGCATTACACACTTTCCATCAGTAGGGTTTCCGGGAAGAAGACTGGCTGTGAACCCCCGTCAGGGTGCATAAAAAGCAAGATCAGTTTCTGCCCCCCTTTTCCTTTCAAACCTTGCATTAATAATCAATGCTAAGTGCTTGCAATCTTAATGTAGATTCAGCACTGTGGGAAAGGAGATGGGTTGGGTGTTATGTGTGTGCATGCAAGCAAGCATGCACATGGGGGGAGTGAGAGGATCAGGGTGCTGTATACCTATCTAATGGACATCAATATCGAGGAGACAATTATCAACACACTTACTACTCTTCAGCCTGCCTCTTCCTTTTTGTCTTGTCTCAGTTTCAGCATGAGTAAAGGCTTCTGGAAATGCCGAGTGAGTGTTGCCAACATCTAGCAGCCCTCTTAGCAGCCAGCATTTTAAATGTGCTTATGATTCTGTTTCAACAATATCACATCAGATGTTATAGATGTTTATCTTTTTTTTAAATGTAATACAATATCATTTCAATGACGTTCTTTAAAGTGTCCCTTTGCTTAAATGGCACAGATATCATAACTGGTACTGAGAACATTTTTTAGGAAATATCTACAGTAGGGTTTTCAAGGCAGGTGAACACATCCCAGCTGGATGTCTGCCATGACGATGTTCCTCTGCTTGCCTGGACTCCGGACTCCCCAGACACCTGACTTAACACAACCTGATTATGCAACTGCCCTCCAAAACAAAGCCTTGCCATTTGGAAACAAAACAGAACAGTGTGTTCTACAGCTGCTCACCTGAAAAGAGTAACATTTAGCTTCCATAGGCAGATGCAACTTTTTTAAACTGTGGAAGTGCACAATGGCACATTTGGAGGAGAGCATGTTTGCTAACTGGCTGAGGGAAGCACTCCTCCATTGCTTATGTTTCTTTCCAGGATTTCAGTGAAATCATTCATGACCAACCTTTTGACAGGACGCTTTTTTTCCCCGACCAAAGCTCTCCCTTAGGGGAGGGTTAGTGTTAGGGTTTAGAACAGGTGTTTAAGGAGTGAATACCTCCAAACCTTAGAATGAATAGGTAGACTTTTTGGGAACGTGCTTATCATTTTTTCATTTTCATTATGAGATTATGTGCTGGACAATTCCTTGGCCCAGAAGAGATGCCAGGAAGTTACAGGTACTGGCCAAGAAATAAAGTACACCTAGCTTAAACTAGTTTGTGGTGCTGTTTAGTTGTATTGCATTATACAGAGAGGTGTTTCTGTTATTAAGCCTACCTTTATTGATATAAATGGGGTTGACAGCTGTCAGTATAATGCAATACAATTCAACAGCATCACCTCTACATCCTCCAAAATGCCCATACAGCTGAATCAACAACTATGAAAGTTCTCTCCATCCAATTGGAAGTTCTCTAAACTGGCATTAAATAATGCATTAGTTGATGTTGTCGTTTATTGAGCATGCTGTTGGTGTGATGACCTGTTCTGAATGAGATATTGACCTGACAGCAGATGCTGCTAATGGTCTTATCAAATATGACTTGTAAGACAGTGACTAAGCAGGTGGTCTGGTGTTTTGTTTTTGGACGATGACATGATGGCTGTTGATGGGAATCAAGTGTTGTTGGGGGTTTGAACCTGTGATGATGTGGATAAAGGGAAGCCTCTCTAACCACCACATCAACGTGCCACCAATCTAACATATGAAACGTACAACAGAGAGACGATCCCAGCAATGAACTACATCTTTCACTGAGATGTTGTTTCCTTGCTCAAATATTTAAAGTGCTCATGTTATGCTTTTGGGCTTTTCCCCTTTGCTTTATAGTGTTATATGTCTTTTTTTGAGCATGTTATAGGTTTACAAAGTGAAAAAGCCCAAAGTCCACCCCAAAGGGACTTACCATCTCCCACAGAAAACACTGCGACTCCCAACAAAGATTGAAAATAAGTGAGATGCCTCACTCTGTAGCTAAAACAGAGAGCTCAACACAATGAAAAGAGGAGTGGCAGCAATGTACAGTACAACAAAAATATGGTGTTTATTGAAAATTGAACCATGTGAACCTATTCTGGAACAACCTCAAAATACAATTATGAACCTGAAAATGAGCATAATATGAGCACTTTAAAAAAGCAAGACTGTCAGACTAAAACAAAGACACATACCATATATAGCATACAGACAACTCAGCAGATTCCCAATTCCAGTAGATTTACATTGTTAAATGCATGATCCATCTATTATTGTTCCATTTCTCTAGGATATTTAACAATGATCACTAGTTGAATTTGGAGTGATGGGACTCTAAAAGAACAGACAAACATACCAAGAGTAAGAACACTAACCCACTTACTCATTCAATCAACACTCAGTCACTTAATTTGCAGTTATTTTTCATTCCTAATCATCTCTCATTTCAGCACCCACCAGCTGGCTCCACACACACATACACACACACACACACACACACACACACACACACACACACACACACACACACACACACACACACAGTGGGTTGGTCACCCAATAGAGAGTGTGCCTGTTGATAAGACGGTGACGCAAGCCAGCCAGCTGTGGTGCGAGCAGTAGCTTTCCAGGGAGCAGTTGTGATGTTGGCTACCTCTATGTTCAAATCTCTTGTCGTAGTCATTGACGATGATCTTATGCTTTTGTTTTGAGTTATCTGTTTGTTTGTCCATTTTGAAAAGAGTGGAGACAGTCTCTGCACCTTATCATTACTTTTATAGTGTAAAAACATTAAAGGTACAATATGTAACATTTCTGCATTAAAATGTCTAAAAACGACCATACCTATGTTATATATTTTTTTGAGTTGTCTAGTTACACTCTTACAAATGTTTCCACCAAACTTCAAACCCAGAGAAATCTGTTATTTTATTTTCAGACACGGCACGTTTCCTTTCCTTCCTAGTCAGTGGCGTCATATAACCTTTCACCCTCTAGTTACTCGTAACTTCCTTCAAAACACGGCACCCAGGTGATACGTTTGAGTGTAATTGTAAATCATACAATGTCACAGAAAAAAATACTCCTAACCATAATACTGCTTTTTCTGCCACACAGCATCATTTTGTGATTGATAACATGACACTTTGCAACACAGTAATAGAGCAGATATCTTATTTATTGATACATATCAATATAGATTCAGTTTAACGTTACTGCAATGTGTTGGTTGACAAGTAGCTAACTTAATGCTAGCTAGCTAATGCTTGGTGGATAACATTATACGGTTACCACATCGTTCAACACGCTCATAAAATTAGTAGCATGATTGTTTTCACCACGGGTATAGTCACTGTGTTTTAGCTGCTGGCTAACGTTAGCTTGCTGCCTCACTAGCTAGCTAGCTAACTGATCAGCTACCAATACAGATCGAATCAAGAAAAATGTAATTATGTTGGGGGAAATGCAGCTATGTTATTAGAATGACATGAATAAACGTTACTAAACGTAAAGTGAATACATTTGAATGGGTAAACTTGTACGTGAACAGATGCATTCTAATTGGCGAAGGTGTTTAACATTAAAAAGTACAACTCCCATAATTCAACGCAACTTACCAATGTCATCAAAAGTCTGTGTTTACAATCCATTGTTTTGGTTGAGAGACCCCTAGCTGCAGAAAGTTACATATTGTATGTTTAAGGAGACATTAAGCAGGGCAGCCGCCTGTTGCACCAGAAGATTGATAGGAATATTAAGTATGAAGTAAACTGCTATGATGTAACTATAGTTAGTTTCATACTAGTAAACTTCTTTTTTTTATCGTTACTTCTTATGCTACAACGTAGCTAAGTGGCCTATAATTTAAAAGATTTTTGCAGAGAATGATGTTTCATGTCGGGCAGTGTAATATTAAAGAAAAAGCAACTACCTTTTTGAAGAAAGCAAAACACTTACAAGAGACTGGGCTAAGGCAACTCACATCCTTGGATCTATTATTCAATACATTAGAAATACTGTTCGCACAACTAAAAGCCACAAGTCAATCAGTATGCTCCTGTCCCTTTTTTCTCTCGGATGTTAGCTGTTCTCGAACTGAGAGGAACCTGATTCAGCTGCATACTGCTGGAAGATGCACGGATAACCCTGTTTCACCTACAAGTCTGTCTTATTAAAAAAGTAATAAAGTAATAAAATAAGTATGCTATCAAGATTCAAGAGTCAATACATTATGCCATTTTAACATAGTTGATAAAGTTTGGTTTAGTAAGCTCACACAAAACATCTTACATACAGTAACAACCGTGGGGCCTAAAATAACTGATATCATTTTTTTTTTTTAAATAAATGGCTAATACAAGCGCAAACCAGCTATGATACATACCGTTGCATACATACTGTACCCTTACAGTGTCTTATAGACAGGAATAATAAGTTATGTTGCAGAAACCGGCTGTCCTGATTAAATTATTTACTCAGACCTTTAAAAGAAGGGAGGAAAAAGAAGTTAAAAAGATGGTTAGCAGGGTGAGAGGAGTCTAACGGGGAAGATTTCAGCACACCAGACCAAGTTAAGCTGCAGCAGTAACACCAGCTTAGTGTATAAAGTTGACTTGATTTGACTACTAAACTGAACAAGGGTATGTTTCATTGCTTTTGAATTCAACTTTTCATGTATGAGAAGATGAATGTGTTATTTCCTCTTAGAAACGTATACAGCTACATTGCTTTAAAGTAGGCAGGGTTTACTTATCTCTCGAGCGGCCTTTTTTTCATTCTTCACACAACAACTTATGTCACTTTTCATGTGTTCAACACCATGAATGCCTTTGAGGAGTGACTGTCCAGAAGTGTGTGCCATGACCATCATTTGCACAATTCAGTCTTTTCACTACTTAGGACCACAATCCTGCCTTTGATTATGGCCACTCAGAAAAGGTTTATGACATTGTACAATCTTGTTTGTTTGAAGCATACCGAGACCTAAAATAGGACCTTAACTGCAGTATAAATAATAGCCACGTTTACCCCATAAACACAGCTAGTGTTAGCACCTAACTTAAAAGTCATGAAAACACAATCTCTGCAGTCCCAAAGGCTTCATGTCAGAATTGTAACACACCCACAACAAAAAAATATGGCGCCCGACTGGATGCACCACAGAGCATAGACAAATAATTTTGTGCTAGACTGCTTTAGAAAATTAGCTCTTGCTGTAGGGCAAACAGGAGATATTCAACAAATAACACTTAAGAAAAAAGAAAGTGGGTGGATTCTTATATTAAATTAATGAGGTTAGCAAAAGAGCACCAAAAACAGCAGTGTCATGTAATTAACTTGTAATGTAGACAATAAAAATGCAAATGTTTGACTGCACAGGGGGGTCGATTCAGAGGGCGAGAGTTTCAGGGATTGATCCTCTTTACCATGAAGGTCAGGGTCCCACAGGGTATCGATCACATAGGATGTCAGACCTCTCCCTCAATGCCATGAAATTCATTTACCTCACTCAGTAAAGAGTAAAATACCTGTGGTCTGTTTTTTCTACTGTATATACTGTAAGTCTCATTCTCTACCTGACAAACAGTCGACTGTTGACCTGATTAATTCTTAGTCGAGGACACCCCTAAACATCCACAATTTGTGACAGTTTGTGAAACAGTTTACAGTTTTTATTGCAAGGGCAAGGTTATACACAAAACAAATTGTGGAAATCGAGGTATTTACATACTTACTACACATTATCTCTGGCAGTCACCCAGAAATCATAGAAACACAGTTGCAAATTGATCTATTGTTTAGAGTTGTAATTTGGATTCTGGATTTTAATGTTCATTTTTTTTACATTTGATTATGTTGAAGCCTAAATGGGGTGTTAAGTTAACATTGTTAAACTATGTTACGTTATACTGTATTATATAATTGTTTTGGCCACTTGGGGGCAGCAGAAGAAGCTGTAAAAACAACATTGAAATATGCTAAGGTGTTAGCAAACTTTTTTATTTACGGATCCAGCAGACACAGAGCGACATTACCATTCATTTTGAGTCGTTTTTTCTGACCATCTGATAAATATAAATCCAATATTCACTCTCCTTTTATGTCTTTCTTCAGTCTCCACTTACACAAGTGCTCTCATATGTTCACCGGCTAATCACTAACATTTGAAGCTAGGCAGGTATAGTGTTGTACAGGGGCTTTATCAGTGTTTCTTTAATTGAAAACTACTGCCTGCTGCAGCTGGAAATGAGGTAAGAGTGAACTAAAACAGTGAAGTTGCTGGTCATTAAACCAAAACGATGAGCTAAAAGATGGTAACTTAGACCATGTTTGCCATAAACCTTGCAACAATCTGCTTCAAAGATGATACTTCAACTATAGTTTCATCTTCCTGTTTTGTGTCATGAAGCAATTTTCCTTTGTGCAACCAAATCACACCTGATGAACAGAAAATTGCAGTGTAGACTGGTGATTTGTGGCTGCCAATCCTCTCAGAAATGTTTATATTAATGTTGTTAATATCTCTAAGTGAATGTGGTCACAGCTTTATAAAGTTAAGGTGCTGATAGTATGACCCAATTTTTTTTGTGCCTCTGCTAGACTTCATAGAAATTTTAAATTAGTTTGAATGCTGAATTATTATTATGGTTGGCAGCTATGACGGCTAAAAGAGCAACCTCATACTAATGAAGCACTTACTGGAATGAAAATGCCAAAATAAAATATCATATATTAGCCATCTGTCAGTAATGCAGTATAAACACATCAGTTTGCAGATTTTAAAGTGACTAAAACTGAAAACGTTAGCCAGTTCCAGTCAAAAGAAGAACAGACAACGCAGAATTTCAGCCTTTTGTTATCACAGTTTCTTTGGAAAGAACCACCAGCTAAAGGACAGAAAAATGACTTTCAGCCATTTAGTGTGTCTGTCTCCATCTGAGTAGAGAATGGGATGGTGCAGCCTCAGGAATAATTCTGTCACAACAAACTCTCATGCTACTTTTAATGTTTTGACATGAAAAAGTGACAGCCATCCGGTCTGCCAATGCCTCACTTAATCTGGTCATCATCTCCTACCCATTCCTGGTCTATTCTTTTTTTCTAATCTACAAAACACCTTCAGTGTGAGAGAGTGGGAGTAGATAAGAGGTGGGGTGTTGTAATAGCAATGGATCCATTTTTATATGAAAGCCGACACTCACTACCGCATGGGAAGGGCAGCTTTCTGGAGGGAGGTAATGCTTTCTTCTGCTACCGCTGATCCCTGAGGTGGGCAGAGTGTAAATTACATCCAGCTCACACTCTGCACAGTCAAGACCAGAGCTGGCTAACGCTTGCCTCCCACAATTCCCCTCCCTCCTCATCACCAGTTAGATCCTGAGAGATATTTCCATCTTGCTTGGGCACAAAGGGGCGTATCAGAGAGGGAATAGCTTGCCTACATGTGGTGATGCCATCTTTCTTTTTCCAATTTCTCATCATTTCTATCTGTCTGCATCATGTAGATGGGAGGAACACTCCAGTGCATCCTCAACTTCATATGTTTTGGGGAACTCCACAGCACTTGCAGAAGGAAGAAAGGAAGCAGGGTATGAAGGGAGGGCTGGAAATGCAAACAGCAACCCTCCAG
The DNA here is from genome assembly GCA_023631565.1 of Gymnocephalus cernua. Classification (NCBI taxonomy): domain Eukaryota; kingdom Metazoa; phylum Chordata; class Actinopteri; order Perciformes; family Percidae; genus Gymnocephalus; species Gymnocephalus cernua. Next base: position 24,888,746 of record CM042446.1, read on the forward strand.
ATCCACTTAAGTCAGATTGAAAGTGTCAGAACAGCTTGGATGGAAGGCAGAGCAGAGCACGGGAGAGAAATGGCTGGCAGACTGTGTTTCATGGCTTGTCAGGTCAGGATACATTATCCCCTGGCCATACTGTTTCTCATTAGCCCCCTGATGTGCTGTGAAGCCCTGCCTGCCTGCCATGCATGGCAGATCCCCGAGTTGGGCTGAAGTGGCACCTTGTCCTAGCTTGGCACAAAGACAATGCTGGGATTGGACAGGTGGAAAGACAAGGAACAAAATATGGGGGAATAGCACTCAAAGGTCACTGGTTTCAAAACCGCAAAAGTTTTCTTGAGCAGAGCATGACGCTCTCTACTCTGCCCCTAACAAACAGATTGGGTTAACAGGGGGAAGTAGAGTGATGTAATCCTTCTCAATGTATTTTAATTTTATTAGGCATGTCTGAATCTGTCAGGTCAGTATCATTACATAGATACTATCTTCATCAGAAAAACAACAGCCTATGAACTAGGTGTCGAGGTTCTCGACTTGTGTGGACTAAGTAAGACAAAAGTAGCTGATGCTGTTAAAGATATAGAACCGCAAAACCTCTCCGTGTGGAGGTCAGGGTGGATGATTGGGTTGTGCAAAGCCCCTGACTTTGATACGTTGACACTGCGGTTTATAACCTCCTTCGTAACCAACAGGTGACGTTGGCATCTTTAAACAATAACCATGATTTTCCTCTAACCTTGTGGCATTAAACCAAAGCAGCTCAGAAAAATATAAAAATGTCATATAAATATATTATATATTAAATATTTTTTTGTGTAATTTGTAATGGTTTTAAAAGGCAGAAACTCATGTCATCTTGCTAACAGGGGCACCAAATCAGAAAACACTCATATTGGTCGTTTAGAACAAATGAAGATGACTTGTTGCCAAATATCCCCTGGTTAAATTAGTTCTGTTTTATTTAACATCCTTAAAGGAAGACGCCGACTTATTGGGACTTTGTCTTATTCACCGTATCCACCAGAGTTAGATAAGTCGATACATACCCTTCTCATCTCCGTGCTGTCGTAACTCTGTCTGAGGGCTCCACCGTTAGCTTAGCCTAGCACAGATCCTGGAGGTAACCGGCTCCATCTAGCCTACTGCTCCGAATAAGTGACAAAATAACAACAACATTTTCCTATTTACATGTTGTGATTTGTATAGTCACAGCGTGTACAAATAACAAGGTCACATGAGACACAGCCATCTTCTAACCGTATATAAACTGGGAACTATATTCTCAGAAGGCGAAGCACTGCTACTTTGGCGGAGTGATTAGCGCAACACCTGAAAAGCACTGTTGCTGTTACTCTCTGCTCCTCACCACGGGGCTTCTCAGGTGCTGCGAGCAAATCACTCCGCCCAAGTAGCAGAAGTAGCAGTGCTTCACCTTGTGAGAATATAGTTCCCAGTTTATATACAGTTAGAAGATGGCTGTGTCTCGTGACCTTGTTATTTGTACACATTGTGACTATACAAATCACAACATGTAAATAGGAAAATGTTGGTGTTATTTTGTCACTTATTGAGAGCAGTAGGCTAGATGGAGCCGGTTACACACGCACAGAAATGAGAAGGGTATGTATGGACTTATCTAACTCTGGGGGATACGGTGAATAAGCTAATGTTCCGATAAGTCGGCGTGTTCCTTTAAGATTGAGAGCAAACACTACGATAAGTCGTTACAATCAAGATTGGATCATCTTCTCAAATTAGTGACACTAAAAAATTCCACGTCATATTTTGATGTGTAACTAAGTTTCTTGTGACAGTAGCCTCAATAGACCACAATGCAATGCAGCTGTTAGACATGCTGCATTTTCAGTTGCACATTAGCTATGCTTTTTCCTCAAATTGCTATTATTGCTATTATAAAAGGTGTCATAATTAAAAACGGAGACCTGCAGATTACCACTTTTTCATATGAGTCAACATTCATGAATGCATAAGCAGCAGAGCAGAAGGCGTGACATGTCTCACAGGGGAGAACATGCAGGGAGAGAACGACAGCTAGTGTGGTCTTTGGGGCAGCCTGCACTGGTGCATACACAGATGGGTAGGAAGTAACGAAGGGAAAATAAGTCTCATATGCTGTGTTGTTGTAGTGCATGGGGAAGTTGTTCTACTACAGCATTTCCTTCTGTTTTCTACCAATAACCACTTTTTATATACATGCTCAAATTAAAAGCAAAGAAGGAGAAAAAGTGGGGAGAAGAGAAGAAACATCACCCGAAATCAGTAACGAAACATAAACAAGAGTAACCGAAACTGGGGGAAAAAAGGAAAGACAAAGCGAATGTGGAAATGTCATTGTTCCTTTAAAGGTCCCATGACATGGTGCTCTTTGGATGCTTTTATATAGACCTCAGTGATCCCCTAATACTATATCTGAAGTCTCTTTCCCAAAATTCAGCCATGGTGCAGAATTACAGCCACTAGAGCCAGTCCCACAATGAGCTTTACTTAGGACGTGCCATTTCTGTGTCTGTAGCTATTGAGGAGGAGAGGGGGGGGGGGGGGGGGGGCAAGGTGGAGGGTGGGGGTGTGGCCTTGACCAACTGCCACTTTGCTCGTTTGAAAGCCATGATGTCTCTCTCTCATGGGTTGGCCAAATTATCTGGGCGGGCAAAGCAGAGAAAGGGGAGGTAACCTTCCTCCTTATGACCTCATAAAGAGGAGATTCCAGATCTGCCCATCTGAGCTTACTTTTTCTCAAAGGCAGAGCAGGATACCCAGGGCTCGGTTTACACCTATCACCATTTCAAGCCAATTGGGGACCATAGGCAGGCTGGGGCTCATATTAATGTTAAAAAACCTCATGAAGTGACATTTTCATGCCATGGGACCTTTAATCTATTTTGTGACACAAATATTGTTATGACAACTAAATTCATGTTTAATTAACAAGTTTTTGCATGTATTTTCCCCATTACTGAGAAGCACCTATCAGTGTCTTTTGGCAAATTGAGGCCAGGTGGCACCACAACGCCTCTGATTCATTACTCATGTCTGTATTCTTGGCTTGACTGGAGGAGATGGTGGCATCTGAAAAAACAAGTAGGAACAGCAATCGAAACTCTGTTACTCCATTCTAAGCCTCCCCAGCAGCGTCAATAAGACGCTGCAAAATGACAAACACAGGGCTGGTGAGCTAATCCAGGGATCACATTGTGAATCACAAATGCATGTCCGCTCTCCTCCTCATCTCCACAGCCAGACGGAAATAGCCGGCTTTGGCACTGCCATAATTTTGCCTCTCTCCTTCTGCACTCCCTGTTAGTTATTGCATGTGACACTTGGAAGAGAAAAGGACGGGAATTACATTACTCCACAAAGCTGAATGCCATGAGAGCAGGATAAGATGTATCTCCTGCTGCTTAATAATAGTGGAATTATTTAAAATAGAAGCAGCAGCAGCGGCGGAATATTTCTGAATCTATATTTAGATTGGGAGTGATGCGTCTCACCCTCACAGCTCCTGTGGGCTTCACAGGGGAGACATGGAAATGCATCAGGGTGAAGATCACTCTAGCGTGCTGCACAGAGCCAAGCAGAAAGATGCTGTTTCCACATGATCGGGCCGAGATATTTTATCAAAATAACATTGCCCGTGTTCACAGTGACCATTTTAGCATAACAGTACAGAATAATCTAATAGAATAATCTAAACTCTAAATAAGGTAGGATTTATAGAGTAAGATACAAAGCAAAGTTCCCTTTGTACTACCTTTTTACAAGCAATCTATTTTTAGCATTCGGTGCCATCACTACACAAGCTGGATACAGGATGATTATCTACTATTCTTCCATTCACTAACCAATAACCTGACTCACAGCTTGCTTTCACTCTGCAAATTTCAAACATTATTACTTTCCAGAACCTTGTCGCCGCTAACTGCATTGATTAGCCGGCTCTAAATCAGTTGGCGTTAATTACATTTAACCTGCACTGCTTCGGTAAGCATATAGCTCCACATGATTGCAGCTAAATTGCAATTAACCAATACTCCAAGCACGCAAGAGGAAGATAGATACATGTAAATCAATGGTATGGGTGTTGGACAGAGTCTGGTCATCTGCAGGAATAATAAGGTGCTTCAGAAGTTGGCAAACAACAACACTGTACTTTCTTTCAATTATTTGGTACACCAAAGAAAGAAAGAGTCTCAGTCTTACATAAAGCCATTTTCAGTTGATGGTCTTTTTTATCCCCTACTAGCAAAACCAAGAGGTCATACAGGGCCAAAGGAAACAATCAAAAACCAATGCTGTTTTCATTGATTGTTTGGTCTATAATAGGACATCCACTAGCTTTGGCCAATAAATACTTGAAACTTAAAACTTTCTTTGCTTACACTTTGACCTTCTACCACACACCGTTCTGCCTGCAAGACACAAACTACAACTTTTAAAGCCTGATAGTATGAAAGGTTTTAAGGGTAAAAAAATAATAAAAAGTATATATATATATATATATATATATATATATATATATATATATATATATATATATATATATATATATACAGTGTAATAAACTTTATGCCCAAATAAATTGTTAGTAGGGCTGGGCACTGTGACGATAGATATCCTCAACACGGTATGAAACGTCTATCGTATATATTTTTCTATTGCAATGTCTAAAAACCAGCGGCCGAACTGCGTTACGTCAATATCATTAATAAAATGATCGTTGCATGTTATGATTTTTTGCAATAGTTTTTAATAAAATGAGAAAAAACTATGTACTTTTCATTTGTCAAGTATTTATTTCACATAATAATAGGCTTTGATTGGTTATTACAGACTATTTATTTATTGCATTAAACCTCGTAATATATGTTATTGAGATGACCTATATCTGGATAGAAGATTTTGGTCATATTGCCTAGCCCTAATTGTAGGGGTCTAATGTTTAAAAATAGTGACTGGGTAGTTCTAAGATGATGTACTTAAGAATAAATACATACATATTCCTTTTAAATGACCGGTTTTGTGGAAAAACTGGCTAAAAAATGGCCAGAATATGAATTAAGGTCAAATAAAATTGAATGTAGTTTATTCTGTGTATGAAGGTCTGAATGAGCACAGTGTATAAGGCAGCGTGAGTGGCTGGTCAACAGATGGTAGTGTTGACAGGCTGCTGGGTTCATTGGCCAGATCTGTGTATAGTTAGCGGGGGGTCACCAACAAGCCCTGGGAAGTTTGTCTCTGCCAGTCCCGTTTTATCACATGCACACCTTGGCTGTGAAATCCCTGCTTATCACAGCTCCATGTGGCTGTCAAAAAAACACACCAGGTATGATTTATGGACTGAGGTTTGTGCTATCTGACCAAGCAAACAATCCCGCTCTGTGCCGCTGCTGCAGATATGAAACTTTGTTCTGTTTGAGATGAATGAGCAACAGTTTGAACTGACTGTCAAATTGAATGGCCAACCTTCAGTCAAGGAAAAGATTTTTGCTTTCAGCTCAAAGGAGCATGGCATGAGGATTATCAGCAAAAACGCCAAGAAATGAGCACATGAAAGGATACAAGCCTGCAGATGTCGTGCAGGCACAGGCACAGGCACGTGCACGCGCACACGCACACACACACCTAGTGAGTGTCTCAGACTTACCGGAAAGTAGAGAAGCAGAGCTCCACACAGGATGGCCTCCAGTAGTACTAGACCTGATGCTCTGATACTCTGCCAAAAAAGAAAGATACACCATTTATTACAACTTGTTGGCGACATGTTGGCGACTTAAACTTGTTGGCGACATGTTGGCGACTTGGGGCTGGCGCAACAGGCTGCGAACACAACGCTGTCATACTATTTCCTTATGAAGTTGTTACAGTTAACAGTTGCTTATTTACACATCCAGCAGACATGGAGCAACATTAGAATTAATTTGGAGCTGTGATTATGGCCACCTAGCAAATTACTCACATTTTAGCTCTGTATTGGTCTCCAGCTACTCCTTAGGGAAATATTTGGCTCTTCAGCAGCTAAATTCTAAAAGTACTATATTTGCTAACATTGTTGTCTGCTGTTTGATACTGGAAAGGTTGATTGTTTATCAAATCAAAGCTTTTTTTTACTAAAAACTGAATAGAATAATGTTTTTGTTTTGTTTTTTAAGAAAATGGATACAGGGCTGTTCGGATTATAACTCTTAAAACGCCCCTCATATTGTAGCAGGTCTAATCGAGGCTGAAACAGCAGGTTATCATAATGTTCCAGGAGGATTTAAAAGGGGAATGGAGATTTCTTCTTTGTTGGTTAAAAGAGAACAAAGAACAGTGAAAGCTCTCGCCTCAAGGACTTTTTATAGAAGGGTTCACCTTTTCATGCACTGTCTGTGCTCCGCTTGCGTAAGATATTTAACAAAATATTGTCCTCTAACTGACAAGATGCTTGAGGGAGCTTTCAAAGAGTAAAAGTTTGCCACTTATTTAAGAATACATACAAAAGACAGCACAAAACACTAGCCACAGCTTTTTAGACCAGATGAGTGTTTATCTTGTATAATATATATTAAAGTGCCCATATTATGAAAAAATCACTTTTTCTGGGATTTGGGGCATTATTTTGTGTCTCTGGTGCTTCCACACACATACAAACTTGGAAAAAAATCTACCCATGCTGTTTTGAGTGAGATACGGGTTTCTGAATGTGTCCTGCATTCAGTCTCCGGGTGAGCTGTTCAAAATCTGCACGGCTTTCTACGTAACTAGCCAAAACGACGGGCTAAACACAACCGTTAGCATGCTAGCGCTAGCCTCGCTAACCTCTCCTCCTCCGAGTCGGATCTCTCTCGCGCTCTAGCCTACTAACACTTAAAATATATAGCATTACATCGGTGGGTTCAAACTGCTTATTGTGCGTCATTTGGACTGACACTGAGATGCATGTTGTTCTGTAACTGGTATGGCGCTGCCTCTATTCTCTTGATTTCCACTTTAACATTAGACATTGTTTATTAAAATTTCTGCCATTCGCCGCCTGGTCAACATTTGCCACTCTGGGCATTTTCTTTTATTGCTTATCCGAGATGACAAACCTCCAGACAGAAAAACATTTCTCGCCTCCACCTCCGCAATCAGCACCTCAACCTCACAGTCGGTGAAGTTTTTTTTCCGTCTGCAGCGGGATAACCCGTTGTGATTGGACGAAGAATGACGTCGGGGGCGCATTTATAGTAATTTCCATATTCATTTATGGGCAGAGGCAAGGCGGGGTCAGTGGCTCGTTCATGTGCGCTCAATTTCACGTTGATTGTGATTTATAAAGGAAAGGTGCGCAGGACCTGGCGTACGCCCGGTTTTATACATCTGAATATTTCTGTGCGTAGGTACTTTTCAAGTTTTTGGTCGTACGCCATCTTCTGGTATGAAAGCTGCACAATCTTTTATACATGAGGCCCCTGGAGTATCTCAAACTTTTATCTGCTTTATTAATGAGAGCGACCTTTTGTAGAACTCTGGTTGATATAATGGCTGAGTCTTCAGGTATGTGGGAGATAGAGCTGCTAGATGTTACCCCGTCAGTAATGTGGTGAATCTTCAGGCTAATCCTCGCACGTCTAATGCTCAAGACAAAGCCTTTAATGAAGCCAATCAATTGACAGTAGCAACTAGAGGCAAAGAGGATTTCAAGTTCGATCAAAAGTTTACTTCGGTAGAAAGTGAACTCACTAAATAACACAACACAAAGCTTATACCGTGTTTACAGCCACATTTCAAAGTAGTACTTGTACACATACATACCGAAGAAATTCTGTTATATTGTTCTATGTTACAACTCATTAAACTTTTTGTATTGTAGGGTAAAATCGTGAATGTTTTGGTAAAAACTGCAGCAATTTGTTGTGAATAATACTTAAAATAGGTAGTAAAAACAGATGCTGAGGTTGAGTAGACAAAAAGTAAGAGAGAACACTCAAAGTTTACACTGTCCACTCTCTTTGACTGATTTCTGGGAAATGCATGTGCGGAAACAAGCAGAAAAAGCAAGGATCTCATCAATTGTCACTTTACTCTATACAATTCCAATAATCTGGCAATTTTTGGTGATCTGAATAAAAAAAATCTACAATGTTAGCACCATACCACACCACTGAATCTAGAGCTTTTATGAATATCTAGTGCATGAGCTCTTGAATCTTCGCTTTGCATAGAGACGTTTGGTGTTTGTGAAATGGTTTCATTTTTAGACAGTGCAGTGAAAATGTCATCCCCTTTCAAGGTGATGTAGAGAATATATTATTAACTAATGTGATTAAATAAGTGGGCGTTAAAACCAGGTGCGAACCTACAAACCGTATCAATTATTTCTCACTGCCACATTTCACAATAGAGATTTGATGAAAATATATGATATGAATTAAAGCCGGGACAGATTTAGTCTTTATATGCCCACATATTATCACTCAAACTTTAGTGGTCTCATTTGCACACACTGGTCGCTGTCCAAGTTGTTGATGTTGAGTTGATCTGTGGTGCCTGAGCTGTTTGAAATTATTTCAAAGCTTTACTGTGACCACCCACATACTGGTGTGTGAACCAGAGGGCTTTGATGACCATGAGACCCAGAAAACATCAAACATGCAAGTGATGTGATGTTGTAATTGTGAATTGAATCTGTGGCTTGTGCTGCTGACAGAACAAATTCCCTAAAAGCTGAATTATATTACTGTGTGGTAACTCAAAGATTTTAATAATGGAAAAAGAAAAAAAAAATCTTAAGCATCTCTGTAGCAATCTCAGTTTAGTCCCCGTAAAAAGGCCGAGCTCAGTAAATTGTAATACATGGATAAAATGTTTGTTATGAGCATGTCATGATACATACCTTATTCCTGCGAAAGTGGTAGATGAGCACCATGCTAACAAAGACAATCACCAAGCAGAGGCACTGGAAGGAGAGCACGGCCATGCGAAGGGGGCCGTCCTCTCGTGCCACACAGGGGGTGTCGTCCTTGCAGTAGGCGCAGCCCGGCTGGCATGGCAGGCAGTCACTGGAAGACCCCTCGTCCGCATTGGGACCACTCTCTGCAGCTTTTCCCTTTCTCCCCATCCCTGTCAAAAAGATTGAGAAATAAAGGAGTTAACCATTGACCCAGTAATCTTCCTGCCATTAGCTTGATAAAGCTTATCAACCTTCTGCAGATGTCATTACGTTTGTGCTCCAAGACAGTGACTCCTAACCAGGGGTGTTATGGGGCAGCAGCCTCCCCAGTTACTAGAGTGTGTTTTTCCTTTTCCCTTGTGGCCCTGTGTATGTAGGTCAAGGAGCATGCCACTCAATCACCGGTGGCTCTGCCACTCATCAAGCGAAGCTGCTGCCAGTCATCTACTAACCTCACCAGTACAAAAGTCCTGGTTGAACTCCCCATTTTTGCCAGATTGTTCCATCTATCAGTGTGGTAACTTGGTCAGAAGATAGATTCCAGTCTAAGTTAAGTCTCTGGTGTGTTTGCTCCTAGTTTCGATGTTAATTGTTTGTCTGCTCAGAACCAGACCTCAGTATCGGTCTTGAATCCAGCTTCAGCCCAGTTACTCTCCGCTGCACATTTAACCTTGAGTATTGACTTTTTACATTAAAAACACCTTTAAAGTGCTCGTATTATGCTTTTTATTTTTTTTTGTACACGTTATAGGTTTACAAAGTGAAAAAGCCCAAAGTCAACCTCTGCTCCAAACATCTCTGTTGTAGTCCAGCTTTACTTCCATGACGAACGTGCATCACTTTGTAACACACGTTATAATGCTCGCCTAGCTGCTAGCATGGCACGCCCTCATACTCTGCAACTGATTAGCTAGCAGTACTTACTGCACATGTGCGACTCCCAACAAAGATGGAACAGAAGCGTGATGCCTCACTCTGTAGCTAAAACAGAGAGCTCAACACACAGGGTGAAAAGAGGAGCTGCAGCAATGTGCATTATGACAAATATATGGTGTTTTCTGAAAATGAAACCACATAAACCTATTCTGGTACAACCTCTAAATACAATTATGAACCTGAAAATGAGCATAATATGAGCACTTTAAAGTAGTTGATGACTAAAACTGTCCAAGTTGTTAGCTAAAAGTAATAGTGTGTCTGAATCCCTGTATCACAGTCTGTCATGCAGTTGTTATTTTTACACAAAGTTAATTTCGAATTAGTTCATGTTTCCATATGTTTTTAAAATAGAACCAGGTTGTGTCGGAAAAACTATAATTTTCTTAAGTGTCCTTGATATTGAATTTTCCTCTGGATATGAGGCCAGTATTTAAAGATAAAGGAGATAAAGTGCTTCTATGACAGACTGAAGCATCCTGAGTAAATATATGCCTATCCCTCTCTGACCTTACAAAGGATTTATCGACATTGTGTCAACACAAGAAAGATGGATCTATATGTGTGAACATGAAAAGTCAACACTGCAGCACATTGTTCAGTCAGTGGCATTATCATACAAGGCTTTCTCGGAAAAAAGCACACAGAGACATGCCAGAACTTAGACATTTTAATCCCGACAACGACAAGACAATGGACGATGGAGAGTCTAACGACCTAGCTGATTGGCTGAAACTATAAAAATCTATGTTTTTGGTGCAAGATCTGGGTGAGAAAAAAATGGTTGAGGTATAAACCAGGCCCTATACCACTAACTGCTTCAAAAAGAGCTGCTCTGTTGTCAAACGTGGTCATACAAAACAGCAGTGAATGCTAAAAAACCTCCTTCCAGGGTAAACTAAGGTAAAAACCAAACAGGGACAGCAAGATGCTAGTGGACTTGTTATTGGTTTGTATAGAAATCCCCCTGAGAGATGCCCATATGGCTGCATAGATAACGAATAGTGGACTTATACAGAGCTTTTATGGAGGCTTTATTGGAAACAGCCATTGTCTCAGAGATTTGTAGGGATTTTGCCTTTAAAAAGAAACTGGCCTATTTTTCAAAGCTATGACTATGCACATCATTGATCCCTTCAAAAGGACTACTTATCTCCGTAGCAATGAGTCATATCCTTCAGCTCATTCTCGTTAGTTTGTTGCTCCTACGGTTTACAGACAGTCAGAGGAAACTTCAGCAACTTCTTCCATATATTTACATGCAAGATACACACAAGAAGATCACTAGGAGACAAAGGAACATTAGTTGCACTGGCTTTCTCTGCAAAGGAGTGTCAAGGATGTCCCCTTGTGGATTACCAGGCTTGTTATTGGCCCCATGGTGGGCCAGACTGCAGCAGTTCGCCTCGCTAACAGGCTTGCCTATCCTCTCTATTTTTGTGTTCTCAAACACACACACACACACACACACACACACACACACACACACACACACACACACACACACACACACACACACACACATAGAGAGAGAGAGAGAGAGAGAGAGAGAGAGAGCTTTCATGCAGACATGAACACGCAAATTTGCGTGCACAGCAAACAACACAAACAGGCAGAAGCAGACATAGATATCCAGCTCTCTGAGAAAGAAATTGTGGAGCATGTTTTGCTTTTCTGTGCATGAAGGGAAAACATCTTAGGGTAAAAAAAATGGGTGAAATAAGATGGTGAAGCAGGGAGGGAGGGAAATGGGTGAGAAAAGGGGTACAATTGAGATAGACACAGAGGAACATGCTGTACGAGGTTTGTGTGGGATGAGACAGGAGAGAAAGTGGATCGAAATGAAAGTATGAGAGTGATGGAGGGCAGGTGAAAACCACTGGGGTTCTGTTTCTGCAAATGCCTTTTTTTAATTAACTCACAGCAGACAGAATAAAGTAAGTACCATTAAAAAGATATTTCCCATCTTGAACCTGATTAGCCTCCCCAGGTTACTTCAATTTTTAGACAGGGCAGAAACACGTGCCTCTTTCATTGACGTAGTTATAAAATGGAGATGTTATATAATGTAACAGGTAGCATAATGTAAGGTGAACTTCTTTTGCGAACTGCTGCTGGTCATGATAAATCAACATCAGAGCAAATTAATAAAATTAGCTCACCTGCTATATTTGTACTAAATGAGAATGAAAACATGCTGCTTTGTTGTTGTTTTTAACCTTTGCTGGCAAATTACTTTAGAAATAGAAATGTAATATCCATAAAATGTTTTGATGAGCTCACCCTGTTCAACAGCTGATAATTAGGGGCAGTAACATTAGAAGAGAGTTTTTAGTTACTTTTTAGTAGGGATGCACCGAACCCAGATTTTTGGGGTTCTGCCGAATACCGAACCCACTGGTTAAGATTCTGCCGAACCCCGAACCGAACTCTACTCCCATCCTCTACTCCCATCCTCTACTCCCATCCTCTACTCCCATCCTCTACTCCCATCTTTTATCTTTTTTATTTTTAAAAGGGATATTTCACTACTGGAAAGATGAATATATCTTTAAATTGGGTCAGAAATGTGAAAAACATTTAGAAATTGGTGGCTTCTAGGCGAGAAATGAAAATGTGTTTTTAACTCGTGGATGAAAGACACCAAATCCCAGAATGCACTTGCTTCGCTTCACTACGAGGCCACGCCTACCGCTTACAGGGTAAAGTCAAAAGTGTGTTTTATTGTCATTTCGACCATATACACAGTTACACATTTAAAATATATGAAAATGACATTATTTAAAAACAACATACGAAACAGGCTACATTTAGTGCATGCACATTATAGGCTCCGTAAAGTTCAGCTAACGCATACTAGCATTAGCGCTTGGTTCAGTATTGTAAATTGAACAAGTAGCTCTACTTGAATCACCTTCTTTAGACTGAAACTACTGCCAAACAACCCTTTTTCTGCTCACAAGTTCCATTTTCACTTTTCACATACTTCACTGCAGATCTGTCATGGGTGCGTTTCTTTGCAATGGAACGTTCTATTGAGTTTCGCCTCTTGTTACTTCTATACTCTTTGGCAAGAGCAGAAACTCAACACAACGTTTGCCTCTTTTTCTCGAGTTTTGCCTCTTGTTACTTCTCTTTGGTAGCGTTCGGTTTGGTCGAAAAAAATTAAAAAATTCGGCAGTACCCGAACTCCGTCAAAAAGCCCCAAGTTCGGCCGAATCTGAACCCGAACTCTGGGTTCGGTGCACGTATACAGTGAGGTCAAATGTAATTCTATAGAAATATCAAATGACCCAATGTGGGATCCCAACCCCAGAAGAGCAAAGTAGCTTCAACAAAAGGAATTGAGACATTTTAAAATGCTCAAGCGTGTTCAGGTTGTTCAAGGTTAGGGTTTTGGAATTTGCAACTCAAAACAAAAACAGTTTAACAAAATAATCTTAACTCAAGGTCCACAACTTTCATGCATAAAACAAAAGATAATTCTGTACCAACCAACACATAAGGTACCAACGATGCCTCCACCAAAAAGGATCAAGGTTAGGATGTTGTAATTTGCCAAACAGAACAAATTCTTCTGATGTTTACCCCTTAAAAGTGACTACTGAAGTCACCTTTCAGGGACCAATCATTCTTATGAGGTATATATCTGAACAAGTGACTGTTTGTCACTGACTTACTTGTAAAGCCGTTGACAGCCACTCTGTTGGGGTGGTAGAATCCCTTCTTGCAGTGGCACGTGTACTTGTCCAAGACAAATCCATAACCCTGGATCGGCAAACACTGCGAAAAAACAAAAACATGTATATCAGTCACGCAGAGAAGACAGTGAACGCAATTTGATCTTGACTTTCAATGATAATAAATTAGACATTTTAGTGAAAAGAATTTTAAACACGTCATCTTGTAATACACACTGATAAGACACTAATATAAAAGCAGTTAAAGTATGTCAATACTAAACCAAAAGTAAAGCCTGTAGCTGGAAATCAGTGAAGAGAACTTGGGATCAAATGTCTTGTGGGAGGGACAAAGGTCTAATTATTTAAGTTGTGAGATTTCTCTCTCTGCCTCACTGTGCCTGCTCGCCACTCAATATTAAATTAGTGAAGCCACTTCTATTTGATTGAAAGTCTGATAGGAAACAGACTGCGGGCTGCTGAGAAAAAGACAAGGGGCGTCAGGGGGCATCCTTGGCAGACTTTGCCAAATTACAAGATATAATTAATATCTAAATTAAGAACAGCCTTATTTGCTTAATTAAATGAAAACCATTAATTCTATTTATTGTGGGAATGAGATATTCTCTTCTGTATGAACACATTTGGGTCATTGACGTAAAGCACAATTCCTTTTCTTGCTCTGTCCCTAAAACTACATAACATTTAGTTTTTCTAAGCAAAGATGATAATGACTTATGAGTCCCAAGAAACGACAAGGGGCCCAGAATAGTACTTCAGCTGACACTTGACACGCTATGAAGTGTTTGTGACCTGACAAGGCCAGTGGCAGCGTCTAAATGAAGCATCAGTCATTGCGATGCTCTTCACAGCGGACTGGACGCTGCACGTCTTAAGAGGCAGCTATTTCTGACTGTCTCTCAAGGTCCTTGGTGAGGTCTGAATGCTGAGAAAGTAAGCCCTCAGTCAAAGCCTTGGAGAGGCAGGCCAGGGCTCAAAAGCACAAGGTAATTACCAGGTTACAGTTCAGTGAACAAGTTCCTCAAACAAATTCCAAGGAAGAGACCAGAGCATTTAAAGAGGCACTACACTAAGGTGTTTAACACAGCTCGTCATTTCAGTGGTGACAGTTTTGAAAAGGGTCCTTTTGATCTTAAAAATGTAAACCTGTGTACAGTACTTTGCCACTTATTTAGACTTCAACAAGATATCACACCCACAAGACGTCTATTAAAATATTTGCTTATTTCGCTTTTTATAACAGCAGAAAGAAAAGTAAACAAAAAGCTGTTGAACATAGTGGAGCATTTAGCAGCTAAAGAGAATGCTAAAGAGAATAGGCAACTGTTTGTCTGCTAACACATTGTCATGTAAACTTTGTATGAAGATCACACTGTACTGTATGTAAATGTTGTGTTCGTTCCAGTTTAACTGTATCCTACTTCTCTTTCAAATAAATGTGAAAAAGCGAGCCAACATGGCAACCACCAAGAATCTACCGAAAGCTAGCGAGCCTCATGTAGCCAAGCACGTGCAAGCAATAGATGGTTGAGATGTTGTGAGCAATCCACACTTATGTTTTGTATGTTTCATTGTGTGTTTGCGTTTTTAAACCTGCAACAAATATGTATGTTAGTGTCTCTAATTGATCAAAAGTTGCATCAAAAGATGCAACTTCACACTGAACAGTCATATTAACCAACCTGGCCAGTCAAAGATTTTAAAGAGGCAAATCTGACGGTGGTCTCTCTGTCAGTCTCTCTGAGAATTACATGCTCACTCAATGCTTAGGAAAGAGTTCAGATGACAACAGTTTGATTCAATACATCCTGTTGGCGCCAAGTGTACATTTTATTTTTATTTTTAAATCTGCATAATAGATGATCCACCAAATTGGTTTTGATTCAGGCTGCTGAGTTGTGTATCCCTTCATAAATATCTGCTGGTGCAGCTTTAAATGAGCACTGTGGTGCAACATGATTTCATCTCTGATTCTCCAACAGTAGTCTCCTCAGGACAGGTGGAGCGTGCTGCAGCTACTGCCTGCCTCTGTTAATATGCCCACCTCACAGAGACACTAGAAGAAACAGCCAGAAACAGGTGTGTGTGTGTGTGTGTGTGTGTGTGTGTGTGTGTGTGTGTGTGTGTGTGTGTGTGTGTGAGAGAGAGAGAGAGAGAGACAGAAAGAGAGAGAGAGAGAGAGAGAGAGAGAGACAGGAATAGCCCTGGCAGTGCATCCCACTCCTGCCTGCTGCGGTGATTGATGCGGGGGCTTGGATGTGGAGTATGTTGAACGGTGAAGCAGTGCAGCCTGCCTTCCAGTGACATTACATTAAGACAACTGATTGAAGATGATTTCAGGTCCAAAATGAGATGCTTAACAATGGAAATAACACAAGTTCTGACAAAACATTAAATTAGAATGGTACCACTTAACGGTACCAATCTATATTTTTTTCACCACGAGTGCACTATAAACCAATGTTTTGATGATTGGGTGACGCTTGGTTGACAGGCAAGTGTTACGACACACATTCCATCAATGGTGTCACATTATTCCAATGATCGACAGGTGGTAGTAATGCAGGAAAAGTGGCAATGCACAAGCAAAATGCACGCAAGCCTGTAAGGTAGCAAACATGGCTGTAAACAATATTGATTGTTTGTTTAGGAAAAAAGCTCCACTTTAAGTCCTTAGTCAACAAAATCATATTGTCTGAGATCTGAAAATAAATAAACTTATACTTTAGAGGTAAATTAAAACTACTTATATTTTCCTTTTTCCAGTAAAATTGCCAAATATATGTCATTTCACATGTCATATATGTGACAGTAAAATAATTATTTTTGGGTTTTGGACAGTTGCTTGGTTAAAAAAGGACAGCTGAAGAAATCACCTATCGCTCTGGAAAATTGTGATGGACATTTGTCATAATTTTGGACATGTCACAGACGAAAGAAATAATAAGTTATTACATTGTTGTGAAATATACAATATAAACAGCTAAATCTTCTCAAAATATAAGACAACATACTGTAGTATTTCAAACAGAGCACACATAGGCAGTGACCTACTTCTTGTTATGCACAACATATGCTAATAATTATGTTTGATAATGTTCTATTGATAGCGAGCAACTTGAGCAGCCATATTGTGCAATCCATAATGAGCTGAAGGCATCGACTGTGCTGCCAGAGTGCAGAAATCACATCAAATTAACTGATAATTAATTAAGTGTATATGGTCGAGAATAATGAATCTCTAAATAAATATTTGCCCTCTAAAAACGGTGCTATAATTAAACTATAAAAAGAAAATAAATGAATACTGAAGAATAAAAAGTTTCTATTCCTGTCACTTACCTGTGAGTGCAAGTGATAGGTAAATCTAATGTACCCCATTTATTCTTTATGACAGTCACATGTAAAGGAAACCCCAAGAGCTTGCATTGTGTGTCTCCAACGCCCCAGGTTCCCCCAACAGCACCGCTCGTTATTGGTTACATGGCAGCTGTGGCAGCTGTCAATCACACGCACTCTGACATACTAATTGCAACGGTGATGTGTGACCGCAAGCAAGAGGCATTTCATCGAAGTGCGTCACGCTGTCAGGCCAGCATGGTGCACTTATCAAAGGGCCATAGGACACAAAAATATACACTTGTGTGCAATTTTTTTTACATCAGTGGTGTTTGTCCCGTGGATGTGATCAAATTATAATGTATTGGAGACCCAAGGGAAATAGGCTTAAATACTATATGGCCAAAATTATGTGGACAACACCATCCCATTGTTTACTTTTGGTCTGGGGCTATTTTTCATGATTTGGGCTAGACCCTCAGTTCCATTTAAAGTGTCTATTTGTAACTTTCAGTTTGTGTTGATTCTAGCTGCCGCTTTGGACAAAAGTGGCAGTGTTTTTAACCACACCTGCTGTCGCACTCACTGCACTAATATAGAGCATTTCATGAAACCCAAGGACACTTTATATAAGTACAGGGGGACCAGGGAAAAGAAAACAGTAGGCTGACACAAACATGGCTTGAAAAGAAATAAATCCAGGAAAAATGGAAGGGGGACGTAATTTAATGTATGCTACTGACTACAACCACATGGCGCAATGTAAAGTTATTTTATGATTTTATTTACATACCTGAGGGCCAATTTAGGGTCGGTTTTGAATCATTTACAATTCCCATAAAAGTGTTTCTTGCAATGCAAATCATGTTTTATACTTGAGCGGATATGTTTTGATACCACAATAAGATAAAAAAATAAAATTCCAAAATGAGAAGAGCATGCAAAGTATGTCTTGTTTTAAGCACAATACAGTGTAACTACTGGTGCTACCAAGAGAGTAAGGACCTCAATAACCTTTAAGATATATTAAGACTATAAATTAACTATAACTGCATATATACTGAACATCATTGTATTCATTTGTGCACTCCCTGCATACAAGATACACACACACACACACACACACACACACACACACACACACACACACACACACACACACACACACACACACACACACACACACACACACACTACATACTCTTCCTCCTAGCAGTTCTCCTCCATCACCTTTCTGTAACATGAAGCATGGGAATGCAAAACAACTCTAAGAGTATAGCACTAATTGATGTGAAGGCCAGTTGCCTTCCACCTGACCAGGAAACCAGGAACTGGCTTAATTCAGCTAATTAAGGCCTGCCGAGGACTCTCGCTCTCTTTGAAATAAGCCCACGCTCTTTCGGTCCAGCACAGTGCCTAATCAACCACTAACAGGCCTCTGTAGATATTTGTAATGATCCTACAGAGTGCATAAATCTTTAGGAACGCTTATTGTCCAATAATTACAGATTGAAATATAGAATGCACAGAAAGGACGCACAGAAAGGCACACTGCCAGCTCAGGATGTGTATGAAGGCAGTAGGGAAATTAGACTGTGTATGTTTTAAAGGATGAATAAAAAAAACACTGGAGTTTTACCAGCTCTATTAAACAATGATGTATAATGTCTTGTCTGGAGGAACTTTGTCAAGTCTAAGAAAAAAAACCACCAGGGTTATCTCGCCTTGGACTTGCAGAGGGCCTAACAAAGACACACTATCAAGTTGTATTTATGGATGTGAAGGATCCTGGGCTTTTGGAGTTTGACCCATTTTGAGGACTAAAAGTTGGGCCTGTGTTGACTGTTCTCTTTTTACTCGTCTCTTGCAAGTTCCTTAGCCTAATGGGGGATAAATTGCTGGAATGCCCCTTTAATTTGTACTAATGGCAAGAGCCTTGAGGCCAAAACCTGATAGGATGTCCAGTAGCCCTCTAACATTTTTATTTGGGTAGGTTGCACTTCGAGCTCTTTTCTTTTGAGTTTGGATGCACTTATTGGAAGTCCTTTTGGACAAAAGCTTCTGCCAAAAAAATGTTATCCAATGTACTGAAATGGGATCCAATTGGCTTGATTCAGGCGAGGTGAGATCCATCTTTCAGGCTTAATAGACATGGAATAGTTATTGTGTTTAGAGAGTAACATGCAGCAGTAGTAGATTTACAACATAGAGAAAAATATGTTTTGTTTTTATGCCATAATTACAATATTAAGTCAATAAAAACGTCAGGTACAATTTAAAGTACAGTAAGTCTAATATTACACTCTCTAACCCCACCCTCTGACTTTTTGGCTATCATTGAGAAAATAAAGGGCACAATATACATTTGCCTCACTAGTCACATAATGCTTCATGATGAATAGGTACATAAGTTAGAGCAGCAAGCCTGAAAAGTGAACTAGTGGTTGTGGTAGTGCAGTGCATGAGAGAGCAAAATATACAGAAAGGAAAGAAGAATGAGTTTTGACGTCAGTATCTTTCCTTCAAGCCGGCTCCATGCTAAAAAAAATGTTTAGCTGCTAGGCATGCACTGGGCTAAATAAATTGGTGCTGGGTCTGGCTCAGAACACAATTTCAACCCTGTGCATTACTCTAACTCAGACACACAAAGAGAAACTGCAGAGAGCTCAATGGCTGTGGCTCTAGCACAGAGCCACAGCCATTGAGCGCTCTGCAGTTAGCAGAGGGACAGCTAGACAGTCAGCCAGGCCTTTAAACGAGGTCAACTAGCAGGAGTTAGCCGGAGCAGAGCTGCCCGGACAGCGGGGCCTTACTTTGGGTGCAGTCCAAAGACCAAAGCCTAACCACCAATGTGAGATAAACACTCTGGCCTAGAGGGAGCTTCACACTGCCATCATGCTGGGACTAGTAAACACACAACAGACACCACTGGGATATAGCTGTCATAATCACATTCACAGCTTATGTAAGTGTCAAAGTGGATAGGGCTGGTTACATATTTATTCCACGTTCACACGGTAAAATGCACAGTATTGTTTACTCTTGCAACTTGCAACAAAGTGTCCCGCAAACAGACATACAGACATAGCACATGTACACACACTCGTGTACATGAGCACACAAAACAAGGACAGTGAATACTAAGAGATCAGGCATACACAAAGTTTTCTGACAACCTCAAAGCAGCCCCCAGCGACAATGGGTACAAATAGTTTCATGTGTAATGAAGAACAGGAAGTCTGCCGCTGTTGTCCACTCGACCGATACTTCAACCCTCCTCATATACTGTAACTGCAACAGTTCTGCCTTACTTGAAATCCCTGTCATCCTAATTTGTAGCTTGAAAGTGATTCAAGGAAGCCTACTTCTTAGTTTTAAGTTGCCAAAGTTTAGAAACTATACTAGAGAATAAGCATTTCAGTATATGGAAAAAAAATACTTGTTCTTTAATGACATGTTTGAATCCAAAATTCAGCTTATTTGCACAACAGCTGATAAAGTTCACTGTCCTGTCTGACCTGCTGCAGGCCATGTTATCATCATCAATTCAAAGTGGTTGTGCTAAATAGATAAACATAAACACAAAACATCTGTAATTTATAGGGGTGTGACGAGACACCCAGCTCACGAGACGAGATACGAGATTGGGTTCACGAGATCGAGACGAGACAAGATTTTAACACCATTTTAAGAAAACATTAATGAAGACATACAATTGTAAAAATAGTCCTTCATTCAATCACGTCACAAATGAAAAACTAGCACTGAAAGGTGTTGCCACAAACTCAAATGACTGGCTTTGCTCCTCTATAACTAACAGTTACACTGTTACTTATTCCATATATGGTGGAGAGATAGTCTCTTCACTCAGAGAACCAAGGTTACAACGTAACCAAGCGTTTTCTGGCAGTAGTTGAGACCAGTTGTTTTGTACTTGAATTTGTCATTGTACAGTATACAGAGAGATATAAAGCTTATTTTACTATTATTTCACAGTGATTACGTTCTAAAGCACAAATATATTGCTATCAAACACTCAACAGATGATTTTTGTGAAGACAGATGCTGAGAGAGAGAGAGAAAGATAGGCAGACAGAGAGAGAGAGAGAAAGAGAGAGAGAGCGGCGGTACTCTAACATTCTAACGCTGGGTTTTACAGGCAGCTTTTTCCTTCCGCTATTGCTCTGCAAAAGTTAACTCAGAGTCAACTTTGGAGAACGGGCTATGCTAATTTCGAGGTCAAAGTCAGACTCATCCATCATGCTGGCTGCTGCTCTGCACTTGTGTACTGATATCGCGAGACACTTTTTACTTCAACAAGAAATCTCGTCACGTTTTAATCTCGTCACACCTCTAGTAACACCACAGATGGAAACACCCTGGATAAAGAGGCTGTTTGCTGACATGTAAACTGCAACTGCTTTTGTCTCTATATTATATAGCTTACTGTGGTAGGTTACAATAGAACCAGTGGCTTAAATGATACTGGGTAGCGACCGAAATAAATTGATTGCAATTACAAGCATCCGAAAAGAGTTTTCTTTGCAGGGTTTCTGGAATCAGGGACACGGTGAGTAGCTTTATTATCAGCAAGAAGCTTGCGAAAAGTGGAAAGTACCCAGTTGAGAACTCTTGGGCATCTGGTCCTCCTATATGCCTCCCTGTGGAGGTTTTTTCTAGCAGGTCCAAGTGGGAGGAGACCCTGTGGCAGACCCAGAACACACTGAAGGGATTATACATCCCTAATGGTATGGGAACGTCTCAAGATCTCTAAGGAGGAGCAGAGGATGTAGTGGAGGAGAAGCACGTCTGGGCTTTCTTGCTTAGCCTAGCATGAACACAGATAAGTGATGGAAAATGGTTGGTTTGGTCCAAAACTTGGAAAACAATATTGATTTTGTTGGATTTTATATCTGCTGAGAGTCAGTTTTATTTGTGGAAAAACCGAGGCTCAGTGCAGGATTAGGGTTATATAAACAGCTTAATCAGAACATAACTGAAGTGTAGGCAACAGCCACGTTGCTTTTCTGTATGTAAATCAAGCTACCATCACTCTATATCTTTTTGTCTGTGTCCCTCCCTCTTTCTCAGTCTATTTCTATCCTTTGTAAATGGCTGTACTCATTTCACATCCAATCTCATGGGTCCCTAGACAAATGTTACCTCTACATTCCTCTTTTTCCAATCCTCCTGGACTGAGTGTTTGCTTTCTGCCTCGGTTTACGGTGTACTGCTGAGGCTGGGCACAGCAAATGTAAGACAGTGCCTGGGGGCGAGTGTACTCAAGTCTTCAAAGTGTTTCCATGTAAATTCAGAGTTCCAGCATTATCCACAGAGCCAATTAGCGGGACAGTGATTAAGAAAGGGCTTCACTGCCAAGGGCCGGGGGCGAGAGTTGAAACCAGAAGTGTCCTGTGATCTCTCATCCCACTATGTAATGGCCAACAGCCCTCAACCTTGATGTTTTCATCTCCAATACCCCTCAGGAGACAGGACCGCTGGACACAAGCATCTACACTGTCAATATAGAATTAGAATTTTGTATATCACTGATTTTATTTATTGGTAACATCAAAATATCCTTTGATGTCAAAATGACACATTCACCAACTGAATCCTCTATATTTTTAGAGATATTGAATTATGAAATACAGGCAATGTTACAGAAAATATTCAAAGTATACTGAAGTATTCTGACCAAGACTGTGCTGGCAGGACATGCTATTGGAAGTTACATTTTTGTGCGGCTAAAAAAACATTTAAAAAAAACTAACACTTCATCCATCTGCCGAGCTGCAGACAGATCTAGATCTCTGTTCATTCTTAAACTCAACTTAAACTTAAACTCATATTTATTGCCTTTTTTCCTGATCTTGAGTAGATGTCAATGTCCTGGTCTCTCTACTACTTTTCTACAATGCTGCATGCAGCACAAAACGATTTGCTCAAATTGAATGGCGAATTTAAATCTGTTGGTGCACAGCAGTATCCTATTTCCTTCCTATCAAGCCCCCTTATCAACTCTGAAGCATAATCACAGCTTTGGTGCGATCACTGTAGATAATTAGCAATTACCCTATTTATAGGCTCCTGAACATAGGCAACATAGCAAGGAATGTAGTTAATTAGGATGCTTTGTGCCCTTTTTCTCCAACCAAATTGCTGAAACGAGATCAGCAGGTCGTAAGCGCCGTGGCTTGGTGTGAAACTATACTCTCGACAGGTCCCTTGTGGGAATCCCTGCCCCACTACAATGCCATGTTTCCAACAGCAGGGGAATTCACAAGAAGGTAAAAGGCTATTTTATCTTACAACCCCAAATCAGAAAAAGTTGGGACAGTATGAAAAACACAAATAAAAAAAGAAAGCAGTGATTTCTAAATGTACTTTGACTTGTATTTCATTGCAGACAATGTGAACACAAAATATTTCATGTTTTGTCTGGTCAACTTAATTTCATTTGTAAATATACATCCTTTCCTGTCATTCAGACCTGCAACACATTCCAAAAAAGGTTGGGACAGGAGCAATTTAGGGCTAGTAATCAGGTAAATTGGTTAAATAATGATGTGATTTGAAACAGGTGATGTCAACAGGTGACTGTAATTATGATTTGGTACAAAAGCAGCATCCAAGAAAGGTCTAGTCCTTTAGGAGCAAAGATGGGCCGAGGATCGCCAGTTTGCCAACAAATACGTGAGAAAATTATTGAAATGTTTAAAAACAATGTTCCTCAAAGAAAGATAGGAAGACATTTGCTTATTTCACCTTCAACAGTGCATAACATAATTTAAAGATTCAACGAATGTTGAGGAATTTAAGTGCGTAAAGGACAAGGGCGCAAGCCTAAGCTGAACAACCGTGATCTCCGATCCCTCAGGCGGCACTGCATCAAGAATCGTCATTCATCTATAAGCGATATCATCACATGGGCTCAGGACTACTTTGGCAAACCTTTGTCAAGTACCACAATACGTAGTTACATCCACAAATGCCAGCTAAAACTGTACTTTGCCAAAAGGAAGCCCTATGTTAACAGTGTCCAGAAGCGCCGTCGACTTCTCTGGGCTCGGAGGCATCTGGGATGGACCATCACACAGTGGAAACGTGTACTGTGGTCAGATGAATCAGTATTTCAGGTATTTTTTGGGAGAAATGGACGCCGTGTGCTCCGGACCAAAGAAGAAAAGGATCATCCAGACTGTTACCAGCAACAAGTCCAAAAGCCAGAGTCTGTCATGGTATGGGGTTGTGTCAGTGCCCTTGGCAAAGGTAACTTGCACTTCTGTGATGGCACCATTAATGCTGAAAAGTACATAGAGATTTTGGAGCACAATATGCTGCCTTCAAGAAGACATCTTTTCCAGGGATGTCCATGCATATTTCAACAAGATAATGCAAAACCACATTCTGCACACATTACAAAGTCCTGGCTGCGGAGGAAGAGGATACGGGTACTTGACTGGCCTGCCTGCAGTCCTGACCTGTCTCCAACAGAGAATGTGTGGCGCATTTTGAAGCGCAAAATGCGACAACGAAGACCCCGTACTGTTGCCCACCTTAAGACTTGTTTGCAGCAAGAATGGGACAAAATTACACCTGAAACATTTTATCACTTGGTGTCTTCAGTCCCTAAACGTCTTTTAAGTGTTGTGAAAAGGAATGGCAACATTACAAAGTGGTAAATGCTTTACTGTTCCAACATTTTTTGAAATGTGTTGCAAGAACCAAAATAGGAATTTTATTTTTTTGAAACAAAAACAATAAAAATCATGAGGAACACATTAAATTATGTGCTGTTGTATTGTCTGCAATGAAGTACAAGTCAAAGTACATTTAGAAATCACTACTTTCTTTTTTTATTTGTGTTTTCCATACTGTCCCAACTTTTTCTGATTTGGGGTTGTACAATACACAGCTGGGCCTGCAGATGAAGGGATAAGCATTTTTGTTAGATGAGTGTAGAGGAAACACTTGGATGGGGGAGCTGTCAGAGAGACAAGCAGAAAAACGTTTCTCACCGCAACTAATGTGTATCACACTCAAAAAGGTGCTTGGGGAGTTTGCTGCATGTCAAATGAACAATCAAGTCCCAGTGAAGAATGACATATTTGAATGTGATATAAAACTATGCACTATCTTGGGAATTTGTTCATAAATTTATATAAACATGACCAAATGAGCAGTTTCATTTCAAACAAATAAATTCCTGGTATTCATTATTTATCAGGGATAAGTTGATTCTCCTTTTTTGTAAGTATAGGTACCATATAGGCGGTTTCTTAACAATTTTCAAGCCAGAAATCATTGTATCGAAGAAAGTTCATCATGTCAACAATGGCAAAAAACTCCTTTTAGACTAAAAACCTTCAAAGGCTCATTTAAAAAAAAGATTGTATTGTTCTAGGATACACTACCCTTAAATACGTTACCAGTTAACAAAAGTAAATGCACATTTAATTGTTTTTTTGCACTTAAAGTTAATTTCAGTAGTCGAATACTGGTGAAGCCTCACAGTTTCATTTACAGTATATCTCCCATTTTGAATTTTGAGCAGAAAATGATTGCTGACACAAAAGACAACTCATTATGGGACAGAATGAGGCCTAAAGCCTTTGCATGCAAATGAAGCAACATTTCTGATGCCCAAATCAATCTGTTTTGTGACACACAATTATTAATGTATTTCAGTTGGCAATCATTTTTCAAAGTGTTTCAAAATGAATCCCATCAATTCAACCTGCCATTTGTTGTAAATCAGGCTGAGGGAATGAACCAACTGGCTCTAATCCGAAAGTGAACATTACACTCTGGTGCGTAGGCAGGGGCAGTTCTACATTAACACCCCCCCCCCCCCCCCCCCCCCCCCCCCCCCCACACACACACACACACACGCACACACATTTTTCTTTTAATAACAACATAGGTGAAAGAGAAAATTATATTTCTCAATTGCACAAATCCTTCATTAGAACATTTGAAAAACACACTTAAGAGAATCCAGGTATTTAACTATTGCAATTACAACAGGAAACACACTTTTTAAGGTGCACAATCTCTACCTCCAAACTATAAAACTGTACAACTGTTTAACTAGTATTGATAAAGCTGTACCCGTCCTTGCGCTCCCCTGTCATGAGTTCTTGTTTGCCAATGCAGATAGAAAAGCTACAATTCTCGTTAAGAAAGTTTGCATGATGTGTAACGTTTATCTAGGCTACTAATGCAATAATACAGTAAAGCATGCCTACTTCTTTTATTGTTGTAGTGTTATCATCAGCAGTTTGTCCACCACTCAGTTTTATCAAGGGGCAAAGTGTTTTAAGGGGAGTTCTGCTTACCGCAGGTTGTAACCTCACTCTCTCATCTCTGTCCCTCTCCTCCTGAGTCTCCTCCTCACTGTGCCACTGCTGCCGACACCACCACCATCGGCCACGGGAACTGATGAAGGTCCTGCTACTGCCGAAAACATGTCTTTTCGCTTTTTTCTTTTATTTGAGCTGCTTGGGTAACTTTGTTTCATTTTCACTTTGTGTTTATCTTTCGCGCTGCGGTGCACTGTTATGGACTAGTCCATTTAATTGTGAAAGTAGGGGGTCGACCTCTCTCAGCAAGCAGGGCGCCTGCTGGGGGTGCTGATCTGTCAATTCCCCACACAGTGAAATGATCGATAACAGAAAAACGCTTCGCGCCGCAGAGGATTTTTTTTTTTTTAAGTTCTCGTGCCGCCCCCCATGTGACATGAAAAAATGCTGCCCCGGGCGGCTGCCCAATTCACCCGTGCCAAAAACCACCACTGTGGGTAGGATCCTGGAAGTGTATGTTCTAGGGGTGGAACGGTACACAGAAGTCACAGTTCGGTTCATACCTCGTTTCAGACATCACGGTTTGGTTCGGTAAAATGGAGGGAAAAGCAAAACAAAAATGCAGAAGGCAATTTTTATTTATTTATTTTTTATTGTGCATGTCTCAGGCTGTATCATCTAGTGTAAATAAAATAAGATCAATATACAGCATTGTATATCTCTTATTTATGAAAGTGCAAATTACATAGAATAATAACAACAAAATACGTGGACGGGATGGCATGTTGTAACGAAGTTCAAGTACATAAAGCAAATACGAGTGAATACGGGCGCATTGAAGATGACATGTAAATTCCGATTGCTTCAGTGATTTTTTTGGCCCTATGTGTATGTGTATCTAAAGGCTGGTTAAGCACTGTAGGGAGGAGAAGTTGGACAGTATTTTTTGTCTCTTTCCAGTGATTGGCACATCTGGGTGATGGTGTCGGATATGCGTTAGCATGTTAGATGTATGCTGAACTGCTGAACAACGGCGACACAGTCCTCGTCTTAACCACCACTCTCTCGCCTGTACTACTGTAACTGACCCGAAGACCGAAGTTTTCGAGGCGGGGCCTGCACCAGGCGGGAGGGCATGAGACGAGACGGCATGACACGGGAGGCTCCAGGCTGCAGCTATACAGTCTTGAAGTTTTCACAAACTTGCGATCTTAAGAGGCTGGCGGGGAACTCTTGTGGTTCGTCACCACTCACCATACTCGTTCTTTAGTGCTGCTATCTCTGAATCGCTCACTGGACTGTCGGCCTAACAAAAAACCATGTATTCTCCGTGTAAATTAATGTACCGAACCGAGACGCCCATACCGTTTCAGTTCAATATGAATACATGTACCGTTCCACCCCTAGTATGTTCTTCTGTAGCTCTGTTCCCGTGCTTTGCAGATTAAGGACTTGTTATAATAGCTGCCAATGCCAGTTAACTACTGTTTAACTTCAACGTGAATCAAGAAAAGTTTTTGGTTAAGGTCAAAACCACGCTTTGGTCAGTTTGGGTTTTTATTAGGGATTGGCAATTGGCAAGGTTTGAGGCTAGCGTAAGCCTCCAGGGAATATAATTTCTATGTATAAGTGAGGACAACAAGTGTGTGTTATGTCTTTTCTGTTTGCAAAAATGACAGAGAGAGAATGAGAGAGAGAGAGACAGAAGGTGAGAGCAGACAGAGCAGTTGTTTAACAATGATGCCGTTATTAATTCAGCAGCACAAGGTACACGGTGGAGAAATCAGCGTGTGATGGATGGAGATGATAGCCGGCTGGGTGAGGACAACCTTGTGAACCAAGGTCAAGATGTAACAGTGATTCAACAGGCTGGAATATCCACTTCAGCTTCTCAAGAACAGAAAGAGCACCACAGCGAGGCAGAAATTAACCACACATGCTGTTGAGTGTACAAAACACAGACACCATCAAATGTCCCCTGCCACGCGGTGGTTTGGCAACATTTTGTGTGTTTGGATGGGATATGTTTTTGTTGTGGTTTGGGTATTTTGGTGTGGACATTAAGTCATTTGCAGCCATATGGGTTGTTAGCTTTAGTGATAAACTGAGTTAGATGTCAATATTATATATATTTTTCCAGTCTTATTTCTTCATTGAAGTTTTCTGTAAAATAGTGTTAAAATCTTGTCTCGTCTCTTCTCACATTTTTACCTCTGCAAACATAAAATAATTAAAATCAAACATCTCTAAATTGTACAATGCTTTCCTGTATGTTTGGTCAACCTCTGATGCTCTCATCTCATTCTCAGTTTATAAATGTTCATTTCTAACCAGTGGCCCTCACTCCACCACTCAGCAGAAAATAGCGCACAAGAAACAGCGCAGAGTCAGGAGTCCTTGTCGTGGCAGCTGGAGTAATCTTTCAGGTTATGTGTCACTGCCTTTCACAGCCTATGGTCCTCCAGGGCCCCACCACTTGTTCTGAGCAATAAGCTAATTGATTGAAACATTCATCATCATCTACAGCCGCGTTCTCGTATGAAAGGTGCCCCCAGGGCAGCAAAGTCCTAGACTTTTGAGAACAGTGAAACACTAATAATGGAAGCGCCATTAGTGAGAGATGAGAGGTAGGAAAAAAAGACAGGAAAACTTAGCCTACAACAGCATGTATATACCTTTTCAACAGGAAATTAAGTCAAGATCATAGCTGATAATCTTTGGGCTGCATGCTTGGCTATGTTATGATTCATCTAGCTTCACCATGATTGGCGTGAGTCTGAGCTGTACGGTTTACTTAATCAAAGAAAATACAATGTTGGCTCTTGGCTTAATACGTGCGGCGACTGGTCTACAGTCAGAGTTTATAATAAAATAGTTTGCTATATATTATATTGTCCTTGACAGCAGTGTTGGCGTAGTCTGGTTGATTTTTTTCCATTGGGTGCAAGTTATTGTAATTCACTGTAATTTGATGCTGATATATGCAGTGCCTATTTGCAAAAACGACTGCTTTACAACAATATTGAAAAGGTATATTGTTTCTACTATTAAGTTTAGTTAGCTACACTGCAGCATGTTATTAAGTCCAAAATGTTATGAAATGCAAATACAGCTATGGTACTGTAACATTATTTCAACTTGAATAGAAATCAACTAAGGATGTCAGACTAGCATTATGTGTTTATTAACTAGCATTATGTGTTTATTAACAGATAATGCTATTCTGACATGATATGTGTTTGGGTGGGATTTTTCTTTAGCTCAGCTAGGGTTCTGTGAAATTCATTAGTGAGGTAAGAATCGTTTGCAAGTTACCAGTGGTTTCTGACACTGTTGGGTTATTGTATTTTTCTTGTCAACAGTCTGAGCCTCATTTTGTTTTGCCTTCCTCTTCGTGCCTGCTAAATCAGTCATCCATAGCATCTGCCTCCATCTGAGTTTGGGCTGGCTGCATGCTTGGCTGGGCAAACAGCAGCTTGAGAGGCAGGATGTGAGGGGAGGCCAGGGAGCTGGCTGGCTGGAACAACTGCATTTTGTCAAATTCAATTGCTGGAATTGTGGCACTCAAAACACTGCTAAGAAGCAGAAGAACAACAGTGGATGTGTGATGAAAGGACTTCATAGACGTTGGATAAATCCTGACAGAGTTGTGCATGCAAAACAGAATGTAGAGTCGACATGTAAGTGGAGGTGCAGTGTTGCTGCAAATGCTGTTATACAGAGCATCCGAGGATGGAATTGAAATGTGACTATGTCAATGATACACTTAAGTAAATAAACTGCTCCAACACCAAGTAAACCCACTGCTTTGTTTCCAATAAAACAAAGAAAATACTCCTAATGTGGATCTATAGCAGCCTGAAGTGATTGTCTTTTTTATTCAAATGGCCCCAAAGAAACCCATTAAACAAGTCACTGCACATGCAGAGGGAATACCTGCATGAGAAAAAAATACAGCAATAACACCAAATTAATCCCTGCTTGAAAATATGGGGCATCCCTCCCAAAGCATTGTTTTTATCACATTACCACACACACACACACACACACACACACACACACACACACACACACCCACACATACACAGCCCTACAAGACTTGATTACACTGTAGTTGTGTTTCTATTCCTAGCTGGAAAGACATCAGCCTCCCACATAACCTCTGATTTACCTGGTCGTGCACTTTAGGACCGGGAAGGTAGGTACTTAGCTGTAACAGATGCGAAGATGGCTTAATACAATTCCAAATTGCACAAGACTATTATGTGAGGGGATCTTGCTTAATTTATAAATTACGATACAAACTCTACAATACACATTCACAAGAGATAACAAGGTGGATACCTCTCACTATATTTGTTTGTTTATCGAGCAGATATGATGATAATGAGCAGTCCTGTATGATAAAGCTGTCATGCAACACAAGTCACATCCTGCAACATGCCATGACCACAACAACTTTCATCATTCAGCTGTAAGCAAGAACTTCTAACACACTCTGCACTGTAAGCACACAGAGATCATTATTTTGCAAACCCAGTTAAAATCTATACCACTAACAATGTATTTCTCTCCTTGTAGCCACCCTACACACACACGCACGCACGCACGCACACGCACACGCACACGCACACGCACACGCACACACACACACACACACACACACACACACACACACACACACGTTAAATGTCTCTGGCATTGACTGTCCACAGAAAGGTGGAAGTACTAAGAGAGTGATTAATTATTCAAAGAGGCTCACTGCAATCCACTACATCTCACATGCATTATGAAAGAGTCTGATCCCTTCAACATCTATCACTCTTAACAATGAGACTGAACTGGCAGGTGAGAAGCATTAACCAGAAGGCTAGCTGCTAGCTAGATAGCAGTACTCCGCAAATGAAAGGTTACTATGAAAACAGGCAGAAAATCTATAATATATATAATAAACGTGATTAAAAAAAATTTTTTAGGAAAGCATGCTGTCAATTGGCATAAATCATGGCATTATTGGTTGCTAGGCTAACTGCTGGCGTAAGTTTAAAAGCAAAACAAGGAAACTTGTACATGACTACTTGTATATGAGAGGGGTTGCCGACTCTGCAGGTTCCATCTGCATCATTTTCTGGTGCTCTCAACAAACAGCACATAGACAAAGTGAGCAACTAGCTAGTGAACATAGTGAACATTAAGCAACTAAGGAACCAGATGTTTCTCTCAGTGATTGGTGGAGATCAAAAACAGAGCTAAAAGAAAATGACTATTGGACTTACATCCGCCAGGTGACCACAAACACGAGTCCAAATGAATGATAATGTTGCTCAGGGGCATGCTGAATGTGTAAACAGGCAACTATTTGCTAACAAGTTCAACATATCAACTTAAAAGCGCTAAGAGTTTTATCATCTTGTCCAAGAGGCCACATGTTCCAGGGCCTTGAGACAGGCTATTTTTCATCAGTATGCAAATGGCCAGGCTATTTTCTCCTCTGCCAAGGCTGAGCATGTTTCCAACTCTCAATCTCCATCATTACTTAAACTTTAAGTTAAATATATTTATTGACCCTGTGAACAGACCCTTAAGATTTGGAGTCTTCATACTGTATCTCTGTTAGTTGTCTAAAACAATGCTGATCATCAGAATGAACGGTAAAAATACAAATTAAGTGCTGGTCCTATCTGTCCACTTAGTTTCACGCAAAGCTGTGCATTCAGTTTCAATAGACAGACACATCATACTTCATAACAACGTAGCCTTGATAGAGGTAATAACAGGGTGTAGGTGCGTTCAACAAAGCTTCAGGTGTGACCTAAACATATTTTTTCACTGCAACCTTGACACACTGACAAATCAAATTATAAGGATAAATACATTTTTGTCACAGTGTACCTATTGTATAGCATACTGTAATGGAAACACAAAAAGCAAGCAAAGTAACTGAAACTGTCACTTTTTGCAAAGCACTGATCTGCTTTGGAAACAAGTCAAACTAATTCCTTATGAACACCTTTCCTATCTTAAAGGAGATGTTAAAAGCGACATTTGTATGTACATCATTTTAAAAGATAGCCTGTAGTGTTTAGTTAAGTGGTAGAAGGTTGTTACAGAATCATTAAAAAGGAATCAGATTACCATCCATTTGTCAAAAGATGTACAGCTTTAGTGCTTTTCCGTTAAGTGCCTCGTGGAGATGTGACTAAATGTGTGTGTGCTCCAGTTGAGTTTTCCAGAGCAAATCAATCTTTCGTCTCATCCGCTTGTCCGGCACACTCACCTCCATAGTGGTAAGGTTGCATCGATGGGTTCCAGCAAACCAGCCTTCAGTGGAGCACTGGTCGATATCAACATCTTGCAGATTAATGTCCACTCGCACCACGCCCCTGCAAAACAGGAGGACACTATTAACCTGGCTGTTGAAGCATTAATAATGTCAGTGCAAAGTGAACCGCATTTTTACAGAAAATGGCCATGTTTCTTTTTCAAAGATTTGATTTGAGAAATAAATTTGATAAATGCTGATAAATAAATGATTTGGTGTCAATATTGTGGTAGAAAATTGAGGAGGATCGTGCCCCAAAGTATAAATACTACTAGAGATCGACCGATTCATTTATTTAATATATCTTTTATACATTATTTATACAATATGTTTTTACATTATACATTTTGAATTTAAGTATACAAGTGCAGATTGGTGAAGTGTTCAATAAATGTTTTTGTTGAGAAATTTTATGTATCTTAAGTAATTATTAGTGTTACATTTTATCTTTCAAATAGAGGTTTAAAAACAAGCACATATTGGCCAAATATCGGCCAAAATAAATCGTCAGCATTTATTGGCCATCGGCTGACCCTGATTTCTAAAGATCGCCATCGGCATCAGCCAGAGAAAAACCCATATCTGTCGACCTCTAATACTACTGATACAATGTATCTTGTTTTGAGTCAATAAGACATATACAAATTATAAATGGATCCAGCATTTCCTGGTCACATGAGCACTCTTCTTAGTGCTGCAGTATTGGCGTCTCTACTGCGCTGATCACCTCGCTAGTTCAGAGAATT
Source organism: Gymnocephalus cernua (assembly GCA_023631565.1). Classification (NCBI taxonomy): domain Eukaryota; kingdom Metazoa; phylum Chordata; class Actinopteri; order Perciformes; family Percidae; genus Gymnocephalus; species Gymnocephalus cernua. Next base: position 24,922,021 of record CM042446.1, read on the forward strand.
CACAAAATGAAACATTTATTATTTACCATTAAAAACCATCTTGTGTTTAAACATGCATATGATTAAGTAATTAACAAAGACGAGTCAAAAAGCCTCATATTTGGCAAATCATAAGGTGGTAATCAAAATATATTCAGAAGTAGCCTATTAATAATGCATTAACCTCATAAATTATGACACATTTATCTCCCATGACATGATCGCACATTAGCTGCTTTAAGCATTAAAAAGTACCAATATCTGATATGAGTGATCCTGGCCTGGTATTTTCACAAGTAGAAAAAATCCAAAACCAATGATACATCCTGAAAAACAAAAACTTATAACCAGTGACTTGCCAGACAGTTGAGAAAAAATGGATACAATCACCAAATCAACAATAATATGTCCTTTCTACAACTTACAGCATTGTGTCAGACTTGGAAAACATCTGTTCTGAACTACTCATGTACACAAATTTACAGTAAATGACTGATTTTATTTTTTTCAAAACCACACACAAAACTATATGCTGTAATGCAAATTCAGAAAAGAATATGTATTAATGAGTTACTGTAAAAACGTTAAAATAAATTTGCTTTGTGGGAAATTCGTCCACATCTTAATCTGAGCTAAATCTCAGTATGACAGGGAGCTATGATAAACTGCCAATAGGTCAATTAGCACAACAAAACACTCAGCAACGGTAGCTTGGAAAGCTAGGAATGATGAATGATATTTTATTTAGCCTACATGTCATGCCATTAAGTGGCCCATCCCACATGGAATTACATGACACCAATACAAAAGAAATGTTACGCACAGCTTCCGGTCCAATGTCCACCCACAAGTTAGCTAGGAGTTTTTGCTCTATTTCGGCCAGCTGAGCCAGGCAGGAACTTGTAACAGGGCTACTGAAGAGTTACACTTACTTAGCTGTGTAAAGCTCTATGAAGAGAAGGTCAGTGCCTGTGATTCTGATGGTCAGTCTCTCTGATTCTGACCATCTTTTCACTGGTGTGGCATATGTCTTTTCTATCTGACAGCTGCAGCACACAGGACAAACCAATAGCCAAATACAGTATACAAACAAGCAAGTATAAAGTAGATCACTGTTTTATTAATATAAGACTACACATTTCAGATATATGCAATTTAATAAGAACCCCTGAATTCTCTCTTGGCGACCTACAGCCCACGTACAGGCTTTCCCTCCTGGCAGATTTAAAAATGGAGCATCCCGAAGCTAAGTGTTGTTAGAAAATAAATACTGACTTTAAACTTTGTGAAGGACATGCTCCAGAGTTATAGCTCAGTTTGACAACTGTCATGACATGCACAACATTTTTAATAAAGAACACATATAAAAAACTATTGGATGTTTTTATTTTTTTCACAGAAATCACCAAATAAACACTTAGACAGTTTGATCAGTGAGGATAAAATACACAACTCTACTCCGAACCGAACACCTGAATCAGTGCTGTAATCTGTTTAATCAGGCAAACCCTGGAGCTGCTTCACTGACAATAAACCAGTCTGGTTGGGTTAACCCAGGGCTGGGTTAAAAAAAATTGATTCTCCAATTAAAATCAATCTTTGTTTGAGTGATCTGATATTGATTAATAAAATCCCGAAATCAATCTTTTAATATATGCCTTTTCACCATGGATGTGGTAAATTGACCCATTTTGGGGGGTCAATTCGTAATGTAAACATTGACCTGGTGCATTTTATATATATATATATATATATATATATATATATATATATATATATATATATATATATATATATATATATACATATAATATTTTATAACACCAGTATAATATTTGAGGGTTGCTTCTTGCTTGTACAATTTACAGCCTAAGTTATCTGAGGGTCTCTTTTACATCCAAGCAAAATTGGTATTGTAAGTGAAATGTCCCTAACCTAATTGATATCGAATCAAATCGAAAACAGGACCTTGTGAATCGGAATTGAATTGATTCAGGAAATCATTGGTGATACCCAGCCCTACCAGTGACACACTTTGTAACAGCTGCCGTGATGCTTGTTTGAGCATTGACATTCACATGGGTTTTATTTTGTTAGAGGATTAACAGATAGCAAAGAGAAGTAAAGTCACGACTAACTCCTTCCAATTTCTACCCTGAGCTATAGTAAGAAAGGATGTCACCTCTGTTTCAGGGTTGATTTCCTCTTTAGAGTAAGTGTGACATTTTCTACCAGTGATCATTGGCTAATAAGGCAGTTATTAGAATGCTATGATTTGTATTATTAACACATTTTGCCCATAGTGCCACTTTGTTAAAGAGCCCTTAAGCTAAGTTCCCACTAAAAGTCTCCAGTCCGCTACTATTCACACTGACGTTACACAACTTGCTGCTTGTTGTCTTCTTTTCACACTACCTGACTGACTGGCGGCAGGGGCTACACACTACTAGATCGTTCACTAGGAGGTATACCCGAGTCTAGTCTCCAGACTGTGTTTTTGTCAAAAAACACACACAAGTGATTTTTGGATGTCCACCAGAAAGAAGCGTTCCAAGTTGTCGATGGCTGATTTGCAGCGATAAAACAAAGAAGAAAAACAAAGATCAGACATTTTTTAACAGTTCACACATCGCGCTGGTCACGTGCATAAGAGTGCCAAGACAACACCAATTTGCCTACGATTTAGGAGTTCCAAAAACTTGCAGAGCGGAAAATCAGGGCTAAAGTCCTTGGGGCTAAAGACCATTAAGCAGGCAGTTGTTATGGCAATTGCCCGCTTTGTGGTCTCAGCAAAATATTAACAGAGGACAATATTACCTTTGTTATGTTCTTACATGATGAGCCCTCTTCACACATGACAAAATTAGAAAACTGTACCCATAAAATAAAGCGTTCATGTGCAGCAAGAACAGCACAAACTCAAATTTCATCAGTGGAAAAAGATGCAAAACTAAGTCACACTGGATCAATGATAAATGTATACATTTGTATCTAGAATATTTGATCTACGAGTTGGCATATGTAAATGCCAGAACAATATATGCCTGATGTTAGCAGGGACGAGGCATGTTAACCCCTTGTCCCATCTTCTGCTCAGTTTTTGGTTTACAAAGTAATGCCTTAGTCAAACCATCCTCTTGTGGTATCTTAGCTCAACATCACACAAAACAGAAAGTGGCAGATGATGATGTCAGTGTTGCTTTGATCACATTGGGGAAGAAAGAGTTCCAGTTTTTTGTAATTACAGAAGAGCTGAAAACTGTGACAAACCATTAAAAACTCACTACTAGAAGGTCTGGCAATGTGAGACTAGCTCATAGCTGATTTATTACAATGAGAGGACAATATTCTGTCTGTCCATCTAGCTTTCACTTCCTTAGGCATGCATGCACTTACACACACACACACACACACACACAAATACTGCTGGTATGGCATGTTCTCCAGGTGTATAGCAGCTGGTTCACTATAACCAGCTCCCACTGGACACCAGGCAACGAGTGCAACGCTCTCGTACTTCTGTTATTAATAACTGCTGCTCCCGTCCTGCCTTGGGGCAAACTGACCTCACTTTTTTCCCCACTGCACTGCTTGTTGTTTTGCTGAGAAATTACCTCTGTTTCAATTCTCCTGTATGTAATAAGAGTAGGAAAGAGTCCACTGAAACACACAAAGCACAATTACTGGATGTAGGATTCATCAAAATGTCTGTTTCACTGGCAGCTTAAGCATTAACATTTGTTTGGGTTTTGCTTGTAAAATTGAGAGTCTATACAAAGAATAAAAAAGCCTGTTCTTTCCTTTTTTTCTTCCACAATCTTCCACTTCTAACTCTCCAGGCTATAGCATCACAGCCAAAGTGGACATATGGCGTATAAAATAGTTTGTGAAAAAAAATAAAGTGTGGGGCTGGGTCCGAAAGGGAGATGGCAACTGAAAATGCGTTCAGGCAGCACAAAGACTGGGTTGTAATTTGAGAGTGGCAACAGGGAATGTGAAGTAGAAGCACCATAGTGGCCATGAAGATGATCACAGAGAGCAGGAGATAGTTGTGCCCCAGGAAACGGAGTGCTCTCTCCTTTCATCCCCCATTCTTTGTGGGTCTAAAGGCCAGGCCAGTAAAGAGAGAAGCATCTCACCAGCAGGGGCTGTGTGGTCTTTGTGACAGACCAGTCAGACTGTGCTAATGTTAGCCTTAGTTTCATGAAGTTGACTGTAGATGTATCTGAGTAATTGCTTGTGGGCTACAAAACGATATTCACTGAAACATTCTTGCAACGAAGGCCTCCATATGCCCTCTTTGTTACAAGTCAGTCTTTGATGTATTTGAGTACTGAATGTCAGTTCCTTACGCTTTGAGCTGTATATCTCTATCCAGGCCCAGAAAATGGTCTCTGAGATTGAATTGCACATTTAGTCATTCTGTACTGAACAGGAGGCTCTAATTAAGTCTGAATTTCAAATCATCGTAGCACAAGACATACTTTTGTCCTAGTTAATTTCATAGTAAACCCATAGCTCCCAGAGATGTGGTAAAACAAGTGCAGTGAATGGATTAAGACTAATACTAGATGAAGCACAAGTATCTATTCCATCCATCCATCCATCCATCGTCGTCCGCTTATCCGTGGTCGGGTCGCGGGGGGAGCAGCTCCAGCAGGGGACCCCAAACTTCCCTTTCCCGAGCCACATTAACCAGCTCTGACTGGGGGATCCCGAGGCGTTCCCAGGCCAGGTTGGAGATGTAATCCCTCCACCTAGTCCTGGGTCTTCTCCGAGGCCTCCTCCCAGCTGGACGTGCCTGGAACACCTCCCTAGGGAGGCGCCCAGGGGGCATCCTTACCAGATGCCCGAACCACCTCAACTGGCTCCTTTCGACGTGAAGGAGCAGCGGCTCTACTCCGAGCTCCTCACGGATGACTGAGCTTCTCACCCTATCTCTAAGGGAGACGCCAGCCACCCTCCTGAGGAAACCCATTTCGGCCGCTTGTACCCTGGATCTCGTTCTTTCGGTCATGACCCAACCTTCATGACCATAGGTGAGGGTAGGAACGAAAACTGACCGGTAGATCGAGAGCTTTGCCTTCCGGCTCAGCTCTCTTTTCGTCACAACGGTGCGATAAACTGAATGTAATACCGCCCACGCTGCGCCGATTCTCCGACCAATCTCCCGCTCCATTGTCCCCTCACTCGCGAACAAGACCCCAAGGTACTTAAACTCCTTCACTTGGGGTAAGGACTCATTCCCTACCTGGAGAAGGCACTCAATAGCTATTATTAGCTATCTCTAAGTGGAGACTGTAGTTTGATAACATGAGGCTGATAGGAGCAATGTTGTTAATCATTTTAAGTGCTTTCCATATGCATTTACGTAAAAACAAAATGTAATACTTAAACATTACATGGTCCAAAGTAGCATGGTTTACAGCTGTGCACATTCCTGCACAAAACTGTACAGCTCTTCCACTTAAAAGACAGATATAACATATTTTTTCATATTTTCTATTCTATATATATTTTAAATGCACTGTATTGTTATGCACCAAAACAGCAAGACAAATTCCTTGTATATGCAAACCTACATGGCAATAAAAGGTTTCTGATTCTGTAAATTATTAGCTAGCTAACAAGAGCTAATTAGCCCAAATTCCATTCTAGTACACAGGACATAATATAGTATACTGTTCTTGTTGTTACTAAGTTAACATACATTACCATTTTGTACTAAAAAAAGTCCTGGGAAATGTATTAAAAGGTCAGCTTGTTGAGTTTAACAGAGGGCTGGTCCTACTTTAGCTTAGAGGCTAAGCTAACCCTGAGCTGAGGCAGGTAGCTTGGTGTCTTACCAGTAGTTTGACAGAGGGCCGGTATTGTTCTCTGTGGGCTCAGTGGAGAGAGACTATTCCAAAACGGGTTAGCCTAGCCACCGCAAAAAGAGGAAGAATACACGTGTCGAATAACTGCAATGTTATCTATCTGTCTACTTAGCTGCTAGCTAGCCACTGGTGAGTTGACATTTTAGTAATCACCTGTGTTTGTTCAGGTGTGTGAACCTGTCACTTCACTGTGAGGACAAGTTAGGACTCCTGGCTAAGCTAAAGTTAGGCTAGCTGTTGATGTTAAACGGTTGGCAGTGTTGCCAAGTATATTTAGAGACTAGAGACTGTTTTATCTTATTAGCTTTTTAGTCTATTTTTTCATCAGTATAATTAGGCAAACTTATTATACAACTTTTAACATTTAGCCTAATGCAACATTATCTAGAACACTTATTTTATTTTATGACTTAATAAAATTAAGTCATAAAATAAAAGTGTTCTAGATAAAGTTGCATTAGGCTGAATGTTAAAAGTTTTCACTTACATGAACAGAAGTCCTTTATCACAGAGCTATGGCAGAATAATAATGAGAATATTATATATTATATAAGTGAATTTAGTTAGTAAAAAACTGATTTGGTTTTGAGAATCAACAGTTATTGATTATTGCCGGTGGAGCTAAGATTACTGGACTCTGGTGTCCTGTCAATTTTAATCATATTACTCATATGAGATTTATTGGAATATAGTATAACTTTTCATTGGTGGAAATTGTCCCAAACGGTACAAAAAGTAGCCCATATAATCACAAATTAAAAAATTTAATTTGACCCGACTAGTCTCACAACACTGACCGTAGGCTGGTTGCTTAATCGTTTTCAATTTCTACACATATTTAATATAGAAGACGTGACGTGTGTGTGTGTTGTGTGTTGTTTAAAGGAACTTTTGACAGAGCTGGGCTGAGAAATCCAAAGCAATGTAATGAGTTTTTCATTGAGTAATTACCTTTTTCATGTAACCTCCATACCAACATTAATTGGTCAACCTGTGAGTTCGGAATGCAACTGCCAATAAACTCCACAAACAGAAACCAAATGAGATAAAATACTTTGTCGCCTCCATCTGCATTTTATTAAATTTCTATTGCAGCTGTGAGTCCCTTTATTTAATTTCTGTCAATTGCATTGTTGGTCAATAATGGTCAACATCACACTCAAAATAACCAGATTAAAGTGGCTATATGTAACTTTTAAATGTTTCTGAAACTGTGTAATTTTCCATCTGATGATCATAAATGACCTGTAACAGCAAACAAGATTAATAGTGAAAAGACAGCTATTTGTATATAGTTTTTATTAATGCCTTTGCCCGGGTCCGATTTTTCCCGCAAAGTCACAAAATGATTTGCGCAGGTAGACGGCGCTACAGTAACACATTCTGACAGATCACAAATTTCTTTATAACGCCGGAAAAGCCTCTTTTATTATATCCAGCCAGATAAAGGGATGTCTTTATATAGGCTTAATTGTATTTTAATGTTATTTTAGAAGTTATCTGCTGTAGTTATGGCTGATCACAGAATAGAAGGTCGTAATTAAACGAAAAATAACTAAAAGCTAAAAAGGCGAAACCGTGTCACACTCGGTCGGGCTTTTAACAGATGGAGACAAGTACGGGATTGTAAATGATTAAAAACCAACCTTGAATTGGTATGTGATATATCTATTTCATTCATAAAATGACTTTAGATTGCACGATGTGGTTGTACGTCAGTAGCCAACATTAAATTACGCCCCCCTTCCCTTTAGTGCAGACGTTTTATTCCTTTAAGTCTGTGTTTGTTTTGGTCTACTGTTTTCTTTCTTTTGTCCCCCTGTACTTGTGTAAAGCGTCCTTTGGTTTCATGAAAGACGCTATATAAATTATATATATAAGTTATATATATAAGTTATTACTACGTTGGTTTCTACAACACACTCTTAATGCTTTGGCTCGTGACACAGTGACAGTGATACCCGGTTTGGCACATGATATATCCAAAGTAGGCTAAGTTACCGTATGCAACACTTGAAATGCAACGATGCATCTGCAACGTTTTCTCTTATTGTAAATGAATGATTTTCTGTCTAAGCAAAACATTCATTGCAACTATATGACCTCCCGGTAAAGCTAACTCCTAGACCTTTACGACAGCAACACAAACTCTACCGCTTTTGTCCAAAGGTGCCGCTTAAATCAACACAAAACTTGTATATATATATATTGTATATAAAAGTTACATATAGCCGCTTTAAGTATGTGCTCTAACTTTTTTTATGTCACTTTTGCAGTGTGAACACACTTTTCCAATCCTGCTTAGAATATATAGTATGGAATTGGGAAACAACTAAAACATCACATTTGTAATGTTACATCTTTTAAATGATGATTATTAGTGGAGATTTTTAATTTATTTCTGTGGTGGGTGCCATGTAAATAGCCATAACTGTAACATAATGTTAATATGATAATTCAGGGACATAAATACAAAATCATCTGCAAAGCTATTTTAAGACTTGAATATGTACACTGTTGGAGTATGTTCTCTATTTGCACAAGAAGGAAGAGCATCCGGATATTTCTTTTGAAGCGAGAGAAATAAGCTCTGAAGTCTCCAGTTACAAAGACTGTGTGCAGTTAAACCAAGAATAATAAAAAGGAGAGGTGAACATGGAAGACTGGCACACACTTAAACATGATCCTTTAGCATATCCATGTAGCCAGAAGCCTTGCACGCCTAGATGAGCTTGCATGTACATTTCTCCTGCCCCAGTGTCTTGACAAGAACGCATTGCTGTCCTTTTAGAAGGGCACAGTTCATGCATTATGTCATGGAACAATCACAATGCAAGAACTGTGCAGCCCTCTCAAGGAAAATGTCTCTTATGTGATGGAAATGCATTAAGCTGACAGGACGAGCAGAAGCTAATGTGAGTGTAGCCGCTGGGCAGGATGCTGCTGTCTACCAGCGTTTCAGTGCAACCTGGGTCAATTTATTGAGTTCTGTCGCTGGTAATCAAAAAAAGACACAGAGCCTGAGGCGAAGCAGCTGTCAGAGAAAGTGAATAAAGACTTATTTTTTTATTTTATTATTTTTTTTTTTTAGAGCTGGCACTTCTGGACTCTTGACACTCCTGACAGTTGTGAGGAGAGCGTTAGCTGATTGATAGTCTGACTGTAGTTGTTGACAAGCTACATCAGAATAAAACAGTTCTTGTCTGATTCTGAATAAAAACTAATGCATTATAATTAAAAAAACAGCACTTTATCCTTCATATTTCGACCATCATCATCCTGTAATGTCCTTAAAATTGGTACATGAATTTTACAATTCATGCGACAAGCAATATTCAACTAACCAACATTATTCTGAAACAGGAATCACAGACATTTCATATTAAAATGACATTCCCATTTTTCTCTAGTCTATATTTTGTATGTAAAATATATAATATATAGAAAGCTACAGAATGCGATAGGACAACATGAAACTGCTGCGAGACACACAAAACGATCAAAAGGACAAAGAAATATCCGCCAGATTGCAGCACTTTGTGTATATTCAGTTACACCCTAAAGCTGCAAAATGGTGGATATATTTAGACATCTACTGTAAAAGGATGAGATTTAACAGTACATTTCCTTTATTTTGCAGACACATTTTGTCTACTTCCAAAAAAAATGTAAAAGCCTGAAAGTTGCTTAATTCCTTTTCCAAATCTTTTCAAAGTTTTCCGACCCAACAAATCACTCTGCTGTCGCTTCTGTACTTCTGAGGCCTCCTCTATAATCTGTACTCCAGATTAGTAAATGATAAACCTACAGTAACAATATTACAGATTTATAATACTTTGAGAGGCAACAGAATTACATCACCATAATAGTATCAAAATCACTAAGATTATTCCCATAATTAGCAATATTATTAGGAATACAATATCTCTTTACAGCAAGCCACAAAGGCTGGTAGTTGGATTTTCTGTAACGTTGACATTTACTGGCTGAAGGCATCGTATTGACAGGCTGCCTTACTGAGCAGCGGAGTCCCAGTGACGTCAGCAGTGAGAGACGGAGCACCTTAGGGATCTTTAACCCCTGCTTGCTTCAGGTTGCAGTGGAAAGTCTACCAGGTTAGACTCATTCCAGGTGCACTTATGATTTCAACGTTTTTACATCTTTGTCAAGTAAGAAAGTTTCCTGCTCGGAAAAAAATAGCTCCACTATTTTTCCTCTTTTATTTTCTCCTGATCTCTTTCATCTCACCTTATATTCTTGAAAGTTGATTGACGGATTTTATCATGTTTATCCCCGGGAATTTTGGGGTTTCCTTCCTATTTGTTTCTGGATGGTGTCCATCTAAGCAGATGCTGCTGGCTCCTCCTGGAGCTTGAGGCCTCCCACTCTGTCAGACGGCTGGGCGTCCCACAGCACTCAAGCTGTCCACACTTTAGCTGCTTGTACAGAAAAATGGGGCACTAAGCCAAGCGTAAATGAAGAAGATCCTGCCATCTAATTAGAACCTATTTGGCCTTTGAAGAAATGTGTTGAAAAAATATATATTTCTTTACAGTATGGTTTTACGATAGTTTAGATAGTTTCCAACTAGTTTGCCTGCTTATATGCTGCTACTGCTGATGCTACTGTTGCTGCTACTGCTGTTGCTGCTTGAGCTTCAGCCTTTAAGCAATTTAGGTCTGTGTTGTGAAAGGTGAGACACACACACACAGTTACACACTGCATGCTTAAAAACAGCCAGTCCTCTCTGTGTGGTCCAAGCTGCCTCCCCTGTGCCACAAGTGCAGCAGAAGAGACTCATGGAAGAGAAGAGATGAAGTGTGAGAGGTGCGATTTCTTACACCTTCACAGAAACAACAGGTCGATCTATCACAAACATATGTCCAAACACTCCTGCTCTAACAAGTCATATTAGTTGTTTAGCACCTGTGTGTTCAACAAAGAAACGGGAGAAAAAAACAGCCTCAAATCTGTATTTATCACCATATGCCACATGCATTAAAAACAAGTCACCTTGCTTCTTGCTACATCATCACACTAAACAGGAAATGACTAAAGCATTAAAAGGCCGGAATCAAGATGGCCCATGCCGGGTTGTTGTTCTACATCTTTCATTATTAATTCATTGTTGTATTGATTGTGTATTCATCTGGAGGGGAAGTGGAGGAGAGCTCATGTCTGAGGCAGCTATATTATCCCCTCCTCTCCTGTTTCTTATCTGGCAGGGTGCTGAGGCACAGGGAGGATGCAGGATGAGCCGCCTGCTACTTTGATATGAGGGTCTGAAAGATGGTTGTTGAGAAACAAACTAAAGGAGGGATGATGCACGGCAAAAATGACGATGAGGAGGTGAAAGAGATGTTTTGTGTGGCCTGAAATATTCCACTTTTAACTCTTAGACAGTATTATGAATTGCCTGACTGACGAAACATAATTGAGTGAGCATCATTTGAATTGCAAAGCCAAACATCAAGCTGTGAGGTTTTCAAGGCATTTTGTGAGGGATAAGTCAACACAACTGCAACAGCTCAACTCTACTCTGATGAATGATGATAAAAAGAACAGCACGTTGTTGTTAATTTTGTAAAGAATTGACAGAAATAAATGGCGTCGTCAGATATGAAGGCATTTTTGCTTATTTGCTGTACTGCAGAGACTTAGCTAAGAAATCAATACCACTCTAATATCTGTAGGCTACACTAAATACAGTCAGCAGACGCTTAGCTTAGCTTAGCATAAAGACTGGAAACAGTTTTGATTTTTACAAAAAACAAATTAAATAGAGAAGCTGTGGTTGTACGGGAGATTATGTGACAGATGATTCATATTGATTTCTATGAGCAGTGACTCCCTAGACTCCTGAACCCAAGTCCTAGAGCCAAGCTAGCTGTTTCCACCCTGCTTCCTATGTCCAATTACCCAAGGCTGCTTACCGCATTATTATGGATCCCACGTAACTTCTACGCAAGACCCGCCCTACGAAGCAGCTCGATTGGCTGGGGTTAGGCATTGACTTTGAGTGGTTAAGGTTAGGATAGCTGATTGGTCAGGGGATAGGACCTGAACAAATCAGGTTACGTTACCTTGCGTAAGCATGGACGCCTGGCCAATAGTAGTGTGTGAGTGCTTTTGAAGGGCGGGTCTTGCCTAGAAGTGGCGTGGGTTCCATAATAACGCCTGCTTACCCAATCATGTTGCCATCAAGCATAAACCCAAACTTAAACCAAGCTAATATTAATGTTGTGATCATATTGTTGGTACTATTGTTGTGGTGTTTTAATGTTGTGAAATTGTATTGTTGTTGTGGTGTTGTCTTCATGTTGTGGTTCTTGCTGTCAAAGTGGTGTTTTTGTGTTGTGGGTGAGTTTTAATACTGTGAAATTTGATTGTTGTCCTTTACTGCTGTGTTAGGTTTCCCTTTTGACAGAGATGTTATTCTCTGTTTCCTGCCCAGGGACTCCAGATGAAAATGAGCTTATAGCTAACTCTGGTACTGCTAAGGAGATGGGCATTGTCCCTGTCAAATAAATAAGTAAATATGTATTAGGACCTTAGGAACTACAATTTTGGACAGCATATCCCATGTGTACTTGTGTGAAAAAGGAGAGGTGTGCACTATTTAATGTCATTATAAGTCAAACATTTACCCTGATGAAGGTCTTGTGACTGAAAGTTTGGCTTTATTATTCAACTTGAATAGTTCACATATTAATTTTCTTGTTGAGAGTTAGAAGAGAAGATTGATTCCGCTTTCATTTCTGTGCACTAAATATGAAACTACAGCTAGCAGCTTGGTGTCAAATGCATTCTGTTAAATACTTGCTTGGTCTTAAGTGTGCCGACTAATATGTCTACAAGCAATCCATAAGCCATAAGCAGCCTCAACTGCATTAGTTACAGTAAGGTTACAAGGAGTGATGATAAAGTGTGATAATGTGGAAATGTGCTTATTTTGATTGGTGCTGCTCTTAACGTTTCCCCCATGTAAGGAAAACAAATTCATAAATGGATGGTTGCTCTCCTGCTCCTTGAAGCACAACAAGATGTTTCTTTTAGTGCCGCTGTACAGACCACTCTCCAGGGACAATAAACAATACCAAACGCCCACTTATGTCACACCTTCAGTCTAATGGAAAGAAATAGACAACAAAACGGCTCCTTCGGCCATGGAAGGAAAGCTTCTCTGACACAGGAAGAGAAAAAAAACTGCAACTATCCAATTGAATTTGAAAGAATTTGGCTTCACAAATAAACTACAGTTCTGACTGTTCATCAGTTGAGTGTTCCTATCAGATTACTTCAGTAAGAGACAAAGTGTGTGAAGCGGCTCGGAGAGGCTTTAGTCTGGGATAACACCAGGTAGCTGATAGCCTATTACAGTATAATCACTGCAGGTTTTGACTCATTTGCAATCCGTGCCTGCCTGTGAGCGACTCAAGCGCATCAATTAAAGATTCATTGTAGGCAGTACACACACAACTAGTGATCTGGATTAAATATTCATTAGGAAGATGTTGGTCAGGATCATATGAAGCCTTAACACTTGACTATTCCAGTGAATATCAGGACTAGTGGCATAAACATGGCACATTACACAAGCAGGCTGCAGGACAGGGGATTGTATAAAAACATCAAACATATTTCAGCATTTCTTCATTTGTTGATGCCAGCTGCTTTATTTTTTATTTTTTAAATCTCTCAACTCAGGAAGGTTCTGACTCAGTGCAGACTTAGCAGCCTCCCCCAAAATAAAGGGCATGCAACATTTCCTGAGTAGTAAAGCATGCAGCCGAGGGAGTTTTTGAAAAATGAATTAGGGCCTGTAGCCAGAGGTTTCCACCACTGCTACATCTAGGGTTATTTTTAGCATCACACTGCCTTGTCAGACTGTGGGAGAGAAGAAAACCCCCCTTGGTATAACAGGGGGAGGCCGGTGGGAAGCTATGGTGTGTTTGGGGAGGAAAGAGAGGCAGGTATACCCAGGTATTTGTTGGCATAAATATTTCTCACACAAATCTGTAATTTTATAATACAAGTAAAACAAGAATGAAATTAACACTTTTAATGACAAGAAAGGCAAAAGTGATGTTTTGCTGAAACGTGTTGTTGTATATGTCTACAAACATCTCTGCTCAGTTTTCAACCACCTGTGTGCCTACCTGAATTCAGGAGCCAGGTTGGGCTTCAGGCCATAGAAAGCAGCCGATAAGGTCAAAAGCCAACGGGGAACAAAATTGCCATTCTCACACTCCAGGTAGGGCGCAGACCATTTCACATGCGTCTTGTCCGGGATAAAACTCTCTCCTCTTTTTAAAGAATTGTCAACTGATCTAAAATCTTGGCTCAGCACCTTCTTATGGAAACTGGGCTTCTTCCTGTCTTTGACATCGTGGTACCACTCTGTGTCTGCTGTGCGGTTGTGCAGATGGTGGTGGGCCATGCTGGAGAGGTCTTGGAGGACTATCTCTCCACCGGCCCTGGTGGCTTGGAGAAGCACCGAGGGCCCCGCCACGGACGAATCCGCGCTAAATGCGACGACCGCCCGGTGAATCTTGGCGTCTCCCTCCAGTATACTCCTGACTAAGGCATGGTACCACTCAATGTCTCGCCGGAGACTCTGCTCCCTGGACCTGTTGGCTTGCAAGAGCATGTTGAGGAAGTTTGTGGCGTGCAGCACCGTATCCAGCACGCTGCTCATGGAGTGATGCGGGGTGGCTCGTGACCTTCCGCGCCGAGAGGTGAGCTCGTACCTCCGCGAGCAGTTGGCGTGCTTTAAGGTGGTCGAGTCCCCCGTGTGAAGATAAGCCGTGACCACCCTGGGGAGATGCTCCTCTATTTTCTGCGGCATCTCCACCGTCTCCCCGGGAGGAAGCTGAGGCGCACGGAGATGCGCCAGCTGCCGACGGTGCGTCTGAGCGCCGTAAATCGACTCCTGTGCTCCGAGATCTTCCCCATGCGCTGACCATTCCGCGTATTCATGTATAGATCCGATCACAAATCCCACTTGCAGCAGCAACGACAGCCGCAAAACAGCCATCTCCCTCCAGAAAAGCGTCCACAGATGTTTGGGGGGGTTGCTACTCGGAATTACCGTGTCGTTGGGCGGGCGTGCTGTAAAAAAAAATAAAATAATCTGCCAAATTGCTCCGCTAAACCATCGCTTCACCACTTGTAGGATATTCTTGCAAGCTCCACGCCTCTGATCTTTAAATCAAAAAGAAACGGAGGGCGAAAACGTAAGGAAGCTCCTCGCAGTCCTCGCTAAATCCCCTCTTCTTCTTTACATATGCCTCATACAGCTTGTTGATGTTGAGTATATGCTTGCAGCTGTTTCCCCCCCCCTCTCTCCCTCTCTCTCTCTCTCCCTCTCTCTCTCTCTCTCTCTCTCTCTCTCCCTCTCACTGTAGATAAGACTGTCTTGGCTTTGCTGTGCGGCGGACGTTCTACCTCTGCGTGCATGCTACATAGACTGACTCAAACGAGGAAGAAGGGAGGGGTTAAGGGGGCAGTTTATTATTATATTTATATATTTTTTATGAGGCACCGAGTCAGGGAGCTTCTCACTTGGATGACAAATGCACTCCGCCCTCTTCCGTCCACAACAAGCATTGATAAGTAGACCTACCAAAGACACGAAGAGACACATCAGGAACCGAGCGCACTTAAAGCCCGTCTTCTTCATCATCTCATAGGGCTCCAGAAGCGCCATTGATCCGCGTATGGCCGCTTCTTCTGTCAATCACGGCGCAGTGTTTGGTGGAGCGGCGAGGGAGCTGTCCGGTGCTGAAACAGATGAAGTCAGCGTCGGCTGATTTTTCAAAATTAAGCACTTAATTTAGATCAGTTGATAGACATTTGTTTCAACTTAAGCATTCAGGAGTCGTTTTTTTATACTGTTAATCACTGTAAAATAAAGAAAGCTTAATTACTTCAACTTTAAGCCAATGAGAAGAGCCCAAAACACAGGAAGTACAGAAATATCGCATGTGACTAAAACTGTTATAACTTATGTAGAATATAAAGTGTTCATGTATGATCTCATTACTGTAGGAAACAAATTGAGAACATAAGTTCTAAGGGAAACTGTGATTCTACCGGATATGCTCTTGTGGCTGAATGGAACCAAATTCCTCCAGCCAGGTTCCAAAATCTAGTGAAAAGCTTTCCGGGACAGAGTGGAGGCTGCAAAAGCAACATAATTATACCCATGTGTTCGAGGTGAGATCTTAAACAATCACATGTAGGTGTAATGTTTGGGTGTCTATATATACTTTGGGCCATAGTGTACATGCAAGATCAAGTTTTACATTTTCTGTTTCGTCAAATACTATAAAACCAAAACAGTTCAGCAGCAAACTGTATATGTCCTTTGGGCTTCTCAGCCTAATACTGCACCCAGCAAACTATAACATACTAAAATATTCTTCTTTGTAATCCTCAACTATGGTACTGTGTGTTCTTTTTAGTCTTAGATACAACTGGGCAACCATTTCCCCAAACCTACAGGGCCTATTTGTAGGAATTCAGTCAAGCCTTCCCTTCAACCTATTTTCAATCAATAAACTATTACGCTAATTTATAGTTGAAGCAAGCTGTTGCTCCTTCATATCTTAGCCAAGCAAACTACACTGAAGGATCTGGTTTTATTAAGCAGCAAAAAGGTCAGATTGATTTCTTTACTTCGTAACCAATCAATCAGTCTCTCTCTTTCTTATTTGTTCAAGCTCCAAGGTTGTTCTCTTTCTCTGTTTGTCTCTCTCTCTCTCTCTCTTTCTCTCCTGGGTGTCATGTAGGGGCATGTCACGTCATGCTGTGTGGGCTAGAGGCATCTCATCCTGGAAGAAGGGTGAGGAAGACAGGCGTGACGGAGGGTGACAGAGCTGAGAGATGACCTGATGCAGGGGCCACCAGAGATGCTGGAAGTTGGAACCTGAAGACATCGTGGATTTCTTGACCAAACTACATACAGCTGCATGCAAGAGGCTGCTCTATTGTCCTATTTCAAATATTGATATCCGCAAGCAAACAACCTGAGATGGTTAATCCTGCAGCTGCCATCGATGCACCACTGTATAGAAAATAATTGGGAAAACTTGATCCTGTACAGCTGTATGGCCATTATGTTAAAACGGCTGTATGTTCTCACTGTGGATGAAAAATAGTATGAATCTACTTTTCTTTCTCTTTCCATTTTGATGTTGGTGCTACCAAAATGCTGCAGAGAGGGAAATGAAAGCAATACAATAAAATCGAAAAACATCAGTCATGGTGATGATGACAGTTACAAAGGTGGATATAGCACCTTTTTTGAAGGTGTGAACCATCTGCATGGGCAGTGGGTTCTTAATGTTGATGTGCTGCCACTTGAAAGCTTGATTGAGATGGATTATAGTACAGCTTAATTACATGCAGTTTGGAATAATATGACATTTGAAAAGTATGCCAACCTAAAGGGAATATGAGATTTTTTTGTACCAGATTTGATATGGTCATTGTGAAAGATCTGAGCTGGAAGGTTTTCAAAAGTCCTGTTGCTTCTATACCCGGATTACAGGAATTTCAGGGCAACAATTGCAGCAACACATTATTGATATTATTGATCATTGTGATAAGTGGACATGACATTTAGATTCATGAATGGTATAAGTTTAAATGACTTGTGTTTATGTAGCCTTAGAGGCAACCCAAAGCCATCACATAGCTTAGAGATTTAACCAGTAATTCACAACGGCATAAAGATTATCGGTAGGACATCTTAATTGTAAACCAACTGTAATCCTTTGACTTGGGTATTATATATAAAATTGGTAGTCATCTACACTACGGAAGCCCTTAGAGGCAAGTGAGACAAACAAATGTCTTCATTTGCTAAGACCTATCTAAAATGTTTTCTTTCCTGGGTTAAAAAAACAGGTGAACAAAAAAGGTTGTGCCAGGATAACCTTTCTAATTTCCTTATTTTTTTCATCTGTGTAACAGGTGAAAAAAAGAGTTTTGCCAGGTGAATTTTTTAGTTTTTTGTCAGGATATTTTTTCTAAGTTTTGGCCACAAGAGGCTGAAGTGCTCCAGCGCTGATTAAAATACATTGCTAGCCAAAAGAAAGACATGACAGTAATGTTACATAACTTGCTAACACACAATAATATGTATGTTGTGTTTAGAGTGCATGAAGTAGTGTGAACCTAAGCCTCTTGTGGTTGAAGGGAATATTACAACAACAAACACTTTCAAAATTATCCTGAACCAAAAAAGAAATCACCTGCCAAATTGATTTTTCATAATTCATACAGTAAACACCTGAGAGAAAACGCTTTAAATCAGACTTAGAAAATAGATCACCAGAATTTGTTTTTCTCACTTGCCTCTCAGGGCTTCCGTAGTCATTATTGTGACATTACAGTATTTCATTCCACCACCATGTGAAGAGAGCAAAAACACAAATTACTGGGCAATATATCTGTTAAGAAATACCAAGTCATCTACAATTTGATCAATTACACAATTGCTCTGCTGCCATGTAAGAAATGCCATTGTCCAATTGTCAGAAATTAAATTTACTTTTATTAGTCCATTAGAGAGTAGTTGAGAGTTTAGCAGCACATAAATGTGCTCCACTAATTATACAAGGCGCCCATTAAGAGAATTGTACTTTAATCAACACAGTAATGATAAGAATATGTTACTGGCCTTGCAGCATGGCATATAAATGTACCTTGTATTCATTCATTGCTAGAATGAGTGTTATTGGAACAGCTGGCTTTGGATTGTCAGCTTTATTGTCATGCATACAATGGCAAAATAGTGAACATCTCCAGTGAAATTTATGTTTATTGAAACCTGAAGTTTAATTAACTGCGATTACATTATAAAGCATTGAATACAAAAACAGCAAAACATTTACAAAATCACTGATAATCATCATCTTAAGCTCATTCATCAAGAAAAAGAAAACAAAATGAGTATAAAAATATGGGTGCCCAGATAGCTCAGTTGGTAGAGGGGGCGTCCATATATATATACATATATATATATATAGAGGTTTACTCCTCGACGCAGCGGCCCAGGTTCAACTCTGACCTGCGGCCCTTTGCTGCATGTCATTCCACCCTCTATCTCCCCTTTCATTTCTTCAGCTGTCTGGTCTAAAAAAGGCCTAAAAAAAAAAATATATATATATATATATATATATAAATAAATAACTTTCAAAATACAGTACACATTATGTTATTCATGCTCTAAGATAACTATTTTGGCAAAAGGCTTCACTGAATTAGAAAGGTTCTTTGTCATTCAATGGAAAAGTTTGCTTTAAGAAATTATTCACTTTTAAAGCCAATGTTGATTTTATTTATGGGATCTGAAGTAAATGTACACAATATGCCTGCCATCAGCACTGTATCTGTGGTCATAGTTTGCTGATTTTCAAACTCTTGTCTTTACTTTCGTCTTCATCTGATCTGCATGTACATAGTGTCAGAATTACTGGAATGAAAATGAGGCCGTGAAGCACGCCAGTAAACATGACAAGAAAGAAGATCTGAAAAAATGTTCTGAATGTGTGAAATTCAGACGTAGCTAACACAGACACCCCTAAAATGGTGGACAGGGCTCCTTGAAGGATGGGGTAGCCTAAGCTGGAGAGAGCATCCACAACCTTGTCATCCCGACTCGTTCTCTTGCTTGAGACAAAGGCGTAAGCCACGTGAGCTGAGCAATCCACTGTGAAGCCGATGCAGATGGAAAAAATGATCATGGATATTGAATCAAGACTGATGTCCCATAGCGCCATGAAACCAGTCACCCCCGCAGTCACTGAACCAATCGAACAAGTCACCCATAATGAGCAGAGGGGGTTTGGAATCAGCAGGAGAGAGACAACCAACATCACAGCTGTGATCACGCCAACGTTTTTAATCATACTTCTAACTACTACGGCGTGCTGGTCGTAGAAGATGAATATCGGGTTATAGACTAATAAAGATGCTGCACGGCATCTGCCAGCAGTGGTTTTAAGACCTGTAAACATGTCAATTTCCATGCTGGCATTGGCAATATCAACAGTCTGCATGAAGAACCGGGATGCATAGATGGCATCCCTAGTTAGGTTCAGATCTTGCTTGAAAAAAGGAAATAAATCAAAAAATGTTGTTAGATTTTTGAGAAAAACATCTTTATCATCAAGGTTTAAATGTGTTTCCTGTCCATATGACAAATAAGCGTCAAGCCAGGATGTATAGACACGCTCATCTACAAAGTGGAGCTTTTTAAAGTCCTCTATGCATCCCTGAAGTTGGTGTCTCTTGGTTTTATTCCAGTATTGGAATTCCTCACCTACTATAACCATCACAGATGGACCGTAATCAGAAAAATACTGACTATCCTTCAAATTGAATCTTGTAACGGGGGAGTTATCAGCTGCCAGATCATAGAGCTCAATCCCATGTTGTAGGCCTACCTGGAAACATCCATAAATACTTGTGGCTAAATATACCACATAAAGGAAGATTACAACTCCCTTGACACAGGGTTTGATCAAAAACGGGCCATAGTAATCCTTAAAAAAAATTATTGTTTTTTTTTTCTCTGCTCCAGTGTTCTTATCATAGTCGCCTCCCACACAGCAGATGTTATATATCTCAGAATGGTGACCAGGATTGTCTGATGGTATTTTCATGCAGGTCAGCCAGTGCCTGTTGCTGGCTTCTCGCCTCCCATTTAGAGCCAAGAAGGCTCCAAAGAAGGTGATTGTGTATACATAACAAAATATGATGGAGACGCTGGTGTACAGGCAGAACGACTGCACTGATGGGAAGTCGGAGATGACGCCTATGGAGAACTTGAAGACGTCGGTCAGGGTGGTGATGGTGATGGACATGATTGCTTCTTTGTAAGAGTGAGCCATCCGCTTCGGCACTGGGTCTTTTACTTTGGTGTGCTGCCAGTCGGACACCATTATGAACATGTTGTTGAGACCTATTCCTGGAAAAATTATTTTAGTCATGTAAAATGAATGACAGTTTAGAGGCCTTTGTTTGAGCATTTCCATTTGTGAGACTAAACATTTTACAAGATTTTTAATATCAAACATAAAATACTTATAAAACATGATGAACTGCAGTTTAATCTACCTTGAAATATATAAAGAGGTTCAAATCCTGCAAAAGATTTTTTACATTGTCACTTAGCTCGATGGTGTTTTAAGCCTCCAACGTCGCTTTCCAGGCAGCTAACCCTAACATTAACCCCAAACATTACCATTGCCGCGCTGCCTGGAAGGCAACGTTGGGGGCTTAAAACACCAAACACCTGTCACTTACCATGTAAATGCAGTATTTTACTATTAAGGACAAGGGTGCTCTTTTCTTACCAAGTATCAGGAAAGGAGAGTTTGCTACTGTTATAACAAATGGCACTCCAATGTAAAGCAGCAAGCCAAAAGACGAGACAATAGCCAGACCCGTGGATAAGACGCCAAAAACGGCCACCCACACCTTGTTCCTCACATTGTCCAATCTGTGAAGGAGGAAGGCATAGATCAGATATTAGCTGCATAATGCAGCTAATGAAGGTAACAATATACTGTATTATCTTGATAACTTCAACCTGAGCAGCCTCGGAATAATCCTGTTTATTGTTAGATATTTGTAGCAAGAAGTTACAAGCAGTTTTTTTGGTGTACAGTAAAAATAAATACAACCTCTGACAAATAACTACTTGCCCACCAGGTGGAGTATGCTACACTCAACAGC
Source organism: Gymnocephalus cernua (assembly GCA_023631565.1). NCBI lineage: Eukaryota > Metazoa > Chordata > Actinopteri > Perciformes > Percidae > Gymnocephalus > Gymnocephalus cernua. Next base: position 24,943,626 of record CM042446.1, read on the forward strand.
GATGCCACTATGTACTGCTACGCTCTGGCATAAACTTGTATCGCAATGCAGCAAGGTGAGCAGGGATTTAAAGCTATAGTGCGTAGTTTCTGTCTCCCCCATGAGGCATGTCCACATGATACAAGCCTTCCGTGATTGCGCACCACCCCCACCCCTCCTCCACGCAGTTGCTTGTAGCCAAGAAGGACACGGAGGATTAAAAAAACATGATGGACTCTTCACTAGAGGTAATTATTCTCACTTGATTTTCTGCGCGTGAAAGTCGCCGGACGACACCAGTTTCTGAACATAGCCATACTGAGAAATACAAAGAGAGTTTTGTTGTGCTGATAGTCTTTATTACCTCGTATCAACACATTTGGCAATGGCTTGAATGTAACGGACATTCATTAATATAAAAAAATTACGCACTAAAGCTTTAAACTGCTGCAGGAACTTTGTGGAGTTTCTGACTGCTACTAGCGCTATGCTATGGAGCATTTCATGTGTGGGTTCCCGTTTTGTTAGTTCTCACAGTTGATACAATACACAGTCCTGCCACTGTCTCACTATTACACTGATCTATTAGGTGATAGCAACACAAAAAGAAATGCAGCAATGTCCCAGCGAAGGCAGGGAAGAAGAAGACTGCTAGCTAGCAAACAGATGTAAACCAAGCAGGTTTCAAACAGAAACTTTGTTTATTTACAGGAAACCTCCCCCGGCACCTTTAAGTTGCTCTTTAAAGCGGGACTACGCAACATCTCCTAAATAGCAGCCACTGTGGACACAAGTGACAAATACAGGATGATGGTAAATGCTAAAGCCAGCAGTAGCAAGCAAAGAAGAGTCATAGAGTCAACAAACTGAATCAGCTTGAATCATGTTGAACTGTAAATTACAAAGCAATATCTATCTAAAGTTTGCTAACGTTAGCTAGAGCCACCATAAGCTACTGGTCATACCAGACCAAGTAACAACTCCTGAGTGTGTTGAACTGAGAGAGGGTGCATTTGTTTGCTTATGAATTCAACCTTTCATTTGTAAGAGAATGAATGTGCCATTTCTTCTTTCTAAAGTCACAGTCTCACTTTAAAACCCACCATCACATTTTTATAATAGCAATAATGAAGTTTAGTAGTGTAATAAAAACAGTATGTCATGCCTCATGTTCAGTCATATTTTTTGTCTCTGTGGTTTATGATGTTTTTTTTTTTATGGACTGTACGAAATGATCAGGTATTTCTATTATTTTGTCCACACTGTAATCACAATCCAAACTACATCTTATAGAATCTAAAATATAAACTAAAACCTTTAAATCTAAACTCAAAATAACTCAAAACTCATACGTAAACTAAATTTAAACTACATGTAACCTACATGTGGCTGTGCTGTATCAGTCAATTGGATAAACAACAGCTCTCTGTGTCCCAGACTTGGCCCGCAGTCAGGAAATCGCTCACTGCGTGACAGTGACTGATCACTTCTTACCTCAGGCAGGATACCACCGAGAGAGTGATAGCACAGGCATAAGTGATGAGGAATAAAGGGATGCCATCTGTGGTGTGACTGTCAATCTCATCCTGCCTGGATTTGGAGGTGTAGTAAGACACCTACAATAGAGCCCAGAGAGAGACGTCAACATGAAGTCAGAAAACAGTGTTTACACATGGATGTCTCAGCAGAAATACAACCAGTGTGACTGTTTATGAACAACATGATCTGAAAAGGAAGTGTAAAGATACATTTGAAGCAGACAGGCTGTAACTAAAATGCATCTATGTGCTTATTTATTGCACATTAACAGTACTTATTTTAGATCAACATCTAGAGCTATGAGACCAAATCCACTTTTATTTTGTCCATTTTGTGGTGCTAAATGTATTCAAGGGGTTATTTTTTAACGATGTGTTGCCTTAAAATGTTTCATCTACTTCTCTGAGTGCCATACTACAATTACCAGAGTGACTTCCAAACCCCTTAACGTATTGTATTTGGCTGTAAAGACATCTTGCCCTCTTGACTTAAGCATTTTACAAATAAACACAAATTGCCTCTGGCAGGCTTTTTAAAAAAAACTTTATATCTTCAAATCTACCTAAAATAAAATGTAAATGAGTATTTCTCCACAAGAGGGCTTTAAAAGCCTTTAACGAGGTAATTTCCCCAGTGTGGGATCAATAAAGTCTATCTTATCTCATCTTATCTTTACAATCAGTCAGACAATCAGTTAGGAAGATACAGTTTGCAGAATATAAGTGGGACAGTTAGATGGATAAAGAATGTGAAAAAAGGGAATAATCTGAAAGATTTACACAAACTTTGTTGGGGGAATTTGGACTTGTGAGTCAGTCCTGGTTGTAGGTTTTACATTGGGGTGCAGCGAGCAGAAGCCATAAAACAGAGCTGTCAGTTGTAAACGGCTATTTAACCATATTGTTTCTGCATTGTATTGCGGTCTGGTGAGGCTAACAGCTGGTATTCTTCCACTATGATATTTTTGGACTTTTTACCTCCCTGTCTAGAGAGAAGCGTTTGATGTAAAAACTAAAATCTTCACATAATGATAGTCACAACAAAATTGTTCAAAAAAATGCAATGTTCCTCTCATGTGTGGTCTTTGTCTCACTGAAAAGCTGTAACGTGCTCACATGGTGCGCTGTCAAAGCATCATGGGAGCTGTAGTTTTTCAGCACTGATTGTCAGTGCATCTTAGTTAAAACAAAGAGAGGCTCAAATGTGACCCCACAATACAGTAGAAGAGTATGTGAGAAAAAAAACAATGCCAGTAGCAAATGATACGTACGTCAATGGGTTTGCAGTCCATCTCATCTGATAAGAGTTTTTGAAATCCTCTCAGCCATAATTTTGAGGCGTCCTTGTTATCTAAGTAGTAGATGAGTTTAACAGCCTGAGCACTTATGACTGAGCTGTTGACATCTGTGATAACCCCGCCGAGCACAGAGCCAAGAAACACGGAACTGGATCTGTGCCTGTGTACGGGGAAGATGATGCTGGTTGCATTAGCGCTAATAATTTCCAGGAGGATGTTTGAGACACATTCTCCATTGGCTTTTGCACACAACTCACTGAATCCCAGGCTCCCATTGTGCACAGTGATATTAAGGATCTTATTGTTGAGCCTGAGGATTTCCGCAAATGCAGGATTTGTAAGTATATTTGAGCTGTTGGTCGATACAGCAATGAGAGATGCAAAGTTGCCGTTGTCGTACAACCTGTCCTCTGAAAACATGGAGTCGTTGTAGGGGAAGTTTTCCCTGACAAAAGCTCTCGTTGCCTTCGAGGGTCCTTTCCTGGGTGTGAACTGCCGCTCAAAGTCATTGTCCTCCCTGTCTTTGAGAAAAGTGAAGCCTCCGCCAAGCGCCGCTGAGAGTATGAGAGGAATCACAAAAAAATAAAATGGACAGGAGCCTACAAGTGATCCAAGTTTTTCAAAAAGGCCTGACAGAGGCTTTGCCAGGCAGTCTGTGCGTCTGCAGCCCATCTTCAGATTTGCAGGACAATTAGCACATGTGGAGGATTTGCATCCTTTTAAAGGCCCTGCAGATCACAGCACTCCTTACATACATGTTCTGGGAAGGTCGGAGGAGGTCTCTTTGGCTAATAAAGGCTTGATCATTACTCTTTTACCAGGAAAGAAAAAAAACAGGAAAAAGTATTTGGTGTTGCTCATAATCTTCTTCTTCGTGGCCATAAAATGATACAAGAGCCCTTCAAAGACAATTCAACTCTTCTTCAAACAGAGAAATGATACGAGTTCTCAGAAAAAAATGTGACTTTTTTAGAAAATCACTGACAAAGACGTCACATTTTATTACTTTAGTACACAAGTATTCACAGGTGTGTCATAAATAAGTAACTATATAACTAAATCAGAGTTGTCTTGACAACAACACACAATATGTGTGAATACTGACATCAAAACAAGGTGATAAAAATATATAGAATCTTATTGCACCGGTTCGTTGCCTATGTTTGGGATTAAAGTTCAACTAGGGTGAATTGTAAATGGCAGTAACTGTGCAGCCAGACAGTCAATTTAAAAATGTTTTTAATCAAGCCCTTCACAATAAACTGGATCTTTCTAGAATTAGGAATTATAGGAATACTACACAGACTCGATTGCTAGATCCAGACACGCCGCTTTTGTAAGGAATTTGTTCATTCAAATAGGCCTACGTGGTTGATACTATAGAACGCATTGCTCGCCATACATCTACTCAAAATGTACATTAACCAGAATGCAGCATTGCAAATATATTATTATATGTTATTATATTTTGTGTCTGTAATCCCTGTTTCCATTGCAAATGGATATTGTTGGATATTGTTGTAAATGAATCTGAATTTTCCTCTAAATAAATAATAATCATAATAATCGTCATGATAATAATGCATTGCATTTATATAGTCTGCCAAGATATGTAACCCCCTCCATAAGATTATAACTTATAACCTTGGTGAAGATGGAAAGGTTACTACTTTTCTAGCAAATGTTTAAGGGGAGATATCAATTCTCTCAAAACTGCATTGTCAACCTGTCTCAAAAGTGTATCCTCTCTCTATAATGCACAGATGTTAAGCTGGGAAAATCTGCGGTTGCCAGCTAGAAATGAGCAGCTGCATTTGTCTACCTATGATAGTACAAATCTTGAAAGGTAAATCTGCCACCGTTATCAATTTAGATTAGATTAGATTGAACTTTATTGTCATTGTGCAGTACAAGTACAAAGACAACGAAACGCAGTTTGCATCCAACCAGAAGTGTAAAAAGAGCAGAAAAGTGCAACGTGATATACAAGTTTAGACAGGACAAGACATATAGTGCAGTAGTGTACAGTTGGTGGTTTAGAGTAATATAAATGAAATATAAATATGTGCAGTGTATTAGCAGTTACCTTATAAGATCCGAATAAATATGGCTATGTAATATGAACAATGTATGAACAACATGTACAGATATGTGCAATGTCGCAGTAACATTATAATAGTAGTAAGAATAATATAGATATGTGCAGTGTGTTATTATAAGAAAAACAGAATAAATATGGATATTCAGTATGAACCATATAGACAGATATGTGCAGCTATGTGCAGTGTGGTAACAGTAACATTATAAGAGTAGTAAGAATAAGTGTATGTGCAGGATGAATAGTATGAAGAGCAGTAGAATATGGCTGTGTATAAGTGTAGTTACAGTATGTGCATTTGTAAATAAATGGCACTATGGGTAGGATAGGGGGGTTGGGGGCTTAGTTGGTTGGTTGTCACCGGGATGCAGAGCTAGAGTTCAGTAGGGTGACAGCAGCAGGAAAGAAGCTTCCTCTGAACCTGCTGGTTCGGGTGCGGAGAGACCTGAGACACCTCCCGGAGGGGAGTGGGGTGAACAGTCTGTGGTTGGTATGCAATGTAAACTGCATATGTGCCGTACAAGAACAGAAAGCTTGACAGGTGTAGCGATAAGAAGTTTCAGGCTAATCAATCAATCACAGGAATATCTTGAGAACTTGGGAACAGCTGGTCTACATGTACCAACCCTGGCCTCAACACAGGGCCCAAAATAGTCAGTTTCACACCTTTCGAGGCAGTCGGCCTTCCCTGGCAGTTAACCCCTGCCAGTCAGCTGTCAGTCTGAGCCCTGCCGAATCCTCAGAAACAAGGCTCATATCTCATTTCACACAGATCCATCTCGGGGTCATTGATTTCTCATTCTGCCAGTGAGAAATGGATTCTCTTTCCTTCATCACAGAGAGGAGAAGATCCCGGCAGACGGTCGCCAGAAGCCTGATGGAGGCATCAGTTAAATGCAATCTGTTTCAGGACCTTCAGTTATTTTGTTCACCTTTAATTGAATAACTGCTTTTTGTCTGTGTGCTTATCAAAGACTGTTAACAGCAGATAGTACCCGATGGGTATTGTTCAGCCCAGAGTTTGCATCAAAATGCAAATGAGTTCAATCCACTAACAATCATCTTCTAGTGGCAAGCTCCCGTTGACAACCTTCATTAGCTCTCTTTTCTCTCATCCTCTACCTCACAGAGGTATGTTGGGGTGCAAATCAATGTCTTAGGTAATTAGTAGCAAAGCCTCGGGTGAACATGATGTTGAGATGTGTTGGCTGATTGTTTGGCTCTAGCTTTCAGAAAGAAGCAGAAAAATACCTCAGTATGCAATAATACTCAGTATGAAAGTCTAAATAAAGCAACTACAAACAAACACACATACTGTATAAAGACATACACACACACACACACACAAACACACACATATACACACACACACATACACACACACACACACACACACACACTGTTTTCATTGCGTCATATCAGATGACTTGTTGTGATGTAGAAGAACGTTCTAATGAAAGGTTATACAGTCACAAACCCTGTGTGCAGGATGTTCTACAGTTTCACATTCACCCGTGGTCAATATAGTTTGTGGGGCTTAAGGTCATACCAGCGCTCCTGGGGGGCGGGCGAGTTGCGGCAAGCGATCCTTCAGGCATACGTCATAAGCGTGTAAAAATATGAATCTTTCATCATTAAACTTGCTGGTACACAAGGTGTGGATTGAGTAGAGAATGCAGAGATGTTGTGCCAACTAATAAAATCATTAAAATGTCAAAACATTGTAATACAATAAATGTATTACAAATGCAATAAACAACCATGTATCTAATGACAATGCAAGAACTTAAGGTGCAACGCTGTGTCGTTTATTAAGAAGACTAATAATGCAATTACACAAATGATAAGTTATAATAGTTTATACCATCAGCTACAAATGTCATACCATGTGTGATGGTCTGTTTAATAGTTATTGTCATAAATATTATAACACATTACGTACAAATGCAAGTCAATCCATTTTAGAGAAGACTGGCTCAACAAATGTACATCCGGCCGTCTCTCACCCCTTCCACTATCTCCGCTATGGTTTGTCCAAGGGCACCGCCCAGGACGGTTTAAAGAAATACAAACAAGTCAGAGCATTTTTTCTCCTATCACAGAATAGGTTAGCGTTGTAGCCAGACCATACTCCTGCGCTGACACAGAGCTGTCGAGATAGGTCTGGAAATGCAAGACAAATTATAGACTAATGCATTACACTGTGGTATATTTAGCTTCACGTACAATGCACAATGTGTATGTTCAACCCTTTTGCATTATGACTTTATATACAGTAAGATAACATGCGAGCTGGACCAGGACATGATCCCTCACTGGCTTCCCACTTGAATGCTTCCAATTGTGTTTGTCAAAGCACGTTGGCCAAGGCCGAGGTGCTGCTGCCAAGGATTTAACTCAGGTCTTTGAAGTGGTCGCCGAGTGTTTTACCTCTATACTTCAGAACCAATGTTTGGTGCCAATATTTCATGCCAACGTTTATAAATGTGACGCCTTTTGGTGCCAAGACGAACAAAGATTTTCAGTTTCCCCTTGTGGGTTTTATTCTTGGCAGAAGAGGAAAATCCTCTGAAATAGAATTTATTCAAACCACCACGGGACAGAACAATTCCACTGAAACCAACGCTAATGACTCTCTTTAAGGACGCCGTGATACTCACTTTGTCAATAGAGACACTTGCAAAAGTAATTTTCATAACAGTAATTGTGAAATTAAAACAAGTTTAACCAACTTAGACCTTGGACTTAGGTTCTAAAACCTTGTCTGCACCCATGTACAATGAAATGCAAAGCAAATCTTTGGACATGCAATTTTTTAAAATGAACAGTAGTCACTTTTTTAGTGTTGAGGAATTTATGTGTATGTGTGGTGATGCTGTCATGAATTCCATTGTACTGAAATGTTTTTTCGGCCTTTGTCAACAAGACAACACAGATATATGTAGTTGGTGTACCTACAGTTTGTTAATATGTATATTTGGTTAAACTTTACTTGAAGATATCTAGATAAGAGTGACATGACACTGTCATGAACGTGTCATAAACATTATAAACAAGTCATAAACGTTTATGACATAACGCTTCTTTTAGTAAGTGTCATTCGGTTTTTGTCATGACAAGTTATGGTTATGGTTAGGGTTCATGTGTCATGACTGTGTCATGACAGTGTCATTTGTTTATGACAGTGTCATGTCACTCTTATGTAGATACCTTCAAGTAAAGTGTTACCGTATATTTTAAATAAATTAAGTTCTGCAACAATGATATTTAGACGATCTGTTTTAATATTCCTTTTTACACAGTGTAACCCCCAGAAGACCACATTTGTAGACCGAAGTAATGCCTGTGCCAAATACTGTTTATCAAAATCTCAATACTGCATTGTGGATTTTTAACAGAAAGAAAATAAACTATATTCAGGGATCTTTGGAGCATAGGCTCAAATCAACCCGCTTCACCAGATATTCTATGCAAACTGCTCCGATGCGTTCATTTCCTCCTCTCTCCTTTTCTATTCCCCTCCACTGTGAAAGAGCAGTTTCCATTATGCCACAGGTTCACATTAAGGAGATGGGAACAGGCTGGTACCTGCAATTATCCTTGCTCACCCAGCCGTGGGCCGCTAGGTGCCGAGCAACAGCTGGCTCTCTCTTTCCCTTCACCATTCTCTCACACACATACACACACACACACACACACACACACACACACACACACACACACACACATCTGCACACTACCCTCCTCCCTCTTCAGACACTTTCTCCACCCATTACTCGCATTCACCTGTCAAGCAGCTTGATTAATAAGGCCAATGCTCACAGTGAAGCAAACCACAGACACAGAGGGGAGGAAGCCAGAAAGAGCAAGCAGAATTGGTTCAAAGAAGCCTCTGGTATATGAGCATGTGCTATGCTTGTTCATTCATTCATATAAATAACAATGTGATCCATACTCCTGTATGCATGGAAATACCCTTAATAGTCAGAGGGGTAATTGTAAAATATTGCACTGATTCAAAAAAACTATTCGTTATTTATCGTGATGTCCCTGAGTACCTTTTTCCTCCTCTAACACCAGAGCTCCGGACTGTCAAGAGCAATGGATCACTTCAAACCACAGAGCTGCATTCTCCCGGTTGCTCAAATACCGGTAAGCTACTTTTACAGTTACAAATAAAGTGAAGAAAACACTTTTCCTCTCAGTTCTTGCAAAGACTCAAAGAGACAGTGGTCCAGATCAAAGGGCATGCAAGCAAGGTGCTTTGTCAAATCTGGCCTGACTTTCCATCTATTTTAACAACTGCAGCCATAAGCAATCCTGGAGATCTATGAAATGTATCTTCCGCTGCTGCTGAGGCAGCACCTGGATTTAAATGACTCGACTGATAGCCACAGAGACGGGAGTCATTTTTGGTCTCTCCGGTTATGGATGGTGTGATGTTGGGGGGGGGATATCCTCAGGCTCACTCTGCCCCTGCACTGTATTATAGGATGTTTCTTCTGACAGATGTCTGGCAAAGAGAAATGTCTTTCAGTTACAGAAATCTACCTAATACACCAAAGTCACAAGCTGAAATTTTTCCATATGATTTATGATTTAGGGTGTGCTAGAAGGCTTGCGAGTATGCCTCTTGACTTAAATCTGTAAATATTTCCCCTTGTGTTATTCTCAAGACAAAAGAAAACAGTTCTAACAATCTTATTAATGACTGCATGGTCCTGGATGTTAGCAGCTGAGAAGCACATGAAAGAGAGGACAAGAATGGTGTGGTTTGAAAAAATATCCCTGTCTACCTTCAGTAGGGTAGTTAATGAGTCAGTGGACACTGATTGGATGACTGTACCGGCTGCTTGAGCTTCACCCAGCAATTAGCGGACTGCGGAGATTAACTCATTAGCTGTATTTTAATGCCACTGAGAGATCTACCGTGCAGCTTCGATACCACTTCGGCTACCCTCACATCAGCAGAGACAAGTTGAAGTAATACAAAGAGGATGAGGTAAATAAAACATTTGTTTAATAATCCTTACAATGCAGACGTGTTCATCAAATACACAGCAGACCTTGACAGATATTGAGGAAATACACAGCAAATATGTTTCCACAGTACAACGCATGAGCATACACTTAACTTTAAGATGATTATCTCCCTGACAGCACATATTGATTTGACATCATTTTTTTACTTGTTTATTTTACCTCCTGACTTAGCCATAGTCATTAATTCCCCCTACAGCGATACCATACTGTTACTGCAATGCTTGCACCAGTGACTCCAGCAGCGGCCAAGAGGTAGACATCCCCATCTAGTGGTCCAGGGCTCTGGATAATTATGTAAAGACATGTTAGATAATCAATAGCCTCAATAGGCTTTAAATTATAACCTACATTTTTAACTTAATCCTGCATGCTCAGGCAGGATCTGGCCTTTTAAATTATGTCTTTAAAATCAATTTCATGACCATGCCTGTTTATAATTATTATAATTATTAATTATAATTTTTTATCAAACTTTGTTATTGATTTTTTTTCTGTTTAAATTTCTTTCTTTGTTTAGCAAGCTTTTTCATGTTTTCCTCTTATTTGTTAAATGTGCTTTAAAGTTACAAATACATTGAAAGAATAAAGAGTACATGATACAAACAGGACATGAGAAAAATATACTTTATTTTATAAATAATGAATTCTGATTTAAATTAACGTTAAGTTGAGGTGGACATTAAGAAAAGCTAAAATAATCCTACATAACTTTCAAGAAGGAGTCGTGTATCATGCTCTCCACCTCTTCTACCAACACGCTGTACTCAGCCTGACAAACGGTGTGTGCCCTCCTGCCACTGTTCTCCAGGCATTTCATCATGTCTCTGTGCATTTCAGGTCTGGATGCAGTCGATCCGAGCTTCTTCAGCTGCTCAAGGGGATCCTCAGGAACATTTTGGATTTGTAAGGCTTTGAACACAGCAGGAGCAAATTTCCCGTAGTGAGCAGTGGAACAAAGCACCACGGGGCACGAACCGTCCTGCAGCCTATCAGCCACCACTTTAGCAACAGCGGTGTGCGTGTCCATGAGGTAGCTTGTCTGTGTGTGAACGCTCTGGATGGCGGCCAAGCAGTCGTCTTCCGAGCACCAGCCGGCCATCACCTCCTGCTGCATCCGGCCAAGAAGAGGCTCAGGAATCTGAAAGTGCTGCTGTCTGTCTAAGCGTGTGAACAGCTCCTTGACAAGACGGCCGTCTCCGTTTGAGACGTGGTAGATAAACCTCTCAAGGTTGGAGGATTTCAGGATATCTATAGCCGTGGAGTGGGAGAGCATCAGAGGCCGTCCCCGGAGATCGTACTCGCCTGTGGTGATAAAGTCTGTGATGATGCGGTTGTGGTTGGATGCGCAGATTACTTTTCTTATCGGGATGCCCATTTGCTTGGCGTACACAGCTGACATGGCGTTGCCAAAGTTACCAGAAGGGATGCAAACATCAATGGGCTCACCGAACTTGATAACACCGTCTCTGATTAGATCCAGATAGGCGGAAGAATGGTAAACCACCTGCCAGAGGAGAAAAAAATTACCAAAACTGTGTTACACCTTTTAGGGTGTAACTGTGAAAACTGAAAGATTAATAATAATAATAATAATAATAATAATAATAATAATAATAATAATAATAATGTATACTTTATTAATCCCACAAGGGGAAATTACAATGTTTTCACTTTGTTGTTGTTATTACACACACTACACACAGGTCTGAATTACACACACATGCTCAGTACCTACACATGCACTAACGGAGAGATGTCAGAGTGAGGGACAGGCGCCCTGAGCAGTTGGGGGTTCGGTGCCTTGCTCAAGCAGTGCCCAGGAGGTGAACTGGCACCTCTCCAGCTACCAGTCCACCACCATACTTTGGTCCGTATGGGGACTTGAACTGGCACTAAACTATGTTAGCTTAGTTTTCTTTTGTTCATCTTTTTAGCTTTTTGTTGTTTGTTTTTCTCAAAAGAGTATGTTGTATAAGGCTTCTTGACATCTCCTGACACATTTCTTTGTTTTCATTATCTGGATTTTATGTAGTCTTATGTGTGTGCAAATAACTAAAACATAACATAAAACTAGTAATACCTGAGCTTTCCCTAGATATTAAGTCAGTGGCTGTGTCTCAAACCGCCTACTTGCACACTTCAAACAGTTTTAAGTATAGTGTAGATAACGCAAAAAGTCAGTGCACTGAAAGTGTCCAGATGACCCCCTAAAACGGTCAAAAAGTTCAGTGTGGAACGATGGACTCTACTCACACTAAATGGGCGCCATCTTGACTACAAAGCGAAGGGGAGGCTGATTGGACGAACGCGTCACGTGGGTCTGGCTGCTCCCGAATTTCAAAACCGACCATAATGGCGGCTCATTCGGAATACGATCTCGTATTTTACAAAAATAGTTCACCAAAACGTGTTTTTGAAAACATTTTAAGTGAGAAATAGGCCACACAGTGCTGAATCTGTCTGTTTTTTTGATCGACAAAGGTCAGTTTAAAAGATTTTCATCCGATTTTGAGAGGCGGCGAGCCGAGCGGCCGCTACTCATTTGCATACAGGAAAGCCCGTATTTTTGGCAGGCTGGAAAATTGCGTTCACATGTTGTGTTCGTCACGCTCATCCCGCTCGTCATTTCCGGTAAGTGTTTTAACTTAAGAGTTCCTTTTGGGACAATACTAACCATCAAAAGTGGGCACTACGGCAGTAAGTGGTCAGTGCACATTAGCAGTGTACTGACGTAGGTACACCGAATGAGACACAGCCAAAATGTCTTTTTCCATGGAGCCCTACTTGGTGATCAACCCACCTGTGGCAACAGCCTCGCCCAGTTGATGGAGTTGGCGGTGCTGAGGACTGTGCTGTACTCTACAGCGAGGTGCCCGGTCAGCCCACACTCTCCAAACATCCTCTTCATGGTTCTCTGACAGAAGTCAAAGTCTGACAGGACGCTGACCGCCCTGGCGTTGCCCTCCCTGTAGCTCGTCATCTGAAGCTTCTGAATCTCACTCACGCCTTCCTCTGGGAAAAACACCAGCACCCCGGTCCTGTGTATGTCAGTGCCACGGAGGCTGCTGAAGCCACTGAGCACTGCACTTCCTGTGTCCCCAGAGGTAGCTACAAGAACGAGGTAGTTGCACATCTGTGGGAGGCAGTAGGCGAAGAGCTGGGGCATCAGCTGCAAGGCAAGGTCTTTAAATGAGGCGGTGGGCCCATGGAAGAGCTCCTGAACATACTGATTGTGGATGAGATGTTTTACAGGTGCTACTGCTTCACTAGAAAAGTTAGACCCATATGCCTTGAATATCATTGTTCTGAGATCCAAAGCAGAGATATCCAATGGGTGTATGCACTTTTCAAGTAAAACTAATGCTCGTTCTGGGTATGACATGTCAGCTAGTCTCAACCATTCACGAGCACCGATGTTTGGGAAGCCATTTTTGGGAACATAGAGGCCTCCATTTGTGGCCAGACCCTCAACTACAACATCACTAAAGTATGTTTTCTGTTTGGACAATGCCACACTGTCACTCCTGGTTGACACATAGGTTTCTGCAGCGTGGTTCTGATATCTCTCCACAGCTTTCAGCACCTTCTCCGCTACTTCCTCCACCGTGTCCCCTCTTCCACACAGCACCCGCACGTCAAGCCATTTCTCATAAAACTGTTTCCTGTAACGCAGAATGTCCCACATGGATGCCTCTGCCTCCTGGCCCACTATCCTGTTTACCTTCATCCTGGCAAGTCTTTGTATGATGTCTTCACTTTCCACATCCAAGTAGAAGACCAGTCCGGACTCTTTGATGTGTTGCATTGCTGCAGCATGAAGAGGGTTAGAGCCTGTCAGGGAAACAACACACCCAGAGACAGAAAAGTTACACAAAGCCTGGCCTTCTTCCTCCAGGAAACACTCTCCGCCAACTGCTGCCAGCTTGGCAGCCACAGGCATCTTCCATGTCGTCTCCAAGACATCGTCATCAACGTCAATGACAGGTAGTCCTAGTCTGTGGGCCACTATCCTCCCCACTGTGGTCTTCCCTGCTCCAGGAGCACCCATGAGCAGGATGTTCTTGTCCCCCAGCAGGGAGGCTTTGGTGGAGAGCCATGATTTTGATGTTGGAAAGGGGCTCAGGTAGCATCTGACAGTTCTTAATGCATTCAGTAAACCCATTGAGGGGACAGCAAATAACAGCAGCCTGTTCTCCTGCAAAAAAAAAGTACATCATGTGATGCTATGCTGGCATGTGCAGTTACACTTTTAATACATTTGTATTATGTAGACTATCCACCAATTGTCTTTTTGACACAGAGCTGCAGCTGTAAGTGGCTGCTTTAACTTTGCACGTGTTTTGCAGCCAGAAGAGTAGCTATAGTTCAAAACAGTGACATTTATAATCTATGGTTTAATGAGCAAGACACTCACGTGAAGTGGTGCCTTTCCGTACTTCAAAGTCGATAACGTTAATGATTATTTTAGTAGAGTCCCTGGTAACTAAACGGTTTGTTTTAACTTAACAGGAAAAGCCCTATTCTGCACTACCACACGTCACAGTAGTCACAAACAACTATGGTCAGCCTGGAGGGACAAAATTGATGAATGTCGAAGGCTCACCGATATCCCGTTGCAAAAACAAAGAGTACACGTGCTTTCCACGTTTTATTTAATACGGTATGCAATATAACCACGGGGCTTACATATTGAACGATGTATAAGAAGGAATCCTTTCATCATCACCCCATCGCGGTATGGCTAAAACGAGTGACCTTAGTGCTACCAAAGCCCAACTACGGACATGGTGCTACATTCACATTATTCTCGGAACATTGTACTTCAGTGTTCCGAATTCTAAGAAATGCTAACCACCAAATACCAGTTGTTATGGAACTTGCTCTAAACCAAGAAACAGTCTGTTAACTTTACATATGGACTTCTCTGATACCTCTAATGTATCGCTTTACTAATGTCCTTAAATGCAACATTTGCTCCTCCAGTTGCCAAGCAACTAGCCGGCAGCGTGTTGTCAAACAAATCACACAAACATTTTTAGCGTTAGCTGACGTTAGCTCGTTAGCGTTAGGTGGACTTAATTACCGCATATTTAAAATCATTCGCCTGTTTGAAGTCCTTCAAAATGTCTAAAGTTGTGTACCCACCAGAAAGCGTCTACAATCTCATTCCAAAGGAAGAGGTTCATACTAAAAAACCGCAAAGGTAACGTTACTTTAAGAGCAGTAGCTATGTTGACATAATAATTAGCGATATGAGTATAACCTACCTAGCTAGCTAACGTTTTATGTTGCGTTTACGTATCTTATGTCACAATAACCTAATAGCCTTATCCAGCTAGCCAGCTGAGTTAGTTAGCTAGACCATAGTCTAGTCTAGACCATATATAGTCTAGCTAGACAACTAGGTAGCTAGCTAATTAAGGTTAGAACAAAGTGTGGTAAGGTTGCTAAAACAATAATTAGACAAAGGACGAATTTGGCAATAAATTGGCATCACATTTGACATCATCATCTGACAAACTACGTCAGAATTAGTGAAGCAAGTTAGTGTTATAATTAATTATATAATTAATCTAGGATTGGATGATGAATAATCTCAGGGAACTGCTTTTACTACTGCTGTTTATTGCTATCACTTCACATTGGTTTTACATAACTAACGTTACTTAAATCTATAACGTATTAACGTTGCTTGTATTTTTCCATTATTGCAGTATCTCGTTTGCACCTTGTGTTGGTTATTTCATTCTTTTGTTTTGCACCGGCACCAGGGAAACACAATTTCATTCCTCTATGTAACGTGACTGTACTGGACAGAACTATATAGATGGGTTAACAATAGTCTCAAAAGTCTCTTTTATCGGATCTCTTACATTTGATCTTATTTTAGAAATTTGTGTTTGTGGCATGTAAATAAAGGAAAGTAATTCCAATTATAACTTCAGTCTGTGATCATTTTCTCCAATCTGATGCATCTGAAGGTATATGTCCAAGTATCGGCCGGCAGTTGTTCTTGAGAAAAAGTCGACCAAGGATGCAATGAGGACGATGGGACCGGCAAAAGTAGAGGTGCCTTCCCCAGAGAAATACCTCAAGAAGCATTCAAAAGAGCCCAAATTTCCTGAAAGTGAGTTCTTCTATAGATTAATTGAACAATGTGTGTGTGCATCTTTGAACAGTGATTATTTAACTTCATATTTATATATTTATATGTTCTTTCAGAGACGCAGCGTTCGAATGAGGATCGTAACACATGCACTGTGAAGAAACCAGCCGTTCCTGCGAGAACTGACAACCCACCTATGGGCATTCAAACCAAGAGAGACTTTATAAAGACAGCTACAGCGGTGCCAATGAAACCTCAGCCTACCTGGGTGGACACCAGTAAGGGACACAAGCAGCTCCTTGAGAATTCAGGACTTGTACCCAAATACATCAAGAAAAAGGTGTTTTTTTCACCACAATATTCAACATTTATTTACCCTTGAGAGATCATTGAGGGGCGACCCTCATTTCCAATGACATCGAGTCAAATTACAAAGACAAAAACAAAACAACACAGAAAAGCGACACCATCCTAAGAAAAATAGTTAAGACAAAACTTTAAAACTTTCTGAATTGGAAAAATGACTTGACAAATAGATCAGGACACTGAGGATGCAAAAGAAAGTACAATTATGTAGAGCAATTACAAGTAAAAATGTGCAGGTTTAAGACCAGACTTCTAAATATTTTATAAAAATTCTACACACAACAAAAACAATTGTTGTGTGCAAATGCTAGCTACAACAGTCGGATACGTTTTGAAAAACGGAATATTACATGAGAAGCAGCACATAGGAAAACCTAAAGTAAATTCCCCTATTCATTGACAAAATAATCTTTTGGGACTTGGTTTAATATTTTGTTAGGTTCACTGTGAACATATTGTCTAAAGTTTCCATTACCTGTTTGCAGCACTACGGAGAAGTACCTGTGTACCTGCAGCAGCGCAACGAAGAAGAGCAAAGAGCTCAGGAGGAGTATAACAATTATGTGAAAGAACAGAGGGAGCAGGGAGCCATGAACCACCTGTCTGATGAGGATCGACAAGCCGTCCTGGAGGTACATGGCTGCACAATGGCAATTCTATTCCTAAAACAGCAGGAGATCATACAACTCGAGGGGTACAGGGAATTACTTTGATGATTTTACGTGACATTTTTTAGTAAAATACATGTATTCAGTCCTAATAAATGAGGATAAAATGGCCCACGTACGTCCATCCCAGCAGAATTAATACTATGCTGTATTTCTGAACTGCTGCTCCAGCAATATAGGAGCTCCATGATTACTCAAACACTTATGAACTGGCAATATTTCTCACACTTACCAACACTGGAGAATTAGCCCTTTGTCGTCCCAACATACATAGATCTTATTCTATTAAAATGTGCCAGATGAATTAAAGGCATTTAAAATGTTTTTTTCTTAAAGACGAGTGTCTCGGGTTCTTCCTGGATGTCTATACATAGACAATACCTCGGACGTGATGGCTGTGTGCTACATAAAAGCTTTGAATCCTCACAGTCATATTATCAAGCTGATTGTATTGTGATAGTGATGGGTTTCCCTATGTGGGTTCACCACGCAGGGCCTGAAGAAGAACTGGGACGAACTGCACCACGAGTACCAGGGCCTCTCACTCGTCACAGACAACCTGTCCAAGAAGTCCCAGAAGCAGCGTCTCGAAGTGGCGATGAAGCAGCTGGAGAACGACATCGACCTCTTTGAGAGGTTCAAGACCATCTACATACCCAATAACTAGGACATAAAAAAAAACTGGATTAAATCAGATGTACTGCATGTCTTGAGAACCCCCTCCCCAGCCTTACTTCAAATACCAAATGAACTTTAGTACAATGAAATGATGTATTTGTATATTTCTCATTATCTGTCAGATTAACAATGAAACAATGCTAAAACTCCAAAGCCCAGCTAACTGCAAATTAAAGAATCATTCCCAATTACCTTCTGGGGAACATGTAAATTCATAACAAATTTAATAGCCAGTCATTGAGTGAACAAATGCAATTATTAGGTCTACTGCTAGTGGGGCAAACAGATCTTTTTAAAGTAATGTACTCTTTCTAAAATATGACTTTAGTTTGAAGTAACATTTGTAGAGAGATTAAATTTTGAGCTTGAGAAAATAAACCATTATTTCTCTGTTCCTCTCTTTTTTTCCTACCTTCTTGCCTTCCTCGTGGAATTTCTTGGAGAACAAAATAGGAAATAGTTGGCTGTGTAGGCTCTAAAAGAGTGTCCTTTAAAATATATTTAATCCTGACTGAATAAAATTAACTGCATAGAAACTGAACCAAATATTTGTTGTTAATTTGTTTTCATTCTCCTGCAGTGGCCCGTGATGCGGCCACATGCCAGCATATCATCACATGAAGCTGATTATCCCTGTAATTCTCCACGACTAAAACAACGCTCTCCTTTTACGCTAAATGACTCAAGCGTGACCCCACAGCCCACGTGGCTGACCAGGACGTCCCTAGATATCTTTTGACTTTTTTCCCTTTTTGTTTTGTGAATGATCGCTGACAAGAAGGCAACAAAACTGTAAGTGAGTCTTTGTTGATAACGGATTAAAAAATGTTCCTTAGCAGTTACAGACAGATGATGTGTTAAGCTTTAAATTAATAACTTGTGATTCTAAGTTACAGGAGATGCTACTCCCAAATGAATTATCCAGCCTAGTTTCTTTTCTTTATGTCTTACCTTTCTTCTGTACCATAACATTTCAGAGAAAGATGGAAAGTCTTTCATTATTTGGGCCAGTGTTTATACAGTAAATATTTCTGTGGATGTCCACAGAAGGTCACTGCTACCTGTATCCTATCCTGAATCTGTACTCCAGTGGAGACTGTTTTCACACTACCATAAATGGACAACGCAGGAATGAAAAAAGGAATTGTGGTATGTTAAACACAAAGATCTTTCAGTCAAATTATCTAATGCTGAGTTTAGAAATTAGGTCACATTTTAATCAACAGAATCATTTTTCATGTGCAATAATTCTCTTAGCTATTAAAGTTGTAGTAAGAAGATAACATGATTGCTGTTCTGTGAATGAATTTCATGAAGTAACTTCTTGATTAATTCAACAGTAAGCAGATTTTTAAGAACCTTCTAGTTTTTTAAAATTCTAAACCCAGAATATAATGAAGCTCAAGACAGTAATGGTAGTAACAATAGTTCCCTGTTAGAGTTTACAGATGATAAGGGCTAACGATCATTGTGCATAACCCATATACTTCATATTCAATCTCTTTTTCCCTGACAATTTAACTATAAACATCCTATTTTGTGGCATTTTTGGGGCAAATTGTTTCATTAGCTGCTGCTGTGGCGACTCCATAATACTGTTTTATTATAGATTTCCCTGTTCCTTCTCAAATATTGCATGACTAAGTACTTTAAACACCTGCAGTTCTGTACTTCCACACCTAACAGTAAGCGGTCTGTCCCAGATAAAAGATGACTGGCCTGGATACAGCCTGGACCTGTTCACCTACCCTGAACACTACCATGAAGACATAGAGAGTGTTTACATTCCACATGGGGTAATCATGAACAGGTAAAAAATGTAATAATCCACATATACACCCACACTTGCAAAGAAGTGATTCTTTTTTAAATAATTACCTGGTCATTTGCATTTGTCTCCTGCAGGGTGGAGCGTCTGGCCCGCTATGTCATGGATGATTTTGAGGACAACATAATGGTGCTGTGCGTCTTGAAGGGAGGCTACAAGTTCTGTGCAGATCTGGTGGAGTTCCTCAAGGTTCTCGGCCGCAACTCCAACAAGTACCTGGAGACCCGGGTGGAGTTCATCCGTCTGAAGAGCTACCAAGTAGGTGAACTGCATAGCGTAATAAAACACTACTACACACCATAAAGTTAAGCAGGCTCTGTATTATGCTTATTTTATGAGTGGGTGTATTATCTGAGAGGTTATCGCAGAGCAGATATCAAGCACCTGACCTACAATAAACTGGAACTGATTACAGAAACATTTATTTGAGTGGCACTCGGTGTCCCAAGCATTTCAGGCGCTAATCATTACATGGAACGTCCACTGCTTAAGTCCTTTGTTGCAAGTTATTCCCCATCTTTTTCTCACCCTGTCAATTTTGACAAATGCAGAAACATTTATTTAACTGCTTTCTTTCTATGTTACAAATAAATAGTGCTAAAATAAAAATGTATTAATTATCATTTATTGAGTGCCAAATATTTACTGTTCCAAGCTTCTCAAGTGTAGGGATTTCCTACTTTTCTTTAGGGATTGAATATCTTCGGGTTTTGGACTGTTAGGTGGACAAAACAAGCAATTTGAGGACATCTAAATTAGGCTCTAAAAATTAGTAATGAGCATTTAAATTAGGACATTCTATAGACAAGATTCTTAACAGATTAATCAAAATAATCTTTAGTTACCACACCTACATTCATGCACCAAAGACACTTCCCCATTTTTAGCATCCCATATGTAACGTGGAGTCTTGTCAGTGGCACCTGAACCCACAATGTGCTGCACCAGCAGCTCAATATTGGAGTTCATACGGTCCATCATAGATGACCACCGGTCCATTTTCTGCATGAACTCTTCGTGGTTTGCTTCTAATCGTCGAAGAAGCCGCCTCTGAATGTCCAGATCATCCTCTGCAATGGAATCCGTGGACAGTTTTCTTTTGAGTTTCTTTCTCCTGAAGCCACAAGGGGTAGCATCAAGTCTCTGGTGTTGACTTCCCACAATCTCTGCAGATACGGCATCCTCTGCAACTGCATCCCCACCCGGCATGGGCGACAAGCCAGCATCAGGCGAGCTGCCAATCGATTTGACGGTCTCTACCGCCATATCATCATCCGTCTTGATATCCTGGGATATTGCATGAGTAGCAAGAGTTCCTCCCCAAATGGACCGACAGAGCTCAAAAAAGAGTAGGATTACCCGTCCATGGCCATTTCTTCTACCTGAGTTAATCGCTTGCCTGTATCTGATTCGTATGGCCTTAATTTTGGTAGCCAATTGAACTGTGAACACAAAACACAACAAAACAAAATAGTTACATATGTGGTGTTAGTGCTTTTTGAGACAAGTTCTTAAAGAAAACCAACTCAAACTGTTGTTCTTCATATGTATCCAGTTTTACATGTTTTAACATAGAGGTTTGTTGCTCCTGGGAATTTGACATAGTATCGCAAAATAATGAGAAACTTTCTCAAAATATTGACTTTGCATTAAAAAACAATTTTATATTTCAAAATAATGAGAAACATCTCAAAATGATAACATTTCTCAGAATTTTTCATTATTTTGACATACTAAGTCATATTTGAAATACTAAGTAATTATTTTGACATACTAAGTCATTATATTTGAAATACTAAGTAATTATTTTAAGATACTAAGTCATTATTTTTTAAATACAAAGTAATTATTTTAAGGTACTAAGTCATTATTTTAAGGATGTTTTTTTGGGAAGCTCAAAATGAAAATGGACTTGTAATGTTACTCAATGATCTGGCACCCTTTCCCCTGCCATCACAACAGGTATGTACAACTTTCCTACATAGGAAGGTTAAAAAACACAATGCCGTTTAATTGAGCTAATATAGCCAGCATTGCAAAAAACAAGCCGAATCATTATAGCTAAGAGTTACCTTTTGTGATTTCACTCTTGCTGTGTGGGTACTCCTTTCCCATTGCCTTAGCTTCCTCCGGAGATGGATAACTCTCCTGGTACCGCTCAAAAATGTCGCCATATTTTGTTTGCAATGACTCCCAATCTAGGTTTACTGCCGCCCTGTCCTCCTTATACTCCTGTGTCACTTTCAGTAACAGTTCCACCTCGTCGTCGGTCCAAACAAGGAAATCTCTCGACCTACTTTTGGCCATAGCTGTTATTCCTCCGTAGTATTTTGCTTTTTAACAAACTGTCAACTTCTGTTTACACCGGTACCTCGTTTTAAAACGAAAACGAAGCAGGAACAGACGGTTTAGCGAGACGATGCAACTCATTTCCTGTATCTGTATCACGTGGGTTTCGCCACTGCCTGCCTCTTGAGGAGACGAGCTGCAGGTCCTCAGTGTATTGATTCCAATGAGAGAATTGAACGTGAACACAGGTTATAACCGATTCCTTCGCCCCATAGTCACCAACGTAAATATGTAACCCGTCTTTTACAAGCCACATATCTGCCAAACATGCTGACACTAAACTCCCATTTCTCAAACGGACAAATCATGAGAAAATTAACTTTTTCCGAGACCTGTTTCTCTCGCAGCAACAGACTCTCGCGAGATCTGGCAACAGTTATTTAAACCAGACTAAAAATAGCCTATTGTTCTCTTAATACATCCTATGGTATTATTACATATTTTTACAGTCAGGGTTACAGTTATGGGTTAAACTAACATTAATTTACGTTCGTGAATGCCACAGATAACTGAAGTTTGTAATGCTAAATATGGCTTTAGGCTGTGTAAATATCTAATATTAGCAAAAATAAATACATTATGCAAATATCATTTTTCATCCATTCACACGACGTTCCCTGCACTAACAACAAAGAAGGAGTGGGAGATGGGAAGTGTATACCATTTAATACCCTGGTTCATACCTTTGGCGTAGCTTGTAAAACGCTATATTATAGAGAATCTTTGTAGTGCATATTGCATTTGGTTGTATCCATAGGTTGCATCTGACTTTCGGCTCAGCCGCCAGAGGTCACTGTTGTTCATGTTTAGTGAGGGAAGAGCGCATTCAGGCAGGACACCTCAAGGAGGATTGATTGTGAAGCCACGGTAGAGCTCATGAAAATACCACACTGCTATTTGGTGCTGTTGCAGCTGCCAAGAAAAACAGCTTATGACACTGTCTAACACCTGGAATGTATAACCCGAGGAATTAACTCTGGGAATGATATAGTAATGTTTACAGTGATGTCGCTTTGCACTTGTCACCACAGTCACTCATTATTCTTTAGTGTGTTTTGGCACAGAGCAAATCCAAACATTCCCTTTCTCCCTTCACAGCACAGGAGAGGATTCATGTTTTCTAAGAATTGGCTTTCACAGAGGTTTAAGTAGCTACAAGGACAGCCTGAATTGAATTATAGAATTATACATTTTTGCATTGCTGGGTCACCACAATGAGGTCATATTATAATGTTACAATTTTTCTTAAAGGCAAAAGAAATACGATTTTCTACTGCCCAATAGGACAAAATATAGCATGGGAGTTGACAGAGCTACATGACAGTTATTCAAGTAACAATACAGTCAATTGATTTCAATGCAACTTTGTTTATACCTAAGGACAATTTTATGCAGCGGCTTGACACCCAGATACACCATAGATAGAAGAAGAAAAAAAGTGTTAATCACAAAACAATTAAAGGCTATAGGCTTAAAAACTAACTAATAAATAAATGAAAATATATATTTTTAAAGCAGTCTTAAAAGATACACTGTCTAAAAAGAAATACATAGTAACGAGGCTGTACAAAGGCATAAAAACAATCATAAAGAATCATAATTACATTTTCATGTCAACAAACAACAATGCCAGCAAGCAGGAGCTGCTATATGACTACGCTAGAGGACAGTGTCTGAGTGATGATGGCGCTGTTAGATAATCTTACAGGTCATGATGGAATGATGTGATTTGCCCCCAGGGCTGGGATTTTGACCATGTCACTGTTCCTCTTATCCAAGTGATGCATCTGTAGCCGTCGTCCGTCAAAGCTTTGCTTCGCCTGTGCTTCCCACAGGGACCGAGAGAGCCTGGTTTTGTTTATGTTCAGGATACTATGTTATACTCATAGTCCTTGTACAATAAATCTCCCTGTGTGCATCTGTCTTGCATTCATGCTGCAGACAGTTCTTTCTTGAGGACTGTCCAGTAGAGCCAAATTATTGAGAAACACTAGAGTTGCATGTCCTTAAGAAAACAAGCTATTTCTCAATGTCACACACCATTTGTTGTCATTCCTGGCTGAAACAAATACATCTTGATATGAAAACTAACTGTTGAGTAGCTTTTAGTGCAAGAATTGGTCCGATAAAATAATCGGTGTGATAAAAAAAAAAAAGCACTGAACTGACCACATACTACATACTTTATTTAAAATAAATCCTTTCATTTTTGTCTTCTCCTCCCCAGAATGACCAGTCAACAGAAGAGCTGCACATCATAGGAAGCCGAGATCTGTCTTTCCTGCGCGGAAAGGTGTGTGCAAATACGTTCCCCAGTTTAGCTTTGGATATAATATAATATGATATTCTTTCTCAGTGTTTTTAATTTATTTTAAGAAAAACTATCTTGGCCTCAAGAGGGAGCTGTCAGTTAAACTGTCAGGTACGCGTGAAGGAAAGGGAAACTCACTTCAACTTCATTGACCTGAGTTTTCCTCTGAGAATACTTTGAATTCGTAGCAAAAATAACAAAATAAAATCACATTTTTCATTCTTAATTAATATGTGACAGTGTTTCAAATATGTTTTTATTGCCCCAAACCTACCTTTGACCAGAACACACCCCTGTACTTCAACTTTTGAAGCTTTCTTCTCACAGCTGTCCTCTTTGTGCACACCTCATGAGTGTCACTTTCTTAAAGTGGTTTGCCCTTCAACAGCCTGGCAATGAATCAGGCGTTTCAGTAAAATGAAGGTTCCCACAGGGCCGATTTACTGACTGTTCATCCCTGTTGAGCCCTGGCATGGAGGACTGAGGAATCTGTAGGAATGATCCCTCCTCACTAAATCATTCTCTGAGATAGGCATAGGAGATAAAGTTCACCTATTCAATGCAAAAATGCTCACACACGTTTACTTAAAAAAGACTGATGATGAATTACTGAGATGTCAGCATGTGTTGTAGCTAAGATGCATTATTAGCTGTGGGTAAAAAGGTCAATGGGAGTAAAAATAGAAAG
The DNA here is from genome assembly GCA_023631565.1 of Gymnocephalus cernua. Taxonomy (NCBI): domain Eukaryota; kingdom Metazoa; phylum Chordata; class Actinopteri; order Perciformes; family Percidae; genus Gymnocephalus; species Gymnocephalus cernua. Next base: position 24,968,576 of record CM042446.1, read on the forward strand.
GCTGACCACCACCATGCACAGAAAACATGAATCACTCCAATTTCACTCAACACTATTGTTACAATCCTTCACCTTCACCACCTCCTGCAAAGCCTTACACAGAAACGTTGTTGAGTCACAGTTCCAGGTAGATTGTTGAGTGTGGTTCTACTGACACTGCTCCCTTTAAATCTATTAATCTGTAGCGTAATGACAACATAGAACAAGTAAATGTTATGTTAGAGAGTGAGGTGGCATGAGCAGGCTCTCTGGAATTGAATCCCGGCCAGCAGCATTCACCAGCACTGTTGAAAGTTTCTCGTGCAATTGTTACTCTTGGTGAATTTGCAGCACACAGATGTCTTAATCCTTAGTGTTATTATGGTAATCAGAGTAGTATCAATTTAGCACAGCTTTCAATGTGAAGTAGTATGTGAACTCCTAAGGAAGGAAGTTTTGGAGCATGGATGAAATACCTGTTTCTGTTCAGAAGAAGAGGTGATTTGTTGCTGATTGAGGCTGCTATAACACTCACAGCACCCCTTTATATGTACAAAGAAATGGAAACTGAACCATTTGATCTCCATTTGAATGTCAGTCTGTCGGTCTGTTGGTCGCTCCAGCAGTTTAATTCACACTGAAATATCTCAACAACTATTCAATGGATTGCCATAACATTTTGTGCAGAGATTCATGGTGCCCGGCGGATGAACCCTAATGATTGTGATGATTCCCCTGACTTTTCATCTAGCGCCACCATGAGGTTAACATTTGTGGTTTTGAGTGAAATGTCGATTGGCAATCAAAGTTTTTGCGGGAGCAGAACTCAGGACTGATTGTTTCAGCACACAAGATTCGTGATCCAGGGATCCCAGGAGAATTATAAATTCCCAAACAATAATGCTATACACAGTCAGATAACTGCCAATGCACAGTTATTGTCCAACTGGCTGTATAGTATGTTTACAGTCTGCAGCATGCAGCAAGACAGGTTAGTATTGTTTGAGCTTGTGTTTTTTACACGTCCTGCACGACTTTCTCCGAGTGTTGTGTAACAGTGTTCAGGTGTAGACCGAGAGAACATTGGCCAGGCGCCTGCATTCTCTCCGATCACTCTCCCCAAACCATAGATACTCTCCACTAGTCTCACAAAGAGCCCCATACACCCAGCCAAGGGAACAAGGAGTCATTTGAAACCCTGCAGCAGGGAAAGTGTGCAACACCCGGACACTTAGAAGTGACTTTTGCTCACTGTAGACACAGATGTTCATTACTGGGCAGGAGAGAATGAGTTGTTCTGTGTTTTTGTTAAGGCCCTAAAGATGCTGCCAACATTGTTGCTATCGATACCATTTGTAGGAAATGTAAATCACCAAAACAATTATTCCCACTTTGCTTGAACTGTGTTCAAATTCAAAGGTGATGTTTTGCTAAAGTTTTTCTCTTTTTTTTTACATGTTACCAAGAGTGTGCTCATTGTTGAGGTGAGTGTTTTTCTCCAATCCACTCTGACTTGCAAGGTAGTTTTTTTTTTTGTTTTGTTTTTTTAAACTAAATTAATTCTATCAAGCACATCCTTCAAATTTCCTTTGCCTTTGCCATGTTTTGTTTGCACTTCTTTCGGTGTCTTGATGATTGCGAAGCCATTGTGCTTGTGAGAGCCTCTTTTGTTTTTGGTCTACAAAAAGACAAAAAGTAAACCTTTGAGTTCATATTTTAGTTGTAAAAGTTTCTGGACTCAAGGCAGAAACACATAAGCGCATTATCACAATGATTGTTCACTCCAAGAAACGAATGGTAGGCATCTTAAAATTATGTAATAATTCTGCACATGGAAAAGCAGGTAAAAATATAAAGTTAGAAAAAGTTTTTTATCCTACAATCTGCATATTTGTCTGTCATTTTTCTCCCCTTTCAAAGCATTCTGCACTCAAAGATCCCAAGTCCCTCCCTCTTCATCTCTCTCTTTTCCTTTGCTCTTCCCTTCCCTAAGGCCATAGTTGACACAGGAAAGACCATGAAGGCCCTTCTGAAGCATGTGGAGACCTTTGAACCCAAGATGGTCAAGGTCTCAGGGTGAGCCAGTTTGTCGGTCATCTCTGTTTTCCCCACCAGTGGGAAATGCCAAGTGTGTGACGAACACAAGAAGAAGATATCGCTTGTCCACAGTCACTACCTCGTGTCCGTGGGCTGTTCCTATGCACAGAAACGAGATAAACATCTTTCCTGGCACATGGTTCATCTTGAAAGTTTATCTCTTCTTTTATGTGTAAAGCTTTTTAAAGGTCCCATGACATGGTGCTCTTTGGATGCTTTTATATGGGCCTTAGTGGTCCCCTAATATTATATCTGAAGTCTCTTTTATATAGACCTTAGTGGTCCCCTAATATTATATCTGAAGTCTCTTTCCCGAAATTCAGGCTTGGTGCAGAATTACAGCCACTAGAGCCAGTCCCACAATGAGCTTTACTCAGGACGTGCCATTTCTGTGTCTGTAACTATTGAGGAGGAGAGCGGAGGGGCAAGGTGGAGGGTGGGGGTGTGGCCTTGACCAACTGCCACTTTGCTCGTTTGAAAGCCATGATGTCTCTCTCTCATGGGTTGGCCAAATTCTCTGGGCCGGCAAAGCAGAGAAAGGGGAGGTAACCTCGCTTGTGAACCTCAAAGTGAAATTTTCATGCCTTTAAGTGTTAGCATGCTGCATGAATGTAAGTTTTATCTTTGGTATTTGTTACGGTGAAATGTTTCTAATTAAAATGAACAGCAAAGCAAGACAATTTATAATACTTTTTATACTACAGGTAAGTCCATAGGTTAGTTACTACAGTACTGCACTGAAGCATTTTGGAAATGAAGCTTGTCTTTCATGTGTTTCAGTCTGTTGGTGAAGAGGGTCCCTAACATGGCTGACAGTCTGACAGACTGTAAGTACCTCTGTTTTTTTATATCATCCATTCCTCTCACATTATAACAATTGTGTGGGCTTAATAATCTTTTATTGTACAGCGTCTAATATTTGTTAGTCAGCTGCAGTGAATCAGATGCATGTTTTTCCAGTGTTTCTCACCGCGGTTGCTTAGCGCAGTGGTTTTTCACATCAAGGACCTCAAGGACCTCTAAACTGACACAAATTAGATTATGTACCCCTATTTGATAAGAATTTGTCCCAGGGGACCACATCTGATAGGAACACGCTGACTTATTGGGACATTAGCTTATTCACCGTATCCTCCAGAGTTAGATAAGTCCATACATACCATTCTCATCTCCGTGCGTGTCGTAACTCTGTCTGACGCACCCACCGCTAGCCTCGCTTAGCACAGATCCGGGAGGTAACCGGCTCCATCTAGCCTACTGCTCCCAATAAGTGACAAAATAACGCCAGTGGGCGGAGTGATATGCTCTCGCAGCACACGAGAAGCCCCGTGGTGAGGAGCAGAGAGTAACAACGGTGTAGCAGTAGCAGTGCTTCGCCTTCTGAGAATGTAGTTCCCAGTTTGTATATGGTCCCCAAGGACCCCACTTTGGGGGACCACTGGCTTAGCAAGTGTGGTTCTGCACTTTGTAGTGTAAATAATAGTAGTACTGTGTTCATTATCAAGAATGTTTTCCAACCTGATAAGCCTCCATAAGTAAATCCTGTGATGCATAACTGAAACAATGACAATGTGGATATAAACAGCAGAAATTAGGTTCATCTCGTGTTGAGGACGGTTTAGTTTAGTTTAGTTTTTGTTTATTTTGATCACATGGATACACATCACATACATAATATTAATGGTAAAAAAAAAAAAGTGTCACCTTAATTCATACAGTGTCATCTCAACTCGTTTCTAATACTGACCGAAAAGGTGTAGGTTGAAGCATTTGCTTATTACACCTACATTTTTTACATTCTATTTAATCGTTATTTTGTTCTTAGGTACCTCAGAATCTTCTCAATCTTATTCAATGTATTGCTATTAATTTCTGTATGTTATATACATATTACATATTAACACACATATTACGTGCAGAAGATATGAAACAAAACAAAATAAACAAAACAAAGTACATTCCCATTCATATACACATTGCCATACATGCCTTGGTCAAGAAGAAGCCGCTTGGTGATTTGGACACCCAGGTCCTTCCTCTCATGTCTCTATTGAAGTCCATTGATAAAGTATCAATTTCTGGGATGTCCTGGTAGCTTAAGAGTTAACGGACATCCAGTAGCATATAACCCCAATGTCCCTGATTCTGACCTTTGTTGTATGTCATATGAAATTATGGTAATAGAAAACAACAAAAAATATATTTTTATGTCATTCTAATCCCCAAAACAAATTCAGAATGTACACACCTCATGTTACTTTTTAACATTCATGTCTGTGTTTGCTCTGATAGATGTTGGATTTGAAATCCCCAACCACTTTGTTGTTGGTTATGCCTTGGACTACAATGAATACTTCCGTGACCTGAATGTAAGTCTACTGCCGCTGCACACAGAACATGACCTTTTAAAGAGCAGAGAAAGACAAGAAAGAGACAGGTGGAAGTGTGTGTGTGTGTGTGTGTGTGTGTGTGTGTGTGTGTGTGTGTGTGTGTGTGTGTGTGTGTGTGTGTGTGTGTGTGTGTGTGTTGAGCGGGGGGGGCTAAACAGTAAATCAATGAGATTCACTTCTCTACCAGAGACCTAAACTCACCCAACAGGTATTCTCCCTGTCTGAGCAAACTGTATAGGCAAAGCAGCTCAAATCACTTATATCTATGTGCAGGATTTCTGCGTAGCGCACTCATCCAGTTTAATTTGTCCCATACTTACTATATACGTACATACCAATACATAGTGATCATCTAATGTATTGTGAATCCAGCATAAGTAAAACATTGTTCCATGTCATTTTTTGCATTTTTCCACCATGCAAAGAAATCAAACCCCTTTTGCAACTGAAAAGCATTGGTGCTTTCTCTTCTGACTATCTCCCTGGTTCTTAAAACCAATCTTACTCCACAAGCTTCGAGTCAGGAGTGCAATCTATCCTTCGTTTTCTTTATTGCGCCCCTGACATTTTATTTCAAGCCAGATTCTGCAATCTGTCTGAAATTAGTAAGTGCAAACTTATGTGAACTTTTCCATTTTTATATCTGTAAGGACGTGGCCTCAAATTTACCTCTGACTCATGTCAAACACTAAGCCAAGACCGACTCCCATAGCTTTGTGTGCGTGTGTGTATTCACATGGGTGTTGGTGATGTGTGTACTGTATGTTACTGTACAATTGTGTGTCTCTTGTGCATATTTGAGGGGGTTGGTATTCATTACAAAAGTTTGAAAATGGGTGACCTGTGGAATGTGGAGGTTAGGCTCTTATTATCAGGCAGAGTTAAAGCTTCCCTTCTTATCTGTCCTTATCCTACAGAAGAAATATGAGTTGAACCCCTGGGACACTCAAAGTTAGATTAATGAATGTGCCATATCTTTGCAGATTACCTTCCTTGCTTTCAAATTATTGCAAGCTTCATCTTTCCGTGCTCTACATGGCATATTGAGGCTCTCAGAACATACTGGAATTCCCCATAGGGCAGGGTGATCTAAAACAAATATTTTGCCATCATCAGATGCAAGGTTTCGGACAAGATTGAAACATACCGCTAATTTGTCTTTCTCTTTCAGCATATCTGTGTCATCAGCAAGACTGGGAAGATGAAGTACAAGGTTTAAGAAGTAATGCACTGTTGTATATTAGCAGCGGTTTGTCTACCTTCTTCAGCAATAAGGTTATTTTTGTTTCCTATTCCCGTAATAGTCAGTTGTTGTACTACTTTGTTAAAATGTGCCATGTGTTTCAGAAGTAAAATGTATTTATATTTATATGTACCTTTAAATTTGTAAGTTCTTTAAATTGAAACACAAGGCAATCATAACCTTCCAGAAGGTTTTCATATAATGTCTTTAAATAAAAAAATGTAAACGTGATGCAATTATTGCCTCGTCCTCTTCCTTTTTGTATTTTGTTGTGATGCGCATGGGAACAAAGAAAGAAATGCTGGCCACCAGAAGAGGACTGTTGGTGACAGATGGAGAGAGCTTATGGACGTTGGCATCCCCGTGCCTGACTCATGGAAAACAGTGAGCGCAGCAGGCAGGCCGAACAGCGTCTCCTCACCTCACTGTATCTATTTGTTCCCAACTTTAATCGGGTCTTACTGGAAATCAGAACTAAGAACATGAGAGTTTGGCAACGCTGACATAACAATTTTTACATTGAAATGCAATCTCAGAGACAAGTAAACTATACATATTATGTTGAAAATTACACTGACTGACCCTTCACAAGTCGCTTCTGCTCCAGCAAGTACAAACTGAAGAGAAACAAAACTTTTTGAAGGCCACATTTATTTAAAACCCATCTGTTCTTTCATCAAAAAAATTCCCAAATTACAATATCTAATAATAAATTCTTTGTATTTCACTGAATCGTACGCAAACTGTTGTGTTTTTACAAGGTTTGTAATGCTGCAATTAAACTCTGATCCCTTGATCTCTGGGGGAGAATGCTCACTGTAAAGGCTAGACATAATAACTACAGTCTCAGTCAGTGCTCTGAACTACAAACACGCACACACACATACACACACACACAGAGGTATTTTGTATGTTCTGTTGCCATTGTTGGGGTGACTAAGAGAGTCAATTGTGCATTTCGTCAGACAGACCAACACGCTTCACCTCACGCAGCATGCACTCGGGGAGTTGTGGCTATGCACTCTTGAGTCTTAATCACCTGAAACTCCAAACAGCCAACACATCACGTAACAGGAACGCATGCACACACACACATGCTATTCAGTGTAAAGATGGAGGGTTTGTGGTTACGATGGGATACAACATTCCAACTTAAGATGGTGCAATAATTAGCGCCTCTTAATCCAAGACCCTTCAATGCTCCACACAGACGACAAAGGTCTGCAGTGACTAATGGCTAAATAAAACAATATGTGTCATATCATAACTTTTGTGTTATTCAAATATCAAATGTGTTTTCCTCACTTTTAACAGACACGTTTCTAAGCCAAAGGTAATGGTCCAGCTCCAGCTACAAGGCCTCTCCAAGTTAAATGACCTGATAAATGAGTTGCTATTTGGATAATATGAGTTCTGGGAGGTTTGGAGCGCTCAGAAGGTGCAGAGGAGTGAGATAAGCAAGAGGGAAGAAACTCAACAAATCACACAGCTTTTTTTGGTTGGGTGCTATCTATACAGCCTCAGCCACAAAGACCCCCATTGTACCTCTGACTGCAACCCTGTGTCCTTATCATTAAACATCAGCACTTGGCGGCAGTGGTTAACTTATCCCAGCACTGATGCCCCCCGCACTGCCCTGGAAACCCAGAGGCCATTGTCTTTCACCTTGATGCAGTGTTTGGTGAAAGCGAGATGGGACAAAAAGCCTTGCAGGTTTCACATGCTGCAGCTTTGTAGTGCTCTGTCAGGGGAACTGAGGATAGGGCCGACCGCGGAAAGTAGGCTGCAGGTAAACTGTGCTCAGCACAAAAGGAACAAAACGGGAATTGTACATTTGAATGGCCACACATTCAAGCATTTGACATATGAAGCCTGTGGTTAGAGACAGAGCATTGGGATTTAATTTCACATCACCAACATAACAGGCCTACTCCCAAAACCTCATTTTATTGTTCTGCCTCTAAAAGAATAGTTTGACCTTTTAGGAAATACGCTAATTTGCCTTTTTTTGCCAAGAGTTAGCTGAGAAGATCGATTCCAGTCTTATATCTGTTAAATATAAAGTTACCGCTAGGTTAGCTGTTGGCTAGCTTAGCTTAGCATAACATCACATCACACATAAACATCTAGCCTGGCACAATTACTTTGTGGACTCCTACACTTTGATTTTTGTACAGATTAAACAAACAACATCATTTAGTGAGCTAGAAGTGCTCTGAGGCGGATCTTTGTCATATTTGGACATAGCCAGGTTAGCTACTTTCTTGTTTCACAAGTCTTTACGCTAGGCTTTGCTCACCATCTTCTGGCTGTAGCTTTATATTTAAAATAATAGTTGGACATTTTGGCAAATTCACTTTCTTGCTGAGAGTTGTTGTTAGATGAGAAAATTGATATGGTAAATCTAATGTAGGCCTAGCTGGAGCCAGCAGCTTAGCTTAGCTTCACATAAAGAGTGAAATAGGAGGAAGCTAGCTATAGCTTGGCCAGGTGTAGCAACTGCCTGGAGTCCTACACTTTTAGGGTGACCAAACGTCCTCTTTTGCCCGGACATGTCCACTTTTTACGTACTGTCCGGGGGGGGTTTTATAAATTCATGAAAATGTCCGTTTTTTACTGTTTTTCATAGGACCAAAAGCGTGTACTTAAATTGACTGGCGCATTGCACACAATACTACGGTACCTTGTTGCGTGGCGTAATTCCAGAGAGGCTGCCTTGTGGGCGGCTCTGCGACGCGCACATACACCGGGAGCAGAGCAGACAGCGAGCATTGCACACAAATTACCGAAGCGTAAGTGCAGCTTCACAGTTGAACTGCAAAAAAAGTTTCCCACGTACCGTCCCGGTCGGGACAATTGGGAGGCGGAGTGCACCGTGTGCAAAGCTGGCACATACAGCAAAATATGGATGGGCAGACAAGGAGGATGAAGAAGAAAAGCAGGACGAAGACAACTAAAGATTAAAAGTATTATAGAGTATTATAGTACTATATATCCTTTTTATTTGTTAAGTTAGTATCTTTGTGAGACAGTTTTATTATTTATTATTTATTATTGAAAAGGCATTAAGAGATATTTATTTGAAGCTGGATTTTCTGACACAGAAGAGGTCATATTTAGAACATTATTTCATATGATTTATTTATTTGAAAATAGAGCTATTATTTTGTTACAGAATATAACAGATTTTATTTTATTTTATTACAGAAGTTATTTTTGTACCATTGAGGCATAATAAAGTATGCTCATTAACCTCTGAGAAGCCTGTCTGAATTTGGGTCTCGAGGCCGTGCCGGGTGTCTTCTTTTATGGAAATCAAAATATGGTCACCCTATACACTTTGGTTTTAGAAGTACTGGAAGGCAGATTTGTTTTTACTATGGACAGATCCAAGCTAGCTTTTCCCCCCTTCGAGTCTTTATGCTAGGCTAAGCTAACCGCCTCCTGGCTGCTTCATATAAAACATGAGGCCAATATCGATCTTCTCATCTAACTCTCAGTAAGAAAGCAAACTTTTTATTTCCCATCTTGAACAGCGTCAAAGCTACATCATTTTGAATATTTTGTGTGCTTCTGTTGCATTTATAATATAAATGAAGCAGCCTTAATTTATTTGACCTTAATTTAGCTAGCAGAACGCTAAACGATCCTTAATAAATACTGCTTCACTGACGCATCTTGGTACACAAATAGAAAGAACATCCTCTCCAGTGTTCATTGTGTTCCAATTAGGGAATGGCTGGCCAGAGGGCTTGATAGATTGACTGCTTCTGGGTTTCATCCAGTCATCACACTCAGTGCCAGATCCACTTATACAACCTGGAGTGGGAAGTGATCCTCTTAAACTCTCAGCTCAACTACAGTTTAAAGAATCCTTTACGAATCAAATATATATTGTTTTGCATGAAGAAGTATTTAAAACCTGTTTTACAAGCATGCTGCGCTGCAGAGTCATGCTTTGAATTTGGACTTCATGTGATGTCCTAATCCAGCCAAAACCTTTGCTGCCACGAGAGCTCGTAATCTCTCTTTTGCTGAATTTTTTGGGTCACTTTGGCTCTGCAACTACACATTTAATAAAAGAATTAGCAGTGAAAGTTCATACAAATGCTTTAACAAATTTCATTATTATTAATTATTAGAAAAATCTGGATAGAAAAAAGGGAAATAAAGTTACAGTACACACATGCAGAGCAATACTATAAAGACTGTAATTATATTATATAAGGCAACACAAAAGCATCTTACAGTCAATACAATAGACATGCATTCATTCATTTGGGCAGACTACAACTCCTCAGTGAGCTTTGTTCACCGCTCATTGATCTGAAATCTTCTCTCTTCACTTTGCCATTCATAAAAACAACACTGCACTGCATGTTTGTCAAGCTATAACAGTGTCCTGCACAGAGGAGAGTGTACTATAGCTCAAGTGAGCCAAGTGATTTTTTGGGAAAGTACCACAGACACAAGTAGTCTTGTGAATTTTTATAAACATATGTAATCCAGAAAGATTCATATTGTGAGTTGTTTTGTGGGAAAATACCCTCCATATATTATATTAGCAATTGCTTATAGCTGGGAAAACTTAAGTTGTGATCATGAGTTTAGTTTCTGATGCACAATCATGCTTTATGTCAAATCAATAAGATCTTCTTGCTGCATTAATAATGTGGTATGTGTTTAATAAACAAATTGCATTAAATGAATATGAACCTCATGTCTACCATCACATAATGCAGAGTCCCACTTACATCAGTTTAAGTTCTCCATTGTCTGGATGAGGGTGAACAGGCTCTTTATACAATAGCTCCTCTCTGAAACCAGGGAAACCTCGCCACAGTGTGGGTCAAAAGAGTCCTATTGTCCTATCTTCTATTGTGCTGCTGGAGTAGCCTGCAAACAGAACACTGTCAGGCTTTGTCTTTGTCCGCATCAGCTGTGCAGCCCTGTTTTTTCATGCTCTGTGAAGTCCCATGTGGCTGCCATGCCCTACATGTCACCATAATAAAGTTAAGGACACTGCTGTTACAGTTGATAATGGATAGGCAAATATGTTTCACTAGTTGAACGTTAGGAAATTGGAGAGTTCAGCATGTGTGTTGGGCCTCAGGGCTCACTTTAAAGGTCTGAAAGGCTTAATGACAGTGTGGGAATAAAGTGTTTATCAGCTCATGGCTATCTGATTATTTCAGTGCATTGTGTGAGTGAAAATGGTGTCATAGTGATAGAAGAAGTATTCGGATATTTTAAAGTAAATGTAAAAATATTCTGTTACAAATAAAAGTCCCACATTCAAATTCTTATATGTAAACATACAAAACTATTAAAAGCTAAATATTTTAGGTATCTAAAGATAAAGTACATAACGCTCCTATGCTAGAATGGCCTTTTATGCTATATTATTTAAAAATATATAGTATTGGATTATTACCCCTAATGAGAGTTGAGACCCCAGGCGGGAAGAGCCTCCCCTCCACCGCCTTCTGTTGCATCATGTTGGCTCGCTAATGAGGGAGATTGCACTTCTATGCTAGAATGGCCCTTTATGCTATATTATTTAAAAATATATAGTATTGGATTATTATTATGCAAGCAGCATTTTAATGTTGCAGGTTATCCAGTTGGAGCTAATTTTACCTACTTTATAGTGTTGGGCATTTTCATCTCCAACAATGCACCCTATTTTACAAGATGCTTTATATAAAAAATGTATAATCTGTAAAGTAACTATAGTAATACAATAAATAAATATAGAGGAGTAATAGTGGAGTAATAGTGGAGTAACCAGTACAATATTCATCTCTGGGATGTAATAGAGTAGCATAACATGGAAAAACTCGATAAAGAACAAATACCTCTAAATTTCAGTAATTAGAGTAAAGGTCAAGTCTTGTGTCTTGTTACTTTCCACCACTCCTTAACATATAACATAAAAGACAACGTTTCTACATAGTGATTTTCAGCTAGTGACCCGAATGGACCAGCTTCCACTCTTTATTGTAATTGTTATGTAACAACGCCTGCAATTGGCCCGCTTTAAAATTCCAAATTTAATCTGCCCATCTGATTGGACGACACCCTGCGAGGGGGCAAGCGGAGGGGCGGGGCCTCAGTAGAGTCGGGAGATTCGTCAATCTATACACAGATTGTCGCGCCGCCAACTGGGGACCACGTAGGAGTACATGTTACTTTTTTGTTTCTATTTTGACTATTTTAGCATCGAATTAAAGTTCGGAAATGATGGAAAATGAATGAACACCAGAGGTTTATTTCTTATCGGGTCTTCCTGACGAAGAAATGCACACTGAAGGGCGTTTACCGTGTTTTTTCCAGTGTGTTTTTCCTAACAGGTAGTGAGCCTCAGCGGTCAGTCAGTGTAGCTCCAAAAGGAGACTGAACATCCCGCTTTGTAATCTCTTAACAGCCTTTTTAACCCATTTTTGGATCGACCGAGGCTTCTAACAGACACCCTACTCTTCCCAGAATCATGGACAATGTGTTGGTTTTCTCATTTCGGAGTAGTTTTCTGAATTTGTAACAGGTAAGTCTTTTGGTGTTCACAATTATAGCCACAGCAACAACCTGTCGTCCGCCCGTTAGCGAATATGTGTCAACAGCAACCCGTGACAGCGACAAGGGGATTTTCTTGCTTAAAGCGACTGGAAAAATAAAGAAAATGGGTCGGTTGTGTATGTGTGTCATGTCGTAAGAGAGAGTATTTAGCATCCAATCATGGCTGTTTATTTTAGGGTATGGCTTAATTTATGATGGCTGGTGTCGTGGCGCTTTTAACACCGCAATCCTAAATGAGAGTCACGAATTCCGCTTTTATTTGACATGCACGTCTCGTTTTTTCCTCCCTGTGTGCAAATAATATTACAGAGGTGTCAGTCGTCAGAGATTTTTTAATCAACGGTTGCAAAAAAAAATACCTCGACAATCCACCTGCCTTTACTCACTTTTAGCCAAATGCACTCTCCATTAATTGAATAGAAGTATTAGGTTAATGTTTACCATTAATTGCATTTTACATTAACCTTAAAGTCTTGGCACCATAATATTCCTCTCTATATTGATCTCAATGTACTTATTTGAAAGCTCCTTTCATCCGGGCATTTAAGGTATTATAGCGACCTTTAAATAGATTATTTTTGCTGTAATATCTAAATAGCATTCTTCATTTTGAGTTAGGAGAGTTAGGATGTCAGGCTGCCCTTGGTTGACCAGGCTCATCATACATTTTGGGACTTTGAGCTTTCATGTGACATTGAATAGTCTATAGTATTATTCACAAATGCATTTCAGGGTATCTTCTTGTGGTTCTCTTCATGGTGCTGATTTTTGGCTACAGTGCTCCCAGATTCCCAGGCTCAAATCTGAAATAAATAAATACATGAAAAAGAAACGCTATGTTTGGCACTGTGATGGGACAGGGACACTCTGGACAGTATTTACTTCACTAACTTTTGTTCTTTGTGTTTAGATTTCAGCCACTGATGGACATGAAGAAGGAGGACGGTGTGGATTAGGATCTTTTTCCTTTTCCTTTTTTTTGTTTTTTTGTGTTTTTGTTTTTGGCTTCATCCTCCTCACCTCAATGTGGTCTCTAAAGGACTTCTTCCTCCTCTGCGGTTTGAAATGAAATGATGGCAGCACGTTGGAGTGATTCACCACAGGACAATGAAGAGAGTAAACACACAGCCATAACTCCGTCTTGCGAGGTGAGACTTTGGATAGAGATGTGTCTGGATCCCAGGCTGTTACTGTTCACTGTGTTCAATCTGGTTTTCTTTTGGCAAGTGTGCATGCTTGTACAGCTCTGTCAAGGTGGCTTTTGATTCTTTCTTTTATCTTTTGTGATGCATTCACAAGTATCTGCTGATATATTAAATAAGTAGACTGTTTGTGACCTTTGGCAGTGTGGCAGCGGTGAATTATAAATACTGTATAATTGCCATATTCCTCTTGGAACTTCTATTTTTGACACAATAGAAGCTTTATACTACTCTGACTGGGGTGGAAAACATCAGAACCTAAACCATCGGACTACTTAGTGACTATAACTTTGTCAGCGGTGGTTCAAAGGTATCCTCACTTTCAGAAAATTCGTGACATGCCAGCAGAAGTTGATGTGTGTCTGCACTCAGAGAGAAACAGAGTGAGTGTGAGCTAAGTGTTGCAACTCACATCACATCACATCACATCTGCCAGTGTCTGAGGTGACTAGGTTCATTTCTTTCTCACTCTGACAACTGTTTACGTGCACAAAGAGAGTTTTATACTTGCATTGCATCTTACTGGGTCTTTTGGGTCTGCATGCCAAACCCTGGTAAATGGCACATTATAGAGCTCATCCTTTTCCTGTTACGCACGGTAGCTTCAAGGTTACATCATCACAATCATCATCATAGTCCAGCTAGGCTTGAGGCATGTCATTACAGCATTGCAGCGGTGGCATGTTTTGGATTAATCCATCATCAGAAAATGGCAACTGTGTGTGTGTGTGTGTGGCTGTAATCCTCTTACTATATGAGAACTAGCTAAGGATGGAGGACATAAATACTTGGGAATGGGGCAAAGCAGCAACCTAACAGCGCTGGAGTTTTTGAGACAGTTGATGGAGTAACTGAGGAGCAGATATTTTATTTTAAAATGTCTTAATGAGAAGTTTGCTTCCTTAGTTCTTCTTTTTAGTTTTCTTCTTTAGTTTTGTGTACTGTCAGATCAATTCATCTGAGAATTCATGAGATAGAGAGTGAGAGTGAGTAGCTTGTCATGAATTTTTTTTAAACTTTCTTCTCTACTGGCCGCTTCAAGTATCACTGCGTGTGGTTTCCCTCACATCGGTTCCTGCAATCTAGCAAATGTTTCCTGTAAGATAACTTAACTCTCCCTCACTGAACAAAGCTACATCCACCACTGCCTACCAAACTGTTGAGCAGACGCACCAAAAATACACGATTACTTCTCAACACAAGCTGCAACTCCACGAACTTCTTAGACTCTGATTCTCGCAATCTTTGGTCAGCTTTTATAGCTAAACCCACAGATGAAGCCTGCTTTTTAAAGATTAGTATGGGTCACTTCAGCATTATTGGTTGAAAATGGGCACAAGAAAGATGAGGATGCCATGTGAAGAAGAGTGGTTTGCAGGTGCATGGTTACCCTTTATAACCTGAGGGCCTGGACTTTTTTGGCACACACACTCTCTACACCGCTATAGACGCTGTGAGTCACCTGTGATTCAGTACCGGTGTTTATCCTAATTGTTTGCAGCTCGGGGGCTTGACATGAGAGCGAGGCAGGTCTTTTTTTATCTACCTGATGCCTCTTACGACACAAACACAATTCTCACCCAATTTTCAAGCTTCACTGCTGAAAACTGCACCCACCCCCCCGGGTCTAATGAGAGTTGAGACCCCAGGCGGGAAGAGCCTCCCCTCCACCGCCTTCCACTGCATCATGTTGGCTCGCTAATGAGGGAGATTGCAAGTGCTCCCCCCCCCAACACACACACACACACACACACGTATACACACACACACACGTATACAGACCCCACCCCACCCTGCTACTGCCAAAGCGATGGTAGCAACGCTGGGGTAATTTAGGCACAGCTGCCTGATCATTAAGGGAAAAACACCCCACGTGTATAACGTCTGCTTCTCTCTCTCTCTCACTCTCTCTCTCTCTCTCTCTCTCTCTCTCTCTCTCTCTCTCTCTCGCTCTCTCTGCCTCATTCACATTCTCTACCTAACTCACACTGATACCTACAGCGTTGTTATACACCAGCTGAGGCTCAGTTCTAATTGGAAAAAAAGATTGATAAACAAAGTGACATTCTTGTTGTTAGAATTAGGGCTTTTTCGATATTGATTAATCAGGCAATTTTCTCAATGTCCATAAAATGTCAGAAAATAATGACCTGCAATATACATTGGTGCCGACAGCACATAATAGAAAATACGACTAGTGGATAAAGGAAAACAAAACACAATGGTGAAACACTCTCTAGCATGTATTGATCACATCCCTTATTCATGTTAGGGTGGATAAAACCAATGATGGGGCTGTGAGTGCTGGTGATGCTCTCTGCTTTGCTCTAAATATAGCCCCTCCCAACTCCATAAACCCCTGCTCTTTTTTTCTCTCTTCCCCATCCACATGCTTGTATTTCACCCGTCCTCTATTCCCGCGTGTTTTGTGTGATGCTATATTTAACCCGTGGAAAGATGAATGGAAAAATGGAATCACTGTACTGGAATCGCTGTCGCCTTTTCTCCCGAATGCTCTTACAAGCAGTGAATATGTGGATGTTGGTCAGGACACTGTCATTTTAGAGGTCTGGGAATGCGACAGTGGTCAGTTTGTGCCATAGGAGAGCTTGTTTTTTTTCTGTGGAAACATGAAGACTTAATCTCAGTCTCTTTTTAGTTTTTTTCCACATACATACCCAGCTGGTAGCCACTTAGATTTCCAGTGTCACATCCCAGCCCTAATTAAGCTCACTATGATCTCAGTTTTTAAAAGTATGATGGTTTATTTTAGTCATTGCAAGAAAAAAGAAAAGAAAAAGAAAACCGTCAGAAAAGAGATTACAGTGACTCCACAAGGCAATGGCCTGCACTTTTATCAGTGTTTAGAGCCAAGCGATTTTAATTTGCATAGATTTGAAAAGCAAATGTGTCTCGTGCAGCACATCGGATTTTTTCCTATTCAGCGTACAAGACACTGACCTGGACATGACCGGGCTTCTGTCTTTAGCACATACACTCGCAGAGAGAAAGTGTCATGGGAATAACCAAGAATACACTCTCTGAAGGGTTTTCCCTGGTTTGGAAACACCAGATCTGCCTCACGGTTATTATCATCAAACTGAAACTTGGAGTGCGTGTTCTGGCATCTCTTATCGGAATCCGACTTCCCAGCTATTGTTGCTATTTCTTATCTGGAAAAGACAAAAGGGGAAATCTGTACACGCGCTGTGTCGGATGCAAGGTCAACCAAAATGTGTGTACATATGTGTGTCGGGCGGCCCCTTATCTTTTTCCTCTTGTGGAGAGGTGACGTTCACACTCAGCATGGCTCCTCTGCATGTCATCCCTCAGTCTGTTAAAGTCCAGACGGGCCACAGTCTTATTAGATGTCATTATTCTGCTGACCACAGGCATGGATGGATGATTGATGGATGGATGTGTCGAGGGAGGAAGGGAGGGAGCGCGGAGAGGGCAGGGGTGTCAAAGCAGACGAAAGTTGAACCATTGGAAAAAAGTGCCACCCTTTTTCTTTTCATCGTTTTTTTGTTCACTCTTTTGCCAAATTGGCTCAATGTCACAGCCTCTTCTGCCTGGATGCCCCCGTCCCTCCGTAAAATAAAGGGAGGGCGGAAAGAAGATGGTGAGAGGAAGGAGTTTGGAGAGGGGGAAGGGTTGCAGACGCAGGCAGACAGGCAGAACAGAACCAGTCTAATGCTCAGTGAGGCTGAGACGCTATCCATTACACATGCCCAAGGCATCTCCGTCAAAACACTCGCCCCCTATCTGGCTCTATCCTTGGCTACAAGACAGGACATACACTAGTCAGGAGTGTGTGTGTGAAGAGCATTTAGTGCTCAGTTTATCTGCGAAGCTCATTTCTTAAGGCGGTGTCATATTTTACACCCTACAGTCTTTATAAGCCAGGAATTATGTAAAGCACTGTGTAGTGGCTGGTAGATAATAGATATAGACTGCAGCCAAGTAGCATTTTCACACTGGAAAGGCCATACATTTCACACACAGTGCACATAGACAGAGATTTAAGTCATTTTCTGCAACAAAGTTTTTCCTATGACTCTTGGAGGGACTTTTAAGTTTTTTTATTTTGTATGTAAAAGTGCATATAACCACATGTGTATAAGTGGTATTCATTTTAAATCAACTCTTATGTAACTGGCTGTTATCAGGACATATCTTAACCCACGGTATTAGTGTGGGCTTTGAGGTCTTGGCAGGAAACCACATTATTTCCTGTCAGCGTCAGCAGTGGAAATGAACAAGGGCACCCTGATGAAGGAATGATTTCATGAATGGATGACAGAGAAACCACCAAATGGCAGAGCCACTCTGTTTAGGCAGCTCCAGTTCTCTCTGATTGGCTGTAAACGCTTCTAAAGCTTAAGACTGAACTCATAGCAAGTCTTCTATGACAGTAAATATAATTCCCCCAAATTGACCACAACTGCTTAATTGTAGACTAGCAGTTATTGCTAGAAAAACCACTGGGTTTATGTCATCCAAGTAAGATTTCCAGCTTATCTCAGTTTAAATGTCATTGTAAATTTAATATCTTTGGACACAACAAGCAATTTGAAGACATACCATTGGGTTCTGGAAACTTGTGATGGGCATTTCTTTCATTGTCAGACTGTTTGTAGACTTAGCAATTGTTTAAAAAGAAATTCATCAGCAGAATAATAATAAATTACATGAATCTTTAGTTCAAGCTAAAAAGTGCAGGTTGGAACCCATCAACAGCTGGTTTACACTAAACTCCCACCTGCAGTCTTACATTGGACTGGTCTGCAGTGGTTACAGCTGTTGACAAAAATGTGTAATAACTCTACCTCTTCTCTGCTGAATTTAATAACTCGTCTGTCAGCCATCTCAATAAGCTTCAGGTCCCCACATGACTGTCATGGAGCTATATTTCTCTGCCTGACGCCATTATCTATTTTCTGTCAGTGAAATGACCTCAGTATCCTTAAACATGCTTGCACTCCCTGTTGTTTTGCATACTGTAGCTGTGTGTGTGTGTGTGTGTGTGTGTGTGTGTGTGTGTGTGTGTGTGTGTGTGTGTGTGTGTGTGTGTGTGTGTGTGTGTGTGTGTGTGTGCGTGCGTGCGTGCGTGCGTGCGTGCGTGCGCGTGCGTGCGTGCACGTGTCCAGAGAGCACTATGAGATCCATAACTCAGTATTGATTGGATTATATTGGCTTTGACTGGGGGTGGGGCACATGCTTTTACTCTCTACTGGCCTGCTGCTGGCTTGTGATGGGGCGTTGCAGCCACAGCTCATACACATGTTGCCGCATGGTGTCACAGCGGTTTGCTGCATAGATGTTAATCACTGACAGTTGTGTCTTATTTTTTATTTTTAAAGTTTTGGGGCATTTCTGCCTTTATTGGACAGGAAAGCAGAGAGATATGAAAGGGGAGAGAAGGAGGAAGACATGCAAGAAAACCGTCACAGGTCTGCATTGAGGAATAAACCTCCGCACATGTGCGCCCGCTCTACCAACTGAGCTAAACGGCCACACAGTTGTGTCTTATTAAGTTTGCAATTATTCAACCATGACATAATTTGGATTTAAGGGATGTCCACAATTTCCCCATAGCTGCACAAATTATTATTATATCCTTTTTTAAACACTGCATCGCAAATATTTTATGGATTCAATAATAACATTTCGGTAAGCTTTTTCATTTCACTCAGAAGGTAATTTATTATTTTTGAAAACATTGCCCTGCATTTAGGCCATTTGTGAGATTCGCCTGGCCTAGATGTTTTGTGAACAGTACTTTACTGTTGCAGATCTTGGTAGAAGATTTGCTCGTATTAATCCCTTTGACTTCATTTGTAATGTTTTGTTTTAAGTGCAAGATGGCAAAACAGGGACTTTGATGTGTTTCATTTTGCCAAGAGAAATCTGGCAATCTGGAGACAGCTGGGTGGTGTGGACTGACATCACATGTGATGTCAGTCTTGGGTCTCTGAGAATTTGTCTTGGTCATGTCTTACATATTTTCCCCTCTATGTGATGGATGTAAAAACAAGGTTTTTGGTTTGTCCTGCTGAAATTGTGCTTATTTCTACTCTTCAGTATGAGAATAAGCACCGTTTCCTGTGATTCATTCCCACTGGGGGCCTGGCCTCCCAGGTTAAGGAAAGCAGAGAGGTTGTGTGTTGATAATGGGGAACACTAGGCGGTTTAAGAGTTATGGGGGGGCAAGCAGAGGAGAGCAGTGAGTGATCATCACCTCCCCAACTGCTCTGTTGATAGTGTGTTGTGGGGCCCAGGGTTGCCATGTCTGGTCACCGAGTGTGGCCTGTGGGACTTGGCTGACCTTTCTGACCAGACTGTGCGTGTGTAGCCTCCTGACCTAAAACAGAGCCGTGTGTCTGTATTGTCACTCAAGTTGTTTTTACCCATCTTTTTGTGATACATCTATCTCTGATATGCAGTTTTTACACAATATATAGTTCCACTTCTGCTGATTGAAAGCTTACAACTACACGTTGCTGCATCTGTGCAGGTTTAGATGGCCTTAGTCACAGTGGATGTTGAGCTTTCATGATCAGTTACATTGGCTGGGGATCCCTGTAATTGAGAGAAAGAGAAAAAAAAGTTCAAGGCTGGATCAACACTTTCTAGTTTGTAGTTCTAAGGGTTTAAAAACAAAAAGAAGTAAACCCCACCTCAGGCTACTCCTTGCTCCTAAGTGCTCGTGGCATTTCTCATTGAAGTGAGCTTAGAGCATCTCGCTGATGAAGCCGCCTTACAGCTAATGTCACAATCACAACCATCTGGACGTCACACAGCATCAAAGGGTGGAAGGAACATAAACAATCCCAGACAACTATTTACTGGCATCCAGTAGTTTCCTAATTCTCTCTTCATGCATTTCCGGCATATTTTCCTCCCTCAAAAGCTTGATTTCTTTGACATCCCACGTTGACAGGAAGTCTTTAACTTAATGTTCATTTACTTAAGAGAGCTGAGTTGAGTTTTTGCTTTGCAGTAGCAGGGGCTGCAGCACTCCTTGCCTTTTGTCGTATAGTCTTCCCCCTGCAAGGTAGAGTAAAGATTTTTTTTTTTTTTGCAGAGTGAGGAAATAAAGAACTCAGACGGGATAGAGTCCCGCATTGCTGGCAAAGTGCAGAATCGGTCAGGTATGGAGTAAGAGGCAGAGAGCTTGCCCAGTCCCCTCCTCTGCAGGTTTTACAGTATCACACAATGTACACTATCTTGAGGTGATCCAAGCCTTAGGTGTATTGTCACTTTAAGGAGAGACAGCGGTGGAAGGTTTACTATGTCAGAGATCTTTGGCTTTTTTTTGGCTGTGTCCAGAAAGGTCAGAGAGAAAAGAGGGAAACCAGTCTGTTTCTGGTTATGTCCTGCATGACGGGATGATGCTTGATGATTTAGAGTGAGCCTCTGCTGATCTGATTCTCAGGCTGCCTCAGCCTGGTACGACTGCGGAGACGAGCACAGGGAGGCACAGACATCTGGGAAGAGACACCATCACAGAAAGAGAGACAGAAACGGAGGGTTACCAAAACTGCAGAGGCAGATGACAAGAAAAAGTGCAGTATGCTTTGTCGTCTTTTAGGCTTCTCCTCCACCGGTCAGTCTGCATTCTGCTGCGTAACCATGGTGATGCATAGCCAGGTGGACTTTTTTGTTCTGGACTGCTAATTACTCTTTCCTGCTGCATCCTTGTCTCAGGAAGGCTGTTTTAAAAATATACGTACATCTAAGATAATCCCTAGAGTTTTTCTGCTGCATGAATCATTAACATACAGTATTGCTAATGAAGCGCGGCTGGGGCAACAGCCACGGTGGATAGGATGCCTGCTGCGTTTGCAGATGGGCACAGAGATGCACCCTTTGCCTTCTGCTGATGATCCCCTCCCGCCTCCTCTCACCCTCCTCTCCGTCAAGGTGGCGTCGAGGAGTGTTGCTGCCAGCAGGACGCCGCTGGGAACAGCAGGGTTTGGTACACACAGCTGAGGGGCCGGTGTCTGGGCGGCGTGTATTTCTTCAGTGAAACATAAAATGGCTCATCTTAGAGTTCTCGACTGTATGCTTAACAACAACTGGACCCTAATCTGTGATCTATACTGCTCCTGGAACAATCAGGTCAGTTCTCTCTTCATGATGTAAGAATTTGACTTATGAGACTATAAGATGTGCAAGCAGGGAATTAGTTTTCCTTTTTTAATATTATTTTCTGGCATTTTTGATTGATAGTGAAAGTAGGGTTTGACAGGAAACATGGGGAGAGGGATAAGGGAGAGACATGCAAAAACAAGTCCCTGGCCGAAATTGAGCTGGGGACGTTGCGAATACTGTATGTAGTATACACCCTAACCACTAGCCCTAATAGTTTCTTATGATATGGCAAACTGGCAGCTATTGGGGCATCACACTAGTAACCTTCTAAAGCAGGACAGCGTCTCCAAACATCAGGCTGGCCTATACCCCTTACTGAGCTAGTCATAATGTATTGTACTGCATTAATACAAGAGTTGTTCTTGCTGCAGCTGAATGTGCAGCATGTTTTGTTTTTTCTACCTGCAGATTTTGGTCACCCTTCCTCACCCTTTTTATGCCTTCCTTTCTGTCCCATATTATCTCAGGAGTTCTCCAGGAAAGGCATCCCTGACATCTTGTGTATTAATAGCCAGAATTCCTTCAGTAGTGCAGTGTGGAACTGGAGACTCTGGAGTGCTTGGCATGCTGACCTCTGAGTGTCCCTGCTCTTGCAGACAGAGTGCCTCGTGCAGCCTCAGGTGGCTTGTTGAGACTAAACTTGATTTTCAGAAATTAATCTTATAAAGTTATTTCCCAAGTGATTTTTGTACTTAAAATCAAAATTTCTCTTGGCTTGGCAAGATGTTATTGTAGTAAATGAGTTAATTTAGCAGTTTGACATTTAAAATAAAATATCTTGCAACAAGTGTAGCTACGTTGAAATGATCCCCTCCCATTGCTAATTTGGGAAGCTACAGATTTTGGACACAGTCTTCGATCAAAGGCTAGCTGGTAAAATCCAGTGGAAGATGTCCCCTTGTAATGGGATGGGATGTTAAGTGCAAGGGTGCAAAGGTCGAAGCCTGTCTATGTTCAGAAAATGACGTATTTGCCCATGAATCTGAGCATATGAATATCGACGTTCTCTCCATCATACAGCGGTCTTTGTGGGGCTATCTTGTATGTATCCATTTGTCTCTATATGCACAGAAGTCAACTTGGCACCCTTACTAACACTTCATATCTCATATACATGCCTTTTCAGCTTTTTCTCTGGAAACTCACACAGACAGCTCATTGTTTCATGCACTTTTTTCCCCTCTCTCCTTTTTCATTTTGCCATGGAATGCCTGACGCGAGGAGTAAAGAAGTCTTGCCGTGCCAAACATTGCGGCAGAGCTGCTCTGTGGTATGCCCCTTCCCCTAATTTAATTTTAGCAGTGCTGAAAATTGTTTGCATCCCAAGCCGAACTGATAGGCCTCTGTTTCCAGAGAGCCTCTGCTGTCCGAGGCGCTGAA
The DNA here is from genome assembly GCA_023631565.1 of Gymnocephalus cernua. Taxonomy (NCBI): domain Eukaryota; kingdom Metazoa; phylum Chordata; class Actinopteri; order Perciformes; family Percidae; genus Gymnocephalus; species Gymnocephalus cernua. The sequence goes on from CM042446.1 coordinate 24,991,600, forward strand.
AACGGCCTTTGTGCGCCAGTAGCCCAGCACAGAGGGCTCATGAAATATTTACAGGCTAACACCTGGTGTGAGACACAGAGAGAGGAGCCAGGGAAGCAACAACACTGCCACCAAAAACAGCAGGGCCTCAGCTCTGTTGGCGTGCCAGAAATATTTGGTTTGTTATAGTTTGATCTTTAGCATTCTCATGAACAATTGCATCCATTTAGAACTCAGTCACAAAACCATTTAGAGCTGAAACAGTCAGTCAGTGGGTTTGTTGATCAACGGAAAAATTATCAGCAATTATTCTGCTAATCAACAATGATGATAATGAAAAAAATGCCAAACATTCTCTGGCTCTAACTTCCTAAATGAGTGAATCTGCTGCTTGCCTTTGCCGTACGTCGTCGTATATTGAATATTTTTTAGGTGTCTTTTGGATTTTTGGTCGAAGAAAACAAGACATTTGAAGAAATCATCATGGCCTTTTGGAAGTTGTGACGATAATGAAAATAATCATTAGTTGCAGCCATAAAACTATTACTTCTTGGGAAAGAGAGAGGTTGTATAATTTATAGTTTTTATTTTACCAATTCATCCCATGCCGTAAATACCATCAAAAGAAAATCCCTTTATCTCCCTAGTCGATGCACCATTGGATTATGCTGTGAAATGTTGCTTCCCTGCATTATTTCCTTCCCAGACATCAATTTTAGCAGAAAATGTGATAGATAAAGATACAAGACAGTGTTTTAATAGACTTTTAAATGGTAGCATACTCAGGTTACATCATTGCCCAAGTGCCCATTATGGAGGTTGTCTAAAACAGTCATAGATAGCATTGATGCACCCCTGGATGTGTTTGAGTCTCCCCACTTTGTTGTGAGGAGTAGCCTACGTTTAACATGGCACTCAGGGTTAAACAGGAGAGTTTGTGTCAGAGGGCACACTGTCATGACCCTACCCTGTCAAAAACCTCAAAGAGCAACCAGGATTAATAATTCATAGATGAGGAAACCAATTATACAGGGCTTTGCTCGCATCTGGGTGGGGGGACCCTGGGGACCCTAATTGGCCCACCTGCTCTCTGTCTCTGAAGGGTTGGGCTGAGGTGGCTGGCTGGATGTGAGGGTGGTGTGTATGTCCTCTCTTTGTTTGGATGCCACTGTCTCTGAGCCTTTAATGTGGGGGGGATGGCTTCCTCAATGGTGCATTGGTAGCCACCTCAACTGACATCCCTGTAGTGATGGACCACACCCAACACAGCAGAAAGGGCTTCCCATTTAAGCAAAAATGGCCAAACCATTCACTGGTTCCAGTGTCTCAAATGTGAATATTTGCTGTTTCTTTTAGTCTTCTATTATAGTAATAGGAATATCTTTGAGTTTTGGACTCAAAAGAAGCAATTTGGACTCTGGATAACGTTAATATTTCCGATACTTTCTGACATTGTACAGACTGAGTACTAGTTGATTATTTGAGAAAAGAAGCTGCAAATTGATCAATAATTAGCATAATTGTTGTAGCCCTAAGCCAAACAAAACTAGTGAAGTAACCTAACATACACTAGAAACACACAGGCCACACTTGGGCTTATTGTGCTCTTAGCGAAATCTTCTTTGGACAGTGATTTGGGCCTCTGATGTGCATCAGCCCCCTTTTTCTGGTCTCTCTCTTTATGTCTATCTGTCCCTTTCTCTCCTCTCTCCTTCCATCTCCATTTCTCCTTTGTGGAGAGGAATTCCAGGCTGTTGGCCCGCACAATTGCCCCCCCCATTAGCATATGAAAGCAGCCGAGGGGCAGCGAGTGAGGCGGGAAAAAGGGAGAAGGGGAGTCATAAAACTTCCAAATCAGTCCAAGCAGACAACTTCTAATCAACCTCGTCGTAGCACATGTGCCTATGTGGCACATATTTCCCTTAGGGAAGTCCTTTATACTCTAATGCAATGCAGAGTTAGTCTGCTCTTTCTGTTTCATCCCTGTGGTTTTATTCATGGACATTGTTCTGTGTTGAACTGTTCTGCCTTGACAGTTGCAGCATGCCAATGATAACTGACAAGCTTATCTTTTCAGCCCCTGGCAAAGACTCTTGTCTTCAACCCGAGATGTGATATTGCCTGCTGCTTATGCACTTCTCTCAGGCATAAAATCAATCAATCTGAGGGATTCGCTTCACTCCCTTGAGATCTTAATGTGGTCCCAAATGAGGCCACGTGGCATTGTAAGGTGGATACGATCTGAGAATACTGTGTGTATTTGAAGATGACAAGTGCTTGCTGGTCATTTTTCTGTACATTACTTTCATCGTTTGGTAAGAACATTGTAATTTCCCTTGCGGGATTAATAAAGTATAAATTATTATTATTATTATTATTATTATTATTAAGTCAGTCAGTCAGTGTTGGATTCCATTATAGCAAGGCACACAATTTAGAAGTACTTATTCAGACAACAAACAGTACTGATTTTTTTTCCCTATCCACACAGAAATGCCTTTCAGATGTATTGTGGAGAGCATTCAAGGCATTGTTTTAAAGTATGAAGCCTCCCTCTAGAGGAAAAGATGCATTTTGAAATGAATGCAGCTTACTGGTGGACAAACTGTAAAGCATGTGTGTTGTGTCAATGAGTTAGGATGCACTGAAGCATTAAACTATGACATAATATACCTCCCACTGAGACAGGTATATGTTAACACACAGAGGTCAGTTTTAAGATCTGTGACATTAGATTATCTTGTGATACCTGAACCTCTGACTTGCATGACTAAGCATTTTGTTACAAGCAGCAGTCAGCTGTTTTTGGAGGCATACGATTTGATTGAGTTAATTTGTACTTGTTTTCAAGCTGAAGCTATATGAGTGTGTGTCACCAAGGGGGCATACGTAAACATACAAACCATGAGAAATTGATTTCAAGTGTGGAGTAGAAAAACGGCAACAGAACCACACTAAATGATTAAAATTGTCAAAATGCCAAAGATTGCGCTGAACACTTTTTGATGAATCAGCTTGTGGTTTTCAGTCAATATCTAAAGTAGGTCTCATTTGATACTCCAGCACCAAGAAATGGAAGATATCCCTCCTGAGGCTACTGTTGCTGTGTCATTTTCCCTCCATACAGCTGCATAATATGGGGCTGTCTCTTCGCTGTGGACTCAGGGCATGCCTGCCTGGGGTCGTAAATTTGATTTGTGTAGTCCTCAGCAGTTTGGCCGAGATTGTAGTGAAAAGCGGCGTGAACAGAATGCTGATTCACCTCGTACTGCCACAGTAACCCCTCACCCTCTCTCCCCACGCCTGCACATAGACACATAATCCCTACGACATATGTGCACAGCGCTGCAGTAAACATACAGGGATGCTGTTTGTAAAGGTTAGTCGGTGAATGGCAGAATTACAGAAAACCTGCTGAAAAGAAAGTGGCACTAGAGGTTTGGCTCAACAAAACCAAGAAAACCTTGGTAACACAAGAAAAGTATGGCACATAAAGAAACCTTTCTTCTATAATATTTCAAATACGCTATTCTTCTAAGCCAGAGAAAAGGAAAAGAGAGGGAGAGAAGACAGCAGAGGATGTGAATAAGAAGTAGCTGGATGCTGCCGAGTCTCCTTGGCCTGGATGATAAAAAACTGGCTTGGAAAAGATGCAGCTCTCTTTGGTGCAATGCAGACAGGGCTAGGGAGGAGCCTCGCCTGTGGGTGGAGCTGTATGTGCATGCATGTGTAAGTGAAAGAGAGCGCGTGTTAGTGCAAGAGAGCGCGTGTGACTTTGTTTAAAAGGTGTTGTTTTGTTTTCCTCTATAAGTGATTTCACATTTTGCCCAACCCCCCTCAGGCTCTCTCGAGGTGAGGTTGTAAATATCACTGGCACGCTTGAAGAGAAGAGGGTTGCTATGGTGACTATTTTTTTTTTTTTTGCACGTGTGTGTTTTGAATGCCAGAACCGCCGCTGTGGTGCACAGTACATCTAAAGTCGATCAGCCTACTAAGAGCAGTTACGTCAAAGGGCGGAGCGGGGGGAATGAATAATCCTCCGCAGAGCCCTGACAGAGAATCCATAGATCACTGGTGTGTGTCGGACGGTCACCCTCTCTATACTCTAACCCTCTCTACTACTGCTATCAGAGCTTGTCCTTCACAATCTCATTTAGCTGACATGGATGGATCAATAACTTCAGGAGAGTAGTTTGCTTGCTGTATATTTTTACATATCTGTGTTCTAAAAAACTCAATCACCATCTCCTGTGCTTCCAGCTCTTCCATAAAATAGTGAGCCTGGCATATTTTCCTGTTTTCCTCACACAGCCCTGAGGCATCCCAGTAAAAGAGGCGTTAATTGGCTGCCTGCTCAGTGCCAGAGCACGTGATTGGCCAGGCGATACAGGCTTCACAGCGATCCAGACAGTGATAATGATGCCCTCTGTCCTGTGTCAGTCAGTGTGCACACGCCGCTTTGTTCTGATGCTGATGAGACAACACTACATTAGCATTCGGAGCACCTCCACACCTGTGGTCCTCCGACAGAGTGACAGTGATAGCCTGAGCCCTGATTCACTAATCAACAGTGATGAATTGCAAGCAAAACCAATCTGACAGTGTCACAGGAGAGGTCACCAAAGGAAAATGGTGCCAAATATGCAATTTTTGCAAAACTGAATACCTCTTTGCCCACTCTAGAAAAGCTATTTCATTGCCATTGTCTGTCTTTATAAAACAAATGACATCCATCTGTTTCTACCTCACTGTTTTCCTTTGGCTTTTTATTTTTAAAGGGGCCTGTGCGTGCATGCCAGAGAGAATGGCTCACTCAGTTGACTGCGTGTTTACTGTGGTGATGGAGAATGCAGTGGACACTCCCTCTCCTCTCTGTTAAATGGGATCCAAGGAGGATTAGAAAAGAGGCTGATAAAGGCAGACAAAAGAAAGAGGGGTGCCAAGGGAAAGAGAGAAGCTCAAAGAAACACAAGACTAAAGATTGAGATGCTAAAGTTGAGTGTTTAAAGTGCTACGAGGTGCAGTGAGAAGGGCCAACAATAAAGGACAGGAGATGGAGGGAAAGAGCAAGAGATGAGGAGTATGAGGTTTTTATTGTTTCCAGCTGGGCCTGGGTGTGGTCATCATGGCTTGGAGACCTGCTGTGTTCAGTTCTGCTCCCAGTCCTCCTTCACAGTCTCCGACCCATCTGCCAAATGGCTTTTCTGTGTTTTGTTTTGTGTCGGCATATGTGTCGACTTAATGTTGGCTTAGTTGCGTTGTGTGATAATATTATTTTGCGTTGAAATATTTACATTTAAGGGATTTCTGTGCAAATTGGAGCAGGTTGAGGCAGTGTTAGGCTGCAGGATGCACATCAGCTGCTGCAGGAATCAAACTGGTGCAGGATGATATATTAAAATAATAGGAAACCCAGCAAGTGGAATATGTGTCTCCAGGCCGTAAATCTAATTGGATGGCTGCTCATTTTTTTTATTGTTTGCTGTGACTACCTTCAATTTTTGGACATGTTTTATTCTCTGTTTAGGGTCAGCTGAGGTAGTGACAGGGGTGTAACTTTGTCAGCACTTCCTGTCCAGGCTGTCATGTATCCACATTGTCAGCAGTGTCTTCTCCTTCTATGACTGTGAGACAAACTGCTAATGCTTTTTTGTCACTTTGAATATGAGAGAAAGAGAAAAAAATGCTTACAATCTTTTTGTGATTCAGTTTACTGAAAGCAACAAACACCTGCAAATTAATAAAGTACTTTAAAGTTAATTTGTAAGGAGACATGTTATTGTGTTGCACCACAGTTTGCATATGATTCAACACAGTGTATAATTGAGATGGAAAAAGCAACAAATACATCCAGAACAGCCAAACATCCAAACAGTTACGGGAGAAAGAAAACAGGCTGCCAGATGGACTTTAAAAAGGCTCCATTAGTGAAGACGCCAGTTAACATGGATTGCATTTGCTTATATTAGCCAAAGTAAATTATGAAGCATGGATTTAATTACATAACATGATGCTACACTTAAAACAGTTGCTTTTGTGATCACATTGATGGATAGAGTGTGACAAAGGGAGTTGGGGTGGTCAGTTTTTTTTTTTTTACTCCAGGCAGGATTTAGTTTTGGCATGTATATAACATAATGAAAGTGTCACTGACAGAAATGTAGCCACAGAGCTTCTAAAAAGGCCGCTTTAAAACCAAAATATTCAGCCTTCACCGCACAATCCTCCTCTGGCAGCCTTTTGGTGCAGTCCTCGGCCGTGTGGTTTTTCCTCTTCTCTCATCGCTTCATTATTCAATTAAGCAGTAAAATGCATTTTAAGCTTAACATGAACCGCACGGAGGATCCCCTATTGGGACGAGAGCAGTAAACTGTGGGCTCGTGTATCATGCTCCATCAGCAGTGATGAGACTCTCAGTCTGGTTTTTATTTGGACAAAGGTGATGCCGCACGACGGGCGCACCTAGTAAATACCTTCTGGTTTGGAGGGCGAGACTGTAGAGAGACAGGTTGCCAGGTCTGGGGAGGATGAGGCGCAGGCGGGTTGGTAGAAGAGCCAGGACGAGATATTTTGGCCTAAGTTGAGGAGACATTTGGTTTCTACTAGTTGTGATTACTGTAGAGGTTTATGGCTACAATCCTAAACACTATCTGTATTAGTGTGTGCGCGTGTGTGTGTGTGTGTGTGTGTGTGTGTGTGTGTGTGCGTGCGTGCGTGCGTGCGTGCATGCGTGCGTGTGTGTGCGCGCGCGCCTGCGTGTGTGTGTGCACGTGTGTGTGTGCACGTGTATAAAGTAAAGGCTAATGGGGTCCAGAAACAGTAGGGTATATCAAGCTGTGATTCAGGTGTAGAGATGGTCTGGGACTACTAGTCAGTCCCTGTGGGGGCATCCATCAATCGAGCTTCAGGGCTTTTTCTTCTCTGATTTGATTGATTGCTAATGACTGGCACTAATGGACATGTGGCTGCATACACACACACGTGATACAATACACGCAAATGTGTGCATGCAAACACATCAGTGTGCGTATGCGTGTGAGTATCACATACACATTACAGAAATTTACACTCCTCTTAGGCACACTTATCCTGGACCTTTCCACAGTCTCCACATTCCACTGGCCGTATCTCACCGAAGGCCCCAACTGCTTTTAATCAGTTGGGTCACGAGGCGCTCCAGATGGGCCTCAGCGTTGGGTGGGACTGCCGCAGACGTGGTGGAGGAGAAGGGGGGCTTGAGCTCGTAATAGTCAACATATTTGTGCCCCCTCTCCTCAATCCCCAACATCCCCTCCCGTCCTGTATTGCGTCACCCTCCTCAGAGACCCGTGCTGGACAGCTTGAGCTACACTGCCGTATTCAGCGCATGCATTTCTAAGGCTCTCACTTTTCCAGCGTTTTACTAGCTAACATTTTCCATCGTCAGACTGCATGCTCCGAGTGTTTTGAAAAGAGCACTGTGTGCTTTTGGAGAGCACCATCGCAGGATGTGCTTTTACAGTCTGAGGAAAGATGTAGGTGTACATTGCAATTTAGTTTTTTTCCCCTTCAGTGTCTGTAATATTGAGTTCACTGAGTGCAGAATGTCTTGATCTTGTAACTGTGGGCCATAAGGCAAAATATGTGCAGATTGTGCATGGGATCTCTTAGCCCGGTGTATCAGCCTAATCAGGGTAGGAATAAGACCTCATGGATGTACCAGCATCATTTTTGGTCAGCATCCCACACGTCCTATTTACTGTAGTGATGAGGAAATTGAAGGAGAATATTGTAAAGGTGTCCTGAACGTGAACAACCAGTGCAAAAGATCAGCAGTCCAAAGCGATGACTATGATGGCAAGACTTATGTTCGCAGGTGTAATATTAACTTTCTTTCTTGCATGGTAGCCAAAACAACAACACAGCATGCACACAAACACGCCGAGTAATTTCTTCCCTTTAGCTGTTTAACTGCCACAAAAGTGGGTCTTTGTCAGCATGTCATTATCAAGTCCCGTGCTTTGATTCGCTCTGTGTTCAGTCTTGCTTTGACAGTGTTTACGTCCGTTACCTGGATACCGTAGTACTAAGCTCCCCTTTCCTCTCTCCCCTCATCACCTCTCTCACTTACTGCTAGGGTCTCGCGTTACAGGGCTGACGTCGCCTCGTTCTCAGCACAGGCCTGTTTGGTTAATACTCACAGGGCGCACGCCCTGGGTGAAGGTCACAACACATCCGCACTACAGGAAACGTCTGGGATAGTCTCACATATTCTGAGTGGAATGGGATCTAACATAGTACTGAGTTGTTCCTCAAAGTTAATCCCCAGCAGAGCAGTTCCTGTCCCCACACTGAGAATGTGGTTTAGTGCCAAAATGGGACAGGACTAGCTGACCCACGATGCTCGTTTGGCAGACAGAGTAAGACGAGAGAAAGAAGTGGATACAGAAACAAGAGAGGGAATTCAGTTGTATGCCTAAAAAGCAAGCTTTAAACATTGAGGTTGTTGTGAGCACCCTCTTTGGAGACTGAAAAATAAGTTGTCTCAGCAAATTCCTCTGCAACGACATGTTTACGTTTGGGTAACAAAGCCCTCTAAAAGATGAGTTAATTATGACAGGAAAGGAGGAAATCCAGTGACATTATTATAAAGCGACAAAGTCTGTGTAAGGAGAAGGTTGTGGTTATTTAACACGGGTGGCCGCTGTTTGTGTCTTGTTTTCAACAGCTAGTCAATGTTGCTTTCTATTGTGTTTTTCAACCCTGAGCGTGATCGTGAGGCTGCTCAGCTATTACAAGGGGGAAGCGTTAGGTACCTGTGCTGAGCCAGTGACGGAGAGAGCGCTTCAGTGGAAGCCGGTGTGATCCTGTGAGGAGCCGCAGAACCAGACCAGTGTGTCGAGTGTGGAAGCTGCGCGTGTTGCTTCAGACGCGTGCTGGAGCTACTGTTAATTGAGATGATTTGTTTAAAACTTCACTCTTTAGTTTGCCTTTTGTGATTTATTTGTCTTCCTTTTGTGAAGACCGTTTTCAGTTTGGTAGTTTAACAGTATTTATTTGATTTATCTTGGTTTTCCCCCGGGTTTATGTAATTGTCAGTGTCCTCCGACCCTAGACACGATAGGGCCATAACAGAAGGGCTCATGCAGCAGAGCAGAGATACAGACTGACCTCTGCCACTATTCCTGAACAGACCTGTCAATGGGATTGACTGAGTAAGGTTTGCTCTGTTTAGCAGTTGATCTCAGCTTTCCTAAAAGGATTAGAGTGGTTGCACCTGCAGTATAGAGTAGACATTGGGCATCCCTTGGTGGCTGCTACTGTAGCTTAAAGTGTTCTGTGACTGCCAAGATGTCCTGCACTCACCTGCGCTCTCGTCCTTCTCGTCCACGTACTCGATTTAGATCCGCAAGGTGCTAAACTAATGAGCTCTGGATTTAGCTAACCCCCCCTGCTGCTATCTATCTGTGTCTCCTTACACTTTCTCTTTGCTAGCCATTTAATCATGACTTGTCGCCCTGTAAACAATCCCCAGCCCTCTTGGCAGGTTGATGACCACTTCAAAGATGATCCACATACCATTGATAGAATGTGAAGAACTACTTTTCTTCTCTGCTGTCATTTCCTTTTCCTTGACTGGGGAATCAAACAGGTAAAAGGCAGGAAGCTCTTTAATGTGATGTATAATACTATTTATATATATATATATATATATATATATATATATAATAATACTTTTTATTGGATGATACATTCATAGCCAGAAAGATGTTTGATGTTCAAGATCTCCCTCAAAGTCATAATATAAAAAACACGTGTGGTTTGAGTTTGTTTACAAATTTATGACATGCAGTATCTCTTTCTTTTTTTGCCAAGTTGCCCAAGTAGTAGCATAAATACTGCAGGTTTCTAAAATAAAAGGGAATGTTTGCTGAGGCTGCAGACTCACAGACGTCCACCCACCTGGTCTGAGTCAGTGCAACATTCACATAAAGAGGCAGTGACTTTATCTGCGCAAGTGCTCCATTAAGGCAAAGTGTCTTGTCGGGTGTAACTTAGATTTAACCCTTCACCTTTAGCCCTAACCTTGAAACCTAATTCCAATCTCTCACTTGCCGGTGAAAGCTCTGCCTGTGTGTGTGTGTGTGTGTGTGTGTGTGTGTGTGTGTGTGTGTGTGTGTGTGTTTGTGTTTGTGTTTGTGTGTGTGCAATGCATGCCAGTCTTTTCCACCACTGTTTTCTAGTTAGCAGTAATATGTGTTGGTGCCATGCAGGAGTCCTCTCTGTCCCCAGTAGAAACCATCCCCTATCAACAGATTAGAAACAACTTTAATGCTTAAAGCGTAACTCTCGCCAAAATGCATCCTAGGGTATTTTTGTGAATGTACGTGATTCAAACTTTAGTTTAAAAGCAAATTTAGTACGACAGCGCCACTTTTAAGATTCAACGTATTCCTGTTTTTGGGTCAAATGGCCTTTTGAATGGGAGTGGTTTGGCACTTTAATGCTAGCCTCAAAATAGCTATTTTTAAAACACAAAGAAGAGTCGACACAACATGAAACTTTGCTCCAAATATCACCAGGGGGCTCTACACCTTAACGCACGCATTGACAACATTCTTTGTGTACACCGATTTACTAAAAAGAAAGTTTTTGAACAACTCACCGTAGCTCTTGTTGTTTCCTGCCGCAGCCATATTATCAGTCAAAACGAGTCGATTTCCAAATACAACGTAACAGGGAGGAGAGTAAAGATGGAAAGCTCCTAAAGCTTAGTTCCATATAAATGCACGGATGATTTTTTGTTTTGTCGTTAGTGAAAAACAATATTGACCTTGTAGTTGAAAAAGGAGCCTCATAAGAATGACATTTCCTCCTATGGAGTCCGTTCATCCGCATTCGGAAATCAACTCGTTTTGAATATGACTGTGGCTGGAAACAACAAGAGCTACAATGAGTTGTTCAAAAACTTTGTTTTTAGTAAATCTTTGTACACAAAGAATGTTGTCAATGCTTGTGTTAAGGTGTAGAGCCCCTGGTGATACTTGGAGCACAGTTTCATGTTGTGTCAAGTCTTCTTAGTGTTTTAAAAATAGCTATTTTGAAGCTAGCATGAAAGTGCCCTACCGCTCCCATTTGACCCAAAAACAGGAATACATGGAATCTTAAAACTGGCGCTTTCGTCCTAAATATGCTTTTAAACTAAAGTTTGACTCACGTACATTCACAAAAATACCCTAGGATGCATTTTGGCGAGAGTTACGTTTTAATCAGTTGCTCTAGCTCAGCCCCACCACCATCACTGACTTCTTTTTCCACATCACATCACATCACACACACACACACACACACACACACACACACACACCGTACAAAAACCATGCATTCACACCAGCATGACACCTAAATATAAAGCATGAAGGACTTATTCATTTCAAATGAGTTCTCGGAGGTGATGCATGTCAGAAAACAGTGGCTAATTAAAGGGCATCTTATTTTCTCCTGCTGTAAAATGTTGTATACGCTTAGATCTGATCATTCTTCTTTCTGTCCGAAATACTGTTGCCAGTTGCTGGGAATCTCGGTCATTAGGAACATACGGTATGCTCTAACCAACACAAACGTATTGCATCAAAGCCCTAAACTGAAGTCGTCCCATTTTACTGCTGTGTAATTTTTTTGGCTGCCCTTGATGTCAGACACCAACCTGATGTAATTGCACCCAGCTGAGTAACAGCCTGGGCTGTTTGAGTGAGTACAAGTTTTGAACACTGACATAACCGTACAACTGTACATACTGTGCCTTTCATACAGACCACAATGTTTCAAACATCCATTGGTGTTCAGCTGCAGGATGTCCCCGGGGGCAGCCCATGAGGGAAATATTAAAATCCTTTACAGTTACACTCTTGGAATTCAGCTGTTGAATCCAAAATAACTGTCAGTGAGTTAGTAAGTAATGTCATACTAAAGGACATTTACACAATGTATGGACTTGTTGATGGTTGCAATAATCTAACTTGAGGTGTGGTGTCTTTAAAGTTTGTTGTTTTTATGCAGCATGCATGATGGTTATTTGTGTGGGGTTTGACTAGCAAGACAAGATGTACCCTGTTTGTTTGACTCTTGAGTGGTAAAGTGAAGGGTGCTTTTGATGGGGAAATTATTCAGTAAAGAACACTTACAACTCTCATTATTCAGTGGTTTCTGTTAAGGGTTACTCATCAGAAAATACAGACAGAGTACTGATTCATCAGCCATGCAGCTTCGGGGTCTCAGCCCCCCTGGACAAACATGGGAGGAAAACATTCCAGTGAATAATGGCTGAGCTGCTCCACACTGTGGGGAGGGAGATTGAGAGCTAAATAGTCTTTTCTTCAGCTCATCTGGCCCAGGTTCTTATTACATAACTGGGTTTTGTTGGACAGACACATGGACAACAGGCTTAAGAAAACCAGGGACTGCTGTAGATGTAAAGAGCCTCTGATGTCAGGCGTTAAAGGAGATGCTGCAAACAGTCAGCACTGAAAGAATGCTTTGATCCAATTTGATGTTTGTGTGATGGGCTCCTGTGAATGAAACGTGACGGCCTGCAAGATGTCTGTCAATATATCACATGTGTCTGGCTACTTGTTAACAGGCAGACAGACATCAAACAGCAGGCAGCCCATGCACTGTTCTCCACCAAGTGACGTTAGCGCTCAGCTGAAAGACGACATTCTTCTCTCCTCAGCTAATACAGGACATTACTGTTCGGTCACACCTGCCCTGCCCTGTATTAATCCCATGTCTGTCTGTATGTCTGCAGCAGGTCACATGAACTCTCTTGAACCCACCCTGAACAGCAGTCCTGGCTGGGCTGACATAAGCAGCAGCTACGCAACGTCCAAACCAATTTTCAACTCCATCATCTCTTGGGGCTCTCAGATTGTCTGTATTTCCTTATTTCACCCTGAATTCATGGCCACTACGTCTGGCGACTCCCTTTTCTTCTGACCCTTAGCTTCCAATTTCTTCTCCATTCCTTTTATTTTTATTTTCCCCAGCTTCTTTCGTCAAGTTCCTATCCCCATATTTGTTCCCACTCGTAACCCCAGGCTCTGGCCCCAGACCATGCACTCACTTCAATGAGAAGTACCAGCTGACGTTAGACAGCAGCTCAGACAAGATATAAAAAACCCACTCTGATTACAGTCGTGCTGATCCACAGAATTACATTGGCCATAAATCAGACCTGCATCCTCTCTGAGATGCTGCCAAATGGAACGCCTTTCCCTGCAGCAGCACGAAAAAAGCTGAAATGAAACTGTGTGATCCTATCTGGTTATCTGGTTGGGTTTTCTTAGGTTGTGACATTTTTTTTTACTTACCACATCATAACTGATAAGTAGATCTGCAACTATCGATTATTTCCATTATCGATTTTCATTAACTGCAGATTATTTTTTTAAATTGTGTCTATAAAATGTCAGAAATAGTCAAAGTAACGTCCATCCTCGTTTCCCAGGGTAAGACATTTGGTCTACAACAATATAAAATTGAAAGCAAATATTTATATTGGAGAAGCTGCAACTATACAATGATTAGTATTGTTTCATTATTTTTACTTAAGAATTGCTAAAACAAGTACTCAATTATCAAAATAGCTGCAGATAATTTTTCTGTCAAACAAATTAATTCGCCAATTGCTTCAGCTCTACTGTTTTCTTATTTACTTCGGCGACACTTTGGCTTATCAACTGAATCTTAACCATACGGCGACTGTGGGTTTGCAGAGTCTTAACATCCAAACACCATCGTGGTCCATTTGATGAGATGCAACATGATGTCACTAAGTTAGTTTCTGAGCGTGCATGTCAACGTCTTAATTGATGAAGCCGGTGCAGCTTAACACAGAGGTCTGATGAAATGCAGCAAAGGGCGTCTGCAAAAGGGGGGAGTTCAGTAGACACACCCATTGGCAGGAAAGTGAAGGATAGAAGGAAGTGGAGAAAGGAGGGAGGGGAGAGCAGATCAACAGTACTGTATGTGCTCAAGGCCATATGTAGCTTACACGTGGGAAAGCACCATGGCATTTTCCAAGGACCATCATTCCTCTCTCAGTCACTACGGGCATCCACAATGATTGCACATACTTTTGAACTCTCCCTCTCGCTTGTCTGTTTCTCTCATTTTCTCTCCCCCCATTCTCCCTCACACCCCTTCTCTTGCTTGGATCATAATAGTGGTGTAATTTACAGCTGTTGGTCAGCCTGGTGTGTGTGTGTGTGTGTGTGGCGTGTGTGTATTTTGTTTAAAGGGCGTGTCCCACAGCCCTCATCAGTGTTGGCTCCAGTGCAGAGCGCCTCTCTTCATAACCAGTACCAGATCTGTCTCATACCAAATCTTTTACAGTCCACTAAATGCCTTTACAAAAACGCAATTGCATTAGTATTGCTGATGATTCAAATATCTTTTAGTAGGATATATCTTATGGAGGATGTATTAATGTTGACCCTTAAGTGGAAAGAATATATACATAAGTAGTAGCATGTTTAAAAGCTAGATCACTAAATCTCTGTGGTGTTACGGCCCAGCTCATTAGGGTAAAGGGAAGCAACATAAAACCAGGTATTTTTATTAAATTAAAGTTACTTATTTACACAAGTGCACACACTACAAAAGAAAGAAAGGGCCTGAGGATGCTGGTTAAAACAAAGAAACAAAATATAACAAAAAGAAGACTCTTCAAAAATAGCTTAAACCACTAAACCAAACAAACAAGCATAGAAACAAAACCTTACTAGTAAGTCCCACTTTAAGATTTGTTGGGCATTTTTAGGCCTTTATTTGACCGGACAGCTGAAGACATGAAAAGGGAGAGAGGGGGGGGGGGAAGGACATGCAGCAAAGGGCTGCAGGACAGAGTCGAACCCGGGCCCGCTGCGTCGAGGAGTAAACCTCTATATATATATATATATATATATATATATATATATATATATATATATATATATATATATATATAGAGGATATAATATAAGAGAAATGGAGGTTCACAAAACGGTAAAGAAATTTCCAGAACCTCCCATTGCTATTTTTTTCAGACCAAAGGCCCATATATATTAATAATTCAATTTTATAATTCAATTTTATAATTCAATTTTAAGGATATAAAACAGGGAAATGCAGCAAATCCTCACACTTTAGAACCTGGAACAAGCAAATATTGGCTTCTTTGCTCGATGAATTGCTTAAATGCCAGAAATGAATCAAAAATGATTTTTGATAAATTTTATGTCAATTGACTAATCAACTCATCGCTTCAGCACTAGATAAAACATGAACAAGTCACATCAACCTGACAAATGGTGAGACAATCTTGTATGCAGACCCATCCTTCCTCTGTAGAGCCTATCATGTGGGATGAGTTTCTACAGTAATTACTACAATCAAGAGAATAGCAGCTGCATTGTTGAGCCACTGCACGTGAGAGAGGTAAACACGACGTTGTCCGTTCATATCAAGATGAATGTTTAATATTCCATCACGCTCTATGGAGTATTTTTAGAGTTCGGGGGCATCTCTCCCGTCGCTTATGAATTTTAAATGGCAGTTGTGAATATTTCACAAGTCGACCAGAAGAGCCGAGGCTGGATGCAAGGGATGACATGTTTGGTATTTCCTGTGTGGATGCGGTCAAAGTTCTCTAACTTCTCTGTACTCGCTTTTGCTTGTCTGTAAGCCTGATGTGGATTATTTTTATGATCGCTACCTTCCAGGTTTGATTTCGGCCATCGTCGCATGTTTGATCACCTGGACTCCTTGTGTTATCGGTCTCTCTATACTTATACTTACTACATCTTATCAAATTAAAGCAAATGGCATGCCTTTCTTTTTCATGCCATAGAAAACAAACAAAATATCACTTTTGCCAGCTGGGATTGTTCGTTAGTCAATTGAGAAGGCGGAATAAAATGATTCACATAAGAAATGCATTTCTTATCTTCTATACATTAAACTAGTTTATTTATCACCACATGCCTGCTCCAGCACTTATACCACAGAGACAACCTGGACTATTTTATCCCCTTTTTTTAATGAATGAACACCTTAATGAAAGAGGTTTCATTATGATAAGTGCTTTTCCCCCTTCACGTGTGTTGTCACCCATTTCACCA
The DNA here is from genome assembly GCA_023631565.1 of Gymnocephalus cernua. Classification (NCBI taxonomy): domain Eukaryota; kingdom Metazoa; phylum Chordata; class Actinopteri; order Perciformes; family Percidae; genus Gymnocephalus; species Gymnocephalus cernua. The sequence continues at coordinate 25,007,718 of CM042446.1, forward strand.
TAATTATGCATCCGTCAGGCATGTGTCTGGAATGAGTGCCTCCCTCTGAGTCTACAGCAGTCCAACCTCAAACCTCAGCCAAGGTAATTCCAAGATCATTTTACACCGCTGCTATATGGGCTCTTTATGAAGCACACGTTGGCCAGTGACAGACTTTCTTAAAGGGACCCTTTCAGATGTGAGTGACTTAGTTTACATTTAGGGTGGACAGGTTAGTCTATACGTCCTATTCTCGTATTTTAGTAGCCTCATGTCTTGAATCAAGTGTTTGTCTGCGTGTCTCAGTGTCTGATTGATGATGTGGAGTTTCCAGACATGGGCAGTTAATGGTGTTGGGTGGGTTCTGGATAGAAGAGTGGTATCTTATGTAGGGTGAATCCTGCTTTACTTAGGGTTTGTTTTTTTTGTCAGCCGACTTGCGAGAAACAGTTTAGCACATAAACCCTGTGTCTGACGTGCTAAACTTGACCCATTAAAGACTGCTCTCCCAGGTTAATCCCTGGGCACTCACGTAACACCTGCTACTGCAGTTCAGGCCTGGTATGAACAGATTTGTCAACCTTAAGTTTATTAAAAGTGGTTGCTGCACTGCTTAAACAGTAGACACTAACACACTAACAGTAAATAGCATATAGCTGGTATAGTGTGGATGAAATGGGAGTTATTTGATTTGTTAATTTTAGCTCTTAATAATATAACAGCATACAGCCAACATGATGTTGAGGAATCTCCAAAATTTAAAACAACAGAATCAAGTGTTGGAGTGCAAACAGTCAAGATATCTATTATAGGGTTGTTGGACTAAAGATTTAATTTAGGGCTGTCCCTAACGATTCTTTTTTCGATTAGTCGATTAATCTAACAAATAATTTTTTAACTGAACTTTGGAGAATCAGTATTTTTATTTAAGTACTTGACATAAAACTTAAAATGGCTATGACATGGATGTATTTCGTCACTGGAGTAATATGCAGTTAATAAAATCACTGGCAAATCTATTTTTGCATCAGTGTGGGGCAAGGAAAATAATTGAAACGCAGGTGGTCTACGTAAGTGGCTTGAAGTTTATACTTGTGCGCTGGTGTGTGCGTCGATCTCTTTAAAAGCAGGGCCGGCATGTGTGTGTGGGGAGTGTGTGGTAGAGCGAGTGAGAGAGTGATGGTGATTATTTTCGGAGGAGTACCAACTCTAGAGTCTTAGTGAGAGAAACAAAGTGTGTCCCCGGTGTTTTCTGACCATGGTGGGAAATTTGTAGCAGGAAAAGTTAACCCTCTCCACGATTTCATGTTCTTTATGTAAAAGGAGAACCAGGAAGTGAGCAGGGGGAAATGCAACACTACCAAGCCATGGCTGAGCGACGTACGTAGCCGCGACGTGTAGTTACGTTTTTCGAGAGGTGCACGTCAGGCTACGTACCTACAAACATAGCCACGGTGTATATTTAACGCAGATTAACGTGGGTCAGATAACGCATGTTGACCCACTGATGTTGACATCAAACACAGGCTCACATCACTGTCAGTCTGACAGGAGTATAACTGTGTCTTCATTAGTGCTTCCTGATGATGTGAGGCTCTTTCTTGTCTCACCTCTCCTTAACCACGTGGTATCTCCCAGAGGGAAAATGTCGATGAGCAGAGATGCAATAATGAAACCACGACAAGAGAGAGGGGTTTTTTTGTATTCAAGAGGTGTTTGAGATGGGGTGGGGTACGGCTGTCATCACAAACATATTTGTTTCTTTTTTTCCCTGTCTGAGAGCAGCTGCTGAGGAGTGAATGAGCAGGCTACTGAATGCTTGATTGGCAGAGGCATTTGTGTGGAAGTGTCAAGGGACCTTCGGAGACAATTGTCCAGATAAAGCAGGGCTCCTTCAGTGGGGAGCCCACTAATACGCTGAGCTCATGCGACCCCCCCCCCCCCCACTGAGCACTGGGCTTTTGTCTTCCCTGTTAGATTTTGGGTGAGTGTCCAACCCAAAACCTCTCCTCGCTGCAGCCACAGCGTCTTGAAGGAAATCCCCTGTATTTTTTTTTTTCTTCTCCTGGACTCTGTGTGTTTCTTCTCTCCTCTACACAGATGGTCTCCATAGCAAACTGTGAATTTTGATAGTTGTTTTTGCCAGTGGAAGAAAATAGATGCACTGGCTCATAAATAATGTCGTGGGTATAACTCACAAGGATTTTAACTGGGAGCTTTTGGAGTTATTGCGTCATGACTTATGTTCGAGTGGGATACTTCTTACAAATGAAAGGAAAGCTGGTGCCAACTTCCTCCTTAACAACAAAAACATGCTTGAGAGTCATTGTGTTGCTAGTGGATTTTATAATAAGGACTTTTAATGGCAGCTTTGACATGTGTTATTACATTATCTTTTCTTTGGTTAGATAGGGAAAACATTGATTCCTCGAGATCATACATCTTTGCTATATTTAATTAAGTAATTCTGCAACAATATCTACTGTATGTTAGAGGCAGGATAATTGAATTACAGTGGCAGGCAGCTATTGTACACTTTCTGTGTGTGACAGGCCTCCAGTGCATTGAACACCAACATCTACATAACAACTTTGGTTTCAACATTGGGGGGTTGAGATCTCCACTTTTGAGCAAACTTGAAATTTTAAGCTTAAGAACTTCCTGCATTCTGGTGAATGTTTCTGCAAGAATGTGTGCCTTTTCTGCATCAAGTTATGGTGCAAATGTCTTTATTTATGTAAAGGAAATGATTATTAGATATTTGAGGGGGTTGCACTTGCCTGTAAATTGTGCCTATGGCTGCAACAAAGGATTATTTTTATTATCCATTAATCTGCTGATTATACTGTATTATTTATTTTCTCCTTTAACTGACCTAAAGGAAAAGCCATGCCATGCAGCCTGTTCTTGGTTTTCTTTTTCTTTCATTGCTTTAAGCAGACTGTTTATAATAGTCCCAACTGCAAACAGCGTCTCTCAGTCACTTTCTTTGTCCTCATCTAGGCCTACTGTCTCAGTTTCTATCCTTTCCTCCAGGAAAGAAAGTCTGGCTGTGCGTGTACGTACACCCAAAACACCCTCCCCTCCTCCTAGTGCATTGACATATAAGAGTGCAGTAAAATTGTATTATAGGCCCTCATATGCAGTACCTGACTCCACTATTGCCTCCTACACTCAGATTGAGTCACTTATCTGAGCCTGAAACATGATCACTCTGCTCCAGTATCTGCTACCTCCCCAGGGTAGTCAGTTGTGGGGTTCGTACCCCTCGGTACCCCCTGAGGGCTGTATGGAGAAGGGCATTATGGGTGTGCAGTGGTGTGGGCGCATAGTTGTAGTAGCAGTCTGTTCCCTGGCCCTCATTATCCAGTCCTTTTGTTACAGTAAGCCATACCTCGCGGAGCCCAGATGCAGCATGTCCAGATTAGATTTTACACCCGCCAGGAGTCCTGAAAAGCCACCCCGAATCGAGCCTAATCCTCCTGCAAGACTTTCTCTTTTCTTCTCGCTCTCTGTACCACACACAGACAAACGCACGCACACACACACACACACACACACACACACACACACACACACACACACACACACACACACACACACACACACACACACACACACACACACACACACACACACAGATATATAAAGCTGGTCACACAAGAGCACCAATTGGAGACTTCAAAATTACTTATTCTAGTTTTTAGAGCCCTGTTTGGTGCCTTGGGTCTTTAATCCCCGTCCAGAGATGCTGTCAGCTGCTTACAGACCATGGGCCTTTTTTTGATTCTTTGTTACACAAATCAGAGCTGCAGATAATCATCTAATACATCCTAGACTCCAACATTTGAGTGGATTAAAATAAAACCGCATCATGAAACAACCTGGTTTTCATTGTGTTGTGTTCTCCAGAAATATAAACATCTGAAACGAGTTTCACATCTCAGGGAACACAACTTTGGCTGTTAGTTTGGATGTTAAGGATATTTTTTCTGTGGTGAGCATTGGAGAACTGCTTTCAGTGTAAATATATTTAAAAAACAAAAAGCATAACAGCAGCTTTTTCTCTCACCTGTTTTGCTTCTTTAGCCTTTGCACAAACTGGACTGGTCTGCCCGGGTGTTTCAGCACACCACTAATGTAATTCCATCTTAAAGACTCCACACCAGTCACGATTTCTCAATCCTTTTCTTTATTTTACCACAGCCGCAGTCTGGATGTTGTCTTTGGCCCTGCATGTCATGTTGTGTGAAGCCACAAGGCCATTTGCAGAATTATCAGCAGGGGGACTCCAAGACCAAATTGCACTGTGTTGGGTCTAGCAGCCACGAGTGGGAACTGTTCTGAGAGAGCGATAAAGACCTCTAAATGTTACAACAAATACATCGGTAAACCCCGCGTCTGTTCGTGAGTTATTCATAGTACCACCCTCCACACCCGCTGGTAGAATTTCACAGGCGCTTGTGGCCACACTCAAGTCGATCTTATCAACTGGACTACACCGGTTTTATTTGTAATTGCTGCTGTTCTGGGTATGGACAGCGTTGCTTACAATTTACACCTCTGTGTGATCTCGTACATTTCTTCAAAGCATTTTCCTAGCTGGTGTTAAAGAGCTGCGGCTAGTTTGTTGTGTGTTTGAACATGGCCATCATCTGGTTAACCTGTTGCTGCTTTTCTCTGTTTTATATCAAAATAAACTGAATACATTGTTTGAAAGCCAAAATAAGCAATTTGAGGAAACCACTTTGGGCTCTGGGAAATTGTGTTGGGCATTTTCCCTATTGTCTGACATGGGCCCCATTTAAACGTCATTTCAAGCGTCTCAGATACGGAAAAGAAATTCACAAATTCAGTGAGTGGTGGTAATGCACCTGTGGCTATTTGGTAACTGCCAACAATGCCAGATAACTTATGCACTTAAACAGTTTAGTTGCAACAATAACAGTTGGCAATAACAGAGACATTGAGACATTTCAGTGTCTTTACTGGCTCTCATTCATACCGTTCTCTCACCCACACACATCATTCAATTGTCGCACTAATCGAGGATCTTGGATGTATTAGCTTATTTGAGATGGAATAGCTGTCCAACCTGCCCAAGACGTATGAGGTGTAAATAGGCTCATAGTTGTTGCTACCTGAGAATGTGAAAGCAGCACAGCTAGGGCTGGGTAATATATCGTTATTATATCGACATTGATTTATGAGACTAGATACAGATATCTTTCTTAAATTTTGGATATCGTAATATGTTGATATGACACAAGTGTTGTCTTTTCATGTTTTTACAGGCTGCATTTGGTAAAGGGATGTACTTTTCAGAATTTACCAGACTGTTCTAGCTGTTCTGTTATTAGCCTTTACCCACTTAATCATTATATCCACATTCACAAAAAGGAAGAAGAATTATGACCAAAAAAGTCATAAAAGATCATGTCCAGGCACTCAAGGTGGTTACAAAAAGTGATTAAAAAGGCCTTTAATACATAGGGCAAGACATTAAATGTCATAATTCTTCTTCCTTTGTATTCCCTTCCATCAGCACCGCTGGTTAAAAGGAAACCAGAAGCGCTCCTGTCTTTTCTTCCAATTATATCCACATTATTAAAATCTCATTGTGTACATTTTTTGTGAAAGCAACTAGCCTGGTTGACACCAGACCCTTCTCAGTTGTAACTGAGAGTGGGTCTGGGGAAGGTTCATTCACAGCGCATTTCCAAAGGGGCGTCACCAACGGACGCCGCTCAAATGCCTCTGGGCGCAGTTGGATAGACCTTCAACCAATCAGACCAACGATCCGGGTGACGGAGCAGCGACAGCGGCATCAACGGGTTGCTGCGCTTCAGTGGCTGTCATGTTTAATGTAAACAAAAATCTGCTTGCCGTCACTGCGCTGTCGTCATCGTGTAAAGCCCGCCTCAACGGTTGTGATTGGTGCCTCGATTTGGAAAAATTGGAAATGGGCTTGAATGGGCTCTTGGCCAGACTGACTTGCAGAGCAAATCTCAAATTTGCCGGAAGTTCGTCAGGGTTTTCCCAGGCTAGAAAGCACCAAAAGTCAACTCTCCAATATCGCGGCAATATTGACATTGATGTCTTTGGTCAAAAATATTGTGATATTTGATTTTGCACCGTCTTATTGCTCTTGGCTATCAGCATTTTTCTGATTTCTCTTTTGTGTCTAGCTACGCCTTCAGATGAATATCTCCATGACACCTCTCTGTAAACAAATTCTTTGCATTGTTAACAGTAATTCACAAAAAGGCCAGAACATGACTCCTCTGCTTACTTTACTGTGCAACTAGAATGCCTGAGATGACCTGAATTATCCTTAAACCCGTGTCAGCCCTGCTTAGACATTAAAACATGATCCAGTTTACCCGCGAGTAAGACAAAGAGAGCAGAGCTAAATCCGGAACACACACATGAATTCTTCCTTTCACTTGATTCCTATTTGCCCATCAAACCTCAATAATGTCTGGCTTTGATGAAACCTTGAGACACACTCATATATACATAAACATGGAGAAACACACAATCCATGAAATCACATACGCGCCCATGGAGGACACCTCAGTCCAGTGGTCGACATTGTTGTGGTGTGGTTCGTTGCTATGACAACGGCACAATATTTCTGGGCAGCATGTCTAGTTTTTGTGTCTGCATGGCACCAAATCCACTTCCTCGCCAACAAGAATTCCTTTCAAGGATCCTTTTTTTTCTTGTCATGTGTTTTAGATTTACAAGACTTTTAGAGACATATATATGGCTTGAAACCCTATAACATTCTGAAATTAGTGGAGATAAGAAGTGTTGTTTGGCTGGAAATAGTACCTCTAATGGTGATTTGGCCTTGTGTAAATGCTTATGTAAAAATGGCATGTTCACAAATTCACTTATATAGTTGGCTACGGTTTCCATATATAACCATTCTTGTAATGCTTAATCCTTGTTTAGGCTTCCACAAGTCAAGTGTCTCAACTGGCTGTGTTTGGTGATGTCTATTCCTGCTATCTTTTCCATACAGAATTCCACATGCTATATTGAGCTGAGTGAATGTGGTAACAAGATGCTCATAACAAAACGCTGAGAGGGAACATTCCACCACTGGGTTCCTGATGTTGTTTTCATGGTCGCCGCCGTCTCGGATGGCAAATATTCCTCCTCAGAATCAAAATAGACCGGTATTTACATTTTCGCCATTTAGCAGACGATCTCTTCCAGAGTGACTTTACAAACCATGCCAGCTGTTGATGGACGTACATTAGCTGTTGTTGGAAGTGAACCAGTAAACCTACCATTAAGGGACAATCTGTACTAATAACACCCTGGAAACATAGTGAGGTATTGAAATTCAAAATGGACGAAAGGCGGACCCATTGTTCTTACACGTTAAACAGACTTATTCAACATTTAGTAACAGGCCGTATCAGAGCACAGAGTCCTGATGGAGCAGCACGAAAGCTCCAGAGATCCCTGAGATGAAAATGTGATTAAATATTAAATTGATGTTTTGGCCCTGCTCTCCACTGGAGAGATTTACTAAAAGGTATCAGTGCTAAGTCCATCCTGCTCCCAACCCTCTCACTGCTCCTGAAATAAAGGCAGTTGCCAAGCCTCTGTGAATTTTTGTTTACCTGGAAGGATTGAGGAGGTATTCCTGTGTGGCATGGCCAGCTACTTACATAATACTAGGCGGATTATGAAGGGAGAATTGGTGGTTGCAGGTGGTCCAGACAATCTTGAGGTGGATGTAAATTACCATTCTAGCTAACTCCGGCATGTTAACATTTTATTTTTCTACTGATGTTCATTAACGCGCTCTGTCCCAATTAAATAAATAAATTAATAAATCAGGCAACGTAGGTGGAAACACCTGTGTGGGTGGACTGTAGGGGGTATGGTGGTCCATTATGGTAGATGCTATTTTATATTGTAAATAGAGCTGCAAAGATTAATAGATTAATCGATTAGTTGTTAACTCTTAAATCAATCGGCAACTATTTTGATAATCGATTAGTCGGTTTGTAAAAAAGTAAAAACATCTTTGATTCCAGCTTCTTAAATGTGAATGAGTTCTAGTTTCTTCTCTCCTCTGTGACAGTAAACTGAATATCTTTGAGTTTTGGACAAAACAAGACATTTGTGGACGTCATCTTGGGGTTTTTGGGAAATGCTGATCAACATTTTTCACAATTTTCTGACATTTTAGAGACCAAACAACTAATCGATTAATCAAGAAGAAAATCAACAGATTAATCGGCTATGAAAATAATTGTTAATTGCAGCCCTAATTGTAAATGCAATATATTTAGTTTAATATAGTAAACTTTCTGTAAATTCAGTTGAAAGATCAGAGAGATTGTCCCTGAAATAGTCCCTGAAAATCTGACACTTTATCAACTTTATTCCAGCGTCTGTCTTTTCATTTGGCATGTCTGGTAATTAAGCTCAACCAAATTTAAAAACAAATTAACAATGGCTGGGGCTGCAAATTTGTTTCCAACTAGACGCCCTATATACATTACATTTGTTGCATTGCTTATCCTTATGTAACAATGTTTGGACCCTGTTAAATATACACACAAATATACAGGAGTTGCTGTGTGTTTATGCACCTTCTGGTAGTCTCTCTGACTACAAAGCCTGCCACCCAGGCATTAGTTCACTGTAGTTGCCAGATGAGCTGCAGGCATGCAAAGGTGGGTGGGTCGGCTGTGCATTTTTGTGCCTTATAGATTTCACAGAACCCATATGCTTCCTTATCTGTATTAGCCCCACAGGCTGTGAAAACAATCTATTCCTGTCTCCTTCTGACAGATAGTAACTTTGTGCTGCTTGTGCTTCCTACCATAAAAAAAACTTTTTTGAATGTTCCTCATACTGTATTTAACTTACCTTCTCCTTTCATTTGTTCTTATGATTTATTGAATAGCCTCGACACGTGAGCTTGTTGGCGAGCACACTACTACTATACTTTTAAAGGTTGGCAGCGGAAGAGGGGAGAGAGAGAGAGAGAGAGAGAGAGAGAGAGAGAGAGAGAGAGAGAGAGAGAGAGAATTCACTTCAGGCTGCCTGGTGTGTGTATGTGAATATGTGTGTGTGCATACTTCAGAGAGAGTTTTGTGTGGTGAGTGGGTGGGTGCGTCAGTCAGTCGGCCTGGGCTCTCTGCAGTGCACTCAGCCGCTGCGCTCTCCTCTCGGCTGAGTGGAAACATCATGTGTCTGTGGGACACTCAGAAGAACAGCCCTGTTTCTCCAAACTGAGACCAGAATAGACAGCTAAAGACAGACTTAGGGAGGAAGAGGGCACAACATGGACTCATCCGGAAACTTGGAGTAGACTACTTAGAAAAGAGGAACCAAAAGACACTGAAACCGGAGCCTTTTTGAGGATAGTTTTTTTAATCTATTCAGTCTTTTGATCCTACCACCTCAAACCTGGCTATGCCATGCTGGCCCAGAGGAACGGGCTACCACCAGGCTGTAAGCCGGTTCCTCTGAAGGATCACCCAGACCTGCGGGATGTGGACGGGAACGCTGAAGGGTGCTGCTCCCTCTCGCGTTCCCCGTCATCTGGAGGTTGTCCCTGGGCTCGCCTGGCCGGGGTGGACGGCTGCCTGTCAGAACCATACTGTCTTTGGTTCCAGCTTTTGGCCAGGGCCTACTGGGGAGAGGTAGAACTAGGGCTGACCAGTCCTAACCGCAGCGTGTCCTGGGCTCGGCTCAGAGAAGCCTCCAGAAAGAACTGTGTCAGATCTCGGGTAAGGACAGTTGCGTATGAAAAAGATGGAGAGCATCCTTGTGTATTGACATTTTGAGGAGGCAAGTTTAGCAGTTTTGAGGCCCTTTAGCGAATACCCTGACTTGCTGAAATATTTGTTTAGGTGATTTCAGTGGCAGAGGTGTGTAGGTTTACGTAGGAAGCATTTGATAGGGGACGAGGGGTTTAGGGGCGGCTACACTTTGTTGTGCTGTCTGAGGAATTTTGTGTGCGTCATCCTGCTCTCCAGCAGCAGGGTAGTCCTGTTTCACTGACCGATATCTTTTGTAATGTGAGTGTGTCTGTGTGTGTGTTTTGGTTTTAGGTTTCATTTATTGTTGGCCCCTTTGGTAGTTTCCGAGTGACACTTTGCTGTATGCTATCAGAGGAAGAGGAGGTTGATTTTCCAGCTGTGCGTATTTTAGAATTTCTCCTTCTACCATTAGGTTTTTTTTATATAGCATGGACTAAAGCTAAATAGAATGAGGTCATTGTGCAGTGATGGACCAAAATTAGGGAACTGAAGGCATATTTTCCTATAGTATCAGGAATAAGGGTGACTAATGTTAAAGTCAGTGGTCAGAGAGGGAGAGAAGTTTGGAAAGAAAAGGCGAGAGGGAGTGAAAGAGGTAGATGCATGAGGTCAGACGACCCACTGGTGACTCACACACTTTCTTTTCTAAGAAAAAATAAGAAATGAAAATAGTGTGGAGAAAAGCTGAGACCACAAATAATGCCATTCAAATTCACTCATCTCATATACATAAAGTAGCAGGAATAGGCATGCAAATGCACTATCCAGCAGGCCACGACACCATATGGCAGTACACAGATCAAACCCTAAGTGTGCACATAATGGTGACTGTTTTGGTGAACAGATTGCATGCATAATTGAGTCATTTTTGTTTATCAGGTAATTGTGTGAGCTTGTTTTGGAGCAGATTTACAATATTTGTACCTTTTGCGTGTGACTGTCTTTTCCTGAGGCACTATGCTGTAGAGCTGTCAGTCTTCCTCTATAATACCATTCAAATTTAATTTATTTTTCTAATATTCAAATAATATTTGAATATTTAATGCTCATTTGCAGCCTGTTATTAATATGTACTACACTACTCAGACTTATGCATTGTCTGCCATATAAGCATGTTGTTGTTACACGTTCTGTCCACTAGAGGGACTACCAACATCAGCCTGGCGTTGTAGGGGACCTACGTTATGGCGCATTGCATTTCTGGCACGACGCTCTCTGTTTACAATATATTCCACCACGCACACAGCGACAAACACAAATCAACAGAGAACTCTGTAATGAAACATCTAACAAGTGTATTGAAGTGGCTCTGTTGTAAAGGCTAACAGTGCTCGGTTAGCACAATGACATCATGTTAGAAAGCACAGCCAAAACTATTTGTCGTAAACTAAGAAACAATAGTGTTAGCCGCAATGCTAACGGCATTGATAACTAGCTAAGCCAACCGGTGCTGTCACTACTATTTTAGTGATTTAAAAGCAACCTGTCTCGTTACTGAGAATACAGATATTACAAGGTAATCTATGAAGTCGATTCTAACTCTGACAGCTGTAGGCCAGCTAACATTAACTTAACTATCTCCATGAAGCTCCCGGCTAAGCTCCTATAACTTGTGACGCAGTTAGGTTTCATGAACGAACGAGCTGTTATCATTAAGCATTTAACATAAGCATTTCCGGCCGCAGCCTGTCACTCCCCCCTGTACTAACGTTACTCGGTACGTAACGTTAGCTTACAATGCCGTGTGTTTCTCACTCCAGTAACTTTTTGTTCATCAGACGTGACATGAGTAGAGGGAGATTAGCTAACGTCAGCCAACCTATTTATAAAAAAAATGACATTTGAATAGTAATTTCAGCATTGGAATAGTATTGATTCTTTTACTATTCAAATTATATTCGACTTTCGGAATTCATTCCAACAGCCCTACTATGCTGTTTCCCTTCACACTGTGCTATGATCCTGCTTCTCTTGCTGTATAATTCAACATGTTATATATAGAGAGATGGAAAATATGTGCGCACCTCTTCCATGGGGCACTTGAGCCAATGGCTTAGCTATTGCATAATAAAACATAAAATCTTAAGCATGAAATCAAAACAAACAGCTACGTTGGACTGTCAGCCTCTCCTCAATGTTACAATGTGGACTGAGGCTTACTTCCAGCTCCACACCACTGGGTATTGGTGGTGATTTCACCAGTCATACCATTAAGCCCACACCCATCCCACTCTCTGGAGGCCTATCTGCTGCTCCCAGACAGGCCGAGGAGAGGTGTGGATAGAGAAGTCAGAGGGGTGGTGGGGAGAATGTCTTTGTTTTGGATCCACACCTACGATGTATTTTGGTAGGAGAAGAGCCTGTGGAGAGATCTGGGTTGAGGCTGAAACTCTTGGCAGGCTCTAGTAGCCCGGAGTCACTACGGTAGTGTTAGCAATAACCGCTAACGCACACCCTGTGGTGCAGTGGTTCAGCTTCATCATTACTTTGATGATGGATGTGACAGAAGTCTTGTTGCTCAGACAGCTCGCAGCAGCAGGGGAGGAGTGTCTCTCAGTGATGGCATAATATAGACGTCATGATTAAGAGTTATAGAATATTTCTGCTGTATGTGTATTGTAATGATAAAGCTGGGTTGTACATTCTTGAAAAGCTGGCTTTGGAAAGTAGATTCATAATGGAGTTGGAGTGCTATTGTTGTCTTGTATGTTTGGACTTTTGCAACATATGACAATTTTTTACTTTGAAACACCAAGAAATACGATAGGGCTGCAACTATTGATTATTTTCACTTTCGGTTATTTTCTTTGTTAATTTATTCATTGATCTCAAAATTGGCCATCACAGTTTCCCAGAGCCATTGTGACTTGTCAAATCAAGACTCCAAAACTCAAATATATTGAAGTTATAATGATTTACGAGAAGGAAAAGCAGCAAATCATTGAATTTGAAAGGCTAGAACAATATATATTTTTTTGCATTTATGCTTAATAAACAGCTGGAAGTTAATTTAAAAACAATTGTTGCTGACTCGTAGATTAATCGACTAATAGTTTTGACTACTCTGTGGTGGCTTTTACTCTAATTTAGTTGGACATATTTATATAGGTGCATTCTTTAAAAAATGTTTTGGAAAAAATGGATTGGTTCACAAAATCACATCATACTGTACCAGAGCTGAAATGATTAGTCATCTCATCTATTAGTCAATCAACAGAAAATTGGCAATTTATTTGTTTAATTAAAACTGGAAAAGAAATCACTGGCTTCATCAACAGCTTCTGATTTAGTTCCAAATATGAATACTTGCTGTTTTTTTTTCATCCATGGTAATAAACTGAATATCTTTGGTCTTTTTGACTGTCAGACAAAACAAGATATTTGTAGATGTCATCTTGAACTCAATTAATCAATTAATATACTGAATATTTAATTAAGACTCAGTAATGAAACTAATCTGCAGTTGCAGTTCTATATCATATTGAGCCTTTTATCACAATGTAATCTCTAAGTTTAGATGTAATATGTGACCACCTATACTCTGTGTGTGTGTGTGTGTGTGTGTGTGTGTGTGTGTGTGTGTGTGTGTGTGTGTGTGTGTGTGTGTGTGTGTGTGTGTGTGTGTGTGTGTGTGTGTGTGTGCGCGTGTGTATTTCTGTGTGTTTTGTAACATCATCTTCAGGAAAAGAGTCATTTTGTAAACTGGGGTGACTCACTGTATTTTCAGCTTAGCTACAGTTGCGAGTTGAGACCGAGTCAGCAAAAGCACTTTCTCTTGTAGAACATTTAAAATGAAAGTTTTGCTGCTGATGTGTAGCATGTGTTGTGTTATGTAGGCATTCATTTTACACAAGCTGAGAGCTGCCAGCATTTACTGAGAGTTTTTTTTTTTTTTTTTATCCCGTGTTAGTCACAGTAGGAATGTAGAAGATAAGCCTGTCATCATGCAAACACGCCAAATAGCCCTGCAAAGCCCCAAATGTGCAATAACTAAAGCCATATGTATGGCTGTGCGGAGCTCGGGCAGTACAAATGTGGTTTAAATGACAATCCTGATTATTCTGACAGATACTATGATCACTGACATTAACCACAACTTAGGAACAAAATTGTCTGATTGCATTTTTGGCCTCTGTCACCAACATTTTAACACTTTTCATCTGAGGATAGCGGGTGTGCTAAGTCAAATTAATGTTTCTGTATTTGCAAGCTGAGACTCAGATGTCTTAATCAACAGCTGCTCGTGAATGTGATATATTATATATAGGGTTGGGTATGGTTTGGGTTTTTTCCGATACCAGTGCTAAAGCAGTACTTTTAAAACGGTGCCGGTGCCTGAACCGATACTTTTTAAGAAAGTTTAAAAAAAAGAAGCAACAGTCGGCGACATTTAAGAACAACTTTTTAGGCCATATGGTCAAAATTAAATGATTTAATAGTAATGTAATAACTATAACTTATAATACACAATAACTTATTTCACCTGTAAATTGCTGTTGAACAACAAAAACAACCACCAGATGGGAAAAGGGTATTTTACAATAACTTTGAATGCACCGCGAGGCTGTAGGTTACCAGTTTCAGTGAACGCACTCTGTTTTTCCGACGTCGGCAGCTGCTGCGCTGCAGAACAGACTGTTGCGTCCCGGTGTTGAAATACAGTCACACTTTACACTGCTTAACGTTACCTGTCAGCATTTTAACTGTGTTTAATCCAGCTGCTAGCTAAAGGTAGGCTAACGTTACTTGCTGTCGAGTGTAGTGTAAAATAGGTACAGGCTAATTATTGCTAACTAAAATGCTAGTTAATATTAGTAATTAAACTAAACAGCTAATGTACGTCGAAACTGCCTGTGAGCTTCTCCTGTACTTTACGGTAATTCCTCTACTATGCGACAGTAAGTCGCGTGGTTATGACACAATCGTTAGCCTATTTTTATAAAAACGTCTGCTACAGAGCCATAACGTGAGGTACAAGGTAATGGAGCTTTTTATACATTGTCGTGTTTCTTTAGAAATAAACAACGGACAAATCAAGTCTTTAAACGCTTCAGATGTAAAGTGGGATGCTAACGGGGGTGATGGGAACAGGGCTAGCAAAATGGCGCCATCGCGGCTTCGCTCTGAGGAGAGAAGCCTGCCCCCTTGTGTCGAGTGGTGATTTGAGTCGCACTCGCACATGCGTCACTTTGCGACGAGTACAGATGTGAGTTGCGCATGCGTCACTCCCACTCACGACAAGTAGCCTACAAGATGCTAACGGCATGCTAAAACGTTTTTGAAATGACTGCTAGCTAACGTTAGCAATCAAACAGGCTGTCACTTGAATTTGTTCTCTTAATACATCCATGTTTGAATGGCATTTTGAGCTAACGTTAGCAATCAAACAATCATAGATAGCTAAAACGTTTTTGATATGACTGCTAGCTACAAGTTAGCAATCAAACACAACTAAGGCTGTCACTTGAATGGCGTTTTGAGCTAACGTTAGCAATCAAACAGTCATAGATAGCTAAAACGTTTTTGAAATGATTTCCATCTTCTGTTATTGTTTGTAAAGAGACAAGTTTATTATTTTATGGATTTCACAAATTTCAGTAAGACATGTTATGCTGTAAACCATTTAAATCTGAGCATGCCCAACTCAAATTGCCACTCTACTCACATCCATAGTCACCCAACCCTAATTATGTCTATTTATATTCTCACCTATTAGACAGATCGCAGCAGCAGAGATCGGTTTGCTGGTATTTGAGACCATTTATGTTCAAGTTTTGATGGCATTAAGAGTCGGGGAATATTCTGAGCTCTGTGAAGCTTAATGTATGTGAACTAAAATTACAAATCAAGTCCAGTAAATAACAAAGTTAGTTAAGGGGGGGTAGATAGATATATAGATGTATGTATGTTGTATTGTTTGTGTGTTAGTATCAATCTGCCATTGTGTTTGTAATGACAGTCAGCAGAAGAATTCCAGGTCAAACATGTTCCACTTCATCAAAATCTGACTTTTATTTGCAGGTTAGAGTCTACAACCATATGTCTGATTTATTTATGCAGCAGAAACACGCTATAACCTATCTGTTAACAATAAACCCTTGTTTACTCTGTTTTTCTTATTCCCAAAAGCTTAAACCTTGTCCACAAAATGACACCTTAGCAGAAACAACAGGCTTACAACTGTGAAGAATCACCAACAGAGGGATTTCTTGTGTTTTTTAAATCAAGTTGATTAATAAGATCAATGCTTAGCCACAGGCTGTTTCTTTTTTGTTTTAGCAGAACCGCTATTCTTTATGGAATTACCAGAGGCGAAGTGAATGGAGTGTCTATACTTTTTTGTGGATGTGAGTTTGTTATCAACGGTGAACAAGTGGACATGTTTGGTGCATCAATATTTTCACAACCACATTTGATTTCTTAGCCGTGGAGCTGTGCATCATCTACAGCAATGGTTCACAAACCAATGAGTTGTCAAGACTGCGAGCGGGGTCCCAGGATACATTTTGACTCAATTCATGATTTAAGGGGAAAGACAGAGTAAACACATTTCTGTTGCACAAGATTGTTTATTTTTATCCTAACCTTTTAAAAATGTTTCACTTTTTTTCTTGTTAAATACAGGATCCTTTCACCTGGTAGCCCTCTAAAAGTCCTTTTGAATTACTTGGTTAAACTGCTTACAGTTCTTGTCCACACTAAGGCCATAACCTGTGACATGGGGTCATGAGTTGGCATTGCTTAATTTTAAGCACAAAAGTCCCAACAAAAAAAAGATTAAGAGTCACTGATGTTTGTTTCTTTTCTTTGTTTTTTGCATTCATCAGCATCGTTCAGAGTGAGATGAGAAATCATCATCAATCATCAATATGCTAAATATGAAGCTATAGCCAGTTAGCTTAGCATAAAGGGAAATCTCTAGCCTGGTTCTGTTATTTTTATGCTAAGTTAACAGGCTTCTGTTAGCCAATAGATTATATTTACCGTACAGACAAGAGAATTGTATCAATCTTCTCATCTAATTCTCAACAGAAAAAAAACAAATATTCCCAGAAATGAATTAGTCTTTTAAAAAAGAGCTCCTCTTCAATTTCTGTCTGTGTCAACACCAGTGTACACACTGTATATGTCCTGAAGATCAACACTGACGTACCTCTTTTTGTCCTCCTTTCAGGCCAAGCAGAAGGATGGGCACGATCAGAGCGAGGCGTCGGCCGTGGCTTCTCCCGGGGCAGAGGAGGAGGCTTTTTCCTGGCCGGGGCCCAAGACGCTTCACCTGCGCCGAACCTCCCAGGGCTTCGGCTTCACACTGCGACACTTCATCGTCTACCCGCCCGAGTCTGCTGTCCACAACTCTCTGAAGGTGACAGAACGTCATCTCTTACCCCTTTGTTGACACTATGACCTAAATATAACAAAACAAACTTTACATCGTCTAATGCAATTTAGAGCCGAATAATTGTTTTAAAATAAGCAAGAAATTCTGACGTTGATGTAAGAAAATATACTCACATTTCCAAAGTAAATAAACTTTTGTTGAATTAAGTGATGTAAGCCTCAGGCCAGCAGGATGATCTGACCTAATATAAGACAATCTTTGCTAAAAGAGACTTACTAGAAACAGATGGAATAATCTTAACACCGCAGGCAGTTTTAAGCAAATAAAACTTGATTCTTTTATATATAGGTTAAGGACGAATTGATTTTTGACATTACCAAAGCAGTAACTGTACAATACGCATTTGATTGGACAAAGTACTTCAGTGTAGTATACTCTTAAAATGGACTCTAGGACCCATTTCAACAACATTAAAAAGTGTAAGATTATATTTATTATTTTCTGAAATTTCGACTGAATCAGGGCTTTTCTCCATGTACCTGTCACTTTATTGTCTCTTGTCCTCCGTTCTAACTCTGGCCTCGCTGTCAAGGGCCTGGAAATTATAACTACTGGTCAGTGTTCCAGAATCATACAATGTGACTTTATTTAGCTTTTTAGTGTCTACAGTGATTAGAAAACACCTGATTTGTGTGACACGAGGGGGAAAACATAATCAGAATCATGATTTTCAGCTGCTGTTTAAACACAGCTGTAGACAAACATATCAGTACTTGCGATGTGTCCCAGTTCCACACTACTTACTAATTGCAGACAATATGTACTATTTATCATGTTTATCATGTTTTTGCTGTTCTGAGATCCACCGCTTGTTATCATTTTTTTCCAGCTGTGAGGAGGTCCTCAATTTCCCTAGTGGGAGGAAGTGTTTTTTTCCCCATTCTGTGTTCCCATTGCAAATGTGTTTTTTTAATGATGTCCTCAATGTTAGTTAACACAGAAACAAGTAATGTCTGTATAGGTTCATGTTATGGCCACCAGTTTTAATTATTTCAACTTGGTTTCTTAGAAATAACATTTTGTCATTCTGGGTGGATGAAGTCTGGGTGGATCAAATACTACAATACATAAGTCTCCCCTGTTGTTGCAATGGGAAAGAAGCCATTTTAACGTGTGAATTAGAGCTGTAGCAAACTAAAAAAAAAAAAAAAAAAAAAAAACATGGTGCCACAGTTGCTGAATTCATCCAAAATTGACCTAGAATTTAAAAATGCCCGCCGTTAGCAGCAAACCTAACAACATTTTAGACCTGTTGATGGGATGTTTCTTACCGAAAGGCACTGTGGGAGTCGTAGTTAAAGGTGCAGTAGGTAAGACTTATGAAACTAACTTTCTGTCATATTTGCTGAAACTGACCCTATGTTCGAGTAGAACTAAATGAAGCAGGTAATTAAAAAAAAAAATCCAGCTTCTCTGGCACCACCTACAGCCTGTAGTGCGATTTGCAAAAATCCACCGCTCCCTGTTCAGATGCACCAATCAGGGCCAGGGGGGTTCTAACTGCGTGTCAATCACTGCTCATGCGCATGCATTCATTCTCCCTTGTGGGGAGGGGGAGGGGCTTAGGAGACCGTTTTGGGCTTTAGCGGAAAGGGGGGAAGGACTAAAAAGTCCTGGATCTTCGCAATCCTACCTACGGCACCTTTAACTTCTCACCTTACATTTTTATGTACACAAGCTTGTACCGTTTGACTTTTTAACATTAAAAACAGATATGTTCTAATGTAGATGTTCATCTTCTGTACTGATGATTCAACCAGAATTGTTTCATGCCAATCGAAGCCATAAAAGGGTTTAAACTGTCAGTCATGTAACATTGTCTATGGGGAAAATTAATGGACCAGGGAACATGTGGCGCCCTAAAAGCTTCTCCTACTTCACATTTCTATACACATTGGTAGAGCTGCAACGGTTAGTTGAATAATTGATTAATTAGAAAATGAATCTGCAACTATTTTCATAATAGTTTGAAGTCATTTTTCAAGCCAAAACGCCAAAAAAAATCTCTAGTTAAAAGAATGTTATTTGCTGTTTTCTTTATTTTATGCAATTGTAAACTGAATATCAAATGTGTTTTTTGACTGTTGGTCAGACAAAACAAGACATTTTTAGACATTGTGTTTGGCTTTAGGTCGTGAGAAATAGTAATTTTTTACTTTTTTCTGACATTTTATAAAATGAACGGTCAATTAATTGATTAATGGAGCAGATTTTGTTATCATACCGATGTCTTTGACACGTGTCATACTGAAACCTGCTTGGAATCAGTATGCAGTATAGAATTGGGATACAGCTTAGGCATAGCACTTGGAAATCAACATTTAATCTGTTAAAGTTGCGACATTTAATTTGTTTAATTGTGGCCACGCTGCGCCAGACTAATGAACAGTACAATAGCCCACTTGAACTGTTATATTATTTATACACGTTGTGTCAGTAATGTTAGCAAGGGGTTTTTCAGAGCCTCTCTGACTTGAATCATCCCACCTGGGAAGTCTGCCAGCTGTCCTCTGGATAACATCCGTACCAATCTGCCCTTTGGTATTAATCCTAACGTTACAGCACTTCCGGCTCCTAATGGGCACAGGCGAACACGCTAGGGGCTTTGGGTCAAAACGACGGGGCTTCTTTAATGGTAGAATGTGAGCGTTTCGAGTCAGCTTCCTCAAAGCTTATCATGACCTCCTGACTACTATATTTATGTTAGCGATAATTCAGGATAAATTTGGTTTACTTTTCTCTGAAGTGTATTTTGACAACCTCTTCAGTTTGCACAGAAGGATTTCCTACATGTTAGCATAGTGCGTTCTGTTTATAGCTTTTGGCTTCTGTTCTGCAGGTTGAAAGAGAAACTGTGGCACGATTAGGATTTTCAGATATTTGTATAACTGAAAAGATAGGCAGTTTCTCCCAGAGGCCTTCTTGGATAACACAATGTTGTTTTGGCCACTTTTAAGTCCAACGTGGACCAATATGTGATCTTGCTGTAACTTAATAAAAGGACATGAAGGTTTTGTGGACTTGAATTGAACTTACATTAGCAAGTTTGTTGCTGGAAATCTCTTATCCAGCAGTCTAAGGTGCATAGTATGCAAAATAAAGGCAATACATCCATCTTAAAACACTGGCAGCTCCTGACAAAGCAGAATTTAGCCTTTAGTCTCCTGTGTAAGAAGTTGGCATTATTCTTATGTAAATATGCAATTTTGAGACATTATTATAGGGCTGTCGATTATTTTCTTGATTAATTGATTAGTTGTTTGGTCTATAAAATGTCAGAAAATCATGAAAAAATGTCGGCCAGTATTTTCCAAAGCCCAAGATGACGTCCTCAAATGTTTGTTTTGTTCCCAAAAGATATTTAGTCTACTGTCATAGAGGAGTGAAGAAACCAGAAAAATATTCACATTTAAGAAGCTGAAATCAGATTTAACATTATATATTATATTATAATTAATTAATTATTTAATTTAATTTAATAGTTGACAACTAATCGATTAATCTTTGCAGCTCTACATTAATATATAGACATACAGTATACAACTAAAAACAAGCTGTTGCACGGCAACATTTTGTCTGACTTTTAGCTGACTGTCTTGAGTCCGCCATGGCCTTCTTATCATAAGACGTGATTCTGGGAAATATTCAAACTGAAGCTTTAAATTTCAATCCATCAGGTCACACTCACTGTACACCCTGACCAGTTCTCCCATTATGTAACCCAAACCAACAAGGCGAGAGTTTAAAAAATAAAAATAAAAATCCTCATCCTTGTGTACATTCATCACCATGTAATTGTAATTACTTTCAGGGTCTTGGATTGGAGCACTTAATTAATCGCAGTTTGAGGATATTGGGGTTAGCTTGAAGAGGGTCAGGCCGTCTTAAGGAAAGCCTTGGGAGAGCTGGGAGTCTTTAAGGATACATGGAGAACATATGTGTCACTGAGGGGAGGTGGATTAAAGCAGGAGTGTGTGGATTTTTAACTGGGACTCAGATGGAAAATAAAAGGTTTTATGTGTTTAGCAAATAAAAAAATTAAAAACACACAAACATGAGTCCTGTCCCCTCTTGTGTCCTTGGAAGCTACTGTAAGATTACAACACACACAGCGGGAGCGTGACTTCATTCTCTGCGCAGGACGCCATTACTCCACTATATCTTTACATCTATAACTGTGATGCATCAGCCGTGAATATAGTGATGCAAAAAATGAATGAAGTATTTTCAAAAAAAGGGAAACTCTTAAATGAAATGAAATCACAAATCATTTTACTTTCTGTTTTTCTCGTCCAGGATGAAGACAATGGCAGCCGAGGTAAGTGTAAAAAAACTGTAAACCTTGTTCTATTTTCTGTTTTAAATCCCTGCATGCATTAGCGACGTGTTCTGGGACCTCAGGTGTTGAGAAAACAATGGCACAAAATCCATTTACTCAGCTACTCTTCAGTAACTCCCCAGAATAGGGATCAAATTAGGATTGACAGTCCATTACACTAATGTATTCTCACTCATTATAGATTGAAACATTTCATTAGCTTTGGCAATTCAGTCCCATTAATAGCTTTTATTAATGCAGTGATTTGACCCGGGAATGGTACTAAAGCCAGTGTAAACAGCATGTTGCAGGAGAAGCTGCCTCCTCTGCAGGCTGTCAGGCAGACAGGCGATGTCATGCTGCACTCTGGGTGTTTAAAGCTTTGCTCTTCAGAGTGGCACTCAGAGCTTTGCTGTTAGCTTGGCAAGGTCTCAGCATTCCTCAGAGCATCCAGCTCCTCGTTCCAGTCCCTCAGTATTCTGCTCACGTCTGCATGAATGCAGGAGGATTGCTCTGCTGTGCTTCATCTGAAGTCTTTTCAAACGGTCCTGCCCTCTCCCTCATGTGTGTGTGGCATATAGAAACACAAAGCACGTGTACATGGGCTCCCATAAACATAACACCAAGACTGAACAGCAACAGTGTGGTCTTAAAGAAATAATCCATTGTAGTTTTGTTCAAATAAATATCCCATTTTTGGAAGAAAAGGGATGTTTCCTTTACCCCAGCCCAGTTCACGTAAGCTTATGTATTTTCTTATCCAAGCTCAGGATAGATCTTTCTTTTAAAAAACAAATTGATACCTTTTCTGGCAGAAGCACCAGTGTTTTTGGCTGTAATGAATGGTGGGAAAGGGAGAAGATTGTCATCATTAGCTGTTTGTTTGGCTAGTAATGAACCCAAAGCTCTACCAGGTGTGATTCAGGGAATTGTTATGGCATGAGTGGACAGTGAAAGTAAAGAATCCAGGGTTAGAGGAGGGTGAGCGCAGCGCTTTGTGATAATTCTGACTCTTAAATGCCTCTCAACGGGAAATTGAGAGATTCCTGTAAGTGTCCCTCATCATCCCTCTTGGCCCTTGGTGTCACATTCCTCACACTACCCCTCTCCCCACCCTTTTTAACCCCTCCATGTCCACCCGCCTCATTCAACACAGGCCTCAAAACATTGAACAACTCGCACACGAGGGATCTGCTGTGGCAAGAGGAAACCCTACAGGGAATTTGTGTGGCTGCACATTCTTGAACTTGAATTCCTTTTTGTGACTCCACCTGAAAGAAGTCATGTAAAACCCATGTGTGATTGTGTGTGTGCGCTCATGTCATAAAGTAGTATGTGGTAAGTGCAAGAGAACCATTCACCGCAAAGCTCAATAGATAGAGATGGTGAATAATGATCCTGTCTAGTTAAAACTGTGTATCTCCAAATCTGGTGATTTCTTCAGGTATCCTGAAATATTGGAGTGTTCCATTATGGTTTGAGAAAATTATTGTATGTCTTAAACTAAAAGAAAACATTTAAAAAATAATTTAGTACCGTAATTGGAAAAATGCATTTCTAAAAAGCTGAAAACAGGATAGATCAGGGTTTATTTTTGATGTTTTCACAGAACAGTAATGTACAATGTTTTTTAATGATAAACGGGACTTAGCTTCTGATGACTGCAGCCAGCTGTGTTAGACCAGATTTACCCTTTTAATTCCAGGTTTTCTCTCGATCACCAGCTCTTCCCGTCTACATGTTGAAGTGTCCAAACTGCTCCTGATTGCATGTTGTGTCCAGCTGCAATGTAGTGTCTCTTCTGCACAGCACCCCCAATCTCATTTTGGCTCTCCGTCTTTGTGATCATGCCTGCTTTTAAAACATACACTCAGTTGCCAATGCAGTCCTGCAAGAAATACCTTCATGAAAGTTATATAATATAATAATAGAAACATCTGACAATAATAATGGGACAAATAATGTAGTCCTCAACTGAAAAGCCACTTGATTACAGCATGCAGCCAAGCTGCCCTTTAACTGCATGTGTCCTTATACTCTTTGGAATTAAAGCCTAAATAGATTTAATAAGGAGTTATAAGTAATTTAGATGCAGATACAATGTTGGCTAAAAAGTTAAGATTGAAAGTTCATTCTTGACCTATTTGTTACGAAACAACATGTAGCCAGAGACTGAGGGAATAAAAAAAAAAAAAAAAGATTTGAAATGGCTTTTAACTTCCGGACATTTGGCTTTAGTGTCATTTCTCACTGATGCCTACAAATAGTTGCTATGTGATCACAGCAAACAGCATGCGCTCCCAAAATGCATCCAGACCCAGACAAACAATACATCCCATGTGTTTAGTTCTTTTAACATTTAAAAAAAAAAAAAAAATCTTTTCTTTCTTTTTTTCTTTTCTTTTTTCAACCTTTATTTAACCAGGAATAGTCCCATTGAGTTACAGTAACTCTTCTCCCAGGGAGTCCTGGCCAAGACTGGCGGCAACAACTTTCAAAATACATAGAAGACAGGACAAAGGTTACATACTACACCACAAATCTCTGTACATACACTATACATACTAGAACACAAACAAGACATTACACTTAACTTAAGCTGATACAGACATACAACTTAAAGGGCACCTAGTTAAAAGCAATTACACTGTTCAGTCAGTGCTGACTTTAAAAGGTTTTTAAAAGTACTGAATGGTGGAAGTGATTCTAGATTTAAGGTGTTTTGGAGTTTGTTCCAGACATGTGGTGCATATGATGAGAAAGCTGTTTTACCACATTCTCTTCTTGTTGATGGAATAATTAATAGTTTTCTTTTTTTTGACAACCTTGACCTGCAGCTTTCTCCAGTTTTCTGTACCAGAGTCAGGTCTGTGATGTTTGCTGCAGCCTCCCGGCCTCCCCAGCACTCTGCGGTGCAGTTTATTTGCTTGACTCTGGGCCAGTGTGTGATGAGACTGTTGTTGTTTTGAGAGAGAGAGAGTGGGGGGGGGGCGCTGCTGCTGACCGCATGTTGACTAGCTGGGTGTTGCTGCTGGAAACATTTCAAACCTCCAGAAAACACACACAGAAAGACCCACACACACGCCGACATAGGCACACAGAGATAGCAAACGTAAACATTGATATACAGTGTGTAGGTGCATAGTGAAAACACGGAAACGGAGTGTCTGTGTCAAGTATGGATCTGTTTATTTCCTTTCGCAGTGGTTGTCTACATACCAAATCTTCCTCTCTATCTCACTTCCTCTCTTCTCCCCCCCACCCCACCCCACTCTGTCTCTGTCTTTCCTGTATCTCTTTCTCTTCAGCTGTGTATTTTAGCAAGTTATTGAAGGGTCAAATCCAAATGAGGCATTTTGTGCTATGCTTATGAAGCTGTGGTACCTCAGCAGCATAAAAGAAATGTCTCCTCATCTGTTCAAATATTTGTTTTTCATTCAACATGTAACACTTTTCCCTGCAGAAACCAGCTCAGCTTTATTTCCCTTTTTTTGGTCAGATTTTGGTTCTCCTTCTCATAAAGTCTGCAGAGGGAACATAATGCAGGACAGGCAAACAGAATTCCCTAGTATTCCCCAGTGGGCTTTAATGCCCCACCTTCTTTAACAAAGCTGTGTCCAAAGTTTTGTCATTCTCTTCTTTTCTCCCTCTCTCTGCTTCTAAGTCTACCCTCTAACCTCCCTATCTTTCTTTGTTTCTGTTCCTTTCTGTATCTGTTTTCTTACTGCCCTTAATGACTTCTTGGCTTTTCCAGTTTCAGTGTGTTACCTTACACTGAACTCCCCAAATGTAGGTTTGTTTATTAGCTCCTTTTCTCTTATTTCTCTATAGCTACAAGTAGATTTCCCGACCAGCTATATAGTATATCTTAAAGGTGAGTAATTGTAAAGCTGACAACTTGCTTCTTTGAGAAGTTGTTTAGCATTAAGACTGGAGTCATAAAAGCAAAATAATCCAAATACAATTGACCGTTATACCTCTTTAGTTACTGTTGCTACGCCTGTTGCTAAGCTTTTTGTTCTCACATATGCAGTTTACAGTGGAAGATGTACCACTCAAAATGTATAGTAATGTTTTTTAAAGTTGGTTATTTTTAGACAGAGGTAGACAAAAGCAGGCTTTTCATTTCTAGCTGGCAAATTCATAAATTGTGCTGTATCAGAATTGCATCCTCACCAGTTGAACCAGTTGATGTAGAAAACAGCATTGTTCTTGGATTGCAGTGTAGAGTTAGTTAGTTTGTGTATTATAAGTAGAATAAGGAAAGATGCAAGATCAAAATCATTTTGGCTGCTTGGCTTACTTATTTGTATTTTCAGTATGATTTCACTTTTAAGGATTATAATAGAAAAGGCTTTCAGGATGAGGACTAGCTGATGTGTTGAGCACTCAATGGTGTTTTAAGCCCCCAACTTCCAGGCAGCGCTGCGACCGGCTACTTCAAGGCACCTAACCCTAACGATAACCATTGCCTAATCGTAGTGCCTTCCAGGCAGCGCTGCCTGGAAGACGACGTTGGGGAGCTTAAAACACCAAACACTGTGTTGAGCAAACGCAATGCTAACTCAGGTAACAGTGGCTGGTGTTGCTGGAGGGTAACATAGTCAAATCCTATAACCCTGGCCTAAACTCTAATAAAGTAGTGGGGATTACTACAGAGTGAATGTGCTTTTGTGAACGAGGCTTTTTAACCTGTAACTCCACAAACTAATGCAGTCAGCGCTACTGTACAGTAGGTAGTAAACACGTTAGCTGAACATGCTAACGGTGCAGCTGACATTAGAGCAAATAAAAAGTTTAATTCATTCCTTTAATTTTTGCTTTTGTGTTTTTCGTTTTGGAAAAGTTAGAAAAAACAGACACCACCCTCCACATTCATGGCCAGCTGGCTCATTTCACACATCTCAGACAGTATTTTAGGCTAAAATCACCCCCATCTGTTTCCAGATGTTTGTCACTTCTTCCCTGTCAGTTGAACTTAAACTCCCTTGATGGATAGTTTGGCTTATTTTACAGAAAGAAAACAAAACACTGAATCAACTTTTTTTGCTGTGTGGTCAATACATATCCTCTTTCCCCTGGTGGATTTTAGTGTTTGGACTTCCTAGAAAAAAAGTGATGGGAAGTACTGCACCACCTTCCTGTCTGCCCAGGTGTGTGTGTGTGTGTGTGTGTGTGTGTGTGTGTGTGTGTGTGTGTGTGTGTGTGTGCGAATCTGTGTTATGTAGCAGTGCTGTCAGGAATGTTACAATCATGGAAGTGACTTAGTTTGAAATGATCTCAGCCCTCCAGGGATTTCATCACATATATATTGGTAGTGGTGTATATAGTAGCCATTAAGTAATTTATGGTTTATATTATTTATAGTTTATATAGTTTATTTATATTAGTTATATAGTTATAGTAAGACATTTAAAATACAGAAATGCCAAAGTTAAGTTTGAGGTCATTTAGAAACAGTTTGACAAAAAAGTTGTAACTTAAGTTCCACTTACCAGCTATTTCCAGAGCTTTCAACCACATCTCTTCCTCAGCCAATGAAGTTTGCTCAGTTGTCATGGAGACAGCTAAGTTGTCTGTTTTCAAAGATGGTCTTTGGCGTCAAATACAAAGGGAAGTTACATACTTGGGCCATGTGATTACAACTAGGCTGTATCCGTGTAAACTGAGATAACATTTGGAAATACAGGAAAAAGCTAATAAGTGGACCTTGAGTTTTTTTGTCAAGCTTCCGTTTGCAAGGTCAATAATGACCTTTTCATTCTCAATTTAGCTTGCTGGGAACTATTTAATAAGCAAATGTATTGATTGATTCTCATCAAAATTGTTTGTTTATATTATGTATTTATGTTTAAAAAAACAAGTATAGGCTGATGTATTGTTATCAGATTTATATAGCGACTCTAAATTTAAATACTCAAAAATACACATAGTGTGGTTATATTCCTCATATTCTTGTGTAACTACTGTTTAGAAATGTGCTATTTAACTAAAGTTTGTATACTTGGTTACTTAGATGTAAGGACAAACTTCTGACTTGACAGTGTCTGTGATGACAGGGGCTTTAAGGCGTATTGACATGTCCTCCCTCAGTGTGTGCTGAGGTTTCTGACATAGAGCTGTGGCTGTTTACAAAGTGCAGCGATTAGTGAAATGAGACCTGTCCATCTGAGACTGGCACCTACAAGTCGTTTTGCCATCTGACAAAGTCTATTGACACAGTTTGTAAGGATGTAGGTTTATTACGTATTTTAGGGGAGGTCAGAAGAGGGTTACGCAGGTGTTTTAGCAGAGTTTAAGCTTTCACAGTAGAGTTTTGTTTGGACTAGTTTGTGTGTGAACTGCACAGAGTGTTTCTTCATGGGAATGGGAGAAAGAAAGACAGAATTACAGTATTTATTTTCATGATGGCCTCATCTGCTGTCTTAAAGCAGTCCAGTTTCTTTGAGCAGGAGTTTGACAAGGAAACCCGCTGTTCTTTTGAAGGGAGCTGGGATTTATGGATTTATGTTAAGTGTACTTGTGCTTTGACCTTCCCACACTATGGGGGATACACTATGCCAGGATTGAGTGCCTCCCATTTTCATATTTTTTCTGCTGGAAGAGACCCGACACAGATAGCCATCTAAACACATACACAGTCCTCCTCCTCCTATTTACTGTTTGAAGTGTTTGGGGGAAGTTGAAGAAAACCACCTCTTCCTTTCAGTGTCAGAGTGAAGAACAAGCAACACATCTGCATAGGTTTTTGCATATTTTTGTATACTCGTATTAGTTGTTTGTTGTGTTTGCAAATATGAGAGTGGCACTAATGGTAAAGAGCAGCAAGTTGGAGGGAGAGGTATTACGCCAGGGTTAATGCAGTGAGCGGGCAGCGGGCCCAGCCCTCCGAAGAATAACATTATCTAACCCAAAACAACGGGGAGCTGGCCGACACAACCGGGCCCAGCTGTGCAGCCAGGGACGACAGCCAAACCAGAGCTTGTAGATGCCAGAGAGCAGCGCTGAAATCCAGCCAGTTGAATGTGCCCTGCTAGATCGGATCAGATAGTGTTTTATAAAACTTATAGTAAGGAAAGGAAATTACATTTCTTTGCCTAATATATACCTGAAACGTGAGTTGTGGTTCACATAGACATATTGTTCTGCTTTCCTGTGCTTCAATTTTTTATTTGAATGTGGGAGAAGCCAACAAACAAGGTCAATGTGTGTATTTTTTAAAGTAAAAGGTTTTCCAGAGCACCAAAAGACTCTAATAAGAAGCTGTCTCCAATTTCAAATTCTTGAATTAGACAAAGTTGTGTCATCATTGCATTTTGGAAATTGCAGATATCCATATTGGTATTCAGATCATTTTTGATTGATTAATATAATATATTTAGGATTTGGACTGTTGGTTAGATAGAACAAGCTATTTGAGAACATCACCTTGGTTTCTGGGAAATGTATGTACGATACGATACGATACGAGACAACTTTATTGTCAGCCAAGGCTGAAATTCTTTGTGCATCCCTGGGTAGCTTGTGAACAAAAGAGGACATACACATATGTAACATAACACTAACAGACATACATGAAACATTACCACAAATGACATAAACTTCCAAGTATTCCAAACACAAAGATAACATGTACACCAGAAAATGACATAAACATACACACAGACAATGTCATTGGAGACGTATATCCCTGAAATAGTATTGCACTGGATTTAATGTAGCTGGTATGTGCTTTATGACATTTCCTAGACAAAACAGTTAGTAAATGAATTGAGAAAATTAACATCAGATAATCGATAATAGGCAAAATCATTAGTTGCAGGGTTACTTGTAACAAAAATGAGGGCTGTTTACTATTAACAACATTAGTAAGGGTCAGTTATAGCTTGCCAAATTAGGCCCATAGAGTCTTTTCACACTTGTTCATTCTTTTAGATAAAGTTCAAATGGGAAAGGATTTTCCAAATAAATACAGGCAAAAAATACAATACGAAATTAGTTTATTCCCAGTTTACTACACTTGCAGCTTACATAATGCCGTACAAAATGGCATTGATGTGGTAAGCTTCAACCATGTGCCACCTACTGTAATTTGAGCAAAATATCTGCAATTATATAAATAAACTTTTAGGCCATGTTCTGTTTCAAGCCTGCACCTGCTTACCAGAGTGTAAAATGATGTAGTGACATGTAAATTAAGCACCTTGTCCACTAGTAAATCATTGGCCCCAAGTACCACCCAAGAGTAGCGACGTTACTCAACTCTCATTCTGTGTTTTGGAACAGCCAAAGTAATTTTGAGGCATGCTGATGTATTTCATTAATCCACACAGTAGTTTATGCTTCAGTAAGACAGTTGGGAGCATTAAAAATATCCAGAGCTTTAGATTTCCACATGTAATCCTGGTCATCCAGCTGCGTGGTATGGAAACTTCCAGAAATCCAATTTGTGCTGCAGAGTTGGAGCTCAGTGAGATTGGCTCGGGATTGATAATTTGCCGAGTACTCGGAGAGAGGGAGGGAGGTGGGGGGAGAGGTAGAGGGAGCATTTGTTAACATCTGTACCTTTACTGCAGCTTATATCAGTCATGGCCCACATTGTGTCAGTGATACAGTCAGTTACACATAAATGCATCAGTGCAGTTGTTTCATCATGCTCTGTCAGGGGCTGCAATAGAGCCACTGAAGTTTTTCATATATCAAGTTTATGTGATGCAATCAGCCCACGGGTCACCCAGTAAGAATATGAATGAAAATACAGTGATGCCCTTAACAATTTTACACTGTTCCTCACTGAGAAAGATCATTTTATGTGCTGCACTGCCTTCTACTGGATCAAAAACAAGCCTGCAGCTGTTGTCAACATCTCAGTCAAACCTTGAGTGTATTTCATACTTCACAGTGAATGAGCAGGTTAGGAATACAATGGTACTTTGGCTATGAGGTATCCTATATCTTTCTGAAATATCTTTCTGGCAAAGGTTTTGGTGATGATGATTATATTGTCTTTGTAAGGTTTAAGTGGGCTGGAGTGTCAGTTGAAACTCACTTTGTTGATGTTGCACTTAGATGTTGTCAGACAGTTAATCTCTGAATCAGAACATTAAAGCCCCAGTGTGTAAGAATTTCTCCCATCTAGCGGTGAAATTGTATATGACAACCAACTGAATTTCACTTTGTAGCCCCCTCATTCCGAGTGCGTTATAACTCCTACGGTGGCCGAACCCGAAATTAGTGACGACCGTCCGTGAGTGTCCCTTCCAGTGTAATAATAGTTTTACTTTATTTTGGTACCATTTCATTGCTAACATCAGCTATCAGGTTCCCAAACATATGCAAGCTAATGTTAGTAAAGTATCAGTGCTATCGTTATTCTGTATATTGTACCAGATTAATAGTGCAAGGCGATGTTTACAGCGTAGGAGAGAAGCAACGGAGGTTTGTGTTTTTAATATATTTCTCTGAGCAGCATGAACAATGTCAAAGAAACTGAAATGATCTCTTAGTATCTCCATCGTTTCCACGCAAATGTTCTAGTAGCTAGTCTGTTACAACTGCATGACGTGAGTTGTCTGCCAGGGAAATCACGGCACATATGATTACGTTTATGTTACAAGGTAGACAATCCTTTTTCATCATTGACGCGAGGAAAAGTATCCTAGACGTCGTTCTAGCGTTATACACAACCATGCTATAGTTAGCCAAGCAAGTAGACACTATAAAACGTTTACACAAATAGGCAGAATTACCTGTTGAGAAGAAAGCAGGCAACTTCGGCATCCCTTTTAAAATCCTTGCTCCTCATCAGCTCTTTCCATCTGGGAAAAGCCACAACAATATTAACTTTGGTCGCGTTGCTTTGCCTGTCACGTTGTCGTTTTAATTTCCTCGGCGACTCAGTTACATGTCCTCGATAATAGACGCAACAGGCTTTCAAATCTGTCGGCGGTGAGTCACAAGTAATCTTCTCCCCCTCCCTCCCTGGCATACATCACAGTCATAGACAGTTAAAGAAAACAGTCGGTCACAGTCAGTGCCACTGAGTGAAAAGCGTGAAATGCGGAGCAGTATAGCCTGTATGTCCCTTACGGGCTACCGTATTTCAAGATGGTGCATGGCTATGGAGCGTCTACCCCAGTTCATGTAAGCGCAAATGTGAAATTTGGAATTGATGGTGGTGGTCAATATTCATAAAAAAGGACAAGTTTGTGAAGGGCAATACAGATTTTGATAATGAACAACTACAAATGTTACACAATGGGGCTTTAAACATCAGCCATTTAAATCGTTTGCAGTATCATATTTAGCCACAGGAGGGAGGCAACAGAGTATACTGGCAAATGCATTCAACATCCTGTAATGCCATCATCACAGAAGGACATCTAAGGTGACATGCTTACAACAGCTCGCCTCATACTGGAAACGCTGCCACTTTTCCTTCCAACAGGAACCCAAAAACATACAGATGCAAGCCAACAATAGTCAGTATTTCAGACTATCATGTTACAGGTTTGGATTCCTGAACCAAGTTAAGTAAACTGATGATTAAACAACTCCTTACCTTTTTGAAGTTGCTTCTCAGCAACACTTTGAACCAACATCTGCTCCAATCCAGCTGTTCAGGGCTCTACTGAGCAGTTCAGTTTATTCTTTGTCCCAAAAAGGCAATATGCACTGATTGCATTATAATAAAGTACACTAATAGTCATAAATGCATGAATCTGCTGCTGTGTAAATTGGAAGCAGGGCGTTCATGAAAAGAGCATGCGTACTTAGTCAGCGCTCCCTGAGGAAAGAACAGTGGGATGCTCTGATATTGCATTTTCTCAAAGCCTTTCGGCTCTGAGGCAGCTGAAGCCAACTGAGATTGAGGCTTACGGCTCAGGGAAAGACAATTTTGCTGTCTTAATCAGACACGCACATAGTCACTGTCTCTTTGTTGCATGCACATGATTGCTATAAAAACACGTATTATACATGCATTTATAAATAAATAAAGTCTTAATTAGCTTGATTTCCTCCACTAGCTTGCCCTGTGCACATCACACAACATGGCATGCTGTCCTCATATGAAACCAAACTCCCTTGTGGCCTGTTTGCTTGTAGCCTTGTCAGCATACTCTAACCTCTCCTCACTGTCCTGTTCTGCAGCTCAGGACAGATTGGGCAGCAGAATAGAGTCAATGGATAGATGTATCAAGGGACAGGATGTGATAGCAAGAGGAAGAGACTGACACAGTGTTCGGGATATACAGGAATATTTTGAGTCAATCGACAGAAAATTAAAAGGCAACTATTTTGATTATTGATTAGTAATTTCAGAATGTTTCACAGTTCCATCTTCACACTGTTTTTCTTTTACTTATTGTATGTTTCGTTGAATATCATTGGGTTTTGGACTTTGGATGATGTCACCTTGAGCTTTAGGAAATTGCAGTTGACATTTTTCACTTTTTTCTGACAATTGCATTTATTCATTTGGTTTATGCTTTTGTCCAAAGCGACACAAAAAAGTTGGAACAGTAAAAGCCGAAGTAGATCATTGAGACACCATTAAGAACAAGGGCCACATTCATTGGTTTTTAAATGAAGTGCCACAACTTTGCGTATCAAAAGGGCTCCACATTTTACCAGAAGTTGAATCCTTCCCACTCGCTTTGTATTCCAACATAACCACTGTCATGTCCTCATAAGAGCTACCTCTAACAGTTACTTTTGTTATTGATTCATCTGCTGGCAATTTACTCAATTAATCAGTTAATCTTTTGGTCTAAAATGTCAGCATGATGTTTTCGAATATTTAGTTTTGACTAACCAACAATCCAAAACCCAAAATATTTCTTACTTATTACCACATGAAACAAAGAAAAGCAGCAAATCCTCACAGCTGAGTAGCTGTTAACTAGGGAATGTGCGTCATTTTTGCTTAAAAAAACAACTAAACGATGAATTCATTTGTTGACCTCCATTAACAACTAAGCTGTTTTATTTAGATAAAACATATATTCGACTATATTAGACGTTTTTGCCAAGAAGTAATCTGTTTATTTTACTTTACAGCCAGTTAATCCTTCACATTTGTATTGTTTGGGCGAGTGAGAAAAATCAGTGTAAATTTCTATTCCTAACACAGGTAGAAAACTGTAGAAAACGTGCACTGATGCCACAATGTTGCTGCAGTTGAATTTCCATTTCCATGCATCGTGGACTAGTTCTGATTCTGTTGCTGCGTCTCTTCCTCACCGTGGGACCAATCGCCTCGGTGCATGTGCTCTCTTGTTGCCAGGGAGACAGCGGAACCGCCTGGAGCCAATGGACACCATTTTCGTCAAGCAAGTGAAGGAGGGAGGCCCTGCCCACGGAGCTGGACTCTGTACAGGTACACACACACACACACACACACACACACACACACACACACACACACACACGGTTTCTATGCAGATCCTTGCACTGCTTCTGATAACCGGCTGATCTTATGATTAACTCTGTCTGTCTCACATCTGACCTCAAAGTGCCGCTTGATGCCAAGATTTCTTCACGTTTGTACTGTAGGTAATTCCACTTCCTTGTAACCCGCCAGGCAAAACAGATACGAGTTACAAAATAACAGATGGCTCCTTCGTGGGAGGTTGAACAAAGTGTAATATGCACACTGTTATTCCAGCCTTCTCTTGATTCTGTTTTTTCTACGTCTCCCACTTTGTTTCGTCTCATATTGATTCGTGAATCACTTCAGCAAGGATACAAATGCTGGAACAATTTCCCTTAAAGGGAGGTGACAGTTGGAGCTCTCTCAGTGTTATTGCCAGATTAGCACTCTGTATTACAGGAAATGTTAAGTGGCCTGGACAAGCCCTCTAAACTGTCTGCTTTTATCTGTTCACTCTCCTCTCCTGGGACACGGGAGTGCAGTGTTTTCCCACAATTATCTAGTTTCTCTCCTAAACTCATCTCGCCTCTCTTCCTGTAAGATGGCCATCTTCAGAAAACTTGAATGGTCACTGATCCTTACACAGGGGCCTTCAAAAAACAAGTATTGGTATTCTCCTTTTGATCTAAACACAGATGTGTGTTTGTGCTGGAAAGAGCTATTCCAGAGTGGTTATCTTGGTCAATAACCGTATTGACTGGTTTCCAGATAAAAAAATTTCTGAGCGGTTGAGTGCAGAGGCAAAGTAGATTTGTCATGTTGCAGTTAGCAGTAAAGAGCAGATTTTACATTTATTTCTATATCTCTAATTCTATCCAGGGGACCGGATAGTGAAGGTGAATGGAGAGAGCATCATTGGGAAGACATACTCGCAAGTCATAGCCTTGATCCAGAACAGGTAAGATATACGCCTGGCTGACTCAGACCCCGATGCCAGAGTTGACATCTAATCCCTTCACTGCCAACACTCCCCTGCATGTTTGTGAATTAACAACACAGAACATGAGACGGGGCTATTGTGAAACTTTCTAGGAAAAACACATTTCAATTTTCTAGAGAGAATAGCTTCCTTATCACTGACACACATGTGTACCATTCATTCACACATCATTAAACTGCAGTTATTAAAGTTTAGATTTTACAAGTTAAACTTATTCTCTTGAGAAGTGCCATGACTTTTAACTGTCTGAGCCCTGTGTTAAAACAGTCTTTTTCTCTCTCTCTCTCTCTCTCTCTCTCTCTCTCTCTCTCTCTCTCTCTCACGTTCACTCTTATTATCTCTGGTCCTGCACACCCTTGCCTCCATCAGTGATGCCTCACTGGAACTCTGTGTGATGCCAAAAGATGAGGACATTTTGCAGCTGGTAAGCATTCATTCATTCATCAGTAAATACTATGCTCGAAAATGCTCTCTTTGTTTGGTTTATAAAAACCATGCATAAAAGATTTGTGTTCATGTGCAGTTTTTCATATCAGACCAGTGGCCTTTTTTTAAACATAGTTTTATTTAACTTTTATTTATCAAGTTTAGTCAAGTTGGAATTCAAATGTATTTTTCAACCTTGCCATGAAGGGCTTATCTGGGCTATATTTTGTTAATTTAGCCTGTATGTGCATGGAAAATTAAAATACTAATTCTCCATGAAAATCCATTTGTCCATCCACCCAGTAAGACTGTAATGTGTCTTTGACTAAAGCACAGGTTGTCAGATATGGGGCCCTATCTTGCACCCGGTGCAGCGCAGTGCATAGCCCGAAGCAAGTGTCTTTGCTAGTTTAAGACCGATCATGCTCATGCTATCTTGAGGCAGCAGGAAATGATCACGCCATTGACCAACAGAAACCTGGTCTAAAGTCAGTAACGCAGCATTTCATTGTTATTTTAACAATGCCTAGGCGCATTAGTAAAATGCGCATTAGTAAAATGCGCCTAGGCTTGTGCACAGCGCGCGCACACTATCACACTAAGATTAAAAATAAAAATATTACAATGTGAATTAGTATTATATGATCTGCGTGCAGATCAGTTTCTTCTCCTGAAAATCTCTCTTTCCTGCTTAGCAAATTTGCCATTATAATAGCAATGCGCCAAAGTACAAACACGTCTGGCTTTTAGAGGGAATGGTTGGTCTGATTGGTTTATTGCATGTTATGCCCAAAACACACCTATGATTAATTAAGACACTAAGTACCACCCTTTTGAACCATGCGCCTGGCGCATGAACACCATGTCCTCATGTTTCCAACTCCATACTTAAAGCACAGACATGAGATTGATATTTATCTTCTTCCAAAATGTGAAACAACTCCTTCAAACATAGCCCAGAAAACCTTCAATGAAGCGATACTCACGTCAGACTCATTTCTGACTCCTAGATGAAATGGAGACAAGCTTTCCATACCTTAGCTGATAAGCTTCTTCTGGATACAAGCTTGAGTAAAACATTGACATTTCATTGGACTCAGATTACCAGACAGGACTGTGGTAAAGAGTGGACGAATATTTAATTGTAAAGATTTAAAACATTGTCACAACGCGGCCTGATATTTAGAGAGTCACAGGTTTGATCGCTGCAAGCATGTGGATAATGCGGGGCACTAATAATGATTGTAGAGATCACACCTGTGGGGACACAGTCTTTCCAACCACCTGCTCATCCTGCCATCTTGATCATCAATATACTGATATAAAGCTAATAACAGAAGGAGCAGGGCTAGAATACATGCCACAGCTCCACACTCCCTCTACCCACCACGCTGATGAGCTCAGTGATGCAAACAGCCAGCCCACGCCATCAGTCAGGGTCCAGAGCCACACAGACGATAAACCAGCGCCAGGCCACGTCGAAACCAGTCGCCACACATTGTTCACCTCTGTTTGGGAAATTCTCTCTTGGAGCAGAGAACTGAGTCAGATCCCACTGTGTTGCTAAATTCCACACATAGCTTGCTATCTTGGCCGCAGATCACCAAAAGCCACAGAAACTTGCTTTTGGCGTTTTGGAAGGAGTCTGAGCACTCACAAGACTTTCGAATGAAGCAATTAGCTTTCTTTCCCTTTTAAGGGAAACACGAATCAAAATTAAATTTGTTTGGTGTTGCAACTAGGGACAGTATTAAGGAGTTAAAACTGTTGCACTGATGAACCTAAAGTAAAATGAAGTATAGTAGAGTACAAGATGTGATTCACTCGCAAATGTTTCTGTTTAAATGTAAATGATTTAGTTCTCAGTCGATCAAGTCATTTCTTTAAATTGTCTGAATACATATGTAGTCTTCATCAATACATACCCTAAATTTGGCCTTTTTATCCTGTTCATACAGTGAGAAAATCAGATTTTGTGCTGTTTCAAGGATGAATGGAGGATGCACATGGTGGTGTCTGTAGATGTATCTGTGTCTGTGGTTTTAAATGTGTTCATGTTTGTTTGTTTTGGGACATTGACCCCACTCACTACCAGAGGGAGTGCAGCTGCAGTCAGCTGACTCCTCTCCACTCACTGTTCACAGGAGTGAGGGAGGAAAGGAAGCCAGTGCAGATCAGGCAAGCGTAATGTTATGCTCACCCAAAAGTGAACATGATAGATAGAGCAGCGTCTAACAGATGAGCGAGAGGATGAAAGGCTAGTAGAGAGTGTTTGTAGTGCAAGAGCCACTGATGAACCAGAGACAGGGAGGGGAGGTACCACAGTGAGCAGGTGAGAGTGTCAGAGCAAAGAAAAGAAATGCTGAGTATGTTGAGAGAGAGAAAGCCAGCAGAAAACAGTTGCCAATGTATTTTGACTACAGCTGTGTTGTGGGTGGAGGAAGATGTGGGAGGAATTAATGGGGATGAAGAGCAACTCAGAATAAATTCAAGTCTGAGAAGGACACCAACACTGCTGAAGTTCACATCTATTCTTTCTTCTTCCACTCCGACTGTGATGCCTCTGCTCAGCGAGTTTATTTTAAGCCTGTGCTGAAGTCAGAGAAGTTGCCTGTCTCACCTCCATCGATGGCGTTGTACCTCTCATTTCTTTATGCTCACCTGTGTACTTCTCTTTATTCCCTATTTCCTCTCTGCTTGCCCTTCTCTAACCTGTGGACTGCAGTTTTCCAGGGATATCACTGCTCTGGTAAGACAGGAAACTATACTAACTAAAAACGTTCTCTTTCTTGATGATTCACAGTGCCATGTGGCACCCCATTTAGAGCTCATATTTGCACAAGTAGAAGCTGGAAAACCCCTAAAACCCCAAATTACTGGTAATGTTTTGGTATTTTCCTGAATAGCAAGTTGAGAATAAGATGTGTGTACAGAAAAAACAACGTCAGCATACCTCAAACACTTTGACCTGTACTTTCGTTTAACTGTATGACTGCAGATCCAGAGGGAGGCACCAAGCAGCAGACTTACTGCTGCTGCTGTTGCCATTAGTACAATTGTAACCTGACACCCCAGGTAGAGGTCTATTGATTAAAGTCCAACACCACAACTCTCCCTTTCATTTTCTCACGAGCTTGTGCGCTGAAGGGATGAGGAAATATAGCGTGTTTAATATGCAACCAGGAGTTTTCTCCAAAGTTGTTTGTCATTCACTGGAGTGCGCGCAGGGTTACAACTAGCCATGTTTAGGTGTTTTTCTTTTAAGTTTTAATCAAGGAAAGTACCCTAGTTGCTACAGTTACAGTAGAGTTGTGGAGCCATGCTGACAGAAGTAGCGTTAACTGCCAACGGCAGACGGAGGCGTCCCCCGTTCACCCTCTCCTCATGCCTCAGGGCACACTCTCCAGTACCAAAGGTGGGTAAGCATCTGCCAGCTTAATCCCCACTCCTGGCTCCACGGGTTTATTCTGGACTTTCTGGGCTTCTTTCTCTTCTTATTTGCCTTTCTGGCTATCCCTTTTTTCCCACTCTTTCACATCTGTTACTTCTCAGGGCATTTCATTTGTACTATGGCATGCTTTAACAGTCAGT
Source organism: Gymnocephalus cernua (assembly GCA_023631565.1). NCBI lineage: Eukaryota > Metazoa > Chordata > Actinopteri > Perciformes > Percidae > Gymnocephalus > Gymnocephalus cernua. Next base: position 25,046,604 of record CM042446.1, read on the forward strand.
CTCCTAGGAAAATATTGAGAAACTGTAACTGAGTGTGTTTGATTTGGAGAATTAGTACTGGAGCGCTGTGCCTACTTTTAGCATGCTGTTGTTTTATTGTTATAGATGGGCTGAATCCTCTTTCACTTTGAGTTCTCTTGAGAGAATGCAGGCACAGTGTTTGTCTTGCTGATAATCTCATCAGCTCACGCAGAGACTCTTGTCAATAATGACACTAGTGAATTACCATTCTATCTCCACTTTCAAAATGTGAGCAACGAATTGCCATGTTGTAGTTGAGGTATGTTAGAATCAAAAGATTATTACTGTCGCTGTAATAGTAAAGTCAGATAAAGTCATAGGTGAAATGTGACAGTACATTCATCATCTAGATCTACTAACTAGATCAGTCTTTATATTCTGGGATTTGCAATTGTTTTAAATTCAGAATAGTTTTACAAGCAGGTCTACAACACTCCCGTGTCTTTAAGGGAAGTATAATGTATCCTGTCCCTGGTTGGGTGTGGTGTTCTCCCAGGGTTTAGCTTTTTTTTTTTTTCACCAACCAAAGTGACGTGATGTCCTATAATCTCTTACAGGCCTATTCCCAGGATGCATACCTCAAAGGAAATGATGCGTACAGCGGAAATGCCCAGAACATCCCCGAGCCCCCTCCCATATGCTACCCTCGGATAGAAGTTAAGGCTGTGGGCATGGCTCAGACATCAGAGCCCCCCACAGTGAGTGAGACCCCCCGAGGGCCGGCTCAGGGACCAGGAAGAAGAGGGGGGGCCGTGGAAAAGAGCTATCGGGTTGAAATCCCTGTTCCGCCATCTCCTCCACCCCAGCAAACGTCAAAGTCTCAGACAGTGGTTTGTGTCTGTAATGAGAATGTGAGGAAAGTGGCTATGCCTCCTGATCCAGTTGACAGGGGGTCCTGGGTGACTCGGGCTGGACCCAGCCACAGGACAGAGGAAAACCGGTACAGTCCTTCAGCAGATTTGGGCTCAGCTAGACCGAGACCCCTTATTCCCTCAGTACCTGGGGGTGCACAGTTGCAGTACCCCTCTTCCCGTCCCACAGAAAGTCCAGTTTACTCTCCTTCTTCAAGACCTGGTCCGATCTATCCTGACACGTTATCCCCATCTGTACGGGCCACTGCTGCCTCACCGGACACGTTCTCCACTGCCATCTCACCCAGTGCCAACCACTACTCGCCCTCCACCTCTCCACACCAGAACATTGACTGGAAAAACTACACCACCTATAAGGACTACATAGACGCCAAGAGGCTACACACGTATGGCTGCCGCAACATCCAGGAGCGCTTGGACAGTTTGCGTGCAGCTGCTAATTCCAGCTCCGCCTACACTCAGCAACGTACACCGCCTGCTCCTAGCGGCAGTCAAAGAGGGGCACTGGGCTCCCAGGTCAGACAGAGAAGCACCTCCAATGACCGTGGGGTGGATGCAAGTAAGCAGGGCACTGCAGTGACTCCATTACGTAGCGTCTCCCAAGAGAGGCTTGGAGGTGGAACAGAGAGGACAATACCAGTCAGGAATTGGCCTCGGAGTGCTTCCGAGGATGCTCTGCCTTTTTCCACCCCTACAGGAGTCCCCAAACCTCGGGCGCGGTCTTGTGACTACCTGGGGCAGCAGCCCGGAGAACCGGGTGGGTTGGCTGTCTTTGGAGATAGGGTGGAGGACAGGCTGCTGCTGTGTCGGGGAGAAGAAGCCAGAGCTAGCAGACAGGGAACAGGCCTGAGGGCTTTACCTCATCTGAACAGGAGTCTCACTGGACAGGAGGAAGAAGGGCGAGGAAGTGGGTTATCTAACTCTGCTCCTGTGTTTACTAAAGGTACCACAGATTATGTACAAACATCAAGGACAGACAGTATCATAATGAGGCCATCACGTCTGCCTGTCAAAAACTCCATCTCAGACCCTTCACCTGCCTTATCCTCTTCTAAAACCATTGACCCTCTTAAAGACCAAAGAGCTAACATTGTGAGCAACCACCTGGGCTACCCTTCCCCTCTGCACCTGCAGCTCAGAGGCAGGGCTGACAGTCTGAAAATGGAGAGCAGGTCAGAGGCTGGGTTGGCAGCCAGGTCCTCCTCTTGCTCTGGTACTTTCTCAAAACTGCCAATGCAGAGACAACTACAAAGTACAGTTGTTGCTGCGTCTTCTTCTGGTTCCTCCACCACTAATGGAGCTGTTACCCAAAAGCCAAATATCAGAGAAATCTCCAGTTCCACCAGCGCCCTTTTACGTACTAATGGCAACCTTGCAGAGGGCGTAGAAGGACTGGATGCAAGAGTCGTTGTCCTAAGAAGAGACAAAAACTCTGGACCTCCCCACATTCGCCCTCCGTCCTATGTACAAGCTGTTAATGACAACCGGGGAGGAGTGACTCACAAGTCACCACCATTGGTGAAGGCAGGCTCTGCAGATGGAGCTATGTGCTGGACATCTAATGACAGCTTTAGGGAGATGCATCTAAGAAGGCTTGGAGACACACGACAAAAGTCTGGCTCCAACAACTTTGACGACTCCCTGGATTCCATCCCCTTCATAGGTAAGACTGCACTACTATCTAAACCACCTTCCTTTCACACTTTTCCTGTTTCTGTAGCAACAGCAGTGACAGTGTAGCCAGGGTAGAACAAATGACACAGCATGTGTTTCTGTGAGTGAGAAAGTATGTTTGTGCATGACAGCTTGGCAAACTCGTAGCCAATGTGAATATGTACTGGGTTCACAGCATATTATATACATGTTCTGACATATCCAGTTAAGGCTGGGCTTTGAACCTTGATACTTTTTGACTACAGACCAAAATTTGTTTATAGCATCAAGTAGCAAAAGTTAGCATCAGATGCTTGGCCAGATCCTAATCTTGTTTACATATTGATTTCCTCATCTCAATCTGGAAATGCTGTAGATGCAAATCAGGAAACTTTAGACAGAGGTTTGGCTAATTTTGTTAAAGAAAACTAAAATGATATCCAGTCTCTATATACACTAGATGAAAAGTGGGCATTATTTTCACAGGCTAGGTAGTATTTACATTGTGAAATTCTATAAGGGGTTTTAAATGCTCTAGCATTCACACGAGAGAATAGGCCTAACTCATCTGCAATTGCAAAGGAGAGGGTGTCTGCTGAGTATATAGCATGTTAAGGGCAGTTAGAGGAGACATGCAGTATGCCATTGTCTGCATTCAAGGTGGAACTGGTGGGATTTTCATGCAGGGATTGGACTGATAGTTCACGGTGTACTCCTACTCCTATCTCAAAAGCCACATTTTAAGATAGCCTTTCTGGTATTTCTGTCCAATATTAGTGGGAGCAAAACACTTTCAATATATCCCTGTTTTTGTAGATAAAATCTACAGTAAATGCTTCTCTCTTCATGGGAGCAAAAAAACCAGACCCCTAGCTCCCTTCTGTTTCAGGGGTTGGTGCAATGCAATTGCAAAAATGCATTGAAAATCTAGTGTAAGCCTGTTCATTGTGGACTTGCTTTCACGCAACAAGGACATCAATTGTGTCCAAATGTCACCATCAATATACTGGGGATCATCAGAAATAATGGTAGTCTTATTTCGTACAGGAAATACCCTGGGAATTTTGTTGCATGTTAGAATAGTGTTTGATTAAGTCAATAAAAACAAGTCTATGTAGTTTAGTGTGTTGCTAGTAAAACCACTTGTCCCAGGTCATGAAGGTAGTATTATTTAGGGCATGCTATGCTTTACTCAAGTTACAGCTACAGCAGAAGATGTTATAAAGGAATTTAAATGCTAAAATAAATTGGTTCCTTGTGGCATTTTGAACTCAGGGTGACATCAAGTCAGGTGTGTGATTATGTGATAGCATGACACTGTACTGCAGGCAACCATGACATATTCAGACCACCCTTTGGTATCTGAGTAGGACAGCACAGAAACATACTGTCATTAGGTACACACACACACACACACACACACACACACACACACACACACACACACACACACACACACACACACACACACACACACACACACACACACACACACGCACACACACGCAGAGCTGCTCTCCAACTCAGTACACCCCCCACCCGCTCCTCTCATATTTCCCCCAGTGTTGTACAGCGAGAGAAACCGAAGAACATCGTCCTAATGGACTGTGACATAACAGAGAAATAAGAGCATTCCTGCAGCTTCAATTTGATTTCATAGTACAGTTCCAAACAATAAGTGGAACAACTGCTGTACATTAGGTGTCTGCCAAACATTTTGTACAGGGCACAGAACACAACTGGTGCTGCTAAAGTACATGCAAAATGTCACGTCTCCCCTGATGAGGAGACAACCTTTTTGTGTGTGTGTGTGTTTCTCCACAGAAACTGAATGCATTCATAGCAAAGCAAAGGGGTCACAGTGGAAATGGGCTCTACAGTATATTTACTTTTTGTGGTGTTTAAACCACAAATGACCAGTAAACAAAATTAAGTTGTATAATATTGCAATGCTAATGCTGTCTTTTTTTTACATCTCTGCCAACTTATACGCTGTCATAATTGAACAAGCTTGAACTCGACTTGACTGCATCATCAGTTTGTGTCATCATTGGTGACTCATCAGCACCCAATGAGAGCAGCTCTTGTGTTTCTTCATGCTCCAGAACCTGTGGGGGTTAATCATATAATCTGCCAGCACAGTTTCCCTCTGTATACACAAACACACCTCAGCTCTCCCTTTTTAGTTCTCTATTTGAAATCTAGATTAGATTAGATTTTGATTTTAGCACTTCCCAGTGTTCTGTGTTTCACACCTGTGATGTGCTGCGAAGGCAAACCATTAAAGCAATCTTTTCTTTTTTCTAATGATCATTTAAGATCATTGAAGTTTTTATATTTGGGCAGACCTTGGAAATGTATTTTCTGCCGAGTTAAAATTGATATCATGTTGGTACTCTAAATATATAGCTTCAGCCAGCAGCCGGCTTAGCTTAGCATAATGACTAGAAGCAGGGGGATCAGCTAGCCTGGCTCTGTCCAAAGGTTGAATAAACTCCAATAACCAGCACCTCTAAAGCTCCGTAATTAACATGTAGAAAAGCTGAAGTGTAAAAACATCAAGTTGTGCTTTTTCACGGGTAGTTATATACCAGACTCTTTCTAACAAGCTGCCTCCCTGTGTTTCCATTCTTTATGATAAGCTAAGCTTACCATCTCCACTCTGTGGCTTCATATTTAACAGAAAAAGATATGAGAGTGGTAGTCAATCTGTTCTGACCTCTCAGCAAATACGTTTTCCAAAATGTGTAACTATTTGTTTAAAGATCTGTGCCTTCTGTTTAAAACACCATCAATCTTGATGTCTACAACTGACATCCCCTGGAAAATAAATTGGAATTGTACGTGTCAGACATCACTGACTGCCGCCGTTTTCCCAGAAACAGAACTGGAGGTATACAAACAACTGATTAAATGACTGGGCAGAAATGAGGTTTGCAGTGTCATGGGAGATGTCTTTGAGGTTTTTAAGGAGAGATTTTACAGCAGTAATCTGTACACAACTAACAAGCAGATCAGATGCTTCATATAAAAGTTGTGCCGTTGAAAGTTAAAGATTTGCATCAGTGCATTGGCACGATAATCATTTAGAACTTTTTTACTCGTTCTTTTTGACTTGTAATGGTATTTTATTTAATTGAAGAAGTTTAATGGGGTTTCATAAAGTTAAATAGCATATGAGGTGCTCTACTTAATTTTATAAAAAGAGTGTTAATGTCGGTAGTGCTACATTAGGTTTTACCGTCCTTCCTGCATCACCACAGTCACAGATATGATTCATCATACACGTCTCTTCATTTGTTTTTAGGGCTTGCCATCTTGCTGATTTTGCATATCAGACGTTGTTACACGGCTGTGTCTGTCTGTGATGATGTAATGTTAGCTGACTACCCTGTGTGTGCGTGTTTAAAAGGAAAGGTGTGTACCCGCTTAATGGGACAGAAACACCTATCTACTGGCTGACTACTGGCTACTCTGTCTGCATCACTCTGCTTTAGCCCCATGCGCCCTTATCACAGCATCTTATTGCTATCTGCTGAAATGTTTATTCAAGTGGAGATAGCAGAGACAAACTAGACTTTGTTTTTGGATGATTGAATTTACAATATATTTCCTGTTGCAGACTACATTTGGTCATAAACAACAAAGTATCTTGCCGTTCCTTGAATCCGTCTGACGATTACAGCTCCAGTTAAACATTTCCGTTACCGTTTCTTTGTGTAAATGACCCTTCTTCTTTAATCTTGCTCACTCAATGTAAATTCTCTGGACAATGACCTGCTCTATTCACACATAGGCTCAATCTGACATTACACACAATTCGTACTGGGAGCTGGCAGGGTAAAATCTGTTTATTGTCCGGTCCAACTTACATTTGCATTCCCACATACAGCTCCTCCGGGTAATGTCCATATACGTTTAGAGTTGCAGTGCATGTGTGAAAGGGACTTAATGTAGTTAGCTAGCTAATAATGTGTCATTGGCTTCGGAAGCAACGTTGGGTTAAAACTGTTGAGACTGTAGGAAGCTAGCTAGCCCAATATGCAGTTGCAGCTTAACACTGTTTAATTCATTCCTTACACTGTTGTGCTTGTGTCTTTGGTTTTCAAAAGATTATAAAAAAGACACCTCTTTTCCAACTACATTTGTGTAGCTAAATTCCTCTCTCTCTTTCTTCAGATGAGCCATCCAGTCCCAGTACTGACCAGGACAGCACACACATTCCTGCCTGTGCTGTTATATCTGGAACGCCCCTCATCACCACCATCCCACCCAGCCCCACCTCTACGTCCCCTTTCATTCGACGCCAGCTGTCCCATGACCAAGGTATATTCATGCCAAAGCAGCAAAATTAGGCCTATGACAATTACTGCACTTGCCAGTAGTACAGGTTATGAACAGTAACAGATCATTATAATTTAACCCTCTCTTAATAGATTCTCTCCGTCTCACAATTATTGAGTCAGATTCTGGTACTAAAACAGAGCGGTCCAAGTCGTATGATGAAGGCCTGGATAACTACCGGGAAGAGAGCAGAGGGTAAGTTATCACATCACACATCACATCACAAATTGATTGATTGATTGGCGAAAAAACAATCCACATCCACATCCAATACCCAAACATTTTGATGGGAAAACACATTTCAAATGACTTAGAAAATTACCTCTTCTCTTCCATTTAGGGGGTCCTTAATACCTGGTCTGAAGAGTCTTAGGAAGGTGAGTGAAATCACATTTTTTTATCAAGCATGAGTTTGTTCATGACTGGTTTACCTGCATTTCCTGCTTGAAGGTTTATCAGCTCATTAGTTCACACCCAGAAGATAAAACTTCCCCCAGTGAAATGTAAATGTGTTACGGAAAATAGGGACGGCTGTAAAAGCCACAGCAGGCATTGCTGATAAATAATTCACTGAAAGATTATTTCTGTGTATTTACTGTTTCTCTGTATTTACGTCAACCTTTAATCCTTAAAAGTTGAGAGTTGGCCAGTACGGCCCTTGACTTCATGATTGTGAAAGGTTTTTGGTCACAAACAATCCCTCTTTCTCCATATTTTAACGTCTTTAATGAATCACTTCATCACTTCAGTCACTTGCTCTTTATGTTGTTTTCTAATTCATCACAGGCGGTGGACAGGTCATCTGAAGATTCAGAGTCCAGAAGGGATTCTTCATCCGACGTCTTCTGTGACGCCACCAAGGAGGGTTTGCTGCATTTTAAGCAGCTGAACACAGACAAGAGCAAGGTGTGGACCGGCTCTGCATACAGAGTCATCGCATCATAAAACTCACACACTGACACAGAAAGCACATTGTCAAGCATGGCGTGACCTACTGTATGACTTGGCTTACAAACAGTAGCAGGGCTGCCCTTTTTTCCAGAGTATATCTTTGTCTAATTCTTTATGCTGTACTGTACGTTTCACCTGTTGGACCAGTTTGAACTCATAGCTGTTGTATGCATATCATTTACACATGCATATTGTCCTCAAGGCAGTGATTTTGTGTTATGATGCTAACAACAGAATATTTTACAGAAAAAATATAGTTTAATTACCTCCATTATGCTTTGTGAAACTCATCTCCTTCTCATTATCTATTTCTGCAGCGTGTCGGAGGAGGTATGCGTCCGTGGAAACAGATGTATGCCGTCTTGAGAGGCCACTACCTCTGCCTATATAAGGACAAAAAGGAGGGGCAGGCTCATGCCAACTGCCAAGCAGTAGACGAGCCTCTGCCAATTAGCATCAAGGCCTGTCTGATTGACATCTCGTACAGCGACACAAAGCGCAAGAACGTTCTACGGCTGACCACGTCGGACTGTGAGTACCTGTTCCAGGCTGAGGACAGAGAGGACATGCTGGCCTGGATCAGAGTCATCCAGGAGAACAGCAACCTGGATGAGGAGGTGAGAGTCATGCATTCAAACGGTTGAGACCGTGATCAGTTACTACGCATGAGGCACAAAACATTGGACAATTTACTGAGTGGTTCAGAAGCATCTTTTACTTTTTATTTTTAATGATTTTTATTGGCATACTTTGGCATTTAACTTATACAGTTCAGTGGTTCTCACTAGGACAGCTGCCTCAGGTGAACATCTGTTGTTATAATACACCTGACAGTGTGACGTCACCTACTGTGTAATTGTCCTATTGCCCTACAATGACTGTCACATCTGTCTCACATCTGTCACGCCACGGCGTAGATTTTACACAGAAGTATAGATCAAGTTTTGAAACTTGAACTGCACCTGATCATCACCTATTGTGTCGTCTGTCCTTTTGCTCTGCTCTCCTTTCCTTCCTTCCTTTTTCTTTCTTTTTTTAGAACGCGGCCTTCACCAGCCATGACCTCATCAGCAGGAAGATCAAGGAGTACAACACCTTGATGAGGTAAAGGGGGGGAGGGAGATTAGGCGGGGAGCGGAGGGAGCTCCTCACACTATAAAAGAACTTCACACAGTGCTGGATAAGTTAGCTCTGATTGGAAAGCTCATTTCAGCTCATTTCGTTGATTTTTTTAACTAGCCCGACAGGCAGCAAGACGGAGTCGTCGCCCAAACCCTCACGCCAGTCGCTAAGCATCAGGCAGACTCTGCGGGGAGGTAAAGGAGAGACCAAAGCAACAAGTCCGCTCACACCTAAAGCTGAGCAGGAGAGGAAGAACATGCACAAAGGTAGGAAAATATACAATTCCCCTTTCATGTCGTTTTGATTTTTTCTTAGCGTTGTAATTTAAACTAAGAAAGGTAAATATGTCATACTCATGCATACTAATTGTTCTGGATGTTGCACTGGGCTTGCAGATGACACCAGCCCTCCCAAAGACAAAGGGACATGGAGGAAGGGTATCCCGGGGCTGATGAGGAAACCTTTCGAGAGGAAGCCGTCTCCTGGAGTCACGTTTGGTGTAAGGCTGGACGACTGTCCTCCTGCACAGAACAACAAGGTCTGTACTGATTTGATTTGTAATAAATTAAGCATTGCGTTAGTTCATGCAGGACACGGAAGTCAAAGGCCCACTAATTGAATTATCGTTCCAGACAGTCACAACCAATCACAGTCATTTTCACATCAGGTGGTTAAATGTCTCCCTGTTCCTCTCTTCCTGCTATTCCAATGCTGCCTCACACCGCTGCTGTTGGCAAAGCTTGCCTCCACCACCGCAGCCTCCACCTTCCCGGTTTTGGGTGTCATCATAACTATGTCTGAAATTGTTTTGATGTCTTGGATTGGGCCTACTCTTGTGTACAGGGGGGTCTCAGCAGCGTCCTCCCTGTGTCATTTTAAGCTTGTTTTATGGTTGTGCGGAGGCTCCATGCAGAGCTTTTGCCGTAGCCTACGTAAGTGGCCTGATGTTTATACTTGTGTGCTGGTGTGTGCGTCGAGCCGGCGTGTGTGTGTGTGGGGAGTGTGTGATAGAGCGAGGGAGAAGTGAGAGAGTGACGGCGATTAGCTTCAGAGCGAGTACCGAGTCTAGAGTCATAGTGAGAGAAACAAAGTGTCTCCCCTGACACTGTGACGTGTAGTTACATTTGTAGAGAGGTGCACGTCAGGCTACGGCGTAGGGTCCGGCGTAGACGCAGAGGGGTCTGCGGGGGTATGCCCTTGGCCTTTAGCATGCTGCTTGGCTGATCCAGGGAGCATCATCAGAGCAGAGCCTTCATCGCCAAGTATAACTGTATTTCCATTTGTTGCAATAAATGGTTAAATCTATGACGAGAGTGTTCCTGACAGAAGAATACTAAAAGTAATGATTACATTTGTGGAGAGAAAAAATAGAAAATCGCAATTTTTTTTCTTCTTTCATTTATTCTAAGCATTTCAGGGTTTTTTGTATGTCACTGTTATGCAGTTCATCTGGTTTTGCTCTTGAACACACCTTTTCTCCTCACAGTAATAGCATACTATCCAATGAGCCAAACACGTTCTGCATTTCTCTGTATTCTAGTTTGTGCCTCTGATTGTGGAGGTCTGTTGTAAGCTGGTGGAAGAGAGGGGGTTGGAGTACACAGGCATCTACAGAGTCCCAGGAAACAACGCTGCAATCTCCCACATGCAGGAGGAGCTCAATAACAAGGGCATGAATGATATCGATATCCAGGATGATGTGAGTGGCACTTAATCAATTGATGTTGCTTTAATTAAACTCAACCTTGGAGGCTCACGTTCTACAATGCTGTCCTTAATGTGTTTGGGACAAATAGGAATGGATGCAACATATGACATATTAAATATTTTTAGAGCTGCAGTTTTATCTATATGTGTGCATACAGAACTAGTGTCCACACTGAATACTTCCAAATAAATGAAAGTACGTTCTATATTTATGTATTTTTCTGGCATCCAGAGCAACAGTCAGTGAATGCCAACACACAATCTTGCATTTCTAGGTTGTCAACATAACAACCAAATTAGACGGGTGCAGTATTCAGAGCGACAGCACCCTGATAGTGGATGTGATGTATTCTTGTGAGCCTTAAATCATCCACTTTTTGCACATTTACCCTCCATACACTATTTTCATGGTTTATAGAAATGGAGGGACCTGAATGTGATCAGCAGTTTACTAAAGTCCTTCTTCCGTAAACTTCCAGAGCCGTTGTTCACCAATGGTAAGTGCCACCTAGCGGCCAAACATAAGAACTACAACTCAGTAACATGTTGACTGTATTTCTCCTCCAGCCTTTGCCTAATTCGTCATTTCCGCCTGCAGATAGGTACGCAGATTTTATAGACGCCAATAGAACAGAGGACCCAGTGGAGAGACTCAAAGCGCTCAAGAGGATGGTGAGTTGCTCTGACAATTAATTTCATCCCTTTTTTATTATATCATCCCCTTTTTGTTATTTAAATTATTTATCTATTGACTTATTTACTTGGTTTTAAACATTTGGGTCATCTTTTTTTACAACATGTCACCATGTGTTAGAGCGCTGTAATCTTACAAAGTCCTTATGACATGCAAGAAACTATTGTTAGATAGAATAGAAGAAAGTAAACAACTGTGTTACTTTGTCTCCACCTGTTGTAAAATGTCTGTTTCTTCTCTATTTACATACAGCTTCATGAGTTGCCGGATCATCATTACGAGACCCTCAAGTTCCTCTCAGCTCATCTGAAAACTGTTGCTGAAAACTCAGAGAAGAATAAGGTGTGTTACTTACAAATGTCTTAAATACGTTTTGATTAGAGAAATTAAAAATGTGCAATTAAAAACTTAGATTCTTGCTTTGTTAGATGGAACCAAGGAACCTGGCCATCGTTTTTGGTCCCACTCTGGTGCGCACCACCGAGGACAACATGACCCACATGGTGACGCACATGCCAGACCAGTACAGGATAGTGGAGGCCCTCATTCAAAACGTGAGCATCAGATTTTTGACTGTTGTCAAATGTCCACATATAAAAGACAAAAAACTAAATTGTATTGCTTTTTTTTCTTCCCTTTAGTATGATTGGTTTTTCACTGATGATGGAAACGGAGATCCAGTGGTGGGTACAGGCATCACTGCCATTTCATTATTTTTTTTCCACTTCTGTCCAATTTTATTCGGCCCTAAAGGGGCCATTTTAGGCAAGTGAATTTGCAAATACAAATACACATAAGCAATTCATTCAGACATAAAAACAACCCAAAATACAAGATATGATCATGTAAGGTTTAGATTAACAGAGATTAATGGCCAATCTAGAGCTGGTCAGCAATATCCAACACTACAGTGAAGTGACCATCTCTTGTACTGCAGCTGTTCACAGTTCTTATGGCTGTTGGAAACCTTCCTTGGTTTTACATACAGACAATGTCAAACACATTTCAGTGCAGCACAATGGATGACTCGATTGATTGTGTTTTAGCTTTAAGGACTGCAGATTTCTCTAAAATGTTGTTGTTCTGTGTTTCAGACTGCGTCCCGTGAGGAGAGTGCGGTGGAGTCTCAGCCCGTCCCCAACATTGACCACCTGCTCACCAACATCGGCCGTACGGGCACATCGCAGGGTGAAGTATCAGGTAACGCGCTGCCTTTGGCAGACCAACTCTTTGGTGGGTTAAGCTTTCTCTACCCTTTCTCTCCTGAGCGCTGTGGTCAAAGAGGGACCGGTGTGTAAACTTGTAACAAATGTTGATGACGACGCTGCTTCTTCCCTAGGCCAAGCTTCCCCTTTTGCTTGCTGTAGCCACTAGATAAAAATATCTATGGCTTACCATGAGTCCAAATGCCTGTGTGGGTTTCAGTGGGCGATTTATTTGCATCAAAGTTACGTAAAAAGGATGCAATAATTTGTCACGCTTTTTCATTTGCTTTAAGAGATTTATCCCTCCCCCCCTGCTCGGTATTGAATAGGTTTAGATGTCCTTTTCCTTTTTTAATAACCCCTCTGCCCTTTAATACCTCGATTTAATCAAACTCCACAACTGGGCTGTGTTTTCTCCCTCCCTTTATCCTGCCCACTGTTGCACTAATAAGGCATGTTCTTTCCCACGTCAGAAATAGATGTTTTTACAGTGAAAGGCGACCTCTGATTCCTCTGTCTCTAGTGAGGCTCTGTCGGGTGTCCTAAAGGCTTTCCCAGCATTCACACATACTGATCTTGACACAGGCCAAGTGGGAGGAGTCTATCACACCATGATGACACTGATGGACTCTATAATGTCCGTGATGGACAGCTGGAACTGTAGGAAGAAGGAGGATTGTTGCCCCCAGTGTAGCTGCCTAGTCTGCAGGAACCCGCAGTTCTTTTAAGTGCAAGAAGAGCCAAAGAGAGAAAGCAAAAAAAGCAATAAAGAAAGAAACCGTGACAGAAAAGGGAAAGCGAAGCGGCTACACGGTACTGTGCAGTGTCCGGTGTTGTGGGTTTTCTGTCAGAGTATACCTAACACAGGCCGGTGCTACTGTCTGAAAGGCTCTCCGCTGTCTCTCCTCACTGTCTCGCAAGCTTGCCAACTGGAGAGATAGCATGGTATGGTTTCTACGTCGCCAGTCAGTGTGCACTTGCATATTGTGCCATCATCTGTATTGTAAGGGGTGTATAGGGGGGCTTGGCTATGTCACACAAACAAACAAGAACAAATTTTAGCTAGAAGGATGATATAAATAAATGTGATTATAGAGCAGGTGAGGACTGATTATAGGTTTCCTTGCTGACACTCTCTTTGTCATGTAGTGTCCCCTCTCTTCATATACTGTAGCTAGCCCCTCTCTGACCCCCCTGTCACTTCTCTGTTCTTTTTTTGGTTTCTTCCATAGCCGTCTCCATCATCACTGTGTCACTGTTGTCATGGCAATTCATGTCATCTCACATTGTTTTGTCAGTTCAGCTAAAAAGCATTGTGATAGTCTATCTGGGAGGTTGGGTATCAAACCTCAATGTTTTATATATTATCAACTAAAATGTGTCTGTAGCGAGTACTGAAAGCTGCCGTTAAATGTCAGGACGCGTATGTTCTCTTATCCGATAGTTCCTGACCTAAATCAGTGGTTCCAAAGCTGAGAGTCACAAGATGCATCAAAGAGGTCTGTGAGATAAACCCAGAGTAGGAAACTAAGAAAAATGACTTTTCTCTACGTTTACTTCTAGCTTGTGGACTTGTTGCTGTCCAATAAAAACCATACATCTCCAAATTCAGATTTTTTTTCAGTTAAGATTAGTTAACATTTAGCGCTGAGCAAATTCTACCTGAATAAAACTTTTTAAAAAGTCATTGGGAGATCCAAAAAAATGTCATAAAGCTGCAGACAAAGCTATTTTTACTAGCTTGTGAAGAGTTTCCATCTTGGAGATGGAGATGGTTCTCACACTGACGACGAGAGGTTAAGAGTAGATATTTCTTATCCCTTCTGTTGTCCTCGGGTCAAATTTGACTGTTTTCTGAAAGTAAATAAATTATATAAGAAATTTGGGTTTCTATCAACCAAAATGTCCAAAAAAATAACGTGGATGGTCCCCTGCAACGCTCTCCACAAGTAAAATAAATGACCAGTTCACTACTTTCTTTGAATTTGGGTATTTTATTTAATTTTATAGCATTTGAAAAAATGCTACAACAAAAACGTCAAAAAAGCGTAGAAGAAAAGTGACAAAAACATTGGGAAAAGGGGAAAGAAACGACGAAAAAAAGTGACAAAAATGTCGGGGGAAAAGTTGCATAGTGGGTGGGAGGACAACACGAGGGTTAAAGGGAAAAAAAGTTGGGAACTACTGGTTTAGACCACATTAAACATTTTGTTTTCAGTTCGTAGTACTAATACCGAGCTCCATTTGTGGTTTTAGGTTCAGGATTTTTCATCAGTAAATGTCACGATAGGGTTCACGTCTGCATTCCTGGATATCCCTCGCCCTCCTTGTGTTGCATGGCACATTATCTGCCTTGCTATTCTGCTGCTGTTAACATGTACCTGTTGTGTTTGTTGCTAAAGTTTCACTCAGTATCACTAAGAAACTTGAGGAAAGATTAGAACTATCTTTACTTGGCTTGGACTCGATGTCCAGGTGCGTTTGGGAAGAACGACACATGCCATGTAGACGTGGACCTGAGTGTAACGTACTGTAGAGCTCATCTGTCCCTGTGTGAAGCATGGCCTGTTGTCTGCTCATGGATGTGCTCACTTGTCTTGTCCGTCCTGTGTTTTCACTACACACGATCCTCCTCATCAACATTGTTCTCTTCTCCTTTTTTTTTTCCTCCCCGATTCATTTTCCCATGTTGCACCTCCTAGATGTGATCATCTGTGTTGTTAA
Source organism: Gymnocephalus cernua (assembly GCA_023631565.1). Lineage (NCBI taxonomy): Eukaryota > Metazoa > Chordata > Actinopteri > Perciformes > Percidae > Gymnocephalus > Gymnocephalus cernua. Next base: position 25,061,897 of record CM042446.1, read on the forward strand.
ATCATCTAACATGTCCCTCTCTTCTTTTTTTTGACCCACAGATTCACCGACTAGTGACTCGGCTAAATCAAAGGTGAGTGTGCGCCCAGTGTTAACCCTCTCAGGAGGTAGGTGACGAGCAGGAGAGATCGCCACCACCTCCAGTCAAGATCAGCATCAAATAAACGTATCACACCCTACATTTCAAGAGTTGTTTCACCCAAATCATCCCAAAAAAAAAAACATGCAGATGGTTTCGGTTACATGTGTCCAACTCGTATAGATATCCCATTTGTCTGCGTCCTCTTTAATAAAATGGAATAAAAAATCATTTGCGGTGCATACAGGTGTTGAAAAAAAAGTACATTTAAGAAAGTCAGCAGCAACATCTCTTTACAAAACAAATGTCCCTTTCATCTGGGATAGCCCACACTTACTCAGTACACCCCCGTCTTCATTGAAATGTATTTATTTATTTATTACATTTATATAGCGCTTTATTATAGACACTCATAGCGCTTGAAATCCTGCATGATTCAGGACACACTGACCAATACGACATTGTAAGTGCCATTTTGTAATTTTAAAATCATGACAGGGATGCAGGCATTTCCAGCAAGTTGGTGCTGTCTTTGATTTTCTATTTTAAATCATGGTGCTGTTGTTCACCAGGCATTCACCACACAATTTGACATTACTCAAATTTGATATTGCACAGTCCAACACAGATTGCAAGTGGGGTTTGCAATGAGCTCTCAATATTGCTCTTACTAGGGAGTTTAATCTCATGGACCCCCCTGTGAAATGTTTTGATTGGAACTATTTTCTACTGAAGAAATAGTCCCAATGAAACCTGTTGACATCCTGTAACCAGGATGCTGCTTCTTGGGGAAACAATATTCTGTTAAACTTTTTAAATGTAATTTCTCAAAGGTGTGAGCACCACAAATAATACTTCATTCACAGCCATGGTACCAGGGTGGAAGCTGGATATCTCAAAACTATCTGTATGGTTAGATACCACAAGATCTGAGTAAGAACTTTTTGTTTGTGTGTGTGTGTAATTTGGCAGAATCAACTCTTTAAATTCATGCGATGATTAGTCTGTCAGTACTGACCAGACAACGGCGACTGTAGACCCAGTGAGGCACAGCCTCTTTTTGATGACACATGACACATTATAAGTTGTGACTGAGGGGCTCAGAACTATGCAGTTGCTTGTTATGCGGTAGAGAGAAAAAGACTACGTAAGATTGTGTCATTAGCAAAAGCAGGTGCCTTTCATCACTGCACTGCTGTTATGTGGCTGCTTTCCTTCAGCTTTTAAGCCACTCATGCCAGGGCTCAGGCTCGTGCAGGGATGCTTCAGGTCATGCTGTGCTACTGCTTCTCCTGCTTCTGCTTTAAGGCTGGCATGGAAACAATACTGTTCTCCCTGTTAATGACGCCTGCTAATGTTCCTCTCTCTGTCCACTTTTCTGGTCTGTGGTGCTTCACGGAAGCAGGTGGAGTACAGGCTTAAGTTTCCAGGCAGGGGTGAAGGGTTTTTGTTTGTCTCTTTGACATGCTCCCTACTTGTGTTTCTCAGCATCAGAAATACTAATTTTGGTATTTCCGTCTCTGCAGGGTTCCTGGGGCTCAGGGAAGGACCAGTGCAGCCGAGAGCTCCTGGTCTCCTCCATCTTTGCTGCAGCCAGTCGCAAAAGAAAGAAATCAAAGGAGAAAACGCAGCCTAGCAGCTCAGACGATGATCTGGATGCTGTCTTCCCCAAGAAGGAAATCCCTGGCCAGAAGCCGAACCACCACGGCCTCCAGACTGAGGGACAGAGCGAGACTCGCCCCAATGCTAAGCAACCAGTACGAGCAGAGGAGAGGAAAGAGAACGGGAGAACTGTGGAGCTCACACCTAAAGCCAAGAGAGAGCATAGAAACTCCATATTCCTGAAGGAGAAGACTTCACCCCGACACCCCTCACCTTCCCCATCCCCAAATATCTCAGGCTACCAAACAGCTCCTCAGGCGAAATCCTCCTTGTCGGATCCCCCATCCCAGCTTGATGAGAACACCTCAGACCTCGGGACCATGAGCTCTGGAGCGTCTGTGCCTCGGTCAAGACCAAAAAAGTGGACTGGAGCGTCCCCTGATCTTCCGGGTGGAGCGTGTGTCGGACTAACGGCAGGTCCAGGGGCGTCCGCCGGTGCAGAGGTGAGCTCCATCACCTCGGACTACTCCACCACTTCTTCCATCACATTCTTAACTGGAGCAGAGTCCAGCGCGCTCAGTCCGGAGCTGCAGGGTGGGGAGGAGGCGGATGACGAACGCAGTGAGCTCATTAGCGAGGGACGGCCCATGGAGACGGACAGTGAGAGTGACTTCCCGGTTTTCGCTCCGGGCGGTGGCAGCAGCCAGTCTACACCCTGCCGAGAGCAGAGTCTGGAAAAGACTGAACCAAGAGGAGGTGGAGCAGCTGAAGGCAGCACCACACCAAAACTGGAAGCACGGCGCCTTTTCCCGTCACACAGGATGATTGAGTGTGACACCCTCTCCAGACGGTGGTCGCTAAGACAGAAAACGGACAGTGAATCATCAGTGGAGGGCGTTGCTGGGAGTGGGGAGCGTAGCGAGGGTAGAGCCGATTCTTCCACGCGGCTCTCTCGAGTCCTGGAGGTGATGAAGAAAGGGCGGTCAACAAGCAGCCTCAGCTCGTCCTCACGCAGCGAGTCGGAGCGTCCCGAACCAGCCTGGCACCTTAAGATCACCGAGCGCCTCAAATTCAGGCTACGCACGTCTGCTGACGATATGTTCACGCAGAAGAGCCGAACTCCAGACGCTCGCGGGAAGAAGAAGAACATCCGCCGCAGGCACACCATGGCCGGGCAGAGAGACTTCGCAGAGCTGGCGGTCATCAATGACTGGAGGGAGCAGGGCGGCGTGGCCCAGACCGCCGAACTGTCAGCTCTGGACCGCCTCAAGCCCAGATGTTCCTCTCAGGACTTTTCCATCCGGGACTGGATCACTAGAGAGCGGTTTAGAGGCTCTAATTCAAGCGTTGAGGTTGCACCCAAAGCCGTTCCCGAGGATGATCATCCAGAAGCCCAGGACCTAGCTCCAGGAAGACCTCCTCCTTCTGCGTCTCCGGGCGCACAGCCGCTAGCAGGGGAGCATGTTAACGGTAGCGGGCTGCAAGGCAAAAACAAAGGCAGCCTCGGGGCGGACGCTCACCCACACAAACTGTCTGGAGCACAAGTTGTCCGCTCACGGTTCTACCAGTATCTGTGAAACCACAAGACTGGTCTTGTCTATTGTATGAACAGAATGAATGCGTAAATGGACGAATGTGGGTATTTTAGCTAGGTTACTGCACAATATTTTTTCTACAAAGTATACTTTATGTAACTACTGTACATACTGTTTATAGGCTTACATGATTGTTACTGGAATAATGCTGAAGAGATGTTTATGTGCGTAATTCCACTGACTTGTTGGCCATACTGGAACAGACTTGGACAGATCTCGGACTTCCTCCGGCAAGATCGAACCTATCTAATGCAAGAATGTGACTTTGCTGTTAATATGTTGTGTCAATGGGACAGAAATGGACTCTGTGGATTGTTAAACGGCACTAATGAAAGTAAGGGGGTCAACTTGACTATTACTGAATGCAGGAGGATGTTTTTTTAAGGAATCATGGTTAAGTTCTTCCTATTATAAGCGGTATGAAGAATGTATTACTCTTTTTGGACTAACACTAGTTGCTTGTGACAATATTGTCATTCTCAAAACAATATGTATGTGTTTCTTTTTTGCCTGTACTTGAAGTATGTGGATGTATCTGAGGGCTGCTTTCTGAGCTGGGTGCTGTGGGAAGTTTGTTTTTTCACAGTACAGTCACAACAGCCAGATATTAGCTTGATGGACTGGAAGATTATTATAGTTTTATCAAATAAAGACTGAAAAAAAAACAGTAATGATATGCTGATACTATAGTATGTAATGCTTGGTACAGTAGTTTGTTTCCTAATTGTGTCAAGTTATAGTCCAAAAAGTAAGTTTTTACACATTTTTTTTATCTCAAAAAGAAAAAGTGCCTCTTTTCCTTTAAAAAAAATTGTTTTTATCAACAGACAGACAAGACAAAACATTCTTCGGAGAGAATAATCTCACAGGCATTCCAGAGATGTTTTCTGTTGTGGGATCTTTCCTGGTTTTAGTTTAACCCAGATCAACACCAGAGCATTCAAATCTATGTTATGTGTTAGTGTCTGTGTTTCATTATAGTTTTACTTTTTACATTTTTCCTCCCCTCTGTATTTTTCAAGTGCAGTAAAATGCATGGGCGCTTAAACCTGGGAGAAAACAAAAACAAAGTTATGTTTAAAACTGCATGAGACAATGTTTTCTGAGCAGTGAACATCTCGCCTGTGTACAGCAAAACATGGGTTTCCAATGCCCTCCCTCAACAAACACTGGAAATAAATAATCTTTATTAGATTCTTGTGTCTGTTTGATGTGGTTGTCTTTTATTCTTCCCAAATGTTTCTAGGGTTTTTCTTCTTAATCTTCTTAATCTTTGCCCAAATGCATAGTCTTCTAGTCAACCTTTATACTTTAAATGAAAAATTCACATGTATGTTGTGAAAGTAGCATTTTACTCAGTTTTCTACAGTAACAGAATAGTAAACATTTTTATTACGTCATAAAATAAAAATGTGAAAGCTACATTGGACTACAAATTTGACGCCAATTTCACTAAATTTTTTAGTATGACGTAAATAATTTTCTAAAGTGTATAGTATTTATTAATAGTATTGACAAGGATGTATGGATAGTCAGAAAATGGCATAACAGTATGTAATGAACATGTCAAAAGGTCAGTATAGTGTGCCAAAAATGTCATAAAAAGTCATAGTATAGTATGTCATCAAAAAGTCAGTATAGTATGTCAAAACAAATGGCAGTACAGTATGTGGAAAAAACTAAGAAAAACGTTGAATACAGTGAATAAAGTCATAGTATAGTCAAAGAATTTATAGTATGTTAAAAGTCATAATAACATCACATAGTATGTCGAAAGAAATCATAAAAACATAGTATAAGTGTGTCAAAGTGATAAAAAGTCATCAAATGTCATAGTAGGCCTACAGCGTTTCCAAAAAACTCATGAAAACATCATAGTATAGTATGTTGAATGGAGTTAAAGAGAATCAGAATGACTATGGAAACAAGTACATTTTCAAAAAATTACATTTTGAAATAATTTTTATTATGTATTTTATTGACATTTTTACATGGAGAAGGAAAAACTTGATGGTAGTAATAAACTGCATATTTGACTTGTCATTTTGGGTGTTAAACCTTGAAATTAACTGCACCTCATGAGATTTGAACATACAACCTGTGTCGAAATAAGCCGAAAAAGTCATAGTATGTCGAAAAAGTAAAAAAAAGTCATAGTATGGTATGTCAAAAAAAGTCAACAAAATTCAAAGCATTGTATGTTGAAAGACATCATAGTATAGTATGTCAAAAAAAGAGACAAAAAAGTCACAGTACAGTATGTCGTAAAAAGACAGCATAGTATGTCGATAAAAGCGATAACAAGGCATAGTATAGTATGTCAAAAAAGTCACAAAAAAGTCATAGCATAGTATGTCGAAAAACGTCACAAAAAAGTCACAGTATAGTATGTCAAAAAAAGTAAAAAAAAATCATAGTATATTATGTTGAAAAATATAAACAGTCATAGTATAGTATGTCGAAAAAAGTCACAAAAAAGACATAGTATAGTATGTCAAAAAAAGTGACAAAAGTCATAGTATAATATGTTGAAAACAGTCACAAAAAAGTCATAGTATAGTATGTCGAAAAACGTCACAAAAAAGTGTCAGCATTGTATGTTTTAATAAGCCAAAAAAGTCATAGTATAGTATGTCGAAAAACGTCACAAAAAAGTGTCAGCATTGTATGTTTTAATAAGCCAAAAAAGTCATAGTATAGTATTTCGAAAAAAGTTAAAAGAAGTCATAGTATAGTATATCGAAAAAAGTCACAAAAAAAGTCATAGTATAGAAAAATATACAGAAAAAATCTGACACTCAGAAAAATTTGGACACTTAGAAAACTTTCAACACTTAGAAAAAATCCGAGAGATAGAAAAAGTTCGACACTTAGAAAAAAATCTGACAGAATTATTTTGACATTTAGAAAAAATCCGACACTTAGAAAAATGTCTACACTTAGAAAAAATCCAACACTTAGAAAAAAACTCTGACACTTAGAAAAAATCCGACACTTCGAAAAAATCCGACCGAGAAAGTTCGACATTCAGAAAAATTTCGACACTTAGAAATATTTCGACACTTAGAAAGAATTGGACACTTAGAAAAATATCAACAGAAAAAATCCGACACTTAGAAAAATGTTGACAAAGAAAAAGTTCGACATTTAGAAAAAATCTGCCACTTAGAAAAAATCCGACAGAAAAATGTTGACATTCACAAAAATGTAGACACTTAGAAAAATTTTGACACTTAGAAAATATCCAACACTTAGAAAAAATCCGACACCTAGAAAAATGTTGACACTTAGAAAAATGTTGACACTTAGAAAAATGTTGACACTTAGAAAAAATCTGACATTTAGAAAAATGTCAGCACTTAGAAAAAATCCGATAGAAAACTTTTGACACTTAGAAAAAATCGGACAGAAAAATTTCGACATTCAGAAAAATTTCGACATTCAGAAAAGTTTTGACACTTCGAAAAAAATCGGACACTTCGAAAAATGTTGACACTTAGAAAAAATCCGACACTTACAAAAATTTCGAAACTTAGAAAAACCTGCCACTTAGAAAAAATCAGACAGAAAAATGTTGACATTCAGAAAAATATCGACATTTAGAAGAAATCAGACACTTAGAAAAAATCAGACACTTAGAAAAATGTTGACACAGAAAAAGTTCGACACTTAGAAAAAATCTGACACAGAAAGAATTCGACACTTAGAAAAAATCTGATAGAAAAATTTCGACACTTAGAAAAAATCAACACTTAGAAAAAATCCGATTCACCTTGACTCACTTCACCTTCAATGGAAATGTTCAGTTTAATGTGAATTAGAGCTCACTTAACAACGCCTCAGCTAATGTCTGTCAACCCGCACTGGGTACAGAGCACCGCGAACTGCCGGTTGTGTTGCACTCACTTCGCCAGCCTTTTTTTGCCCACGACTCTGTTCTGAATGTGAGAGATAGCCACGCCCCCTGATTTGCATATAACAACTGGAAATGAAATAAAGAGAGTGAAATAAATAAATGTGGCATTAGGAAATAAGTCTCTTGAAAGAAAGAAATGTGGACTTATGAAATAAAAGTCTCTTGAAATAAATAAATGTGGACTTATGAAATAAAAGTACCATGAAGTAATTTAATTATGTATTTATTGCCTCATTTATTTATTTCATGATGTATTTCAAAGTCATATTTATGTTTTAAATCATTTATTTATGTATTTATTTACTTAATTCTGAATAAAACGGCAGGGTTGTGAAATAATTTACCAGTAGCAGCTGCAATAGCTGCAGTGCGCATCAACAAGCACTAGGTGGCACAGATGAGCAGTGCAGATGTAGTTTCTCTGTCGGTACACTGGGAAACAGAGAAACGCCATGAAAGATTTGGAAATGAGTCAGTACTGTTAAATTATCTGCCGGGCATGTACAGCATACTTACACATTACAGAGTCTTAATTCATTATGCCCATTGTGTTATGATCATAGGCTGTATAAAAGAAATAATATTAAAAGCCATATGTCATAAAAAAGTCCTAAAAAATAAATATTGTATGTAATAAGAAAGTCATAGTATAGTATATCATAAAAATGTCATAAAAATTCATAGTATTTTAAAAACAAATGTCAAAAAAGAGATACTATAGTATTTCATAAAAATGGCAAATAAGTCATAGTATAGTATGTCAAAAATGTCATACAAAGGCCAGCGTATAGTATGTTGTAAATATGTCATTCAAAAGTTATAGTATGTCATGACAATTTAAAAAAGTAATTTTTGTGACATACTATATAATGACTTTTTATGACATAGCCTACCACACTTTCATCTATGGCATTTTGTGACATTTTTAAAAATTGAATTTTAATGAATAATCTAAAAGTTGTTATAAACACAAACCATCATACCTATAGTAACTTTGAGAAAAATGGAAATACAACAGAAAATGTTATTCGGGTGAAACTCCATAAGCAGTAAATAGGTGTGTACTTAGAAATAGAAAATACTCTGGGATTTGAATGATTCAAATATTTAACCCTGATCACAGTGTCTGCATTTACACAACGTGGGAATGTGCGCATGATGACAATTAAGCTGCCTCGTGTTGTAGGAGTGACATAACACAAATGTGAACACTCCCAGTCTGTTTGACCATACAGCATTTCATCAGCAGCTTCAGCCTGCACCAGACCTCCACCTGACATCTTTAAATACACCTGAGGTAAGAACATTATACTAAAATGTAGAATTAACAAGATACATGTCAATCTTGCAGTGTGTTAAGGTTTTTAAAATAACACTAACATTTTCTGCATTATACAAGAACTCCATTTCCACTTTGTTTTATCATATGTGGTCCAAATAAGTATTTTACTTTAACTATAGCTTTTTCTCTCTTTAACATAAGGCTGAAATTACTTGAGAAACTAGAATGAATGTTGTTTTTGTTAAATTTCTACTGAAAACAAGTAGCTGTAGCATACTGTTGGTCTGTATGAAGGTATAGTTGTTACGTGAAACCAGAAGAACAGGTGAGGCACCATGTGATGGTATGTAAAGAGACAAAAGAAAAGATTACGTTCTCAGCTGCAGCACTGAGAGAGCCACAAAGAGTTTTCTGGCATGTTTTTCACTGCTATCATATGTCACAAAACCATTAACTCCAGTCAACCATTTTACAGATAACAAAAGAAGAAGAAATTTAGCATGCCAACACCCTCCACAGACTGGAGTTACACTATAATAAAGTGGGTTTAAGGTTCAGGAGCTCTAATCTAATTCTTCAATGGTTGTGATCTACAGATATTATTTTGCCATCCTTATTTGTCATTAAGCCAAAAGTAAAAATTCAAATAATACAAATAGACAGTAAAAAAAAGTTAGCAATAGGGCACACCAATCTAAAGCCATACCGTTTATTTTACTGGGCACTTGACTTTATGTGACATTACAGCTGAAGTTTGACAGGAAAAGGGAGAGAGAGAACAACATTCAGCCACGGGTAGGAGTTGAACCCTGGCCACTGAAGCAAGGACTCCGCCTCAGTAGAATAGAATAGAATAGATATGATGGACCAGTGAAGTTGAAAATATGTTGTTGAACTCCATGTCGCCTGGGTACAAAATTCAGTTGAAAAAAAAAACAGACAAAAGATCTGCAAAAGACAGTGGTGTAGTGTTTGCAAACCCTGCCTGTGGAACAATAAACTGGTATGCTTATGAGATTACAATCCAACCTGAGGTCACTCAGACATCTTTCTTTGTATTTGTCCACAATGTGTAGTCTACTTAAATTTTTTACTTATCATATGCATTAGTATTACATTCATTTTTTTATTACAAGTAGCTTGAAATCAATAGAATTTTGTAATACATTACATCATTATATACATAATACATAATATAATCTAGATATAGTATATGGGGCGCATGCTCTACCAAGAATGCTACCAGGATTGTGGAATTCAACTCGACTGCTGATAGTTTTGTCGGAGATCCATTTTGTACTTTTTACTGCATATGACATTTATTCATATAAATAAGACTTTATCGATCCCCAGGGGGAAATCCACAAGCTACCCAGCATTATATAAAATAATATCTTATAAATAAATAAATGAAAAAAATAAGCCCCACCTTCCAGCTAAAACATTAAAGGGATATGCACATAATGCATCAATAATTATAATCCAATAATATAATAAAGCTTTCATTATACTGAAATGGGACATTAGCATAATGAGTACCTTTACATTTGGTACTTTGATGCCAATACCTTTGTACTTTTACTTAAATTAAATGGTTTTAAATAGGAGTTCTATAATTTCAGTTTCTATAATCCTCCCTCCTCTCCTTAAGGAACAATGTCTGCAGTCTACCTCCTCCTCCTGCTGCTCCCTCTGGTGTCAGCACAGACCTATCACTGGGGTCCCTGCCCTACTCCCAAGGTGCAGCCCAACTTCAACCTTCAACAGGTAAACACACACATAAACATACATCCTTTCATTTATTTATTATGCACTGAACTACACAGAACTAATGGAAGCTCTCTGTTAACAGTATCTAGGCAGGTGGTATGAGATTGAGAAGCTCCCTGCTTCCTTTGAGAGAGGAAAGTGCATCGAGGCCAACTACAATGTAAGGAAAGATGGTACCATTCAGGTGCTGAACTCTCAGTTCTAGTAAGTAATGATTGAGGGATATTTAATATTGATTTTGACTTGACCAATCATTTCATTTGATGGTCAGTTTTTCAATCTCTGTCTGTGCTCTGTTAAAGGAAATTAAATTAATTGTTTCTCTGTCTCTCAGTAAAGACAAGGTGAGGGTAGCAGAAGGGACAGCAGTGATTCCAGATCTGAGAGAACCTGCCCAACTTGGAGTCAGTTTCTCGTATTGTAAGCACTCTTCATCTTCATCTTTGCTGCATCTTCCTAGACTGTCTTCCTACTCTTCTTGTTCTTCTTTGTCATCTTGTGTAGTTTTGTTATGAATGGGGTCAAATGTTTGAAAGAGATAATGTTTATGATAATTATATCGCTAAAATCATCATATAGTTCCTTAAGAAATTGTACAAAAAGAAAAGTACGCTTCAGCAGACTTTCCACTTATCACTGAGATCATCCTGCTTAAAGAGATCACATTCCTTGTGAATGATGATATATCGGCTGGCATGATGCAGCAGCCTCAGTGCATTTGTAATGGCAACAACAATGTGCCTGTGAGTCTGTAAAACAAGTCATTCTGGTCCAACTAGTTATCATAACATAGCCGGCTTGGACCCAAAAGTGCAGAGTGTGGAGGAGAGGAGGCAGTCAGAAGGTTTAGAAGGTTTATTAAAATAAAAAAAACTTACAACAAAAGGTTTCCTGAGGCAGGCAGACAAAAGGAATATCCAACATAAAATCCAAAAACCACTTAGAAAACTTTTAGACTCTGTAAAAGCAAATGCCACAAGGCCAGAGAGATGCAGGGAATGACACAGGGAGTGACCACAATCGGACAACCGACAAAGAAAGCACAGAGACTAAATATACAAGGTAACAAGGGTAGTAACGAGGGAAAGGTGAGGAACAGGTGAAACACATGAGGGCAGGGCAGACAATTACAAAGACGGGAAAACACACAAGGCAGGAAGTAAAACAGGACATGACACAGGAGAAACAGAGACTACAAAATAAAAAAGGAACTGAAGCATTACAACACACACAAGATGGTACTGGGAAAAACAAAACAGAATACTGCAAAACAGGAAACAGTGAACAAATTACAGGAACATAAGCAAACAAAAATAAACACAATAAAACAGGAAAAACTTTAACTGAAAACCACAACCATGACAGCTTGAGTATGACTGGAGCAGCTGCTAAGGTGACAGTGTTCAACAACATGCACTGAGCTGAAAGTACTGCCTCAAAGAGCTGCTCTGTTTATTGGCTGTTCTGTTTCATCAGTATGCCGATAATGCTGGCATGTTTTACCTCCACCTCAAAACTCAAAGATTCAAAAATGTTCTCCCTACATAATAAACCTAGAAACAGGCTTATGATTCTATTAATGGTTTAATTTGGATTATTGTAATTCACTGTACTCCTGCATTATAATCGTCTTAAAGTTAACAATAGCATGGTCCCTTGCTTTTTTTTTACAATACATTCTTTATATCCATGTGTGGATCATAACACATTCAAGGTGCATTTAAAACTATGGTGCCCGGATAGCTCAGTTGGTAGAGCGGGCGCTCATATATAGAGGTTTACTCCTTGACGTAGCAGGCCGGGGTTCAACTCTGACCTGCGGCCCTTTGCTGCATGTCATGCCCCCCTCTCTCCCCTTTCATGTCTTCACCTGTCCTGTCGAATAAAGGCCTAAAAATGCCCAAACAATTAAAATTTCCCCTAAGATCAACAGGATCAATATCAAATTAGTTAATGCAGTAGGCCTATGCTGTTTTATTTTTTTTCAAAACTCTGCTTTAGAAATATAATGCATATTAAACTTTTTCTCCCAGTTACTCCCTACGCCCCCTACTGGATTCTGTCCACCGACTACACCAGCACATCCGTCGTGTACTCTTGCACTAACATCCTCTACGTTTTCCACATCGACTACGCCTGGATTCTTGGCCGGTCGCGCTTCCTGCCTCGGGAGACCGTGAGTTACGCCAAAGAGCTGCTGATGAACGAAGGGATCGACCTGTTCAGGATGAAAGCCACCGATCAGAGCGGCTGCAAGGATAACTAGGGATTCATGGAGACTTCCACTCATTGCACTGTATCTGGTCACAGCACTCTGATTAAGCAGGGCTGAATAGTTAATCAACAGAACCCTGTATTGTATAATGACGATATTAATTATTGGAGCAAACACATCTCAGTATGATATGCTTTGATGTCCATTATTTTTCATGGCCTCACGTTGTAACTGTTCCACATAACCATGACACAAGCTAGTTCAATCTGCTGTGTTACAGATATGAAAACATTTTAAATAATTTTTTTATCTTCAAAGAGGGAGGAAATACAATTGTAAAACCAACAAATAAACCCCAATGCTCAATGGAGTTACTCAGTGTTCATTGTGAATATATTGTATTGTGATAATCTAGTAGAACATGAAACATATTATATAAGCATATTTGTGGTGATGGCAAAACACATGTGGTTGATCTCTATGTACATTAAAGCTGTATCCATTAAGCAGATCATTTGGTTACACTTTAATTTATCTGGTAAGCATTGTACTGACTCTGAGCATCAATGAAAGTGAAGCGATTTCCTATTGTTTCTGTCCAAAATGAGAAGATATCCAAAAGTTACCAGTTACATTACATGCGGAATAACAAAGTTACAGTGGAATATCCTTTAGTAAAATAGATAAAGTGTTTTAAAGTGAAAATTGAGTCTCTGCTGTTTCTCTACTTCTTGGTCAATGTTGCTCATTGACCAAAAAGTATAAGAAGTATTCAGATCGTAAGTAAAAGTAGTAATAACATAGTGTAAAAATAATCTGTAAAAGTAAGTCAAGTAAAAGTACTAAAATCTTACTGAAGCAAAAGTATTGCCATCAAAATATAATGTATACCAAAAGTAAGTACTCATGCAAAATGGCTAATTTCTGAAAAATATATAGTATATTTTTGCATTATAATTATTGATAAATGAAAATATCACTTTCACTTATCACCTGGAAATAAAAACTAAAAAGTTTTCTCTGTGTAAATAATATGGGCAAGGCTTGGCTGTGTGTGTGTGTGTGTGTGTGTGTGTGTGTGTGTGTGTGTGTGTGTGTGTGTGTGTGTGTGTGTGTGTGTGTGTGTGTGTGTGTGTGTGTGTGTGTGTGGTGGAGGTCCACTGGCTCTTCCTTCACTAAGCTCCACACACCACAGACCACAGTCAACCAGCAGATGAACAGCAGCCTCTCTCTGCACGGCTTCACAAACCATTTACAGGTAAACATCTTGATATCAACGTACTTACAAAACTATGGTAAACTACAGTAAATGGAGTTATTTTTGTAGGAATTAAAGGTGATTATATTGCATTAACCCGGAGACTGTACTGATAGAATGACCATTGGATTAAAACAAAGAGGCATTTTTGTTCATTTAGGAGGGAAAGATGAAGCTGTTGGTCTGGCTCAGTGTTCTGCTCTGCCTCTTTGCCTGTCATCTCTGTGGTAAGTTTGTCTTTTTCAATCTAATAATTTAAACTTCAGGTTTAATATTATCTTGAAGGCAACAGTTGGCGTGTTGTAGCTAAAGTTTGTATAGTGAAAACATGTGGTGAAGTAATGAAACACAATTTGCACATATAAATGTTTATAGCTGTATGAATCATATATGATCCTTCCAGATGTGCCAGTGCTGGATCCATAGCAGAGCATTTGTTTTTGGTGACTGCATGTGTACAAAGAGGACTCTGTCCAAGGATGAATTCTTTATGCTTCTGACTGACTCTGTGTGTGTGTGTGTGTGTGTGTGTGTGTGTGTGTGTGTGTGTGTGTGTGTGTGTGTGTGTGTGTGTGTGTGTGTGTGTGTGTGTGTGTGTGTGTGTGTGTGTGTGTGTGTGTGTGTGTGTGTGAGTGTGTGAGTGTGAGAGAGAGAGCAATGGTCAGGTCAATATTTGAGGAGGTAGCAGGTATACGGCAGCTCCCTCTGGGAGGAATCCAAGTTTTCCACACTTGAATCCCTCCTTTGTGCTTGGGAAGCCTTGGAATGTTTGGGAATGTTAATTTTTACTTTCCCTCCCTTTCTCTCTCTTTCTCTCTCTCTCTTTCTCACTCTCACTCTCTCTCACTCTCACTCACTCTCTCCGCATCCTCACAGAAGCCAGAGTCATCCCTGAAGGAGGTACTGTATAAACTCAAAATCCCTCAGATACTAAAAATAGTTCTCTTGCACTTTCAAAAATGAAAAGCAGAAGTAAATTCAGGCATGCATTGCAGTCAAAAGTGGTGGAAGAAGTACACAGATCCTTTACTTTAGTAAAAGCAGCAATACCAGTACCATCACCAGCAGTAGCAGCAGTACTCTGTTGCAAGTTAGTCCTGCACTCAACAATTACAAATTATTATTAAAAAATATACTTAAAAAAACAAAACTTATTATAGGGAATGGCCTATATCAAAATATATAATATTATTAAATTATATTTTTTTTAAATAAATAATTAAAATAAAATAATATGTATGTCACTTTCATGTTGCAGCTGGTAAATATGGGGCTCATTTTAATTAATGTATATACTGCTGGGTATAATAATACAGTTGATTTATATTTTGTATTAATAATAAATCTGCAAGTAACTAATGTTAAATAAATGTAGTGCAGTAAAAAGTGCAATATTGGCTTCCAAATTGTAATGGAGTAGAGAGTAGCATAAAATGGAAATAAGTTATGTAGCCTACAAGTACCTCAACATTGTACAGTTGTACAATTGTACAATTGTCAAGTACAGTACTTGAGTAAATGTACTTACATTTCACAACTGATTACAAAACATGTTGCTTTTGGAATCACAGGTGTGGCTCACTTTCTCTTGGAACAACTTGTTCTTTATCTCTTTTAACCCACATAAGATGCAGGTTCCCACCCCTTCTCTGAAGGCTGTGTGAAGGCATTCTGGGAATTTTTCAACATACTGACTAAACTAACTGAACCTAAAACATCAGGCAGTTAACCAGTGGAATGGGATATATAACCGTAGATGATTAGAGTGGATATATCCTTTCCTAACCTGCTGTATGTCTTTAGTGCCATATGATGAACCACCAGCTGTTCCCTACTGGCCCTACTCCACCTCTGACTTCTGGAACTACATTGAATACTTCCGATCCATCGGCGCCTACAACCACATCAACGAGATGGCCCGGGCCTTCTTCGCCCACCAGCACCTCGGAGACACCCTGGGATATGAGACCAATGAGGGACATGAACACTGAAAGGGAGCCAGGAGGAGGAGGAGATGTTGAGATATCCTGAGGAAATAAAAAGAAAAGATTATGAGGAAATAAGAAAATGAATAAGTTCACAAGTATATCAGTTTGTAGCATAGCCAATAGAATGCAAATGTAGAGTTTGTAGCCCTTTGTAGAGTTGTATTTTATCTTAATATAATGTGCCACAAATAAATAAACAATTTCCAAATATTTAATTATGTCTACACAATGATTACATTTTATTTTGTTCTTCTTGTTTCTGAAGATGTACAGCTATTATCAATGTCACTATAACTGCCAATACTATTACATGGTATATTTTATGAAGATTTTTTTCAATGTATTCATTTTGTTGGTTATAAAATTTAAATAGAGTAGGCCATGCTATATCATCACCTTCTTAGTACACTTTGGTAATATAATAGTATTATCAAGTGTTACTTAGCTTTTCAGGTCAATATGTTACATAAAAAAATATAAGCTTATAAAATACAACACATTTTTAATATTAAAGCTATAATGCGTAGCTTCTGTCTCCCCCATGAGGAATTCTAAGTAATGACAACAATTCTGTCGGTGTGTCCCATGGATGTATTAAGAGAACGTGTGTCCACATGATACAAGCCTTCCGTGATCGCGCTTCACCCCCACCCTACCCTACAGTTGCTACGTAGCCAAGGAGGACGTGATGGACTCTTCAGAAGAGGTAATAATCTTCACCCAAGTTTCTGCGCACGAAAGTCGCCAGATGACACCAATTTCTAAACACAGCCATGCTGACTTATACAGAGTTTTGTAGAGCTGATAGTCTTTATTAGCTTTGTATTAGTCTCGCTTTGCCAGACCCTCCTCCAAAGCGCTCTAAAGGAGGGTCTGGCTACTCCACATAGCATTCTGGGAGGAAAACGTGCTCTGGTTTAACCTCTTTAATGCCATTTCTTTAAACCAATCAGAATCGTCATGGGCGGTGCTAAACCCCGCACAGAGCCACTGCAAAATAGTGTGTGAGAGAAAATTCAGATTCGACCATTCGACAGATGGTCTAGCTAGCTTTCTCAATTTACCATGCAGAGATCTGAGGAGCAGTTAACCACAGCCCTCATTAATCCACCGAATTTAAAATCCCAACACAAAGAAAGCAGAAGGAAACGGAAATACATGCATCCGGCGGAATTTCCTGCAGCACCGGAGCATTCCCAGAAGTGGAACGCGAAGGCTTTGTATCAACTCATTTGGCAATGGCGTGAATGTAACGCAAGTTCATTATTATAAAAACGTTATGCACTAAAGCTTTAAAGCAGTTGTTTCCAAACTTTTTGACAATAAAATGCTTACACATTGATGCATCAATATCAATCTAATCATGTCATATAAAAATAAAGGGACATTATATGGCAAAATGTTGCATAGTACTTTTACTTCAGTAACATATCGTAATACTTCTTGGCCACTGATATGGTACAAATATTTCCATGGTTAATATAGCTAAAAATAAATTCCTTGATTTTATCACAGACAAACTCTGTTTTGTTAGAGCAAAGAGCGGAACAATTGAAGCAAGCTAGTGTAGTCAGGCGAGCACGATTTACTGTTGCACACGGTTGTTTTGTTTAGCCCTATGGTTTAGCTTAGCCACAACCTCAAAGCTGCAACATATTTTAAGCTATAAGTGATAATACTTAAAAATAATGAAACCCGCAGTGGACGAGATGTTTCCTGAAGGAGCCGGACCGTACGTGGACCTGGACGAGGTGGGTTAACAACAGATTTGGACCGAAAACTAACATTATAGTCCAAAACACTAGCTAATGCTAACGATCGCTTAGAAACGTTATTAGATTCAACTTTATTGTTGTTTAGCAGAGTACAGATACAGAGCCAATGCAATTCAGTTATACTTGTTATAAAAATAAACGCTTTCAGATAAAGTCGATTTTCAGCCTTTCGGGTAACGTAAATAATAATAATCAAAATAATAAATTTGATAATATAAATGCACTGCATTTATATAGTGTTTTTCACAACACAAAGCGATTAAAAAAATGTTCCTTTGTTTTGTATATACTTCAGATCACAACTAATAACCTTGGTTACTATGGAGAAGTTTCTTCTTCCCTGTCAAAAGTTATAGAGGAATACAAAATCTGTCACACTGCGTTTTCAGCCTGCCACAAAATGTATCTCCTCTGTATAATGCACAAATGATGCCCTGCCACCAGAAGCTATTATATTCATGTTCAAATTGGCCCCTTAGTAGCTTTTCATTACCTGTTGTTTACATTTAATATCATGTTTTTGTGTGTGTGTGTGTGTGTGTGTGTGTGTGTGTGTGTGTGTGTGTGTGTGTGTGAGTGAGAGAGTGTATGAGAGATGTGCTTTGCTAATGTCATAAAACTGGTTGGTTGTACTGCTTTGTGTTAACAGGCAGGAGGCAGCAGCGGCCTGCTTATGGACCTGGCAGCCAATGAAAAAGCAGTGCACTCTGATTTCTTTAATGGTAAGCAATAGTTTTCTCTGTTCCCCCCACAAATTATCAAATTTGCATACTGTAAAGTGTACCACTTAAGTCATCTGTTCTTTAAATTTAGTAGCAGAATATGTCAACAGGACGGCATACACTGAGGAGGAAGCTTGCAGAGTTGAGCTGGAATTAAACAGAAATCGTCTTTTGTGGCAACCAGTCTCAGAAATAATCTAAATTTCTGAAATGACTGAAACTAAATTGATCAAAGCCACGTGGCGTGACGCAACAAAGGAAGTAGCAAAATACTTCTTTGTCTTTAAGGATCCGATCCTATGGAGAAATGTGAGGTAAAGAAGTAAAACCCCTCTGGTGCCTGGTTATAAGTGTTAGTAACTAAAAACAAGTGAACCATTATGATTTGCTTCCATCTGTCCTCTTGCTTCATTATCCACATTAGTAGTTAGTAGACCGCAACACTCTTAAACACTAATGGCTGTGTTTACATCCATATAAGTTATCTTAATTTGTGGTAGTTATGTGATATCTGTAACGTCTGAATCTGAAACTTAGTTCTCATTAAATGATCAAAGGATTTACAGACACCTGGTTTATATATAGTAGAAAAACCTGATCATTTGTAAAGCTTTGTTTTAAAGTCAAACTTAAACTGTAAGCTGAAACACGTGACTGAGCAGTTCAAACACATGTAAGTAGTAAAGTAAAAAAGCTCAAACTATTTAAAAAAAATGGCAGCATCATATTACTATGAAAGTTTATTACGGTACATGTTAACTTGCACTTAAAATGTTCCAATATTCTTTTCAGCAATATGAACGTGTAAAGGGAAGAAACCATAATATTGACAAACTGCATGGATTTTTATTTTGAGCGCATAATCCAGGTTCTTCTCTAATCACTGTCTTCTCAAATTAACCCTAAAAAAATCGTGTTGTTCCCCTGTAAACACCCGTTCACACCACACAAACACATACACAGAGGGCACACGAAAACACTAAGCTGTTTTCCGTCTTGCAGCGTCGGCTGCAGGCAAAACAATTTGGGCTCAGCAGCACATGACCCAGAAAGGAAAAAAAAAGCTGATTGTTAAAAAGGAGGCAATGAAATAAAAAAAGAGAGGAAAAAGAGGAGCGAAGTGGAGAAGAAGTGAGTTTTATAGCTGCTGTCAGACTAAAACTCAGCGGGACACCTCGCCAGTCAGCTGCTTTAAAACACACATACACACTCCTTTATATCACTTGGGTTGTTAAAACTGTCTTACAGTGGATTCTCATGTATGGCACGTCCTAGCTCGGGCGCTAATGCTAATAATGTGTGCACTCAAAGTACTGCAATGCCATGTTTTATCCAGAAATAGACACAACTGGTACACATGATTAGACAGATGACCATACAGCGTCTACATGGGATGGTTCAGAGTAATTTCACCATAGGGTCCTTTGCACCATGACCTCGAACCTGATTATAGACTGGGGAACATTTTTAAAAACAATTAGTTTTTAAAGAGAATTGGTCTCTGTGAGCTCACAAGGACATGACATGATTACATTGCCATGTTTAGCCATTAAGGTCAACTTAACAAGTGTGAAACATGGACCATGTTGTGAAAATAAGGTATCTCAACGAGACTCCCGGTCCCTGGTGCTGCAGTGGTTTGTGTTAAAAGTTGCAGGGGGGTACGGGTAGCCAAGGGGCAAGCTGTTTGACTCGTTGCCTGTCCCTTATTATACAAAACAGGAATGTCCTGTTCCTGGAAACCACAGAGACATGAAAGAAAGAGCTTCTCGAGCCTGGTGCGCTGAATCCGTTTCAGCTTATGAACGTTTTAGCAGATTTTTGTAAATATATAGAATATATTCCTTTTTTTACTATATAGTAGTCTATATAATTGGCTGCAAACCACTTGTAGCTTTTAGCTCATTTTGAAACATCCTTGCAGCAGACTCTGATCTCAAAAAGATCAGAGTACAATTTACATCAACCAACAAACTCACAGCTTTTGTTAAGACAATGTCAGTGATCAAAGTAATGTGTGTAGCTTGTCGAAGTTTAAGTTGCATATTCAATTGTTATTCAAATTGTTGTGTCCAAAACCCAACGCTATTTAATATAATACCATTAGAAGACAAAAAAAGAAGCTGGAAACTGTGAAGTTTGATTATTTTTGCCTAACAAAATGATTTAAACGATAGCCGATAGATTAATCAATAGGTAATAGTTGCTGGTTTGTAGAACGAATAATCTATATTGTTTCGACTCATAATCAAAGCTTGTAAATGCAATTAATTGTGTGGACATGCAAAGAAACTAGGCAGAAAAGCTTTGAAAGTGTGGTTCAAGATTAGAGGAATCAGACTACAGGCTCTTGTTTATTATCTTGTTTATTAGTATCAGTAATATTTTTGTCTCGTGGAGAATTTCCTCAACTGGAGTTGTCAGGTACCTTGGTCTTTATACGACAGTGCTAACGTATGTTGATGGAACGTAGTGTTGTGCCACTCAGTACAAGTAAAAGAAACCCTGGATAAAAGTGTCCACCAAACAGCATGTGAGAAGTTTTAGTTTTTTTTTTTAACTTAGAAGCTTGAATTAAAAAAAAAAAATCATTATATATTGCATACAGTATATGGCTGAGGATGGAGGAGTTCTGGGAAACTGCTGGACTAATTCTAACCCTGTTCTTGTCTTTTTTTTGTCTCTCCTTGCCATCTTGTATTCTTGCTCTCTTTCACTGCCTGCAGACTTTGAGGATCTGTTCGATGACGATGACCTGCAGTGATGAGCATCAGCATCCGTGTGTTTTTGTGAAGGTGTACATAACAAAAGACATTATGAAAATGGGCTTATTCTGACTATGAGTTCTCTCTGATTTGTACAGCCCCCTCCTCCTACATGTCACTTACCAAACTGAAATAAAGACTTTTTGTTTTTACAAAAAAAAGCTGCCGTGGTAAACCAGGTGTCTGAGAATCCCTTGCATTCCAGCTTTAGAGAAAATTATGAGTATGGTTTTGCCGTCTTCGTGTTTGAATCTGCTCCCGACTGGATTGTAGGTTTGTGGGCTCTGCGAAACACCTGTTAGCAAACTTAATTACATACGAGATACAGTGTTAACATGGCCACTAAATGTCCAGTTGGGGCACGATAGGACAGGAAAAGGGTCTGCAAAGAAATGTGGAAATGCTTGAAAAACATACAGAGCAGCTAAAGCGTTCAGGTGTAGACTCTACAGGTATCATAAATAGGGAAAATGGAATAGCTGTGATTTTACTTTTACTTTCAGATTAGAATCATGTGCCTTCAACTATTTATATTGACTGTTTTGGAAATAAAATTGTATTTTTTAATAAACTTCCTGAGGTGATGCAGGCCCACCTAAACCAGCTGCAGGTGTAGGCTTAAAAGATAAGACTGAAAATATTCAGTTTAATGTATTTACACCATGCATGTACATTAGAATTGTAAACATATTGCAGAATTTACCTCAGAGACATAAAGGTAACTAATCTGGGCATGTGATTACAGTTTAAAGAAGCTATGACTCCAGGATGCCCCAACACCTATATCTCATTTTATTAAAATGATAATTTGATCTGCTGCTATAACAGCCTACACTCATCTGGGAAGGTCAGGGTTCAGTGCAGGCCAGTCAAGTTCTTCCTCACCAAACAGAGAAAACTATTTCTTTATGGAGCTGGCTTTGTGCACAAAGTTATAAACCAGGAAAAGGCTTTCCACCAACTGTTGCCACCAAATAGTAACTTAAAGAAACCAAAAAACATCTATTTTAAACCATCTTCTTACTATGAGCAACATATTCCTACATAAGCACAGAAATGTCTGCCAAAATGGCAACAATTTATTTCACATGAGAAATGTCTGTAGTTTTAGTTTTTCCCCGGCTACTGACACTGGTTTGAAGTGGGTTGGGCTCTGTTGGAAAAAGAACGGTGATGTCACATATGTATGTGTGTTAATCAGAAATGAGCAATATTTAATCAAAATGGGATTACACAGCCACATTGTACCGATGAAGCAGATAAGCTTGGGTTTTTGAATGTTGAACTCTTGGTATATAATACATTTTTCAAAAACCTTTTAAGTCTTGAGTTTTAAGTTTCCACAGTCTTTACCATTTCCCTGCATTGCAATTAAGGGGCCGAGCCCAAACTGTAATGTGTCTCAGTGTACAATGAACAGGGAAATGAAGTTTAGGCTCTGTGTGTCATAAGAGTCAATGTTCATGTAGTATCCTCTCTCTAAACTATACTAAGATAACAACATGAATTATTTTGGTTTGAATCACTTTTGGTGTGAAGAAGCAGATCTCGATTTCTCTATAAACTTAATAAAACCTCCCTAGGAGCCGGGCTGGAAACTCAGAAGACTACCGCATGGTATAAATCAATTACAGGCTAATGCTAATGCGCTGTGTGCGCTTTCCAAACTTTCCATGTTTGGCCATGAAGCATGAAGCTACGATGCCTACAGTTTGTTTATGTATATATATATATATATATATATATATATATATATATATATATATATATATATATATATATATATATATATATATACACTGTTTGTATATACACTGTATGTGTGTGTGTGTGTGTGTGTGTGTGTGTGTGTGTGTGTGTGTGTGTGTGTGTGTGTGTGTGTGTGTGTGTGTCTTACAAGGCTGGCATGCCTGAACACTAAAACTGAGGAGGAAACTGTAGATTATCAAATTCCTCATGTGTAGACCAGCTGTCCCTGTGTGTGTGTGTGTGTGTGTTCAGGTTTAGACAGAAGCTGTGGTTTGGCCCTTGTTGAGGGTCTCTGAGAAGTGCTTATGTGGCATCTCAGCTCCCCTTCATTATTTCCTGATGTTTTCTTGCTTCTGTCCCTTTCTGTCTTTTGTTTTTTCCTGGGAGGGATTGTTGCATCCAAAAAAATAAAGGATCCAGATTTCTAACCTTAAATATGACTCATATAATTAATTATCAATCACGGTTAAATTACAAAACCCCACTTGAGATAACTTCTCATACCCCATCTCTCCACGTCTCCATCTCTGCTTTAAGGCCTCCCACCTTCTCTCTTTTCCTGTCTTTAATTACGGTGCCTCCCATTGGCTGAAACTTTCAGAAAGATCTAACCAATCACGCATCTTGTTGAGGTAGCCCTTGACCCCCTCAGGTGGTCCATGTATGCGCTTTTCTGTGCGAGTGTTAATGAACGGGTTCGGTTTAAAACCTTGCCACATTTCTTTGTCAGGACAGTGTGTCAGAAGGGCCACAGGGACAGGGTGCAACAGGAACCTCCATCATACCCAAACACACAAACACACACACCTGGTGTTTTAGCCCAGGTGGACTGAGTTTCCTTCATTTGAGTCCACATCTGGATCCGCAGACAGAAGATAAAATAGCCCCAGGTAAGAGACTAAAAAACAAACAGTGTGGTGACTCTGCACTTTTGTATGTTTGCTTTTAGGTAATTATGAGGGATTCAAGTTCAGGTTGAAGTCAAGTTTGACTGTTGAACAACACCTGGTGCTGTTTTCCGATGGCAAAAAGCAGTAGCTTCAGTCCGGCCAGGAGACCTTGTAGCAACATGTTTGTTTAAAGCTTCCAGATCAGAGTTCACTTCCAAACTGCAGGGGTCACTTCATCAGATCTTCAGGTGAAAACTAGCACAGGTCAGGGGTCTCAGGTTGGGATTGAAGTGGACATTAAACACCTGGACATTATAAGGTTTGTAAGATTCTCTGCACTATTGGAGGTAACAAACGTCTTAGTTAGTTAGTTAGTCCGAGAAGATCTGTGTCTAAGAACTGCAGCTCTATGGGGAATTTGTGAAAATAGCTTGACTAGTAGATAAAAATGTAATTTTACTAGCACTAACTAACTAACTAAAAAATAGCCACTAACATCTGTTGTGTACGTTTTTGATAGTAAAGCATCATTTTGTATGTCACTGTCTTTGGCAGGAGAGGAGGAGGAGAAGAAGTCATGACTGGAAGGAGGAAAACCAGTTTCTCCGGTGTGTTCATCACAGCTCTGCTGGCTGTGATTCTGCTGCCTGGTGAGTACAGTGGGGATCAGACATTACAGACCGTATCACATAGCAGGCTCAGTGTGTGAAACATCTGTCACTATCTTTACCATTTCTACGGTAAAGTATATAGTTACTTCCAAGCTTTCATGGTGAACTAAAACTGGCAAAACTAATCACCAGCAGTGGATGAAGTTCTCAGATCCTATACTTAAATATCACTACCACACTATAAATATACACCATCACAAGTAAAAGTTTGCAAGTATTGTCAGAAAAATGTACTTAAAGTATCAAAAGTAATAGTACTCAATGCATGGTCACGGAAGGCTTGTATCATGTGGACCGCCGACAGTTTTGTTGTCATTACTTAGAATTCCTCATGGGGGGGACAGAAACTACACACTATGGCTTTAACTGTTTCAGCTCTAGTTTAATTTATAACAATTAACATATTTTATAAACCTGTATGTTTCTTATCTTGATCTCAAAAGTAACTAGGAACTATAGCTATTAAATACAAGAAATAAAAAGTGGCATGAAATGGAAATACTTAAGTACACTACTTAAAATGTAAATGTACTCGGTTACTTTTCTTCACTTTTAATCTCAACTGACTACTTTACACACTAAACAAAAAAACTAAACAACACTAAGGTGCCAACATTTCTCGCTTCCAAAATTAACAAAAATAGAATAAAACAGAAACGTGTCTTTCAGTTTTCCTGATAATAATACTGAATGAATGAATCATTTGGTGAGGGATATTTCAAATTACCACTCTGTACTACAGCCGAGTATGAATCTTTAAAGTCCTGATCATTACAAGGATGCATTGATGAAAAATGTCAGCTATTATCTCTTCATGTTAGTAGACACAGCATCAATTGGACGTAATTTTGAGCTCATTCTTCAAGACAAAGCCACAATTTGTTAAAAATCCCCAAATGATGGTAATTTTGTAGGCATTGAATTCTAAATGAAAAGCTCCATTTAGTTAGATACATGCAACTGCAAAATTCTGGAGAAAAAGTATATATTGAAACATGCAGTAATTTCACATCATCAACTGGTCAGTGACAAGAATGATGTAGATAGAGCTATTCATACCAGAGTATGAATACCATAATCAGTCTCCTTTTCAAAGCTACACTGTACACATTTGGAAGTTCAAGAAAGCTAAAAATAATTACACATAAGTAGAGAAATACGGTTGATTTTGTGAATTGCCAGTGCTGGAAGAAGTGTTCAGATTACTTTACTTTAGAAGTCCTACTTGAGTACAATTACAAAAGTATTAGCAGCAAAAATGTAAAGTATCAAAAGTAAAAGTACTCATTAGGCTGTGTGATATTATATTATTGGATCACTATTACTGTGCATGCAGCACTTTGTTTTTTGCTCTGTTTGCTTTGTTACCATGCTTCTTTAAAACTCTTAATTGATAAATGTTACTTGAGTTATAGCTTCACAATCAACATTTCAAGGCTAAGGGTTAGGTGGACTGTGCAGGGGTTCTGCCCTTCACCAGTTCATGGACATGGATGTCATCGCCACACATGCTACAAGAGTGATTGTAATTCAACTGTGCTTCATGTATATGATTATGTGGCTCTCTAACAGACCCTGTGGTGTTCATATATCATCTATAATGTTTCAACATGAAGACAGGTTGCTCGTCCACCACCTGTTTCCAGTTTTGTCTCGAAGATGATTGGCATATTTACAGTGGGGCAAGTCTCCTCTTTCCTTTAAAAAAGGTTTTTAAAATTGCACTGTGTGATGGTTAAAAAGGGAAAAAGAGTAGTAGGAGGAGATGTTTCTTTCATCATTCCTGCTCCCGTAAAAAATTTAGTACCTGTCAGCATCACCTCCTCCTCTGCCCTCTTAAAACTCTGCCATTTCCAGATGTGCCAGCCAGTTTATTACAGGATCATAAAAGAAAACAACACAGCGGATACACTGAGACAGCATCATTTAGCCCACAGCATCATTTAGCCCATCCTCCTCCTCCAAATTGCGCCATCAACTCGGGTCACCTTCATTTCTTTTTCGTCCTTTTTGTTTGTTTGTTTTTCTCTGCAAATTCAGACCGTTGCTTTTTAACCTTCATGTGTCACCTTACACGCTACAGTAAGCATGACGTCTTCCTGATTACTCACATCAAAGCGCATCAAAACTCTTTTTTAAAAGGAGGAGATTGATGTTTTTCCACATCCGACACACGTCACACAGCCCTGAATTATCCCCTCTGGATCTCTCTTTTAAACCTGTCATCTGTTCCCCTCTTGTTCTTCCTCCATCTCCTCCACCTTCTCTCCTTCTGTAAGGCATTAACACCTTTTCCCTGTGGAGATGAAAGAAACCTGGAGCAGAGCTGAATATGCTGTTCTCCCAGCTGCATGTGCTCACACAGTGCACATACGTAGACATGTGTGCACACACAGCTCTTTGAAAACGCAGCATGGGGTTTCATGTTATAGGCTCACCTATAAAATCTACAAAGAGCCGCAGTTGCCAGCGCTTCAGGCGCAGCCAATTACTCCTTTCCCATTTAATGAATAATATGTTCCTGTAAGTGTTTGAGGTTTAATGTCATATCATCGCTTATGTACTGCTGTCACTTAAAAAGGTCAGAATAGAAATAGTAAGCTATTTCCAGGACTTAATCATCACTTCAGCAACTTCTGGATGTTACATCTGTTTTTGCTTTTCTCTGTTTTTGTAGCATTCTTGTCTGCTGGACCAATTGTGCAAAAGCCGAAAGGAGATGGTAAATATGTGATTTTTGTACCTTAGCATATACTGTACTTGCACGTTGGTGTTTGTTTCTAAGAGTACACAGTGGCAATTTGCCAAGGGTGAAAGTACTTTCTAATTAAAGAGTATCACTGCAACTCACCTCGCTTCAATGTAGCATAAACACTGTCATCAATATTTAATGTGATGAAGCAGAAATGTTCTTCCCCAAAATGACAAGTTTGAGGCCTTGAATGTCTTGTTATAAATTTAAAAAGTTACTTTGAACTAGATGTCCAAGTGAGTATAGAAGCCGTGGGATCAGCAGTGCCTTCTCTTTTCTTTTCTGCCCTCAGCGGGGGAAAGTATCCAGGAGAAGGCAGCTGCTGCAGAGTTACACAGGAGGCTGATCCGCAATCGCAGGAACATCAGTTGGTACAAACAGAACTCTGACTTCTGGGGTTGGTACAAGTACTTCACTGACAATGGCAACCAGGAGGCAGTAAGTACACACACAAAAAGGGACAGTCAATTGGATTCCAATGATACAATTTAATATGTTTTAAAAATGCTCTAATCAATATTTTCATATTTGAGTCATAACTAAAGCGAAAGGATAAACCCACAGATAAAACCCCCTCAATTCTATGGAGCACTTTAGCATCTTTTATGGCCCACAGCTCTACTGTTTCTTTAATCAGCTGACCAATAAACGCCTCCTCCTCCCCTCTCAGGTTCAGGAGATGGACCGCATCTACCTGGCCTACCTCCAGAACAAGAACCGTGCTGAGGGACAACGCTCCTATAAGGCCTACTTGCGCCACCTGGGGGAGATCTACAAGTCATGTGCCGATTCTGATGACCCCAACTGCGTTTCTTCCTACACAAGCAGGCCCAAACCTGCACCTGTGAAAACTTGTGACCCCACCAAGGACGCCTACTGCCTGTATGCTGCTTTGGTCCAGGGCAAGAGCCCCTACCTGCCCCTGGTGCTCCCGGCTGAGGCGCCTGCCCCGGCACCAGTGAAGGCCCCAGCCCCTCTGTACACTCGCTCTGCTGCTCCAGCGAAAGACCCGCAGTCAGGGTATTACTACTATGCTCCATCCGCAGTGTCTTTCCTTTCCAAGGTATGCTTCCAGACATTTTAGGTAGTAATTAGTATATTGAGGTTCAGCAATTTAACAGAGTGATGTACCTTTGCAGAGTGATGTACCTTTAGCAAATAATCATACCTAAAAGCAATCATGTGTAGAATTAGAAGATTCTGGACTTTGGTGCCCCCTTGTGGTAGTTTTGCCCCTCCTCCAATTGATTCAGTATGGCAATTCCGAGAACAAAGGGCTAAAAACAACAACCTAACTGGACAATTTTCCCTTGATTGCCTTAAAGTTTTGACAAAAAACAAAACTTGTCCTATCAAAATAAGTTAAAACATGATGTATCAAATAAAAACATCAGCATATAGTGGCTTTAAACTACAATATACAGTACATGTAGTTTCAGCCTCAATGACATGCTATAATCTCTGCATTTTGTTTTCATGCTTTAGGAGCAGAAGGCCGAGCTGCTGCGTATCTGCGCCTCTGATGACGTGGAGTGTCTGCAGTACCATCTGAGAGCGGCTCACGGGTATGGACCCTCCGCCGGACCACTGCCTTCCTACGCCCACCTCGGCTGTGACCCCAAGAAAGACCCCAACTGCAAACCCAAACTTGTGCAGAAAGCCCCCTCTGGTCTCTACCTGCAGTACCCCAACTGTGATCCATTCCGGGATCCCCTCTGTGCCCACGCTGCCTCCCTTGTGGTATGCTTTTTTTTTTATTATAGTGAAAAATGTTTTTTGTTTTCATTTGCATCCATGCCTTGATTATCATGATTTATGGTGTTTCTACTGTGTTGTGTTCATCCAGGCACCCCGTGCCCCTAACCCTCCTGCCCCTGCTGGCCCTGGATCCTGCAACCCTCTTTATGAAGAAGGCTGCAACCCTCTTACTGCCACTCGATTTGCCACTCCCCCTGAGGCATACAAAAATGAGGAAAAAGATGAGGCTGCTGCTATTCGTGCTGCTCCTCCTGCTACGCAGAACACCGACCCTTATGCCATGTTTAGGGATGCTTATGCTAATGCTAACAGAGTCACTGATCCCTATGCTATGTACCGCCAGGCTAGTGCCCCCGTTTCTCCTCCAGCTAATGACCCATATGCCATTCTGCGCCGATTCATGGCCCATGCTCAAGGTAATGACCCATATGCTCCACGCATGGAGGCTGCTCCACGCATGGAGGCTGCTCCAGAGGCCAACCCCAATGATCCTTTCTCTGCAATCCGTGAGGCGGCAGCCGCTATGCATCGCAACGGCCCTCCCATGCCCAGGCAGCAGTTCCCTTTTTCCAATCCCAATCACGAAGAGCCTGCTCAGGAGGAGCACCATCCTCTGGGCCCCCCAGGTAAAACCAAGGAGGGCTATGACTGCTTCATAGGCTACGATCGTGAATGCTACCCTGTGAAGCCCAACGAGCCTCGTTCTGGAGTTCACCGCCGTATTCCCTACCCAGCCGAGGCGTACGAGCCCCACCTGAATGCCGATGGCACCCGAAACGGAGTCCTGGAGCCTTCCAACCCACACTGTGACCCTGAGTATGACCGCGACTGCCGCCTGCGCCGCTATGAGCCTCAGCCCGAGCCCCAGCCTGAGTATCACGCAGAGGAGGACCACAACCAGGGGGCAGCAGAGAGCGAGCAGCAGCCAGAGCAGCAGGAGCAGGAGCAGTACGAGACAGAGCCCTACCAGAGTGGCCAGGAGGAGCCTCACACGTTCTACCAGCCACCGTCACAGGGTATGCCCAGCCTGCAGGACATACTGAGGCGCTACGGAGACCAGTACCCTGACCAGGATGATCACAGAGCCTACGCAGGCGACTACCGCAACAAATAACATGCTAAAACACACACACACACACACACACACACACACACACACACACACACACACACACACACACACACACACACACACACACACACACGCACACGCATGCATGCATGCAGATGGACATGAATACACAATCCCATGAGTTCTTGTAGCTTAGCCATTGACCGCCTCACGCAGCACTCAGTAAGTCCCACCTGGACCACATGTGGGACACAAAAGAAGTTTATGGACCCAATGAGCGAGTTTGCACGCTCAGAAAGCCGAGAGTGTTCCAGCAATGTTTTCATCTCTTTAGCTACTTTAGACCTGTTGCTTTGGCCTACTGCTTTACAATTTCCACTTCCTCAAACCACTCAAATGTGTAATGACTTCTCAATGCTCAGCTTTGCTTCTGTATGCATCTCTCCAATTATTTTTTTTTTTAAATGCGTTTGTTACCTTTTGTCAGTGATGGATTATGTAAAGTTTTTTTTTCATTTTGAATGTTTTAATAAAAAGCTCTTGAAAGCTGGTTTTGCATTTTATTCACTGAATCTTGCCATTTGACTCAGCCATGTACTAGCCTACACTGACACAACTGACTCCCAAAGCAAAAACCTGTTGTGGTTGTTTAGGTTTTAAATTTTTCTTACATATGTAGATTAATATAGACTCCCCAGTTTTTAAAATATAATTAAAGAGAAATCCAGTGATTCACTTTGCACTTCCATAAAAGTGACTAAAATGTGACAGACTGAACAATGCAAAGACTCTAGACTCTACAGCCATGCTTGCAGTTCTGTGAGGCTGTAATGAGTTAATTGCTAATGTCACAATGCTAACATGAGATTAACATCTATTACATATTTGCTAATTGGGAGTAAACTAATTACAGTTGAGGCAAATCTTAGTCATAAACCAAAGTAATAAACAAACTTAACATTTGACCTGGCTTTATTGTCATTGTATTAATAATACAACGAAATTAGGAGCGCTACTCCCGATCAGTGCAATAAAAGACACAGGAAGAACATAAAGACAAAAACAACTTAAAGGGGTTTCACTGCCTTCGTCTTATGCTTCTCTGACTTCATGTGTTGTCAAGCTGGTTTTCTCCAGCTCCAACACACTGCTCTCTGTGACCCTCCTCATGCTGAGGCTTGACACGTCAACAGCAGCAACAGCCACTCAGGTCCGTAGGGAAGCTCTTGTAGTGCTTAGACAGTTACAGAAAACTTCAGACTTTAGCTCCCTTTTGAATCCCCTTTGATCATAGTTATCAGCATTGTCTTTAGTCCTTACAGCAGAGAGAAAACATTCTGTCAAGAGATGTGGTGAGAGGGCAAGGTTGTGGTTGGTGGTTAAAGAGGTTATGCTCATTTATCATTATTTACCTAATCAACTTTTATTAGATCAAACTACTTAATACTTAATTGGATCACCTCAGTAAACAATATTGTTTCTTGCATGCACTGTTAAAGCAGAATCAGCCTCTTCATTGGAGTACTTATTTATTGTAAATCCTGTAAAAGGATACATAATAATCAAATTGGGCAGCTACACATTGATTTAGAAAAAGTGTTGTTTGGTTATGAACCTATTACATTGGGTTTAGAAGTAAGAGGAAGTAGAATACCAAGTTTTTAGAAGGTAAGTCCTCTATTTCATTATCTGAGATAAAGGTTGTGCAGTCCCAGAAATGTCAACCCAACCTTTTAGGCAGTTGAGACAGACGTCGAAAAATCTGTCAGGAAATGACTTTCTAAAACAACTAAAGATAAAAAGTTTGAAAACTCTTTGAGACGTTGGTTGTCCAACTATACTTCAGCTGATGAAAATGGATAAAATGGTACATGCATGAATGATTATAATCCAGTAATATAGTATATATTATTCTGAAATGGGCCGTTCTGTATAATGAATCACTTTACTTTTGGTACTTGGTCTTTCTACTACTTATAAAAGTATTTCTACAGTGTGTATTTCGCTACTTTCTGAACCATTGAAATTTGAAGTCTTTGTTGATATCATGTCCATCCTCCACTGTTGTACTAAACACACTTGCAGACTAAACATGCAGACTATAATGTCTTCTTCCATTTTCATCTTGAATTTCACTGTTGTCCCGTTAGTGTTTTTTCTCTTTTGCCTGCTGGAAAACCCCTGAGTTACCATACATTTGTTCAGACATAATGTCAACTAGTATAGTCATGACTGAAAATGATTGATGTTTCCTTCCTGTCTGGTTATCGTCTGTCTTCTTCAATGTCTTTTATCTGTTGTCCATCTATTTTTCTCTGAGGACATTGTGTCTTTTTAAAATAAACGTTCTGATAATAGCTGAACATGTGTAACTGCCAGCAGTTTATCTTCAAAATGTAAGAAAGTGACTACAGACAAACAAAACATGTATTCGGTCAGCTTTATTACAGAAGATTAAATTGCTCCAACTTTAATTCCACTGGAGATCCTCAGAGGCAAACACTGATAAAGTACCTTCATTCTTAACTTTAATATGATCCAGTGACTAATGCTAAAATGTCATTGACCTAAAGTATTGACTGTAATGTCCTCTATAATACTTGTGCCAAACGTTTGTGACCTTCCAAAAAAAGAAGAAGCAAAACAACAGGTCAATAAAAGAGAAATACGTTTTTCTATGATTTTGGTTGACCCTTTTTAGACCCAGAACTTGAATTTTGTATCTGTTGTTGAACACTGAGTCTTGGTGAGAATAGTTGAGAGCCAAACCGATTACAATTATACCCTGCTGCTGTGACTCCATTTGGGAATTTTAAATTCAATATGCACATACATTCTGTGATCAATGGTTGTCATTGTTAAGGAAAAACTCAGTAGCAGCTTTTTTCAGGATACACCTTGAACCACCTCTACCTTTAGAGGTAGAGAAAAAGATTTGAAAAAATGCATTGATTTCAAGAGACACAATGAGAGATTACACAGCATGTAAAAATGTTCAGTGTGCTTGGACTGCTGCAGGGCAAAAGAGAATAACTATAAACAAATCAAAGAGAAAACAGCATGAGACAAACTCTGTCCAAGTGAATGAAGTGATCAATGGCATGCGGTCTCATCTGTTTAGTGTGTGACAGAGAAAGAGATTGTCACTCCTAAATATATCTGAGTCAGTCTGCCTCCAGCTGCTCACAAAGTCGTACCCCCTGCATAACCACACACACACACACACACACACACACACACACACACACACACACACACACACACACACACACACACACACACACAGTCAGGACTCCCTCTTGTGGCTGTCAATGTACAGAAGAAGATAAGGTGGACATCTGTCACTGCTGTCAAGGCTGCTTATTTGCCAAAGACTAACAATAGATCACACTGTCAAACTAATTACTACACCTCTGGCCTGTCATTAGCTGTTATATTTACAGACCACCTTCATTTGCTAATAGTGACCTGAGTCTCAATGGAAACTCTCTCAACATTTTCCTAAATTCAGGATAGTGTATATCCCAGAATAACTTTCATCAGAACAACAATGTAGCAATGCCATTATTTTACACATTCATACTGGGTTATATTTGAGATTTTACTGTATTAAACAAGAAACACTTTCATGTTTATCAACCCAACCATTCTGTTCATGTAAGTCTTAACTCACCAGATATTCACCCTTGTGTTCCTTTGTCCCCTAAACAGCAGAGAAAGCTGAAGCATGTCAGTTTCCTGCCAGAGATCAAAATTTATTTGGGTAAATGGGAGCAGACATTCCTCATAGCACAATCCATTTTGGAGATTTTGCAGCCACACTAATCCATTATTGTACTGACAAAAACCACAACACTCTAATTTCTATCTTACTTTGTTTTGGAATGTCTTGATTTTTAGCCTAGTCAGACTGCAGCAACATGGATGCCAACAAAACCCAGTTGAAGTGCAATAGAGAGGTAACATGTTTTGGTGTAAAGGCTTTTTCAAACAATGATGAAAGCCTACATATTTCTATAAGCTGAATAGATGATATCTCTAAAAAAAGAAACCAATCTAATCAGTTTCTAACATGTTCAGCTTGTCAAAACTTTACTGTCCATCAGACTGGACGTGATTACAACAAAAGACAACACTTGTCACAGTAAAACTGGCAGGCTGGCAGGCAGACAGGCAGCAGCAGTAGATCAGAGAGGCTAAATTATATGTTTTGTAGTCTTCATCCCGGAAGAGATGAAGACTTGGAATAGTGTTCTGGTTTATGGCAAGATATCTAATTGACATGAAATGTCCTAACAACATCTCTCAGTTATTTGACAAACAATCCTCAGCAGAAGCATTGCTTTTCTGGAAACTGTACGGAGCAATCTCCAACCAACCACGGATGAAATCTCTAGTAGTTTCCAGTAAGTGAATTTTGAGCTAAGATTTATTTTTTGTCAAACTAATGAAGCTCAGCGTAAATTCTTTCAGGAAGACTTCAATAACGTTTGCACATCGCTCCTAAGTGATAAGCTGGTTTTAGGCATTCAGGTTTTTGTCAAACAAATCAGTTTCAGCCATGTATTCCACAAGCCAATCACAGTATGACATCCCTGCTTTAAATCTGTTGCCAGTTCTCATTTCAGGAATAGAGTGCGACCCTCCTCCTCCCCTTTCACCTCCAGGTTTCTTCAACCATGGCAATCTCGGTCTTCTTCCGGCCGACTGCTCCTTTCGACGCCTTATTCCAGTCTTTGTGCTCTTTCATCACCACCACCAGTGTCTAGACTCCATCGGGGAATATGGCTGGGTTGTTCTAACCCTTTATAAAAATATTCATTTTTATGAGATGGAGTCTAATCTCCAAAGACTTTGTACATTTCATATTTTGCTTTTGTACCTTTACAAATAAATCATTTAATATCAGCTACGAAGTCTCTCCTGATTGAAATGTTAACTAGAAGGGCACTCGGAGAGCGCAAACCTCCGCCACGGTTGTGCTCTGTCTCGCAATGTGATCTAATGATGTTAGATTTCTTGTATATATATAGATTCACGAATGTGTCGTTCTTTTTTGAATGATTCCTAAAGTATAGAGGAACGGGTTAACTCAATTCACAAGTGGGAGTGAATCGAGTAAATTCAAAATATGCAGGCAAAACAGTATAACAAGCTGGCAATGACAATTAACGGCGTTGGGGAGATAGCTATGCCTGGCTTTAATCTTAGGGTGCACATACAAGGTAACGTTTATTTTAGTCTCGCATTGCCAGACCTTCCTCCACAGCGCTGGGGAGGAAGGTCTGGC
Source organism: Gymnocephalus cernua (assembly GCA_023631565.1). NCBI lineage: Eukaryota > Metazoa > Chordata > Actinopteri > Perciformes > Percidae > Gymnocephalus > Gymnocephalus cernua. Next base: position 25,097,046 of record CM042446.1, read on the forward strand.
TAGTTCACACAGCATTCCGGGATGGGAGAGAAACGTGCTCTGGTTTATTGGTATTTCTTTACACCAATCACGATCATCTTGGGTGACGCTAAGTGCCGGACAGAGCAACGGTGCTACTGCAAAATAGTCTCGGGAAGGAACTTCTTTTGGTGGAACGTGTGTACGTTCAAAAGTTGTTTTAGTCGTGCAACAGAAAACTCCGATTGGACAGATAGTCTAGCTAGCTGTCTGGATTTACCCTGCAGAGATCTGAGGAGCAGTTAACCAGAGTCCTCAGAAATCCACCAGAGTTTAAAATGCAAACACAAGGAAAGCGGATGGTAGCGGACATCCAGCCGAAAATGAGGTACATCCCGAAAATGAAACATCGTCCAGATAGACTAGGTTTATCATTACATTGCTGGTGTCTTGCTCCTGAGTTTTTAAGTCTGTTTCCTGTTTTATTTTGAAGGTTCACTACTCATGTGTCATGTCTTGTTTGACTTTCTGCCTTGTGCCTTGTAAACTCATTGCAAGTGTATTGCTTAGGACCCACGGAAGTGTAATGTTGTTTATGAGCGATTCTTGAGAAAGCTGCAAGCAGCAATACTAGCACTGCACTAATAATAATAATAATAATAATAATTTATTTTTGTATAGCACATTTCTGGCAAGGGCCACGCACTCACACATGAAAACAGTAAAAAGACACAAAAAAATATAAAGGACAGTTGCATATGAAATAATCCATAAGGTAAAAACAAGAGTAAAAATAAACCTAACATCTGGAAACATGACAGTAAGCCCGGCTTTAGTTTTAACCATCACTTGAAATTAAAACAGTACCTGCACCTATAATCAACATTGGGAGAAACAAAATTAAACAAATTCTGTTCTGAAAATTTATGGACAGCTAGAAACAGCTCATAAGCTGACGCTGACGTACCATATAATGGTATGTCAGCGTGATGCATCACCCAGAAAAAAGGTGTTGCTTCTGACACCTTGTGTTCAGAGCTGGGAGATGGTACGAGGTGGTATGAAGCGTCGGGGGGTCCACCTCTGCTATTATTCCAGTAACTGACCTGTGAAGGGAGTTCAGATTAGCAGAGAAAGGAAGTAAAAAGGACAGAAGAGGAAAAAGTAGTGAGAGTTTCTTCAATATCAAAAAAATAAACATGTTTTTGGAATATATCTTTTTTCTTCTTATTTATTTCTTCAATTTTTATTTCAAACAAAAATAATAAAATAAAACATAAAAACACAATAAGTGCATGTGTGTGTGTGTGTGTGTGTGTGTGTGTGTGTGTGTGTGTGTGTGTGTGTGTGTGTGTGTGTGTGTGTGTATCAATCTGTCCGAAAAGGAGCGGGATGAAGCCGAAGCTTGTTATTTTGTCCCACCCCTCATTCAACTTTAAATAGTTCCTGTATATATTGTAAATAAGTATAAGTATATATTGTAAGTAAATATTGTATTACTGTTGCATTAACGTGTATTTTGCATTTTGTTTTGTTTTTCAGCTTTGTGATGATGCATTTTCCAACAGATCCAAAAGGGTTTTCAAATATTTCTTTTTTTGGCTTAAGAAGTAAGAGAATTTTCTCAAAAGGAACACTTCATCATTCAATTTATCAGAAATTCAAAATCACCAAATTTAAAGATACAAGTTTTTTTTAACTGAACAGGAAGGACATGAACATTTGTAACCTTTAAATACTCAGTATAAGTATAGAGTTGCATAAAATGAAATTACTCAACTACAGTACAAGTATCTACAATGTGTACAGTACTTGTTCTACCACCGATTATCCTGGAAAGACTAAATCCTTCAGGTGCAATTCATTTTAAAGTGATTCTTTAAAAATAACTTCTGCCAAAGTTATTTATATTTTTTTACACAGGTAGCACATGTTATGCACACAGTTGAATTTGGAGTTGAAGAAACCCGATGTAGGCCTAGTAGTGTCTACAGGACTTGGTATGTTCAGGTCTCCATGCAAGAATAAGAACATAGTGGCTGGTTGTTTCCAGCAATCTCTCACAATCTTTCTGATTATTATTGTTAGTGCTGCTGGTGTATTACTTTAACATTCATGAAGATTTGAGAGCCCCATGCATCATCACCGTACGTAGATTCATCTGTGTTCCCAAACAGCGAAAGAGAGGTCAGAGGAACACAGAGTCAGCAGATTCACACAGGCTATATATCTGCAGGATTAGACTAAAGATGGGTCCTTAAAGGGAAACGTATACCTCCCATATTATTCAATATTCTTTTCCATCTTTTGTCACCCCCTGTCGCCTAAGTTCTAGCAGCCTGACTTTGCTTTTGCTCTTGATCAAGGACATCAGACTGCAGTTTCCAAGAGTTTAGGTCATTTTGATCACAAAGCCTTTGACCGGTGCACTTTTTTGTTGTAACTTTGGGTTAGTTGTAGTGAAATTGTTGAAGTTAAAGACGCCATATTATGTTCATTTTCAGGTTCATAATTGTATTTTAAGGTTGTACCAGAATAGGTTTACATGGTTTAATTTTCAAAAACCATATTTTTGTTGTAGTGCACATCTCTCTCTCACTGCTGCAGCTCCTCTTTTCACCTTGTGTTCAGGTCTCTGTTTTAGCTGACAGAGTGAATCATCTTTTCTTCTGTACTCTTTGATTCCACTCGCACATGCGCAGTAGCTCAGATCGTAGCTCATGTCAGTTAGCTCCATAGACAGTAAAAGAAAGGTTGTTTCTCCAACTTTGGTCAGTTACAAGGCAGGATTAGCCGGGAGACTTCTTCTAAACAAGGGCGCACATGTAAGTACTTCTTTTGTAGATTATGGTGAACTTGTGTAGCAGTGCTTTGCCATTGAGAACGAGCTAGCATGCTAACGGTTGCGTTTAGCCCCTCGTTTCGGCTAGTTACGTAACAAGCCCTGCAGATTTTGAACAGCTCACCTGGAGACTGAAGGCAGGACACATTCAGAAACCCGTATCTCACTCAAAACAGCATGGATAGATTTTTTTCAAAGTTTGTATGTGTGTGGAAGCACCAGAGACACTAAACACCCCGAATCCCAGATTTTTTCATAATATGGGCACTTTAAGCTGTGAGCTTCTACCTCAAAATCTTATTTTAGGGTAAAAATTGATTTAATTTTAAACCTAAAAGATTTGATCTATTTTTCAACTAGAGCTGACAAGAAAAAGAGTCTAACATGGATGTAACATGGATTGCATGATTTTCACAAGACACGCTGCTGCCTCTGCAAGAGTGTAGGTACATTGTGAACCTTTGTGTGTAAATCAACCTCCTGGTAAAGCTCTTTGCCATCAGGTGTAAAGAATCACAATACTTCAGTGTGTTAACTCCCGTATTCAGATGAATGAAAAAGGCAAATATCTGGTTTGAATTGTCTGAATTTTGGTATAAACAATGAAACTTTGAAGTGATAGTGTTCTATAGGGATCAGATTTTTAAAAAGGAATTTCTAGAAACCTTGGCAAACTTAGGCAAGCAATTATGCATGACTTTACTTGACAGATATCTTGGACCAATAACGACTATAGAGCCAGTTAAAGCCCAATTCGGGCAAGATTGAGATTGTGTTGCTTTAGGGACAGGGATGCATGCTCCATGCCAACTCAAAACAGCAAGAAACCTGGGTGTTACCCTTAAACTGAGAGACTGACATTTCATTCTTGACCTTGCATACATTGAGAGGTAAAATTGTTTTGTCAACTGCTGCTACCAAGTTCCAGAATAATTTGTTTTTAATCTCAACTTTAAAGCCCCAGTGTGTAACATTTGTAGTTCATTATCAAAATCTGTATTGCCCTTCACAAACTTGTCCTTTTTTATGAATATTGACCACCACCATCAATTCTAAGTATTCCTATTGGCTTCACATTTTACATTTGCACTTACATTAACTGGTGTGGACGCTCCTTAGCCATGCGCCATCTTGAAATACGGTAGCCCGTAAGGGACATGCAGGCTATACTGCTCCGCATTTCGCGCTTTTCACTCAGTAGCACTGACTGTGACGAATGCCAGGGAGGGAGGGGGAGAAGATTACGTGCCACTCATCGCCGGCAGATTTGAAAGCCTGTTGCGTCTATTATCGAGGACGTGTAACTGAGTCACCAAGGAAATTAAAACAACAACAACGTGACAGGCAAAGCAACAAGACCAAAGTTAATATTGTTGTGGCTTTTCCAGGATGGAAAGAGCTGATGAGGAGCAAGGATTTTAAAAGGGCCGCCGAAGTTGCCTGCTTTCTTCTCAACAGGTAATTCTGCCTATTTGTGTAAATTAGAAGTTTTATAGTGTCTACTTGCTTGGCTAACTATAGCATGGTTGCATAACGCTAGAACGACGTCTAGGATACTTTTCCTCGCGTCAATGATGAAAAAGGATTGTCTACCTTGTAACATAAACGTAATCATATGTGCCTTGATTTCCCTGCCAGACAACTCACGTCATGCAGTTGTAACACAGACTAGCTACAGCTAGAACAGCAGCGTGTAAACGATGGAGATACTAAGAGATCATTTCAGTTTCTTTGACATTGTTCATGCTGCTCAGAGAAATATATTAAAAACACAAACCTCCGTTGCTTCTCTCCTACGCTGTAAACATCGCCTTGCACTATTAATCTCGTACAATATACAGAATAATGATAGCACTGATACTGAAAGTGAAATTCAGTTGGTTGTCATATACAATTTCACCGCTAGATGGGAGAAATTCTTACACACTGGGGCTTTAAAGCAAACATGGATGAGTCGTAAAGAAGAAAAATAGGCATTTAAAGATCTAAAAAAAAAGTCACATGTGACATATCTGTAAAAGAAATGTTTAGGGGGGCTGCCTGTCACCTTTGAGCAGCACAGCACATACATTGATCTCTACTTGCTTGTTGCTGCTGTGTTTTTGAAAAGGGCAAAAGAGGAAGGACCCCAACTCAATACTGTGCATCAACGCAACCTGTGTAAAAACACTGATGGAGGACGGGAACTGCTGCCGCTCTGCAAATGTGCTGCTTTTGCTATGCAGGTAACAGTGTTACATAATGTGTAACCATTGCACCCCTCTGCCTGAATTGGCTCTTTGTTCTGGCCCCATAGTGCGGGATTAAAGAAAGGACAACAAAGTCACAGCTCATCCGCAGGCTGATACCCACCTTATCCAACCACAACTAAACACACCATGCTCACACTTACTTATTTAAAAGAATAGGGACAATAAAATGTATTTAATGTAGCATTTCTCCACATTGTACAATATTTGACATACTACTGTATGTAGACGGGTTCGATCTTTTGCAGAGCAGGCTGTTCTAAATGGACACCGAGGATTTTTTCTCTTTCAGTCATTACAGTTTTTCTCAGTCGCTTTGGTACATTTCTCAAATCATCCTCGACATTTGCAAAACAGTAAGTGCATTTCTCAAAACAATTCGTACAAACAGCAAAACACCATGGATTACCTGCAAAAGCCAGTCTCTTGCTCAAAATCCTAAGTAAATATCTGTGTCAATGAACATGTCAGTGCCATCAAAATGAGAAGTCCTTGTGTCATTGTGTACAGATAAGTCAATGTAACAGTGTACTCTGGAGGGATGTTGTGATGTAAACTATGGCTAAAGTTTTGATGATGAATATTGTAAATTGTAGGTTACATCTTAGTGTATGTGGGAGTTTGATTGCAAGACACTGGACAAGATTCACATTTACACTTTTACTGTTTGTACTGTAATTTGTTGACAGATCATGTCATTGCGATACAGAAAGGAAAAGACAGCACTGCATAGCACAAAGAAAAAAAACATAGGACAATCTCCTTAGGGAAAACTGTACATGCAGTGCTGTAGGAATTCCAGTGCAGTGTTCCTACACCTCCTGACGTTCCTGTCTGTTGAGAAAAAATGTCTGATGGAAATTTATAGAAATATGCTTCACATATTATGACAACTTGTTCAACCATTTTACAAGTAAAGACTTATGCTGTGAACTAATGCCTAAATGTTGTGGGCGGCGAGACTATTCAACAGAGACCCATTATAATACATTTTGATCAACATGACATAAGCAATTGATAATGTAGGAAACAGCAGAGAATTGTACATAATCATTTGCATGGATGTACCAAAACATTTGCAACTTGTTCAAAGAAATGAGAAACTGATTTTTTTTATGTGCACAAGTGACACAATGATGTGAAGATTAAACAGGTAGTTTTGAGAATTTCAATTTTGATCTGAGAAATGTATCAAAGCGACTGAGAAAAACTGTGAAGTTCTTCTTGTTCCCAGAGGAAACAGAGAAACTGTTCTAACAAGTGAGAGAAAACTGTATAGAAAGACGGGAGGAGGGGCGGGGTGGTGTCTTATCATTGTGAAGCAGAGACAAAAACCCATTAACTAATTTCATACCAAATTTACATGTAAATTACTATTAATTACTCAGAGATATTAGGTGTGTTTGAAACATGCATCCACATGCAGACAGTATTATGTAAATGTAATTTTGTTTCTGTTCCCCGTGTAAGGGGGAAAATGGTTAATCTGGTTGTTGGGTCTTGAAAAACCAAACCAAGAAAAGTGTTTTAGAGTTTTTAAGGCCAGATGTCGCACACACACACACACACACACACACACACACACACACACACACACACACACACACACACACACACACACTTTCTCTCTCTCTTTTGTCCACATTCAAAAGTTTCCCCCTTGTGTTTCCTCCTCTTGTCATTGTGTAACTTGGTCATTAGATGTTTTTAATGTTGTTTGAGGGCCACAGCTCTCTGGTCGCCTGGCAACAACCGGTGACAGGTTGACATGGCAACCTTGGCGTGATATATGTCCCCGACTCCCACTGTCGTCTTGGCGATGCTCTGGTGTTTATCTTGCTATCCTTCGCCTGGAGCACTCATTCATCATCTGACTGCTCAAAGGGTGCACATCCCTGGCTAACAGCGCATCTGATTAAATATTAATCACTTTTTAAATCCTGCCAGACGTGTGTGTTCATGTACAATTTTTTGGTTTACTTGTTAGGTCTAGTGGTAATTGTTTTCCAAACTTCCTTCCATCTAGCAGTGAACTGAAGTAGAATTTGCTCTTTTTCATTACATTACATGTCATTTAGCTGACGCTTTTATCCAAAGCGACTTACAATTGCTATATATGTCAGAGGTTGCACGCCTCTGGAGCAACTAGGGGTTAAGTGTCTTGCTCAGGGACACATTGGTTGATGTGTCGCAGTGGGAATCTAACCAGGGTCTCCCTCACCAAAGGCATGTGTCATATCCACTGCGCCATCACCACCTCTCCCTCTCTGTGTGTCTCCTTTTTCACACTTAATTAAAGCAAAGTAATGGAATGCTCTGAATATTAAATCTGAAGGGCCAGGGAAGTGGAGAAGCCATTTGCTTGGCTTGAAAAAGTCCCTTCTAATAAAATGTGTCTGAATACGTAAGCCTGTGTGTCTCTGAATTATGTTGGTGTGTCTCGTTCTGTGTGCACTTTCCAAACTTTCCATGTTTGGCCATGAAGCTGTGCCATCTGGAGCTACGATGCCTACAGTTTGTTTATATATATATATATATATATATATATATATATATATATATATATATATATATATATATATATATATTTATTGTGTGTGTGTGTGTGTGTGTGTGCGTGCGTGCGTGCGTGCGTGCGTGCGTGCGTGCGTGCGTGCGTGCGTGCGTGCGTCTGCGCAACTGCTGTTTAAAAAGCAACAGATGGCTCGGCTTCTTCTCTCCCGGGGCCCTTCACATTTAACCCTTATCAAAAAGACAAAGTGAAGGAGAGAAAAGCAAACACAGACTTATGTAAACCTTTACATAAAAGGGATAATAAGCATCAGTGTTCATTTGTGCAGCATTTTCAGATCAATCACAGCCTTTTTATTAAAAACAGCCTTTAGGCCTAAATTTCGGTTGTTTGATACCTAGATTTAATTCAGATACTAAATAAGATCCTCCGATTTATGCTGACTGACTGAAAATATTTCAATTTAGCAGCTTAGTCACACCAGTATTTTAACACAAAACAAATTTAGACCAAAATATATTTTCAATGGAGTTCTCAGTGGATTCTCTTGCAGAGGCAAAGTCAACTCATGTTGATAACCAACTGCAAACTGTCCCTTGACCATTGAGGGAATCAGAAAGTCCAAGATAAAAGGAAGGAATCATATTAACAGTTTCCACCACCACAGCATGGCAACATCTGGAAGTAGGCATCATGGCAGAATGCATCTCCCTGCTAGTCATCATCCAAGCAGCACAGTGTGTGGTGGGAGGAGCTAAAACCTGGCCTGCTGCTCCCTCCCATCATGGCATACATAGATGATATGGCCACACTCACCACAACAAGTGCGGAACAAGTTTCTTCCCAGTCACAGCTGCAGAAAAGCATGATGCTGCCAACACCAGACGTCTAAAGAGATGGTATTATCCAGGTAATGAGTGAGACCTGTTTTTGTCAGGAGAATAAAGAATAAGAATAAGAGAATAAAGAATTTGCCATTAAGGCAAATTACATTTTTTTGTTTAATTGACATTCTTTACGATCATTGTCATTTTAAATGCTTTGTCTTAGACGAGCTGTCAAGGGTGGACCTTCCAACACAGCACAAGTCTGAATTGTTGTGTTTGTTTTTAAGTAAATAGTGTGCAAACAAATCATGAAAGAGTAGAAGTGATGCTTAAATAGCTGTGACCTTATTCCAGGAATCTTCCGAAAGTGACAGGTTTGACTGAAGGCTGGTTTATGCTTCTGCATTGAATCTATGCCATAGGTACAGCAGGGGTTAGAAACCACCTCGGAAACCAACCAACTGGGTGACTGCAGGGAGAAGCAGACAGAACTTGTGTTGAGCCCCAGTAATGTGGTAATAGACTCTTTGGGCCTGCAGCTTCATTATGAAACATGGCTGAGTGTAGGTGCAGGCTGGGGCCAGTCAATGGACGTGCAGTAGTTATTGGAGACACAGGCAAACAGTCTGTGAGTGAAGTGCTGGACAGATGGAAGGTGCTTATAATAAGCTCTAGAGAAGCACTGGATGATAGAAGGCACAATTGGAAGATGCCAAACAGGGTATAGGAGATGACAAAGAAGTGGGGATGGAGGGCTCAGGAGACTTGCTAAAGTGTCTCCCAGTTGTGTAAAGAGTGGAGTGAGAGTCTGAAAATGTTGAAAAGGCTTGCTATGTGGAGCCGGTGAGAACACTACTATGCATATTTAATATCAATAGTCCTGTTCATTGTTTGTTTGCCAAGATGTACACAGATGGTAAGCATCTAAGCAATAACCTCACTCTCAATTGTGTTTTCTGTGAAATTAGAAATGTATGCTGAGGCACCGTCAGTGGCCCCAGAAAATGAAAACAAATCACATATTGTATTTATACATGTTCTGAGGTCCGTTTCAGGTAGGAGGATTAGTGGAAACTCTGAGTTTGTTAAGCCTGAGATGAGGGAAACTGAGTTTTCCGTTTCAGAAAGAGAGGTAACTTAACCTCAGAGTCAGTTACTATGGTAACTGAGCCTATGAACCTAACCTGGTCGGGAGCAGGTTTTCAGGTACTCCTCCCCATGGATGTATGAAGAGAATTAACGCTCCTCCCTCTGACATAGCGCTCTTCATTTCCTCATTCATTCATTCAGTCTGGATCAGGCGCATTTCAGTGCAGTTTGTTATATTGGCGTGAATAAAATAGAACATTGTTGGTTTATTAACTGTTAGGCAGACTTTAAAACATTGTTTTTTCTCAAAACATGACATTTCCTTTTATCGACGATCCCGTTGATGAAGACGCTGTATGGCAGGGAGTTAAACATGTCGGAAGATGATATTGACGCATTTTAATTTCCAGATAACTTCCTATTAGAGCGGTATGGTTTTCTTCCCACTCTATCAGTTATGTAGCCTAAGCTACATAACCTTATCCGTCCTCATATCACTAACGTCACCCATCGTGGACGTGCTCTACATCCCAGCACATTCTTGCATTACAGTTGTCTCTCTTCACTCTGAAACGTTGTATAACTGCTATAAATCATCTCATGCTTTGTGTTTGGGCTTAATTCAACCCTGACAGTCTAAGCTTTTAACCGATGTGCTGCATGACCATATATTTTGAAGATTTAATGCGTCAAATTTATAACAAAGTTTAAGCAGCGTCCACTTTGAGCGTGAGTGTCCCGTATACGGGTCAGTGAAAGTAAAGAGTTTAAACATTTCTAGTGTTCCCTGGACACAGACCAGTCAGAGCCATTAAAAAGGAGTTCCACAGTATTGCAGGTGAATGATGTAAACCCTTTGAAATGAAAGATTATGAATTATAATTCTGTTAATGATGGTGCTGCAGCCTCAGAATGGGATTAGTAGCCTATGACTTTTTCGCCCGCAGTATTGCACCTACTTGAAATAGATTTGAAGTAATATTAGCTTATGATTAAATATGATATACATCATAAGCATTTACTCTAGCACCAATTTTCTCCAGCGCAATTTCTCTCTCTTTGCAGCAGCCGCTGTGTTGCTTTTTTAACGAAATACATGTTCAAACTCGCTGTAGTGCGCATGAGTATGTCCGCCGTCCCGTTTGTTTGTGGTTGTTACCATGGTGAATCGTAGTATCATGGCTCCATTCATGCTGTCTTCGGTGCACGCGCGTAACCCTGAGTCAACCTACTCCGAGTTGATTGAACCAACTCAAATCAGCCGTTGTGAAACCGAAAACTCAGAGTTTCCCATCTCAGGCTCAATCAACTCAGAGGTCAGGCTCAGACTCAGAGTTTGTTGAACCTCCTAACTGAAACGGACCCCAGTTCTGGCAGCTTTCCTGCCTATTTATTGTATTTTGCTTCTCTTTCAGTACTGAAGCTTTTTGTTGCTGTATTTTTTTCTTTATATATTGAGGATGAGCAGCAGAAAGTGTAATTTGCTGTGATAAATACTAAATACTATACATACTTTGACATTTCCTTTGGGAGCTCTGACAAACACAAAATGAGTGAATAAATAAAGTCTTGTTTACAGCAAAAACATTAGTTCACAGCTGTGATTACACACAAGTTGTACACAGCCACTACAAAACAAAGATGAAGGATAGGACAGTAAGACAGAAACACAGCTTTGCTGATCAAAGAAAGACATGCTTCTGTTTTAGAAATTGAGAGCCAAATTCTCACAATATGACATGTCATGTCATACATCAGTGTTCTAATTTGCCTGTCTTCGCAGGTCTTTACAATGCAGTAGAAGTCCAGACTACACCATTTTGTAAACATAGCCATACTTAGAAATACAGAGAGAGTTTTGTGGAGCTGGTAGAATTAATAAGCTTTGTATTAACTCATTTGTCAATGGCTTGAATGCAACGGACGTTCATTAATATAAAATAGTTGGGCACTATAGCTTTAAAGCTTGAGTAAATGGTTAAAGCGTAAATAACTTTGTTTCTATTTTCATCTTTGTCCTCTCTCCTTGTCTTTACATCTCTCTCACTCATCAGTTCCCTTTCTCTCCCTCTTGGTTTTATATACTGTTTGCGTGTTATTTGTTTTTAAAGTAATTTTACCATAAATAGCCTAATCACTTTTTTTTGCAGATTTTAGACATCCATAATCTGACTTCCCTATCAAGAGCTAATGCGCTCAAGGTTGAGTAATCAATTATCTGCCCTGAAAATAAACCACACATTTTAATTGCAGTGGCTTGTGATGATTCCTCATCAGCAGCTATTGGAGGAGTGTGTGATCAGTGTTTTCTTGGTGTTGTGGTTGTCTCGGTGGCGTTTTCAACAGAGCCTCTCCATATTGACTATGCAGGAGTGCTGTGCTGAGAGGGTCATTTATCAGTGGAAGGTCTGTGTCTCTTAGAAGTAAAATCTTTGCTCAGGAACTTAAAAGGTGAAAACCTCTGAGATCTGAAAGCATGGCTGGTGTTTTCTGACTGGTAGTCAATCAGTCCCCATTTCTGCAACTGTACTGTATGTACTGCATTATTGGTACAGATCAGATAATTTATTTTTGAATGCTTTACAGAGAAGCCACATTAGTATATTATTTAGATAATTTCTTGTGCGGAACAGATCATACTTTTTCCAAACAATTCTTGTCATGGATGCAAACAACATGAACGGGAGCTCAGTGAGATTAATTAAAAATGGGATTTAAAGAATGCAGATGTATTAGATCAGATCCCAATTTAATAAAATCAGACCAATACATTCAGCTTTTACTCTCCAATAATTGTTTTAATTATGTTATGCAGCAAGACATGGTATCCTATTAACTACATAGGTTGTGATCATCTTGACAGCATTTATGGTTTAATCTCCGTATTATGCAATTATTTTACAAACAAACTACAAAATAACGTGTGCAGGTCATCACTCGTTCATGGTTAATTTTTAACTGCAGTTCTTTTTTTTTGGTTTTATTTATGGCTGCAGTGTAATTCTAAAGTTTGGCTTTTCTGAAAGGGCATGTGGTGGTAACAGCAGCAGCACACTGTTATCAAGTTTCAGAGTGTACTTTGTTTACTGGAACTTATCTTTTTTAAAGCAACCAAAGAAAAACAGTACTACAATGTTCAAATCAAGGTGTTAAAGTCCTCCTGCCCAGCATCAAAATGCAACCCCGTCCTACACCCTGAGCTAAAATACAGTTTGGAATGTACCAATATTCAGCTACAGGGAAGATTCAATCAACAAGAAGGTACATGTAAATGTTAATTTCAGTGACAGCTGACTTGAATAGTGTTTTCACAGATTACTTTATCATTTAGAACTTCAGTGTTTAATTAACTAGCATATCTGCTCATGACATAGGATATGCAAAAGAAGAAAAAAGCTAAATCAAACCCTTCCAAGTTAACCCACTTGATGGAGTCCAATCAGTTCAACTAGCTGCAGCTGGTTGCAATGAGAACCTGGCTGATTACATTGCAGCTTACCTGGCCTCAATTGAGTGGTGGAGTCAGTTTAAAATAAGCAAAACGTCGTATACAAAAGGATTCAAAAGGTCTCATGAAAATACAATCATTTACTTAACTGAAGTGGGAACTTTTTCAGTTGAAACTATTTAAAGGCTCAGTCACACCAGCATTTAAAATACTCACATTTTAGGGTGAAAAACAAAACCATGTTCATTCAACCACCTCTCCTCTCTTTTTTGAGGTACTAACAAAACTGATACGTAAGGTTAGTTGACCAGTTAGCCCTGTGCAACATCTTTAAACTACGGTTCAAATATTTCTTACCAATAGTTATGTTCAAATTTTCATGCATCCTACGAATGTCGAATGTCCAGCAAGTGATCGGTGTGCTTGCGCGAGTCCCTGAAGTGCAGAACCTGTTTAGGCAACAAAACTTCCTGGTTAGGTTTAGGAAAAGATTGTGGATTGATGTTTGTTATGTTACTTACGTATGTGGCGCTGAGTTAAGTATGTAGAGTACAAACAAGTTAAAATAAGTCAACGTTTCCTTTTGCTTTCACATAGCACACAAACAGCAGTCTCCTGGATGAAAGTCCTGGCCTTGTTTGACCCATCCATCGCTCCGTCCTCTTCCCAACGCAGACTTTGTTGTTCTTTATACTATATCACCTGACTTCCTCCTCGAGGTAGCCCTGCACGTCCTGGCTCACCATTACGTGGGTTATATACAAATTAAATACGCAATTATTTGTCGTGGTATAAGTATGACCAGTGTATGAAAACAGCCTGCTCTGAGTGCCCACCAGCTTATAGCATCGTCTATTTTGCATTGATGTGCAGATGAACTTTGCTGTGGGTCTTAAATCAAGAGGTACCACAGCAAAGTTCATTCGCAACATTAACGCTGTTACTGAAGAAACTATAAAAAGTAAAATGTTCTGTGAAAATTTAGAAGCTGTTTGCATGGCAGTTGTGGGAACATATTTGTCTTCTCAAACTTGTGGATTTGAAGAGTTTTATAAAAGAAAATATGTATAGGCCTACAGCAATTATGTATTAAAATATGTATATGGAGAATTTTCTAAATCCTAAAGGAGGATCTGTCAGTTGAAGTTAAAAATAAAAATCACCAAATTTGGATTCATGGCAAAAAACATGAGCTGTAGAAGATCCAATCTATAAAATTTCAGTTAAGTCTTTAAAACCACCGGACCTGGGCTATTTGGCATCTTCGTCCCAAACAGTTTCACTGAGTCGACACAAACAACACATTAATTTATCAAGCTGCTAATGAGGATGCATGTAGCAATTTAAGTGGAGATAAACACTCACTAATTTGCAGTGTGATTGGATATAGTCTGATTACAAATGAGAAGGCAATGTGACAAGAGGACATTTCTGCTCAATCCAATTATAAGTGAGTCAATGTTAATTTTCTGCAAAAATTAAACTTGGCTTTGCTTCAAAAGCACACTAACCTGTAAATAAACAAGCAAGGACACAAATACAGGGCAAACTAAACCAGAAAGAGGAACACAGCAAGCTGTCTTCCTGTAATATTTTTGTAGTGCTGTGATTGTAGTACTGAGACTTAATTATGTATCATAATAAAAATGCAGTGGAGTCCAGTGCAAACAAGTATGTGTTAATTAGTTAAACACGGATGAGCCCCACTTAAAATACAAAACATAACATAACTCGTTGGAGCAGAGCAGTGTTTAGCCTGCTACTTGCCTGCAACTTCTCAGTATAATTTGATTAATATATGAACACTGTGTCCTGACATCCCATCACAACAGAGTAACAATTTATCATACAATTTCACGTAAAGGGTATTGCTGTTAGTTTGGATGTCTGGAACTGATAATCAGTTCATATTTAATCTGTTTGATTACATAATCTGTGTCTCTGCAAGTGAAACAAGTAGCAGACTACAAACGTTTTACAGCCACTTGTAAATCCTACATGAGTGGAATACCCAAAAGATAAATACTTCAAGTTTACTTTGAGCAGACACGTTTTACTGATGTTTTGCCTCCATTTGTGTGTGTGTGTGTGTGTGTGTGTGTGTGTGTGTGTGTGTGTGTGTGTGTGTGTGTGTGTGTGTGTGTGTGTGTGTGTTTGCCGCCCACAGCTCATCATTCATTCATGGCAGCCAGTTGTAATATTCTACTCTAATGCTCCATGCTGTTTGTTTCTCACCAAAACAAATGCTGTAATGTAGAACGTTAATCTGCTTCCCATCCTGTAAATAATGCGTGATTAATAATTCATGGATTAATCAACACATTTGGAGGAAAGAGAATGAGAGAGAAAATGACACTACTGTCATTTGGAAGAAGTAAATAGAAAAAGATTGCGACAGTGAAATCTGTTTGTGACATGATTTAATTTATGTTACATAAGCAAAAGAAACACAAAACAATACAAAACCATGTTTCCACTAAACGGAGAGAAACAACAGATTCAGAAACACCAAGACGACTCAAATGTCCCTCATAACATGGTGAAATGTCCCTATTAAAGGCTTTCATAACCAATGACAGGCATACATACAGCAAAGTGTAAATAAAGGCATAATAAAAACCTTCTCAATTCTAAATTGCATAAAATTGTTCCAAAAAATCTTTAATACTCTGTATAGAATTCTCAAATATCAGGCATGGAAATGGTGTCATGAAAAAATGCTCACCCGGTTCTTGAACCGAATTATCGCCGAAAAAAGAAAGAATAATCCTGCTAACGGTAGCTACACACTTGAGCCAACAAATATCTCATGGCCCTGTTTACAAAAACACACCAAACTATTCTACTATTCAAATTGTTCCTGAAAAGAAAGAACACTATTGTTTAACAAAGATACTTTATCAATACAAGCAAAAAGCTTCACCTACTTTTTTTCATGTGTAATCTTAACATGAAGCACTATGCTTAGCCCTATACTACTGCTGTGTATGCAGTCCATGTGGTAAACATTTTGTGTGTATCCTTGTTTGCCGACTTCACAGAGCAATGATAACCTGTTCTGGGATTAAAAATGTGCCAGTTTGTTTTTAAGACTCCCACTTTGACTTTTTCACTATTAAGAGGATTTGGTTGTTAATTGGAAACCTGCGTCCTGCTCCCTTATACTTTTTTTTCAGTAAACCTTCAGCTCCAGTTGTTTCTCTGTTTTTTTTCCCTGTAGTGAGCCACCAGAATCAGTTTGGGTTTGGGGGTGTAAGCAGTAGGGGTGTGTGAAGCAGCAGAGTGTCGATTCGATGGAGACGAAGCCACATGATTGGCTCTCTGCGGGGACTCGTGGATGGAGTTGGGCGTGGGCAGGGCGGAAGAGGGGGCGGGATTTGACATGTGGCATTCCTTCTCCTGGCGGACGGTGCGGAGCGTCTTGGTCGGCCGTGAAAATGTCTTTGAGGTGGAGGGTCGCTCATTGGCGGAGCAGTTAAGCAACGCCCTGAAACACCTGTAGAACTACACACAAACAGACACATTCAAGATTACTGTCATTATTAAAAGTTCAGTAATAATAGCAGTTGTACACAGTAGTAATAATAGTAATAATGGGACCGATAGGACACATGGTCGTAAACGTAGTTCAACCAGGAAATACACCATTAGTGAACATGCTTTTGTAGATAAAGAGACTTTGGTTTAACCTGTAAATTAGATCAATCTGAAGAGGTAAAATCCTACAGTATGAATAGCAGTCAATTGGAGATCTCCATCAGGGGCCCTGACACTGGTGGTGGTGTTGGTGGTGGAGCAAAGCCGTAAAACATGTAGTGTAAATATCCTTCTGCTAAGATGTTTATTGGTTGATGGAAAAGCCTTTAAACAGATTTCACTCAAATAATTCAATGAATTATATATATTTTTCAGATGAATCACTAATAACTGCTTGAAATTGTGCTAATCTCTTCTTTAGTAACAGTAATCAAATAGCAGTGCACGATATAGTATCATCGACTTTATGTTGATGAGGCTGCTGATCCTTACTGCACATATTATGTACACTGTTATGACGACTATTATGACGTGTTGTACAACGGGCAGTGTGCAACTTTGGCTGGTGGGTCTGTGCATGTACTATAAAATGAGTGTGTCCATGCGGAGTGGTAACATTCTGTGTCTGTGTACTGTATGTATGTATGCACTATGGTGTGTTATGTTTCCTAAACAGCAGATACTGTATGTGTATGTTTCAAAGACAAATTTCCTTGAGGACAATAAAATCTGCCTTATCTTAAAAGTAGTAGGCCTACACCTAGCACCTGTAGTCATACAGTCACAGTATTTATAAATAAATAGTAGTAGGGGTAACTGCAATGAAAACATATTTTAGCAGTAGAAAGTCATGTAATGGTATTATTTGTGTGATACTAGTAACAGTGTATGTAGTAGTACTACATAAATATATAGAAGCAGTACACAAAGTAGTAGTTGGATAGCCAGAGTAACAGTTGTGGTACTAGTGGTAAAATATCCACAGGAGAGTAGACACTAAAACTAGTAACTACAAGTACAAATGAAGTAGATGAAGTTATAACATACTTTGTGGTAGCAGTGACAGTGAAGTACAGTATTTGAAGTGGTCATAGTGGTAGCAGTAGAACTAGTAACAGTGGAAGAACAGTGAAACAGTGGTAGAAGTAGAAAAACTAGTGTCAGTAGTAAGTCACAGTAGTAGTTGCAGTAGAAGTAATTATAGACCCAGTATCAGTAGATGATATGTACGTGTACTAGAGTTTAACTGACATCCTTCTTCTCTGCTCCATGTTGGGAGTTGAGTAGGCAGCGTGCTCCCCTGGATAAACATAGTGTACTTAGTATACTCTCTAGTTCCACACGTATACTATAAGTCTACTACATTTCTCCAGGGCACTGCAGATCAAAGGGCGTGCTGCATAACACATGACACCTCAGTCCATCTCATTACATCATCTGAGTGAGTAGTTTCCTCCCTGCATGTTTCCACCCAGGGATTGAGACCAGTTTGTGGTGCTTCTAAGATACTTCAGCAGTTGCTTGAAAATACATCATAAATTAGCCAATTAATTTTTATTACCCCGAGGAAATTATGCAGTTTTCAAAATTAGGACTTCGTTTTAGATCTTCTAGTGTTTCAAATTCCAGTATATTAATCTACTAGAGAGCTGCGCTTGGGGGAAGAAAAAAAAAGCTGTTGCTTTTTAAAATCAAAACCCCAGGATAAAGAAAACGAGTGGATGTATGAAGAGGGAGTGGGAAGTGTGAAGGAGAAAGAGATGTTTGATGTGAATAAAGAAGAGAAACAGAAGAATGGAGGAAAAGGATGACAAGCTGACATCTTGAGGCAGTATAGGTAAAACCAGGCACGGGTTGTGTTCTTAAGCCTGAGGAGTGACCAAATCCTCACCTGCCACTCCAAATCTATGTGTGTCTTTGTGTCTTTGCAATAATATGTGCTTGTGTATCTGCAGTAAACTCACTTCAAAGAACAAAAACCAGCCTGGTGATATATGTCACATTTGTCAAATGCTTGTGGACATGTTTTAATCTGGCAGGAATCAAACACTCAAGAGAAAATGTCGCAAAAGAAAAGCTTTTGGTTTGGCTGAAGAAATGTTGGCAAATCTGAAAAGACAGGATGTAATAAAGGGAAACACATTTAAATACACATTTGAATACACTTGCTGCTTCTTCTTTTACTGTAGACAAAAGCTTGTCATGCTGTCACTCATTGTTACACGCCTTCGACAAGGCAACTAAGAATAAAAGAAGCAGAGGTATGGGTATGTAACCACAACGTTCCCTGTTTCTAGTCAGAAAAAGCACTCTTGTTACATGTTGACACATTCTCTATCACAATAGTGGCTGGAATAAACACCACAAGATGTATCGGAACAAACAAATAAAGTGGGAAGTATCAATGAAATGCCATGATATATCCAGGGCTGCACATTTCATGATATGAAGTTGTACATATTTGCATTTTCAAATGCTGAAACCAATATGTTTTAGATTCAATGCAATGTTAGCTTTTTCAGGCAAAGAAACATGAAGAGATAAATTCATTAATAAATACAATTCCATTAACTTATTAACAGGAGAAAAAACACAAAATAAACATATTTCTGATACAAACTTGTATTTATTGTTTTAGACTTTAATGTCCGCAAATTTTCTAGTGAATCACTAGACAATTTACCTCTTAAGGCCTCTAAAAAATAAAATGAAGATCACTTATAGTTTAACCAGTTGCAACCAGGGATGAGGGGTGACAAGTAGACTGCTTTGTTTTAAAGGGGTCACAAGCCAAAAAAGACCATCTCACCGTCATGGTGACTGAGAATCCTGGGACATACACATGTTTTAAAGCATTAAATTACAAAAATAAAATAAAAATAAATATTAAAAATAAAAAATAAAGTTGCATTCATGATTGAAAAAAATATTCAAATTATGGACCAGTCTTTTACAGGTATCTTACAAGGTATTTGCAGTGGTGGTGGGGGGGAACTGTGGATTTGTTGTAATTATGTCAGCGGTGGAAGAAGAATTCAGAATGTTTACTTATGTAAAAAGAACAAAAGAAGTACAACAGCAAAATGTTTTAAAAGTATTACAGTACAAGTTCTTCTTGGGCAGATTGGTCCCTTTCAGAGAATTCTATTATTATATATTATCCATATATCATTGATATTGGAATATTATTACCGGTGCTTTAACATGCAAGCAGCATTTTAATGTTAAAGCCGGTGGTGGGGTTGGAAATGTATATCCTGATGAATAGTTTAATCTATAGCACATTATCATATTTTATAAATTGATCACAATTTGTTTGTAAAATCTGAAAATTACAATTTTCCCTTTGAAATGTAGTGGAGAAGAAGTATAAAGTAATTGAAATAGTACTTGAGTAAATGTAATTAGTTACTTTCAATCACTGCAAAAAAAAAGTTAACATGACCAATATGAAATATAAAATACATTCAGGGAAAGACAACAACAACAACAACAACAACAACAACGGCACCTTATGAAAGAAAGGGCTAACGGCAGTAAAGGTGTAATTCCCATGATGACAGCTCAGGTCCGGGGCATGAATCTGTGCAGCGCTTGAAGTCTTCAACTCGCCTCAACACACTGCTGCCATAGTTATGGGCTGGGAGGAACTGAAGACTGAAAGTGCCACACAGTGCAACCTCCTGAGCGTTTTTTTTTTTCCTGTGGTCCTGAAAGTTCAGTTAGTAGCTCAATCATCACACACACACACACACACACACACACACACACACACACACACACACACACACACACACACACACACACACACACACACACACACACATATGCAAAAATTAAAATCTTCACAAGCAGACACAGCAAACCGTCGTGACAAGTCAGTCATCAAAGAAAGTTAAATGTCGCCTAAGCTCTAAAGTGACAGAGACAGGCAGTCCAATAGGAGACAGGCTGAGGTAGAAGCAGATAAAAGAGAGTGAGAAGAAGGAAAGGTCACCGCTCCCTCAAAGTAACATCACATATTAATCATAATCAAAGCCACGTTATCTTTTGGAGATTAAAAAGAACGTTCTTCCTATTCTTGTCCCGTCCCTTTCACTTTCTCTGTCTATCATCTTCATGTTTGTTTCATTCATTCTATTTTCTGTTCTTTATTCCTTCTTTTCTTATAGTCCATCCCTTCTTTCCTTTTTCCTTCTCTGTTTCTTGCTACGTTCTATGACATTAATCACTGCTTCATCCTTCCTTTAGGTATTACTTTATTTCTCTCTTCCTTTCTACCCATTTTTTCTTCCTTTTTCTCTTTCCTCTCTTTATTTATTTCCTCTTTCCCACCCTTTATCTCTGTTTTATCCTTCTTTCCTTCCTCTTTTCTCTCTTTTCTTCCTCCTTCCTTCCTTTTCTTTCTTTCCTTCCTCCATCTTTCTTTCTTCCCATCATCCCGCCTCTTACTTTAATTTTTCTTTAATTTTGCTTCATATATCTTTTTTGCCTTCACCATTCCTTCTTCTCCCACCATAACTAACTGTACACTGTCTTCTTTAATCCTTCTATCCTCATGTTTTCATTTTGTTGCTCTCTGAGGATCTCTCTTAGACCCTCAACACCTCCACCCTGATCAAGAAGGCTCACCAGTGTCTCTTCTTTCTGAGAAGACAGAAAGAATGTCCACCTGTCTGCTCAGATCCCGGTGAACTTCTACCGCTGCACCATCGAGAGCATCCTCACCAACTGTGTCACAGTTTGGTATGGCAACTGCTCTGCCTACGACCGAAAAGCACTGCAGAGGGTGGTGAAAACTGCCCAACGCATCACCGGTTCCTCACTCCCCTCCATCGAGACCATCCAGGGCAAATGATGCATGCGTAAGGCGCGCAGCATCATCAAAGACTGTTCTCACCCCAACCACAGACTGTTCACCCCACTCCCCTCAGAGCATATGAGCGGAGTGGAGCGGTGAGAATCTCAGCTCATCGCTCACGGAACTGGTCACCCCTCCGCTCCCCCGCTCAAAGCTACATCAGGCCGCTCCGCTCATTATCGCTCAGCGCTCAACGCAGTTTGCTTCACGCTCCACTCAAATCGCCCGCCGCTCGCTCCAAAAAAGGAAAAAATCTACATGTATATCACTTTTAGCTTAGACCACAGCCTTACCTCCTAAAGAACTAATGAGCAACAACAACATTTTACGGACGACACAAATGAAATAAAACAAACTATTAGGCTTACTTGAATGACAAAACAAATTTGTTTGAATATTATGCTATATTTAATTTACACTTTGTTACAAGTTACCGTATTCAATTTGCTAACCTTTTTCTTTCTTCCCAGCGTGTTCACGTAGCACACTTTCATTCTTTCGGGAGATGTGCCTTTTTAGATTCCAAAAGGAATCTTTACTACTGAAACAATGTCTCCACATTCGTTTTCTTGTACCACATCATCACTGTTAGTTAGATTTTTAGTTAGTTTTTTAATAGTACACCTGGATGATTTCTCGTTTTATTTTTTGAAGTACTTTTTGAACTCCATTATTGAGCCGAGTTTTGAATGAAAATATGTGAAATGAAAATAGTCTGTTGATGACAGTGCAAGACAGATGGATTCTGGGTCAAGCTTGACTGAGCATGCTTCAGACTCGTGGTGTGAGCGGAGTGAAATTGGAGCGGGAAATAGAGCGACGCTCCGTCCTTTTAAAAATGCCGCTCTGCGCTCTGTTTAAGACCCGCCCGCTCATGCTCCCCGCTCGTTCCCGCTCCACTACGCTCACATGCTCCCCTCCGGGAGGCGTCTCAGGTCTCTCCGCACCCGAACCAGCAGGTTCAGAGGAAGCTTCTTTCCTGCTGCTGTCACCCTACTGAACTCTAGCTCTGCATCCCGGTGACAACCAACCAACTAAGCCCCCAACCCCCCTATCCTACCCATAGTGCCATTTATTTACAAATGCACATACTATAACTACACTTATACACAGCCATATTCTACTGCTCTTCATACTATTCATCCTGCACATACACTTATTCTTACTACTCTTATAATGTTACTGTTTCTGCACTACAATGGTACTGTTACCACACTGCACATAGCTGTACATATCTGTCTATATGGTTCATACTGAATATCCATATTTTGTATGTTTATATCTTATATCTTATAATAGTACACTGCATTTATCTATATTATTTTTTATATAATATTTATAATGTTACTGCTGCTACATTGCACATATCTGTACATGTTGTTCATATTGTTCATATTACATAGCCATATTTATTCTACTCATATAAAGTAACTGCTAATACACTACACATGTTTATATTTCATTTATATTACTCTAAACCACCTTCTGTAAACCAACTGTACACTACTGTCTACACTGCACTATATTTCTTGTCCTGTCTAACCTTGTATATCACATTGCACTTTTCTGCTCTTTTTTTGCACTTTCATTGTCTTTGTACTTGCACTCTGCACAATGACAATAAAATTGAATCTAATCTAATCTAACATACTTTAATCTCTTCATTCCTTTGCTCCTCACTTTTTTCTTCCCCATTCTCTTTACTTGCTTTCTTTCATTCTTGATTTTCCTTTCATGACTTTCTGCTCTTTTTTCTTCCCTTCATCTCTACTCAACCACCATCTTTCATCAATGTACACTTTGCCTCATTAAATTATGATTTTGGGTGCAATGTTTTACTCTTTTGTTTATTATTATTTACACATGGATAAGCTTGTCAAAATGTCCAAAGCAGCGTGGAGTCACGCATGAGCTGTCCGCTCTGTGATGCTCATATTTGTTTGCAGTAAACTAATCTACTAATGACTGCTGTCTGCTGTCAATTAGGATGGCTGGTGGCATAAACCAGATTACTTCCTCTTCCTCCTTTTTCCTGTGCTTTAATGTCAGTGTATCACTACCATGCAGACGGTGGTGTTGTTGTAGGGGGGGGAGCATTTGTGTCTTTGACACCATGATAATAATTTTGATGTTTTTGCGCAGTGTGTTTATAGTGGATGTGGAAGTGTGTGTGTGTGTGTTTCTGTCTGAAGGTTTACATGCGGAGCCAGCAGATGGAGAGTGGTGGTCTGCTTGCACCTACATTAGTTGATCGGAATGCGATTGATTTTGATCATTAAACAACACACGCTGGCTGAAGCAAACTTGGGCCGATGCATAAATCTGAACCACCTCATAGCACAAAAAAAAACATTACCGGCAGTAAGATGAATGAACCCAGAAGAAGAGCGATGCCTCACCTGTTTGTTCATGAATATATAGATAACAGGGTTGATGACAGTGGAGAACTTGGCCAGCAGTGACGGCGTGATGCTCGCCTCCGGGGTCAAAATGCCACGAGGGCCAAAGGTTGCGAGCAGAGCTGCGACTCCGTAGGGCAGCCAGCAGACCAGGTAGCACACCACCATGGTGACCACCATCACCAGAACCCGCTGGTCTCTGCGGCGGGTCACCACTGAGCTCCCACTGCGGACCTGTGAGAGGAAAAAAAAAACTTTATTGGTTCAGTTTCAGCAGCTTGAAATCTAATTCGAGACAATTCTACTTGTACTTGTGTGTTCTGTAGCTACCTGGAGCCAATTTAAGTACAATACTCTGAACAAACAATTTCCCCAGCTGTTCAAAAACACCCGCCAGCAGAAAACACAGCACATGCAACAGTTGCATATGATGCAGATTTGGGCAACTCTTGATTACTCTTCCTAATAAAACAAGGTTACATTTTGTTCCCATAGGACTCGCACCAGAAATTATGAAATGTATAACATTGTGACTTTACTCACAAAATCTGTGTAATATTACTCACAAAATCTCAATCCAATAGAAGCCAGCTCCAAATACTCAGACTGTAAGGGAGCCAACAAGAAAACTCCTAACTTTTTACAAGAAAATAAATGACCTTTCCATTCTCATCTACACATTCCACCATCTATTTAAAGTGTAACTCCTGCTGATTCAAGGAGTGTGTATATCATCTAAAGAGGGGTGGAAGTGCAAAGCGACTTTCCTCTGTCTTCTGTCATATATACAACAAACAGCTGCCACTACAACTCTTTCAAACACCGCTGTGAAGGCTTATCAATAATGTCAATGACAGAAGTCTCCCTGCTGCGGGGTACAGAGGGGCATGCATCTACTCCTTTGGTTCTTTAATCATGCCGGCTTTAGGTACTGCAGTAAATTAACTTGAAGCATGAACCTGTCCCCTGCTGTTTTCTCTTGTTATCATGTTCTCTACTCTAACTAGTCCAGCCAGGATGATGAAATGGTCTAAGCAATAGTTCTCATTAGGTCTCACACCGCTGAAAATACTAATTTGCACATAAATGCCACAGACACCCAGAGAGGGTGTCACTGTCCTCTTCTGCTAGAAACAGATGCTTGTCATAATCAAACATCCGAGTGAGAGCAGAGACACACACAATCAATACATCAACAGAGAGAACACCCACCACCACAACAACAACACAACTGACTCCATTACATGTTTCATTTCCAGGAGCTGCAAATGCTCAAATGATATTTAAACCCACAACAATCACATCCTCTCCTGCCAACATAAATATTGCATACAAAAACTCCTAAATATTCATAAAATAGGGAAATATAATTTCAAAATTGAAATTAAGATTCAGACTGTGGACCGGGGTTCATGCAGTTGTGTACAAGTTAATCACTTGGACTCATGCATCAGTGGCAAACTCAGCAATACAAGAAGAGAAATATCCAGCATAACTGATGCCAGCTCTCCTCTGAGAAAGTAGCTACTCACTGCTCAAACAGTCACCAAATATCATGGGCAATTTTTGCTTATGCATGACTACTAATTTTCCCCCCGCAAAGATTAATATAAAGCGGTGTATCTGTGCATCAGAACATAAAGAACATTTAAATATCTATTTTGGGGATTTGTACTTCTGAAACAGTCAGAACAGTGGTTCATTTGCTGTTTTGATTAGACAATATACAAAGTAGAAAAGCTATAATGGAGGAGAGGAAACAGTACTACTGCAGTTTTACAGGCACTGATGCAGATGTAAATACTCTTGCAAATGTGAGCTATTAGCGTAATATCCGTGATATGAAAAAAGGAAACAAATCACATAATTCAGACATAAATATGCAGATGGATGCAACAACTGCATCATAATGTGCATTAATGCTTAACAAAGTGCTGTACGTTTTTTTAATAACACCAATTGCTTATGAATGCCAAATAAAAACAAATAAAGCTCACAGTGAGAGGAGAAACTGTGAAGGGCCGAATAAACTCGCATCATTTAATCTGTCTCTCTTTGTTTCAGGTTTCAACATACAGTAAGAGATTTCATCACATTCTGCAAAACTCTGGGAAGGACTTGTGTGTGTGCCCTGCAAGTGAGAACCATGCATGCTGTGCAGATCTTCCCTCCAGGTAACCGTACACCAAGACTGCTAAGAGACACCAGTATAAAAATGCAAACACTCTAATGCATATTTACAATATGCAGACAGCAGACATTGAACACACTCCCCAGCTGATGCCAATCTTGATCACCTTGAGAATTTTGTCTGTCTCCCCATAAAGTTGTATTTTATTGTGGTAAATTAACAATTCTGCAAAAGAGCTTCACACAGCATTAGATTATAAAAGCATCACATCATAACAAAGCCGTGAAAATTATTGTTTTTAAGTTCATTCTGTGTGATTCTTGTCTTCAGATTATGGCAACATGTTTTTTTAACGAGTTGAAGCACTTATTGCTTTGGTAATTTGGCTGATAGTTTAATAACCTGTGAGGAATTTAACGATTTAAATCAGCTGTGTGTGTTGTGGACTGTGCTACATGCAGCTCCAAACAACAACAACATTCCTATTTTGGTTCTGGCAACACATTTCAAAGAAAGTTAGAACAGTAAAGCATTTACCACTTTGTAATGTTGCCATTCCTTTTCACAACACTTAAAAGACGTTTAGGGACTGAAGACACCAAGTGATGAAGTGTTTCAAGTGTAATTTTGTCCCATTCTTGCTGCAAACAAGTCTTAAGGTGGGCAGCAGTACGGGGGCTTTTGCGCTTCAAAATGCGCCACACATTCTCTATTGGAGACAGGTCAGGACTGCAGGCAGGCCAGTCAAGTACCCGTATTCTCTTCCTCCGCAGCCAGGACTTTGTAATGTGTGCAGAATGTGGTTTTGCATTATCTTGTTGAAATATGCATGGACGTCCCTGGAAAAGATGTCTTCTTGAAGGCAGCATATTGTGCTCCAAAATCTCTATGTACTTTTCAGCATTAATGGTGCCATCACAGAAGTGCTAGTTACCTTTGCCAAGGGCACTGACACAACCCCATACCATGACAGACCCTGGCTTTTGGACTTGTTGCTGGTAACAGTCTGGATGATCCTTTTCTTCTTTGGTCCGGAGCACACGGCGTCCATTTCTCCCAAAAAATACCTGAAATACTGATTCATCTGACCACAGTACACGTTTCCACTGTGTGATGGTCCATCCCAGATGCCTCCGAGCCCAGAGAAGTCGACGGCGCTTCTGGACACTGTTAACATAGGGCTTCCTTTTGGCACAGTACAGTTTTAACTGGCATTTGTGGATGTAACTACATATTGTGGTACTTGACAAAGGTTTGCCAAAGTAGTCCCGAGCCCATGTGGTGATATCGCTTATAGATGAATGACAATTCTTGATGCAGTGCCGCCTGAGGGATCGGAGATCACGGTTGTTCAGCTTAGGCTTGCGCCCTTGTCCTTTACGCACTGAAATTCCTCCACATTCCTTGAATCTTTAAATTATGTTATGCACTGTTGAAAGTGAAATGAGCAAATATCTTCTTATCTTTCTTTGAGGAACATTGTTTTTAAACATTTCAATAATTTTCTCACATATTTGTTGGCAAACTGGCGATCCTCGGCCCATCTTTGCTCCTAAAGGACTAGACCTTTCTTGGATGCTGCTTTTGTACCAAATCATAATTACAATCACCTGTTGACATCACCTGTTTCAAATCACATCATTATTTAACCAATTTACCTGATTACTAGCCCTAAATTGCTCATGTCCCAACCTTTTTTGGAATGTGTTGGAGGTCTGAATGACAGGAAAGGATGTATATTTACAAATGAAATTAAGTTGACCAGACAATGAAATGAAATATTTTGTGTTCACATTGTCTGCAATGAAAGTCAAAGTACATTTAGAAATCACTACTTTCTTTTTTTATTTGTGTTTTCCATACTGTCCCAACTTTTTCTGATTTGGGGTTGTATGTGAGAAACTGCATACTGACTGTGATTTATGTCTTTTTTTTGCTCAACATTTCAACCTACAAAAAAATCAACTTTATACTTTACAAAATTGATACAGCTAACAAGTTAGTAAACAGTTCCCTATTCATTGGAGTTGTGTTTGTGTCCACTGAATTAATTTAAATCCAATATTCAGTATAATTTAAGCTTTGTTTCCCAAGGGGAATATCTGGCTTTTTAGCGGCTAAATGCTCCACTGTGTTCACCAGCTAGTTGCTAACTTTGTTAATCTGCCATTAGGGCAAGGCAGGTCGCTTTTTTTTCTAACAGCTGCCTGCCGTGCCTGCAAGCAATTCTGATGAAGGCGATGAGAGTGGAATAAAACAGTAAAGTTGAGGGTAAACAAACATAATGAACTGAAAGATGGTAAAATGCTCCATAGTGCTGAAGGGAGCTGCAGATTTTGCTATGGGTTTGTCGTTACTTTTTTGACTTTTTTTTGGATTGTCGTCCAGATGCTATATAGCGAAAAAAGACAAAACATACAGTACCTGCCACCTGTGCTTCTCACTACATATGGCTACTATATATATATATATATATATATATATATATATATATATATATATATATATATATATAAATAATATCTGTTTGCCAGTTTAATTAATTCAGAAGGCATCATTCAGGCTGAAGTCTGAAGAATCACTTTCTCTCTCTGTGTCTAACTCCCTCAATCTTAAGGCACTTAATGGCAACTTCCAGCAGATGTGAATTCATCTGCCACTCTGAAAACTGCACCAAGTGAGGAAATTTCTTATCAGTCTAAAGGTCAAATTCAGGCTGGAATTGAGAACATCCCATCCCAATACATAATACTATTAATTAAATCAAGGCCCTGCTCCAAAAAAAAGCATTGCAAAAGCTCACAGAGGCATGGCACATGAACCAGCTGACGGTGTGACAAATTGAATTATTGTGCAGCATCAACACATCACGCACCCAGGGCTCGCAGAGACGAACAGAGTGGTTCATGGCCGCGAACAAACACATGTAACCATCCCATACAAAGTTAGGAGAAGATATATGAAGCATAAACACAGAGGCAAGCCTAGTTCTGTATGCATAGCTGCCAAACACATTACATGAAAGAATTATATATTATATATATATATATATATATATATATATATATATATATATATATATATATATATATATATATAGTTAAAGGCCTTGCTCAAGGGCACCTCAGTGGTGATAATGACTAATCACTTTCCCCACCTACATTTAACCTGCCGGTCTGGGGATTGAACCTGCGACCTCCCGGTCACAAGCTTGCCTCTAGGCCACCACTGCCCCCTTGAATTGATTCTAACCTCTGCTTTGAGTCCAATTTGATCTTGCAAATTCCTGATTGATTAGAAATTACATTTGTACAGAGGCCGCAAATATGTTTCTACATTCCATGATTTTCACTCATCTGAATTAAGGGCTTTGCACACCAAGTCCGTAAAAATGTAAAAATTGTTATGCACAGAAACCTTTCGAAACCTTGCGAAAATTCCTAATAGAAGTGTTGAGTCATCAAGCTGTGAGGATGATTATTTGTTTGCATTCTATTAAAAGTCAAAGCCTGAAAGCAACTGACTTACACGTTTAATTCTTTAAGAGGAGATTTTAGCCAGTCAGTCTGGTCTTTTAACTTTTCCAATCTTTAAACTGCATGACCTGTTTTTTGCTCTGATGTATTTTTAGGGAGCCTAAAACTAAACTAAAGTTATGTTGTGTTTTTAACAAAAGAATGTTATCTCTCTTTGGAACAAACTCTCTCGTTAACATATGCAGTGTATCGCACCTGTCTGATGGCATGCAGCAGCATTCCATAAGAGTAGAGGATGACGCAGAACGGCAGGACCAGGCAGAAGATGAACAGGCAGACAATGTAGGAGATATTGTTTGCCGTCTGGGTCTTCCAGTCCACTGAGCAGGTGGTGCCTGGACCCTCGGGCCCGTATCTGCTCCAGCCCAGTAGCGGAGGTACAGTCCAGGCCACAGAGTAGAGCCAGGCGAAGCAGATCCCTCCCAGCGCTGGGCCGAAGTCTTTGTTGTTGGCTATAGTGGGCTTCATCATGGTGAAGTAACGCTCGTAGGACAGGACGGCCAGGGAGATCAGGGAGACGATGCCTGAGCAAGGGGAAGTACAGACAAAGTGGTCAATACTAATACAAATACTAACATGATACAACCTCTAAATACAATTATGAACCTGAAAATGAGCATAATATGGGGTCTTTGAGTTTGCTTCTTTTTATTTGTTTGTTAGCATAGAAAGTGCCATCAAATATCCCTTTGGTTTAAAAACATGCAAACTAAACAGCAGTAGTCAGTAGTGCTTTAAAAACTGGTCTTTGTGGTCAACTATTTGTTTGGAGAAGTTTGATATTTGTTCTCTGTCTTTTTGAAAACATCCTATCTGAATATTTTTCTTTTCACAGTTTAGTTTTATGATTTCATTAATTCAATGTGTTGTTATTTGTATGTTGCACGTGCATTTAGAAGAAAAAAAAGCCCTGCAACTATGGTTATTTTCATCACTCATTTATTAAACTGTAGATTATTTTCTTGATTAGTCAATGAATCACCAGAAAACTATAAAAGAAACTATAAAAAATCAGAAAACGGGTCTGGGATACCAGAAAAACTATAAATAATAATAATAATAATAATAATAATAGCAATGCCCTAACAATATCCTAGAGCTTAAGGTCATAAAACATATCCTCTGTTTAACAGTCCAAAATCAATTTACTCTAATTAAGTAAAGCTAAAGCAGTAAATTCTTACATTTAAGAACCCTGACCCATCAACTATTATATATTATATTATACAAATATTTATAAATATTATTATTATATTATTTTAAATATTATAAAAAATACTTAGTAATTAATCAGTGATCAATATAGTTGTTGTTGTGCGCATTTTATATAAAATGAAATTGTCTCTAATCCATTCACAGTGAAACAAACATGCACAGAAACAATGATTTGCATGAAAGTGGAGGCAGACCGCCTCACAGCCTTGCTCTACATGTTAATAACCCATCAAGCTATTCTATTGGAGTGGATTGTTGCTAAAGTGACCACGTCTTAAATCAGAGCTAATCAGCACATACGGGTAAAAGTGCTGGTTCCAGGAGCACTTTTACCTCCATTAAACTGAGTTTGATTACAGACAATCACAGCGCCTTTCTACACAGTGAGGGACTGTGATTGGCTGACACCGTGGCGTGTTTGGTGCGGATAGGAGGCTGGGGTCGTGTGCGCACGATGTGTTGACAAGAACAAAAAAAGATTGAGAGTCTTGAAAATAATGGGAATGATTGTGTGTTTGCAGATGGATGAAGAGGGAGTAAGAGTCATTATTGATGCTCTCTGGTTAGATAAAGCAAATGGGCTCCAATAGTATCCCCTTATGGGTCAAACAGATACTTCATTAACATACTGAGTTGAAATAATAAAAGATTAAATCACATGGGATTTTCTTTTTAAATATTAAACTCATAGAAATATGGAGGAATAATAAGACACACAAGCCCATCAATGAGTATGTTTACATGCACACCATATGGCTTATGGTCAGCTCTGTGCATTGCTATGGGTGCTGTACACAACCCAACCAGCCAACAGTTTGCAAGGCTGCAGACCCGATAAGAAGGAGAAACACAGCTACTTTTAAATGTTATCAAAGACTTGGATACCAACAGGTTTTTGGATATGCCAACCTTTTTAAGAAGCTGGTTGAAGGAATGAAAGAGGGACGCTGTGTTCACTATGGGGCGCCGAATGTAAAAGTCTGGTTACACTTTTTTAGCTGATAAATTTTCAACATTTAGCTCACTTTCCTCACATTTAGCGCATTTTCCTCACATTTAACACAGACATTATATATATATTATATCTAAATCTAAATGTTAAATGTTAAATCTAAATATTATATCTAAATCTAAATGTTAAATTTAAATCTAAATCTTAAATATATATTTAAATGTTATATCTAAATCTAAATCTTAAATATATATCTAAATGTTATATCTAAATCTAAATCTTAAATATATATCTAAATGTTATATCTAAATCTAAATCTTGAATATATATCTAAATCTTAAATCTAAATGTTATATCTAAATGTGTCACCAAGTGTAAAGCTAAATGTTTAGAAAATATTCAAATCCCCGAGGAAACCACGCCCAGTCGCCAACTGCAGTGGCTTCAAATCGCGCTGCGATCCTGCAGAGCAATAGCGGGACATTTTTAACCATTTTCACCATCTTATTCATCATTAAAGTCACTTCTGATAATGTTTTAGGCGAGAAATGAACTGTTTAGATTTCGAATATAGGCAGTATTGTGAAAATCGATGCTGAATTGACAATTTGCTTCAAAGTTTTCGGAGTTGACAAGCTCCATAATGTGATGGGAGACAGCTGGTGGTGGCCGCAGGGGAATGCTGTTCTCCGGGCGGCCCAGTGTAAGATGGACCACGGTCTCGTAAATAAGAGGTCTTTTTCTGAATTAGGGCAAAAAACGGATCATATGTGAACTCTAACCCTAACCAGCTCTACAAGACATTTACAGCAGAAGGGGCATGGGAAGGGCTGAGAGCATCATAAAAAAGACTCTTCTTTCTGCTGTGGTCAGTGAGGCCTCAAGGTCAAGACAGTCTCAACATAACAATCATTGTTTTTGCATGATTGTGTAAGTGCATGTTATGGAATCAGCTGACAGATGATCTAATAACAAACTACTGGGTTGACTAAACGCAATTTATCGATCACCAGCACGGTTCTTACAAGGACTAGCACTAAATCTGTGTCAAGATTACACAATTATTATATAATCATAAGTAATAAGTCATTTCATAAGCAGTCTCTCCTGCCTAGTTTAATGGATTATTTTATTGGTCTGCCACCTCAGCAACACAAAGCCCAAACACAGCCCACTTCGATTCTCCATTATGCATTTAACTGGTTTTTTGAGTGGTGCGGAATAGATTCATGGTAAAGTGAATGTCCTACGCCTGAGTCAGCACAGGAGCTAATCATCTTTCATTGTCTCCCTCCTTTTCTTTGTCTCTCTCTCTCTCTCTCTCTCTCTCTCTCTCTCTCTCTCTCTCTCTCTCTCTAAATCTGTATTCTTCCTCTCCCTCCCTCTGTAACTTTCTTCCTCACCTCTGCCTCCCTCTTTGCTTCCCTCAGTTATACTTTCTTGTTTCAGATCCAACTGATGGTAAAGCAGAGACGCTTGTGCCAAATCGGACCATTTCTCTAAGTATCACCAATATGCAGCACGCTCAGCATAACTTCCAGCACACGAGGAGTGTGTTTAACATGCACTGACTGCAAGAAATTGCAGGAATAATCTAGAGTCTTTTTGCAGTAATCTGATATCTTGACCGTCATGCATATAATTGGAGGTAGGCAATTAGTGAAACCTGATTTCCCCAGCTGTCCTAGAGAGAGATGATCTTTCAGGTTCTGATTGACTTTTTACACGTGTGCATGACAAGTCAAGTCAAACTTTTGTTTTGTGGAACACATATTCAATTTATTTGTGGTATTAAAAGGTATTTAAAAGTCTTAAACTGAACTTGGTGAACCCTGCAGAAACCCTGAATAGGTCATTTCAATTGTCCCAAAGGTCTTGACTGATGTGACAGTCATAATCAAAATGGCCAGCCACTAAACAAGAGATATGTAAATATTGTGAGCAATTCATTGCCTTTCTCATTTTTGCACTTAACAAATACATCAACAAAGGAACACTGGGAAGCCACTTGCATGTGACACATTTGCTCGGCTATAGATGCACTTAACTCAAAGATACTGTAGCTGAATACAAACTCTAAAGAGGAAATGCAATTCAGGCAAAATCTCCTCAGGCAGCAATTGTTTCCTTCCAGTTCATACACAATTTAGCTTGATGTCTGCTCTTCAAATCTATTCTCAATGTGAAAGGATCAAATAAAATAACTCACTTCCACTAAAGCTCTTACTTTTCCAATTTACTCAGGCAGTTTAAGTGCTGGGGTTGCAGTTCATTATTTTAATTGTTTAATTGTTTATATTCTCTTTTAACAGACAAACCCAAAGATATTCAGTTTACAAGATATTAAACAAAATCAATAAATAGCCATTTATATTGTAGTGGCTTAATCGCCTAATCGTATCTGGAAATAATTACTATTTCTTCTTCTTGAGTAACAATTACACCTGTACACTATACTTGTTACCATTACTTACACGCTTTCCATCAGCCAGAGTAGCCTACAATGTTAAATAACTTGAATTTAACTGAGGCATTTTCAACCTGGGCTGCATTTCGTCTTGTTTTTCCACAATCTGGTCAATACTGACCAAACTACTCACATGAATCTTTGATGCCCAGGTACCCATCTCTCCACTCCAGAGAGCCAATGAGCAGACCAGTCCAGAATTCAATCAATGAAGCATCTCATTCAGGTGTTTTTCAACTCTATGTTTCTAAACCTGTCACGTGCAGTTTTGAATAAGATTAAGAATAAGAATAATACAAACCCCAATTCCTATGAAGTTGGGACGTTGTGTGAAACGTAAATAAAAACAGAATACAATGATTTGCAAATCCTTTTCAACCTGTATTCAACTGAATACACTACAAAGGGTAAATACCCAAATGGGTAACTTGCACATATGTGAAGGCACCATTAATGCTGAAAGGGACATACAGGTTTTGGAGCAACATATGCTGCCATCCAAGCAACTTTTTCAGGGACGCCCCTGCTTATTTCTGCAAGACAATAATAAGCCACATTCTGCACATGTTATAACGGTGTGGCTTTGTAGTAAAAGAGTGTGGTACTAGACTGGCCTGCCTGCAGTCCAGACCTGTCTCCCATTGAAAATATTATGAAGCGCAAAATTTGACAACGGAAACCCGGACTGTTGAGGAAAGGAAGTCGTACATCAAGCAAGAATGGGAAAGAATTCCACCTTGAAAGCTTCAACAATAAGTGTCCTCAGTTCCCAAACGCTTATTGAGTGTTGTTAAAAGGAAAGGTGATGTAACACGGTGGTAAACATGCCCCTGTCTCAGCTTTTTTAGGAACGTGTTGCAGGCATCAAATTCAAAATGCAAAAAAAACAATAAACTTTATCAGTTTGAACATTAAATATCTTGTCTTTGTAGTGTATTCAATTGAATATAGGTTGAAAAGGATTTGCAAATCATTGTATTCTGTTTTTATTTACGTTACGTTTTACACGTCCCCAGTCAGAAATGTTCAATATATTGGGGAAAAAAAGATAGATGGCAAGGCAAGGCAGTTTTATTTATGAGGCACGTTTCATACACAGATCACAAAAATGTAGAAGACAGAGCCTAGTTAGAAAAAAATGATCTGAGGAAAAAAACTTTCAGACCTACAACACCTTAATGCAAGTCTGAACAACTGATTTAAGAGCAACAACACCTACTGCACCTTACTGCAAGTCCAGACTCCATAGCAAGAACTTATAGAAGGCTACAACACCTTTTTGGAAATCCAGACTCCCAAGAGAAAACAACAGATTGTAGGAGCAACAACACCACCTTATTGCAAGTCCAAACTCCAGAGAGATAAAAACAAATTTAAGAGCAACAACACAACGTGTTACTAACCCAGAGAATACAAGAGATTTAAGAGCAGCAACACCACTTCAGAGAGCAGTAAAGGTTACAGAGATAGATGATGAGGACGTGAGTAAAAGAGAAGAGACTGTGTGACTGTACTGTTAGCCTTATTAAAATATTATTATTCACGTATGCACTCAATCACAGAGACTCTTAAGTAGGCCAAAGACAAAAACGTCTAAATTCAGTGAGAGCTCGAAAGCGCTGACAGGCACAGCAGGATTACCCCGGAATCCTTATCTCTCTGCTCTGGTTGTCTTCACGCCAACGACTAGAAAATTAGGATCCCTGTTTCTGAGCAGAGGGGTGACATTACTCAAGACGTGGCAGTAATTAGAGTTGTTATCCTGAAACAGAGGGGTTGCAGGTTTGATGCGAGCACTGATGAAGAGCTTTGACAACAGTCCTGTGTGCACATATTTAAACACCAGACACAACCTCTTAGGATTAAGATAAGTGCCAAACAATTGCAGATTTATTATGTAATACAATCAGAAATGCTTTTTCCATGTTTTAATGTTCTTTTAGTTTCTCTTCTCATCTATCATCTTCCCCCAAAATGTAAAGTTACCCCCTGGGACTAAATATGAATAATGACACATTATGTTATTGTGTTTATGTTCGCAGGAAATACTGTATAATCACACAATCAGCAGTAAACAGCACAATACCTTCATAAGTTAATAGGATAGTGATTAAAATGAACTGCACAATGAACTTGGTCATCAGGATTTTAATGTTTTCAGTGAGTTTTATGATGTCCGTTGCTGCAGGTGATGGAAGACTATTTTCTTCAGGGTCCTGCAAGCTGCAAGAGAGCAAATCTTGCAGAGCAAATCTAACATAGGCTATTATACTTACTGTGGGAGCGCACTCCTGTTTAAAGATGAAGACGTGATACAATATTTTGACTTTTGGTGCGTGTGAAATCGTTTTAGATCGTTTTGGATATAAGTGCTGTGAGTGGTCAAATTGGAAAAGGCATTTTAGAGGCCAGATTTTCACACCTCTATTTGATTTTTTAAAGTTAATATGTTGAGAAAAGAAGGTGATGTCTGAAATCACACACAGACACTGCCTGGCAGTCGAAGTAACAACATTCCGTCTTTTTCTTTCAACTGTTAGAAGTGAAAATAAGAGGACAAAATAAGATAAGAATTATTAATTATATAATCTGAAAGGGCTTTTACATGCCAAAGGAAATAAAAACGGCTGCTTACCTAAACATGAGTTAACGAACCCATACCAAATGCAGCCTTCGCGTCCGATCAGCCAGCGTCCCTGGGTGCTCGCCGCAAAGCTGAACGGGGTGCCCAGCACGCTGACCAGCAGGTCGCTAGCAGAGATGCTCACCAGCAGGAGGTTTATGGGCGTTCGCAGAGCACGGTATCGGCCAAACAGCGCGAGCACCAGGAGGTTATTGAGGAACCCGAAGGTGCCGATGAAGCCGAGGCACACCGCCACCACCAGGTGCCCCTTCGGGGTCAGGGACGGAGGAGGGAGAGAACCGGACACCTCTTCGTATGCGTCCGTCGCCGCCGTGCCACCGGCTACTCCACCGGGACAGTGCGCACAACTCAGGCTCACGTTGCAAACGATCATACTGGGCAAACCCGCCAAGTTTGCACCTGCCCGAAGTTTGCACCGCGGGACGGCACCATCCGGTCTCTGGGTGCTGTTGACTCTGTCAACCCATCTGGAGAAGCGAAGGCGCACGGGGGAGTCCAGCTGTTGCGCAGTGCGCTCACATGGCAGCTTTAAATAAAAGGAGAAATCAATTGTAAACGCTGAACTATCCAGTCCAGGAGAGCTACTTCAGAGAGCAAATGCCGGTCCGCACCGCACCATGCGGTCCGGCTCCGGAGAGGTGTGCTCTATTTCTTGCGCGGCCACCGGTCCAGCGTGCCGTCTGCCGGAGCTTTTATCACTCACAGCGACTTTTTAATGCGCTGGGGAACAAAACCCCTCAACAGGAGGTGTGTGTGTGTGTGTGTGTGTGTGTGTGTGTGTGTGTGTGTGTGTGTGTGTGTGTGTGTGTGTGTGTGTGTGTGTGTGTGTGTGTGCGCGCGTGCGAGAGAGAGAGAGAGAGAGAGAGAATACTGTCAAAGGAAGTTGTGGAACTATTACATAACAATATGTTTTGGGGGACTCTGATAAGGGATTGTGGATTGAGAAGCAGTGTGACAGGTCCATGTCCTACAGCTGCATTATTCCACTCGTTGGAAAAGCATCAACATAGGTCCTTTAACCAATTCAATTCAATGTCAATTCAACTTCATTTATAGTATCACATCATAAAAAGAGTTATCTCAAGACATTTTACAGATAGAGTAGGTCTAGACCACACTCTAAAATGTACAAGGACCCAACAATTCTAGTAATTCCATTTAAATAAAGCACCAAAAATAAGACAAAATGACAGCTTTGCATACTTCTGCAGGTAATGTAATGTACTGAAACACACATGTTGCTCCCCCACTCTTTCCTTTGTACATTTCATTTGTACATCTCATTTCACAGAACTATCCCTGTCACTAAGAAAAGTCATCTTTATCTATGCATCTCAGGGTTATGCAATATCATGAGTTTAATTCTCTGATAATATTGCTTTCTTTAAAACTTTGTACAGGTCCTCATACTTTTTAATATCATGCACTGCCAGGAATAATTCAGTTCAATTAAATTGTATTCATAGTATCAAATCATAACAAGAGTTATCTCAAGACACTTTACAGATAGAGTAGGTCTAGACCACACTCTATAATTTACAAAGACCCAACAATTCCAGTAATTCCCCCAAGTGCAAGCATTTAGTGGCGAGGAAAAACTCCCTTTTAGGGAGAAACCTCGGGTGGTGAGGAAAAACTCCCTTTTAGGGAGAAACCTCGGGTGGTGAGGAAAAACTCCCTTTTAGGGAGAAACCTCGGGTGGTGAGGAAAACTCCTTTTAGGGAGAAACCTCAGACAGACCCAGGTTCTTGGTAGGCGGTGTCTGCCAGTGCCGGTTGGGGGTGTGATGAACAGTGGCAATAATAGTCCAAATAAAGATGATGAAACTATGACTAGAAATAGTAGTTGTAGTAGTTCATGGCGTAGCAGGGCACTGCAGGACGTTACAGGTGTAGCAGGGCACTGCAGGGCATAGCAGGACGTAGCAGGACATAGCAGGACGCGGAGCAGGACCACAGCAACAACTGCAACCATGATTTAGGTGCCACCCTAATCCAAGGAAAACTGCTGGGTGAAAAAACACAAGGACTCTGGGGAATAAGCTCCCCAGAGGTAAGTTAGTAACAAGCATTTCTGGGACATGGATGCACACAGATGGAAAGAGAGAGAGGAGCTCAGTGTGTCAAAGGAAGTCCCCCGGCAGTCTAAAACTATAACAGCATAATTAAGAGCTGGTGCAAGGCAGACCTGAGCCAGTTCTATAAGGGTTGGTAGATGAATCTGACGTCTATGAAGAGAAGCAGAGAAATAGGAGTCCATTTTTGTCCCCCAAAGTACAATCTACACTAATGTACCCCCTAGGGTTAATTATTGGATCTATGTGCACCCATTTAAGGCCTTTAAAGGTACTTCACGTGAGTGTTCAGCGCAATAGGAGTGAAAACCCCTTTGCTCCCTGTGCAATAACTCTGCTTAATTTGCATATGTAATTTAGATTTAATTTGTTTCGAGATTGCTTGTGTAGTATTGTGTAAAATTGTGTTTTATGTATTGTATGCACAGGAAAGATTTTTGCATTTTACGTTTCTCTTTGTGTTGTTGTCTTTTTGTTTATTTGGTACATGTGTTTTTTTTTATCTCCTGACTGCAGATCAAGTTTCCCATCTGGGATAATAAAGGGACTGAACTGAGTATATGTTCCCAAGCCAATGTCAAGGGTACAGCAGCTGTAATTTATGCTGAACGTAGAGGGTACTGCCCAAGTGAGAAGCCGGTGTACCCCTTAAAGTAGAGTATAAAATCTGATCTTGACATGGATATTTCACACTTTCTGGAGTTTGGGGTATTTATAAACCATCTATAAAAGCCTCTCGGACATAATATTTATGAATTTAACTTAAGCGTAATGTTAAGTTTCTTAACGTTATCGTTACAAACATTTGGTTATAGTTTTCGTTAAGCACTAACACTTCTAGGCGACTGGGTATGTGTGCAGCGTTGCACCTGAGACGTGTCTGAAAACTGTACAGACAGGAGGAGAAAGAGGCAGAGGAATAAACAGCTTAATCAGCTGGGTCAGTGCGGGCGGCGCATCAAGGCCACGGTGGCCATAGGGCATATCATTTTATGAGGGGCATAAGGCCAAACTGAGGGGGCACAGCAGCCAAGGTCCTCATGGCCTCCATGAAATTCCTGCCCTGCAAGGTGTGTTTATTAGAATGATCAGATTATTACTGATACGCTGTTGGACTCAGAGAATCAATTAAGGCATCACAACAACAAAGTAATTTTGTAAATTCTTTTCAACATTTAAGGCGTGTGTGTGTGTGTGTGTGTGTGTGTGTGTGTGTGTGTGTGTGTGTGTGTGTGTGTGTGTGTGTGTTTTAATGTGATGACATCAGCATGACATTAAAAGAAAATCATCAAAGCTTCATCTTGCAAGTCAGAATCAGACTCAGTGTGGCAGACAACCAGTCTAGTTTCTCCTCTAAAATCTGACTTTATAGCTCTTTTCATGAAGCTGAACCCCGACAATTCACAAATAAATTGAATCTCTCCTTTTTGAAACTGAAATATGGATTTATGGCATGATGTGCAGACTTTATAAAACATCATGAACAATATTTTATGATTAGCTGCAACCAGTGATATCTTACTATAATGATGAATGAAAAATATGAACTGTTGTAAAACATGACAAGTAGGCCTAGTTGGCCTTCTCAAGTCAATGCAAGTGGCAAGCAAAGAAAAAAACCTTTCGTCCGTCCAAATTGTTGCAGAAAAATTCACCAAAATGCAGGAAATTAAGTGTTTGATGCCCCAAAGTTATGCCCTTGGATTGGAGGTCAGGCACAAAAACACTAGAGAAAAAGACACTATAACAGAACAACCTGAAGTGTTATCTACCACAGTGTAGCTTACTGAACAATGTGGTGATGAGTGGCTGATTTACCAGGATGGATATACTGAGTTTGTTTGACTTGAAGGAAGGCAGGTGTGTATGATCAGCAGCAATCAGGAGCCAGGAGAGAGCAGAGCTGCATCACGCCCACAGACACAGTAACACACAGGAAAAACAAAACTTGGGCTGGAT
The DNA here is from genome assembly GCA_023631565.1 of Gymnocephalus cernua. Classification (NCBI taxonomy): domain Eukaryota; kingdom Metazoa; phylum Chordata; class Actinopteri; order Perciformes; family Percidae; genus Gymnocephalus; species Gymnocephalus cernua. Next base: position 25,137,746 of record CM042446.1, read on the forward strand.
CTCACTTTCGTTATTAGATAGCTCCACGCTCCTCGGCTGAACCGGAAGTTGTTCTGTCCCTACTTCGTGACGGCTGTCTCAAAGCTTTTATTTCTGTCCTGGCGAGCGAGGAGGCATCACCGAGGAGCTATAAGCGAGGATACACAAGAGCAGCCTTCCTGGAAGCCGTGCAGAAACCTGAAAGGGTTTCTAACTCCGCCTATACAGCTGACAAATGCTTTTGTTAAGCTTCAGAAGAAAGGACGGCCACGTTCAGCCCCGACAAAACGTAGCAACACGTTTTATTTAACTGAAACAGAGGTGTGTTGAACACCTGTTGTGTGCGCATGCGCTGTGCCTTTTTATTACCACGAGTTTACAGAGGGCTTTTCCCAATTCCCAAATTTGTACCTCCTCAACTCCTCGATTCTCCAGCTTGTGACCCGGAAATCGTTCTCAGCGCGCCATGTTGAAGGACGTCCCAATTCCTAAAATGTGCATAGAGGAGTGAGGATCGAGCATCGAGGAGGCTCCTCGGAGAAGTCGAAATCGAGGATATACTGATGTATCCTCGTGGAATACTTTTTACCCACCGCATGTAAAAATAGAGGTGTGACAGAGGGAGAGGAGAAGAGAGAGAGAGAAAACCGGAGAGAAACAGAGAGCGATAGCCTAATATCCGCGGCTCCGTGGTTAATCTAACGTTACGGATCGGGCCGGTCAGATCTTACAAATTAACATTCTGATTAATAGCGGGTGGGTGAAATAATACACAATCAACGAGGAAAATATTATGAACGTTCTCTAAAAGGTAAACAGCAGAGCTGCTGTCGGACAGACAGCATCATTTGTAAGATTGTCCGAGAGATGCTCGAGAAACAGCAATTTAACTTCATTAGGATTATTTCAAAATCTAAAGGTGTCAAGTTTATAACTACAGTTAGTTTTGCTGCTTAAATATCTGACGACATCAGTTGCAGTGGCATTTCTGCGCGCATGGAAACGTTTACAAGCAGCAATCTCTAATCATTAAATTGTTAAATAGATTAATACAATACATGATTTAAAAAGCAACGGAGCCTGCAGGGACAGCCAAGGGCCAGTTAAAGGTCCCATGGCATGGAAATTTCACTTTGATGAGGTTTTTTAACATTAATATGAGCCCCAGCCTGTCTATGGTCCCCCAGTGGCTAGAAATGGTGATAGGTGTAAACTGAGCCCTGGGTATCCTGCTCTGCCTTTGAGAAAATGAAAGCTCAGATGGGCAGATCTGGAATCTTCACCTTATGAGGTCATAAGGAGAAAGGTTACCTCCCCTTTCTCTGCTTTGCCCGCCCAGAGAATTTGGCCCACCAATGAGAAAGAGAGAGACATCATGGCTTTCAAACGAGCAAAGTGGCAGTTGGTCAAGGCCACACCCCCACCCTCCACTTTGCCCCCCTCTCTCCTCTTTCCTCCTCAATAGCTACAGACACAGAAATGGCACGTCCTGAGGAAAGCTCATTGTGGGACTGGTTCTAGTGGCTGTAAGTCTGCACCAAGGCTGAATGAAAGACACTTCAGATATAATATTAGGGGACCACTGAGGCCTATATAAAAGTATCCAAAGAGCACCATGTCATGGGACCTTTAAACATTCACGCAGATAGAGTGCATTGTGTGTATATAATATATGCCTAGCCGTTATATTTGTATAGTTCTTTTCATACAAACATTTGTAGTGGTTTACACTAAATATATGTGTATGTAGGCCATAGGCTATTATAAATATATAGGCCTATGTACGTGTGTGTGTGTGTGTGTGTGTGTGTGTGTGTGTGTGTGTGTGTGTGTGTGTGTGTATATATATATATATATATATATATATATATATATATATATATATATATATATATATATGTGTGTTAAATACAACCACTGCCTGCCTAAAGGTTAGAGAAGCAAGCTTGTGACCAGGAGGTCGTTGGTTCAATCCCCAGACCGACAGGATAAAAAAAGTGAAAGAGCAGTGCTTGTCCCTCCCTCATTACCACCACTGAGGTGCCCTTGAGCAAGGCCCTTAACCCCAAATGCTCAAATGGAGCTGCTCAGTGGCCAGCAGATCAGACTGTGGTTGTACTGGGCAGCTACCAGGTATGAATGTGGAACTGTGTGAATGTGATCAGGGTGTTCCTCCAAAAGAGAGGCTTCCTCTCAGTGAACCTTCCCTGAATAAATAAAGGTAAAAAAAAATATGTACAACCCCAGTACATTCTCATCCACGTTGTGAATTGAATTCAAATTAAATATATAGAAGTTGATATGAACACTTCTACTCCTCTGATCATAAAATGCAGCATATGAACAATAGACAGCTGATATTCCTCTCTTTTCGTGGCTCTTCCTTGAATCCTCGGACTCAAATCTCCTGTGGGCGGGACTAAGACACGAGGAGGGGAATCGTGGAGAGGAATCGGGGATGCACCATAGACTGTATAATATTAATGGACAAAGCATCTGGTTCGGGGAAGTGTTAAACCTGCATTCTATCTGCAGGGGGCGACACGTGCGGTTGCAAAAGGAGGTTGGTTTCTGTAGAAGTCTATGAGAAAGTGACCCACTTCTCACTTGATGTATTACCTCAGTAAACATTTTCATAATGAGTTTATGGTCTCAATTGCTAGTTTTAAGTCTTCTGCAACACAGAATGATGTTAATTTTTTGAATTATGGTCTTGTTGATTTTAAAATCGGATATAAAGCAGGGGGTGTTTTAGGGCGTGGCTATGATGTGATTGCCAGTGAAAGTGTGTAACAACGTAGAGTGTAAGCAGCTCCTCCCTCACTCCTCCCTCTTGTCTAAAATCGTCACATCTGCAACCAGGATGGGTGAGCCCGTAACGGCAAACTCAATGACTCATAGCAGATCTCACAAACCAATGGGTGACGTCACACACGCTCTGTCCATTAATAGTATACAGTACAGTCTATGGGATGCACAAACTGGGAAATGGGAAAGGCCAATACACGTCTCTGAAGACTGGGTCTCACCTGCGACACGGCCAATAAACAAGAGACACACCCACCAAACGAGAGAAAACATATCTCAAAGCAGTTGCACACCGCTTCACACCGTTCCGAGGAGACATGCCGTTCAACCAGGAAACTGTAGCAATATGGTGCGAGATTGAGATTTAACGTGCCCGAAGTCTCATCCCTCTAAAACACATTTCCATATTTCCTCTCTCCTCCCATGTTTACCTCTATCTCTCCTATGCTTCCTCGGTGGGACGGACTAAGAAGCGAGGAAGGGAGGCAAGTGGAGGAGCCGGGGATGCAATTTAAGAACCTGGGATGCAACCCTAGAGGAAAATCCCACGGTCACAGCTGGGACCGTAACAACCTGAACATTTTTCACTTTGTAAACCTATAATATGCACAAAAAGATATAACACAATAAAGGAAAGGGGAAAAGCCAAAAAGCATATGAGCACTTTAATATGCATTTTTTTCAATTGAATAATACATGAGTAGGCTTTATTGTAAGACTGCAGGTGCATTATGGACAAGTTAATCCAGATTTAACGTTTCTTTGATGTCCCTGGCAATAAGCGATGTTTACCAATGTGTGTGTGTGCATGGACAAAACAGCATGTTAGGTTGTAGTTACAGGAATTTACATTCACAACACACACCAATCATAACTATATGCCACAGACAAGACCCAATTAGAATGTATTTTTTCACCATCTGCTCCTCTTGTTTTTGCTACTGCCATGTCTTCTTCCTTAGCCTCAGGTAAGATGTCATTTTAAACTCATCTAGATGAGTGACAAGTGTTGAGGCGGGAAGGGGGGGGATTAACAACATGTCCTGCCTCAAGGCGAAAAGGTTGCTTTGATCAATAAGAAGACATGGATAGAAAACACAACTGACAATATTTAATCTCTCCTTTTTTCTTCTCTTCTTTCTTAAAGAGGAACTTCGGTGTTATTCAACCTATTTTCCCATGTAATTGTGTCTAAGTGTCTAACAGCAATTTCTGAAATTGGCCCAGCATTGAGCGAGAGCAAGAGCGCTGCGGCCGGCAGCCGTGAACAGGCTGCAAGCAGGCCCGGATTGGCTAATCGGGAGCACCGGGAAAATTCCCGGTGGGCCGGTCTGTTTTTTTGGCCGCGAGGGCCGTTGTTGTCATGGCACTGGGTCGAAATATGGATGCTGTCCCTATGGATGCCTGCAGCAGCCCCACTCTTTTTATTCATTATTTTATCGCAGTCTCACTCTTTTTTATTTAATATTTTCTTGCAGAGTGCAGCCTGCAGGTTAATGATGACGTGATTATCTTTTGACTCCCTGCCCCCCCCCCGACACGGCACTTTGCAAGTTGCTCAAAATAAAAAAGTCAGATATGATAGATAACAGGAAGCGCAAAGGCTGTGCTGAAAAGGCCAAAATAAAAAAGAAGAAAGCTTTGGAAAGTGACGCGGCCAAATCTTCTAAGCTGAGCACATTTTTCTCATGTCAAAAAAACAAATGAAGACGACGAGGCCGGTAAGTAAGCTAACGTAAAGGTAGTTAGGAGCAGTGCAAGATGCTCGCGACCGTGCAAAACAACGTTGTCTGCAAACCACCGTTCATGTATCAAACGTTTTTCTTGTAGCTGTTCAGCAGCAGCCGCCTCTAGTCCGGTTTGCTGCTAACAGTGAAGAGCAGCGAGTATGGCGTTATTTTTTAGTCAAAAGTTATGAGCGTGTAACACACGCTCACGAGCACATTATGTTATTTCACACGCGCAAAAATGAACCTTCAGCTGGCATGATAAAAGTACTCGCGCACAAATTCAACAACCGAGAGGTGTAGGTAGCTGCGAGCGAGCGCCTGGCTACTCTTACTCTGCTTGTACAGTGGAATCCTGCTCGCGCGCAGCGGCCTTCTGCTCGCGGAGTGCTGTTTTGCTCGCGGAGAGGATTTCTGCTCGCTCAGCTGATTTCTGCTCGCTCGAGTACATGACTTTTGACAATTTGGAGGCGGAAACCAAGGAGGGCACTGACCCTCTTATGATTGGTCACTTTCACACAGGGACATCCTTGATTGACAGCTCTCATTACAGGAAGCACGGAGTCACAGTATCTGACGGAGTTCAGTCATTCAGTTAACACTGCACAGTGGACGGAATGGCGGCGACACCTGAAGATGTAGATGTAAGTGATATTGATGATATGATGGGGGCTGTGTGTTTGACAGTGTTATAGCAATTTAATCTGAAATTTGTTGAGAATAAACTCATTAAATATTGAGAATAAAGTCGTTGTGTTTCGAGAAAAAACTCATTAAATATTGAGAAAAAAACTTGAAATACAACGACTTTATTCTCAATATTTAATGAGTTTATTCTCAACAAATTTCAGATTAAATTGCTATAACAATGTCAAACACACAGCCCCCATCATATCATCAATATCACTTACATCTACATCTTCAGGTGTCGCCGCCATTCCGTCCACTGTGCAGTGTTAACTGAATGACTGAACTCCGTCAGATACTGTGACTCCGTGCTTCCTGTAATGAGAGCTGTCAATCAAGGATGTCCCTGTGTGAAAGTGACCAATCGTAAGAGGGTCAGTGCCCTCCTTGGTTTCCGCCCCCAAATTGTCAAAAGTCATGTACTCGAGCGAGCAGAAATCCACTCTGCGAGCAAAACAGCACTCCGCGAGCAGAAGGCCGCTGCGCGCGAGCAGGATTCCACTGTACAAGCAGAGTAAGAGTAGCCAGGCGCTCGCTCGCAGCTACCTACACCTCTCGGTTGTTGAATTTGTGCGCGAGTACTTTTATCATGCCAGCTGAAGGTTCATTTTTGCGCGTGTGAAATAACATAATGTGCTCGTGAGCATGTCTTACACGCTCATAACTTTTGACTAAAAAATAACGCCATAAGCGAGGCCCGGTAACGTTACCGAGCTCCAGTCATGAGCCCAACACACCAGAGCCCTGCTCAATGAAACATGTCCTGAGATTATTATACATTAATAATAATGAATCATTAATGAAACTAACTTGACTTGATTTGAAAGCTTTGTAAAAAGGGGATATTTGTGGTGAGAAATAAATGTAAAACATTTAATTTAGTGTCAGAAACAGAGCCAGGTGTGAAGAGACTAATGCTCTCACTGTGAAAGACACAGGTAAGCTGCTGATGTACCATAATGTGTTAATAAGAAAACGTTATCACTGAAAAAAATGCTTTTCTTACTTAGTATCTTACCTGTTTCTAGTTCAAATACCTAAATATTCTTAATTCAAGATACATTTACTGGACAAGTGAAATGGCATAAGAAATTATGTCTTGTTTTCTGAAAAAAAAAAACCTAAAAATTAAGTGATTTTGTTTTTTTGTTGTTGCTTAAAACAAGCTAAATCTAAAACAATTATTTTTGGCAGATAATGTGCCTTGTTTTAAGCAAAAATCACTTAATTTTGAGGTGTTTTTTCATACTTGTTTAGTAAATGCATCTTGATGTAAGATTTTTTTTAGATATTTGGACTGGAAACAAGACAAAAACACTAAGTAAGAAAAGCATTTTTTTTGCAGTGATCACATTAGTTACAATATAACAACTTTCTATGCCCAAGTGTTACTAGTGACCCATTACGTTTTTAATCAAACAATAGTGAATATACAAAGCCCACGATTGAAAGAGAATAGGATAAAAGTAATATGAATTAAGCCTTTAGTCGTGAACTAAAGTGGGCCGGTCTAAGGCATGAAACTCCAGGGCTGAAAATGAGTCCCAATCCGGCCCTGGCTGCAAGGGCAGTTGCGCAGTGTCAATATAACGTTAAGTCCACTAAATGTGCTTATTTTTGTCACTGACAGGCTCAGATTGTTATTGACAACATTATGGAAGAGACCGTACAGAGAAATAAGACATTTGTCTTTACCTTTTCCTTGATCCGATTTGTTTGTTATTGTCTAACCAAGTCGCTCTGAGTCGGGAAGTCGCGTTTTTGAAATCTTATTATCGGGCAGCAACAGGTTTAATTCCTTACAACATAGGCATTCTTCCTCCGTGAGCATCTGGTCACAGCACCGACAGGCATAAATCGGCGCCTACATGATGACGTTTTGTATAAACCTTTTATTGTTTTTGAATTGGAGGGATTTTAATTTCTATTTGTCTGATTTAAAGGCTTATTCTGTACATAACTCATGTGTGGCTGATAGTTATGTTTAGAAGTCAGAGAGGCTGTCAGAACATCTTGCAGTCGGTGGAAAGCAACTGCGGAAGTTATCCTTGCCCACGTGTGCATGACGTCAGAGTGATTCGGATTCAAGTCGGACACAAATCTTACCGGCACGCGTTGGGCGGCGATCGCCGGTGATCGATTCTGTGCAGGCCTGGCTTATCTCGAACAAGCCTATTCTGAGCCTGTCAGTAGCAAAAACAAGCCCTTTTAGTGGATGTACATTGACGCCCCGTGCAATAACATTGCAGCCCAGTTCGCAGCTGCCGGGCTGCAGAGCTCTCGCCCAATACTGGACCAATTACCCAAGTAAAATGTAGACTGTTTCCTGCCACCAAATTATAAAAATAATTGTTTTATGTCGTGAGGTTTTGTGACTAGTCAGTGTCATGGTTTTGGTGTTTTGTCTTATTTTGATAGTCTGTTTTGTATTTAGTTCTGTTTTCCTGTCTTATTTTGAAAAGTTGTCTGTCTCCCCTTGTGATGTCTAGTTTTACTTCCTGTCTTTTGGTTTTTCCCGCTCTTGTGATTGCTTGATGTTTTCCACCTGTTTCCCAGCCCTTGTGTCACCTGCGTCTTGTTTCCTCGTTATCCTCTGTAGCTATTTAGTCTTTGTGTTCCCCTTGTCCTGTGTCGGCTCATTGTTGTTTCCTGGATGGTGTGTAGTATGTTCTTTATTCTGTTGCTGTGTGGACTGCCTGCGTTTTTTCTTATTGGACTTTAGTTTGTTAATAAATCCTCAAGCTCAACAATTTCCTGCCTGCTCTCTGCGTTTGGGTCCAAAACCTTGCCTGCCTTCGAACGCTGATCATGACAGTCAGAAAGAATTGCATTTTTAGTTGACATCTAAATCTTAACTTAAATTGCCTGATTGTCTGCCTTTTGCTTTGCTTTTTGACTGCTTTGTTTTTTCCAACTCACTAAAGTTTTACGTTCACAGTTCAAATAATATATTTTTTCATCTTTAACTCTTTAACTAATTTGTGTGAGTAGGAGCAGGAGGGACGTGATTGAGGATATAGAAGAAGAAAAGTGAGGAACATCAGGGAGCTGGTTTTTTTTTTTTGCATATACAAAGATCATTGGTTAATCTCATGTGCTCAAATGATTTATTTGAATCAAAATTACATCAACCTTCACCCTCCATCATCCGGGAAAAATAATGTGAAAATCCAAGACACTTTACTGATTTGGTGCACCAAATGTGAGGCCATCCTATTCACACTGCGGTCTAAAGAGCGTGCCATGCATTGTACTCCAGTAGCAATCCTGAAAATCGAGTTAAAGATTACGTTTTTAATTTTATTTGTATTATGGTCAAAGAATACGTAGACTCTACAACAATATTCTACCATGAAAACAAGCAGTGTAAACACAATTTATTTCACCCCACTTGGTAAAAACAAATTTAGTCAAACAAATCAAAATTCTTTTCACTTTTGTGTTGGCAAATTTAAACAGCTATTTATTATTTTTCCCCTTAATATCTTGCAAAAGAAAAATGGATATATTTGTGAAAAGAAGTGTCTAAGCTGGAGGCCTCTGGGTGGGCATTTTCCACAGTTGACTAACCGCGTGGCTACAAGTTGTGCCTACAGACAACCACTATGTTTACCTAAGTTTACCAGAGGTGGCAGACTTGTGGGACCATGCAAACACAACGTCCCTCTTTTCATTCCTTCAACCAGCTTCTTGAAAAGGTTGGCGTTGCGATGTGTGCGCATATCCAAAAACCTGTTGATATCCAAGTCTTTGATCATATTTAAAAGTAGCTGTGTTTCTCTTTCTTATCGGGTCTGCAGCCTTGCAAACTGTTGGCTGGTTGGGTTGTGCACAGCAACCATAGAAATTCACAGAGCTGACCATAAACCTGCGATAAAAACCCAGATTGAGACGCATATTCCGAATGCGCTGTATACATGTCCAAACAAGGCCTCTAAAACCTGAATAATACCGGAATATCCCACGTCTTAATCGGAAAATGCTATATTCGGAAAAAGGCCTTATATGAATATAACAATATTCCGAATTTGATACAGATCATGTAAACAGCATATTCCGGTTGGATATTCTGAATAAGGCCTTTTTACAAATATAGCTTCTTCTTTTTTTTATTAAGATGTGGGATACCCCGGTATTATTTGGGTTTGCACGGTCCAACATGTCCACCACTACTGGTAAACTTTGAAAATATATTTTGCATGGCTACATGTAAACGGGAATGTTAGTGGAATATTCACTTTCGAATATCGTCTTTTTTCGGAACCGGAATATTATGTGCACGTAAACGTAGTCACTGATACAAGATGTTTTTCTCCCAACAATAGTGTTGGTTATGTAACAAATCATTATCACATTTAAGATGATATTGGACCAATCAAAAGCACACCCCCTTGAGTGTTTTAAAATATGTTTATTTCCATATGGAAATACACAACATTTCGATCAATAATGGATCGTATTAAATAATTCATCAATCAAAATATGCAAAACACTTCCTTAGAGTATGGATCCTATCATCTTGCAAGCTTCCAGCATCAAACTGGAGATGACCAAAGACATTTTTCATCAAAGAGATCAAAGTGAAATGCCTTTGATTTTCCATTTGGATGATTTTCTTGCTGTATGGCCAATAAATTGATGATTGAACAGGAAAGCAAAGGAAGGGTAACGCTGGCGATATAGCAAGGGTATCCTTCAATCAAAGCTTTTTTTTGATTAATTTTCATTGAAGAAGACAAGTGAGACTCCGGAGGGAGATGAAATGCTGTTGTCTACATTTGTGCTTTCTTTCTGTCCTTCTCGGGTTCTTTCTCTTGCCCTGCCAGGGGACTCGTGAGTGAGTGGCTGAGTTGGGAAAAGCATCAGTATCCACTTATCCACACCATTACCCACATCAACCGACACCACACACATGGTCACTCTCTCTCCGATCTCCAGGCCACGAGATGACACGTTGACCTCTGGCAAGTGCTGGCTCGTGATTGCCAGACACCACAACAGGAGAGAGACACAGTCCAATGTTGTTGGGTAAACTGTACTATAGCCTTTAGAAACAACAAACAGGGAGGGATATTTCAGTTTAATCTTTATACTAAATCCAAGATATGTAGACTTTATTATTGTACAGAGAGCCATCTGAATTAGAAAATTACAAAAATTGCAGTTATACATTTTTGCTTCTCTTCATTGACATGGATCAAATATGGATGCAATCATGGATTACTGAACAGGCCTACCGGGCACAGGTCCAGGGGCCCAAAGGGTCCTGACTCAACATGTGAAAAAAACTGATGCAAAATGACTATGCAAAAGTTTCACAAAAGATGCAAAACAACCAAAAATAGATACAAAATGATCACACAACAACTCCACAATTACCACAAAGAGAGACACAAAATGACCAAAAATAGATACAAAACCATAACAAAGAGACATAAAATGACTACAATTAGATGTAAAACGACTAGAAGTAGACTCTTTGAGTTTGTGTGTCTTGTTCCTATAGACAGGGTGGGGGCCTTTTTTATGTCTGTCCACGAATGTAATGCACCCGTTTTTATTTTTTAAATTATATTATGTGATAGCTAATTACAAAGTAGTATTCTAACAAATCCATAAACTCTATAGCAAAAACAACTAGCGCAATAGCTGCTAGCAATATGGAGCTACTGCAGCTAATGCCCACCGCTCCCACTTAGCTAAAACGGCAGTTATGTTACAGTTCCAGGTATATCTGGCAACCCGGCCTGGCTGGATCGTGAATTTCAAAAAAAAATAATACTGAAATTAGCATTCTTATCAGAAAAGATAGTATTTCAGCTTAACATGTTTCCTTAATATCTGATGAGGCATTGGTGTCATTTTTTGATTTATTACAGTACAAATATTACATATTGGACCTTTAACGTAACAATTGGCCGAAGTTCTCCTTTAACAAGTCCAGTGGGGTCAAAACTTAATGAGGACTTGGGGCGTTTTTTTTTGCCCCAGGCCCTGAAATTAATAATGAGCTGGGGAAATAATTTTGGGCCCCTTCTATTTTCCAATTTTACCCTGTACATAGTTTTTTTTTTGAGGGGTTGTTATATCTCCATGCATGAATGTGACTTCTCTCCTGTGTGTCACCAAAAAAGATGATTCATGTATGAATGAATGAAAATGTATGACCGGATGCTCTATCCCTGTTCATTCATTCAGTCATTTGTTTAGTATTATTGATCAAAAACAAATGAGGAAATTGAGATTGCAAGATAGCTCAACAGTAGTCTTGCATTGCCAGACCTTCCTCCACAGCGCTGCGGAAGAGGGTCTGTCTAGTCCATACACCATTTCGGGATGGGAGAGAAACGTGCTCTAATTTATTCTGGCTCCGGGAACTGTTTCTGTGTAGTGTTTTTTTCTTCTTCTTCTGGCTTTGTTAGTTTCCACACCAAAAGACATCATTTTCTAGCATTGTAATGTCACCTGTATAGTACATGCTCTATGCTCCCATGTAACCTTGTGGAATAAACAGGAATTGAAGACGGAGGGACTCAAGGTTCTAAAGATCGTCAACAGACAACAGATGTGCTCTTTCAGACTGATGTGCACTACTGTCCATATTGTCCTCCTTATAGGAACAAACTTGTATTTACAACCCTTTTGTAGCCTTGATGTTTCAGCGGAACTGTCAGCAACATTTGAAGTCTCTAAACATGGCTGATGTGATGCACAGATTTACATAATAATAGGACATTTTGCTGATGGATGCACAACAGTTGCAAAACATTGTTTGTCAGTTCTCATACCCCTTGTAGGCCCTTTGTGAATAGATATTAAAAAACACAGAACGATAAGTCTTTCCAGTATTCTTGAAGTCTGTCACATGAAGAATGCTGAAATTATGACATTGGAACTCTCTTCTCTGTGATTTAATCTGGAGAAACTGCCAGTCTTTGTTCTTATGTCAATCAACATTATGCCATATAGCTTCCGGCCACTAGTTTAAGCACTGAATATAAGAAATAAATCAATATAACAAATATTGTGCATTATAAGTAATTTGTGCTCTAAAGTTCCTGTTTCAGCAGGAATTGACATTGTTGTGGCTTCTGCAGTCTTAAGAAGTGTTAGCTGAAGGCTAGCAGTTGTATTTTGGTGTTGCGGTGCCTTCATATTTACGAGAAAAAACGACACCAGGAGTTGTTTGTTCAAGCAACAATTACGACCCATAATTACTTTTAAAATGGCGGCTCCCTTTAATGGCTGTAATAATTATGGCGAGAGCAAAGCAGGAAGTAAGGTGGTGACGTATAAAGGAGGCTGGTTAGCATGGTGAATGGGTCTGTCACTGCGCGATCTGAGTCTCAACGCGATCTGAGTCGCGTCGAGTTGCGCATGCTCAGATTTACGGCATAACGACAATAACGGAAGATGGGAACAGCAATAATCGAAGATATAGAAGGTGGAAATCATTTCAAAAACGTTTTAGTTATCAAATGCTATCTATGATTGTTTGATTGCTAACGTTAGCTCATAACACCATTCAAATAACAGCCGTTGTTGTGTTTGATTGCCAACTTGTAGCCAGCAGTGAACAAACTTGGTCATGTAGCTCCATTTTCACTTACTTTTTTATTTTTTATTAACTGACGTGAGGGATCATGCCGTGAACATGTGATGCTTTACGCTAAATAATACATTACTGCCATTTCCATCTTGTATATCTTAGATTATTGCTGTTCCCATCTTCCGTTATTGTCGTTATGCCGTAAATTGTTTAAATCTGAGCATGCGCAACTCGACGCGACTCAGATCGCGTTGAGACTCAGATCGCGCAGTGACAGGGTCAAACAAACACAGGGCTGGGGTTTGACAAAAAAAATGTACTGAACAAATGGAACTACATTGCGCCGTTAACAGTTGTGATGCTACATGAGAAGTAAAAAAAAAAAAGTCTAATCTAAAAGAGTCACTTGGAGTTAATGCAGTTTTTTTTATTTTGGTTGTAGATGGCTGGAGGATACTATCTACTTTGAATATTGCTTGTAAACATTGTCTTCCACATCCCTCAAAAGTGTGTTCAATTGCAAACAATATTAGGGAGCCTAAATTACTATTTCTAATTTCAGAGCACAACAAAGGATGTGGAGACAGAAGATTTCACTCTCCTCATCCACCTGAAAGAAAGAACAAAACCTGGCAAATAACATTAGCCAGATGCTCGCTGTGCCAATCAATAACACCAGGCCTAATGTTATTAGCTCTGAGGTTATTGCAGCAGGGAGAAATGTCCATGGGTGAAAGGTTACAGGTTTGACCCCTGCAAAATCCAAAAGAGTTTCCATTAAGAGTTGTGTTGTGCCAGCTGGTTTCACCTTGAGTTAGCAGAGGGTGTTCTAAGTCCTTGTAACAAAGCTTACCTAAATCTATAAGTCACTACAGGTGAAAACAAAAGGGCAATCTGCAACAACAAAATAATAATAATAATAATAATAAAACTTCTGAGGAAGCTGGACGCTGATGTGATAACTCAGGAGTTGGTGTAATGACATCAAGCATGTTTTATTTGGTGAAAAGATGAAGATAGATTAGGGAAATAAAGGTAGAGGGTGTAGGCATAAAATGTCAATAAGCACCCATCATTTAAAACTCAATTTCAAGTCTGAAATGAGTTCTCTGGTTCCAGCTTCTCCCACTTTTTGCTGTTTTTCGTTGTTTCATCTATGATTGTTATCTGAATCTCTGTTCTGTATTTGAAAACGTCATCTTTGACTCTGGGAAAGTGTGATTTTTTAAACCATTATTCAAGTAAATATGCAGTACATTAAATGGCACATGCAGCATGGCTAGTCAAAAACGTTTACCACTAGAAACAATACAAACACATATTTCACATGGCCTGTTGGGTCTGCACTGTCTACTCGTAAAATCTTAAATAAAGGTTTACAACTGCTTCTTCACCACCTGCAGTTGTTTGATTATCAGCTGATTAAGATTTAAAGATTAAGATTTCAAGTCAGCATCATGGCAGTTGTTGAATGTATACTGAGCTGATGAGTAATAGGAAGCAGCTGGACAGGCGGGTAATTTAGGGCAGCTGCTGAAGATTAGAGGAAGATCCTGATATGCGCTGAAATTTCTCTGTTAATATTGTTCTTGCCAACTCCTCAACATTACCTGCATATTTGCCTTCTAATGGAAAGTGTGCAGAAAGGGTCCAAAAGAATCTGCAAGAGAGACATTTTATTTAGAAGAAAACATCTAAAAGCATAGCCTTAGATCTCAGAAACTAAGAAATACGTCAGATAAGAACAAAGAAAATCTCTCAGAAAGACTAAGAGGAAGGAAGGAAGCTAAAGGAGAAAAAGATGAGTTGTTAGGTGTCTGGCTGATCTCTGAAAAGTTAAAACAATGCTGATCTTTGATATCAATGTATTTTTATGTTTTGATGTATTCACGACATACTCTGCAGCTTATTGTGCTAATTAGATCATGTCCGTTACTTAGCGCACAGGAGGAAGCTCTTTGTCACACGGAAGAAAGAAACCTTTTGTCTATCCGTCTTGGAGCCAACCCTTGCTGGCGTGCAGACTAGATTAGAACAAAATAATGATAATGGATCTTTTTCACAGCAGACATTTTGACTTGTCATCGTAGGAAAAGCACAGCTGAAATTGATAACCTCAACGATGGCTCAATTCCATCAAGTGTCCCAGTAAGCTATTTCAGTGAATCAGAATGCACAACACCAGGGCCTCTCCTAAGTGGAATGCAGCCACCATTAATGGTTTTGAATACACCTGTGCTTTTCCTACTATGACATGTCAACATGTCTGCCGTGAAAAAGGTCTATTCCTGTAGCTTGAAAAGAATTGACACCCACATGGTAGGACCCTTCATCTAGGTCAGAGAGTAACATCAAACATCCAGAGGTATGTCCTCCTTATTTGGGCGACGAAAAAAAACAATGAGTTGCGCCCAACATGCCACCGTGCCATCAAAGGACCAATGGGAATGCTTTTAATCCACGTGGGGAAAAGGAACCGCCCACATGTCCAGGAGAATATAGTGAACAAGCGGAGGGTCGTTAAAGCCCCAGTGTGTAACGTATTTAGTTGCTTATTATCAAAATCTGTATTGCCCTTCACAAACTTGTCCTTTTTTATGAATATTGACCACAACCATCAATTCTAAGTATTCTTATTGGCTTGAAATTTTACATTTGCTCTTACATGAACTGGGGTAGACCCTCCATAGCCATGCGCCATCTTGAAATACGGTAGCCGGTAAGGGACATGCAGGCTATACTGCTCCGCATTTCACGCTTTTCACTCAGTGGCACTGACTGTGACGAATGCCAGGGAGGGAGGGGGGAGAAGATTACTTGCGACTCACTGACGGCAGATTTGAAAGCCTGTTGCGTCTATTATCGAGGACATGTAACTGAGTCGCCGAGGAAATTAAAACGACAACGTGACAGGCAAAGCAACAAGACCAAAGTTAATATTGTTGTGGCTTTTCCAAGATAGAAACAGCTGATGAGGAGCAAGGATTTTAAAAGGGACGCCGAAGTTGCCTGCTTTCTTCTCAACAGGTAATTCTGCCTATTTGTGTAAAAGTTTTATAGTTGCTACTTGCTTGGCTAACTATAGCACGGTTGTGTATAACGCTAGAACAACATCTAGGATACTTTTCCTCGCGTCAATGATGAAAAAGGATTGTCTACCTTGTAACATAAACGTAATCATATGTGCCGTGATTTCCCTGGCAGACAACTCATGTCATGGATCTGTAACACAGACTAGCTACAGCTAGAACAGCTGTGTGGAAACGATGGAGACACAAAGAGATCATTTCAGTTTAATTGACATTGTTCATGCTGCTCAGAGAAATATATTAAAAACACAAACCTCCGTTGCTTCTCTCCTCCGCTGTAAACATCGCCTTACACTATTAATCTGGTACAATATACAGAATAACGATAGCACTGATACTTTACTAACATCAGCTTGCATATGTTTGGGAACCTGATAGCTGATGTTAGCAATGAAATGGTACCAAAATAACATCAAACTATTATTACACTGGAAGGGACACTCACGGGCGGTTGACGCTAATTTCGGGTTCGGCCACCGTAGGAGTTTTAACTCACTCGGAATGGGGGGGGGCTAGAAAGTGAACTTCAGTTCGTTGTCACATACCATTTCACCGCTAGATGGGAGATATTCTTACACAATGTAGCTTTAAGAACTGTAACATGTGAATCCACAAGGGAGAAGCATCTTTGCAGTGTAAAATCCTGTTCTGTCATGTCATTTTGTTATTGAATCTTTTTGTTATATCTTCATTGGACCGAGCCTCTCCTTTCTCAAAAACTCAAACGCAACAATATCCAAACGTGAAGTGATGTCTCAGCCTTTTGCACAGCAGGTGCCACGAAGGTGTACCTCTTTGCTCACAGTAAATTCAACGCATTCCTGCACCTTTGTGTGATTTTGTTTGCTTTTGTTTGTTTGGGGGAGAACCCTTTTTTTTGCTTTCTTCTTCTTGCCTCTTCTTCCCTTTACTCCTTTCACCTCTCCTCAGGGAGAACACATTTTCCTCTCGGTTTGACACAATCGATTTCAGCCCAGTTCAAGTAAGAGTCATGTTCCCACTGTTTCTGCCAGCCTCTCCTCTCTCTTTCTCTTTAAATAGTTATATAACCATCCAATTACTTCCTTCAAATTAAATCAAATCTCAGTGCACCGGGCTTGTGTCTTACGCACTGTAATTGTTGGCATTGAAGTAAAGGAGACATGCACATGAGGCTAATTATAATGACAGGATTGACGTTGTTAACGTCGTGTTGCTAATGAGATTAAAGCGGAGCAGGTGGCAGAAAATCTTAAGGCTCCTCTGCCCTGCAAGTTTTTACCATGTCTGTTTTTCTCACGCTAATTTAACAACTATTTGTCAAATCACTTGAATTTATAGAGCCCTAAACCATACATTTGTCTCAGAGAGTTTTACGGTCCGTAAATCGCAACACTCTGTGTCCTCAACGAGAGCAACCGAGGATCTCAACTCTGCAGCCCTGACGTGTGCTCCTGTGTAAAACAACACAAAGACAAATCAATTGTATTTGTTGCTATTATTTCAAGGATGCATGCTCCTGAAAACGTTGTCCCAGTATTTGCAGTCTACACTCATAAAAATCCATTGTGCTCCGAGAGGCCTCTCAAAATGTTATTTGCTTGAAATCACTCTGCCTTTTTAGTTGGAGATGTGTGCGTGTTTTTAAAATTGAAAGTGTACAAGGTGTCAGACACACCCTTGAGAAAAGTGCCAAAAAATTGCTATATTAATCTTCACAGAGCATGGCAGCCGTGTGAGCCTTGACTTGAGTTCCAGTGGACTTTAAATATGACAATTATATAAGTTTCAAGCAATCAAACTGCAGTAAGATTTTAAAAACCAGGGAATGAGCCAGATATAGGTTTTTCAGTTCATAGGCTAGCTCGTTTGTATGCTAGGAGAGACGAGCAAGAAGTTGGTAGAAAGGTGTTGCTCTGAAGAGTGCAACATACACGCACCTTTTTCTGAGCTTGACAAGGTTGTGCAGGAGGACTTAAGGCTGGAGCACATCTCTCCAGGCTTTCAGACTCAACCTTTCAGACAGCAAAGGTGCAACCAATCAGCTTGTTTGATTTGAGTGGTGTGCCACCTACAGTTACCCATAACACCCTTCTCTGCACAGATTCACAGTGATGTTTACATGTATGTCTGCAGAACCGTAATTGTAAGGTGTGTATTTGTTTGCCATATTTTAATATAGGAACATGCTGAGGATACATATGGACAGCAGAAAAGTGGAATAAAGTTCAAATACTAGGGCTGTCAGCGTTAACGCGTTAAGGGCCGACGTGATGCCATTAATTTATTTTACACTTCACTCGGCTTTGCGTAGTGCCGAACGGCTACTATTTGGCCCTTTGGCGTTGCCGTACTTCTTCATAACACATCTTCTGCTGCAGAAGAATGCAGGCAGGCTGCCGACGGAGAAAGACAGCAGCGACACACTTCTGAATGGCGGTTTTCGTTTAAAAAAACTCCCGGACTGCTCAGTAGACAAGTCAAAAGCCATGTGCACATTGTGTAAAGCCGAATTAAAATCTCACCGAAGCACGTCTACCACCTACGAGCTGCAAATTAACGTGATGCAGTTTGATGCTAGCGGGCTCAGGCTAAGCAGTATTTTGGAGAGTGCATCTTGCCGACCTGTGGATGAAACCAAACCCAAAAAAATTACTACAGCTCTTGCAAATTGGGTGGCAACTAACTGCAGACCTGTCAGCATCGTAGAAGACTCGGGTCTTAAAGAAGTGCTACGGTTGGCACGTTCGGGCCCGTCTTATACACTGCCGGGACAGTAGTTTCACGCATACACAGCCTGTACTCCACGGAGAAAGCAGCTACACTGGAACTGCTGCAAAAATGTAAAGGCTAATGTCCTGCTGTGGCATCTGGTTTTTGGACTATTTTGTTTGTACTGTAAGCAAAGTGTTAGTGTTACATCTCAGTCAATTGCTGTGGTGTTTTGGTTAGGTAAATGGAGGAATTGTGCAATAATGACAGATTCACACATTTGTTTACAGTAAATAAATACTAGTCAAGTTCATAAAGTAACTTTCTTTGCATTCATTTGATTACCAATCAAGATACACTGGTAAGAATTGCTTTCCATTGTTATAAAATTAAAAACGGTTCTGAAATGCAAAATAATAGAATTTTAATTGTGATAAACAATTAAATTAAATTAAAATAAAAAACAATTAATGTTGTGATAAACATGCGATTAATCACGATTAACTAAAGACCTTCAGCGATTAATTGCAATTAAAAAATTGTAATCGTTTGACAGCCCTATCAAATACACAAAGTTGTTTGGAATAAAGTTCAAATACACAAAGTTGTTTGGAAGATTTCTGTGTAGATGATTGTTTTGCCTTTGTTTACCTTGACGGAGTGAACAAAGACACCCTGAGGGCCTGCAGCAGGTATCTTGTACTCACAGGCAGATTCGGGGTTAGGGTTAGTTAATCACTTGGGAGCACTTGGTACGTGTGCACTCTGGCGTGGTCTGTGTCTTGTCCTAAAAATGGGCAATTAGATTCTAATTGAAGTAATGAGGATGTGTGTGTGTGTGTGTGTGTGTGTGTGTGTGCATGTGTTTTTCATCTTGCTCGCTCATTTTCTCAATGTTGACCCTTTTCAGCACACTCATTAGAGCCCTAGTCAGGCATGGTTGCCAGGCTTTGTTTGGTCAGCTTTGGCAGGAGCACAAACGGACTGGCAGTCCTGTTTGTCTCCAGGTTGTCTGTCCTCGAAGTAGAAGTTCAACAACAGTTTCTGTCAGTACCCAGAGGAAACCCACTCAGACGACACAGGAAGTCAGCCAAAGAGGGCACCAAACCTCGGACTTACTTGCTAGGATGCTGTCTTTCTAAGATAAAGGAGATTCTCAGGAAGACACAAGACTGATAGAGACAAACCAGACAATCTAGCGAAGTGTGAATTGAGGTTAGGGACTAAAGTTGCCTTTAAACACATCTTTTGTCCTTGAGTTTGTGTTGTCAACACTTTGTGTTTGAGAGTTTTCACCTCTAAGAACAACAAGAATGCAGAGAATACTGACAAAAATGGATGCTGTTTTTGTACATCTTTGTTCTTATAACAAGCCAAGTCAATGAGTTTGTTTGTTGGGCATTCCAAAGCCAAAGAGCAACAAATGGGGCTAACTTTCAAGCCTCTGCTATTTTATTGCATTGGTGAAAACTTGTAGCACAATTTTAACTTACCAAATCATGAAGCAGCAGATGATGCATTTGGACCTTAACGTAAGCACCATAACATCACATGGGCTCTTGGAAACTCCACAGCTCTGGCTAAAGGCAGACTGAAAAATGTAAACTTTTTTGCGGAAACTGAACAAGACCTCGCCTCCATCCCTGGCGAATGCAGACCCCAATCTATGGATATTAGCCACTGCTTTATTTATTCATGTGGTTAGACAGTATTTTAAAGAACAGTTTTTTTTTTAAACCTACACACGCAAGCACTTTCTTTTCACATGCAGTTTGTGTTGATTTGGTGATTTGCAAGGCAAATGACATCTAGATTTATTGTGTTAAAATGAATGGTAAAAATTAGGATACAGTCAGTTGAAAGTATTTATGAAGTAACTGAGCACTGTTGAAACAGCTTAATCATCTAAAAAAAACATTGTCCAGTTTTAAGCCTTTAAGACATCTTTTGACCTGCACATTACCAGCTATAATAGGTGCATGCGTACGGAAGAGGATTAGAGGATTATGTGTACAATGTATTTGAGTTCTGAGTTTAAAGTCAGAATTCTGACTTTATTCTCAGAATTCAGATTTTTTTTTTAAAGTCAGAATTCTGAGAAAAAATTCATCACTTCAGTTCACATCAATTATGTTAACGGTGAACCTTGCCATCCACTAATAAGTGATTGATCACACTCATTATACGCCCAAAGTATGCATTTTTCTGCAGACTAGGACTACACCACACAATGGCGTATTCATTTTTTTTGCCTCAGATTTCAGATCAAACCATTTTCTTTTTACTTAATCAGTTCTGTGCCCTTCTCAGGATACGGCGTTCACTGCATGAGTAATTGCATTCCATGCATCAGTTTTATTTGCTGCTCTGGGATGACTTTTTTCTCAGAATTCTGTGATTAAAGTCACCATATTTGCATATGGTAATCGTTTATCTCTCTCTCTTTGACATAACAAACTGAAAAGGACATAAGAAAAAGCGTGAAAGTGCACTGTGTCTGTGGTTGAGGAAAGGACAATATCTTTACTGACAGACTTGCAAATAATGTTTTGAATGGTTATGAAGTTGTTTTGCATTATTCAAGGTCACACATGATGCAGTGACACGCAGGTGGAGAAGAAAAAGACAATTTATGGAGCAGCTCACTCTGGCAGCTAGGGCTCCACAATTAATCACAATTGTATCCAAATCACAATATGGACTAGTGCAATATCCAAATTGCAGAGGGTATTTGTTAAAGGCAAAATATGTCACACCATTCTGAATGAAGTATTGTGGTGCTGCAGAGACGTCCCGGCCTACAAATCCTATCCTACAGACTAAAGAAAACATCTTTGTTTGGTACAGATCCTTGCAAAAATCAGACTATAATCATTTACATTTTTTAAGATTTAATATTAGTCAGTGAAAATGAGAATGATACAAACATGAAAAAAATGTTTAATCATTACCCGATACCTAATATATTATATGATAGATATAATGTGTGTTACAGTAAACTGTTAATTTACAGCACTACTAATAATTAGTAAACATTTAATTATAATTGTTAACAGTAAAAAGACTGTTTGCTAACAGTTAAATGACAATTAACTAACAATTAATTAACTATCAATTTACCATCTATTAATGATTGTTATTCTAAAGTGTTACCATCTTTTCTGTCTCCCTCAAGGTGCTTTGCTTAAATGTCTCAGCCCTCAGGCTCTTCCTAAGGATACCTCCACTGATGAAGGTAGAGTGAATTTCTCTCACTGAGCTGAGCTGTTAATAGTGACCACTTTCAATATGCTAACAGTGAAATGGTAAAACGTACTTCACAGGTAATTTCAGATTTGATCAACTTCATCCTCAACATCAACAGATGCATCACTTCTCAGTGCTGATGTTTCCTCTATAGCACAAGGTACCCCCACAAGCTCTATAATTATAGCTGATATCCTGCACAGCCCAGAGTTTAAACTGACAAGTGTGTGCTGTCATATTGTTAGAAAAAAAACAGTGCAAATCACTATTGAATTCCCACCAAACTGTGTAAATATCAGTCACTTTTGCCCATGGACATTTCAGAATTTTTAATATACAGTAGTGCCTGTCAAATTTCTAGGTGCACAGTTTATGCAACAGCAGTTTATGCACTGTAAACCTTTTTTATTTATATAAAGTGTGGGTGAACTTTATGGCTATGCTGTGGTTCCTGTAGGCTTTGCGTGCACGCGGGGCGGGGGATTGGGGGGGCCTCCATGTCCATTTTGCTTGGGGCCCCCAAATTCCTTCAAACGGCCCTGCTCTGGAGATGAGTCCGACAAGCAAGCAATATAAGCAAGTTATCTGCAGCATTCCATTCAGGATCTTTGTGCAAGCCATAGGACGTTTGA